>OU342983.1:20511817-21939317 GCA_910592155.1 Ypsolopha scabrella
GCGTGGCGCAATAAATGTTGCATTTTTTTCTGTCCACGCTTCGGTTAATGTTTCCGCTTTGCTTGAATGGCTGGCTAATTTTGTTTGGATCCTTTTTATTAATGGCCTTTTGATTTTACAGATGTTGTGGAAAGCTGTGGACTTAAGATGTGACACACTTAGTATACAAAAATATATCCTTATGACATGAATCCCCAACGGGGTGTCAGAGGTGTTTCCGAGAATGTACTGCGAAATGGAAGTCACAGTCCTTACTTATACATCATTTATATTGTGTTTTTCAGTCCAATACCTTTCTTGCTATCTTTGACCGTATAGTCACTAAAAATTTCCATCAGAAATAGATGGTTCTGTAACAGGCCTTTGGCTCATTACATTGGCATATCACAGTCAATACATTCGTTCTTGTCGGTCGGTTAACGAGTGATCCTTCTTTAACACGAATGCATACATATTATGTATTTTTTTTCCATAAACAAACAAATACAGATAAAAAAATTCACTGAAGAACTTATCGGCGTGTTTTGTTAAAATCTACTAGCGTACTTTTAATCTAGTTCATACTAAGGCATTGACTAGATTATGGAAAATATATATTCTGTTGTGTATACATTTTTATAATAAAAATATTGCACTTCCATACAGAATTATAAATTCTACAAAAATATTATTCTAACTCGACTGCACATTGCGGGCCAAGAATGCACCCTTGTGGCACCCCCTTCACAAATGCAAGTTTTAATCAAAACTCCGTGGGTGTGAAAACTAAACATTTAGGGGAAACGAGTTCCCATATTGATACGAAAGAAGACCACAAAAATAACAAAAAAGACAGGATTTTTAATCAAAATACAATCACGGAAATTACTTATGTCAATAATTATACGGTATGCCTTGACAAAAGTATCCAGTTTCCATATTTAGATTAAAATAAACGTTATGTTGTTGGCATAAAGGTAAGAGTGAATGCACAGATAAATTGGTTATAGATGACAAAACGTGGGGAAATCAGATTTGACTTGTGATAGGAAGCGATGACTTTTGTGATTAGTCTTTTGTGTGCAATTGTGGATGCATTTATTGTGGGATTTTTAATGCGTATAGACAAATCACTTTTTTAGCATGTTTTTATTAACTTGCTTTCTTGTCTGTCTGTTCGGTACAAATTTTATAATCGCTTCTAAACTAGAATTGTCTTCCCAATGCCAATGAGCTAGAGACTCGAAAGTCTTGCAACTTTAAACATAGTTAAACCTGGATATTTTAAAATAAATAAATAATAAGTTAAGTAAAACAATCTTTTAATGTACTTACCGCTTATTATTGCACATTTTCGTTTTAAAAAATATTGTTTATACTTTTTCACATATGCATAACGTCACGACATGAATCCCTGAGGGGGTGTCAAAGGTATTCCCGAGTGGAAACTGTGAAATGCTAGTTACGGTACCCTACGTTTTACTTTATACGCAAATACATTTTTGTTTGTTTTAAATACGTGCTACTATTAATTGTCACCTTTATCATAATAGCTGAATGTTTTGTAGCAGAAAAGCCAAAAACTATGCAAAAACTAGAGGTAGTACTCGTCTCGATCAACTTTTACTAGAGATAGCCAGCCATATTAGCCATTCTATTTTTATATAATTGAATATATCATTATCTATCAAGATGTTTAGTCACTGATAAGCAAAAGGCTTTTCTTTACGAACATGGTCTATAAATAAATAAATGTTTATTTCGGACTATTGGTACGATATTTTAAATTACAGATAAAGATTTAAATTAAGATTAATTAATACATTTTCACAAACTAGATCATCGCCTCAGCAAACGGCAGATAGTCGAGTATTGTCTCCGGTTTTCAGCATTTCGTCGACCCAGTTTATAACGTTTTGGAGATCTTGATAAACGAAGCCTGTCGAAACCTGTCCATTCACCCGCAGTGTATTTCAAAAACGGCCGACAACTTCACTATGTATATATTCCCGTCTCATTGTATTTTACTCAAAAATGCTTGTTTTAAATCAATTTCCGGGTCAATTAAACTGAAGTTAAAAAAGTATATAACAGATATCTGTGTTCTTCATATCTTTATTTTATTTAAATTATTATAGGGATTTTAAAGCAATTTATTTTACTTCACTGCATTTAAATAATTCTGAAACATGTTAGATAATTTTCAGATAAAAAAAACAGTTTCATTTATTGTATAAGTACTATTTTGCAGTGAAAAATATATCAAATGAAAGGATTTTTAATTATCTTGAGCAGGATATATAAAAGCAAAATAGGCTTATAGACAGGGTAAACAAAATATTATTCTATTTAGTCCGTCATTTAGATTAGCAAAAAATATTGGACACGTATTTTTTCTTTTGTCAATCAAATAAAAAATTATAGAAATAAAGCACGTCAAAGTTTGGGAGTGAGGGAAACTGACGTCACTTCTAAGTAAAATTGTACCTAGATGTGACGTCACGCGGAACTTTAGCGGGCTATATCTTCATCATTGTTTGTTTAATTGAAAAAAGAAAAAAATAAGTGTCCAATATTTTCTGATAATCTAACTGACGGACTAATAATTTTTTTTTAGTCATCATGCCTATTAAGTAGGACCGATTTCTCTGAGTACCCTCGCCTTAAAAAAACATTTACAAGAGTGTGATCAAATCAAAGAAAGGCCTGGTCCACACACGGCACCAACCAATTCAATGATCTCAATTAAGCTTACCAAATCTAGAAACATCAGGACTATAAACAACCTTGGTGGTAAACAATAAGCTCTATTACAAGGAAATAAGAGTCCCCATTTAAGAGCAAAGATGGTGATTTGACCCTCACTTCATACGGTGTGTTGAGCCACTGTGCGCGCACGCATATGGCGCTAAAGTGATCGCGGTAGACGAATACGAGAGGTTGATACTTGACGAAAATAAATATCAAAAACTGAATAGCAGAAAGTAATATAATAACTGTAATATGAGATAAGTACAATATAAGAATTAAATTTCCTTAAGATTAAACTCAACATTGTTTTGTACCGGATAAACATAACACCTAATCGAAATATATCACGGAAGCAACCAAACACAATTTTCAAAAATAGTATACTAGGTGAAATTAAATCAACCAACCAAATTCATACTGGAGACTCGGTTAGTCATCAGGAACAAGGTTTAATGACCCTCCAGATGAAATTCGAAAAAAAATTTTTTTTTACCCGTAGAACCTGCACTAGGAATTGTACTTAAACTAGTCCAACCAGTACGGGAGCAAAAAAAGATATTTTTTGAAATTGGCCAAAAAGATTACTGAACCTAGTTCTTGATCACTAACCGAGTCTCTAGTATGAATTTGGTCGCTTGATTAAATTTCACCATATATATATAAATATATACAAATTTTCAATAATACTAAAGCCGATTCTGAAGGCTTTAATTTTAGTTTAGTGCTGTTAAAATAAATTATCTTCATTCCAAAATAGTTCTTTAGTGTTAACAACATAAGCTATATTACGAATACTTTGAAAAAAAAAAAGTTTTGACAGCACTAAAACTAAAGTCCTCAGAACAGAACCGACCTTATTGTCTCATATTTTTCCACTTTTGATTGCCCGAGTAACATATTGTGGTCCCAAGATATAAGATATGTTTAATTAATAATATACTTTAAATAAACAAATATCAGATCACTATATTTTGAGACCTTTATTTAAAGAGCACGATACTTTACTCGCTCTACATTCGCCTGACACAGGCTAAAATGTAGGGGCAAGTTTGACTGACAAGTGAAAGGAAAACACTATTTTATATTCATGAATATTAATTATCAAGAGTTTTATTTATACATTTATAATTCACAGAATATGCCCTTTATTATTAAATAGAGTGGAATCAATCAATTGTTCATTTTGCGTTCCATTGTAATAATAAAAAATATAAAATGTTGTGTTATAAACTTATATTGAAAGAAAGGTGTATGTAAAAAGGGTATACAGAATCAAGAGGGCGTTATTGTAAATTATTACGAGTATTTTACCCAGCAAATGGAGATTTAAAGAAAGTGTTGACTTTTTAAATATATTCTAATGCTTTTATACAAATACAAGAGGTATACAGCCCATTGTTTGTACCCGTTAGGAACGACTTTTCGATTCAAAATTTACACCCCGTTTCACCCCCATTCATCCATCAGTCTATGGTTCGTCCACTGCTGGACATAACCCTTTCCAAGATTTCATCACACTTGACGGTCGGTCCTCCTGGAAGAAATGCCCAGACTCACACACGCTCGCAGGCGGGTTGGTGAGCGCGATGCCGAAACCCTCTCCCCAATACGCCGCGCCGCTGCCCGTCACCAGTCTCTTATAAAAAAGCCTTACCCCCATCAATCGGTCCCAGGCAATGATGGACCACCTGATTGTGCCTGCCTGCGAGCTGTCCTCTTACTCTCCCCCGAATGACTTCGGGGAGGTTTGCGAGCAAGATGGTGGTATCGTGTTGAGCCCAGCATCAGCCCTATTACCTACCATAAGTTCAACCCCTTAAGCGAGTGGATTTAGAAAAATCCTTTCTTAGTGGCCCTCAATTCCCAATAAGGAACATGTTCCAAATTCTATCTCGAGCAGTTTAGTCTGTGCGTTTACAAGTACTGTGATAAAGATAGATTGAAGTTAAAATATGAAAGCTGTTTTTTCAATTAGTATCTGGTAAAAGCTTTAATAAAAACAAAGTATTTATTAAGTTACTTTGTACCATAAGCTCTTAACACTCAAATTACATTTAAAATTCAGATAACCTACTTACAAAAAAATATGCAAGTTGCATAAAAACTATAACAAATGGCAGCTTGTAAATGCACAATCATGGCGTATGATCACGAAACGAGTAAAAAGTTCGATCATACACGAATAAATTGAAATAAATGATGTTTGATCTAGTTGTGGAACTACACCGTCATTAAATATTTATAGGGTTATGTAAAAAATATAAACCCTTATAGCAAATATTCGGTCTCTTTCCGTCTTTAAATTTTTTTGCCCACCTAAAAAACACTGAAAGCTTATATTTATACAAAACCAAGTTAAAAGATATAAATCTTAATATAGTATTAAAGAATATTTAGATGAAATCGATATTTAACTCTTTACTTATTTTTGACTCAAATTAAGATTGTTATAGTTTTTTTTCGAATTTTTTGATTGGGCGCTTTTATAATTTCGCACGACATAGCACGATAATTTTAACGTCGATTTTTAAAGGTCTGTCATCTGTAAGACTCCCTTTTAAACCGTGACGGTAAAAATATCGTGCCATGCCGTTATTTGGCTGATTGTCGTATCGTCGCAGAATACAAGAACAGATGGGGCGATATACCGTGTTGAAAGACAAGTATCTTTTCCTGATCATACTGAATAGCTTTCCCAAAAAAAAACACGCGTTAAGACTATAAAGATAGTACATTACGATACGAGAGCGATGCGAAAAAGTTTCTCGCACGAGTATCGTATAATATTTTATAGCACAAGTGGGGAAAATGCCGACTTTACGCAAGCGCAGCGTGCGTAAAGCGGTCATTTTACGCACGGTGTGCTATAAAATATTTTAAAACAGTAAATGGTAGAACTCACATACTACAATAGTTAAAAAATACATGTTACAAAGACCTTTCCCCAAACGCGAATTATATTAAATATTATTCACTGAAAATCAAGATAAATGTTTCAATAAAAAAAAGTTTTATGTATCATTTACTAAATTTTAAATAGATACTGAGAACTAGCTTTTGCCTGCGACTTCGTCCGCGTGGAGTTCGGTTCTCCCCTTTTAGGGGCGAATGTTCAAAAATCCTTTCTTAGCGGATGCTCACGTCTATACAACTATCTGTATGCCAAATTTCAGCGAAATCCGTTCAGTAGTTTCGGCTGTGCGTTGATAGATGAGTCAGTCAGGTTTGCCTTTTATATACCTATACACATACCTATATATATACATGAATAGAGAAAATTTTCCGCGATTATGTTTCTTCGGAAAATTGTTCAGTATGATCAGTAAAGTATGTGGTTTCATTTTAAGATATTTTTACCGATGTGTAAAAATAAAAACGTGTATTTTATGTAATTGACATGTAAAAAGTGTCTTTTATGTACCTATTTTACAAAATAAATGAGTAGAATTTACCTACATTTAAATCATCATGAAACCGTCTTATTTTTAAATAAAAACAAAAACATTATAATTTCATGACGGTTTTTGTAATTGACAGAACCCGCACGTTGTAGACGACGTACACTTGGCTCTCGCTTTTTTTGCTTTACTTATTGAATTGGTTTTTTAGGGGAGATAGTGAAAAGGTTTATCCAAATAATGTATTTTGTATGGTTTTGAATAACAATGGATTCGCAAATACTGACTATACAAAAAACAAGAACGTACATCGTCACGGCGTACACCCCGGAGAGGGTGTCAGAGTGGTTTCTGAGTGTGGACTGTGTGTGGACTCACACAGTCCACACTCGTACATCCACTTTTCACCGACGATTATGAGTTCCCAGCAGCGTGAAGCGATGGTAAGACCTATTATTAAATGTGCCCTCACCGGGTTTGAATCTGGATTAGTAGTTGAGTACTCGAACCCAGATCACAGACGCCCAAAACCAAATATCTCTATCTAATAATAAATTATACACAAATTCTTGTACTTTTTATTCCACAAATATTTATTTTATTAACTAAAGCACACATAATTTTTTTCGTTTTTACTTAAGAGCTGTGCTCTTGTCGGTGGAGTCTTCTCCATTCACTTCTGCACCCCGCCTTCTCTTTGACTTCTTGATACGACACGACATTTACTGTCTCTTTCACTTGATCCATGAATGTTCTCCTGGGTACCTAGCATAGTAGACCATATCGAGCTTTGACAGCTCGATATACACTGTCCGTCCCTCTTTAGGTAGATCAAAAGAGTGAGATAGAGCACTGAATCAAGCGCTATCGAGCTCGATATGGTTTGCTATGCTAGACTAGCTAGGCCTTCCTCTCTTTATTTTTCCCTCCACTTTTCCCTCAATTATGTTTTTGATATAATTGTCGTATCGTGTCAGATGTCCCAACATCTTTCTCCTTCTAATATATTATCTAATAGTCTTCATCAAATCTCGCTTTTCATTTACAATCTGCAGGACCTCTTATACTGCAGGACATAATTATATATACTGCTCAAAAGAATTAGGGGAATAACATTTAAAAGTGAAATAGAACTTTTATTTTAGGTTTTTAATTATAACTGGCCGTTAACTTCAAGAAAATAAAAAAAAAAAGAACATCGGCATTATTGTTAGTACATAGGTAACACTAAAAGTTTCCGGAACTGGCCACTTACATAAACAATATTTAAAAATTTATTGCAACATTTGAAAATAGAACTCTTTGGCTGTAGAATGCAGTTTGTTTCATCTGACTGTCTTTTGTTTTTACCTTGTGGCGCCATTTAAAAAATTGTGTGTCTGCATCAACATGGATTTAACTCGGGAAAATTTTCGTAGTATGATTTTCTACGATTTCAAGTGTAATTTGACAGCTCAACAGAGCATCGCTCGGCTTGAAACAGCTTTTGGCAATGAAGCACCATGCAAGACGACTGTTTATAGCTGGTTTGCAGAATTCAAGCGTGGTCGTATCAATCTCAGTGACGAATCTCGCGATGGTCGGCCGTCCACCGCTGTGACCAACAAAAACATCGATGCTGTGCGCCGTATGATTGAAACAGACAGGCATGTGACCTACCATGAAATTCGCGCATCCTTAGAAATAGGCATGAGTCAAATACAATCAATCCTACACAAACATTTGGGTGTGAGAAAGCTGTGCTCGCGGTGGATCCCACACAACTTGACCGAGGCTCAAAAAACGGACCGCGTCACTTGGTGCAGTGCCATGCTTACCAGATTCAACGAAGGTGCGTCAAATTTGGTGTGGGACATAGTAACAGGTGACGAAACATGGATTTATTGCTACGATCCCAAAACAAAGCAGCAATCGAGCGTATGGGTCTTTCAAGATGAGCCGAAACCAACCAAAGTGCCGCGCGTGATAAGTGCATCTAAGCGGATGATTGCTTTTTTTTAAATAAAACTGGACACGTGGCTACTTTTGCTTTAGAGAATCGTCGTACCGTGAATAGTGACTGGTACACGGCCATTGTTTGCCGGAAGTTATTGACGAACTCCGTAAAAATAACCGTAAACGCCGTATCATCCTGCACCACGACAATGCTAGTTCTCACACGGCCAGACAGACGAACGACTTTTTGAAGACGAAAAATGTAGAACTCATGAGTCATCCTGCATACAGTCCCGACCTGGCACCTTGTGACTTTTTTCTGTTCCCAAAAATTAAGAACCAATTACGCGGTCAACGATTTTCATCACCAGAAGAGGCTGTCGAGGAGTATAAAAAACACGTTTCAGAGGTCACCACAGGGGAGTGGCACAAAAGTTTTCAAAACTGGTTTGATCGAATGAAAAAGTGCATAGACGCCAAGGGAGATTATTTTGAAAAACAATAAATTAATTTTGTACCTTTAATAGTATTTTTTCATATTCATTCCGGAAACTTAGTTCTTAATACGATGGCCAAGAGTCTATGTACGCCTAAAAACAAAGTGACGCCATTGAATTTTCTGAACTTTTCAATTACAAAAAATCGATTTTAAGTGCCCTTTCAACTCTTCTGAGTGCTGTTATTGATTGAAGGTAGTGTGAATTTGGTTAAGAAGGTCATTATGCCAGATCTGACTGAAATCCAAGTCTCCCGAGCTATCACTCTGCTTCAAGAGGGTCGAACTATGGCATATGTAGGAACTGATCTAAGATTCAGCCCTTCTGTCATCTACAGAGTATGCAAGCGGTACCTAGATACGAGGGAATACTCAAGAAGGCGTGGTCAGGGTCGAAAGAGAAAAACAATTCCTTTGGAAGATCGCTACATCATCAACTGTGCTTTACGAAACCGCACCACTACTGCAAGAGATCTGCAAAATACACTAAGGACGGCTACTGCTGTAGAAATTTCGGACCAGGCGGTAAGGAATAGGTTGCGGGAAGCCAATTTGAGAGCACGTCGACCAGTGCGGGCCATGCGTCTAACTATTCAACACAAACTCGCCAACGGTTCGCACAAAGCCATGCTAATTGGCAACTTCGACATTGGAGGCCAGTGCTCTTTTCTGACGAGTTAAGATTCCGTCTAACACGTTGCGATGGTCGTCTCTGTGTCTACAGACGCCCAGGCGAGCGATACAGTGCAGCGGCAGTCCAAGAATATGACAAATTTGGATGTGGTTCTGTGATGGTGTGGGGCGGAGTGAGTTTGGACGAGCGCACAAATCTCATCGTTGTTCCCGGGCGGTTGAATGTTCAAGCTTACATCGAAAACGTGCTCCAAGACCACGTCTTGCCCGCAGCATAATGGTATCGGCCCGTATTTATTTTTTTATGCAAGATAATGCCATAACACATACTGCAGCCATTACGTTAGATTACTTACAGCATCATGGAATCCGTGTAATGGAATGGCCTCCCATGAGCCCGGACCTAAACCCAATAGAACACATTTGGGATTTGCTTGATAGACGCATCCAGAAACGTCCTATTGCACCCCAAACACTGCAGCAGCTCACTCAAGCTTTAATCGAAGAATGGGAGATAATTCCGCAGAAAGATATTCGGAGGATCATACGAAGCATGCCGCGTCGTTGTCAAGCTGTGATAAGGGCTCATGGAGGTCATACACGCTACTAAAAGTCAGTGAAGACGAATATTCAAACATTTCTATGACGGACGTTTTGAACACCAGCTTGTTCTAGGCCTAAAATGTTTAATTTCTAAATTTTTACATTTAAAAATTTATACATAATGAGTTTGTTTTAATGGTCGTAACTGTTTTTTTTAATGGTCGTAACTAACAAATTAACAGGGAAAAAATTACCAATATTGATAATGTAGCGATCTTGCAAAGGAGTGGTCTTTTTCTTTAGACCCTGACCACGCCTTCCTGAGTATTCCCCCGTCACCTAGATACCGCTTCCATACTCTGTAGATGACAGAAGTGGTGACTCTTAGGTCAGTTCCTACATATGCCATAGTTCTACCCTCTATTTTTTTTTTTTTAATTTATTTCACACACTGATAGTTGTACAAATATTACAATAGTATACACCGCTTAAACCCTTAGAGGTTCGTGTGCGGTGTTATTTAAGTCTACCACACAAATACAAACATGAAATGAAAGTAGATAATTAAAGTTAAAGTCGTATTAAATGTACAGCAGAGTGATAGCTCGGGAGACTTGGATTTCAGTCAGATCTGGCATAATGACCTTCTTAACCAAATTCACACTCATTTCAATCATTAACAGCACTCAGAAGATTTGAAAGGGCACTTAAAATCGGTTTTTTCTAATTAAAAAGTTAAGATAATTGAATGGCGTCACTTTGTTTTTAGGTGTACATAGACTCTCGGCCACCATATTAAGAACTGCTCACAAAAACGCTGATGTTCTTTTATTTCTTATTTTCATTAACCATGTCACTTTAATCTTATTCTCCTAATTGTTTTGAGCAGTATATTATACATTATTAATTTTATCATTTGGCCGATGATGTTTAATACGAAACCAGTAGCCTAAGTTGTAATAAAAATAAATGAAAAATATTTGTGGAATAAAAAGTACAAGAATTTGTGTATAATTTATTGAAAATGACATTCAACCAAGAGCCATCAAACGAATCCATCCAATATTTCAAGTTTCTCTAGGTGAGCATAAAAGAAAAAAACATTAAGTAACTATAAGAATAACGATAAGTTGTAATTTACGGTAATTATCGGATGAACCTCCCTGCAACTTTTCTTTTAGGCTGAATGGTCACAACAACAAAAAAAAGTAATTAGCGCGAGAACTTCGTTCTATCATTAATTATACCCTTGTTGTCTCTCCTCGACGATGGAATGAATACTATGTGTTAGTTCCGCTTTCTGTGCTCGCCGGCGCCACATAAGTTAAACGTTACACTAAAAAATTTTGAACGCAGTCTTTAGCCAGTATCCCCCCCGCTCTTCGCCGCTTCTTCATTCGTTTTTTATGTCATCGGCGGCGTCACATTGATTTTTTTTTGCCAGTGTTTAACGAAAAACTAATTTACAGTTTACAGTGAAGTGATTTTAATATCATACAATGCCAAAACGAAAGAAAGAAAGGAAGTTACAAAAACTTATCAAAAAGATGAGAAAACTCGACGACATGGACGAAGATAGCAACAGCGACGACAAAGGTAAACGAAATCCTCCATCTTGTCTTGTTTCTTCACAAAAGGAAGCCATCCTTGAAAAGCGTAATTATCACGTATGATATATACGTATGACGATTAAAAAGGAAAACTGTGACACCGAATGGTTGCCCCTCCTTTGGAGCTTTGCGACCGATGTCCAAGTACCCAAGGTACTCTCTTTTCCGAACTATTGCATGCCTCCTTTTTTGACAAAAAATGTCACGCATGACGCTATCCACTAGCGAAATACATTTAAAGAGACATCAAAAGGTTGGGACCACCCACGGCTCAATCGATGTCAAGTACCCAAGGTACTCATAATTCGCTTCTCAAGAACTTGACAATCCTACAGAGATTTTACGAATAAATTTCCAAAGTACTATCAGTACACGAAATTTATTTTTACTTATGGGATAACTAAGCAACGTAGTGTTGTTCCATAACCATATCCAATATAAAGAAAGCCTTCTCGCTTGACAAAATTACATTCCATAATTGTTATAACCTCCAAGTAAACATGACAACAACAGATCAATAGTGTCAACCAAAAGTAAAATAAGACACCTATTGATTCATTGCAATGCTCAAGACAGAAAGCATATTAAAATTTGTTCAACTAATTGCTCTATTACTTAAAATAGAAGAAACGCATATATGTATACATACACCATACGAGTGCCAACATACAATAGCGATGAGAAAAATACTGCTGCCATCTCGATCTATTCATTCAGCCATGACATATTACTATAATTAGGTAGTGTGTTATACAAGGTCAAATGAAGAAAACATGGAACCAGAGGAAATTTTACATGCCTCCAACGAGGAACCATCTCAAGAAGACCCTGATCCACAACTACAAGAGCAACCTAGTCAGGATTCAGCTCTTGAAACACAGCAAGTAGAACATGAAGGGCTACAACAAGAATTGCTAGCTGCATTGGGTACACTGCAATCAACGGAGACTAATATGGGACCACCAATTACAGAAGAAATATCCAAAAGATGGACACCCTTGTTATCCAAAGGCCTAGAAAAAGAAGATAGGTCTCAGTTATTAAAAAAGTACATCCCATTTGAAAACCTCTCCAAGATGATCCCACCCAAACTTAACCCAGAAGTATCAACCGCTATTCATGACGTTGTCAAGAAAAGAGACCAGTCAATTGAAGAAAAACAAAAGATTCTTACCGCAGCACTGTCTGCTCTAGGCACGGGCCTACAACTTTTACTCACCAAGGGTGACACAAGTGAAACAATAAAATGCATCTTTGATGCCTCCAAGTTAGTTTGTGATTCCTTTCACAATAACACTTCGACAAGAAGAATCCTTCTACTGAAAGTGATCAACAAAGACCTGAGAGAACCTTTACAACAAGACCCCGATTCTTACCTGTTTGGAGAAAACCTAACTGATAGGATTAAGAATGCAAAGGCCCTCCAAAGATCCGGCCAAGACCTGAAGATACCACCAGCAAAACCTCCAGCTCCAATAAAGCCCAGAGTACAACCCATAGTACCAAGCTCGGTCAAGAAAACTTTAAACTGGCGGGCCCCTCCTCGTCCACAGTACAACAGGAAGGAAGGAGCAGGAGGGAGGAGTGTGTCGAAGAAGAATGTACCGAAAGAGCAGCCCAACTCCAGGCACCCATCACGGAGGCGGTAAATGCACAGGTAGGCAGACTCCCATACTTTATTGATAACTGGAAATCAGTTACCCAGGACAAGAGAATCTTACAGTTGGTCTCAGGTTACAAAATTCCATTTACAGACACACCACATCAAAATGTTATACCACAAAATGATAAATTATCTAATTCTGAATCACAACAGGTAGAAACAGAAATAAACAAGTTATTAATTATGAAAGTAATTGAAGTGTGTCAACCAACTCCAGATCAGTTTTGCTCCTCCATATTTCTAACGAAAAAGCCTAATGGTGACTTTAGATTCATACTAAACCTCAAAATGCTCAATAAGTTTATTTCAACTGACCACTTTAAATTAGAGGACTACCGCACAGTTTGCAAATTAATAAACCAAAATGACTATCTAGCAACCATTGATCTGAAAGATGCCTACTATACGACAAATATTAATGTGACTCATAGAAAGTACCTTAGATTCCATTTTAAAGGAATTTTATACCAATTTACAGTACTGCCCTTCGGCTTATGTACAGCACCATACTTATTTACCCAATTATTAAAACCAATCATACAAAAACTAAGATCTAACGGAGTAAAACTAGTCCAATACTTAGACGACATATGCCTTATAAGCAAATCATTTGAAAATTCTACAAACAATACTCAGAAAACAATAGAACTATTTACCCAACTTGGTTTTGTCATAAACAATGAAAAGTGTCAAACCCCATCACAAAAATGCAAATTCTTGGGTCTGATTTTCGATTCAAATAAAATGATTATATCAATAACAAAAGAAAAGAGAGATAACTGCCTAAAACTACTCAAAATATTGCTATCAAAAGAAAAATTTTCAATCAGGTTTTTAGCCAAAGTACTAGGTACTTTAATATCAGTCACACCAGCCATTAAATATGGCATACTGTATACAAAAAACCTGGAAAGACATAAATTTCTGTCCCTTCATAAGAATCACAACAATTATGAAACCATCATATCATTACCCAAAAGTTGCATCCCAGATATCCAGTGGTGGATAGATAATATTAAAAATAGTGTATGCCCGATAAGAAAAAACAACTATTTTCTTGAAATACTGACAGACGCGTCCAAAAGTGGCTGGGGCGCAGCAACTGGGTCAAAGTCTACCAATGGTTACTGGACAGATCAGGAATCTCAACTTCATATTAATTCATGGTTATTGTATAATTTTATTGCTTATGTTGGTTTATTTGAGTAAATTAAATAGGTGTTAAAGTTTTTGTACTTTAGTTAGCACACTGGTTATTGGCTAATTTCTCTGTATAACGTATTGTGATGCTGGGATAGATCACATGTGATCTTACAGCAGCACTGGTCCATTTAAATATTTAATGTAAAGTTAATAAATAAAAAAAAAAAAAAAAAACATTAGAAATGAAAGCAGCCTTTTTTCGGTCTACAGAGTTTTGCTAAACACCTTCAGAACAAAGAAATATTGATGCGTATTGATAATACCACTGCCGTATCATACATAAATAGACTAGGTGGTGTGCAATATCCTCACCTACACCAGCTTGCTAAAGAAATATGGCAGTGGTGTGAACAACGAGATTTATGGATATTCGCATCATACATCAATACTAAAGATAACATCATAGCAGATACTGAATCAAGGAAGAAGGTCCCCACACCCACTACACAAGAACCTATCACTGATGGCAGGGCTGCTCTCAAGCAGGCGTTCCTAGCAACAGGCATCGATGATGGAGCAGCTGAAGTAATGATGAGCTCCATCTCTGAGAACACGCTAAAGCAATACTCATCCAGTATAACAGGTTGGATTAACTATAGACAAAGGCAAAATTTGGACCCAACAAGTGTCACAATCCAAGAAGTAATAACCTACATTACATTGAAATTCCAAGAGGGAATGTCATATGGGAGCCTTAACACACTCAGATCCGCCCTGTCATTACTGATCGGTTCTCACGTGATAAAAAAAGATAAAGATAAAGATAGTTTTATTTGCTTCAAATATGGTACTTAAAGATATATTACGTGGGTACCAACGACCAAATTAAGAGATTATATAAAGGTTTTTATCGCTTGAGACCCGGAAAACCTAAATATCAGTACACATGGGATGTCTCTACCGTCCTTAACTATATAGAACATAATTATGTTGATTTAAGTAACCTAGAATTAAGTACCAAAAAGACTGTGACCTTATTAGCGTTAGCAACAGGGCAGAGAGCCCAAACACTATGTGCCATTGAAATTGACCAAATAAGAACGATTAATAATGTTCTATACATTACTGTTCCAAACCTGATCAAAACATCAGGACCAAACAGGGCACAACCATTTTTAACACTACCAATGTTTAATTCTAAACCAAATATTTGTCCTGTTAAAGCTCTCTTAAATTACATGAATATTACTAAATCAATAAGAAATGATACAAAGAAACTGTTTATATCATACAACAAACCACACAAACAAGTAACTGTTAGTTCGATCAGCCGCTGGATAAAACGAGTATTAGAAGAAAGTGGCATAGACATTAACATGTTTTCTGCTCACAGCACTAGACATGCATCCTCCTCAGCAGCGTCACAGCGAGGAGTATCTATCGATGAGATAAGACGAACGGCTGGTTGGACTAACAGTTCCACTTGCTTTGCAAGATTCTATAATCGACCTATACAAAATATGTCCTTTGCCGAAGCAGTAATTAACATTGAAACACAAAACAATGTTTAGTATTTAGAAAGTTATGTTTTTAGCATAAGTTTATCCACATACTATTGTTAACAAAAACTTATAAAAAACCAGCTTCACATGAGCAGGTCATTAATTAATAAAAAGCTGATTCTACAAAACTGACTTTGAACATCTAACACATAGTATTCATTCCATCGTCGAGGAGAGACAACAAGGGTATAATTGTACAATCAAACAAGCTTACCTGTAAGTGATGTTCGATTGAAATTATAGCCTTGTTGTCTCTCCGAAGACGATGGAACCCACCCTCCCTGTGATTACTTCAAAATTAAAAGTAATACTGCCCAAATATATTTTCTAGAATCAGCAGGCTTTAAAACGAATGAAGAAGCGGCGAAGAGCGGGGGGGATACTGGCTAAAGACTGCGTTCAAAATTTTTTAGTGTAACGTTTAACTTATGTGGCGCCGGCGAGCACAGAAAGCGGAACTAACACATAGTATTCATTCCATCGTCTTCGGAGAGACAACAAGGCTATAATTTCAATCGAACATCACTTACAGGTAAGCTTGTTTGATTGTACAATTTATTACTAGTTATAGCTTTTTACTTATCTTATACTTTTACTGCTTAGGCTGTTTGTTTGAGTGCTGAAAAAGGTCTTTTCAGGGTTCCGTACCCGAAGGTTGCCGAATGGGACCCTCTAAGCCTCCGTTGTCTGTCCGTCTGTCTATATGTCCATCCATTACAGGAGTTTACAGCAGAATACCTACGTGTTACTGGTCCTTACAGGAACTATCATTTCAGCGGCTCGTTTTTGTAGCCTTGATGTTGCTATGGCACCTATATTGTTATTATTTACCATGGCGTTAAAAAAAACAGTTTTTTCATACGTTTTGGTCGAGTAGGTATGTAACATTTCTATGGAATACCTACATAGCTGATTTTTTTTTGAAATTTCGATGTTGGTTCCATGGTAAAGGTTGTCCGTATGGACAAGTACTATCGCCAGTTTCCGGTTTCCGCAACATCATAATATATTAACACGCTGATATAACTTTATTACATTTTATTAGCCCAACCTTCATATTGTTTTATGTATTTCCCGTATTTATTTATCAACTTGTTTGTTCGTTGCATCATTTATATAATATATAATATTTCTATTCCTAGATTTCTCTAATTTATGCAGATGTATAATTACATTTTACTAGCCTAACCTAAATATTTTTTGTATCTATTTCCCTTATTAGTATACATGTATATTACATATTTTTATTATTCTAAATATATATATTGTAAATATTAACTTTGACTTGTAGAAAGTATACTTCATGTATCTATTTTACAAAATAAATATTTTGATTTTGATATTCATATAATTTTAAGAGATATTTCATCCGAACAATCCCATGATAAAATGGAAAAACTTCAACGGTAGCTAAACTTAGGAACGCCCTAAAATTCAACGGAATGGCATGCAACCCTAATAAACCATAGACCCGATCATATGGTCAGAGTTGTAAATTTCATGACCGTCTACACAAATAAATAAATCTAAGAGACACGCGCCGCGTCGCCATTTTTTTTCAACTTTTTTTTTCGTATTTAAAGTGTCTAAGTAGGGTGAAACATTCTTGGAGCAGGAAATGTTAACTTTGTGTTCAGAAATTTGCGAATTTTGTTTCGGGTATAAAAAAAGGATAACTCATAACAAAATATAAATGTATATAGAAAAACAACCAATTACCGAAAGGTGTCTTGGTAAGTTACCAGAAGGCATATGTTAAGAAACAGATAAATTTGTTTTATAAATTACATGGCATACAACTAGACTCATACAAACTAACAGACCTAAACTAGGTATTACTGCTAAGACTCACTTTGATTATTACGGGAAAATCTCGACGTTTCGGTCAGTCTTGACGTTTAACGTTGAGTTTTTCTCGTAAGAATCAAAGTCTTAGCTATATTTTTTCGTTATGATTGATACTTGTCCTAATTTTAGTAATAAAGGTACTCACCCTTTATTAAAACCCAATCCAGCTTCAAGGCAAATAATTACGGTACAGTCTCAGAATGTAAACAAAAATGCCGGTACAATTTCAGAATGTAAACAAATAATTACGTGATCAGAGTGTAAACAAAATCAGAGAACCAGTAGTCTTATAATATTCCGATTGAATCAAATAAATAACATGTATTTTTGTTGGACTTTCAATTTTATAATTATATTATATATAGTTTTATATATGTACAAAAAACATTATTACTATCCAGATATTTAAGGTGACTTTAATTTATACAGCCAAACTCATACTGGAGGCTTGGTAAGTGATACTGATCAGTAACACGGATCGATAACACTTTTTGCTGATTTCGCAATATAAAATCTTGACGTCTCATAGTAATTGACTAAGAGCTAGGCTTTCGTTTGTATTTGTAAGGAAGACGAAAAGAATAATTTACGAATTTCACAAAAATGGTCATCGAACCTTGTTACTGAGCACTTACTGAGTCTTCAGTGAGAATTTGGCTGCATAAAATAACCTTATATTTAAACAATATTGTTGTCGGCATCAGTGAAATAAAAGTAAGTAAGTATTAGTATATACTCGTATGTGGCAAGGATTAGATTAGATTTAGATTATTTATTTATTCAGCAAAAGACATACAGATTTTTGTTTGCAAAAAATTGAAGCCAAACTGCGTAGCAGTTTATCGGCTATACTCTGTAGAGTCTGTGCTTTGCTCCCTCGGACGAACAAACTAACTGGACTATTGATATATAACTATTGATGTCCCTGTGTGTGATTGTGATTGTGTGCGTATAGTTTAAGCTAGTGTTTGAGTATTTTGTAGTGTGCGTGCATCGCGACGCTGCCTCGTCCTCCACCGAAAATGACAGACTTTTGTACAGAAATTAGTGCGCGGCTCCACTCCAGTTGGTTTTCTACTCCAAGTTTGCTCCATAATAACTTTACTTTGCGCACTAATAGGCTTTGCAGTTCTGCATGACTAAGATCCGATTTATTTAATTAAATACACCGAGAAACAAACTGAAACTTGGTCAAATTGAAGATATTATAACAACAACTGAATTCCCCGCATTACTTTTGAAGAATGTTGGTTATTATAATTGTAATTATTTATTTCCGTATTATTTTCTCCTGCATTGCGCTATCTGCGATCCTCGGTCGACGTAACAGCCACTTTGCATTGCGCGCTGATATGAACCTTATTCCGATGTCATTTCCGTCGATATTTGTACAGGTACATATTATCGAGCTGCTAGTTTTAAATGTTATCTCCCATTCCTATAGAATGTTGCTGGTTGCCAACCTTCTTTTTAAGGTTCCGCATGGGACCCTATTACTAAGCCTCCGTTGTCTGTCTGTCCGTCGCACAGTGATCCCGATTTGAAATTGTATGGACATAGGGCCTCAAGACAAAATGTTAACGCTTTATGAGTGGTCTTTAGTCTTTAATTATTATTTCATTAATGTATTGACACATTTTTCGGGATTTCTTAGATACATTCTATTAAATTAAATAATTACTACGGAAAATAAATTAAAAAAACGACCGAAAATAAATCCAGATGTTTGACCACAAATTTCTCGTGCGGCCGCAAACGTTATAAATATTTTTAAGTAGAGGATCACTTGTGTATTCATGGAAGCCAAACCCGCGACACTTTACAATATTTTGAGAAAAGAAATAAAATGTGTTTTTCTCCATAAAAAAAAAGATTTTATTTTTATCTCGAATACTATCACTTTTACAGAAATTTACCAATCAGTATTTGTCACTTGAAATATAAATATCCATCGTATAAAAATCAATCAGGTCGATATTTTGTCTTGACTTGAGGCCCTAAGTCCATAAAATTTCAAATCGGGATCACTGTGCGTCGGTTTGTCACAGCTTCAACCATTATAGATACAAGTTGAAATTTTTCCAGATTACGTGTAATTATATAATAGATATTGTAGGTTGTCAGTATAACTGTAACTTGTGGCAGCTGTTCGAATAACCCGAGACCGACACAAACGAATACCATAAAATACTGTAATAGTATTAACATTAAGCCATATAATGAGAAAAAAAATATTGATAAAAAAGACATGATCTTGCTAAGTTTCTTGCCCTTCTTCTTAGCAATTTAAGTTAGTATAAGAAAAATCCATTATTGGCCTATGTTCAGTTGATCTTTCATTATGTTATTCTTTATTGTTATGTGCTGTGGATTTTTGTATTAGTCTACATTTCTACATCTACATCTACACTATTATATTATACTAGTTTTTGCCCGCGGCTCCGCTCGCGTCGAAGAGATTTTCGTGGAAATAAGGAAAACAAAATAATTTGATTTCTTGAACGACTATATGCAACGGACACCATGTTTAAGCAAAGTGCTAATAAAGACCAATCAAATAAGCCTAAACTCGAAGGGTCTGCTGTTGTCCGTTGAGGCGACCCCGTTCTCATCTTCTAGTCCCATCATAACACCCTGGTCACCATGTTTTACCAAAGTGATAATAAAGACCAATCAAATAAGCCCAAACTCGAAGAGTCTGCTGTTGTCCGTTGAGGACATCCTGTACCCATCTTTCAGTCCCATCATCAGACCCTGGTCACCATGTTATACCAAAGTGCTATTAAAGACCAATCAAATAAGCCCAAACTCGAAGGGTCTGCTGTTGTCCATTGAGGAGATCCCGTACCCATCTTCCAGTCCCATCATCAGACCCTGGTCTCCCTCTTTTACCAAAGTGATAATAAAGACCAATCAAATAAGCCCAAACTCAAAGGGTCTGCTGTTGTCCGTTGAGGAGATCCCGTACCTATCTTCCAGTCCCATCATCAGACCCTGGTCACCATGTTTTACCAGAGTGATAATAAATACCAATCAAATAAGCCCAAACTCGAAGGGTCTGCTGTTGTCCGTTGAGGAGATCCGGTACTCATCTTCCAGTCCCATCATCAGACCCTGGTTTCCATGTTTTACCAAAGTGGTAATAAAGATCAATCAGATAAGCCCAAACTCGAAGGGTCTGCTGTTGTCCGTTGAGGAGATCCTGTACCCATCTTCCAGACCCATCATAAAAAGTTACCCGATTCCAAAATGTTTTCTTTTGTAAAAGGCTACACTATTGATCAGTAACATAGGCCATATTTAATTTTAATAAAACGATCCTGACACACTTCTTGGCACTTTGGTAAAACATGGTGACCAGGGTCTGATGATGGGACTGGAAGATGGGTACAGGATCTCCTCAAAGGACAACAGCAGACCCTTCGAGTTTGGGCTTATGAGATTGGTCATTATTAGCAATTTGGTTAAACATAGTGACCAGGGTCTGATGATGGGACTGGAAGATGGGTACGGGATCTCTTCAACGGACAACAGCGGGACCCTTCGAGTTTGGGCTTATTTGATTGGTATTTATTAGCGCTTTGGTTAAACATGGTGTCCGTTGCATATAGTCGTTCAAAAAATCATATTCTTTTGTGTTCCTTATTTCCACAAAAATCTCTTCGACGCGGGCGGAGCCGCGGGCAAAAGCTAGTATTATATATGTTTGATTAGGCATTATATTTATTTATGGTCTATTCAGTTTACTTATCAATCGCATTATGTTTAATAATATTCTTATTCCAATAAGTCTTTATTTTATGCATATGTATAACTTCATTAGCCCAACTTAAATATATATATTTTTTATGTATATCCCGTATTATATTTGTTTCATCGTATAATATTGTTTTTATAAAGATTAGATATGACCGTAACACGTATACTTTATGTATCTATTTCACAGATAAACATTTTGAATCTTGAATCTTTGAATCGTGAATCTTGAATCTTTGAATCTTGAATCTTAAATAACGGTTTATTGGTATCGATAGGTAATACTTGTAAAATATATTTATTGCTGGAATAAATAAATGAAAATGGAAATTTGGTATGAGTATGCGGCTAAAGGTGAATGTATAGACACTCAAACTGCAATTTAGACCTATCTTTGAGTGCCTACTTCTCCTCGCGTGGAAATACACTTAAAAAATACATAATAGGCATCCATCTACCCATCCATCCATCAGCCCATGTTCGTCCACTGCTGAACATAGGCCTTTCCCAAATTCCATCACTCATGCATGGCGATTCTCCTTCCTCCTCATCCAGCCGCCACCCGTCGTGGTCGTCAGTCCAGCGGGCACGAGGTTGGCCTACACTACGCTTTGCTTTCCATTCTAAAGCCTTTCGGCCCCAGCGGCCATCATGTCGACGACAAATATGGCCTGCCCACTGCCACTTCAACTCACTGATTCTGAAGGCTATGTCGGTTACATTCGATATCCGACGGCTCTCCTTGTTTAGGATTCTATCCATCAGAGATACCCCAAGCATAGCCCGCTCCATGGCTCGAAAAGTTTCGAAAGTTATCGAAAGCTTCCTATGATTTACGCAAAAAATTTCCTACTCTTTCCGAATGCTTGAAGCTATTTTCATGATTCTTTCACCATACTAAAGGCAATTTATAAATCTACAAAACTGTTGCCCAGCATTTTTTTCGTTCTTGTGAAAACTATAATTTTCTCCTATTTTGCGATATCCGGAGACGCAGCGATCGTCGTAACAGCCACTTTGCAATGCACGCTGATATAAATGTTATTTCAATGTCGTTTCCGTCGATTTTTGTACTAACATTATCGAGTTGCTAATTTAGCGTCGGCAGCTAGAAACCTAATAAAACTAGTGAATAACTGCCTCATTATTATAGTTCGCCGTTCGCCTGACTAATTAGACAATAAACCGAGGTCCACCGGACCTCCGAGTCACGACCAGGTTAGTTAAATTTATTCCCCAGATAAGAGCGACGCCGCGAGGAATGCGTCCGTCCGTCTGTCTGTAGATAGTGGGCGTTGTAGTGGCCTGTTGGTTTGGTTCTAATAATTCGTCATCGAATTCTTGAGTTTTTTATTGTTGCTATTTATTTTCTTTGTTTTGGAAAAACAAAACCCTGTAGTCCGTCTTTCAAGTCCTTTTTTCTCAGGAATGCAAGGTATTAGAGGCCGGCGGGGCATGCATATTAATAATGCAAAATAATGTTCAAATTAAACGAATTCTTGAGGTTTGATGTGTTTATTCCGATTACAAAGAAAGAAAGAAAGAAAAGCAATTTATTTTAAATAACTCCGGACATAAAAAATCACATTCAAATAAAATTAACAAAGAGTAAGAATGTATAAAATAATATAATAGGATTTTAACATTTAGAAAAAAAGTTGGTAAATAAAAAGGGATTCAACTCAGCTTAATACTGCGGTAAGTGCCACACACAACGCTGGTTTTCTGTTGAACTGTGCTAGGTGGCTTAGGTATATCTAAGGATTGATTGATACACTAGGAATTGGAATGTGCAGGAAGTATGTATATATAATAAAAAATATAAAAATATATAGCTACAAAAAATTAAAATATATATAACAACAAATTTTTAACTTGATTAGGCTTATTTTAGTTTTTTTTTTTCAATTTAATTATTGTTAATAAATTTAACACCCGCAGAATTAGTGCAAGCGGTGCCGAGTTGAGTTTTCTGCCCGAAAAATCGCGCCAAAAATACACAAAAAAGCGTATGATTTGTTCAATGCATGGAGACATTCCAAAGACGCGAAGACGTTTTCGGAGACAATAATGCTATCATAGTTCATTGAACTATCTGAAACAAGAAAATCAAGGACACTTCGGAGTATTTACTCGATACAATAATTGAATATTTATTAAAACTGTTTTTCTTGCACCTAACATTTATTAACAATTATTTAGCGTTCGTACCTTTGAAACCCTCGCTACGCTCAGCTTTCAATACAAGGTGCTCGCACCAAAAAATTCATAACAAATAACTATTGTCGGCATAAAAAATTTAACTGTAAAAAAGAAAAAAAAATACATTTATTGCAAAATAGGTTGCGTTACAAAATAAATACAATAATTTAATTTAAAACACTGCACATAGTTAGAATACAAATGTACCAGGGGTCCCCAAACTCAGCTAGGCTAGTAACAAGGGGTACCAGAAATTTTCGTGTGTAGAAAAGTTACATAATTTGTTATAATTTTACAAAACAGAATTATTCTAAAACAGAAAGTGAAATTTACAAGAAAATAGAAATATAGTTACTACAAGAGTAAGTTAAGATAAATTAAATGGCCAACACAAAATTATAGAGTTAAAACCGGCCAAGTGCGTGTCGAGCCATGCGCAATACAGGGTTCCGTAATTGACGCTACATTTTATAAGTTGGTCTACTAATACAGACCGCGCCAAACTTCTAGTCCCATACATTATAGGGGACCAAAAGTTTGGCGCGACCTGTACTCGTAAACCTGTAAAGCCTACTTAGCTGTGATAGTTTTCCTTTTAAATTCATTATATATACTACTTCTGTGAATTTTTTCACGGACGCTCCACTCTAACTAAAATTTTCATTTTAAAGCATAATATTTCGCCAACGGATCCCTAAATCGAAAAATGGTCTCCACACACCGATAATGTTTTAAACAACCTATCCAACGATACCCCAGACAAACAAATTTATTAAAACAAAACATGTACATACAAGTAAACATTTATAGTATTTAATACTTAATTATAAACTTATTGACAGTGAATGGATCCAGTAATTTTTCAGTTTCCTCGTAATCATAGATTTAGGATGTACAAGATGAACAATGCCATATCGAAAATGATACAAAAAAATAAATGCATATGTGTGAGTTCAATAGTGTTGTCCAAGTTACAACTTTTCATCGATAACTAACTTCAAAACTACCTGAATGATTTTCTTTATATCCGTTCAGTTTCATGTGGGAAAGCCACCAGTATTGCTGTAGGCCCAGTAGCCCGACTGCCTAAAGAAAAAAAATGACGTGTTTTACACCTAATCGCGACTTTCCTTTTCTGTGAAACGTCAAAACGACAGGTAATTCGTATGATAGTTGTTCAATCGTGTCGATTTGGGCAGACCACCGTTTAAACTAAATTTACGTTGAAAATTGTCATGAAAACATTATTTGCTGCACGAAATATGTGACTACACTGTGACCTCATTTATGTGCCATGAAAATATTTTCATTTTATTCTGAATGATTAGTAGGTAATTTCCAAAACAGTTACATATTTTCCATCGATATTGTCGTATCGATATTCATGACGTCACCGCTTTATCAAGCGCTAGCGTACCCGAAAATTTTACAATTTTACTTAATATTTTTGTCAATCCTGCACCTAACAATGAAATATAGCTATCTACAGTAAAAAAAAACATATTTATTTGGGTTATTTTTCCTTGTAAAGTCGCAAATATTCACTGCAAAAGAAACCATCTCTACACCAAATACTATTTAAAAATGTAGTTACGCATTATTTAAATATTATTACAAAATCCGTAATCACACCCCAGCAAGTGGGCCGCTATGGCCTTTTACTCGAAAAATCATTGTCATATCGGTTCTTTCTTGTGCATCTCTTTCTCTCTTGCATGCTGTTCATAAAGATAGGACGTCTCTTTCACACGCTACGTGCGTCTTTTCAGCGCAAAGCGAATCCTATGTCTATGCTCGTAATTAACAGTTTTAAGCTAGTTTGCCACCTTGATTTTAGCTTCAAGAAGAGAACACAAGGAAGTTCCACCAGTAGGGTAAGTCCTGCTCAACATGCTAGGAAGGCGGAATGCTGAACGGAGTCCTTGACTTCTTCATCTGGTTCCCTCGTCGGTCATATCATAACTGCAATAAGCTAAACACTTCCGGTATAAGCTGACCTCTCATTGTATAGGCTTCCCGTACAATGAGAGGTCAGCTTATACTCAATGTGTATAGCTTGATGTGGGCTCCACTGTACAACGTTCTTCACTTCTTCAGTTCTTTTACAAGAAAGATTGTTACGGCCCTTGGTACTAAACGCGTAGAACTTGGCAAGTTTTCATAGTATGCATGCACGATCAAACTTGAGCTTCATACAAATACAAAACCAGAAGATTTACCGGTAAAATACTTAGCATATATCAATTTATGTACCTATGCACGAACGCTTTAACATTGTCTCCTAAAATACATTAAAAATGAAAACAGTTACAACGGCTTACAGCAACCTAACTTTAACCTTTCATGGCTCTTATTTCTTTATCTTTAAGGCTTAATCTGTCTTGGAAAACCGAAAATAATAAGTTTGCATTTCAGTATCTCATGCGATAAGGGCGAGCGTACACCACGTCATGATAAATGATAATTATGGGCGCCCACTGAACGTGAAGATTAGAGTCAACTCTGTGGCTTAGCCTGTCTTCTGTAATTTCAAGTGATTTTTCGGCCACATTTAAATAGTATTTAATATTACCGTCCAACTGGGAATGATGGATATAAAATGACAATATTTTTATGTGTGTCGACAATAATCGCCCGAACAACGATGGTATAAAACGGTAATTTATTGTTGGCACTCGCTGAAACTTGGAAAATATCTCGAAGTGATTTTTTCTTTTGTACTCGTTTCACAAATTTATTTGTACACTAAACTCCCGATCGGTTTCAATAACCATTTCCAAGGGATTCAGGATTTTTAAAATTTTGTCGCGTGTCAAAACGATGTTCCTAAACAAATACAAATGAATTTTAATTAAGGGTGTATAATACCTCACTTCGCTTCGCATGATCCTGTTTTATACCAAAAAGTACTGCAACAATCACTCTGAAATTAATATATGATAAAGTTGAGGACTAATGCTACGTCCATGCTGTTGTGAAAATTTGATTTCATTGAATTTTCTCGATGGAAAAAAAATGCAAAGTTACCTCCAAACCGTACAATAAACCGATAGCATTCAATGAATACTAGAAATTAGATCTGAAACTTTGCATAACTGTAATTAGTATAAAGCAGCGGCAGACTGTTCCATAAAAATGAAAAAAGCATCAGCGTAGTCGCGATTTCAAAATAACTGATGTTTTTTGATGATCTGATTAGAGTAGGATAGACAGCTAAAAAGCAGATGCGTTAGAACAGGACTGCGAATTGGGGTATTGTGGGCCCTTAAGAAAATAAGAGATCAGATCGCTGAAAAAACTATGATAAATCGATAATGAAATTAGATTTAGCTTAAAACTGTCTTGGGACGAGGTGAAGTTATTCCCAAAAATAAAATAATACAGACAGTTATGATATGATGATAATACATACTTGCAAAAGCAAAACGAACTTTTTGTCATTGACATTATATAAATTAAAATAAAACTATCATAACCTTAAAATTAAAGTGACTTGACATGATAAATATTGTGATCATGGATAGGACTCACTTGTTTAACTGTGCAAGGAGGCACAGGTCGAGCTTTCGATGAGATTATGACTCATCATCATCACGACTTTTCGGGAGTACTGGCGTGCACGGCGTTCATCCGTGTACTGACAACAGAAATTTAAGCTCGACCTGTGCCTCCTTGCACAGTTAAACAAGTGAGTCCTATACGTAATCACAGCGTTAAAAAATATTATAAACCAAGTGTGTGACTGCAAAGGTTTAGAAATAGTAGATAAATTTAAATATTTAGGATTATTAATAGATAACAAATTTAATTGGAAACTACATACTAATGAAGTCTGCAAAAGATTGAGATCAGTTTTAGGACAATTTTATCACCTACGTAGAATACTAAATAAACGAACCCTGTACATTGTTTACCATGCGCTTGCTGACTCAATATTGAGCTATGGATTAAGTTGTTATGGACTTACTTTTAAAACATACCTGGATCTAATTAGGCAATTACAGTTGGGAATTATTAAACACTTAGTAGGTAAAAATATCAAAGCTAAATATAAGGGAGAGTATGAAAAATTGTTTACAGTTTGTGAAATTCTCCCAGTAAACCAGAAAGTTAAATATCTCATAGGTTTGGAAATTTACTACACTAAAGACTATAAAGTTCCTAAACCAAATAGACATTTCACTAGAGCAGTAAAAATTGGCAAACTATCACAGCCATCATCTAAAAACTATTATGGAGAGAGAACTCGGAAGTACCTAACTCCCAAGCTTTGTAATAAATATCCTCTCCTACTGGAAGAAAATAAGTTAAAAATTGGCACCCTAAAACATAAATTAAAAAATATATTGTTATCTTCCCTTACATAACTAGAACTTATTATATCTTACATAATGATTTCCTACAAATATGTATATGTTTTAAGACTGTATAGTATTAGATTTTCAGTACGTTCTCTTAATCAAATGTAAGAGCGTATCGCCAACAAACTGCTTAGCAGTTTGGCGAAAATTGTAAAGTATATACTTGTGTAAAATTCTGTTACAAAATAAAAAA
This sequence comes from Ypsolopha scabrella, assembly GCA_910592155.1. Classification (NCBI taxonomy): domain Eukaryota; kingdom Metazoa; phylum Arthropoda; class Insecta; order Lepidoptera; family Ypsolophidae; genus Ypsolopha; species Ypsolopha scabrella. The sequence continues at coordinate 20,539,891 of OU342983.1, forward strand.
AAAAAAAAATTATAATCCATTATGAATTTGGTTGTCTAATTTAAAAAGTCTGCTTATCTGGCGAAGCCAACGTATTAGTCCGCCCGGGGCTTAATTCAGTTCATTCGTTCAGAATTTAAAATTTCGTTTTGTTTATGTCAAGATCTTATCTTTGTTTCTAACGTTGACCAATATTTGTATTTACTTTAAGAGGCGACTCTATTCGCCTGAACTCCTATACTAGCGCAGTTTGCTTCCTTATTTATTGGTACTTGCTTATTATTTTTTCTTTTTCAACATATCCCATACAATATCCATGACATGAAACTAAAACATTTATCAAAATTAAATACATACAAAAGTTACAAGCATATAAAAGTCCTAGATTTCACACATATTTTGACGAATGTTTATATACCGTTATGTCCTAGAAGCGATGCAACAAATCAAATAATTTTAGTTTCCCAGCATAGTATATTTTATACTACTTAAAACTATTTGTTTGATTTAGATTTTTGGGATATTTCTCCTGAAGTCATAGGAATCACAAAACCATTCTCGAGTTTTTTCAAAACCTGAATGTTGTTTCGCGTTAGCTTGCCTCTCACACCGTGTTCGGTTAGTTACGTACGAGCTCGAGAAATGAACTTTCGGGCCAACCAATAACAGTCAGTCAGTGCTCTATAATCTGAAGTTGAATGTAGAATGAAATAGCAAGCATTGCGACCCCGTGCGCGACTGAATTCAAGCCGCCGACTACAGGCTTCTTAAATGTACGAGTATATTTGCAAATATGCTTGATGTTTGTTTTTGAATTAGGATTACATATTTATTTATTTAACATTGTTCCTAGGTATACGTAGACAGTCAGTCGAGGTAGAGAGACAGGCGTGAGTTTATGTATGTTATTTATTTTAACTCCTCATTGAAGCCGAAACAACAAAAAGCCGAAATTCGGCCAAAACGAGCAGATCACCTCTAGTGACGATAATAGAGTTGAAGCGTTTTGTAAACACGAGTATTATCTGGATGAGAGCTTTTATTTTAGTGTGTACAGGCTTTATGTTTGTTGAGTATTTCACCGCAGTACTGATAACTTTGTGATTCTGATAATTTGGAATTTGTAGGGTATTTCACGGAAAACGTGACAGAAAAAAGCCTGTCCTACCTTTAATACCACCATACAAATCCAGACCTACCACTATCCTACGCATATATTCGTAGTTGGTTTCAGACATAATTGATGTTTTTATTGCCAGTCATGTTGATATGCGTAGGTAGATATACATAATTATGCGTAGTCGATCAAGAATATAATTTTCTAAATGATATTTTACAAATGTAAAGCATGAATTTAGAGAGAAGAGTGAGTAATCTATAAATCCATCCATCAGCCTGTTTCGTCCACTGCTGGACATAGGCCTTTCCAAGATTTCACCACTTTTGGCAGTCCTCCTGGAAGAAATGCCCATACTCACACACGTTAGGCAGGCGGGTTGGTGAGCGCGGTGCTGAAGCCCTCGCAACAGTAATGCCGCTGCCCGTCACCAGTCTGTTTTATATAAGGCCTGTCAATTGGGGATGGATAAACCGCCATACATAGGTCCCAGGCAATGGTGGGCCGCCTGGTTTTGCCTGAGAGCTGTTCTCTTACCCTCCCCCAAATAACTTCGGGGGGTTGCGAGTAAGATGGTGGTACCTCCACAGCTCTGGGCATAAGCATGCGCCTAGATAGATAGATAGAGATCGTATACGTATGTATCTGCTTATGAGAGTCAAAACCTTTTAACTCCACAAGAGCAACTGATGTGGAACAAAGAAGGATTGTGTGATGTTCAAGTGGTGGCAATGTGACGCCATAATCTCAGCAGACCAGGGCTCGGAGTCACACGGAGCGGCTGAACGCCGTCTGGGAGACTGTTGACCTGGTCTGCGACTGCATGTGGTACCACTTTGGACTGTATTATCCGAGCCACGACTTGGATTGTGATTTATTGTTTTAGCTATACCGGTTGAAAATTAAACCTCTATAACAAGGGAAACTGTTCTATGTTCGAAATAAAAAATAGGTACATGTTCGGTTACTTTTGTCATGATTCGTATTTTAAAAAAAAGATATCGACCTCCAAAGAAGCACTAATACTCCGGTAACAGAGACAAAACCTATGTGTACATAGCCTATGTGCATTATTTACCGCCGGGAATAGGTACGGTCTATTGTCAGTCACATTTTGCATCGCGTAGGTTTGCCATTTTCTCGAAATGTGGTAAAAAAAAACTGAAAAAGACTAGAAAAAAAACGCTTTTTTTTACTGTTTTGTGATCTCCTATTCTGAACCAAAGAGTTCAATAAAGCTAATGACTTAATTTTCAACATTCAGTCAACCGCCCAAATTCATACTGGAGACTCGTTATGTGGTCAGGACCAATGTTCAATGACCCTATTTACGAAATACGAAAAATACTTTTCTTGCCTCTAAATTTTATTTTGCTTGTGTACTTCACAAAAAGGGTTATTGAACCTTGTTCCTGACCACTTACTGAATCTCCAGTATGAATTTGGCTCTATATAAACGAAAGTCACCAAAGTTCATCAAGAATTAAGGAGGGTTAACCCGAATTTGTTTCTTTTCAATTACATTATAAACAGAGAAATAGTGAAAATTCCATTTTGAAAAAAAAAAAAACAGTATGTCATACTTCATTATTTGATCGTAATATACGTGCCGGCCGTTCGATCACTTGCATCTAGTGAAATTCATCGCTTTTGGATATATTATTTAAATAAATAATTTTAGAGTAGGTATCCAAAAACAATTACATGTCTATAAATTATATATGTGAATTTAATTTTCTAGAAGCAACAGGTATTGTAGCGACAAAAGTGTCATCTCTGTTCATCATACTGATGATACTGAATCCATCCATCCATCAGCCTGTTTCGTCCACTGCTGGACATAGGCCTTTCCAGGATTTCGCCACGGTTGGTGAGCGCGGTGCCGAAACCCTCGCACCAGTGACGCCGCTGCCCGTCACCAGTCTGTTTTATATAAGGCCCGGCAATTGGGGATGGATATACCGCCATCCATCGGTCCCAGGCAATGGTGGGCCGCCTGGTTTTGCCTGAGAGCTGTTCTCTTACTCTCCCCCGAATAACTTCGGTAGGATTTGCGTGTAAGATGGTGGTACCTCCACAGTCGAGCCCGGCATCAGCTCTACCACCTAGAACAATAAAGCGTGACATCACATAACGCCCTCGTGAGCGTTCAATATATGCATTACTGGTAGTGAAAAAGCCCAAATGTCTAGAAGTATTTCGGTGGTGCCCTAGTCAGTAACGCACTAGTCGTTTTTTGCCTCATCTCTTGCTTTATGGACGAGCGCGCTGCATTCTAGGTCATATCGACGCTATCTTCAGGCTGGTGATGATCAAACGTAAGCCCAATTTTCATCAGAAGATGAAAGCAATATTTCCGGTATTATTTAAATAGGGTGATGTAGTATCTATTTACTGTAAGAAGTAATCGGTGATATAATAACTGATAAGTTAAAATCATACCTTTTTTAAGCCGACATACTCACATTGAATGACACTGAGTCACAATGTCAACAATGGCCGCCAACAATAACAATAATCCAAACAAACCCACTGGACCAATTTTCCCCAAAAAGATCTCTCAGTATTCCCTCCACATACCGCCCTAAAATAAAATGGCCAAAAGAGCAACATTCCGTGAGGCATTAAGGGCGATTATCACTTGGCTCACAATGGAAGTACTGTCGCGCACTCGGAGCTTAATCCGTAATAATGGCATGCACTCAGTTGGTAAAACGTAACGTTTTTTTAACCGCACACTTCAGCTTAATAGTTAGTACCCTGGGGACACTTAAATACTTAAAAGCAAGGTTTTGCGTCACATTTATTTTTATACTAGCATGAAAAAAAAGAAGGGAGAAGCCATATGAGTCAAAATGAGTACATGAAAGAGAGTGATATGTCATTAAGATTCCGGAAAATTAGTGCACTTGAAATAGAAAAAGTAATCGATAACTTAAGTAATGACAAGTCACCCGGCTCGGATGGTATTCGAGTCGGGGATATTAAATATATTAAAAAGCAAATAAGTCCTATTATCGCTAATTTCATTAATATGAGTGTCCAACAAGGACTTTATCCAGATGATTTGAAACTGGCTATAATTAGACCCATATATAAGCAAGGTAGCCACCTAGACTACACCAACTATAGACCTATAGCTATTCTGTCAGTCATCAACCAGATAGCAGAAAAACTTATTGTAAGACAGATAAGTAATTTTTTAGATAAGCATGGTATTATCTCAGATAATCAACACGGCTTCCGACGTGGTCGTAGCACGGCGACGGCGCTTAAGCAGTTTACAGACTATGCTAACAACTCATTGGATCAACGGAAACAAGTAGTTGCAGTGTTTATTGATTTCAAAAAAGCTTTTGATACTCTGGACCATAGCCAGCTTTTGCAAGCAATGAGCGAATGTGGAATAAGAGGACCTTTAAACAACTGGCTACAGAATTACTTAAAAAATAGAACTATGGAGACATCAGTACATGGTACAAAGGGTGCAAAGGCCAATATAAGGTATGGTGTTCCCACCGGTTCCGTGTACGGTCCGGTCGGGTACATCATGCATGTTAATAGTGTCTGCAATGTAGTTAAGCACTGTAAAATGTTTATGTACGCCGACGATACGTGCTTACTATATGCTCATAAAGATTTGAATATTATTCAAAATTGTATACAAAGGGACCTTGACAATATTATCAAATGGTCACACGATAATGGCATTATTATTAATCTATCAAAAACAAACTGCATGCATATATTTTCGCCATACAATAAACCTAAAATGAATAACCTGCAGATAACTGGGCATAGTTATGATTGTTTCCATAATGACTGCTTGAATGACTGTAAATGTCCCGAAATTGAATTTGTAAATCAATATAAGTATTTAGGGCTTACCATAGATCAAAACATGTCATTTAAAACACATGTGAATAATGTATGCGCTAAGTTGAGATCTGTCCTATGTAAATTTTATCAGCTGCGAGGTGTAGTGAACAGAGCTACAATGTACTCTGTTTACTATGCACTCGCAGACTCGATCGTATCATATGGCTTGAGTAGTTATGGTTGCACTTTCAGAACGTATCTAGATCAGATCAATGCCGTGCAGAAAAGACTAATGAAATTATTAATTGATAAAAAGAAAAAGAATAAATGTCGCCATGATTATGATAGACTGTATACTGTTTGTAAAATCTTACCTGTCCATGAAAAGGTTAAATTACTTATACTGTTAGAAGAGTTTAATAATAATGAGTATAAAACCCCTATCTCGCACCAAATAACTACAAGAAATATTATTAACAAAAAGTTAGCTGTTCCTAAAATATGTAATTACTATGGCTCAAGAACCAGAAAATATTTAGTTCCAAAAATTCTCAATGATCTTCCAACCGATATTAGAAATAATAATTTTACCAAACCTGTGTTTAAGAAAAAAGTAACAAATTCCTTATTAGAGCGTTGTGTTTATTAAAATAAAATTAAGTGTTCCCCTAATTGTTAAACCATAATATTATAGATAGAAGTACCTCAATTGTAAAGTTTAATGAGAGCATCAACTGCCAATAAACTGCCCTGCAGTTTGGCGGTGCTATGAAATTAATTTCCTTTTGTATTTATAAGAATAAACGTTTTTTGAATTGAATTGAATATATATCTCGAAAAATATTATGCTGTAACACTGACTTGGAAAATATGTAGAAATTGTGATAAACGACATAATAAATAGCACATCATTAGATATTATTAGTTTTCAATGCATGAATTTCGCTTTCTGTAGGAAAACGAACTAGCTGATTCTTGGATAAAAATCCAGTGCGGATTGAAATTGTATTTTTTGTATATCTGAACACTTGCCTAAGCCCAAACTTGGGTCCGTTTGAATAGGCAGTCAAACCGAGCAGCCAGTACTAATTTTGATACTGTTGATTGTAGGTACATGGTGGAACTTCGACAACAATATCTATAACCCTCAGCATAGTTTTCACTATCACTAAAACTTCAAATCGCAGTCCACATCCTGGTTCCGATCCATCATACAGATTTAGACCTGTAAAAACTTTTATAAAAACCGCCGCGTTTATAAAACACCGTGCGTAAGCCATAAGCTCCTGGCTCACACGCGTCGCTAGCTACAAGATTGATTTGACAGCGCGCGTCTTTTTAACCGCTCCGCTGCAGAAATATTGAGCGTTTTTCTTTATTTTGGGTTTTGTCCGAGTTTTGTCACGACATTGTGACATTGGAGATAAAGGCTGAGGAATGAACTAAGGTGGGCAAACTGATCGTGTATAAAGTCCGGCTTGTATACGTACGTGAAGTCCGCAGTAGGGTAGAGTACAGTCAGCATGAAAGGCAGAAGTCCGCTAAAATATTATTTCTTCTCTTCTAGTCCCACTTTCACCAATACAGGAATGGAAACAATATTTAGGTTGTTTTAAAAACTCGAAATTAGAATTCCCATAATAAAATTTTTCATGTTTATAAACCGATTTCATAAGTATTTTAGTATATAAGTTTCGTTTATATAGCTAAATTCATACTGGAGACTCGGTAAGTGGTCAGGACCGACGTTTAATGACCCTTTCTATAAAATAAGCTAACTAAAATTTATACTTCCTATACTAACAGGTTGTTTTTGAACAAGTAAATAGTAGAGGTACGTAAAAAATATTTTTCGTTTTTCGCAAAGAGGGTGATTAAACCTTGCTCTTGACCACTTATCGAGTCTAAAGTATGAATTTGGCTATATAGGCTGAAATTTAATCAACCGACCAAATTCATACTAGAGACTCGGTTGGTTATCAAGAACTAGGTTTAGTAATCCTTTTGGCCAATTTCGAAAAATATTTTTTTTTGCTCCCGTACTGGTTGGACTAGTTTAAGTACAATTCCTAGTGCAGGTTCTACGGGAAAAAAAAATTTTTTTTCGAATTTCACCTGGAGGTTCATTAAACCTTGTTCCTGATGACTAACCGAGTCTCCAGTATGAATTTGGTCGGTTGATTTAACTTCACCTAGTATAAATGAAAGTCACTTTATATACGAGTATTTGCAGGAAGTGACGTCATTATTTTAAGTGGAATCATCGGATTCTTTGTCATACTTTAGGATGCGTTCAAGAAAATAAATATGCTTATGGAAATGATCTCGTCACTGAAGGTCAAATGAATTTAATAAGGACATAGGTATGCTCGTTTCTTTTAAAACCTGGCTACTAAAACAGTAGAGGAAAATTATTTTTAAAACTGTTTTCGAATCGAGGAACAGAATAGGCCAAAATAGGTAGTATTTTTTGTCAGTACTTGGTTTGTGTTTTGCTTTTCAGGGTTCCGTAGTCCGACAAGGAACCCTTATAGTTTCGCCATGTCTGTCTGTCCGTCTGTCCATCTGTCCGCGGCTTAGCTCAGAGACTATTAGTACTATAAAGCTGTAATATGGCATGAATATAAATATGAATCACGCCGACAAAATTGTAAAATAAAATCTTGAAAAATTTTTTTTTAATTGTACCTCTCATACGAGTAAACTGGGGATGATTTTTTTTCTCGTTTATCCCATAGTGTGGGGTATCGTTCGATAGGCCGTTCAAAAACATTGTGGGTGTGTGAACACCATTTTTCGATTTAGGGATCCGTTGGTGAAATATTAAGCTTTAAAGTGAAAATTTTAGTTAGGGTGGAGCGTCCCCCCCTGTTGTTTATAGAAATGTGAATAAATTCACAGAAGTAGTATATATAATGAATTTAAAAGGAAAACTATCACAGCTGAGTAGGCTTTACAGGTTTACGAGTACAGGTAGCGCCAAACTTTTGGTCCCCTATAATGTAGGGGACCAGAAGTTTGGCGCGGTCTGTATTAGTAGACCAACTTATATGTACCGGGCAACTACGGAACCCTACATTACGCGTGGCCCGACACGCACTTGGCAGTTTTTGTACTCATTCATTACTGTTATTGTAAGTAAAGAATTGCAATCTAGGTTTAATTTTTACCTGTAAATGGCTTGTATTTTTGTTTGACAGACTCAACATAACGAACCTTCTTTGCATGTTTTTTTTCTGTCCAGCCAGTAAGTAATACAACACCGCGGGGTACAGCCGCGCACAGAAGCGGATTAGAGCTATAATCGCATCAATATTAGACGAAAGACGAGAGAGAACGCGCGCGACCGTGAAATACCACTGGGTTTTTGTTGGATATTCTTGTTGGTGATTTGTGCTGTTAAATACTTGTAAGAGTATTTGTCAAAAAAAGCAAATTCACCCATCAATAAGTGAAACAACTTTAAAAACTAAAATTTTATTGAGGTTTATACAAAATCTTCCAATTATTATAATTTTTAAACGATTAGGAATTAATTTGTAAATTGGCAAAATCAAGAACTTTATAATGATGTACGTTTGAACAGTATATTGAGATTTATTGGGTTGTGTCTAGTCTAATGAAACGTACACATTGGTGACGATTCGGTGTATTAACACGATTTAACTTACCTATTTGAATCGTCTTGTCTTTGTCTTTTTGATGCAGAAAGAAAATGACAGAATGCTCGAATTAAGTTTAGTCCTGTCAATTCAGTCGTGTTACACCGAATCGACACCATTATAGACCTTTTACGTCACGATGATTCACCAAAAACTAAGTTCAAAACGTTTTTGTATCAAAATATCTGTTCCACCAATCTTTAAAACTATTAGGGCAAAGATTTTGATCTAAAATCCTATTGAAATCCAACTAATGGCGCCAATCGATGTGTTAAATGTGTCTTCTATTTTGACAAAAAGAGGTTGGGCTTTAATCCTCTTCTTTTTTTTGCTCCCATGACAAAGCAAAGGTACATTGTCATTCTGCCGCCACTAGCTTTTGCGCTTTTGTCGGTGCTTGTATTTTTGCGAGTGATATGTTATCACACTAATATTATAAATGCGAGAGTTTGTGTGTGAGTGTGTATGTTTGTTACTCTTTCACGCTGAAACGGCTGAACAGATTTGGATGAAATTTAGAATGGATATAGCTTATACCCTAACTTAACACATAGGCTACTTTTTATCCTGGAAAAAAGCATATCGTTAAAGCGAATAACACGCGGGCAAAAGCTAGTTAAAATTTTAAAATGCTCTTTCTGAGTAAACAAGCTGAGATAAAATTTAATATTGGTATTTAACATAGAGGTAACAAGTACCTAGAGGGATATTGGCCGCCATGCCATTGATTATAATCCCCAGGAACAAGACCGTTTTACTTTAAGGATTTTTATATATTTACAAAATTAATGTAAATTAAAGAAAATGTTCTTTAGTTTCATAATTACTTTTAACAATCTACAGATTCACCATGGGAAGAGATTAGCATCAATGAATTGTGAATCAAGGTACAATTAACTACGCAACGTTTTGATGGGGATGCGTCATACGTCGTCCCCTGAGGTTCGGTTTCATTAAAAGTGCACAATTCACACTACGTAGATATGCAATTTCAATATATTACACTGTCTAAACAAGATAATTACACAATAATTAATACAGAAAACGAAAATGTTTTAGATGTGGTAGGTATATAATACGAAAATCTATATATATATAATGTGCTCTAAAAATATCTGCCACGGCTGCAATGGGAGATAGTATTGTGTATGTAGATTACAATAGTGAAGAAATTTTGTACTCCGGATTATATAAGTTTGAGAAAATAAATGTAAAAATCCTCGGGCCAGGATTCGAACCTGCGACCTCTTGTTATCAAGACAAGCGCGCTACCGACTGCGCCACCGAGGTACTTACCTAGACCGTTGAATTTTTCCACCATACTTGTCCACCGAATATTTTTGTAACTATTTGATCTAACTAGCTTGTAATGCACAAACTGACGCTCACGAGGGCGTTATGTGATTTCACGCCTTGTTCTTAAGAAACAGATGGCGCTGTCGTCACTACAATATGTGTTGCTTCAGACAGTTAAGAAATTCACAGTTCTCATTAACTAAGATTATGTTTTTATTGCGAAATCCATCGCTTTGGAATACTCTAAATATTATTATTAGAGTGCATTACAAACCAGAAAAGATAAATTAGAAACAAATTTAAAGACAAGAAATTAAAAAGGTGTTTGTGATTATTCTGTAAGAAACGATTTGTCTAGATTTTATAGTACAAAGTTTAACGATATGTACTTCCTGAACATGAACCTGTATTTGTATGTAACTTTGGTATCACCGTGCTTGTATGATTCTATATACATATTTTATATATATTGTTAAAAGGGAATTGATAACGTTTATTTATATACTTTATTTGACTTGGATGTTACTTTTATTAAATCAGATAAGTTTCTAAAGAGCGGGCTGTAAATTTTTAACTAAAAGACTTCTTTAATTATTTCTCCCTTTTTCAAATTAGGAAGGTCTTGATCTGTTCAAATTAACGTTCAAACCTTTTATTGCGCTGTAACAAAAGGGAGCAGAGCAATGTCTATTTTAGTTAAACAAATCAAACAAAACGGCACCGCGGGCAACAATTTTCTATAGTTTCTTGTAAGGCAAGTGGAAGTTTTAAATTAAACGAGAAACTAGTTCACAGCAATATCTATCTCCGACAAGTTTGACTTTCACTTTAATATATAAGTTCGGGATCGAACTTTGCGCCCCAAAACGTTGAACAAGGTGGTCTAATTTAATTAGTGCTTACTTTAGACAGTTAACACAATCGCAAACTCGATACTTTTACGGTAACATATACATCGGACTGCATTCTTCATACGACTCATGACATTTCAATTAACTGAAACTGGAAACGAGCAGTTGTCTTTGTAACATAACATGATATCGTCACGACATGATTTGCTGAGGGGTTGTCAGAGGTATTCCCGAGTGTGAACTGTGAAATGAAGTCACAGTCTACACCCGGTACACCCGCGTTTCACCGACGATTATTACATCTCAACGTGATGGGTGGTGAGCCCTATCGCCGTACATCGAGCACAATTACACGCTTGTTAGGGCATGCAGGTTTCCTCACGATGTTTTCCTTCACCGTTCAACAAGTGGTGAGTATTAGCATAGTAAAAACTTTTATTATGGTATTAGGTAAGAACACAAATACTTTACACACCAATTCATGCACCTCATTGGTGCATGCCTGACCGGGGATCGAACCTGGGTCTCGAGATTGAGAGGCCGGCGTTCTACCGCCTGAGCTACCGCCTGAGCTACCGCCTTTTGTCTTCTTAACCCTGTTAATTCTGATAATTGCTAAAACAACAGATCGCAGTCCAGATCGTGGCTGGATCAATCTTGTACATTAACTTTGTCATACCGGGTGTAATGGACAAGTAGCGATTATTTTACAATGTTTTTTTTTTTAATTTACTGCATAGAATCAAACATGTAATTTTTACTTTTTATTGAAATACCTATGTAATTATTTTTTTTTGCATGAAAACAACATTATATGAGGAGGTCTATAACTCAAATAAATAAATCCGTCAGAACAGATTTTTGGTAAACTGAGAATTAGTATTATTATTAATATATAGATAATTATAGTAAGTATATTATTAAATTACAAAATGAGGAGATCCGTCAGAGATCGAAAGTAACCTACATAGCCTGCAGAATCAGTAAGTTGAAGTGGCAGTGGGCAGGCCATATTTGTCGCCGACATGGTGGCCGTTGGGCTTTAAAGTGGAGACCACCACGTACAGCAAAGCGAAGTGTAAGCCGACCTCGTGCCCGCTGGACCGACGACCTGAAGGACGTTGTGGGTGGTGGCTGGATGAGGAGGACGGAGGACCGACATTCTTTTTCAAATATTATAGCAGACATTCACTAAAAAGTTTAAAATAATTACATACTGACCGATGATACCAAAATAACACTTGTGCCGACTTCTTTCTCCCTGAAACACATGTTCTCTAGAAGTCAGCGCTCGCATATTGGTTTTTGTGTTCTATACTATAGAATGTGCCCGAAAAAAATAAAAACATAGAGTCAAATTGAGAACCTCCTCCTTTTTTGAAGTCAGTTAAAAACATATACTACAGGCAAAAACATATGCTTATCTACCATAGGAAAAAACATATGCTACAGACATAAAACATATACTTACTATTATAGGCAAAAAGCCAAAAACTTAACGTGGTCGTATATCTCTCGCCGGTGTAACTGTCTCCAATGAGTTTTATTCATTGCTAATTCCTTCAGAAACATAATACCATAAACATATACTGGAGGCAAAAACATAAACATATAATATACAACTGGCAACATCCTATTTTTAATGATGTTTGTATTAAAAGTCCAAAAGTTCGATTTTGCAGTCGTGAATTAAGGATTTATTAAGATTTTAATTTAAAGCTTAATCTACTTTAATATAACTTATAATTGCGATTGTCGGCACTTGGTGAAACATGGAAAGCATCTTGATGAAAACCACTTGTACCCTGCTTACACAACATTTACCATAACTATAGGTACTTTTAAACCAACCGGTTTCGAAATTTAATTCATTTTCAAGGGCTTAACGACTCATTTTAATATTTTAAGACATAACCTACGTGCTGTAAATAAAATTTAATATTTTTGTAATGATGAAATTATGTGGGTATGTTAGCAGAACCTTGGCTTGTCAGGGATACCAGTGTCACCCAAAAATTACCAATAAAGTAGATATTTCATGTCGTTGCAAGTCATTCAATTAATAAAACAAAGTTAATACAATATAAAATAAATGTCAATATAACTCTGGAGACAACAAAATTAAAAAGTGCAATTAAATGTCAGAAAAGAAATACTCCCTTGTCGTAGAATTTAATGTCAAATAGTAAATCAGTATGAATTGAAGTAAGATGAAAAATAACTAGTAGGTATAAAGTTAAATACAATAATTGTATTTAAATATTAAAATAATTATATTTTAATTATATTAAATACAAAATATAATGCTGCCAGTATCCTGGGTACTCTTCCACGTGACGACAGCGATTTTGGCTCAATTTTTTATCTACTTTAATTAAATATTTTTGCCAGGTAGTTTTAGTTTAGTTTAGTTTATTTCGTAGAGTAATTTAGTTTTTTAAATTAGTTTATATTAGTCACGGAAATACCTGTTAATAACATTATTTAAAGTATGTTTAATATGGTGAATTATTTATATCTAATTGTTGGTTGAGTACACAATTCTCATTACTATTTAGCAGTTTATTAATTTCTAACGCTTCTAATGCATTCATTTTTCTAATGTAAATTAAAATTATCTGCTTTTGCATATATTTAGTGCATTGCTTTAGCGTCATTTATTTTTAATTCACAAGTTCCTGGTTCATTGTCACATTTAATTATCGTTGTACTATCGTCGGCAAACAAGGTTATAGGATTAGAAATGTTACTAGGTAGACCATTAACAATAAAAGTCCAAGGTCGCTGCCTTGTGGCACACCATACAAAATCAGTCTCTCACCTGAAAGAAACTTTTGTGTCTGTCTTGTTTTCATGCATATTGTGGATATCTCTGTGTACTGTGTTCTGTACTATATTATAATGAATAAAGTTATTTTTGAGTTTGAGTTTGAAGGAACTAGTCGTTGGTCATTGTTAGTTATTTATGTGATTTTGTTACAAATCTGAAGAATCTATTCTTAACCCTTTAAATTATTAAAACAAAGAGTTAACAAGTGGTCATCTCGCCCAATACATAACTACCTCCCCACAGTTGACCTCAATAAAAATAGATTTAATCGAAAGGTGTCTTTCGGGCGCGCTGACCAACGTCTCGTGATTGTATTTTAACTTCTTTATTAGTTATTATTATTAGCCTATTACTAATAAAAATAACAAAGTGATAAATCTAAACGAAACATAAAACTGTTACATGAATTCATCATATTAATCAATCCCCAGAAATCAATAGCCACCACGGAACCCAAACGAATTAGCCGCAATCAATAAGAGCCTGCATTGACGTCACATCCGGTCAGCCAGTTCCGGTTCCGGCCGTGCCCAGACTTCCGGTTCCGGCCGGACTGAGGACCGGCCATTTCGCGAAAGGCATTTAATATGGGTAATGGCTTTAGTAATTGACCCTGAAGATACAAATGGAAACTAAGGTTCGATTTGAATTCGGTAAATGATTGAAGTTTTAAGGCCTTATGAGCTGCCAAAGCGCTGCCCCTTTGGAAAAAAAAAACTTAAAATAATACTTTAGTTTCTTATCTTCTTGCGATGGATAAACCGTCATGTGTTTAAAATATAGAATTTTATATCTTCTCTTCTTCTTCTTTATCTTCTTCTTCTTCTTCTTCTTCTTCTCTATCTCTATACATATAAAATACAACGTCTGTCTGTCTGTCCGTCTGTCTGTTCGTTCGCTTATAACTTGAGAACCAATCAATGGATTTTGATACAGTTTTCACTGAAAGATAAAGCATTTCTTCGGAAAGGTTTAAAACTATGTATCATCACGCTATGACAAAAAGGAGCAGCGCAATGAGAATTTTAGTGAGACATATGGAAGGTTCGCTGCCGTAGCATTGTCGATCGTAGCGGGTTCAAACCCCGACTAGTAAAATTTGTTTTTACTTTTTATTTTTTATTCTTTATTTTATTTTCAGAAAAAATATTTCCTTTTAAAAGAAATGTTAATGCTGAAATTACCTATCTATTTCTTGACTGAGCAAGTACCAATAACTAAAATATTTTTATTTTCAAGTGCTTAGAAAACGCCATCTCTGGGAAGCTATCTTGGATAACGGCTCAGTAAGCTGGCGTTGAAATCGTTTGTAAGCTGGCGTTGAAATTGTTTTTATTTTAATACACTAGATGGCACTGCATGTTTTAAAATATCGAATTTGACGCAGTCTGGTTCAAATCAACTCACGTTAAAGTTTGTCTACACTATTACATAAATAAGAAAGATTTGTTTGTTTGTTTGTTTGCATATAATGGGTAATATCTAGAACTACTGAACTGACTTTAAAGATTCTTTAAGCACTCAATAAGATTTTTAGTTAATCGTGTGGTATGTACGCCTTGCGTAGTCGTACGTATGTAGTCTCATCGTCGGGGTTTCAATCATCCACTGGTAAATGTTTTTTTTAGGAGACCTCTCAAGTTTAAGTTAATTGATGAGTATTTTTGTAGAACATGGTGACCAGGATCTAATGACGGGACTGGGAGGTGGGTACGGGATCTCCTCAACGGATAACAGCAGACCCTTCGAGTTTGGCTTATTTTGTTGGTATTTATTAGCACTTTGGTAAAAAATGGTGACCAAGGTCTGTTGATGGGACTGGAAGGAGGGTATGGGTTTTCCTCAACGGACAACAGCAGACCCTTCAAGTTTGGTCTTATTTGATTGGTCTTTATTAGCACTTTGGTAAAACATGTTGCATATTGTCGTTCAAAAAATCATATTCTTTTGTTTTCCTTATTTCCACGAAAATATCTTCGACGCGGGCGGAGCCGCGGGCAAAAGCTAGTACAGTATAAAAGAAGGTAACAAATGGCGACCTTATCGCTTATAGATAGTCTATGAAAATGTGCTATTTAAAAAAAGTTAATTGCTGTTTCTAGACAATCTATTCAGCAGATTTTCATTGGTTATTCTGATAAGAAAGATTTGCTTTTTTTTTAAAGTGGCAGCTCTTTAGCTTGTCTTAGGGCCTTAAATAAACCATGCTGGATTTTTGCCACTGAAAAGTAGAAAACTAAAGATATAACTGCGTTGAGCCAATACAAAACTCGCGAAAAAAGTCGGTTCTGCTATTCGATAGAAAAGTTTGAGCAAAATATACGGAACATATTTTTGTTCGCGGTTTCAATGTTGGCTTCACAGTAAAAGTTGGTCGCATACACGATCTTTTACCTTTTCAAAGGCTAAATATTTATTACCCACCAAACATTTTAAAGGCTAAAAATTTCAAAACTGTCACCTAGAGGTCACCTGGGTAAAGAGAGACTTTGAAAATTAAATGAAATTTAATATAGTTATACCATATATAAATATAGTTTACCATTTCCTTCTGAATATCCAAACAAATCTCTTTTGGTTCTTCTACATTTATACAATACAGCTTTAGCCCGCGACTCCGCCCGCGTGTTATTTAGCTTAACGACATGCTTTTTTCCGGGATAAAAAGGAGCCTATGTATTAAGTTAGGGTATAAGCTATATCCATTCTAAATTTCATGCAAATTCGTCCAGCCGTTTCAGCGTGAAAGAGTAACAAACACACAAACTTTCGCATTTATAATATTAGTGTGATTTGCTATTTAGGAAGCGCTAGCTAGAATATGTTTGTTTTAATTTGTGTTTGTATTAAACTCATTAAATTCCATTTCATTATATTTAGCTTCATTTCGCTATACTAACATTCAATGTAATGGTAATATTCTCGGAAAAAAAAGTCGTGTCTGTAAAGAGAAGATAAAGAAAATTAAATAGGCTATACGTTGAAATGGCAGTGGGCAGGTCATATTTGTCGCTGACATGACGGCCGTTGGGGCCGAAAGGCTTTAGAATGGAGACCACGTACAGCAAAGCGTAGTGTAGGCCGACCTCGTGCCCGCTGGACCGACGACCTGGGAGTGTATTTTTGAATCACTCGCCGTGAATCATGTATTCACGCACGAAAACAATTCACGTGCGAAATTCAATTCGATTGGTCACGATTTAACGTATTTTTGAATCAGTAGAAATCAATGAAACGGTTTTCGTTTTACGTAGAAAAAATAAGAACCGGAAAGCAATATTTCGTTGATTTTAATGGAAGTGAACGGAACGTAAATTAAAAAGTTATAATGTCAGTCTCTTATCGACGTTTTCGTTCTCACGTTGTTGTTTTCTTTTCTTTTGATTGTTTTCGTTTCTTTGTCTGTTTTTATTTCTATTATAGGTTATTATTATTACTATAATTATTATTATTATATCCTTTATGGTACACACATAGAAACTTGAACTAAGATTACAAAAAGAAAAATGTGCTCAAAGGCGAGCTTACCTCTTCAAGAGGTTTCTTCCAGCCAACCAATACTGTAGTGAAAGAATACACGAAATAGGTTGGCAGGAAGCTTACAAAAGGATTTTTACAACAGAACCTACACAAATAAAAAATTAAAATTAAAATTATAGATATATATACATATATAAATATAATGGACATGAATAAAGAATGTAAATATGCATCAAAACATTTTAACTTGTCAATTCAATGTTAGTCACGTCATTCTTGCGTAGATTCTACTAGTAGAAATCAGAAAACGAGTGGGTCAGACCACTCGTTGCAGAATTCACGGAATGAATTTTCAAAAATACTGATTTTAGGTTTTCGTATGCGAATCATGCGGATTCGTATGCGAATTGAAATTAGAATGATTCAAAAATACACTCCCTGAAGGACGTTGTGGGGGGCGGCTGGATGAGGAGGACGGAGGACCAACATGAGTGGTGAAATTTGGGAAAGGCCATGTCCAGCAGTAGACGAACACGGGCTGATGGATGGATGATATCTTCGTATTGTATTGAAGCCAAAACTACAATATTTTTTTTTGAAATTTGTTTGTCTGTCTGTATGTATGGCCACTGCCAGGACGAGCAGGTGTCTGTGGAGGGCGTTTTACATTTTTGAGTGGAACCTTAGTCTCACGGTTTCTAACACGAATAGGGACAATATTTCTAGAGATATCGCCTGTTACAACGGCCTCTGAATATCGTGGTTTGTCTTTACTACTTCTTTTATTTGTGTCTTTAGCAAAGATTGTGTCGCCTGGTTCTATTTTAAAGTCTGTCTCGCCACCTCTTTTATTAATAATTTTCTTTTTATTTTTAATAGCTTGTTCGGCCAAATGTTTATAAAGGTACTTAGTTCGTTTTGTATGTTCTTTTACCAATTGTTGTAAATACTGTTTTTCAAAGTCTACGTCAAAAGCATGTCTTGAGTCTGTATGTCCTAGTAACACTTCAAATGGAGTCATGCCAGTGGCAGATTGTATACTGTGATTGTACGCCATTATAGCGTATGTCATTATGGTAGCAGCGTCTGTATATTTTTGCTCATATTTTGCCAATCTGTAAATTTCGATAATAGTGGAGTGGAATCGTTCAATAAGGCCCATGGAATTGGGATTGTTCGGGGTGCCTATATGTAAGTCTACTTTATAGAAAGTAAGAAGTTCTTTCATCAAAGCGTTGTACATCATCTATATCTTCTATTACTAATAATAAACTGATAAAAAAGCATCTTCACATTGAATATTTTTTCAAAATGTTTAAATTCTGTTTTTTTTTACTGAAGCCAAAATATTTTTGGAATTTGTGTCCGTTTTTCTCCCTATACGTCTGTCTGTCTGTATGTATGTTCCGTCTCAACGGATTTGGATGCGGTTTTCTTTATTATCATCGTAATGACCCTGGTCACATATAGACTAAAGGTGTTGATAAAATAACGTCCAATCCAAAAATAGAGCTTAGATTAAATAAACGCGCGCGCAACCTTAGGCGAAAGTTACACACTTAGACTTCTTATATGAAATCGAGCACAAATAAGTGTTATAATATAAAATTTATACTTCTTTAAATTTCTTAATAAATGAAAATATCCACAAGGGTTTTCTTCTAAAGAGGATCTCTATAAAGTATTCATCCTACCAACTATTAACAGGCAGATTTTCTAAACTTCATCGTTCAATTACCCACACACCTGCTCGCGCACCTTGCTTTACTTGTGTTTCGGAATATGGTAATAATAATAATCGTTCCATTTAAAACCCAGAAAGGTTTTCTTTATTAGTGTAGTAGTGACCCTTGTCAACATATGATTCACCAACTAACTGCTTTCAGCCATCTAGTGAAGAATTATTTTATGAATTCATAAAATATTATCTCACTCTTCTAGATTTTATGGTAACTCCTTTGCTGTTAAAGCTGTCAGATTGTGTTGCCTATCGCTACTAAGCGGCTCCCTCGTTGCCTGTTTTTAAACGATTACTCAAGGATCATTTTCTTTTTTCGTAAATTATTCGTAAAAGTAAATAAATAAACATTTAATGTATTTTTTTTTAAATTAATGTTTGATACATCCATCTATCTCTGCTACTTACATTGAAGTGTTTTTGGTTTACATAATATATTATTTATTTATATTTTATGGTTTGCATGGTTATTTATTAGTGTATTGTATAATATTTATAGTATTCAAAGTATTTGTATGTACATTGTTATAATTTATGTAGCTATATATTTTTTTAGATTAGTAATTTGCTATCTTTTTATAATTATTTCTTATTTTGTACACCGCCTTCACGTTATTTTTTTCCTACAATAATTTCCACCCAAAGGTTGTCTGGAAGAAATCGCTATAAGGGATAAGGCCGCCATTTGTTACCTTCTTTAATACTGTATTGTTTTTTATTATTTGTATTTGGTGCATAATTAAGAGTATTTGTCTTGTTTTGTTTTGTGTCGCATTGATATTGCTGCACTGAAAAAAAAAAAAAAATTGAACAAGATCTTGTTAACCGTAAACAACTATCTTAACTCCATATGAGCGTAACAACTACTAAACTTGTTTACTTGATCATAAAAACATTTGAAAAAATAAATTAGTTAATATAGCCAAAATTTAAGCAAACAAAACATAATGCCTTTTGTTTAGAAGCTATTTGTTTCAGTGTCAGGATTTAGCCACTCTTAGCGGTCCTCCTGGAAGAAATGCCCATACTCACACACGCTGGGCAGGCGGGTTGGTGAGCGCGGTGCCGAAACCCTTGCACCAATGACGCCGCTGCCCGTCACCAGCCTAGTTTATATAAGGCTCTGCAATTGGGGATGGATAAACTGCCATCCATCGGTCCCAGGCAATGGTGGGCCGCCTGGTTTTGCCTGAGAGCTGTTCTCTTACTCTCCCCCGAATAACTTCGGGAGGATTTGCGAGTAAGATGGTGGTACCTCCACAGTCGAGCCCGGCATCAGCTCTACCACCTAAATTCAGTGTACGGCATCCATATTGTTAGGGTTCCGTATTGTGTGGTGGTACGGATTTTAAGGTGGTAGAGCTGATGCCGGGCTCGACTGTGGAGGTACCACCATCTTACTCGCAAATCCTCCCGAAGTTATTCGGGGGAGAGTAAGAGAACAGCTCTCAGGCAAAACCAGGCGGCCCACCATTGCCTGGGACCGATGGATGGCGGTTTATCCATCCCCAATTGCCAAGCCTTATAAAAAACAGACTAGTGACGGGCAGCGGCGTCACTGGTGCAAGGGTTTCGGCACCGCGCTCACCAACCCGCCTGCCCAGCGTGTGTGAGTATGGGCATTTCTTCCAGGAGGACCGCCAAGAGTGGCGAAATCCTGGAAAGGCCTATGTCCAGCAGTGGACGAAACAAGCTGATGGATGGATGGATGGACGGATACGGAACTCTCTATGCGCGAGTCCAACTCTTACTTAGCCAAATTATTTAACCCTGACTGACTCAGCTTCTAAAATCCATAGATAATAAAAAAAAGTCGAAACAAATGTCACCTCGGAAGATGTCCTCAGCCAATTTACGAGCAAAAAATTAACTAAAATAAGTAAGGGCAACCGCACACGTGAGCCGAAGGCGCCGGTTTCTATAAAAATGGAAAAAAATGCGTTTTTCAACTTGTGTTCTGTTGATTTAACGAGCGCATGATAAGAAGACTTAAAAATAAATGTTGTCTCAAGTACAAGTATCGGAAATGCCATGAAATTCGCAACGGAAATGTGTTTGCCAAATTAATGGGGTTTTTTGAGTTCAAGCTCTTAAGTTCATGGAGTTTAAAGTAAGTGCTCACAAAGACAAAAAATATAGGTAACACATTTTATTTATTCACTTACCTATCTTCTTTTAAAATATGGATTGGTTGATTACGTTTTCTTTTCGAATTGATAATTCAGTTGTAGAAAAGTGTGCTTTGTTAACCCCTTACGTAACATGTCATTCAAAGTTTTATGTTAAATGAAATTGTACTTATTTAATAAAAATACAGAGATATTGAGGTATATTGTGTAGGTGCTATTCATGTGTTATATATTGTTATCGACTGAGTATGTCTTTCGTTTGTCTTTAAACAATTTCAACTTCCTTTCGATAATTCTTATTTATGTTAAAATTTCAACATTTCAATTTTAAAAAAATACCGTGAGGTAACAAATTCAGAACAAAACATCTTGCAGTTTTAATCTAACGTCACATCTGCTATTTCCCTAAGATAGAGTTATCTTCCTAGAGACATCTTGTTATCTATGGTCCGGGTTTCTAATGAGCTTTGGCGCGAACATTTGGCGCCAAGCGCTTTCTTTATCTATGAAAAAATAACCTCACACGTCGTCCTTGGAAACGTATTTAGTGCAGAATTGATGATTTTTGTTAAATTTTTAACAGTATAATTATTTTTATATCTAGAAACGGTTTTGTGTTATTATTTATGTTACTCACTATATTAACTCTTATTTACATGCTATGATCATTGACTATACGAAATAAAAGAGTTTTATTTATTTTGTTTTAGTGAAAATATAAAAAATTGGCAATGTAAGTTTTGTAACATGAAATCTTTGATGAAAAATTTGCAACTGCTTTATACTTATAATTGTAACACTGATAAATTATTTGCAATTATATACTTAAGCCTGCATATAACAGTTTAAGTCTGTATGGAAAACATTGAAAAAAAAGTTTTACATAATATGCAAGAGTTTTCATAAGTGGAAAGCTTTATTTTTCATTCAAAATGTGTTGACGCTAAGTATACTTATAGCGTCGATGAAATCTAAAATATAGAGCGTTTGCCCAAGGACTACCTATTTACTCTCAAATCAGCCATTGAGTTTTTTTTGTCAATATCTGTATTTTTGAATAATCAAATCATTGTTTAAAATTTTTATATTTAGATAAATCAGTTTTTTTATATATTACTATTCTTACGCTATTCTAAAGTAAGACTCAACAAAACATAAAAACTAAATGCTTGTCCCTTTGTCAAAGACGATTACATGAAAATCAATAAAACCCCATCGCTACAAGCACAACATTGCAAAAACAGGACAAGTTACGATTTACACAAAACAAACCACCTCGGATTCGAACATTAGCATCCGCAGATTAAAAAATAAAATACGAATAAAAAATCAACGGATAAATCCATAAATCATGCTCATTATATTCCGACCGGATTATTTCTTACCATAGAAAATGTTTAAAAAAGCATCAAAGGGGGGCGCCATATTGAGGGTCCCGTCGATAGAGGCGGGGGAATAAAAAGCTGGCAGCCAATGGCAGGAGCTGTTTTGAATAGGCGTTTAGATATCCACCAATAGAGGTGAAGGTTGGACCAGTCATGCGCTCTTTCGATCCATGGTTTTATAGATATAGTACGGCAGTATGGGCTTGGCCGTTGCCGTGAAAGGACGTGTGTGTGAAATAAGAAATAATTTTGTTAAAAAAAATGACGAAGTGCCTCAATAGATTTATAAAATAATAAGTGATTTAAAAAAAAGATCTTTTAATACACTTTTGGTGTAATTTTATTTGTGCTAAAAATATTACTAGTGTCAGTTACTTGAACCTAGCTTTACTCGACCAAAAACAATACAAAATTAAATTTGGTGATGTACCTAATAAATACCGTTGTATAATTAACTTCAAAACATGATGAACATTCAATGAAAAAACAAATCATCACGTATAAATGCAAATTTAAGATATAAAAATCAAACAAGTATAATAAAAAATCCAACCAATAGTGCGCCTTTAGTATTTAACCCTTCGCTACTGAGTGACTTTAATTTCGTCATCACAGTCAGTGAAATCTTCACCATCAGTGACGAATATTTATCAGCAGTAATGGTGATGGCCAGCGGCGGCGGTGGCGGGCTGGTCCAGTCCCCACCCGACATGATGCATCATCACACCATCATGGACACTTCATCGCACGTTGAAATAATGCCAAGTAAGTGTTCAGGTCACTTCTGCGGTGTATATGAGAACTCGACCACTGACTGGGAAGTTAAATCCTGTAGAAGCACATTTGTGTTCGGTCCACGTGCTTCGGAAGGCACGTTAAACTGTGAATCTATGTTTGTGTACGAAGTACGATGAAAGGGCTCAAAACCCGTAAGAAAATCGTCGGTGCAACGTGGGTGTACGAGTGTGTACTGCATTTCACAGTCGATACTCGGAAATACGTCAGCAATCCCCTCGGATATTTATGTCGTGACGATATTTATGATTGTTTTCTTATGAATCTTGATTCCACTGGCAAGTAGGCCTACAGCTTTTATATGGGCTCCTATTTATATGGGTTGTTATTTGTTATTCGAAAGCAATTTTTGATATTTTATTAATTCCGAAATGCGTTGGCGGGTACGGGGGAGGAGGCATAGGGGTCATGACTCCCCTAAAACACCCAAGAATTCCGTATATTCGACTTGATTTTTTGATTTAGGTGAACTCTTACACAGTATTGGTATTAGTAATAGCAACAAACAGGATATACTTAAAAATCACTATAGTTAATACAAACTCAAACCCAAAGGGTTAAATTTCTAAGAACGATGAAAAACGTTATACATCTATCAGCCTGTTTCGTCCACTGCTGGGCCTTTCCAAAATTTCGCCGCTCTTGGCGGTCCTCCTGGAAGAAATGCCCATACTCACACACGCTGGGCAGGCGGGTTGGTGAGCGCGGTGCCGAAACCCTTGCACCAGTGACGCCGCTGCCCGTCACCAGTCTGATTTATATAAGGCCCGGCAATTGGGGATGGATATACCGCCATCCATCGGTCCCTGGCAATGGTGGGCCGCCTGGTTTTGCCTGAGAGCTGTTCTCTTACTCTCCCCCGAATTACTTCGGGAGGATTTGCGAGTAAGATGGTGGTACCTCTACAGTCGAGCTCAGCATCAGCTCTACCACCTAAAAAACATTAACTATTATTTATTTTCAAATAATAAAACCTATAAATTTTTACGGTTTTAACTACAAAACTAATCGCATTCCAAAACAAATTTTATCTCCCCCCCTATAAAGTAAATTTTTTGATTACTTTTTCATATTTTGACCCTGGCCGCGATCCTTCTCAGAATATCCCCCCCCCTAAATTTTATCCTGGATTTGCCGCTGTTTGCATTACTTGATTAATTGTTGACTACTTTATTAATAGGTCACGTGTAACTTAATTTATTTTAGAACCAATTCGAATGCTCCAGAATACCATAACAGCACCTAATTGTAGATTTTTTTGAAATGAATAGTCTTTTTTAAGGTCATATAAAAGTATACATAGAAACACATGAAAATATTCAGGAACTGAATAAATAGCTTTGATGACGTAATAGTCATTTCATTTAGGCATTACAGGTAATAGGCCATTGCCCTCAAGAAAAAAAAAGTAATGTCAAAACCGACTTCTGTTTTTTTTTATTTTCAGTAATCCATCTTCAGGTTAAAACCCCAAAAATTTTTTTTTCTTTCTTTCTTTACTTCAAGGACCTCTCCCTATTGAGCCTAAACGGTATGACTATTACGTCACATTCCCATTTCTTCAACCTGATTTTCAATCAATAATTTCGTTATAAAAAATACCACATGAAAGTTAAAGAACAGTATGTTCATGATTTAGCCTATATTTTCAGAAAAAATATACAAAAGGGCCTGTTACAATTTATGATTGGTTCGAATTACATTATATCGATGAATTAAATTTATATAAATTAAATGAAACTAAAATGTTGATAACATTACTTAAACTAAAATGAAACTTTTACACAAAGTATATTAGCAGAGAATAAAACCTCAAAATGTTTATGTTGTAACACTGGTGTTAAGGATTCATTTAAAGTTTGATATAATAAAACTGTGTATAATATACATAGCTTAGAATATTTTTATGCTAAATTCACTAATTAACATAATAAAAGCCAAGATGACATTTAAGTTCACTAAATTTATTAAAAATATACTGTAAAAAAAATCTTAGGCTGCACTTTTTAAAAATTCAAGAGTAAAATTATAACACACAATGCCCCTCCCCTCCCCCCTAAAAATTAAATCTATATTCACCGTTGCTTGCTTGAACTTGATTGATTTCTACTCTTAATTTAATTAAATGACGAAATATAGTTAACGAAATTAGAAATCTGCATAGTTTAAGAAACCTACAATACAAAGGAAATAATATGGCTTTCAATTATTAACGGGATATTATACTTTAATTAGGGTGTAAAAAGGATTAAAATAACTGGAACTTTTCGAAATTCGTGTTTTATTGAATCTTAGGTCATTGTACTTAATAGGACACATATAAAGTAATTTATTTTAGAGCCAATCACATTGTATCAATGAATTAAATTTATATAAATTAAACTAAAAATGTTAATAACATTGCTTAAACAACATAAAGCTTTTACACATAGCATAATATAGAGAAAAACTCACAAAATGTACCACTGAAGTTTAAGATTTATGTTAAGCTACCTACTAAAACTGTGTTTTATTCATACCTTAAAATAACATTGATAATTAACAAAGACAAGGAATTTTATGCTAAACTCACTTATTAACATTTTAAAAGCCAAGATGTTCAACTTAATTTATTAAAACGATACTGTCAAATAAATCTTCTTCTAAAGTGTCTTGAAATTGAATAGTTACATTTTAAATTAAATAAATAAATTAACTGGAGTCTTAACCAAAATACTAGACAGACTACACTTGTTGCAATATAAGTATATATACTTTACTAGTATTAAAAATAAAATAAAAATTAGCTTCATAAATATTTTTTTTTTCAGAAGACCAGTTAATGGCTTTTATATGTTAGTTTCTATTTTTATTAATTAACACACAGAAATAATATGAAGTAAAATGTGCTATATTTGCTCAGTGGGGTCGAAATATAGCACATTTTACTTGATATTATTTCTGTGTATTAATTAATAAAAACTAACAAATAAAATTTAAGCGACCGATTATAAGCGTAGTAAGAAATGAGGTTTTACAACAGGCTATATTCTTGGCTGATTTTTAAGTTAGTAACAGTAGTAGACAATAGTCCGTCCAAACTAATAAAGTATGTTTATCTCTTTCTATTGCGTCTTAAGGCTGTTGTACCTGACCCTAGAATATGAAAAAATCCAGATTTTCGAGCGCTCTTTTGACGAAAGTAGGATTATCTTAATATTGGAAAAAATATATTTGATTGATTGATCTTTTATCTAGGTGATCTACTTATGAACAATGTACTAAGATTTATACTTTTGTCAAAAAAAAAAGTTTTCCACCCTCTTTTTTTGTTTTTCAAACGTTCGTTTCAAGAATGCGCTTATTAGATCAACTTGTTTTTTTTTTTTTCATAAAATAGGTAATAGAAATATAAAGGTTTTCTACTCAAATACAGTATTTTTTTCCCTACAAAATATTTAAGTATTAGCTAAAAACCCTCCGATCTGCTGTTTCGCGCGTAATTATTAGTATTACGCGTCCCAGACAAATATGTCGATTAACTAACCAATAATCGCCTCTATCAAAAGCTAATAAAGTATTTGACACTGGCCTTTTTGTGTTGGACGGGTAATAACATTTTTTACTAGGGTATGCCATACTCATACGGGTAATTTTGCATCAACAGAACTAAACTATCTCTCTTTGGTTAAAATAGCACACTCTTAGTTATTATGTTTATAAAATCGCTATTTGGGGCTATTGGTTATATGAACGTGATATTACTTACCTAATTTTTAGGGTTCCGTAGTACGACAAGGAACCCTTATAGTTTCACCATGTCCGTCTGTCCATCTGTCCGCGGCTTAGCGCAGAGACTATTAATACTAGAAAGCTGTAATTTGGCACGAATATAAATATTTATCACGGCGACAAAATGGTAAAATAAAATCTCGAAAAACATTTTTTTTAGGATACCTCTCATACACGTAAACTGGGGATGTTTTTTTTTCTCGTCTATCCCATAGTGTTGGGTGTTGTTGGATAGGCCGTTTAAAAACATTGTGGGTGTGTGAAAACCATTTTTCGATTTAGAGATCTGTTGGCGAAATATTAAGCTTTAAAGTAAAATTTTTAGAGAGTCCCCCACCCCTGCTGGCTAAACGGTTGTTTATAGAAATGTGAAAAAATTCACAGAAGTAGTATATATAATGAATTTGAAAGGAAAACTATCACAGCTAAGTAGGCTTTATAGGTTTACGAGTACAGGTCGCGCCAAACTTTTTGTCCCCTATAATGTATGGGACCAGAAGTTTGGCGCGGTCTGTATTAGTAGACCAACTTATATGTACCGGGCAACTACGGAACCCTACATTACGCGTGGCCCGACACGCACTTGGCCGGTTTTTATTGGCTTAGTATTTTGCACTACACGAGTACAAATAGGAACTAGGTTAAAATAAAACTAGAGGTAACTTCTTGATTTTTTCTGCGGAAGTAATTTAAGTTATTTTACGTTTATATTTTTATTTATTTGTATGGGTAATATTTAAGTTTCATCTATTTATAATTACTATTTTAAACAATGTTTGTTTTTTTGTTTAGGAAAATTTTGTGCTCTTTGAATAGTAAATATTGTCCTATCATTTATATTATGTTACCGGCCAAACCTGATTTTTAGGACAAACTAGTTTTTCGTAGGCCAAATAGTAGGTGCGATGACGAGCGTGTCAGTTTGCTTGTGAATATAAATTCAGGAGCTGAGGAGCGAAGCGGAGCGGAGCGAGGCGACGTCTTAAGTTTTACCAAAAAAAAAAAAACGTTCTTACCAGCCATATCATGATAGCGATCTTAGTTTGGCCTGGGATAGGAAAAACTAGTTTGTCCTAAAATCGGGTTTGGCCGGTAACATATATATTTATTTACAACCATGTTTTTAATTTAGTAGTTTGTAATTTAAATTTAGAATTGTATTTTTTATCTATGCGCCCTCTTTTATGAGGACTTGATAATGCTGTTAGAGCGAAACGGGTCGGGGGTAAAATAATATTATTATATAATATTTTTGTATGTTATAATTTAAAAAGTTGTACCAAAAAATTGTATGACCACAAAGATAGACTGTTCTGTTGGTACTAATACCGCGAATGGATCGAATAAATCTAGTAAACTAAAGGAAGGGGGAAGTTGGTGATTGATTTAGTATTCGGGGTGCGCCAGACCCCTGGGGCATTATTTCTGCTAATGCAAGCGAGACCGGTCATTAGAGGGTTAACTAAAAGATTTATTTAGATAGTTCGGCTACTTTTCTGATTTGCGGATGAATATTTTTGCATAGTCATGGGATGGTAAAAAAAGTTATATGACGTATATTATTGCTACGTAGTAATTAAAAAAATACTTTCTAAACGTATTTTCCGGATAATGTTTCTTAATTTTAAGTAACACTCTTCAGTATATTGTTATAAAATAATGTTTATGGATTGCTTTCTTGGAACTACCTGCTACATCAAATGTTCAATAAATCTCCAAAGGATGTGTTGCAATGCATAAGTCAAAATCAACGTATTAAAGAAAAATATTTGTTAACCTAATATACACTTAAAATATTATTTGTTTGTATACTTTTTATATTACTGCAAATGTGGCTCAGGGGTATCACAGACAAAGCCTTTGCGGTGGCGTGCATGTAGAACTTTTTGCTGGAAATGCAATGAGAAGGTCAAGTTTGACAATAAAAAAGATATGAAAAATTAAAATGTCACTTTGAAAAATCATTATTTGTATGACGCCAGGGTAGGCACTGCCTACCCTAGAGTACATGATTTTATACAAACATTTTTTTCCAAATTAGTTTTTAGTTTTTTTTAATGTTACTTTTATCGTCAAACTTGACCTTCTCATTGATTTTCCAGAAAAAAGTTCTATGCACGCCACCAAGCCTTTGCGAACTTGTGATTTTTACCTGTCCTAGCTGACGTTATCAACTGCTCCCTTGTCACCAGCTCATTTCCCACAGCCTGGAAAAATGCACTTGTCATCCCGCTTCCTAAAAATAATAACCCTTTATCATTTTCTGAGTATCGTCCAATTTCCATCCTTCCTATCCTTTCTAAAGTTCTTGAATCTTTAGTCCACAACCAACTTTCTCATTTTCTATCCAAAAACCATTTACTGAATAACTTCCAATCCGGATTTCGCCCAGGGCATAGCACTGTCACAGCACTCTTGAAAGTTTCTGATGATATAAGATTAGCTATTGATAATAAGAAACTGACTATACTCACACTACTGGACTTCAGTAGTGCATTTAACTGTGTAGACTTCGATGTACTCCTTGGCATTCTTAGCTCTCTTAACGTATCTCCTCTTGTTACAGAATGGTTCGATACTTATTTAAGGGGTCGCCTGCAATGCATACGCTCGGATGAGGTTTCCTCAGAGTGGTGCCAACTAACTGCCGGTGTACCCCAAGGTGGTGTCCTCTCTCCTCTCCTTTTTTCGATTTTTATTAATTCCATATCCGATATTCTTTCTGCTAACTACCATCTTTATGCAGACGATTTACAACTCTACCGCCACTTTGACATAGCCGAGGTAGATAATGCTATCTCAGAAATGAATTGTGATCTTTCAAATATTCTCATGTGGGCGAAAGCATTTGGACTCTTTGTTAATCCCAAGAAATCTCAAGCCATTATTTTCGGCAGTAGGTATATGACCAACCTTCTTAATCAAACGACAATTCCACGAGTAGTGTATAATGATGTCTGTATTGCCTACACTAAAACTGCAAAAAATTTGGGTGTCATATTCGACTGTAACTTGACGTGGGCTGCGCATATTAATGAGGTCAGCAGGAAAGTCTATGCGACATTTCATTCCCTTAAGCGTCTCCAAAAGTTTCTCCCATTTGGAACTAAAGTTACTCTCGCACAATCTCTTCTTTTGCCGATTATCAACTACGCTGATGTTTGTTTCCTAGATGCCAGTCAGGAGTTGCTTGGTAAACTTGAACGTTTACAAAATCTGGGAATCAGGTTTATCTATGGGCTAAGAAAATATGACCACGTATCTCAGTACCGCGAACAGTTAAAATGGCTTCCAATCAAACAGCGTCAAAATGTTAATATCCTTTGTTGCCTTTTCAACATTTTAAACAGTCCCACTTCTCCTCCATACCTCCGCGATCGTTATGAGTATATCTTCCTTAGAGACAAGCAAGTCAGGTCTAACACGTTCTCACTTTTAAAAACACCTTCTCATAACGCCGCAGCGTATGGAAAATCATTTACTGTACAATCCATCAAACTGTGGAACTCTCTTCCTCATACTATCAGAGACAGTCCTTCCATTGGTGTATTCAAAAGGAAAATAAAAGAGCACTATCTCCGTTGACCTATCCTCCTGGTATACATATTATGTATATAATATATGTATATATATATATATATATGTATGATTATATATTTATTGATAGGATACTATTTATTAATACTGTGTAGGTATATGTATGTACATTTTATGTAGTTTATTGTATGTATTTTTTACTTGTTTGTATATTTTAGGTACTATCTTAATCTTGTTTTTGTGGAAGTATTATTATGTGCACATTATGAATACCTTACTTATATCTTATATATCTCATCCACCCTTGGTCTGCTGGAAGAAATCTCATTATTGAGATAAGCGCGCCATTGTACATAGCTTTTCAAGTGTATATTTTATTAATATGTTTTCTGTGTACATTAAGAATAAATATAAATATAAATATTTTTCTTTAATTTTATAAAACTAAGTGAAAAATTGTTTCAGACAATTCAACATTCGATAGTTTTTAACCCTTCTTCAGCTATTTTATATGTTGTCATTAGGACGCAAAGTCTGTTGTTCCATCACACAAATATCCATTACAAGGATAAAAGGTGTTTCATATGTTTTACATAAAACACAAGTAATTTAACATAACGCTTCATATGACACGTCACAAGAATTTTCATTTTACGGGAATTTAGTGTAATACTGCACATAATGATGATTGTTAACTTAGTAATTTTTATGCATTTATAATCATACCAATTTATTAATTATTAATCATTATATGTCAAATATTACAAATATTGCTGACTCTATATGTATTTTAAATATAAAATAATAATTTAATTTTTAATAAAATAGGAAAGTCAATTTTCATGTATAAATATAAGTATAAACATTGTACATATTTAAACAAACACAATGCTTATGTAAAATCATCTGATAGGTATTCTTTTACGAAATAGTACCTTTCCCTAAAGTAATGTTTGGTAAGTTATATTTGAATTCAGTTAAATTAATAGTATATCTCTGATCTCTAGTCTATTCTCTGAGTCACTTATTTATTGCGCTTTAGAATTTAAATCGTATTATCTGTTATTTTCAATGTTGTGTTGGTTTTTATCTAAATACGAATATTAATTTTTATGTGGTAATCAAATATTTATGTGAGGCTTTGTTAGTAAGTTACTGAAACTTTTACATAGCCAAAATGTTCAACTCTGCCGTTTTGGACTTGTACTATGGACGGAGATGAAAAATCAGCCACTGAGACTTTGCCACAGGGGTTTTAATTTTCTAAAAAAATACTTTCTCCACACTTTTACTAGCAAGTGCTAATTCTTGAGCTCAAGGATGAAGTTTACGAGGCAGTTGTAGAGACAGACAGACTCACAGACATGCACTAACGAGTTGCACAAACAACGGAATCACGAGAAAACAAGGAGAGTTTATCTGACGTTGGCAGCCTTGGGATGTGTACGTTTGAAGTGGACTTTCGTTGGAAAACAGAAGACTAACTATACAGGTTGAAAATGAACCCCTTAATGAAACTGTAACTGTTCTATATTCGAAATAAGAAATACATGTTTTTAAGGATTCATAATAAAAAAATGATATCGACCGTCGAAAGAAGCACTAAGGCTGAGATTCAGAGAGCATTTTGAGTCCGAACTCAAGGGGAACTAACCCCCGATTTCACAATTGAGAATTTCTAGTTAAGTAGTGCTTAACTTTCCTGTGATTGGCCAATTCGTCGCTTATGTATCCACTTAGCGAGACTTTCTTAATTCAGAAACTGGCCTTAAGTCTTACAAACGTCACTCTAGTATGAGATCACGTCACTTTTTGACGTTTGTAAGATTGAGTTCGGACTCAAAATGCACTCTGAATCTCAGCCTAATACTCCGGTGACAAGACGAAGCTACGAAGCTGAAGCTTTAGCCTTATGTGCATTATTTACCGCTGGGAATATAGGTATGTACGGAATATGTACTGTCTATTGTCAGTCACATGTCGTTGCGTAGGTAGGTCATCCAATCGAAATTTGGGAACCAAAAAAAATATATATCATTTTGTGTTCTATTAATGATTCTAATTCATAGATTTCAATAAAGCCAGGGGATTAATTTTCAACCTGTATAAAGTGACTTTTGTTTATATAGCCAAATTCATACTGAAAACCCGGTAAGGGATCAGAACCAAGGTTCAATGACACGTGAAATGTATTTCTTCGTAATGGAC
This sequence comes from Ypsolopha scabrella, assembly GCA_910592155.1. Classification (NCBI taxonomy): domain Eukaryota; kingdom Metazoa; phylum Arthropoda; class Insecta; order Lepidoptera; family Ypsolophidae; genus Ypsolopha; species Ypsolopha scabrella. The sequence continues at coordinate 20,572,488 of OU342983.1, forward strand.
TTCGCCCGCGTGGATTTGGGATAAAAACAACCCTTTGTGTCCGCTGGGAACGCATTTTAGACAAAAAAGTTTCAGCCCCATAAAAAGTAAATTTTCAAAAAATCCCACTATTAATATAAATGCGAAAGTTTGGATGTATGGTTGGATGGATGTTTGTTACTCTTTTACGCCGTAACTGCTGAACCGATTGAGCTGAAATTTCGCATGAATGTAGTTCTAGACCTGGAATAGGACATAGGCTACATTTTATCCCATAAATCAGTTCCTATGGGATGACAATGAGTTTTCAAGTTCCTATAGAAAAGTGATGTGTCATCCTTTCACGCCGTACCTATTGAACCGATTGGTCTGAAATTTTGCACAAATAATATTCTAGATCTAGAATAAGACAAAAACTACTTTTTAAACCATAAATCAGTTCCCATGGAAAAGCTATAAAAGAGACATACAAAATGGAAAACACAGAGGTGCATAACACATACATTTCACCAGCTGTGTTTACTGTAGGTAACAGTCCGAAAAATATTGACAGATTCTATAGGAGTACACAAAAACTAATTCAACGCGGGCGAAGCCGCGGGCAAAAGCTCGTCCTTTATAAGTGCACCGGAATATATATGTTCCAAACTTCATATTTCTATCTTCAACGACTTAGGCTGTGCGTTGTCTGTCTGTCGGTGACGCAACTGTTTTAATAGATATGTGTCTTTCAGATAAATACTATTTTCGAAAATATTTGTTTCAATATAGGATTATGATTATATGAGTTCACCATATTTTTAGTTCAATGTAATTTAGTTACAATTTAGTACAAGAAAATATGACTATTTTAAGAAATCGTTTTTAACCGTGCCTCGAACATATTAGCTTATAGGTACACTTTCTTCAATTAGATCAACAAAGCTAAAAATACTTATACGTTAAACAAATATTTTATATCTACAATTTTTATGTTTGTCCACTATCTTTACAACCAAATCATTAAGTCTAAGTTATGTTTATTTAGTCATTAAAATCGACATTCTGAACTTAAAACTGGGTCTTAAGAGGGTAAAACGATTCTGATTACTTACGTGTGCAATAAAACATTTTATTTGATTTTCTTAATTACGGCTTAGTGCCGTATTAATGACAAAATCCTAATAAAAGAAGTTAATTTTGTAAATACATCGACAACGGAAAAGTAGTTGGTGAAAAGAGAGTGTACCGGAATTGACTGTTTTAGTGACATTTCACACTCGGAATTCAAAGATTCAAAATGTTTATTTGTAAAATAGATAAAAGTATACGTTATACAGGTCATATAATCTTTATAGAAACAAATATAATACGGGAAATATATAAAAAAACCGAACAAGTGCGAGTTGGACTCGCCCACCGAGGGTTCCGTACAAATGATTAAAAGTAAAAAAAAACTACAATAAGATTTGGTCACCCGTACAATTATGACCGTGCATACCGTTGCTTAACCTCGATGATTTCTAATGATTTAACTACAAATGTATAGTTCTAAGATTTTTTTCCTATACTTGTAGTATAAGACGGTATTACTTGCCAAATTTCATAGTTCTAGGTCAACGGAAAATACCCTATGAATTTTGATTCCCTTGAGAGTGTCGAAATACACGTTTTTTGCGGCATAAACGGCCGTATCTTTTTTCTACGTTAACTTCGAATTTTTATATTTTCACAGCTTCAAGGGACTGTAGATTTGAGTAAATGGTTTTAATTTAAACTCGATACCTCCACGCGTTCCTGAGATAAAGGGTCTTGACAGACAGGCGGACGGACAGACGGACAACAAGGGCTCCGCTTTTTCCTCTTAAGGCAGGGAACTCTAAAAAAAACTATGTTTAAGTTGCGCTAACAAAGTTATACATATCATAAAACAAAGACTTATTGGCATAAGAATATTGTTATTTATTATACATAATGCAATTAATAAATAAGTAGAAAAATAAACTGAATAGACCATATAAAATAAATAAACATAATGCCCAACCAAACATACGAGGTGAAATTAAATCAACTGACCAAATTCATACTCGATACTCGGTTAATCATCAGAAACAAGGTTTAATGACCTTCCAGGAGAAATTCGAAAAAAACCGTTCCGTATTTTTTTTTGTTTTTTCCCCCGATTTTAATTTTTCAGAGACCTTGATTTTTGTAATTATCTGTTTAACATCATTATACCTTATTTATTGATTTTCTGTCTATTAGGCGCATGGTTATGTATAAACATTTATTGTTTTAATATTCGTATTATTGAAATATTTTATTTTTATTTAAATTGTATTCAATTATGATAATTATTTTTTATATTTATTTATGATTACTGTATTTTATTATTAGTGATTGATTTGGATTCAATTCATAATTAATGCCATTATTTTTTTTTTATTTCTTATAATATCTATATTTCTGAAGCCCTCTATTGACAGCTCTAAGACTTGTTTGTTTTTGCCACTGCTTTCATGACGTCGATACAGAATTCGGCAAATCGGATTGGGAATTTGTCTCGTAGTGCCTGCACTAGGAATTGTACTTATACTAGACCAACCAAAAAGGAAGAAAAATTTTTTTTTTTCGAAAATCGTTCATGATCACTAACCGAATCTCTAGTATGAATTTGGTCGGTTGATTTAACTTCACCCTATATGTAAAAAAATAAAATATTCTATATGCCTTAATAAAGCAATGAATAAATAATAAATAAACTATAAATAGATATAATCCCTAAATCATAAAATCACGTCTGATTTGGAGATATATAGGTACATGTCATGAGGTTAGGCATTTGTGAAACTAGGATTTGTAGCTGGGGGGGGGGGGGGGTTGGATCCAACTCATGAAGCGATCAACATGTCTCTGGATCCAACTCATGAAGCGATCAACATGTCTCTGTTCTTTATTATGTGATCGTAATTAGATAAATAGAGATAACTCTCCATACAACGACATCACATACACACCACAATACAAAACAAATAACACCCATATATCTATGTAGGGAGGTGGGGGGGGGGGGGGGGCTAGATCCAACTCATGAAGCGATCAACATGTCTCTGTTCTTTATTATGTGATCGTAATTAGATAAATAGAGATAACTCTCCATACAACGACATCACATACACACCACAATACAAAACAAATAACACCCATATATCTATGTAGGGAGGGGGGGGAGGGGGCAGACGGTAGCCTGGTGCCCGTGCCCTCTGCCCCCTACGTAGTTACACCTACCTATGAGATTATACAAAAAGAAGAACTTTGCAGGTTACTTGTATAGAGAATGACGGAAATAGAAATAAAATTACAGATTTTGAATGATCTTGTTTCAATAATTAGGCCGTACCAATAGTGAAAAAAAAAAACCATGTCCTTCTAACATTTATGAAGTAAGTTTGAGCAAACCTCGTCAATTGATTTGTTCACTGTAAATAAAATCTTATACAATCTTCTATTTAACTTTGTTTTGGATTCATTCTTAATATTATTACTAGACTTCTTATTGATTTTCTATTGAGTATTGATTTTTATGTTGGATCTTCAACATTTTGTGATCCTAAAGATTAAAATTCCCAAGTATATATATCTCGGAGCGAAAGGACCACACCGCGGTTAGTTTTATGAGAGTGCCAACTCTCTAGTAGCATGGACCAAGTCACACCTGTGTCTGGAGCGTGCCCATTGCTACCGACATGACAAGTTTTATTTATAGACCTAATGCATGTTTCGGACTTGCTACGTGACTCACAAAAACATCTCTTCCAAAAATATTTAGGACGATAAAATACATGAAAATGTGGTTATTGCTCTAAATATTCAATAAAAGCTTTTTTGAAAAATATTTCAAATATATACATTTCATTAAAAAAACACTGATCATATCCTGCTTATGCGTATGAGGCGCCTGAGGTTGCAGTTGTTTAGTTGGTTTGTCATCAGGAATTAAAACAAGTTTAGATTTAGAGATTTTGGTAGGCAAGCTACGAAAACAAAACCCATTTATATAATGACGGTATGATAAAATAAATATAGCAGTTGCATTTTAATTAATCCGCAAGCTTTCTTTATGTAAATTTAGCAGATTGTAATAAAACGACTTTGTTTTTATATTATTAATACGTAAAATATTTAACTACTTATTCAGTTTTATTGATCAATTAGCAACGAGTATGGACCTCGTACCCATTAGCAAGCTACTGAAGATATTAACGCAAAATGAATTAAATTATTAAATGAAGTCACATTTATTACTTATGTAAAGTTTACAAGAACTAAATAAGCACTATCGGTATATTAAATAATATTTTAAAACTATTTACTGTAGTAGCTTCCCGACATTCCCAAATGACTGCATATCCGTGATCAAGTCGGTGATATGTCGGCCCCAACGGACAAACGCCCACGCGTGTCGGCTCCTATGATAGTGGTATTATGACTTTTTATTGCCAGCTGTAAATTATTTTATATTTTTACCACTGGTAACACCGTATCGCACCCACAAAATATGTTTTTGAGTCTGATAATATTGTGTTTTGGATGTTTAAACTAAAATTATAATAACGTAACAGTTCTTTTATCAGAATGTGTCATTGAATCATTAGACCCTTAATATTATATGGAATAAAATGGTAATCTAATATATGACATATAATATATTCATAACTATTCTCAGAGTGTGTTAAACTTCGGAACTTATAGGACCAAGAATGTTTTGAATTTGATGAAGATTAGCTCTTATATTACATATTGCATGCATCGACAGAAAACAAGGATGTACAAAGAACAGATTCCTTAATTTATTTTTCATAAAAAAAAATCCTTTTGACGTCTTTTATTTATGGACCTCAGTTTACATGAGGATCCAGTAAATGAAAAGAAGCGGCATCTATGTTTGGATATTCAAATAATATTTTTTGGATGCAATAATAGTTTATGAAACTGGTACATAAAAGGTTATTAAAAATACGAGTGGCAGTTTAAAAAACGAGCCGAAGGCGAGTTTTTTAATAGAACACGGGTGTTTTAATACCTAGTTATGTATAGTTTCATACACTACTTTATCTAAACTCATGCCTACTAACCTGTTTTCATAGTCTTTGTAAATTTGTCGTCAGCCATTTTTGATTATTCTTGTAAAAGCTTGTTCTGAAAGTGTTCGCAATTTCCATCGTTATTTCCAAAATGTCAGGTGGAGTTAAATATCATTCATCACCATCCCCTCTGTCAGTAATTTTAGGGCAAAATAATTCTTTTGACCTATAAAACCACGTAAGTAATAAATACATTTCCTCGAAAACTACGGCGCAACAAACATTTCAAATCAAATGAAATCAAAGCCGTTTTATCTGGCTTCCTATAATAATGTGTCTCCGCACATTGGTTCCGCCAATATCTAGTTTTAAGTGAATAGACTTGCTGGAAGTTTTCAAGTTAACATTTGGTTAACTTGAGTTCTCAAGCGTTAACCTACAACAAAATACAAAAAACATTACTAAGCAAGTACACAATATATACAGAGATAAAAATAAACATTAATAAAACCGTATTATGTTACCTATATTAAATACTGAATATTATTAAAACACTAGTAAGTACCTATACAACACACTATGCTACTTTTATAGTTTTGTATTATTTAATTTAATAAACTTACATAACGTGTATTATTATAGGCACTTATAAGAAAGAGGGGCTCTTCTAATACAGGTTTTGCAAAACTTACTAGGAGAGACCCACAACTTAATAATAACGAAAATGTAAGGAAATAAAGAAAAAATTTGTTTGTTTGCTTGTGTATACAAAAGGACTATTATACAAAAGTCAACAAACAGTTCATCCATTGACAGACCGAGTCCAACGCGCCGTAGGCCATAGACAATACCTGGCCGAAAATAAATTTGAACTGTGACCTCGTTACTATTTTGTATGTATTGGAGAACATTATATAATAACCTCATTGTTGGTTTTTGATATTATACCTCAGACAAGGCTGTATGGGCTAAGTTCCCTTTGCCTTCCTAGTTAGTATCACATGTACTGTAATCTCAGAAAAAGTTTTTTTATAGCATTATGTTGTTCGGAGACCTATACTATCATTTAATTTTTTAATTTTTTAGATAGGTACGTTCATGAAAAATACTTTTCATTATGCCAGTAGTTTTGAGTTCGTAATGAGAATTTTACGATACGAGGTTAGATAAATATTTTTTGTTGTCAGAAGCAATATATGGAGGGAAGCTGCTATCTTGTAAACTTTGGAAAGAGTATTGAGTCCAACGAGCTATAAGGTCTTTGATTGAGTCTTTTTCCGACCCCGCATAAGTTTGACCATAAACAAGTAATCTATTAACTAAATTTAAATATTACGTTTGTGAAGTTATCAAAACACAAATTATTGATAGAAAAACAGGAAAGAAGAGTGTATAAATGAAAAATAAAGATACATATCTAATCAGAACTAATAAAAACTTAGATAATCACATGTAGAGGTACCTAACCTATAAGCTAATCAAAAATTAGATGTTTTTACACAGCTTTCATAGATAGTCGAAAGCTATTAGGTACTTTTGAGCGCCCTAAATTAATGACATATGTTTCGTTGATAGTCAAATTTGGTTATCAGCACACTTGTCCAGTTGTTTGTAAGGTTGGTAGTAAAACGGTAAGCTTTATGCAAATGCTGTTATCAGTAATGGGCTCCTATTTGCGCAATATGTTCAAGTATTATTGTGTAAATATCAAGTTGTTTTGGCTACGCATCTGTACTAAAATGTGGGCTTAAAAAAAAGGCCGGAGAAAATTCGGGACAATTGCAGAAAATTATGGATATTTTCTGATGACGTAGCATGTCTGTTTCTTGCGTAAAGCGAAGATGTGACGTGTGAAATTTCATGTATAAGGTGAATTTCGTTTATATACTCAAATTCATACTGAAAACTCGGTAAGTGGTCAGGTGCAGGGTATATCTGGTAGTCTTAAATATGAAACTGATTATGTACAAAAAAAATATATAAATAGTAGATACATTGTACATTAAATATATACACACCATTGTCACTTAAAAGGTATATAATAATTACGTTTTATAGGTAAAACTATTGATGTCGATTTCCTTAAAAATATTTATTTTAAATATAATTTATCTTCCTTCATTTGTGTGAAAACTTGGGTCGTCTTAGACTTGACCCCGCATTCCGGACAAAGTACCAAATTTCCGACGTCCGGAAAATTGCGGACGTATGGCAACCCTACCTAAAGGTGTCTTAACCCCTCGCATTATATATTAGTTATTAGAAGTTAACTGTTACTAGTTTTTATTCTTTAATAAATAAATAATATTTATGCTTTTTTAAAAAGCTTTTATTTAGTATTTTGTAAAAAGAGATGAATAATAAATAGGAAAAAAAAGGAAATTAGCTCAAGATATATTTCGGGCCTCTCAACTGAAACCTGAATATATCTTGAGCTAATTTCCTTTTTTTTCCTATTTATTATTTGTCTAGTTTTAATTCTGTAATCCTAAAATAGCCCTTCGAATAGAATTACGCAAAATAAAATGTCGACTTCCTATACTAATTCTGTTGAGATTCTTTAACAAGTATAGAGACAAAAAAATATTTCTCGTATTTCGCAAACAGAAAAAAATCTGACCGCTTACCGAGTCTCCAGTATGAATTTGACTGTACATAGGTAACACTAAAAGTTTCCGGAACTGGCCACTTACATAAACAATATTTAAAAATTTATTGCAACATTTGAAAATAGAGCTCTTTGGCTGTAGAATGCAGTTTGTTTCATCTGACTGTCTTTTGTTATTACCTTGTGGCGCCATTTAAAAAATTGTGTGTCTGCATCAACATGGATTTAACTCGGGAAAATTTTCGTAGTATGATTTTCTACGATTTTAAGTGTAATTTGACAGCTCAACAGAGCATCGCTCGGCTTGAAACAGCTTTTGGCAATGAAGCACCATGCAAGACGACTGTTTATAGCTGGTTTGCAGAATTCAAGCGTGGTCGTATCAATCTCAGTGACGAATCTCGCGATGGTGGGCCGTCCACCGCTGTGACCAACAAAAACATCGATGCTGTGCGCCGTATGATTGAAACAGACAGGCATGTGACCTACCATGAAATTCGCGCATCCTTAGAAATAGGCATGAGTCAAATACAATCAATCCCACACAAACATTTGGGTGTGAGAAAGCTGTGCTCGCGGTGGATCCCACACAACTTGACCGAGGCTCAAAAAACGGACCGCGTCACTTGGTGCAGTGCCATGCTTACCAGATTCAACGAAGGTGCGTCAAATTTGGTGTGGGACATAGTAACAGGTGACGAAACATGAATTTATTGCTACGATCCCAAAACAAAGCAGCAATCGAGCGTATGGGTCTTTCAAGATGAGCCGAAACCAACCAAAGTGGCGCGCGTGAAAAGTGCATCTAAGCGGATGATTGCTTCTTTTTTTAATAAAACTGGACACGTGGCTACTGTTGCTTTAGAGAATCGTCGTACCGTGAATAGTGACTGGTACACGACCATTTGTTTGCCGGAAGTTATTGACGAACTCTGTAAAAATAACCGTAAACGCCGTATCATCCTGCACCACGACAATGCTAGTTCTCAACACGGCCAGACAGACAAACGACTTTTTCAAGACGAAAAATGTAGAACTCATGAGTCATCCTGCATACAGTCCCGACCTGGCACCTTGTGACTTTTTTCTGTTCCCAAAAATTAAGAACCAATTACGCGGTCAACGATTTTCATCACCAGAAGAGGCTGTCGAGGAGTATGAAAAACACGTTTCAGAGGTCACCACAGGGGAGTGGCACAAAAGTTTTCAAAACTGGTTTGATCGAATGAAAAAGTGCATAGAGGCCAAGGGAGATTATTTTGAAAAACAATAAATTAATTTTGTACCTTTAATAGTATTTTTTCATATTCATTCCGGAAACTTATAGTGCGTCCCACGTATAAACGAAATTCACCTTATATTGAACAACACATTTTTATTTTGCAAGTCTCCTCAATAAAAGTTGTTTAAGTACTGTCTCAAACTATTTGAAATTTCAAACATAACACTCTTGTGAAATTTTTTATACATTTTGGTGAAATTTACTATAACAGTTGATAAAAAAACAAGTTTTAATGTAAATTCTAATCACCATTAAAATCATTAAACTCCGAAGAGAAGATAAACAAAAATCTCTTTAAGGCGCCTCTATCTACATACGGAAGTCGTCTCGAAGATGCCGAGATAAGGCCGGCCGGGAGGCGGCGCGATCAAAGCGCGTGAAGGGTTAAATAATGATCGCCGAACGTGTTTGGTTGGTGCTGTCTCTAAGACCGAGCGGTCACTGAGAGGTAATGGTTTCGCTCTTCATTTTTATTGATTGACTAGCCTTTGCTCGTGGCTCCGCTCGAGTTTATGCAGTCTTTGCCTCGTTTTCGGCTTGGGCGTTATTCTATGAACACCCCTTGTAGTCCATATTTTGACCAGAGGTCAGTAACTTTGTATCTGTTGTCAAACACGGAATAAAAACTGAACTTTTCAAAATTGTCTTCAGTGATTAAACTGTTTACGAACTGTGACGTCACTTTAAGCACGAACGTATCCTTAGATAATCGGAACTCGATAGTATATCTATGTTTTTGACGTTTGGCAACCAGTTGGCAACGACTCAAAGATATTTAATCTAGAGACTGGGTCCCTGCGATAATAATAAAAAAAACCGCATCCAAATCCATTGAATGGTTCTCGAGTTAAAACGGAACGTGCAAACAGACAGACAAAACCGGCCAAGTGCGAGTCGGCCTCGCGCGTGAAGGGTTCCATACCTTTATCTATAAAAACGGCAAAAAAATCATATCTGTTGTATGGGAGTGCGCAGGTACGACTCGCACTTGGCCGGTTTTAGTATTTGTTCTTATAGCAGCAACAAAAATACATCATCTGTGAAAATTACAACTGTCTATCTATCATGGTTCATGAGATACAGCCTGGTGACCGACGGACGGACGGACAGCGGAGTCTTAGTTATAGGGTCCCGTTGGTTACCCTTCTTTCAAAATTTGTCTGCTCTATTATGTGCAAATTTCATCACAGTATATCATTGACCTCTCATAAACAACAAGACACACAGTCTCTAAGAAAAGTTTGTCAGGAAGCGTCCGAACGTGCGACGTGAATAATAGCAAAAATGCATTCAATCAAATTAAGACGTTATACAGGGTGTAAATGCAAAATCAAGAATCCCTTTAGGGTATGAAAGTATACACGATTCTGATGTCATTACGAGAAAAAAAAATACCTTGAATTTTCACAAAAAATTCCATCATTTTTCTACCAGTGAGGGTGTCCACGTGATTAGTGTATTTTGAGTAAAGAAAATCGTCTTATTATGAGGTACTGGTACTTTATTTAGAGATCCCAGTATTTAAAATATTATCTTTACCGATCATACTAACACACCCTTAGAGGATTCTTGCCTTTGATTTTACACCCGGTATCTATATTATCCGTGGTTATATCGATAAAATAATATACAATGTCAGTTGTACGCAATCGTCATTCGATGCATCACGGTTTTTGAGCGAGATTGTGAGTCTAGTTGTTTATGAGAGGTCAATGCAGTACATAGATGTGTCGTAGGATATTTAGAAAAAATTGAGAGTTCCGCGTGGATACGAGTACGTCTTTTTCTGATTATCCTATGAAACATGTACACATAAGTACCCGCTTTATTTGAGAGCTAACACTACGTCAGTATTAAGGCTGTCGAACCAAATCTCGGTGCAAAATGCACATCATAATATTGTTTTCCTTACCTTTGAATAAAAAGTATGCAATAAATGCGTTTTATAGCAATTGGCGGAAATTTATTTGTTAGTAATAATTAAGTTTTCACTTTTAAATTCTATCATTTTTTGATTTACATTTTGATTGCATTCGGTTAACAAACTTAAAGGCATATTTATCGTTGTAATCGAATGTAATCAAAATTTAAGGCATGAAATAACATAATTTTAATTCGAAAACCTTATTATTAGTAATCAATTTCCGCCAATTGCTTAAAGAAGCAATTTTTGCATACTTTTTATTCAAAAGTAAGGAAAACAATGTTATGATGTGCATTTTGCCCCGAGATTTGGTTCGACCACCTTGCTACTATGCAGATACCACGCGTTTGGATTTGAAAATGCCTCTAAATCTGGTATTTAATTTAAGATGATGCTGTTCAAGTATTTTCCCTCGTCTAATACTCACTTCAACTGCCTCAGTGTAAAGGACACGATCACAAAAACAACCACAAAAAAAGAATCCAACACCGGACTGTCGTTCCTTGTGCGTTAAAAACTGAAAACAGCCCAGTCCACAATAATATAAACCCTTTTCTTATCAAAAATGCGTAAATTCATTCCAATTACTCGACCGAATGCGCTCGGACTTTTGCTTTCTGAAATAATAAAATTAAAAAAAAAAAACGGCCCGTCGGGCTACCATCGTGGCGCCGAGCTGAGATAAGCCTAATTTTTTTAAACCTTTTGTTTTTTTTACTTTTTCCTGGGGACATTATTAGGTCTTTTATGGGGGACACGCGATAACGCTGGCTGGGATTAAAGTATTTTTTAGGTGCGATAACCCGTTTGTGGTGTCACTCGTATATATAGTTTGTGCCGATGTAACAAACACCTATATTTAACTCGATGAAAATCAAATAACAATTAAGTCCAGCTTTAATTCAGGCTTTGCACTCATTATACATTTAATATTTTTCGTGTTTTACAAGGAATTTTGATTGATTCGGCTAATATCATATTGGAGAGTCAGTAAGTGATCAGAGCCATGGTTCAGTGATATTTTTTGTAAAACATATACGTCCGCGTGTTGGCCGATTGGGAAGTCAAAATGTTTTTTTTAATGTTCTGTTTGATATTTATAAAAGTATGCTTTACGTTTAACAGAATTTCCGTATGCTTATCATCATCAAAACAATAATTAATTATCTGTCCCGTAGGTATTAGGTGATAAATTATCAATGTAAAAAAGTATATAAATTAGGGCAAATGCACCTTGCGAATTGTTTTTACTGTTTCATTGGTATGCAAAAAAAAGAACAACCAAAGATAAAGTTTAAAATAAGCCAGTAATTTGTCATGATCCCGCAAAAGTTTGACAGCTGTCAAACCAAACTGACATCTTTATAACGCGCCAAGCTTTTGTCCGTAAGGGTGGGCGCATACCTGGTGACGAATTGCCAAAATATTTCGGAATATCTTCAAGGAGAGCGATAAGTCGATAACACGGCGCCAAGACGCATTCTTTGTGTTACCTTGCCTTTATAAAAAACAATGAACCATATGTACTTGCTCTCTAAAATACTTTTTTTGTCTAAATTCCAATTTTAAATACAAAGAAATAGATGTGATTTTAGTGCGTTGGTTATTTCAAAACAGTTGAAAGTTGATGTCATAGTCAAGGGTAATTTGACTCTTATTTGCCTAGAGGATTTATTGAAAGCCGATGTAATTAAAATCAAACCTATTCAGTTGGCTTAAGGTAGAAAATAAAATGGTATCTTGATTCTAAAAAAAATTAGGCGCCATTGAAATGTCGCGCCGGTTGACATCCGGTCAAAGTGACAAAAAAAGGTTTTGTTTTTATTTTTTTGGTACAGACCCCTGTGGGTCGTCGACCAGAGCGTTAAAATATCGAGTTGTCTCACTAAACCCTAATGATTTATTGTGCACTGGCTTCTGTATACATTGAGAAGTCTTGGAACAATTTTTTCAACAATATCTTTAATCCTACGCTTATGACTATCGAAGAAAACACTGTGAAACCAGTGGGTTATTCTCATTCTGTCGAAGTAGCCTTTTCCACCGTAAAATCCCGTTTTATCTGTCAAATTTTTAGGTTGACTTTAAGAAATCTCGTTTTGACTGTGTTTCCGGAATCGACAACATAACAAATTAATAATTGGTTCAAAACTAAAAATAATTTCGAGGCTTTCTGAGCATCATATTTTTTTTTTCAGAATTAAATCTTGATTATATAAAGCGATATTTTCAAAAAACTAAAAATACGGCTAACACAGGATGTTAAAAACAATTTCCTTTGATTTTAACATCATTTTGTTTAAAAACAAAACTGTCATTTTATGTGACAGCCGACATAAACATGCCAAGCTTTTTTTTTTAATAATCCATTGTCAATGAACATCGACTTTTGAAATCCTCGGATGCGACTTACGTCTTTTTAGAAAGAGTGAATAAGAAAACAATCAATTATGCAGGAAAAACATAAAATAAAACAAAATAAAAAAATACATAAGCTGCTTTTTTACGCAGACCTTCAATATAAATATTAGAAACAAATGGTTAACTAAAATGAAATGTTGTCGGTTGCCCTCCAGGAAAAAAAAGTTGAAATGTTTTTAAATTAAAACAGGTGAGAACAAAGAGGTTTGCCCTAATTTCGTCATCTACTTATCGCATTCCAATCCGATATCATCTTACGGATAATATTTGCTAATCGTGAGAAACCGTCCGTCCGTCCGTCTGACACGTCCGAACTGTCGTGTGAAGGAATTCGTCTAAAACAAACGTTGACGTATTGGCATTGAGCGTCCGATTGATGGAGCAGTGTTTGCGGACAATCCCGGGTCAGGTTACTAGTTTAGACATTCTCGTAAGAGTTTTCCTATCAGAGGTTGCCAGAAAGAGATCGCTTTTTAGTGGTAAGGTAAGACACACCGGCTGTACCATCCGGCTATGGATATTTTTGAAATTATAACCTTTTTTAGGGCTCCGTACCCGAAGGGTGCCAAACGGGACGCTATTACTAAGACTCCGCTGTCTGTCCGTCCGTCTGTATTCAGCTGTAATAGGTAGACAAATCCCGATCGCTACGTGTCTACGCAGCTTAGGTTATAGTGGACCGCCAATATCAACTCAAGGTTATGAAAGGAGGTCCTCTGTAACTTCAACTCAAACTTGATTCAAGAATGAATTCAAGTGATCACTTTCCCACCTAAGGGCAATGGATCTTAAGCACAATACGTGTTACTTGGCTCTATCACGACAAATAATAAAATTTTCAAGAAATAGAAATCCATGTGGTCCCCATATAAGAAATCCGAAATAGTTGCTTTTTTACGTTATTTGTTCCGGTTGTTACTTACAGACACACAAGTTTTACATTTAGTCAGGTTATCAAATCAGTTATTAAATTATTAATATTTTTTCAAAACACTTCCTTACAGAGTGACCATTATTGTAGCGTTCTTAGGGTCATAGTTAACATTATCGCACTAGTGTTTTTTAAATAACTTATTTTTTTAAATCTTAGCAAAGGGTTTTGATGTCCTGAGAAATAGTAAAGTTTTTGCAAATAAATAAACTGCCTCAGTTAAAATATAATAAATAATCATTAAATTTAATCGAAAAATTAATTCTAATTTTTGTTGTAAATACAAGAAATATCCAGTTTTATAATATTTAATATTTTGCTGTTTGGCAATATTTGGCTGTTTAGCGGATGCGTCAGTGCCTCTATTTCCATCTGCGCGCGCATCGACAAAATCCCCACCGCCATTTTTCAAAGAAAATTGTTAATTCATAGCTGTGGTTTCGATTATGTGGAAAAATACGCAATGAAATTTTATTATTCTTCCTCGCAAGTGTGTCGAAAAACGCCGTATGAAACGCGTGTGCATTAGACATTACACTTGTATCATAATTTACTATTATTAAACACTTTATTTATTTATTATCTTAATTAATAAACATTAAACCATCTATCTATTATGGTTGAAGCTGTGACAGAGACGGACAGATATACAACAGCGAAGGCTTAGTACTTGGGTGCCGCAGGCTTTGAGCACGAAACCCTAAAAATTGAGCGTAATCAATAGACTCTTAGACTCTATCTTTAGGTACTTTATAACGTACAATATCATTGATTCTCAGACACGTACAGGGGACGTCATTCATCAGAAATTCAAGATGAATAATTATAATAAAAAAAAAGCCCAGTGTAAAAATGTTACTTGTCAGATTATAGGCTGCGGTAAGAAGCTTTGGTAATGAAGGTGAGACACTGGGAGCAACGCGTGGTAGCAACCAGATTATTAACCAACCTGTTTGCTTTGTGGCAAACAGAAACAATAAAACACCTGAGACGAATGAAGTCAATAAGTTGATAAGTTTGGGATTTGCAGTCAATATCTTAGTAGAAGGTGGTAGAGCTGATGCCAGGCTCGACTGTGGAGGTACCACCATATTACTCGCAAATCCTCCCGAAGTTATTCGGGAGAGAGTAAGAGAACAGCTCTCAGGCAAAACCAGGCGGCCCACCATTGCCTGGGACCGATTGATGGCGGTATATCCATCCACAATTGCCAGCTCTCATATTAAACAGACAGGTGACGGGTAGCGGCGTCACTGGTGCATTGAGTTTCGGCATCGTGCTCACCAACCCGCCTGCCCAGCGTGTGTAAGCATGGGCATTTTTTCCAGGAGATCGCCAACAGTGGCGAAATCTTGGAAAGGCCTATGTCCAGCAGTAGACAAACCAGGCTAATGGATGGGTGGATTCTTTAAAAGGACACAAATGATAATCTACTATGTTGTTTAATATTGATGTAGGTTCAGTGTTTTTTTTTCAAACATTTATTTATAATTATTTCTTATGTAAAGACAACTTTTTCAAATAATGTTATTTGAAAAGAGTACGAATATCTATAAAAATATTGATAACTATGATGTGACGTTATATAATAATAATAAATTTATTTATTCCAGACAAGGTTCATATTACATTAATTATATACATAAAGGAACATTTACAAATAGATATTTTTTTCTATATTCTGATTCACTCAATAAAATTTATTAATTTACTTAACTCTTGCTAGATCAAGAGATTTAAATTTCTACAATGTTTACAATACAAAGCTGACTCGTATTTGACCACGTTTTATAAAAACATGAAACAAAGGTTTTAAATTATTATTTTTCACTTTTTGTTTTATCTTCAACTAACCTGCCTTAAAGAGACCCGTAAACTCTTAGTGTACCACATACCACAATCCAAAAAAAAAATACTAGGGGCAAAATAAAAAAGAAGTTTTGACAGATCTGAGCTACCGGATAGGGTTTTATACCAGTGTGAAATTGTGAATGACGCTGTAAAATAGAAGATATTTGTGACGCAAGCAGACACTTCTCGTACAAAATGTATCGAAGCTAAATACAGAATTCTGTATGAAATTATGCTCAAGTTTACATGTTGAATAATTAAATTAAATTAAAAAAAAACAATTTGTTCCTTGACATGTGAAGGTTTGGCATGACGGCTTAAGGAATGTAAGAATATGATCAAAAACAAAACAAGTCTTCAAATATATTTAAATATCGAATGATTATTGTAATTAAAAGTCAGTTCTTTTTTATTGAACGAATTATGCATTACAGAACTACCTGACGTAAACCACGAAGGTTTATCTGCAGATAGTGAGTTCTACGTTATACTTTATAATTATATATGGTTAATTTAGGATAGTTTGTTTACAAAATATAGTTCCAGTCACTACATTGTACCTTGTACTTTTTAAGTTTTGTCATATAATTATTTTTATTATTAAAATACCATTTTTGCAACTCTTAGCGGAAAATATTTTGTGAGAATTAATCACACTAATATTATAAATGCGAAAGTTTGTGTGTGTGTGTGTGTGTATGCATGTTTGTTACTCTTTCCCGCTGAAACGGCTGGACGGATTTGGATGAAATTTAGAATGGATATTGCTTATACCTTAATTTAACACATAGGCTACTTTTTGTCCCGGAAAAAAACATGTCATTAATCCGAAAAACACGCGGGCGGAGCCGCGGGTAAAAGCTAGTTACTATTAAAGGAAGAAGATGACGGAAGTAGAAATAAAATGACAGACCATGGACGTTTTTTGCAGTAATCGGATACCCACGGTTATCAAAAATATTATACACCTATTATCAGTGTTCTTCTAACGTTTAAGAAGTAAGTTTGAACGAACGGAGTCAATTGATTTATTTATTTACTATAATATAAACTCTTTCGAAACCCTTTATTTTGCTCTTTTATTTTTCTCTCGAGTATCGATATCAAGAATAAGTTGGCTTCTGTTTGTATAATCTGTTTTAATGACATCTAGCGATTTCAAATAAAAGTATTTTTATTCCAACTAGAAGCAGAGCAAAGTATTAAAAACTCTGTTTTTTCGAGAGCGCGCGATATTTTGGCTGTCGTAACAGCCATGCCTCTGAGCGCGCTATTTTAATTAATAAAATCGGCCAAGTGCGTGTCGGGCCACGCGCAATGTAGGGTTCCGTAGTTGCCCGGTACATATAAGTTGGTCTACTAATACAGACCGCGCCAAACTTCTGGTCCCATACATTATAGGGGCGACCTGCACTCGTAAACCTGTAAAGCCTACTTAGCTGTGATAGTTTTCCTTATAAATTCATTATATATGTGATTTTTTTCACATTTATATAAACAACCATTTAGCTGGCAGGGGTGTGGGGGGGACGCCCCACTCTAACTAAAATTTGCACTTTAAAGCTCAATATTTCACCAACGGATCCCTAAATCGAAAAATGATTTTCACACACCCACAATGTTTTTGAACGGCCTATCTAACGTTACCCCACACTATGGGATAGACAAGAAAAAAATAATTCATCCCTAGTTTACTTGTACGAGTAAAAAAATTTTCCAAGATTTTATTTTACCATTTTATCGGTGTGATTAATATTTATATACATGCCAAATTTTAGTACTATTGAATAGTCTCTGCGTTAAGCTGCGGACAGACGAACAGACAGACATGGCGAAACTATAAGGGTTCCTTGTCGGACTACGGAACCCTAAAAATGAAACGTCATAGAGTTCATTTCTACTTGATACAAATCTAGGTGCTCAATCTCGGACCACCCATGCCCTTAACAATAACAATAATAACACCACATAATTCAAAAGATGCTAAATTCTTTTCGAATCGAAAATGTTGTTGAGCAATTACAAAGTCATATTTTTATTACTCAAACCAGAAGTCAGATCAATTCCCACCACTACATTCTTGACTTTATCTTGCGTCATTTGACACTTGCTCAAAGTTCATATTTTATTTTTCAAATTCCAAGATGGCGCCTTCCGATAAGTGAATTTAGATGTCAAATCACGTCGAATTTTGGAGGTTATCTATGTCGATCTGACCAGTTTAACTTGATCCTTGCCATATGGTGATACTGTGGTATTTGGGCGTGAAATTATTGAGATAATGGTCAAGAGTACGTGACGTAGAGCTTTTTGTTTGGGTTCTGCAACTTTTGTGATTTATATCGATTCTAACTAACTATAAATTTTAATATTTTTTGCAGATAGAGCCCCAAAATTTAGTTTTCAATACTAAAGTAGGTTATTAACCTTGTCTAGACAACTCTGACAGTGTTTGTAATGGGCTCATTTCCCGTGAAATATACGTTTTCAAAACCACAAACTGAAGAATTACAAAAAATGTATAATTATAATTTTTAACCTCTCATTATAGCGCTTTAAAAAATATAGGTAAGGTAAAGTCAAATATAACATATAGGTATAATTAAAGGTGTTAAGAGTATACAATAACACTTGTCTTGCCATATTCGGCCACAAAGACATACAAATATTCAATCCATCCTTCCATCAGCACACGGTTTGTACACGGCTGGATATAAGCCGTAACCAAATTTCACCACTCTTGGCGGTCCTCCGTCCTCGTTATCGTAAAATCAGTTGCCAAACCAAGTGCCTATCGTCGAAAACATAAGTATCCCCTTACCTAAGGATACGTTCGCACTTGAAATGACGTCACAATTCGTAAATACTTAGTCTAATACCCATCGAAGGTTATTTTGTTTCTTAAGAACAAGGTGTGAAATCACATAACGCCCTCGTGCGCGTTCAGTATGTGCATTACAAGCTAGTTAGATCAAATAGTCACAAAAATATTCGGTGGACCAGTATGGTGGAAAAATTCAACGGTCTAGGTAAGTACCTCGGTGGCGCAATTGGGAGCGCGCTTGTCTGGGAAACAAGAGGTCGCATGTTCGAATCTTGGCCCGAGGAATTTTTTCAAATTCTGGTCTTTACATTTTTTTCTAATTTATCTTTTCTAGTTTGTAATGCACTCTAATAATAATATTTAGAGTATTTCAAAGCGATAGATTTCGCAATAAAAACATAAACTTATTTTGGAAGTTCATTTTTTATCTGTTTTTGGTGAATAGCAACGGACACTAAGTTGCATAATAGGCCCGCAGGTCGTCGGTCCAGCGAGCACGAGGTCGGTCTACGCTATGCTTTGCTATACGTGGTTTCCATTCTAACGCCGTTCGATCGTTATTATAGTTATTATGTATATTTTATTTTAATTTTATTTTTTCATGTTTTTTCGCAGGTGTTTCAATCTTATAAAAACTTTCAAGTGTTAAATAACTGTTAACTAATTTTGTTATTATTTATGTTAACAATGTAAAAATTTATTATGTCAATAAAGAATTCAGAAAATCAACTCAATCAATATGTATACTTCAAAAGAAACGTAAGTATTTTCTACACGAAAATTACAAAGCTTCTATCACTTGCTTATGGTTTTTTTTGTTTATAAGCATACCGAACCCTAAAACCATAAACCCCGAGAGATCAAAATGATGCAGAGCAGAATCCTTCGGTAGCCATTACAAGACACATGATAAAAATCTAGATATTTCGATAAAATTCTTGACAAGTAATGATTAATTCTTGCTCTCACGGTATTGATTAGAATTGAAATGTCATGTCTTCTGATCATGCCGCTGAGGACGAAGCGTGAAGATTAGATCGATCTGTGGGAACTGGAGCTTTTTAGGGTTCCCTGAAAAACGATTCAGCTGAAAGACAGGTGAAAAATATTCCATGCTAATTAAGGCGAGACATTGATAAACTTTTAATTTCAAATCGGCGCCTTAGGGGAGTGGAGTGAAGGGGACTTATTCCATACAAATATGCGCTCACGAACTAGCTTATTCCGTAAGGTCTTATGCGGCAAAACAGTATTTTTCATTTAAAATGACAACTATAAGTAATTTAATAAATCCAATCGGCCATATTCAAGTGTATTTGTAGATACATTTAAATAAAAAACTTAGAGGCTTCATTCGCTCCCGTTTGTCAGTAAAATAGAAATCTCTGTTTTAAAAGAGGTTTTCTAACTATTTTTTTCTCTGCTATGAAAATTAATCAATTAACTAAATCTTTGGGCAAAATGATGTCAATGAAATTCTTAATCTAGTATATAGATTGATAATTACATATGTTTTTTTATTGCTGAGAAAAATGGAGTGGCGTCGCCTTAACGTTATCCTGCGAGGTGTCCACGGAAGACCAGCGTCGTGATACATAATGGTGCCATGACACATGCTGAATGGAGGCCTTTTCGGTGTCACTTTGTTTTGTTTAGTTTATTATGTTGTATTTTAGGTGTGTGATACCAATAAAGCTTTTTCTATTCTATTCTAAAAATTCAATATGTGATAGTATCAAAATTTTTTGACATTAAAAACAAGTAAACGCGAGTTGGACTCGCGGACTATGGCGTCACCAGACATACGCGTACGGAACCCTAAAAACATTATGATACATAACAACAACAATAGATGCCATACAAAAAACAAGGCGCTACAATGTGGTAGCGCCTAACAAATAATTCAGCACTGTCTGAGTACGGAACCCAAATTTTTATTATTTATTGTTTTACTTTAGAGATGGTAAAAAAACTTCATAACATTTAAAACTTGTATTTTATCACCATCTTTAAGAGAGCTGAAACAAATAACGTAAAAAAATGCAATATTATATTTATTTAGAATTACTATAATTTATTCAACATTCGACCAAAAAGGACATTAACTCTTAATTTATTAGCAAAAATAAAAAAACAAGTTGCATCCTTTAAAAATTAGGTCTCGTGTCGAACTTTACACGCTACGGTCACCAAAAATACCTGACTTTAAACTTGAAAAAATATTGGAGGTATTTTTTAAGGTCGAAGGTCTTTCTCGATGCCGCCAAAGACACCGCAAACCCACTCACTGTTTATACATCTTACAGTGTGGGTCCAATAAAAAAAAACCTTTGCCTTAGAGTTCTTTTTTTAATTTTGGGAGTGAAAATAAAAGTTGTCTATGGATTGACTTCCTTTACTCAAGTGTTGGAAGCAGTTTTTTTTATAGTCTCTGCTCCGCACAGAACTTCTTGTGTAGTTTTGTGTTTATACACATTTTGTCGGTAATAATAAAAAACCGGACAAGTGCGAGTCGGACTCGCCCACCGAGGGTTCCGTTAAAGAATATATTTTTAATGATTTAATTACAAATGTACAATTCTCAGATTTTTCCCTATATTTGTTGTAGTATAAGAGGGTATTACTTGCCAAATTTCATAGTTCTAGGTCAACGGGAAATACCCTATAAGCTTAGACCATCTAACATGGTCTAAGCCTATAAGTTTTGATTCCCTTGAGAGTGTCCAAATAAACATTTTTGCGGCATAAACGACCGTATCTTTTTTTTACGTTAACTTAGAAGTTTGATTTTTTTCACAGCTTCAAGGGACTGTTGACCTGAGTACATGGTTTAATTTCAACTCAATATCTTTACGCGTTCCCGAGATAAAGGGTCTTGACTTGACAGACAGACGGACGTACGGACAGACGGACGGACAGACAACAAAGTGATCCAATAAGGACTCCATTTTTTCCTCTTGAGGTTCGGAACCCTCAAAATACGAGTGTTTGCTAGTTCCTCGTTAGAAATACTTTTATTTGAATGATGTCTTTCTTCCTCGTAAGTGAAAAACTACTGAGCCCTTGAGCCCCGCTACGTTGGCACAGAAAGAGGCAATGCTTCCGGGAAAAATACTTTTTGAATTAACATATTTAATTTCTGTCTTTTTATCTGGGGGATATGGGTCAAATATAACATAATATATTGTATGCCTTTCTTTTGAATTGGTTTAGTTCAGATTATGGATCAGAAAACCTTATTTCCTGACGACAGACAATTTTAACACCATTTACAAATAAATCAACAATGTGTGCAGATATATATAACATAATTTTTGCTTAGTCTGTATTTTTGGCTTTGGGTTTATAGCCAATATTGTCATAAACCATTTATCTATTACCTTCTTCATCTGCTTAATTTTTATCTCTTTATGTAATTTGTGAGAATGTTAAGGGAATAGATATACTTAAACTAATGTTATCACCATTGTTATTGTCAAACATGTATCTATTTCTGTTTTTTCTCCTATCAAATAAATAAATAAATAAATAAATACAGTTAAATACAACAACCTAAAAAGGGCTCAACCAGCATCCTGAATTCTAATAAGCAACCCTTACTTCAAATCACGTACCACCTTCACCATTTTAATATTAGCGTAAGAACCTCACTTGTTAACAGGGTCAAACAAGACGCAAAACCAAGCCCTGAGGTTCCGTAGTGCAAACAGATGGACAATAGCGTATTTCCTCTCTAAATACAACCATAAAGTTTGAACTTTTGTGTTTAGGGCTGCTTCAATTTTAGGGTAAAACTTAAAGCAAGTGGAAGAAACTGAGTATTTTTAAATAAAACGCCTACAGAACATATACACACGCTTGTCTCCCTTGAAGAATAGGCAAAGAATACAGATTTCTATCTTCTACGATCCTGACACACTTATTTCGCTTCTTCCACATCCACGAAACACACCAATTATAGAGAATTATTTCAATCCTAGGCTAAAATACAACAGAATTTGACAAATAAAAAGAGATGGTTTTGCTGAAAAAGCCATCGTGACACACAGGCTCCATTATGACCGCTGCAAAGTTTCATGATCAACAAAATCAAGTCAGTCGTTTTCAAATTTCAAAACAGTACTCGGAAATATATTTCTAGAACTTACACAGCGCGTTGATGTCTTTTATATAGGAAACCAGTTAATAACTGACGTATTCTAAATTATTATTAAATACCGGGCTTAACACTCACGTATTATTATTGTTTATAGTAAAGCCGGTATTCAATAATAATTTAGAATGTCAGCTCACGTGAGTTTTAATAATATAATTTTAATTTGTAAATTGTGCGACAGTTTTTTTCCACAACCACAGCAGCATGTCATCCTTCTCACACGTGTGAGTGTGACAAGGACGGTATGAGTCTTGTTGCCTGTAAGACTGTACCATATCCCTTGGGTTTCACGGTAAGCAAGGTTTTTAGGGTTCCTTAGTCCGACAAGGAACCCTTATAGTTTCGCCATGTCCGTCTGTCCGCGGCTTAGCGCAGAGACTATTAGTACTAGAAGGCTCTAATTTGCCATGGATATAAATATTAATCACTTCGACAAAACGGTTAAATAAAATGTTGAAACAAATTTTTTTTAAGGGTGCCTCTCATACAAGTAAACTGGGGATGATTTTTTTTTCTCGTCTATCACATAGTGTGGGGTATCGTTGGATAGGCCGTTCAAAAACATTGTGGGTGGGTGAAAACCATTTTTCGATTTAGGGATCCGTTGGTGAAATATTAAGCTTTAAAGTGAAAATTTTAGTTAGAGTGGAGCGTCCCCCCCTGCTGGCTAAACGGTTGTTTATAGAAATGTGAAAAAATTCACAGAAGTAGTATATATAATGAATTTAAAAGGAAAACTATCACAGCTAAGTAGGCTTTACAGGTTTACGAGTACAGGTCGTGCCAAACTTTTGGTCCCGGGCAACTACGGAACCCTAAATTGCGCGTGTCCCGACACGCACTTGGCCGGTTTTAGATAAATTGTAACACGTAATTGTTGTTGGAACTCCATCGTTTATATTTGAAGTAATTTAAATACTCTCGCAGGATGCTAGATCTCCGTTTGTCCTCTATAAATGATAGGTACTTAAAATCTTTAAATGATGGATATTTTGTTACCGTAAGATTGTTTATTATTTTTAGTTAGTGAGATTAAAATTTCGCAGTAAGTTTTATTTACTGTTGCTTCTAAGCTAAACCTAGCCTAGTGAAATTATAAACTTCCGGAATTCACAAAGTCACGCTGCTGAAAAATTATAAACATTTACGTTACCATTCGTCTTTTTGGGGTTCCGCAAACAACGTAGAACCCTTATTGTTTCGCGATGTCCATCTGCCTGTCTGTTCCCGGCTTATCTCAGAGACTCTTAATACTAGAAAGCTATAATTTGGCATGGGTGGGTATAATATATACATATTAATCACACTGACAAAATAATACAACAAACATTAAAAAAAAAATTTTTTGGCCTCCCTAACTGGTACATGCAATTTTTTTTCTGGTCTATTCCATGGTTGGATTGGTCGTTCAAAAATATTGCAGGTGTGTGAAAACCATTTTTCGATTTAGGGTTCCGTTTGCGAGATATTAAGCTTTAAAGTGCAAATTTTTGTTAGAGTCAAGTATCCCACCACCCCTCTGCCAGCAGTGGTGTGCATAGAACTTTTAGCTGTAAAAACATTGAGAAGGTTAAGTTTGACGATAAAAATAACATGAAAAAAATGAAAACCAATTTGAAAACAAAAATTGTATGAAATCATGTACTCTAGGGTAGGCAGTGACTCCCTGCGTCATACAAATAATGATTTTCCAAAGTGACATTTAAATATATTAATATTTTTTCTATTGTCAAACTTGACCTTCTCACTGCATTGTTTTTAGACAAGACTTGGAACTGGGTGTACACAAAAACCTCAAACGGTTTCTGATACACATAAAGTTGCATGTTATGTTTGATTAAAATAAATAAATAGAATAAATAAACAGCTGTTTTGGATATTTGTAAAAATTAACGGCTGTAGCATATAAGGATCTACAATTCAAAGTGAAAAAAATTCAAAATTGTGCGCAATTTTTTTTTTCTCCTTTCCACAGGAACTTACTAATTGAGCCACTTTGTACTGGTAGGTGAAAAAATTATTTGCTCAAAAAAATGTGGTCAGTTAACGATACATGATCTACCCTAGATGTATTTCCAGTTATTATTTTAGGAGCTTATATATAACGAAATTAAAAGGAAAACTATCAAAGCTAAAGTAGGCTTTACAAGTTAACGAGTAGTAGTCAACAACTTAATTTTACAGTTTTGTTTCATACATTTTGTAAGTTTTTCATTTTTATTCAAATAATTTAAGTCTAATCTTATTTTAATGGTACAGAACCCTCAGCCGTGAGTCCTACTCGCATTTGACCGATTTTTTCTTTATTAGCAAAATACAACCATTGCCGAGCCCAAGAGCGCTCGAACGAAATATAAAACTAGCTCCAATTTAATTTTAAAAACGACGGTGTGAAGACCTTTGTTTCTTTCAGCTTGAATTTAAATATATCTAACACTCATTTCTGTTATTTTTTTTCATTATTTATTAATTTACTAGAAATAAACTATAAATTATAATATACATCTTAAAATTACAGAAATTAAATAATCCTAAAGAAAAAAAAAACACAAACCAGCATACACACAAAAATCAAAAAAAAGATTGCCTCCAGCCAGATCACCGCCCTGCGGCAGAGTGCTCAAAATATTGGCCGCGTTACCTCTCCAACACTAAATAATAAGTATGATAAAAAAAGAAGAAAGACTTGCTAAGTTTCTTGCCCTTATTCTCAGCAAGACTCATTGAATGGGCGGAGTTAAGCAGATATCAATATCTATATAATTAACGTATTCGTACTTAGTGTGCTTAATACATATATTTATTACATAATATTGCATTATTGCACACGAATAATTTACGTTATTTTATTAAGTATGTATTTAATTTAAGTACGTTATTTTATTTAAGAATGATAAATTTGCATTGTATAGTATTCGATTAATTTCGATACCTTTTGAAAATTAAAATCATGCGATTTCTACGAGAAAACTTTCTTTTTCTGCTCGTCTTTAGAGCATCAAACATGTTTTTGCAGAATCTGATATTTAAACCGACCCTCACACCGTCCCAAATACAAGGTGACTTTAATTTATACAGCCAAACTCATACTGGAGTCTTGGTAAGTGATCAATCACGGATCGATAACACTTTTTGCCAATTTCGCAACGTAAAATCTTGACGTCCCATAGTAATTGACTCGGGGCTGGGCTTGCATTTGTAAGGAACACGAGAAGAATAATTTAAACCTTGTAACTAAGCAGTTACTGAGTATTCAGTAAGAATTTGGCTGTATATGTATATTAAAGTCACCTTATATATTCTGGTTCTGCCACTGTCTTCATTATACAAGGAACCTACAGTCCAGACCTCATGTTCCTAGGTCCAGCCGTTGATAGATCACTCAGTCAGTTAGGATATTCAGCTCGCAGCTCCACTTTCGGCTTCGCTTATGTGTTTCGGTTTATTAGTTGACTAAGGTCACAACGATGGTAATAAAGAAACCGCATTCGAATCCGTTCAGTGGTTTTTGAGTTACGGAACATAAGACAGACATTATCAGATTTGGCATTTAGTGGTGTGGTAGCCCTGTCCGTGTGTCTGTTTGTTTGTTCTACCTATTATCAACACGAAGGCTTTACGTGGACGCCGCGGTAGGACTCGCTAATTTTAATACCGAGTCCTTTACAAACAATCTGAAGAACCAACAAGGACGCCCGTACGGGTCAAAATCCCTTGCAAGAGACGCCACTTTTGGAAACAATTTGTACGCCTCCTTGAGAAAGGATTCAAGGGATTTTGAGGTCAATGGTAAGCGTAAAGTGAAGGTAAATAGTTTGTTCAGTTATTAAAGCTCAAATTTCTATGTCTTATGGTAAAGAACTGAGATGGTTTTATTACAATATTGACAAATTGTTTTTTATTGGGAAGTAAATGAAAAAAATCCGAAATAGAATCATATTGTTAAGGGTCTATAATACGTCACATTGCTTCGATGATCTTCTGTTACATATATCAACAATACTGCGACCATCCATCAGCCTGTTTCGTCCACTGCTGGACACAGGTCTTTCCAATATTTCGCCACTCTTGGTGATCCTCCTAGAAGAAATGCCCATACTCACACACGCTGGGCAGGCGGGTTGTTGAGCGCGGTGCCAAAACCCTTGCACCAGTGACGCCACTGCCCGTCACCAGTCTGTTTTAGATAAGGCCCGGCAATTGAGGATGGATATACCGCCATCCATCGGTCCCAGGCAATGGTGGGCCGCCTGGTTTTGCCTGAAAGCTGTTCTCTTACTCTCCCCCGAATAACTTCGGGAGGATTTGCGAGTAAGATGGTGGTACCTCCACAGTCGAGCCCGGCATCAGCTCTACCACCTGCTCTACCTATGCGACCATAACTCTGAAATAAATGTATGGAAAGGTTGAGCGCCCTCAATGTGGCAAAAACTTAATTCCGTTGATTTTGTCGATAAAAAAAGCGCAAAGTTGCCTCCAAACCGTATAATAAACTGCTAGTATTCAATAAATACTTTAAATTAGATTATGACACTTTGCATAATACCTGATCTTAATATAGAGCACGTTCTGAATGTTTTATATTTTTTAAGAGACCGTTACTTTCAGTGAAAAACACATTTTTTCATGAAATATGCGCCCTTTGAGAGCGCGTTATACTTCGGTTGTCGTAACTTAAAACACGCTATTTTAAACAGTAATAAAACGTCATAGTTTATACTTGATGCAAAATAAGGTGTCCGATGTCAGGTGCTTATATAGACTCTTAGGTATAACAATATTTGAATACATCTATAAGGTCCTACAATTCAAAGTGAAAAAAATTTAACAGATAATACAGTATCCATAATAGACCACATTCCACTAAAAAACGATTTTTTGCACGTACGTTCTTTTTACCTTTCCATAGAATTTTAGTCAGCTGATTGAACCACTTTGTACTGGGAAACGAAAAAAATATTTGAGCGAAATTTTTTTTCTTTTCAAACTCAAACTCAAACTCAAATCATTTATTGCAATGTCACAAGTTTAGGGGATCTTATTATTTATAAAAGTACAGGTGACGCCCTGTTGGGGCATAGCAATCATGAGAGGGCAACTGGTTGCCTTTTAAGTACATAATGTTAAAGATTATTCCTAGGTCAAGTAAGTTAGTACTAGTTAGCATAATCATTTAGTTAAATCTATGTTAAATTTGTTAGTATTGTTATATTTTATTCAATTTTAATTAATTATTCACAAGAATATTACAATTTATTACAAATTTATTCAGTCATTTAGAAGAGCTATTGAAGTATTGATTTTGTATCGTCATTAAAATAATTTTCTGGAATTTGATCAGTTAACGATACATGATGTACCCTAGAATTATTTTTACTTATTATTTTAGGACCTTATATTTTATATATCTATAATATTAACAAAGTAGTAAAAAAGTCGTGTCTGTACATTAAATATTTTTGAAAAATTTAATCGGTTATTTATTTTATTACTATTATACTGAGGTCAAAACCACAATTTTTTGAATTTTCGTCTGTCTGTCTGTATACTATAGTATGTTGAAATGTTTGTATTATGTTCATTTTTATAAAAAACGGCATGCTGTAGTTCAATCGGTAGAACTAACAGACTCTTTGTTCGATGACTCAGGTTTAAATCCCTCCATTCCAATGTACCAATCAGTATTTCACAATTTACATTATGTCCTCAGCATTTGTGACTTAACACTTGACGAACGGTAAACATGTGGGTAGCAAAATTCCTCGGTGAAAAGTGAGTGCACAAGTATAAGACCAAAATCTATTGACACTTAACTCGAGTGATGATATTGTTTATAAAATTCTAGTCTATTTGAAGTTTCATCACGAGTCGTAGCACTGTTGGTGACCGCGACTGGCTACCCCGGGCGGCTGGCGGTCGTGAAGATAAGGCGAGTATGTACGAACACGGCCTCTTTGTGCCCTCCGCCGGCCGCCGTGGATTTCATTATTGGGGATAGGGTTGTCACTTGACGGTGAAAAAAGATAATCAACACAATGTCATAATATACATATGTGTTACGTAAATACGTCAGTATTCTTTTTATCTTCTCTGAATATATAAAAGGCAAACCTGACTGACTCATCTATCAACGCACAGCCGAAACTACTGAACGGATTTCGCTGAAATTTGGCATACAGATAGTTGTAATTACGTAGGCAGCCGCTAAGAAAGGATTTTTGAAAATTCGCCCCCTAAGGGAACTAAACGCGGACGAAGTCGCGGGCAAAAGCTAGTTTATGATAAAAATGGAATCTCACTAACTATCGTATGACAATTGCTTTAGTTAGTAAGAACATTTTTACCACCTTTTGCAGATGGGCTGTTCAAAAGACATGATATATCTTCCAAACGGTAAATGATAGAAATACGACGATTACACCGAACTGTGGAAAATGAGGAGACGAATGCTAGTGTCTATGCAGTTACGTCAGTTTGTCAGATACGGCAGTTAGAGAGGGACGAAATATCATTGAGGGAGTTTCAAAGGTGGTTCCGGGTTTGGACTGTCAATAGAACCGTCAACCCGTTTACCCTCTTTTCACTTTCGACGATTTTAGGTCCCAACGTGATATGGGGTGAACCTTGTCGCCGTGCTTTGGGCACAAATACACGCTGTTTATGGTATGTATGTTTATCTCACAGCGTTTCCCTTAACCGTTCAGCTAGTGGTAAAATACAAATACTAAAGCCGATTCTGAAGGCTTTAATTTTAGTTTAAGTGCTGTCAAAACTGAACTTTCTTTATTCTAGAATAGTTCTTTAGTGTTGACAACATACGCTGTATTACTTTTGAAAAATTTGATAGCACTAAAACTAAAATTAGAGCAATCAGAATCGAATTTAATATAATACATACACATAAATTCAAAAAGCTCATTGGTGCTTGTACCTTGTATCTGTACCCAGATCTCAAGATTAAGGCGTAATAGGTCGATCGCACAACGAAAGAGATAAACATATCTGTAAAAACTGCGAATTCGAGCAGTGCGGTGAATCAAGAAATGGTTGGATATTGCTGATTTTTAATGAATAATATCACACCTCACACTTATATTATAAATGCGAAAGTTTGTGTGTGTGTGTGTGTGTGTGTGTGTGTGTGTGTGTGTGTGTGTGTGTGTGTGTGTGTGTGTGTGTTTGTTACTCTTTCACTTTGAAACGGCTGGACGGATTTTGATGAAATTTAGAATGGATATAGCTCGGAAAAAGCATGTCGTTCAACCGAATAACAAAAGTATAATAATAAATAACGGAGCCGCGGGCAAAAGCTAGTTCAACATAAATTAACAAGAGAGCATTAAAAAAATAAACGCAGTTTTATATTTTAGATAATTGGTTTATTTGTTTGCAACAGTAATTATTGTTGTTTTTACTTCATTCGTTTGGATGGACTACTGTGTTAAACTGAAATAACAGCCTTCAGTTTGCATTTTTTTTATTAGTTTTATGCAATTAGTGTTCAAATGGGACGACAAATCTTTTTGTTCGGCATCAAAATTTGACCCTCTTCCCTTAAACTTCGGTTATGTTACTTTGAAAGATGGAATGGGGCTCGGCAGGAACTAATTCCTATAATATTGTTTCTAAAGGGTTACTGATATCAAATATAAACTGTTTTATTGATGCAGCGACTTTCTTATTCATGTACGCCAACAAACTTGTCTCTGTAGTATTGAATTGAGGGTTAAGCTTATAAGGTCATCGGATCTTGGCTCCGGCTGCAGAGACGACGTATGTGCCTCTTACTAGTGTCTGTCACCGCCCTCATGACGTCACCATGCCGCCAAGCGACTCGTTGTGTTCCGGCGTGACGTTATCAGGCTGTTGCGTAATACCAGACACTCGTCCGTTACTGACTTCTGTAGACTTTGCGCCTGCTTTCACTCTTCCACTTTCTAAACAAACGCGCTTCATTCCATGTTTCATCGACGCGTCCCATCCAACGTGCGTTTTTAGTGCATCAAATCAATACAAATAATTTATTTTGTAAATTATATATGGGTACATCTTATACAATCATTACAGTTCATTTTAATGTAAAAAACCGGTCGAGTGCGAGTTGGACTCGTGCCCGGAGGATTCCGAAAGTACCTTATAAAACACAAACTTATTCCACGAGCAGTTATATGTAATCATTCTAACTTGACACTTCCATCCACCAGCCCGTGTTCGTCCACTGCTGGACATAGGCCTTTCCCAAATTTCGCCACTCATGTCGGTCCTCCGTCCTCCTCATCCAGCCGCCCCCCGCAACGTCCTTCAGGTCGTCGGTCCAGCGGGCACGAGGTCAGCCTACATACACTACGCTTTGCTGTACGTGGTTTCCATTCTAAAGCCTTTCGGCCCCAACGGCCATCATGTCGGCGACAAATATGGCCTGCCCACTGCCACTTCAAGTTACTGATTCTGCAGGCTATGTCGGTTACTTGACACTTACAACCTATTACACTCTATATATAGGTACTATTTGTATAAAGTTATATTTTATTATTAAATTGAATACAAGCAATTTTCAGATTTTCCCCTAGATGTGTGTTATTTAAATATTATTACAAGACCTGATTGTGAATGGAATTTCAAGTTTCTAAGTCAAGTGGAAGTACCGTATAGGTTATTATGTGAGCCAATTTGTATAATATTGATTACGAAAAAAAATTTTCAAGTTAAATTAGAAGCCTGATTTTTCAATAGTCATATTGGATCTTTGTAGGAGGTATTAGTTACTTACAACTTTAGCTCAAATGGGGCTCCAGAAAAGGGTAGTCAGACTGACAGATGGACATCAAAGTGATCCAATAAAGGTTCCCTTTTTCGTTTTGAACTACGGAATCCTAAAAATAATATAAAATCAATAATAATACGGGAAAATGCAATAAAATATCCACCATCAAATCAGTCGACAACCCTACCGCCCGTCTCAGCGGCACCACGTACATTATTGACACTATAAATTCTAACGTACAGCCTTAAACCAGCCCGCACACACACACATCCTTGTTCGTTATTATACGACCTTCACACATGCAAGGAACCTTTATGCTAAGGCGCAATATGTTCATCGCACAACGAAAGAGAGAAACATATCTGAAAAAGTGCGCGGCCAAGTAGTGCGGTGAAGAGAAAAGGTTGGATATTGCTGTTTTTTACCAAATAATATATAATATAAATTCACACGAGAGCGTTTTTTTATGTTTAAAATAATAGTTTTATATGTTTATAACAATAATTATTGTTATTTTTACTTTATTAGTTTGGACGCACTCTGATTTGAACTGAAAAAACAGCCTCCACATTGCAATTTTTTTCGATGCAGTGAATTTTTCTCTATTACGTTTTGGCCTCTGTTATCGTATTGAAAAAGGCCACATTTATGACATGTTTTTTTTTCAGAACCCTATCTATTGTAGTGTGTGAGTTCTACTGTTTTAAAATTTAATTTTTTGCTACCGATGTCGTCTTAAGTTGGCTCTTCTCTATTTAAGAGTCTAGCGTCAAAAGACTACCGCTTCTCTTTAGAAAAGAAACATGTACATTCAGTTACTAAATATCTATCAATATAATTGGTGTTAGAGGTGTTTCTAGTGGAGATTGTCAGGTGATGAACATTATTCGTACACCTCGTTTGGACGACGATTTTTACATCCCAAAGTAATACGGGTAAGCTTTGTCGCCATTCTTAGGGCGCAAATAGGCGCTTTTTACGGTATGCAAGTTTCTTCAGTGTTTTTTGCCGTTCCGTTAGTATATAAAACTAAATAGGTACCCACTGTTTACATATTCCATAAACCTCATTGTTGGTGCTTCCTCGACTGGTAGGATCTGAAACAGTTTGTAGGACTGCTTACATCATAAACATATCTTCCTGAAGATCTTCTTAACCACTTGTTAAATCGTGAAAGAAACACCGCAAGCCCCAAAACGCATGTATTTTTTATTTACAAAATGTTTTGCACATATAAATAAATACAAAAGATAGATAAAAAACAATCAAACATGGTGTACAAAGGCGGCACATGTTTCTAACAGCAATATCTTCCAGGCAACCTTTGCAAGCAAATAGAAAAATATAGTTAACAAAATACAATGGAGTTGTAAATACTAATCAGTAACAAAAAAAACAAGATAAAAATATCTAAATAGACTTATTTATGCTATGACACAAAGGTTCATATAGAATACACTGACATTTTAATACATACTTACATACATAAATATAATAAATAAAAATGTAAAAATTATAATTCTGCATATTTGAGTTCTACTTTGACGGGTATGTTTGAGTTCTACTTCTGCGGAAAAAAATCCTTTACTTTAATTTTTAATAATTTATATATATAACCCGTGCGGTTAAAGAAACAATATATAAATGGTGGCTGGTACTTAGAGTAGCATCAGCATAAGATGTCAAGCGGCGGCTAAACAATATTTCATTTATTAATTTTGAATATATTTTAGGAAGTATATATAGTGCTGCTAGCAACTGTTTATTTTATTAAATAAACTTTTCTATAGTTAACACTATCCCGAGAACATTTATTTATTTTACTTTAATCTTTACTTGTTTTTCTGTATGCAATAAAGAATTTAAAACATATCTCGGCGTTTTGCCTACAGGCAAAGAAAGTGTGAATGCTAATCCAAAGTAATTTTTTTTTGTACGTAGGTCGAGACAGAGTGAATGCTAATCCAAACTGTTTTTTTTTGTACGTAGTACTATGCTGTGCGAGTATAGACGGAGCGACGATGTGAGCGAGATAGCATGAGACCGCCATTTATAGATGGTTTCTTTATCCGCACGGGTTATATTGTGAAAGTAGCTACAGCTACAGGCGCACCTCCAGAACGCAAATATCTTCGGAAAGTAATGGCAGTTAAAAAGTCACAGTTTACACTCGGAGACACATCTGACAACCCTTCGGGGACACATGTCGTTACGATGTGTTCTAAAACTAGCAAAACTATACTCTTATTCTCATCAGGGATTCTAACTTCATCCGCGTTGATTCCAGTCCTTATCTTCACCGACACAGAAAAAAAACAAAAATTTTAAAAATATGTCACCAACCCAAATAATCAGGTCGTTTAGGAATACGAAAATAGAATTACAAATTCCAATATCGAAGCTTTGGAACGCGGCGGCGCCGAGCTTTTATGCCAATACAATCTGACTCTTAAGCCTACTCCATAAAGCTTAGTATTGCTTGTACAGGAAGCACAAAGAAGTGTGGAGTATATTCAAATCGGACCAATTACAAGCGAGGTGCGCAAGAGAGGACGTTAATCAAGTCGCATGCAGCTGGGAACGTTTGATTGGGTCGGATGTGGTATCTGCTTCAAACGGGACACTATGGACGAGCGGTTGTTTGTCCGTTTGTGTCTCGGAAAGTACAACTTGACTTTGATAAAAAAAATTATTAGGCCTAATACTTGATCTGTAAAATGGATCCAGTCACGATCTGGACTGTGGACTGCGTATTAGCCATAATGCGTAATAATAGAGTTATTATCACTGATCTCTCATAAGCAATAAGACACACAGTCTCTAAGAAAAGTTCGTCAGAAAGTGTCCGAACGTGCGACGTGCATAGTAGCAAAAATCTTCAACCAAATTAAGACGTTATGTCGTTAACATAAGATGCAATGTCAGTTGTACCAAATCGTTATTCGAATTTGTCACCCGATAGCGGTGACAAAATGCATCGCGGACACTTTATGAGCAAGATTGTGAGTCTAGTTGTTTATGAGCGGTCAATGGTTATTGTATAATAATAAAAGTAGTTATTTGTCTTTATTTAAAATTAATGATTAACTTGAAATAAATTAAATTTATATCACTGCGGTATAGAAAATCAGAAAAATAAATCTGGATGTGAGGAGCTGTGAACCGGGATTCGAACCCGAGACCTCTCGCTTACCGGGCGGTTGCTCTACCAACTGAGCTATCCATTTCCAGTTTAATTTGTTATCTCCTTGCGATGGATAATGCGCCAAGTGTTTAAAAATATATAAATGTATTTCTATCATAGTTTAGATACTTTAAATACGCATTACGCTTATACATAGGGTTGACTAAAATGACGAACACATATATTTTTTATGAAAAATGCAAAATATTTACAAAATACTTTTTCTAACCCGTCTCATTTCACAAAGCGCGATATGGGGCTATCGGTTTTAAATTGTTATATAAATTAATTAAGGTAACTGTACGGATTAAGAGCACTTGTAAGTAACCACACTGTTTTTAATTTTAACCTTTTAACTAATAAACCTAAAGTTGACTTACCTATAACTTTGTTTTATGCATGTGGACAAAAACAATTACGCAAAATATATAATTTTCGAACGAAAAAGAAACAGTATGATGAACAAAGCAAACACACGAAGTTATCGATCATTTTAGTGCACAATAAAATTGAACAAGCTGACCAAGGATAGCACATCCGTTAAAGTGAAAAGTTTCTTCGTACTTCAATCAAAAGGCTCCTCACTAAATAATCATTAGCGATTAATTAATCATTAAATTTCATTAAAAAGTTCTGTTTTTCCTGCAATAAAATGCGCATGTCTGTAATTCTTTAGCAGCGCGGTGAAATCAAAGGGTTTAAAAAAGATAAGGTCATTTTTCATGTAATTAAAATTATTGCGCAATAAATAAAAGTACCTCTGCTACCGTAGTTCTGATTACTAATGAGCCGAGAAAGGTATTTTATGCCTCATTTATAAAAGAATCATTTGATAAAAAGCAAGTTCTTGCTTTAGTCTAAAGGACGCCCGCCACTTCGCGCGGATTTGGGGTAAGTATAAACAGCCCGGTGTACCATTCGGAAACGCATTTTCGATACTTACAAAATTTTACACCCGCTTATACCTCTATCAGGGGTGAATATACATAAATGTTCAAAATTTTATGATTCTTCCTTCATTAAGGCTGTCGAACCAAATCTCGGTGCAAAATGCACATCATAACATTGTTTTCCTTACTTTTGAATAAAAAGTATGCAAAAATTTAGTTTTAAAGCGATTGGCGAAAATATATGAAAACTATTTAAGTTTTCACATTTAAATTCTATCATTTTATGATTTACATTTTGATTGGATTCGGTTAACAAACTTAAAAGCGTATTTATCGTTGTAATCGAATGTAATCAAAATGTAAGGCATGAAATAACATAATTTTAATGCAAAAACCCTATTATTAGTGATCAATTTCTGCCGATTGCTTTAAAACGCAATTCTTGCATACTTTTTATTCAAACGTAAGGAAAACAATCTTAAGATGTGCATTTTGCACCGGGGTTTGGTTCGGCTGTGTGTTGTTATATAGATTTTATTGAAACTTGACTCTTTATGATAATGTGACCCAACCCATACTATTTACTTATATATTTGTAGGTAATAAACTTTGGAAAGATTTAGATCTTCGCAGATTGTCGGTGCTTGGATAGTTATGAGTTCACAAACACATACCACGGCAAATATAAGATTACATTTCTTTATACAGCCAAAGTCATGCTGAAGACTCGGTCAGTAGTCGGTATCAAGGGTCGATGGCCCTTTTTGGGAAATTTGAAAAATATTCTCTCCTGTTTCCTACAAAAAGCAGCCCTGAGTCGATACTTTGAGACAAATCACGCGAGAAGAATATACGATAACTTAGCGAGCCTCTAGTGTGAATTTGGCTGTATAAATAAATGTCACCTTGTATTTAGGGATCTTTAAATTAAACCACATATCCTCACGATCATACTGAACAACTATTTAAAAAGAAAAACCCGCGCTAATGAAAATAAAATTATATATGTCCATGCAAAAATCACAGTATGTTTTTAAAATTTGTAAAAATGAAAATTTATTTTTATTTTTTGGAGATATATTTCTTTGAGCAGGTATTTCATTCAGTATTATAAATAAAATATGTGGTTTCTTTAGAAGATAGCTCTCAATTTCCAGTCGTACCTCTTTGCTTTAGAATCAAAATAATTACAAAATTACGGAAACAATAAACTTTGAAGAAATAAAACTTCAAATGTAATAAAGGAATGAAAAGTGATTGCAGTGTGTAAATATAACAAACCCTACTAACACTTTGTGTTTTCGCAAAATAAAATAAAATGCATTAGAGTTGGAGTAACGGTTTAAGAGGATGATTCATGCAACAGATTGTTGCGTCATTATCATTAGTTATTCTAATAATTCAAACGGGGATAAAATATAACTTAAAATTATAAATCTTTTTCTTAATGTATGTATATTAAATCTGAAAATAAAATGCCATTTGATGATAATAAAAAATAAAAATACATGAAATTTTACTAAATATTTTAATATCGATAAGAGTGAATTACAACATAGAAAAGATCAAACATAAACAAATCTCAAGTAAGAAAAATATTTTTTAAAAACATCCACGGGCCAGGATTTGAACATGCGACCTCTTAATTACATGGCATGTCCTCTACCGACTGAGCTACCGAGGTTCTCATCCTATACTGTGTATTGCCAAATTTTACGAAGCAACAGGTATTGCAGCAATGACAGCGCCATCTCTGCTCCTATGAACAAGGCGTGCAATTTACATAACGCCCTAGTGAGCGTTCAATATGTGCATTGCTAGATGGCGCATCCATCAAGTAGTTACAGAATTCGATGTACAGGCATAGTGAAAAATTCAACAGTCTATGATGGGAACCTCGATAGCTGAGTTGGTAGGACACTTGCTTTGTAAACATGAGGTCGCAGGTTCAAATCCCGGAAAAAGGAATTTAATCAAAAATATTTATTTTGAGATTTCTTTCTGATTGATCTTTTATATCGTGTGATGCACTATAATAATGTTTAGAGTACCCGAAGCGATGGATTTTGCTATAAATTATAATATAATCTTTTTAGATTGCTATTAATTTAACTGTTGTAAAGAAAATATTGCATAATAATAGTTATAGTATATGTACATAAATTAGGTATTTACTTATCAACATACGCTAATTTTTTAGATTAAGATTAAATTAGTTTTTTAAAGCTACCTATTTATTCTTTCACTTGTTATTGTTATTAACTTAACCTCCAAAATAATAGTATGAGGCATTACGTAAAACGTTGCATACATCTTTAATATAATTTTATAACAAAAGTTATTACCACATATACTACATGAAATCTTGCT
Organism: Ypsolopha scabrella; assembly: GCA_910592155.1. Taxonomy (NCBI): domain Eukaryota; kingdom Metazoa; phylum Arthropoda; class Insecta; order Lepidoptera; family Ypsolophidae; genus Ypsolopha; species Ypsolopha scabrella. Next base: position 20,610,735 of record OU342983.1, read on the forward strand.
GTTTTACGAAGTACAATTTACATATGTACTAGGTTTAGAAACACAAAAGGCACTTCGATTTATTATTGAGAAAAACTAGAAGTACCTATATTTTTTGTAATTTTATTTCTTCGGGAAGAGCGGGATTCTTTTTAAATGTAATTAATATCGGTAGGAACAAAAAAAAATATATTGCTGGATAAAAAAGGATTTGTTACATGCTGCGGGATAATTTGAATATTTTATCCATTTTAACAAAAATAAATGCTTCTACTTCTTTATTGCATGAACCATCCCGTCACGGTATGCGAACAATGCAACTGTACGCAAAATATACAAATATGTAAAATTTTGCAGTCCTCATGCATGTAGAAGGTTATTTTACTTTAATTAAATAAGCTTAAAATAAGGCAATTTCCTCACAATGATCTCCATTTAGTTCTGAAAAGCACTGAAATTTAAAAAAAATTAGATCGAAAGATAACCAAATTATAGAGGTAATAATGTCTTAAAGTAACATCTTAATTCGGTGAGTAATTTAAGGGGTTATGGACCTTGCGAAACGAATGCATTTGATCTCATTTAATGCACCGTTATGCAATTGTAATAAAAGCAACAGTAATTGTGAGATAAGCGTTCTTTTTCTTCGGTATTTTACATTTATTCACCAAAAAGGTTTGCCGATTTAGTTATGAAACTAGTGTCTTATAAAAACGAGCTATAGACAGGTACACTAAGATATATATACCTATATATATTTCCTCATGACACATTTTCCTTCTGTCTCTTATATTTTTATTCTTTTTTAATACATTGTTTAGTATTATTTTACATAAGTTAAAAAAACTGTAATAGTATTAAGCCATATTCAGAAAAGAAAAATACTGATAAAAAGACATGATCTTGCTAAGTTTCTTGCCCTTCTTCTTAGCAAGATTAATCGAATGGGCGGATTTAGGCATTATATCTATTTATAATTTATTTATCTATTAACTTTTTTATTCATTGCATTATGTAGGTATATACAATATTTAAATTTTTTACTTATGTTAGTATGTATTTGGCTAGGCATTATATTTATTTAGGGTCTATTCAGTTTATTCATCAACTTATTTATTAATTGCATTGTGTGGTTATAGTAATATTCTTATTCCAATAAGTCTTTTTATTTTATGCATGTGTATAACTTTAGTAGCCCAACTTAAATACAGTTTTTTTATATATTTCCCGTATCATATTTGTTTTATCATAAAGTTTAATTTTTATACAGATTAGATTTGACATGTAAAACGTATACTTTATGTATCAATTTTTATACAAAAAGCCACTCTTATACTATTCCAAGACAAAACTTCCAGCTAAATATTGTTTTTGTTGTATTGAAGAAAACGCCATAGAACAAAGGATTGCCGCGCCATAGAGATTCAATCATAAAAAGAGAGGTACATAGGGAAAGGGATACACTGACATTGACAGCTTAGTTCACAGATAGCGAGGCGGGGTCGGTCGGACACGCCTATTCACGAATATCGATCTGCCAGGTCCGCGGATAATTTATTCATAATTCTTTGTTATGTTTTTTTATTATGGATGCTTTGGAATGGTTAGAAGGGATTTTGTTTTGTTTTTCTGTTTTCGGTTATCTTTTAGATATTTTTGAAGATGTTTGAAGAGATTTGCGTGTTTCGATATTCGTAAATAATGAAGAAATTAATATCGACAAAATATTTGTTTTGTTCTAGTCTTATTGTTTGCTAAGGATTTAAAATCGAATGGACTTTTACTTATTCAGTTAACTCTTGCAAGAAGGTCTTACAGTTTAACAAAAAACCTTATTAGTGAAATTGATCATTGTTTTTTTTTCATCCTATCTACGTTAAGGGCCCATAATACCTCAATTCGCAGTCCTGCTCTAACGCTTCTACTTTTTAACTGTCTCTCTCTAAACCACTCTAATCAGATGCCGCGCACGCAAAAACATCAGTTATTTTGAAATCGCGGCTACACTGATGGTTTTTTCATTTTTATGGAACAGTCTGCAGCTGCTTTATACTAATATCAGTTATATTATGCAAAGTTTCAGATCTAATTTCAAGTATTCATTGAATGCTATCGGTTTATTGTACGGTTTGGAGGTAACTTTGTTAATTTTTTTCAATAGAGGAAATTTAATGAAATCAAATTTTCACAACAGCATGGACGTAGCATTAGTCCTCAACTTTATCATATATTAATTTCAGAGTGATTGTTGCAGTATTTGTTGGTATAAAGCAGGATCATGCGAAGCGAAGTGAGGTATTATACACTCTTAAGAAACGGTTAAAAGTGCATAAAGACAGATGGAGCATCACATTTAGCATTAGTCATACATACATTACTAATAAACTCTATGATGTTCTTAGGGTTCCGTACCTCAAGAGGTAAAAACGGAGCCCTTATTGGATAACTTTGTTCTCCGTCTGTCTATCTGTCTGTCAAGACACTCTATTTCAGGAACGAGTTGAGGTATCGAGCTGAAATTAAAACCATATACTCAACTCTACAGTCCCTTGAAGCTGTGAAGATGTCAAAAAGATACGGCCGTTAATGCTGCAAAAAACGTATATTTCGACATTATCAAGGGAATCAAAATTTATTGGGTATTTTCCGTTGATCTAGAACTATGAAATTTGGCAAGTAATACCGTCTCATACTACAAGTCTAGGGAAAAATCTGAACACTATACATTTGTAATTAAATCGTAAAAAATAGTCTTTAACGGAACCCTCGGTGGGTGAGTCCAACTCATACTTGTCCGGTTTTTTATAGTTTTTTTAATATAAATAACACTTGAAATAGGTATAGTTTTGTTTAGAAAGTCTTGTTTATGTAAATGTGGTATAGGTAGATTATTTACCTAAGTTTTGGCTCATTACGTTTTAAACCATTTTGGGCTCTTGGAATTAATGTCCTATCCATAGATATTTTTGTTTAAAATTTGAACTGAGTAGGTAATCTGAAATTTAATTTTAGAATTCTAAGCAGCTGCCAATTTGATTAGGTCACAGACTTATAATACCATAAGTATATGTCTGGGGGTTAGATAGATGTTTATGGGTCCTCGGGGATTCGTGTTGTGACAATCTATTTGAAATTCAAATGGTTTATTTTGTAAAATAGATACATAGTACTACCATGTTATCGGTCAAATATAATCTTAATAAAAACAATATAATACGATGAAACTAATATAATACGGGAAAAACATAAAAAACTATGTTTACGTTGGGCTTATAAAATTATACACCTGCATATATAAATAGATATAATGCGTAAATCCGCCCATTCAATTAGTCTTGCTAAGACAAAGAGGGCAAGAAACTTAACAAGACACATAACAATGTAATGTTAATTAGCATGCAATTAGGAAAGGAACACTGTTGAACCTGCAAACTAACCACCCCCGTCTCCCACAGAGAAGCTGCGTACGTCCCTGTGCGTGGGCTGCGGCGGCCAGATCCACGACCAGTACATCCTGAGGGTGGCTCCGGACCTGGAGTGGCACGCCGCCTGCCTCAAGTGCCAGGAGTGCCGCCAGTTCCTGGACGAGAGCTGCACCTGCTTCGTCCGGGACGGGAAGACGTATTGTAAGAGAGATTATACTAGGTGAGTCGTCTAGGTTTGTGGTCTGTGTGGCTTCACGTGCCAGAGATACCATCCATCCATCCATCCATCCATCAGACTGGTTCATTTACTGCTAGATATGCCTTTTCAAGATTTCGCTAATCTTGACGGTCCTCTGGGAAGACATGATGCCCATGCCCAAACCCTCTCACCAGTGACGTCGCTGCCCGTCACCAGTCTGTTTTATATAAGGCCCGGCAATTGGGGATGGATAAACCGCCATCCATCGGTCCCAGGCAATGGTGAGCCGCCTGGTTTTGCCTGAGAGCTGTTCTCTTACTCTCCCCCGAATGACTTCGGGAGGATTTACGAGTAAGATGGTGATACCTCCACAGTCGAGCCCGGCATCGGCTCTACCAGTTGTGTCTATACATATATAAAACAGACTGGTGACGGGCATTGGCGTCACTGGTACGAAGGTTTTAGCACCAATCGGCCAGCCCAGCGTATGAGTATGGGCTTTTTTCCAGGAGGTCCGCCAAGAGTCGGTAAATCTTGGAAAGGCCTATGACCAGCGGTGGACGAAACAAGCTGATGGATGGATGGATACATGAAAGAATGCCCTGTTTGACTGACTGAGTATTCTCACCACGCCTATACCAAACGGTTGAAGCCAGGAACATAAAATTAGGTCTGCGGGTTCCTTGTGTGCAGTAGACTTCCGCTAAGGCATTTAAAGATAGATAGATAAAAACTTTTATTCATTTACACAGTACACACAAAAAATTACAATAAAAATAAAAACAGTAGAAAAAATTAAATAAAAGCAAACATTAATCATAATAAACAAAATTACAAAAATTAAGAAAAACAATAGAGATTAAAATAAAAAACAGACAAATCGCATGTACGAGTACTGTTCAAATGACATTGGCCCAGACTCAGCAAAATGTTGAAGGTAACACCTACAACGCTGGTAGAATAGTATATACCATAGTACCCAAGATGATACTTATTCTACAGACATTTATACACGGATCGGTGTTATTAGAAAATTAAGATTATATTAGAAATTAATGATTATTTATACTAGATTAATTATAATACTATTTATGTATGAATTTTACATGTATTGTTAAATATAAATTTTACGTGTTGTTATTTTTGAAATAAAAAACGAGCAGGACGTCACCACAAGCAAGACCACAAAAAAGAAAAAACAGAGAAAGTACATCAAAATGATACAAATATTTATTTTTATTTATTTTATAAATATATAAAGCAACTTCAGACAAGTATCCAGACTTTTGTTTCGGGGGGGAACATTCATTGAAACAACAATCTGAATTGTGAAAGAAAACTCTGTAATTAGTAATCAAGCACTAACAGTACAGTGAGTCACTGTAGGTACTATAATATTTACCAAAAGTATCGTACTTTTTTATTAAAACGTACTTTGCAGTGGTTATGATTATACATTCCCGGTCCCATGTATGTCACGTCAAATTTAGGGGGCGAGAAATCTCACCTACCCCCTCCCTGGATACGTGCTTGATAAGAAGATACAATCTATGCTTAATACATTCTGATAGGATCGGGAGAAACGGCTGGCCTACCATGAGTTTTGCTTACTATACACGTTACCGTCTGCGTCAAATATTTTGTATGAGAAATGCTGGTTCGTGTAGTAAGCCGCTAGGGGCGCTGCACAATTTCTCATATAAATATTTTACGCAGACGTTAACGTGTATAGTACGCAAAACTCATGGTAGGCCCACGGGTTCCTCACGAGTAACTACAGAGCGTCCGCTAATACTGAGATATTTATTTCCACTACAATATGTCACATTTGTACTGAGAAATCCTCCTCTTACTCTTTATGGTTCTGTGCCCAAACGGGACCCTATTAGTAAGCCCCCACTGTCTGCCTGCTCGTCCAACTGTCACAGGGGTCCACAGCTTCAACCGTAATAGGTAGCCAGTTGAAAAATACGTGTTACTATAGCTTCTACTACGACAAATAATAAAAATTAAACCCAAAAGTCCCTATGCAATAAACCTCGTAACAAGCATGGCGCTATCTGAAATGACTTGTTTGACAGCTCCTACCAAGAGGTTAATTGATTAGACGATAGATGGCGCTAACAATAATAATAGCTTGTCACCCTTTTTGTGCAGAGGTTCATCGGTGAGCTGATAGATGGCGCTAATAGTAGCTTGTCAACCTTTTTGTGCCATAATGTTTTTAGGGTTCCGTATGTAAGATGTGGTGGTACGGAATAAAATCAATAAAGTAAAGTTTGTAAAACAAGCCCACAATAAATCCCCCAGCTGTTGGTCCCCAATCCAATCTACATGTTTATTTATAAAACAATCACTCGCATTTTTTCAGAACATTCATCTTCTCAGACGAAGCTATAATTGTTTAGAACGTTTTGCTAAAAGCTATTTATTTTGTATTCTCTGCCAACTTTACTAGGAATTAAGCATCACTCTTTCGTGTTGTTAAAATCAATAAGTGTGTTTCTTTAAACACAAATAACTTTTCTTCTAATTCGCCAATTTGATTAACTAGTATAAGAAGTCAGACATTTCCCGTATGGATCTTTTTAACTAAATTTAATTTTGATCAGTCATCACGAGACTAAGTAGCATCCGTAATAAATAAATGTAAATATTGAAATTCTGTGGACAAAATGATTAACGCCTCGTCTGCTATCACTCTCCCGGTTTCTGGACGAACGCCCTTCATCCTAAATCTCGTCGAAGCTTTCCATCAGCATAGCTTACACAAACAAGACTAATAGAGAAGTTTTGTCTTTTGAAGAAACTTTTGACCAATGGAAACGCAGGTAAGCTTTATCGCGTGATCGTAGCCTCGATAAAACGGCTCGTCCTGCGTGTCCATTGGTCAAAGGTTTCTTCCAGAGACAAAACTTCTCTATTCGTGTCATCTATGCTAGCTATATGCGGTAATGGCCACGCATTGAAAAATAAAAGATTTTCGAAGTGAAGTCGCTATCTCGCGGATAGCTAGTACAGAAATAAACTCAATTACCAACTTCGTGGAGCGTCGTCTGTGGTCCGTACGTTTGTTTGTACGAATATCTGCAATTCCGCATCAATCATCCGAGATAGTTGATGTTGAATTAATTGTGAGATTATTTATCTGAGACGGATTGAGTTAGTGAATTAGATTTTTGGTTTTAAGCTACATATTATGTCTGAAAATGTAAGTCTGGGTGATCGGCAAATAATCCTACACTTCTACACTTAGGTGGTAGAGCTGATGCCGGGCTCGACTGTGGAGCTACCACCATCTTACTCGCAAACCCCCCTGAAGTTATTCGGGGGAGAGTAAGAGAACAGCTCTCAGACAAAACCAGGCGGCCCACCATTGCCTGGGACCGATGGATGGATGGATGGTTATAAGAACATACTGGTGACGGGCAGCGGCGTCACTGGTGCAAGGGTTTCGATACCGCGCTCACCACCCCGCCCGCCCAGCGTGTTTGAGTATGGGCATTTCTTCCAGGAGGACCGCCAACAGTGACGAAATCCTGGAAAGGCCTATGTCCAGCAGTGGACGAAACAGGCTGATGTATTTATGCACCCAAATTCATTCTACAGACTCAGTAAGTAGTCTTCTTGGGAAATAGTTAAATATTTTTGGTCTGTTTTCTACAAAATTTGGTACGGAATGGGGCTCTAGCTTGCAGACGGAATGAGCTACAAATCTGAAATTTGGATATGTTATGTAAAATTTTTACGTAAAACAGAATATAAAATTAAAATAAACAATTAATTTTCAGGCGGGATCCCGTAGAAGAAAATGGTGCGAAAAAAAACATTTTTTTCTTGGCCTTCATGTAGGGTGGCATTTGTCTAGAACGCATTAAGTAGAGTATAACGTCGCTACTTTTATAAAAACTCTATATACTCTAAAACTCTATTTAATATACCTAGGGGGCTAGCATGGTGTCACTTTAACACCATTTGACAGTAAATTCCATATATTTTCTGTCAAATGGTGTTCTAAAATGGTGCTAAAATGGCAACCATGTTAGGCTAGCTACAGGTATATTTTATTTTAAAATAAAGGAATGGGGGCCATCAAAGTATCTGTTTTAGACAATTGTTGTTAGTTTCTGAAAAACTAAACTAATTAGGAATTTGGAATTTACTGTATATTATGTGCCATATACTGTATTAAACAACAAATACTGAAACTCCAATTTTAAAAAAGGTATATGGTTACGTACTAGAACACTTGACAAACTTAATTTTGCAGTTTTGTTTCATACATTTTGTAGGTACTGATAATATTGTAACTTTTATTCAAGTCTTCTACATTTCAAGGCTTTTTGCTTAAATACTTGCACCAAATAGTTTTTCTTAAAATCCAGGAAACCATCAAAAATTCACGGATTATACGCGCCTCACATAATCCTGAAGTTCAAAATCACTGAGTAAGATTATCGTGCACCATGGGCCAAGCCTTAAGTCTATAAAATTATTTAAATGGTATGGAACCCTCAGGGCGCGAGTTTTACTCCCACTTGGCCGTTTTTTTTTTACTATACCTACATCTTCATAAAGCAAGTTATTATATATTTTTTTATAATTTAAAATACCTGCAGTAATATAATATGTCACAACATTGACCTTAAAGCTATGCAAATTAATACTGTAAAATATTTTTTTAACCTTCGCTACCACCAATAAAACCTAGAACATGTTTGCCATAAACACGAGAAATTAATAAGGATACAAAACTCGTCTTGGATTTCATAAACACCTTCTACGAACACGAAATTAAAATAAGACCTAACTATATCTGCACGATTATAATCTCTATGAAGATGTCATAAGAACTGCCGAAACCTGTTGTTTTGCGACTTCTAAGTAGCAGGAAATCAGGAGCTTACTCCGACGTAATCCTCACAAGATGGGGATTACTGGCGGATGCCAAGTCAGGTTTTACAGCAAACAATCATAAAGGATAATTTTCGTACGGTCAAAAAACATGACTGTTTGTGAAAGGAAATAAAGTATCTCTTAAAACCATTGACCTCTCATAAACAACTAGACACATAGTCTCTAAGAAAAGTTCGTCGGGATGCGTCCGAACGGCGACGTGCATAGTAGCGAAAATGCTTCAACCAAATTAAGACGTTATATCGTTAACATAAGATGCGATGTCAGTTGTACGCAATCGTCATTCGATCTTGTCACGTCGTCCATGCTTAAAACGCGTCACAGTGGGTCAATACACTATGGGCATTTGTTCGCAGTCTTTCATATCGAGTGTAAGTAAATAGACTGCTATCTGTAAATTAAACTCATAATTTACTGATCAAACTAAACAAAACTATAAAAACAGGCAAAAATAAAACGCCCCTTTCCAAGTTTTGTAAGTTCTTAACATACATATACAGAGAGGAGAACAATTTTTAGGGTTTCGTACCTGAAAGGTGCCAAACGGGACCCTATTACTAAGCCTCCGCTGTCTGTCTGTCCGTCCGTCTGTCACAGGGGTGTAGTTGTCAGTTGTAGTAGCCAGTTGAAATTTTTACAATATACATACCATGACAAATAATTACAAATTTGAAATGAAATGATAAAAAGACACAATCTTGCTAAGTTTCTTGCTCTTCTTCTTAGCAAGATTAATCGAATGGGCGGATTTAGGCATTTTATCTATTTATAGTTTGTTTATTTATCAACTTATTTATTAATTGCACTGTGTATGATAATAATCTCATTCCTATATTTCTTTATTTTATGCACATGTATAAATTTATGAGCACAACTTAAATATATATTTCCAGTATTATATTTGTTTCATCATAATTCGACGGTTAAGTTATCAATAACGTCTATCTAATTTTTTTTTCGGTTAGCAGCTAGATTTAAAATTTAATTTTGTGTGACCTGCCAATATCAATTATTGGTTTATAGTAAGTGAGCTGCGTTGGAAGTTACAGTCGAGGCGGGATTGCAGGCCGAGCCGTGGAGCCGAGAGTGTACTGTCTAATGCTCACGCGTTTCATACGACGTTTTTCAACACTTGTGAGGAAAAATAATAAAATTTCACTGTCGTTTTTTCTACATAATCGAAACCACAGCTGACTGAAATGAACTGACAATTTTCTTTCAAAAATGGCGGCGGAGATTTTGTTTTTTGCGCAGATAGAAATAGAGGCACTGACGCATTCGCCAAACAGCCAAATATTAAATATTAACAAAATGAATATTTTTGTATTTACTACAAAAAATTGAGTTAATTTTATGATAGAAATAAATAATTGGATGAAATTAAATGATTATTTACTATATTTTAACTGAGACAGTCTATTTATTCGCAAAATCTTTACTATTTCTCAAGATAAAAAACTCTTTGCTAAGATTTTAAAAAAAAATGTAATGTAAAAACACGTGTGCGATAATGTAAAGTAAAAAGCACGCGTGTTTAATACGCTGCTTTATGACCCTGAGAACGATGAAATAAGGGCCACTTTATAAACAAGTGTGTTGAAAACACAGACTTATTATGTCTGTGGTTGAAAAATAATATTCAATACAATATTGAGGCTGCTTTTTTAAATATGTTTAATATACAAAATTCCAAAAAGTTATCGCTTCAAATTTTGAAACGCTTTTTTCGCGTTCTGTAATATTTTAGTTTTGTTAGCTAGACGTTATTGCTTCTTAACCATCGATGTTCTATAGTTTTTATAAGGATTAAATTTGACCTGTAGAAAGTGTACTTTATGTATCTATTTTACAAAATAAACTATTTGAATTGATTGACTGATTAAAAATATGAAAAAGAAAGGGGGTCCCTAACAATAAACCCTGAAAAATTTCCAATTTTCAAGGTTATTTGTTTCAGCTCTATCGTAAAGATTGACAGCCGCTATCATTCTAGCGCCTCGATGTTGCTATGGCATCTATCTATACTGTTTTGTTATTTATCATGTTTTTAGGGTTCCTTTCCCGATTTGTGTGGTGGTACACGGAACCCTTTTTGTGAAATTCGACTCGCACTTGGCCAAATTATTTTAATAGAACTCTAAATCTCTCCATGGAAACATCAAGAAACCAATGCTACTCGTATCTCACAAAAGAGTCTCGCTTGACTGTCGCTAGTATATTGTTGTGTGTATTCAGCTGGACCTACAAGGTGACATTCACACCCAAATTCACACTGGAGGCTTGGTAAGTTTTCAGTATCACGGATCAATATTCCATTATTTTCTTTTGAAAAAGAAAATTTTGACTTTTTAAAGTATTGACTCGGGGCAACAACAGCAGAAAAATAATTTTAAAATTTCCTAAAAAGGGCCATCGAACCTTAATACCGACTACTTATCGAGTCTTCAGTATAAATTTTGTTGTATTAGAGAGGAGAAAGAAATGTATGGTGCGCGTCAAAAGTATCCGAAATGAATTTGTATGATTGATGAAAGTGGAAGAAGTGAAAGAGGTGTGTCAGGATCGTAGCCCCTAGAGACAGACGTGAGTATGTATGTATGTATATTAAGCTAAGAATTTGGATGACGAATCAATCAATAAATAAACAAAGATCCACCAAAGAATGTTAACTTTATAAACTTTACATTAGGCCCCCAGTAAACAACGCAACTGTCAATCAGCCATACTCAGGCGCCATCTTTTTTAAACAGAACCGCCGCATCTTCAAACCTTAATTCCGAAATAACCCGCTAATGTTTACATTTCCACCCTTCATTCCATCTTCTTGGCTAAAATATAGAATTACTGTGATGTGCCGGTAAGAAAACAAACTTAGTTTGATTTCGACGGAGCATTATGTATTTTGGCGCCAAAACAAACGTCAGTTTGACAAGCGCGCGGGCGGTAGACACTCGATACGGCTGTGGCTGTGTTTGCGCCCGCGCACCGGTCCGGATCAGCGGGAATTTTATTAACTACGGCTTTTTTGTGTTTTAGTAGAAGTTGTTATTTATTGCTAAAAGTACATTTCTTCGCGCTAAGTTACCAGACACCAAGCATAGAAATCCCCCCCACTTCTCTCATCAAAGATTGGTAAAGTCAAAAGTAAGGCCGTAGAGTAAAGGTAATATTTAAGGTAAAGATTTTAAAATAAGCGTGCAAATCCTTTATTAAATGAAAAAAAGTTTTCTGATCATCACACATGTGATTAGGCATATTTTTTTAACACGTCCTAAATTCTTAGTCAATTACAAAACCACATAGTGCTGTGATTATGAAAAATAAAAAAAACTTTTTTTATGTCTTTTCTTTGTAAAATAACATTCATTAAAAAAATATAATTACATCCCTAAATTGATCTATTTATTCCAAAAAGCGAAGAAAATAGCACATTGAAGTTTAAAAACGACCGAATTGTGACTCCTGCGGGCCTATTGTATAACTTAGTGTCGGTTGCCATCCGGTTGCTAATAACTAAAAAAAAATGAATAAAAACTGAACTTTTAAAATTGCCTCCAGTGTACATTGAATTATTCACAAACTGTGACGTCACTTCAAGCACGAACGTATTCTTAGATAATCCGAATTCGATATATCCATGTTTTTGACGTTTGGCAACTAACGATACTAGGGGCAAGTTATAGGTCCTTTTGTAATAGGCGGAAAACATTCAAACTTTTGCTTATTCACTCCTGACTCGCAAACTGGCAATGGTCATCTAGCTTATGACTTCGATAGCCTACAGAGGCGTCGAAACGTCAAGAACCAGACCAGAGTTTTATATTTTCTTAATGGTGATGGACAGTAAAGAAAAACCTGCTGTTCCTTACAAACTATTCGATCGAATATTAGTGTGATTCGCGACACAAAGATATTGTAATCTCTCTATCTTTGGATATAGTTGTTGTAGTGACGTGTACAGATAAACACGTTTTGTGTGGCACATTTTGCAGCGCTCTCGGAGTTACGCACACTACAACAAAGTCAATGTAGTCACGCACTATTACCTACTATAACCATAGTTAAACGAATTTCGTGAAAATCCGCGAATTCGGGTCCTCCGTCAACGTTCTCCTCGCCATCCATCCAGCTGTGAGCCACATCCAGCCATCAGCTATCTCCGGAGGTTGACCTCTCCCCACAATTAGCGGAACCTGACACCGGCGCTGGTCTCCGGTTACTCTTGATGGATGTTTGACAGGCTCCCGTCAGGATGGGAAGTCGGGTGTTTAACGGGAATTATTTTAGTGCGATCTACGAACGAATGATATCGCGAAATTGCAATTTAAAACTGGGGGTAAACTTTAGTGTCTCAAATATTGTAGTTCAAGCATCATAACATCATACAAATTCCCTAGTAATTTATATATTTTTCACTATACTCGGTGATTTCTTTATAATTACTAAATAAATATCAGTTTATATAATCAGTTTATTGCCGGCTAGCTCGGTATTCGGACGTTTCTTTGTACTGTTGCTTGCTAAAACCAGTTACTTGTCGCTCACCACATTAGTGATGGGTTTAATTATCCATCCAGTCATCGACGTCGATAAACGTCATAAACTATGGACAAATATTTGATCAAGTCTTCCTCTCTGGAAAGTCTGGCAGTTAAGAGAGGCCATGATGATAGTGAGGGCTGGAGTGAACCTAAACGCCCTTACATTAACCCAAGAAAACCTGTGAGTCCTGGCATCCATATCCAAAATCGCTTTCAAGATTTGCAGACCGAAGAAACCACACGTTCCGGTAAAGTGCCACCTGCCTCTAACAAGAACTTGAGAACAAAGCGCATACCTCCGATTGTCATTCAAGTTCAGAAAGAATGGACCCATCAACATATGGTAGATATTATATCGAAAGTTACAAAATCATTTCATCTACGATATAGATCAGGTCAAAAGCTGGCTGTTTATTGTTACTCTAGCGAAAGCCACCAAATTCTTCAAGATGGGTTAAGAGGTGAAAATATCCCCTTCCACACAAATACCAGGAAAGACGAAAAAATGTCCAAAGTGGTAATCCGAGGTATACCTTCCACTATTGCTGATACTATCCCAGATCAACTCAAGGCGCTCGGTTTTGATGGTGTCATCATCACCTTGCTGAAATCTGCTAAATCTGAGGTAACTTGTCCCCCTATACTAGCTCAACTTCCTGCTGGCTCCAACATAGCCAAATTTCGGCAGATAAAATATTTGTGCAATTGTTGCATAGATATCCAAAGATATAAGCCATCAAAATCTGCTGTGACTCAATGTTTTCGCTGCCAACGTTTTGGGCACGCTTCTAAAAATTGTAATATGCCCAAGAGATGCGTTAAATGCACTAGCCATCACGCTACCAAAGATTGCTCTAAGAAAGATAGAAGTACCCCAGCGCACTGTTGCAACTGCAATGAGCAACACCCGGCAAATCATGTGCATTGTAAAGAACGCATAAAATACATTGAACACATTGAAAAGAAGAGAGTGCTGCCATCAAGGCCCCTTAAGATTCCCAAGGATACGGTCTACCTGGAGAAAACGGTACCTGCTCTGCCAAAACATATGTTATGGTCATCAGTAGCATCATTGGCTCCTGCTGTACCAAAAATAACTCAAGCTTCACCTGTTCATCTTTCTGCTCCTGAGGATGCCTCGGCGCCGTCCTCTCAGATAGGTAACCACGACCCCGTTACATCTGAAATGCTTCAAATTCTTACGATTATAAAATCACTTAAAAGTAAATTCTTAAGCTGTGAATCGATGATAGATAAGGTCCTTCTTGTTCTAACCCGGTTGGGTAGTTATATTTAAATTCAATAGTTTAGAATTAAGAGTATTGTATTGGAACGCCGACGGCGTCCGTAAAAAGCTACACGAGCTCACTGATCTAGCTATTAACAGTTTATCAGCAGACATTATTGGTATTTCAGAAACTAAATTGAGCGAGCATGTGTCGCTTCAAATTAAAGGTTTTGATTGTTACCGCCAGGACAAACACCATAATGGTGGGGGTCAAGGTGTAGCCATATTTGTTAAGTCAGATATCCAACACTCTCGAATCAAGATCCCTCTTACCAAGCACATCGAGGCTGTAGGTGTCAAAATTGCCATGTCTAGCCTTGATTACTACTTCCTATCTATCTATCAATCACCTAATCCGAAATTCCCGCTCATTCCAAAAGATCTTGACACTCTTTTAAAACTGGGTCCTCATGTGTTATTATTTGGAGACTTCAACGCTAGACATTCGCAATGGTGCAAGAGTGGTGCTAACCCTAATGGTGTCACTCTATTCGAGCACGCCATTAAACGTGATTTTGTGATTCATGCTCCTCCTCGTCCCACTCTGGTACATTATCGTTTAGATCATCAGCCATCTACCCCTGATTTGCTTATTACTTCAAATACTTTTAACATAACCAATCCAGAACCAATAACTGCTCTTTCATCAAATCATCTTCCAGTGTTTTTTAGTGTTGGGGGCTCCGTCGAACGTACCATTTATCTATCGTATTGTTATAAGGAGGCTGACTGGAAAACATATCGTGAATACCTAAATACCAACATCCTTCTGACCAGCAATACCTTCGTAAATATCAACGACGTCGATCGGGAAATTGATAATCTTGTTTCGGCCATTACTGCTGCTAGAGATGTAGCAATTCCTTTAAACGAGTCCCATTCTAAACCCAAGCCCCTACCTAAATTCATTAAAAAGTTAATTTTAACCAAAAACAACTTACGATGCTATGAGCGGCGACAAACGGATCACTTTATCCGTAAAAACCTGCGTGCACAAATAAATGAATTGCAGGATAGAATAAAATGTGCAATTCAGAAGCACAATGATAAGTTGTGGGATGCTAAGTTAGCTAAGGTAGATAACCCGAGAAGTGATCTATGGAAAATCGTCAAGTCTCTAAGCCGCAAGCCGGATATAATCCCCCCTCTAATTAAAAATGATGGGTCCTCAACTGATGGATGTTTGGACCAGTGCAACACTTTAGCTGCAGCTTTTTATTCTAACATGCGCCTGACCCATAACTGGCCTGACTCTGAAAGTGAATATGAAGTCACCACGTCGCTTGAAATTTTAAACAACCATTCCATAACTAATTTACTCCACCCTTGCACACCACATGAAATATGGAAAAATATTCAACGGTTAAAACAACGCAAGGCTCCAGGTATGGACGATATTGGCAATATACTTCTGAAGAACCTTCCTTAGAAGTGCGTAGTACTCCTTGCGAAGGTTTTTAATGCTTGTCTCCGGCTTGGCTACTTCCCTGACCGCTGGAAAGAAGCCAAGATAATTTGCATTAAAAAAAGTGGTAAAGATGGTTCTATCCCAACTAGTTATCGCCCAATTAGTCTTTTGCCATCTATTGCTAAACTTTTGGAGCGCATCATTTGTGATCGACTTATGAAATACTTAAGTCCTCATCTAATTGATGAGCAGTTTGGGTTTCGCCAGTGTCACTCTACTACTCAGCAACTTGCTCGCGTTAGTGAGCATATCGCACACAATCTCAATATTAACCATTCAACAGGCATGTTCCTGCTTGATATTGAAAAAGCATTTGACACGGTGTGGCATAATGGGCTCCTTCATAAATTGGTGATTCTTAATGTTCCCCTTGATATCATAAAAATCATTCAGTCTTACCTCCATGGACGTCATTTCAGAGTTCACATTGGCAATATCAAGTCAGAACTGTTTCCTATTCCTGCCGGTGTTCCTCAGGGCTCTATCCTGGGTCCTGTGATGTTTTTGGCGTACTTAAATGATATCCCGAAACAGCCCCGTACTCACCTTGCATGTTTTGCTGATGACACAGCTTCATTCAGTTCATCTAATGATGTTGATTTGGTTATAAGCAGGTTACAACTCTCAATAGAACGCCTAAGCTCCTTCTTTGCCCAATGGAAACTAAAAATCAATGAATCAAAAACGGAGGCCATCTTGTTTACACGCCAGCGATCTTTCCCCACTCGTAAACTAATTATCAATGGTTTTGAAATACCCTGGCAAAAAACAGTTAAATACTTGGGAGCATTATTGGATTCTAAGGTTAATTGGTCAGCAAATATAAATGCGATCCGTACAAAGGGAGCTAGAGCCCTTAATTCGCTTAGCCCCATCCTAAATCGCCGTAGTAATCTCAGCTCATCTACTAAACTTAAAATATACTCCACTCTAGTGCGGCCATGCATCACATATGCTGCTCCTGTTTGGAGCAGCACATGTCGGACCAATTTCGACAAACTACAAGTTATTCAGAATAAAGCCTTGAAAATTGCATATAATACGCCTTTTAAAACTAACTTACATTTACTGCATGCACGTATCCTTCTTCCTAAATTACGAGATCACATCATGAAATTATCCAGGAACTTTTATCTTTATAAAAATCCCATCCATAATAATACTCTCGTATCCCGAATTGGTCAGTCTCGCTATCGCGACCTCCCATATGTCGATACTTATAATCGTTACAGACTACCCCATCACTATTGGTTGGGAGGTGATGCATTACTCATACGGCCCGACTAAATTGTCCATGGATCTCGTGCTAACATTTAAACACATTTAAATGTATACCCATAAGCTCTATTTTTATTAAACCTACTATCATAAAGTTATATTTGTAAGCCTTCGTTCTTGTTTAGATGTAGGTAACTTTAAAATGTAAGGTACTTTTTACTTTGTATGTATCCTCTGTGTGCAAATTAAACCTTATTTAACAGGAAGCTAATGTTATAAGTATAAGTAATCACGATATATAATTTTTAGTTTCTGTGGTGTAATACAATCTTCAACATTAAGCTAACGTCCCTTGTCAGTTTGGCGCTCATCCTCTAATCGGGACAAAGCACATTTATTGACTTTGATTGTCACTATCTTACTAGATCTTAAACAGTTTCATTTTGTGTAGTTTATTGTCACTATAGCGAACATATTTTATTATTTGGAGGTAGGTTGAAAAATCAGTGTTCGCCTGCTTCGCGTTTTTATGTATCATACCTACATCATACTTTTGTTATGTACTGTATTTACTTGTCAACCTTCAGTGTATTGTTCAGTCGATGTAGATAGCTATGCTATGTCCCTTAGTTGTACTAATTAATTATATAAGCCTAAAATGTGTCTTCACTCAAAAGTACATGGTAGTTAATTCTCATTTATAATTTTAAGAGTCACAAACTTATGTTGAAATCACATTACCTTACATGTTAAAAATTTCAAGAGGTACTTCTAGCCTGCGAAATGTATGTACTTTTGTGTTTATGCGTTCTTGACTGTGTCTTGAAACTGTATTATGTATATATTTTCCGTTAAATAAAGACTTTTGAAAATGAATGAAATGACTAAATAAATATTATTTTAATGACTTCTAGAGCCTTTACCTATAGAGATGTATATAGAAATTTCCTAAATTTTTTTTTATAGGTGTCCGGCGCATTCCCTATGTTATAGAAACACAAAAACCAATATGAGGGCGCCGACTTGTAGAGAACATTATGTTTCAGGAAAAGTCTGAAAAAGTGTTATTTCGGTACTATAGGCGAAGTATCCAATTATTTTAAACTTCTTAGTGAACGCATGCTGTAAAATTTGAAGTTGGTTATAATTTTTTTGTTAAAAGTTTATTTTTATAAGGTGACTTTCGTTTATATTGTCAAATTCGTACTGAAGACCCGGTAAGTGGACCGGACCAAGGTGCAATGACCCTTGCTGTGAAATGCACAAAATTAAATTAAGACTTCCTTTACTAATTAACTATATAAAATAAATAACTAAACTATCTTAATACAAACAATAAATAATACATAGGTAACACTAAAAGTTTCCGGAACTGGCCACTTACATAAACAATATTTAAAAATTTATTACAACATTTGAAAATAGAACTCTTTGGCTGTAGAATGCAGTTTGTTTCATCTGACTGTCTTTTGTTTTTACCTTGTGGCGCCATTTAAAAAATTGTGTGTCTGCATCAACATGGATTTAACTCGGGAAAATTTTCGTAGTATGATTTTCTACGATTTTAAGTGTAATTTGACAGCTCAACAGAGCATCGCTCGGCTTAAAACAGCTTTTGGCAATGAAGCACCATGCAAGACGACTGTTTATAGCTGGTTTGCAGAATTCAAGCGTGGTCGTATCAATCTCAGTGACGAATCTCGCGATGGTCGACCGTCCACCGCTGTGACCAACAAAAACATCGATGCTGTGCGCCGTATGATTGAAACAGACAGGCATGTGACCTACCATGAAATTCGCGCATCCTTAGAAATAGGCATGAGTCAAATACAATCAATCCTACACAAACATTTGGGTGTGAGAAAGCTGTGCTCGCGGTGGATCCCACACAACTTGACCGAGGCTCAAAAAACGGACCCCGTCACTTGGTGCAGTGCCATGCTTACCAGATTCAACGAAGGTGCGTCAAATTTGGTGTGGGACATAGTAACAGGTGACGAAACATGGATTTATTGCTACGATCCCAAAACAAAGCAGCAATCGAGCGTATGGGTCTTTCAAGATGAGCCGAAACCAAACAAAGTGGCGCGCGTGAAAAGTGCATCTAAGCGGATGATTGCTTCTTTTTTTAATAAAACTGGACACGTGGCTACTGTTGCTTTAGAGAATCGTTGTACCGTGAATAGTGACTGGTACACGACCATTTGTTTGCCGGAAGTTATTGACAAACTCCGTAAAAATAACCGTAAACGCCGTATCATCCTGCACCACGACAATGCTAGTTCTCACACGGCCAGACAGACAAACGACTTTTTGAAGACGAAAAATGTAGAACTCATGAGTCATCCTGCATACAGTCCCGACCTGGCACCTTGTGACTTTTTTCTGTTCCCAAAAATTAAGAACCAATTACGCGGTCAACGATTTTCATCACCAGAAGAGGCTGTCGAGGAGTATGAAAAACACGTTTCAGAGGTCACCACAGGGGAGTGGCACAAAAGTTTTCAAAACTGGTTTGATCGAATGAAAAAGTGCATAGATGCCAAGGGAGATTATTTTGAAAAACAATAAATTAATTTTGTACCTTTAATAGTATTTTTTCATATTCATTCCGGAAACTTATAGTGCGTCCCACGTACACTAAGAAAAATACAAATTTATACATTTAAATAAGGTAAAATACCCTGTCTAGATCATCGCTGTCGTGCGGCAGGGTACCCAAGACACTGGCTGCATTTCCGCGTTGTATGGCCAAGCTGATGCGTTGGCCAAAGTATGCGCCAGCTCGTGGGTCACCAGACACGTCGACGAGGCGAGAGGCAATCTGCTTATAGAGATGGTGTGCTTCGGGTCCCCACGGTCCGAAAGTTTCAACACCAAACGGCACAAACATGCAGCTCCCACTTAGCGCTGCGTATTTGCGCCGCTTGTTGCGCTCGGCCGTTGCTGCCGCCGCGCCAGCCGTAGCTGCAGTTGACAATTTACTAATTGAGTCGAGGTTATTAATATTTTTAATTTGGTTTACTTAAATAATACCAAATGTTTATAATCGGGAAGGAAACACAACAATAAAATATAGATCTATCCCGAACACCGGTTGTCATAAGGACAATCCCATTTCTGAACATAGACGTATGTTAATTAATTAAATAATAATAAAAACAAATAAATGTTATACATAATAATATTTAGAATACTAAAACGAGGATTTCGCTAAAAAGTAATCCTAATTTATTGAAATCTTATCTAATTTCAATACCTCGGCGAGTGTGCCGCATACAGACGCGGACATTGTAAGACGCTCCCGCGCAGTTATTTGCGTAAAATATGGCACGAAGTTATCTACACTATTATATAAATAGGAAAGATTTGTTTGTTTGTTTGTATGTTTGAGGTAAACTTTAGAACTATTGAACCGATTCTAAAAATTCTTTCTTTTATAAAAAGCTATACTATTGCTGAGTAACATAGGCTATATTTTATTTTTATAAAAGTAAGTTTTCTGTTTGAAAATTCAATATTTGTGAACCATGTCGGGAGAAAAAACGCTGCTTAGCTGCTTTATCGGCGTTCCTTGACCAAATGGTTAGTTATACGTGATGAAACCGGTTGTTTTTCCATACGAGGAAACTGTATCAGTTTAATCTGACTAAAGATTTCCATCTACAACGATCCTGACACACCTTTTGCTAATATTAAGCTTGAAAAAGTAACTACAGCCAGGTTTAAGCATAAATACATGAAATACTATGGTTTAAGTAATGATTTGTTCCCATACGGGAAAACTATATCAGTTTCATTTAACTACAGATTTACATCTACAACGATCCGGACACACCTCTTGCTAATATTTCGCTTGAAAAAGTGATTACAGATAAGCAGGTATATGTATTGATTTTTTCCCATACGAGAAAACTGCATGAGTTTAATCTGACTACAGATTTCCATCTACAATGATCTTGACACACTTCTTGGCACTTTGGTAAAACATGGTGACCAGGGTCTGATGATGGGACTGGAAGATGGGTACAGGATCTCCTCAACGGACAACAGCAGACCCTTCGAGTTTGGGCTCATTTGATTGGTCTTTATTAGCACTTTGGTAAAATATGGAGACCAGGGTCTAAAGATGGGACTAGAAGATGGGTACAGGATCTCCTCAACGGACAACAGCAGACCCTTCGAGTTGAGGCTTATTTGATTGGTCTTTATTAGCGCTTTGCTTAAACATGGTGTCCGTTGCATATAGTCGTTCTAAAAATAAAATTATTTTGTTTTCCTTATTTCCACGAAAATCTTTTCGAAGCGGGCGGAGCCGCGGGCAAAAGCTAGTCAGTTATATTGTTCAAAGTATGGATGTTTAAATTCATCGGAACCAGAAATAACACAAGAAAGACAGTAAGTGGGCAGCCCTAGTGCGTGTTTACGTACCGAGACGCCGCAGTTAATTATTTCATGGACACTGCCGAGACAAAATACTGTTTAGTTTTATTATACTGTGGTGTGGCTGTAGTATTCCAACAATTCTTTATGGGGGTAACTTTTAACCTCGGTTCAAAATGCACTTCATAATATTGTTTTCCTTTCTTTTGAATGAAAAGTTTGCAATAAATGTGTTTTAAAGCAACTTGCGAAAATAGTTAATTAGTGATATAGTCTTCACAAATAATTACGTACTTTAATGTATTACATTTTGTTTGCATTACATTAACAAACTTAGAAGCGTGTTTACAGTTGTAATGTAATGCAGCTAAAATGTAATGCATAAAATTGAATAATTTTCATGTGATCCTATTAACAAGCTGTTAGCTAAGAGCTCTTCCACCGTTTGGTATCTCACAGTAACTTGGTACAGATACTCTATCTCACGAAGTTCGTTTGTCTATGGTTGTAGTAGGGACGTGTACAGATAAGCACGTTTCGTGTGTGTAGAGTATTGTAGCGCCCCCGAGGCACTACTACAACCACATAGTCAATTGGACTTGGTGCGGTAGAATATCTGTAAGTACATTATTCTAAGAGCGAACGCCGCCGGTGTAAAATCGATGACAAACAGCTATACAGCGGAGCGGCTGCAGGATCGTCTAAGCGCATTTTAAACCTCCCCGGTTGTTGACCGCCACTTAGCGAATGAACCTCCTGCAGGGTGACCAGGCTTTACGAGTTTAGACTAATGTTATTTAATTGTTTTATTCATGCACAGGAGCAATATTTATTACTGTTAAGTGAAATATTTACTACTAGCTTTTGCCCGCGGCTCCGCCCGCGTGTTATTCGGTTTAACGACATGCTTTTTTCCGGGATAAAAAGTAGCCTATGTGTTAAGTTAGGATATAAGCTATATCCATTCTAAATTTCTTCCAAATCCGTCTAGCGGTTTCAGCGTGAAAGAGTAACAAACATACACACACACAAAAAAACTTTCGCATTTATAATATTTAGTGTGATAAATTACTTCCCTACTAATGTGTACAAGTAAATGTTTGTTGGTTTGTTACCTAAGATCTCGAAAACTACTTGATGAATCGACATTAAACTTTCACTTTTTTATAGAATACGTCTGGGTTTAAATTGAAATAAATTTCCACCTTTCCTTCCCTTTCTAACCACCACTGTTAGGGGTCACATGATCATCAAAATGAAATACAAGCTCGGTGTGGGGGAAGTACTTTAACCACAGTTTTCCAAATTTTTAAACTCAAAAATATTGTCCTGTACAATAGGACTACACAGAAACTAAATCAAGGTGGGCAAGGCCGCGGAAAAAGCTTGTTATATATAAAATATATGAGACCGCAGGATTACTCGCATGGATCAGTTTTTTTGAATTCCGAGGGTATTTCCTAAAAGCCTTCTCAGCGTGTAACAAGGAACATAGGTCCACATCTTAGGTCTAGACGTTGATAGATCAGACAGTCAATCGGTCTGTCATTGTATTTTTTAAGTATATAATAACCAACTAATTATTCCATTATAGAAAAATGCTTCGGTGGTTTGGGCATATAGAGAGGATGAATGAAAGTAGAGTGACGAAGGAAATGTATGCTGCACAAGTGGAAGGTAAAGCTCGACCGGACCGCCCTAGAAGGACGTATACCGACCAAATAGGAGACATACTGAAGAAGGGCAAAGTGAAATGTACCCGGAATAGAAGAGCCAGTATGACTAGGTTGATGGATGTAGAAAAATCAAAAGAGGTATGTCAGGATCGTAGCAGATGGAAATCTATAGTCTCTGCCTACCCCTCTGGGAGACAGGCGTGAAACATAATAGCGTTTAATTCAACATCTCACGATACCTTCTTATCGACGCCACTGAACATTTTCACATTTTTCTGTGAATTCTCTGTTATATTTTCCACGTACCGGTATTTAGCTGAATCAGAATTGCAGTTTTAGAGTTCTTTATAGACAGAGACATAGACAAAGTGTGGATAGTCATAAAATTGCATGACCTAAAACTATGTTATTTATAACCTTCACAATCCCGTCTACCCCAATTATTTAAAAGAAAGAGTTGTCCTTCGCATTTACCGTAGCAACAGAACGCTTTGTTCCTGTCACCACCACGATCTGGCGATGCCTGCGAACACCACTGATCGTTTCTCCAAGTCCTTCACGGTCAATGCTGTTCGGCTCTAGAATGAACTTCCGCAAACTCTCAAAGATCTTCCTTCTGTGTCCTCTTTTAAATATAACTTGAAATTTTTTTACCTCTCCTCTCTCTGAATGACTTACTGACTAAGCTACTTGTTTATTTATATGTATGTATCTGTGTATTTATGTATTATGTATTTGTATGTAGTATATTTAGTATAGATTAGATTATAGATTTAGAACCACTCCTAATGTAGGTATGCACTGATGATGTAAATTTGTACAATAAAAATGTTTCTGTTTTCCCAAGGTTGACTGGAAGAAATTCCTTGCAGGAATAAGTGCACCCTTGCCTTCTATCTGTTCTTTATGTGTTTGTAAATAGCTTGTTTTGTGTGCAATAAGGTGTTTATTCATTCATTCATTCATTCGTTCATTTATTCATTCGTTCATTCATTCATGTTGATGGCTCTGATTGTCGGCACTAGGTGGAACATATTAGACATCTTTGTTTAAACAAGACACTAGTCCTTTGTGATTGTATGATATTTATATTTATGTATTTTACACGCAAGCATGTTTAGTTTTTTAATCAAAACTAAAACCCTTAAACAACAAAACGACACGTTTGTCCCGACTTTCACAACAACATGGTCATCCTACACAACCCCCTCAATCTCACTAAAAGCATCACCTATACATACCCCCGCGTACATACTTGTACATCTACAGATGTAGGCTTTAGGGGTAGGGGTTGAAGGCTATAGGTAGGTTGTTTTTAGATTATGGCTCGGCTTGGTTATGGTTTTATTTATGGAGATGGGAGGGTAGAAATACTGGAGGAGGTCTGCTTTACTTAAATATATGGGGATTTCAGGAATGTTTCGGATATGTAGAGAATTTTTCACAATATATAAACTGACTTTCGTTTATATAGCCAAATTCATACTGAAGACTTGGAAAGTGCCGACCAAAGTTCAATGAACCTGTTTGCGAAATACGAAAAATATTTTCTGTAAAAACAACTTCGACTCAATTAGTCCAGGAAGCCTATATTTCATTTTGCGTATTTCACAGAAACGGTCATTGAAGCTTGGTCCTAATCACTTACCGAGTCCCCAGTATGAATATGGCCATAGATATAGGACTAGTACAAAATTTGATAGATGTTAATTTGTACGAAAAGGTGCCGTACCTCAAAATGAAAAACGGAATCCTTGTAGAATTACTTTGTTGTCCGTCAGACAGCCTGTCCGTCTGTCAAGACACTCGGGCCCGGCTAGAGAAATCAAGTTGAATAAAACCTAATACTTCCTACAGAAGTCTCGTCCCCATAATGCTGTTAAAAATCAGTCTTCTAACTTAACGCGGAAAAAAGTTATTGCCATTTATGAAATCAACTAGCTTTTGCCCGCGGCTCCGCCCGCGTGTTATTCGGTTTAACGACATACTTTTTTCCGGGATAAAAAGTAACCTATGTGTTAAGTTGGGGTATAAGCAATTTCATTCTAAATTAATTCTAAATTTTAGCCTTGTATTATTTCACCACAAGCGATTAAGAACCGCGCTAATCAGACACCTGATGTATGAATTAACAAAGCCTCGTCTTATATCACCACAAACGATTAGGACCGCGCTAATTAGACACCTGATTTTTCAATGATATTGATCTATCCTACAAGAACCATGCATTTTTTCGGGATAAAAAGTAGCCTATATGTTAAGCTAGGGTATAAGCTATAAACATTCTAAATTTTATCCGAATCCGCCCAGCCGTTTCAGCGTGAAAGAGTAACAAACATACACATACACACACGCACAAACTTTCGCATTTATAATATTAGTAGGTTTTCATGCTAATTGGTCCATCATGAAAACCTATAAAACACTTAAATTTGACTTAGAAACTTGAAATTCTGTTCGAAATTAGGTCTTACACTTACATTATATCGGTTGAAAATGAACCATCTGCTATAACAAAGAAAATTGTTCTATGTTCGAAATAAAAATATATGTTTTGTTACTTTTATCATAATTCATAATTAAAAAAACCGGACAAGTGCGAGTCAGCTTCGCCTACCGAGGGCTCCGTTAAAGACTATATTTTTTATGATTTAGATACAAATGTACAGTTTTCAGATTTTTCCTTATACTTGTAGTATAAGATGGTATTACTTGCCAAATTTTATAGTTCTAGGTCAACGGGAAATACCCTATGAATTTTGATTCCCTTGAGAGTGTCGAAATGTACGTTTTCTAAGACAAAAACGGCTGTATCTTTTTTCAAGTTAACTATATGGTTTTAATTTCAACTCGATACCTCCACGCGTTCCCGAGATAAAGGGTCTTGAGTGGTCTTGACGGACAGACGGACAACAAAGTGATCCTATAAGGGCTCCGTTTTTTTCTATTGAGGTACGGAACCCTAAAAAAGATATCGATCGCCAAAGAAGCACTAATGCTCTGGTGACAGAGACGACGCTCTACGAAACGTATGTGTACGTATACATAGCGTATGTGCGTTATTTACCGCTGGGAATATGTAGGTACAGTCTATCAATGGCGAAGGGTGAACAATTAAAAAAGGGAAGCCGGACAAAAAAATCTCCTTACTTAGAAAGCAACCAAGGAAAACATATTTTTTTGTACTTTGCAACTCCCTGTCAGCCAACCCTGTCGTTTTGAGATTTATGGAAATGTTTGACAAAGCGAAGAGCACGGAATAAAGAAAATGTAGTATGGATGCCATTTCCTGAACAAACC
Organism: Ypsolopha scabrella; assembly: GCA_910592155.1. Lineage (NCBI taxonomy): Eukaryota > Metazoa > Arthropoda > Insecta > Lepidoptera > Ypsolophidae > Ypsolopha > Ypsolopha scabrella. Next base: position 20,637,129 of record OU342983.1, read on the forward strand.
GATGGGAATCGTGTTACATGGACCCTTCGCCATTGTAGTCTATTGTCAGTCACATGTCGCGTCGCGTAGACTGGCCAATTTTTTCAAAATTTGAAAACCAAAAAAAAACTTTTTCTTTATTGTTTTGTGTTCTATTAGTGATTCTGATTCATAGATTTCAATAAAGCTAAGCTATTTCAACCTGAATAAGAAAATAAATGAAAAAAGAGATTCTTATTAAAAACTAACAGACCACTTAGATAATGTCAAGTTATGTTAAAGTTTATCAACAACTGCTCATGGAACACGTTTGTGTTTCAAGCAGTACGTACGGAACTCTCAGGGCACGGGTCCTAGTCACACTTGACCGTTTTTATTTTGTTTATGACCGACTCTGTGGTCTAGTGGTTCAAACGTCTCGACTAATATTGCGAAAGTCGCGTGTTCAAATCCTGTCGGGACATATTTTTGTTCGGTCTATGTGCTTCGATAGGGATATACTGAGGGTCCATATTTTTATCTCCAAAGTAAGACGATAGGATAGGGCCCACTGCCCATTAAGGTGGTTAAACCGAATCCCGGTGCAAAATGCACATCATAATATTGTTCTCCTTACTTTTGAATGAAAAGTTTGCAATAAATGCGTTTTAAACCAATTAGCGGAAATTGATTACTAACAGTAGGATTTTCACATAAAAATTATGTTATTTTACATTCGATTACAACGTTCAATACGCTTTTAAGTTTACTAATCGAATGCAATCAAAATGCAAATCATAAAATGATAGAATTTGAATGTAAAAATCCAATTAAATTAAATTTATATCACTGCGGTATAGAAAATCAGAAAAGTAAATCTGGACGTGAGGTTCTATACCGCAGTGATATAAATTTAATTTGTTATCTCCTTGCGATGGATAAATCGCCAAGTGTTTAAAAATATAGAAATTTATTTCTATCATAGTCTTAAAACCCGTATTGTTACTAATAAATTTCCGCTAATTGCTTTAAAACGAAATTTTTGCATACTTTTCATTCAAAAGTAAGGAGAACAATATAATGATGTTCATTTTGCGCCGGGATTCTGGGATATAATAATCGACATAATAAGGTTTAAAGATACTTTATTCTTACTAAAGACAATATGTCACTTACATAAGAAGAGATCTTAATTAATTAATTATAGTTTCGTCCATCCGCACAGACAATAATTGAAGGTGTTAGTAAGCTCCGCAGTTCACTTCTTTAATCTTATAACCACCTCTCTAACACCAGTTATTATTTATTTAAAATATGTTGAGCCAATTTACGCTTGAAATCATTAAAGAGTTCAGAATTTTTAATTTCTGAGGGTAGATTGTTAAAAAGCTGTGCTCCCTCATATGTGAACATTCTTTTGCCGTAATTTGTTCGGATCTTTGGTAGTATGACGTAGCTAGGCCGTCTTGTGGAGCGTTTAGACACTTGCCTGTGCTGGATAAATGAGATTGATGTGTGAATTGATTTTCTTAATATTTTTCTAACAAGGATGCATGTGCTGTAAATATATAATTGTTTTAGATTCATAATGTTGGTTTGTTTGTATAATGTAGTAGTTGGTGTTAAGTAAGGATAGTGAAATAACATTTTGATTAATTTATTTTGGATGATCTGCAGACCAGATAAACTGGTCTTACATGCACTGCCCCATATTTCGATAAGATATATGAGATGTGATTTTATCAACGAATTATATATTGTCATTCGCACTTTTCGGGGGAGAGAACGTACAATGCCACGTAGAGAACCCATTAGTGAAGATAGTTTTTTCTTTAGATATTCAATATGCGGCTTCCACGTTAATCGGTTGTCAATTCGCAATCCTAGATACTTTTCTTCGTGTTTCTCTTGTATTGGCATGTTGTTGATTCTTAATGGGGGATATGTATCTATAGGTTTGTTTTTTGCTTTAAATATAATATAGGATGTTTTAGAGACGTTGATTGTTAACAAGTTTGACTGCAACCAGCAGTTTAGAGCGTTCAAGTCTTCTTGTGCTAAAGCAATAATGTCACGTATGGAGGAACCAAAGTAGAATAGGCATGTGTCGTCTGCATATAGGGTTATATGCCCATGTAATCCTAAATCAGTGATGCTGTTTATATAAATTAATTTATTATTTATTATTAATCGTCGTTGAAATGTGGTTGTAAGAATGTCCATCCATCAGCCTGTTTCGTCCACTGCTGGACATAGGCCTTTTCAGGATTTCGCCACTCTTGGCAGTCCTCCTGAAAGAAATGCCCATACTCACACACGCTGAGCAGGCGGGTCGGTGAGCGCGGTGCCGAAACCCTTGCACCAGTGACGCCGCTGCCCGTCACCCGTCTGTTTTATATAAGGCCCGGCAATTGGGGATGGTTATACCGCCATCCATCGGTCCCAGGTAATGGTGGGCCGCCTGGTTTTGCCTGAGAACTGTTCTCTTACTCTCCCTCCAATAACTTCGGGAGGATTTGCGAGTAAGATGGTGGTACCTCCACAGTCGAGCCTGGCATCAGCTCTACTACCTACAAAGAGTGTGCTGGACTGTAACTTGCATTTCACTTGGTTCATGTAGCACCTCTCCCTTAAATCTTTGGGCCAAGAATTAGGCGGTTTTCTGATTTCTGATTGTGTTCGGCCTTGGATCTTTCCTTTAATGTTAAGTTCCATCCATCCATCAGCCTGCATCGTCCACTACTGGACATGAAAATGAAAAATGTTTAATAATCATACTTCACACTAATATTATAAATGCGAAAGTTTGTATGTGTGTGTGTATGTTTGTTACTCTTTCACGTTGAAACGGCTGACCAGATTTGGATGAAATTTAGAATGGATATAGCTTATACCTTTTTACCCGGAAAAAAGCATGTCATTAAACCGAATAACACACGGGATTTTGCCACTCTCGACGGTTCTCTTGGAATAAATGCCTATACTCACACACGCTGGGCAGGCGGGTTGATGAGCGCGGTGCCGAAGCCGTCACACCAGTGACGCTGCTGCTCGTTATTTTATGTATTACTTTTTAAATGATCCTGTACAACAGGGTTTCTTAAACTGGGGTCCATGGACCCCTTAGTGGTCTGTGACATGAGTGCCAGGGGTCCACAGCCACTCAGTTCACTATTGACATATTTATTATACTGAGTCCAAACAACAGTATAATTTTCATTAACTTAGTTTTGATACTATTTAATGAAGTATCAATGTAAACTAACCAAAAAAGACATTTTTATTACTAAGCTTCATTTTCTTTTCCTAAAAATTTCTTCGACAGGGTTTCGTGGAATCCTTAAAATTCTAAAAGTGGTCCATGTCTACAAAAAGTTTAAGAACCACTGCTGTACAACAACTATAAACAAGCAAATTTCTTACAATAGTATTTCGTTTGCCCGCAGGTTATTCGGTACGAAATGCGACAAGTGCGGCGCCTCATTTAGCAAGAACGACTTCGTGATGCGAGCCAAGACGAAGATCTACCACATCGACTGCTTCCGGTGCTGCGCGTGCGCACGGCAACTAATACCTGGTGGGTGTGACGAGCGTTATCTAGCGAGCGCAGTGAGCGGTCTGTTGGGTGTGACAAGCGTTATCTAGCGAGCGAAGTGAACGAACGTCTGTCGCCCTCTTTCGCTCTAAGTCAAACGAAAGAATACGGAAGAACTTCGCTCGCTATGTCTGCACGCATATACCTATACACTGGCTAAAAAGTCAAAAACTGATGATTCCACTCGTCTGCAGAACAACTGACTAATGCGTTGACTATATTATAAAATTTCAAGGTACTTGTAATAATAAAAATGTGTTAATTTTCGAAATATATTTCGGCCCACTATGGGGCCGGCATCATTTTTATTATTACAAGTACCTTAAAATGTTAAAAGAAACTAAAAGCTTTATATAGCTAAATATATATATTTATTTCTATATTATAAAAGTTATTCGGGTAATTACCTATTAATAAGAAGTTTTCTGATTTGCATCGACTAAACATCCTTAACCTTATTGCCTGAAATTTTAATAGTGCTTTCTCCTGAATCTTTATAGACTACCTACTAAATAGAGCGAGGTTTTGGTCTAGATTTTACACACTACTTTGTAAATGATCGTGTACAGCAACTGGGGACATAAAACTAAACATCAAATTGCAGTCTTAAAATGTCAGAGAAAAACAAAATTTTAAGCATTCCTGGCAAATGGTAGTATGCTCAGCAAAGCTGCCGATCTAATAGAGAGCGAACAGCGCACACCCCAGACATAATTAATAAGATAAACCTTTCGGTTTTTTATGTCTTTGAGGAGTTCGGTTCATAAGTCGTACTTACTCATAATATTGTACAAGAAACTGAAAGAATCCGCATCAAAGAGAACTCGGACAAGAGAACTCAGCTCCTAAACTACGACACTAACGTTAATTTATACCAATGTTTCCTGAAACACTGAAATTCAAGTGGTTTCATTGTATTTTCATGTCGTCTCCTATAATGAATTTTGTAAATTTTAAAACCAATTTTTGTGATGTGAACACTGTAATTATCAAGTTAAGCTACTGTATTTACGTTTTTGCATCTGGTAACAACACTGATTTATACTGATCCCACGTAACTAAACAGCAACTTCATTAAATATCTCTAAACTTACCAGATTGATTCGTTTAGAACAATTATTATAACTTTATAAAGCGTTGGTGACAGGGCTCTTTTAAAAGATAGCTTTGGTTTAGTCTGATTATAACTCTTAGATTTGAGCTTTTTTTAAACTACCTACATAAATTATAATGAAACTTTGTGTTTTCAGGCGATGAATTTGCGTTACGAGAAGGTGGTGCTTTATATTGTAGAGAAGATCACGATGTTTTAGAAAAGGTACGTATTGCCATTTTCACTCTCTCTTTGTTTAATAACTACATTCATGAAGCCTATGACGAAGATAAACTATTATATCCAGATTGGTCTACTCTTGCATTACGCTTTCATTCAATGGTTGGATTACGCACACTCATGCAACGAAAGCGCGTGCGTGTTGTGCACACACACGCGGGAAACAGTGCTATGCATTAAAGTGTAGCGTATTTTTTTAAAGGTTTAATATCAAGATACATTTACTAATTTGCTCAGTATTTTACATGGATTATCTATACTTAGTTCGGCTCAAATTCCTGAAGTCAGTAATCTTTGATAGTGACAATTTCTTCCAGAGTTCCACGACCACCCCCGGGTCTAACAACGCGGAGAGCAACAACAACACAACCCTCAGTAACAACAACTCTCACCACCACCCTGAACTTGGCTCGATGTCAGGTGAGGAATCCAAATCTGCCTGTAGCTTAGGTAAGATATACAGTCATAGTTTTATAACATTCACTTTTTTATTCAACAGGAATTATATGCCGGGTGTAAAATGGTTGCAAAGAATCCCTCACAAACTTTTAATACTTGCGAATAGTGCTGTCATTTTAGATAAAAATCATTACATACCTACCAAAACAATTTTGAAAGTCTGTTTAATTAAAGTACACTGATAATTATAATAGTTTTTTGGTGTGTACATTTATTTATTTATTAATGGAATAAAATCCACAGCACTTTACAAAATATAAAATAGTAACTGTATGTACCAAAACAAAAGCCAATTACGGATTTCTCTTCTGTTACTTTTGACTATGCCGGGTGTAAATAGACTGCTACCATTAAATGAAACCACATATTCTACCGACCCTACTGAACCACTTTTCCCAAGAATCATACCCGCGGACAGCATTTGTTTGGGAAATAATTGAGTTCCAAACAAAAATGCGTGACGCACCGACATACGGGCGAGTTTAGAGAGAGCGTCGTCCGTCAAACAGCTGTTACGTTGCAGCGTTCTAAAATAGACCTTCCTCCTACGAGATTAAAGTCTTTGAGTTACAGTTGAATATCTTTTTCTCTGAATATATTCGCGGGTTTTTGTTTTCGAATAGTTGTTCAATATGATCAGTAGAGTATGTGGTTTAATTTAATGGTCGCACTCTATTTACACCCGGTATAATTCAGGGTTTTATTTTTAGGGAACACGTTTGGATAAATTTTCCTCGATAGAAATAATTATTGAAATGAGGTCTTCAAACTCACTTTTTCTCTTCGTTTGACGAATAGGGATCATGTACAGAACTCAAACATATTTTATTAGATGGGTTTCAGCAATATGTGATGAGTGACAAAAAGTAAATTTACATAGCCTCCTAAATAGCAGAGTTTTCATAAACAACGTCTACTTGTAGCTAACATTTTAACTTCTGCTAAAATCGTTTTTAGCTAAAGTTAAAATTTGAGCTTGTCGAAGTCGTTGTCTATTAAATTAAACCTATGCTATTTCAAAATAATTCATTATTATTTCTATAATTTTAACTAAGCAGACTTAAAATAATGATTTTGTTAGGTAAGTTATTTTTGTTTTTCTAAAGTGGCAGCACTGTCGCAGCCCTTAAGGCTTTAGCCAAGCACATATTTCATTGTAACAATCAAATTCATACTAGATAGATACTCAGTAAGATAAAAGAACCAATCTTTTTGCAAGCCCCAAAGCAAATTAATTGTCATTGAAAAGCCGTTTTTTTAAATCGCTTTGTTGGATTAGTAATTGAAGTTACTGATATGAGAATTTGTTGTTTCAAAAGTTATAATAATTAAATGTACTTATACATAATCGCTTTTTAAAGTAGCGTCAGCATAAAGAATAGCTCACCTTTTACACCCGGTAAATGATGAATCTTTGTCTTTCTGTATTTCTCTCTGCTGAGCATGACTCAAAAACTACTGAATCCTATGAGTTACAATTTAACTTATACCATGTATGCATACGATTGATCTTCAAGCGTATTTGATATGGTATGGTTTGGTTTCTTCGGTAAGATTGCGTTAAAACTAGAAAAGATTAAATAAAACAAATTTGAAGCGGAACAAATGTTTTGAAAATTCCTCTGGGCAGAGTTCGAACCTGTGACCTCTTGCTTTCACAGCAACTATGGTACCGACTACGCCACCGAGGTTCATACATGGATATCGCTATAGATCATGTAATCTTGTCTAGTAGATTCAGTATATATGTGGTTGCATTAAAAATACTAGTTCATTAACACATCAGAGGTTTTACTCAGGAAATTAAACCATTCTCAATAAACATTCTCCCTACTGATCACACAGATGAACTGAGTGTTTGTACTTTGGCAAATACAAAAAACTATTTTTGATTTCCTAAATAAAATGGCGACTGGGTATAAAGACATATGGGGAAGAGAATTTTTTATTTATTTTTTGTATGAAACGGCAGTAGCTCAGGCGGTAGAACGCTGGTCTCTCAATCTTGTGACCCAGGTTCAATCCCCGGTCGGGCATGCACCAATGAGTTTTTCGGAATTTATGAAAATGCAAAATGAAATGAAAAAATCTTTACCTGGTTCCCAAGCTAGAATCCTCTGTCCAATGAGTAGCCAGGCTTCTTTCCTTACATTAGATAGGTACATTTTGCAACTTATACTCATAACTTAGTAAGAATATTACTTTAAATAACAATCGCCATACCATTCGAACTAAATTAGTGCAGGTGCAGGTAGGTAGCTACTCATCCGTGCGAGTTAACATTCGTTTTTTTTTCGGCACCTACCCACATCTACATTGGAAACAAATAAATAATCTTAATCACCTTGTTAAAATTTGATAAACCACACAAATAAATTAGTGAAGGATACATGGACATATTATTGTAAATAATCTACGTTTTTATTTAATATTTTTCAAGTGCATTTCACCTAGTCTTTGAATTTATGGAAATAAAACATCCACAGTAAGTAACAACAACTTGACTAAACAGTCAACATAGCAACCAGTAAAATACGAGTATTAACCAACTACTAGCTTATGAATAGAAGAGAAGAAACAAACAGTATAGAAGAGAGGAGACAAACAGTACTATCGTAAGGATAATATATGTAAACACATAAATACTAAGTTATATGCTTAGTATTTGTGTTCTTACCTAATACTTACCACTTGCTGAACGATGAAGGAAAATATCGTGAGGAAACATGTACGCCCTGAAAGCTACTGAACACCAAAGGTCATAAACATATAATTCATACATACATCCATAAACTGACGCCCGTTTCACAGAGGGGTAGGCAGAGACTAGAGATTTACATCCACTACGATCCTGACACACCTCTTTTGCTTTAGGACCCTACGATGTTTTATTAATTCAATATTTATATATCATGACAATTACACAAGTCCTTATTTACATGTCAAAACAAAAAGAAAAGAAAAATTACTATATAAAAATATATGAATAATGCTCAGGCTATACTCAAATACAAAATAAATAAACAATAAGAGATAGTCCACATACCGAAGATAATATTTTTCGTCAACTATGCTGAAAATTTCTTTTTAAATAATACCATTCGTTCGTTTATTCTTCTAGGAATTTTGTTAAAACTTCTACTAATATATATAAGGTCCTACAATTCAAAGTGAAAAAAAAATAACAAATGATAGAGTATCCCTAATAGACCACATTCAACCAAAAAAAATTTTTTTTGCGCGTAGTTTTTTTTTACCTTTCCATAGAAATTTTGTCAGCTGATTGAATCAGTTTGTACTGGGAAGTGCAAAAATTATTCGACAAAAACATTTTTTCTTCTTCTATAATTTGATCAGATAACGATACATGATCTACTTTAGAATTATTTTCACTTATTATTGTAGGACCTTATATATATATATATATACATATCGGAAACCAAATTGTAGAACGTTGCCCTCACCCAAATGATTATGATATAATTTAATAATTAAAGATAGCAGATGGATATTTGTACTCTGCCTACCCCTCTGGGGGATAAGCGTGAGTATATCTATGTATGTACGAATTGATTTACGCGTAAAAAATTATGCGTAGTAAAATAAATAATGTTATTCGGACGACCTACATCAAATCCGAAACGATAATAAAAACTACCAAGCTTGCAAATCTCAACGCATGTTGAGAAAAAAACATTTTGATTTCAAAATACTTTTTCTAAAGCCTTCGTCTCGAGCCAATAAAAGGTCACACTTCTCCCACAGCAGCTACAACTCTAATATTGACTTGTTATCATCTAACACGCGTGATTACTGCCACTATCAGGAAATAACCTTTACAAGATATCGATAGAACTTGTAAAATTATCTCACGGACAACCATAATGTAAAATAGACTCTAACGAATCGGCTCGGAAAATCTATCTGATAACGTTGGGTAGACCGGGAGCTATGTTCTTTTTTCTCTCTCTTGTCCAAGCTCCAAAAATTCTGCAACAAAGCTCAACTAAGGCTCAATTTGATTTAGAGAGTTAGCGAATATCAGTAAATGTGGAAGTGGAAACACATTTCTGGGCTTAGCCAGAAATACTCAAAATTCGGGTCTTCCTGAAAAATATTATATTTTTCTGGAAGACCCGAATTTCGAGTATTAAGAGTATTCACTTGATAGATCTCTCAAGCAAATACTCTTTTAATTTTCTCTTTAAATCAAAATCAAATCTAAATACCATCACATAAAAATTGCCTTTCAAAAACTTCTTCAAGAAAAACTATATTAATTTCATGCATAAGAAACGTGCATGTATGTTTTTTTTAAAGGAATGTTTGCTATGTTTCTTGCCCTTCTTCTTAGCAGTACTAATCGAATGGTGTGGATGGTTAGGCATTATTTTTATTTATGGTTTATTTAGTTCATTCTTTAACACATTTTTCATTGCATTATGTATATATAATATTTTTATTCCTATATTTTTTGCAGGTGTATAACTTTATTACATTTTATTTCTTACATTTATTTCCCGTATTATTATATATTTTTTTATATTCTAAAGATATATATTGTTCAAATTAAAATTAACTTTGACTTGTAGGAAGTATACTTTATGTATCTATTTTGCAAAATAAATATTTATGGTGGCGATTCTCGTCATTAGGTAGTAATTATTACCAAAGAGGTAAATAAGGATCCCATATAAAACATATAAAATGTTGTACAGAAAAAGTTCATTTATTTTTATACATATAAGAAGTAAAAGAAATAGAAGTACTTAAATTTTACCTGAAAATAGATTTGGTGTACGTTATTAGCTATCATTGAGGCAAAAAATTACTAATATCTCCCGATCTACAATGATTATAATCGAATTGCGATTGCCGTGTCGTGATTGTGGCTATCTTCCTCTATCGCACTTTGAAGTATAGCGACAAAAGCACCGCGTTTTTGATCTCGCCGAAAATTAAATACTAAACACAATTACTACGATTTTTTTATTGGAATTCTATTCTTATCTGTAAAGTTAACTGACCTACTGGTTGAAGGATAAAGGAAGTCAAGCTCCAGTTCTGTACATATTAAAATCTGTCAATAAATTACTTATGATTGAATGAAACTGAACTAGACCTAGCAAGTATTTTATTTCGCTCATAAACGTAAACCATAAAATGTTACCTACTTAGTTTTAGGAATCCAAATTAAACTTATCAAATAAATGAAAAAAAAACAAGATTTGATAGAACCACGCTGTAAAGAGAGACGATACCAAGTTCCTTACGTAAAGCCCAAAAAAGAATCAATAATTAATTGGGCGAAAGTAGTAAACAAAGACTCCATCTCATGGAGTCACTCATAGTAAATAACAAATGTATGCAGAATAATTATAAAAGCTTTAAAAACAGTGCCCACTTAACGCTTCTTATGTCTTTGAGAATTTTTAATTGACAGAGCGAATAAAAAAAGAAATACTTAATAAATAATAAAGTAATAATAAATTATAATAGCTAGGTTGTAGAAAACAAGAAAGCGTATTATTAATAAATTTGTTAATTATTTAAATTCGTAATTTTTAAACACGTTAATTTTGTCATCTTTTTACGTTATTTACATAACTTAGATACATAATGTACCTGTTTTATATGATAATCATCCATCCATCAGCCTGTTTCATCCACTGCTGGACATAGGCCTTTCCGGGATTTCGCCACTCTTGGCGGTCCTCCTGGAAGAAATGCCCATACTCACACACGCTGGGCAGGCGGGTTGGTGAGCGCGGTGCCGAAACCCTTTCACCAGTGACGCCGCTGCCCGTCACCAGTCTGATTTATATAAGGCCCGGCAATTGGCGATGGATATACCACCATCCATCCATCCATCCATCCATCCATCCATCAGCCTGTTTCGTCCACTGCTGGACAAGGTTTTCCCGGTCTGGTTTACATCCGATATCATTAATGATATAAAAAAGAAGACAAAGTTGCATCGGCTATGGAGGGCTACGAAATGCCCTATAATGTACTCTCAGTTCTCTGCTCTTCGTGAGGAACTTAAAATTCGTATACCGGAGCGCTATAATATATACCGTCGGTGTTTAGAATCCCACCTCAAAACCAATCCACGTGCTTTCTGGGAGCATATCTCCAGTTTACGTTCCTCTGGTGGATTTGAGTCAGTGGTGGAACATTTGGGAAGGTCCTACACCGGGGTTGAAGCTGCCTCGGCTTTTGCTGACTACTTTGCTAGTGTTTATTTCCCTGAAATTCCATTACTTGACTCCTTGGCTACCAGTCCAACGGATGGTACAGTTGGCTCTTCTATAGATGTTTCCTTTTTGACCGAAGCAAATGTCGAACATTGTATTCGGTCTTTAAAGAATAGCAACTCGATTGGCCCTGATAAAGTACCTACTTATCTTCTCAAAGATTGTCGTAAAATTCTTTGCATTCCCCTCTGTCACATATTCAATCTTGCTCTGGTAACTGGTAAATACCCCACTAAGTGGAAGCTTACTAAAGTTATCCCGATACCGAAAAGCAGTAGTAGAGCGGCAGTGGATGAGTATCGGCCTATTGCAAATCTATGCTCTCCTGCCAAGGTTTTTGAGAAGATTTTGCATAATATAATATACAAACAAGTTAATCCTCTAATCTGCAACCAACAGCATGGCTTTAGACCTGGTCGATCTGTCGAGACCAATTTGCTATGTTTGACAGATTATATCTCGACCTGCTTGGACCGTAGCAGTCAAGTCGATGTCCTTTACTTTGATATGCGCAAAGCATTCGACAGAGTACACAATGATGTTCTTCTGTCTAAATTGCAGGCCATTGGTTTCGTTCCTAGAATGCTTCAGTTTTTTGCTGATTACTTAAGGGACCGACAACAGTTCGTTAGCTATGGCTGCTACACATCTTGCCCTTATTTCACACGCTCGGGCGTCAGCCAAGGTTCGGTGCTTGGCCCGTTACTGTTCCTTATAATGATTAACGATGTTGTAAAAGTCATCAAGCACGCTAAATGTTTGCTATACGCTGACGATATCAAATTATACATGGAAATAAGTGACGTTCGTGATTGTGTATTGCTTCAGAGAGATATTGAGGCTCTAGAAAAATGGTGTATCACAAATAAACTAGAATTTAATATTTCAAAGTGCTACACCATGTCTTTTACTCGTCGAGTCCAGCCGGTCCGCTATGATTATAAGCTAGGCGGAAAAGATATCCCACGTACCACATCCATGAAGGACCTTGGTGTTTTATTCGATCCGAAACTAACATTTAACGACCATATCAGGCGTATCGCTGTTGAGTCCTTTAAGCGTCTTGGATTTGTGTTACGTAATATGAGGGATCTAAAAGACCCTATGACTATAAAGCTGGTATTCTATGCTTTAGTTCGGTCGAAACTAGAATCTAGCTGTTGTGTGTGGAATCCTCATGAAGCATCTTACACATTAATGCTTGAAAAGGTGCAAAAAGCTTTTTTAAGGTTTATGTACAAGAAATTTTTCGGCTATTATCCGTTTCTCTACCCGTCAAATTTCTTGCTCGGTATGTTAGGTATGACCTCCTTGAAATCTAGGCGAAGTAGTTGCGAGCTAATTTTCGCTCTGAAAATTTTGAGGGGAGAAATCGACTGTCCCGAGTTGCTTACTGGGCTGCTCAGATTGTTTGCACCGGACAATTGCGTGCGATGGCGCTCGTGTCGGAAGCGGCAGTTGTTTGCTGCACCCACCAGCCGCACGCACGCTCACGCCACCTCAACAATGTGTAAGATGACGAAAGCTCTCAACGCATTCATCGAGTCCGCACCGTCTGCTGACGTCTTCTTTGATAGCAAATGTCAATTAGTTTGTAAATTTATTAGTTATTATGGCCATAAGTTAAGTTAAATCTTGTAAACTAAACTTTTATTTAATAATATTACATAATTGCTGTAATTGGGTTCGCCCGTAGTAATTATAATTATAATTATAATAAATAGGCCTTTCCAGGAGTTCACCACTCTTGGCGGTCCTCCTGAAAGAAATGCCCATACTCACACACGCTGGGCAGGCGGGTTGGTGAGCGCGGTGCCGAAACCCTTGCACTAGTGACGCCGCTGCCCGTCACCAGTCTAATTTATATAAGGTCCGGCAATTGGGGATGGAGTTGATGCTCGTGATTGTTGGCACTTGGTGGAACTTTTGAAACATTTTTTGTTTGATAAACACTTGTACTTGTCCACTTATTTATATTAATTTCCCTTACCGGTTTCGCCGATAATGCTTTAACAGCGAAACCGGTAAGGGAAATTAATATAAATAAGTGGACAAGTACAAGTGTTTATCAAACAAAAAATTGGGGATGGATATACCGCCATCCATCGGTCCCAGGCAATGGTGGGCCGCCTGGTTTTTTTGCCTGAGAGCTGTCCTCTCACTCTCCCCCGAATAACTTCGGGAGGATTTCCTAGTAAGATGGTGGTACCTCCACAGTCGAGCCCGGCATTAGCTCTACCACCTTGATATGATAATAATAAATATAATTTAAAAAAACTTTCGTAACAAATTTTGATGAAGGTGTTCCCTACTTCATCGATTTTGTGAAAATTATGGGAAAGTGGTTGTCACAATCATTTATTTAGTGCCAAGTCACAGGATTAAAATATGTCACAATATATAGGTAAGTAAAGAACAAGTGGCACCAAGTGTGGTCGCAGCAAACTTGAGAAGGACTTAAATGTAACAATGTTAAGTATAAAACTATCTATAATAATTTTAAATATGTAAAAAATACTTATTCACTACGGTTCTAATTTCTGTCCACCTGCGATTTTATTCTAAGTATAGACCAAATTGAAAAGACACTTTAATCTAAACGTACCTCGTTAACAAAATAGCTAATATCCCATTCATAAAGGGTTAACACACTGGGTGTTAATCCAGGTCCGGTGCGGAGGGTGTGAAACCGGCTTTACACAGCTTTAGAGAACCTTTGAGCGTATGTCTAGGATTATCTTGTACTGTCCAGTTGACAGACAATTTAAATAATGGACAGATAATTTGTATAGGGGTGAAGTCCTTTTCAAAGTGGAAAAGTGGTAATTTTGAATGTGTAGTATATAAGGTGACTTTTCGTTTATAGCCAAATTTATACTGGAGGACCAAGGTACAATAAGCCTGTTTGCGAAATGTGGAATTTTTTTGGCTCTATACTTGTTCAAGAACAACCTCTACTCAATTAGTATAGGAAGTCTACATTTTATTTTGCGCATTTAACAGAAAGCGTAATTGAACCTTGTTCTGGCCACTTACCGAGTCTCCAGTAAGAATTTGGCTAATACAACGTGAAGTTCAAGTCATTCAAACTGGTGACAACAACTTTTACTATGAAGTCAACCCTGAAATCGTGAAAAAAATATTAGCTGTTTCATACGACATTTTGGTCGAGTAGGTATTAAACTTTTCTGTGAAATAGCTGATATTTTTTTCGCGGTTTCAGGGTTGGTTATACGTGGGACGCACTATAAGTTTCCGGAATGAATATGAAAAAATACTATTAAAGGTACAAAATTAATTTATTGTTTTTCAAAATAATCTCCCTTGGCGTCTATGCACTTTTTCATTCGATCAAACCAGTTTTGAAAACTTTTGTGCCACTCCCCTGTGGTGACCTCTGAAACGTGTTTTTCATACTCCTCGACAGCCTCTTCTGGTGATGAAAATCGTTGACCGCGTAATTGGTTCTTAATTTTTGGGAACAGAAAAAAGTCACAAGGTGCCAGGTCGGGACTGTATGCAGGATGACTCATGAGTTCTACATTTTTCGTCTTCAAAAAGTCGTTTGTCTGTCTGGCCGTGTGAGAACTAGCATTGTCGTGGTGCAGGATGATACGGCGTTTACGGTTATTTTTACGGAGTTCGTCAATAACTTCCGGCAAACAAATGGTCGTGTACCAGTCACTATTCACGGTACGACGATTCTCTAAAGCAACAGTAGCCACGTGTCCAGTTTTATTAAAAAAGAAGCAATCATCCGCTTAGATGCACTTTTCACGCGCGCCACTTTGGTTGGTTTCGGCTCATCTTGAAAGACCCATACGCTCGATTGCTGCTTTGTTTTGGGATCGTAGCAATAAATCCATGTTTCGTCACCTGTTACTATGTCCCACACCAAATTTGACGCACCTTCGTTGAATCTGGTAAGCATGGCACTGCACCAAGTGACGCGGTCCGTTTTTTGAGCCTCGGTCAAGTTGTGTGGGATCCACCGCGAGCACAGCTTTCTCACACCCAAATGTTTGTGTAGGATTGATTGTATTTGACTCATGCCTATTTCTAAGGATGCGCGAATTTCATGGTAGGTCACATGCCTGTCTGTTTCAATCATACGGCGCACAGCATCGATGTTTTTGTTGGTCACAGCGGTGGACGGCCGACCATCGCGAGATTCGTCACTGAGATTGATACGACCACGCTTGAATTCTGCAAACCAGCTATAAACAGTCGTCTTGCATGGTGCTTCATTGCCAAAAGCTGTTTCAAGCCGAGCGATGCTCTGTTGAGCTGTCAAATTACACTTAAAATCGTAGAAAATCATACTACGAAAATTTTCCCGAGTTAAATCCATGTTGATGCAGACACACAATTTTTTAAATGGCGCCACAAGGTAAAAACAAAAGACAGTCAGATGAAACAAACTGCATTCTACAGCCAAAGAGTTCTATTTTCAAATGTTGCAATAAATTTTTAAATATTGTTTATGTAAGTGGCCAGTTCCGGAAACTTTTAGTGTTACCTATGTATAGTAAAAGTTGTTCATATGCACGAGTACTATCACTAGAATGTCACGTTGTAATGTGGGTGTAAACTATCCGTAATCAGACAGTTTCGGGAACAGTCAGGAAGAAGGTATTTAAAATCTTGCCCATAACTGTTTCAGACAACTAAAAAAAGAACTGATTGTACCATAAAAGAGACTCAAATATTTTTAAACCGTACTCGAAATAAAACTCGTGGATTAGAAATTTAATTTTGAGATTTTGTTATGGTGTATTTCTCATCCGCTATATTTTCTTCTAATCTGTACGTAATTCCAAATTACCATGATTTTTTTCATATTTTCCGGTTCATACGTTCTTCATTTTTTGTGGTTTTTAAAGGTTTCTCGAAATCAGTGCCAGCAAATATAGTAAAAGTATATATTTTTACAATCAGCTCTTTAATAGCTACAATTTGATACCCATATTGTATTTTTATAAAATATTTTTTAATTTATTTTACATAGGTATTTTTTATATTTCTCATTTGTTATCAACTTTTTTTTACTCACTATATTTTTCCTGTAATTGGCCAGTAATCGACATTTTTACAATTACAATTTTATACACATGTTAAATTTTTTAGAATTATTTTTTTATTTTTCTCCCTTTTGTATTGGAAATATTTTAAACAATTTCAAATTTTTCTATTTTTTTGTACTTTATTATGTAGGCAAGTGAATGCTATTTTTGTGGCAAATTTCAAATCTGTGCTAAAGTTATGAGGCTGTGACATACGGACGGACAACGGAGTCTCACCATAAAGGTTCCTTTTACGTACTTCGGAACCCTAAAAAAAATACAATTTATTTTAGTTAATAAATATATTTTCTAACAAACCAGACACTGGCTTTTAATTTTTAGTATTTCTTAATAAAGCAAACAAATATTAAATAAAATGCGCTATATTGCGCGTCATCAGGCGTCTGTGTAAATTATTAATATGAGAAGTAGTACAGCGTCCCTAGCAGCTTACAAAAGAAACTAGAATTTCTCGTATAAAATATTTTACGCAGTCGGTAACGTGTAAGTGTAACGTGACCAAAACTTATGAAAATACAGACTAGATGCCTACAAGAAAAAAATTAGCCAAGTACGAGTCGGGCCTCCCTCTATTAGGGTTTCATAACATCGCAACAACTCGCGAAAGAAAAAAAATGTTTATTTGTTTCGGTCACAGCTCATAAACTACATTATTAATCGGCGGTCTAAGAATCTATTGTTTAAATATTGTATATAAGACTTCATATACATGAATTCCTAGCTAATTTAGTTTTTCAGATAGACCTCGTAACAAAAGTGG
The DNA here is from genome assembly GCA_910592155.1 of Ypsolopha scabrella. Taxonomy (NCBI): domain Eukaryota; kingdom Metazoa; phylum Arthropoda; class Insecta; order Lepidoptera; family Ypsolophidae; genus Ypsolopha; species Ypsolopha scabrella. The sequence goes on from OU342983.1 coordinate 20,654,575, forward strand.
ACTAAAACTGCCAACTTTGATGGCACTTTCTTTATTTTTATTTGTTTTGGTCACAGCTCATAAACTACATAATTAATCGGCGGTCTAAGAATCTATTGTTTAAATATTGTATATAAGACTTCATATACATGAATTCCTAGCTAATTTAGTTTTTCAGATAGACCTCGTAACAAAAGTGGACTAAAACTGCCAACTTTGATGGCACTTTCTTTATTTTTATTTGTTTTGGTCACAGCTCATAAACTACATAATTAATCGGCGGTCTAAGAATCTATTGTTTAAATATTGTATATAAGACTTCATATACATGAATTCCTAGCTAATTTAGTTTTTCAGATAGACCTCGTAACAAAAGTGGACTAAAACTGCCAACTTTGATGGCACTTTCTTTATTTTTATTTGTTTTGGTCACAGCTCATAAACTACATAATTAATCGGCGGTCTAAGAATCTATTGTTTAAATATTGTATATAAGACTTCATATACATGAATTCCTAGCTAATTTAGTTTTTCAGATAGACCTCGTAACAAAAGTGGACTAAAACTGCCAACTTTGATGGCACTTTCTTTATTTTTATTTGTTTTGGTCACAGCTCATAAACTACATAATTAATCGGCGGTCTAAGAATCTATTGTTTAAATATTGTATATAAGACTTCATATACATGAATTCCTAGCTAATTTAGTTTTTCAGATAGACCTCGTAACAAAAGTGGACTAAAACTGCCAACTTTGATGGCACTTTCTTTATTTTTATTTGTTTTGGTCACAGCTCATAAACTACATAATTAATCGGCGGTCTAAGAATCTATTGTTTAAATATTGTATATAAGACTTCATATACATGAATTCCTAGCTAATTTAGTTTTTCAGATAGACCTCGTAACAAAAGTGGACTAAAACTGCCAACTTTGATGGCACTTTCTTTATTTTTATTTGTTTTGGTCACAGCTCATAAACTACATAATTAATCGGCGGTCTAAGAATCTATTGTTTAAATATTGTATATAAGACTTCATATACATGAATTCCTAGCTAATTTAGTTTTTCAGATAGACCTCGTAACAAAAGTGGACTAAAACTGCCAACTTTGATGGCACTTTCTTTATTTTTGAAGATAAAAAGAATTGGAAAAATATATCAGTCCTCTGCCCAATGAGCTCTAGATAATTATAATAACACATCACATGCCCAGGTAAAAAAATCGGTTACTCTTTTTTGTAAAATAGTTTAAATAGGAAAAATAAATGAATTACTTGTTGAATTTTCGGTTTAGGATCAACATTTTACACAAAATATCCAAATTACAATTCTGTAACTCATTCCATCTATGAGCTAGAGACTCATGATAGACGGACAGACAGTAGTGTTTTGCATTTTGGATGTGAAAGCCTACAAAAGAAACATTTCAATGATGCGTAATCAAGACGAGAATGGCTACGAGTTTGTGGGTCTACAAACCCATAAATAAGTCTACGGATCCGTAGCTCATGCTACGCCGTTTTTATTATTTACTACGATCTAGGTCGACTACTAATCTAGAATTCGTAGTTTAATATCCGTTTCAAATCATTTGTGTTCAATTGTGGACAGCTCTTAGTCGCAGAGTACGCAGTTAAGCTGCTGTCCAATAGTCATCTGATAAAAGCTTCCGGATACTCATCCAAGAAAGGTTTCTTCGAATGCTGCAAATAGTTTAGGTTTCTGATCGTAGCGGGACGCGTCATCTCTGTCTATGTTCTTCACACCTACACATAAATCCACTTTTGAACGCCATCAACATCAGACCAAATAAAAACTCAAGACGGAGCGCTGTCAACATTGACGTGAAGCCAGTTTCGTAAACATGTGTGCCCTTAGTGAGTGTTGCCGCCAAGTAAAAACTGAGATAGATTGCGCATGTGTGAGTTTCAAGCCGTGTACGAATACGAGACTGTCTCACTTTTGGCCTGCTTCACCCGTTATATAGAGTAAACTACGTCTTGACTTTTTATTTGGTCTGAGCCATCAACCCGTGCCAGTTCACAAAATTGTTGTTGAAATTAGAGTGTAGTGTGGACTACCATTTGCATTTAACAGTCCACACTCTAAAATACCTCTGATAACCCCCCGGGGATTTATGTAGTGACTTGTATCCCTTTCCCACCTATTGTCTGTAGATATTCGTGAACTGTCACAAACAATTGAAACCTCATCATTTTATTATCTGTAAATATTCGTGAACGAGCGCCATTTTGTTTCAGACTCGGGCAGCGAGTCGGGTTCTCACAAAAGCGGCCGACGAACCACGACGACAGCCGACGGCAAGCCGACGCGCGTGCGGACTGTACTCAACGAGAAGCAGTTGCATACACTTAGGTATTTCTCTTTCCCTCTCGACCACTGGATAAGCGGATAGGACTTTACCAAATAACATTAACCAGTACTACATAAGGAAGCAACACCCCTCCCCCGACAGTTTAACGTCGCCCGCACATTAGAAGCACGATTGGGAGCACGCACTATTCGGTTGTCAGCCGTTCGCTGGCACTCAACTTGTGCGAACAGACTGGTGCTCGTGTAATAGTAGGAGTAGTAGATAATTAAATTAGGGGGGAAGATGAGGTAAATATAATTGGAATTGGACTTAAGTATCATTACTCTTTAAAATGATATTTGAGCCCAAGGAATAATCTCATGGCATTTGCAATGATCCAAATTTGTTTATATAGTTGAAAATCCTCATTTTAGAAAGAGTAGTTTAGACATTCCTTTGATAATATGAAATAAATCGATAGAAAACGTATTGAAAAGGTTGTTCATAGCTGAATCCAAGGAGGTAACGAAAACAAATCGTAGGCACATTATTTTTTGCGGTGACTTTTAAATTGTTGGCCTTTCGGCGTTCACAACTTTATCAGAGAAAAAGATCGCTACTCAGGACTTATATAATAATGAAGCCGATTTTGAAGGCTTTAGTTTTAGTTTGACATGCATAAAATTAAACTTAAGTATGGTTTAAACGAAGAGCCATTTTCAAGTCACCATTTTATAAACGTCAAACTAAAATTTTAGTTTGACAGCCATAATTTAAACTTGTTTTGGTAAATTTAAGGCACATTTTAGAGAGTTGTCATCTGATTAAATTTAAAAAAATAGTTTGATTTAAGATCGTTTAAAATACTTGCTAATTTTAGTTGGTGTGCCCTTCAGGATAGCAATATAATAAATATAGTTCTATCACTTAAAATTACGTTTTTTAGTAAGTTTCTTAGCTTTAAATTAAAACCTTCGAAATCGGCATTATTGTGTCTATTGGATATTTGGCTCTTATTTATTAAATTCACTTCGCTGTCTGAAGTGTTTTGGACAGAATAAAATTTGGACAGAACCTTCTACCCGTCTTATCCAGTGGTCAGTTGACAAAAAAGAAAGATGAATACATAACTGTACTGTAGTTGTACCAAAGCTGTGCGCAAGCTGGTGCGGTGGCGGTGTCGACCAATCGGCGGTCAGGCCAGAATGCTGCAGACGCGGTCAGCATCGCGTACTGGCCGCGGTTGCAGGTCAACAGCGCTACCGCATCGGTTTGCGCGCAGCTCAACTGTGGAGGGGCACAGTTTTTATTTTTTATTTTTATTATTAGTCACTTTCCATGGTTGAAATAGTCTTTGCTACGCATTAAAATTTCCATGGTATTATTTATTTCTTCCTATAGTGCAGTGTGGGTTCGATTCCTATGATTGGGAAAAGTGGTTTGTGGTTTGCTTGTCGTCTCAAAGATTGTTTAAAAGATGGCACGACACTTATCATCACCACACTGAAAAAGTAAAGTTTTACATAGCATATTGTCACGACACGAGTCCCTGAGGAGGTGCCAAAGGTGTTCCCGAGTATGAACTGTGAAATGCAAGTCACAGTCCCGCAACCCGCATTTCACCGACGATTATAACGTCCCAACGTGATGGGTGTTGAGCCCTATCGCCGTACTTCGGGCTCAATTACACGCTTTGTAGGTTATGCAGATTTCCTCACGATGTTTTCCTTCACCGTTCAGCAAGTGGTAAGTATTAAATACTATACACATAAATTCCGAAAAACTCACTGGTGCATGCCCGACCGGGGATCGAACCTGGGTCTGAGTGAGAGTCCTGCGTGCTTCCGAAGGTACGTTTAGCTGTGGGCCCGATATACGGCTATAGAGATCACAACCCATCACTGGGTTGGACGCAATTAATCGTCGGTGGAAGATTATGGATTGTGACTTGCATAAAACACCTCTGACACCCGGGGATTTACCTCGTAACGATGTATATAATTCCCAATTCTCCAATTCCAGAACGTGCTACGCCGCCAACCCTCGCCCCGATGCTCTGATGAAGGAACAGCTGGTGGAGATGACAGGCCTCAGTCCAAGGGTCATCAGGGTTTGGTTCCAAAACAAGCGGTGCAAGGACAAGAAGAAAACCATCCAGCTGAAGATGCAGATGCAACAGGAGAAGGTGGTAATTTATCGGATTTAGTATACCTTTTCTACTTTTTAGAGTTAAGTCTACAGTAAAGAATACACGCCAACATTAGACACTTAGTATTTAATTCACGACCACTGCGACACCAAGTTTTAAATCTACCTCAAAATTGCTTGTCGTTGTAGACGCTTTTAACACTAGTGTTGATATTTGTGTCATTGTCATCGTGGCATCATTCTTAGCCTAATGTTACTGACTACAGCTACTCAAGAAATGTAGTCAAAAGTTTCGTTGTGATCAGTGCGACTCATCAGAGGCAAATTTAAAGTTTGTGTTGGGGTACGCAGCCACGTAACATGTGTCTTAGGGCTCTTCCTTAGGCAACTTGATACGAATTATACCTGGTCGCTTTTCTTCAATCAACGCATCATCAACGTCCTGATCTGAGCCAGGGTTTCTCTACTGGAATTTTACTGAATTTAAGCGGTCTGAGTAATCCCTCCTTTTGTCGGGTAAAATTATGGGACCAAAAGGCAAACAATGTATAAATAACCTGGATGGGCAAACTGAAGGACATTGCGGGCGGCGGATGGATGAGGAGGACGGAGGACGGAGGACCGCTAACAGTGTCAAAACCTTAAAAGGCCCATGTTCAGCAGGGGAGGAACACAGGCTGATGGATGGATGGTAGAAGTAACTACATAGGCTAAACTCACGGCACTCAGCAGTGCGCTAGCATCTTCGCCTAGCATCGTACAGAGTAGCACTATACCTTGGCCTATATACAATAATCCTAACATGGCTTGTTGTAACAGGAAGGCCGTCGCTTGGGCTACATGTCAATGGGAGTACCTTTAGTAGCGGGGAGCCCGGTGAGACACGAGGCGGCGGCGGCGCTCGAGGTACGTTCACATTTTTATTAGAAAATACATAGTCATGACGAAAATTCCCAAGAGGGTATCAGGGGTGTTTCTGGGTATGGGCTGTAAAATCTAGATTCATGGTTAAGACGTTTAAACGACTAGACCACAGCGGCAGTAATTTTTACAATTTATTAAGGTCATCGACACACACGTAATCCCTTACTAAGGTCTACCCTTTGTGCTTCTCCAATACTTGCAATCAGCAGCTTCTTTGCAAGTAAATACAAAAAATAGCATCACGTAAACAATAAATTACATTTGGTATAAAAAGGAACTAATGCTACTTGCGTTAAGAATTCTGCAAGACATCCTTCTATGAAAATCATAGAAAAGAAGTTGAAGTTAGTAAGTATAAGATCTGAATAATTGAAGATCTACATAATACAAAATTTAAACAAAACATACATCCCCGAGGCGTTGTCAGAGGTATTTCCGTTGTCCTTGTCACAATCGACACTGGTACACCTTCTTTTTACCGGCGATTTTTGCGTTTGAACGTGTCAGTTATGAGTAATCGCCGTAATTCGGGCACTAATTTATTCATGCTTGTTAGAGCGTCTAGGTTTACCTCACAGTGTTTACCATTACCATTCGGGAAATGGTACAAATACTATGAAAATAAATTCCCAAAAACTCATTGTTTCTTGCTCGACCAATAGGATTCGAACCCAATTTTCAAGGCATCCTACTGACTGAGTTACTGCTTTTAAAATAACAAATTTAATGTATCATTAATAAATAGCAGACACAAAGGCTCCTCTATATGATCCTGACTTTACAGAACAGAAACTGCATGTACAAGATGACGAAATAAATCATAAATTTCAAAATTTTCAGGTGACAGCTTATCAGCCTCCATGGAAGGCGTTATCAGACTTCGCCCTGCATGCTGACCTAGACCGAGCGCCGCATCACTCCGCCGCCTTCCAGCATCTTGTCAACCAGGTATACTCCATTATCAGTCCATTCCTCTCCTAGCTCTCCCAAAACCCGCCGCAACGAGGTTAGAAAGGTGGGATGGTGGGAGTGGTAGACTAGAGTTTGAAATATTAAAGGGAGTGGAATGAATCTTTTATGTTTCGTAAAAAAATACCTGTCTGTTTGCAGAATGCCTACGACAAAAGCGGTCAAAATAAAACAGATATACCGCCTTAATTTTAGGCGTTGTAAAGCTGAAATCCAGAGATAGTCCTCGTATGTAAAAACTACTTTAACTATAAAGCCAATCTTAAGAGAGCGAAAAAAAATCCATGGAACAGCAGATTTTTATCTTCGTGGTTTCTGAGTTTCTCTACTTTACTATTTCTATCTCTATTTTTTCGATGACTAGAATTCACCCACCATGTAGGTTTGAAGAAAAGAAAAATATATATGCCTACTTATCACCCGCATTGCAATAGTAATAGGTGTGATAAGTGGTCCAGCGACAATTTTTTGACGGTACCATAACATTTTGAATTTATTGCATACAATCTGGTAACAGATATTTCAAGCCAGACTTATTCACAAACGGGACCACTTCCCCGTGGGCGACGTACAATTTTAATTTCAATATTTTATCTTCATCGAGCATAGACTACTAGCCTTGTTCCTAGACCAACTTGCCAAAGATTTTCCTCCTAAAAAGTCCTATATGCCTTCTAAATAAATCTCATTTTTTCAGATGCACGGCTACGACATGCCTTCCCTCCCGCCACCCCGCCCGCCTCACGGCGAGGACAACTACGTCACATATCTAGAGAGTGATGACAGCCTTCCGCCCTCGCCCTAGTGCCGTCTCGCTTAAACACCTCCCTGAAGAGCGGGATGGAAAATATTTTGTGAACTGTTGCAGTATGATACTTTCGTTGATTTTCGTTGACCGAAAATCTTTGTTGCTGTTGAACGTGTGTGCACTTCTGGAAAAGTGATTTCTAATTAAATTGTAATAGGTATTTGTAATTTCAAATTAAATTTATCAAAACTACAACAGATTGAGTGCTTACAAATAATAATCAAAGGAACAAAATGATTATTACGTATTTACTCTGATAAACTTATAATCATATACCTATATTTATGATTTGTAATAAAGAAAATGTAAAAAACGACGTCTTCTTAGCGTTTTTACGACTGTAATGAACGGGAGAAGTGCAACAAATTGTAAATCATACATTGTAGATAAAAAGCTTGCCAGTTTATTATTAACTTGATATGTGGGAATTTTCACAATAAATAAATTTTCTTTCAAGTCATGTTTTAAGTAAAAGAAACTTAATTTGTTTTAAATAACCCAATAAATCAAAAATAATAACAAGTATGTGATGTTCACCAATAAATATAACTTAAATATATTTTTATGATTTTGTATTTACAATATTTTCATGGTATTAACTTTTAGGGCTTTATGAAAGATATGTTGAAAAATATTATTGATTGTATATAATTTATTGTACATAGATGTAAAATATTTGCATATATATATAATTATTATGTACGGATTTAAATAGTAGCTGAGTAAAGCTGATTTTTAAGGTTTTAATTTGAATTTAGTAAATAAAATTTTATGTAAAATTATACACGGTATACATGTGCTTAGTGAAGAAATACTAAATTTAAAATTAAAGACTTCAAAATCAGATTTAGTATATCTATTATGTTAAATTTAAATAAGTACTGTGTATTTCAAATAAACGCAATAGTGTGTATAATTAAGGAAATACTTTCATCTATTTTAAAGATCTGTTAATCATCATAAAATTGTAAATTGTTCATTGAAAATGAAAATGTGAATTAAAGAAAATTATTTAATTATTAAATTAACAATCTCTTCAGAGAACATTAGAAAGGAGTATACAATTCAAAATATCTCAAACTAAAAAGTCTTACAAAATTTAAATAATTTTCTTTAAATCTGCACAATAATATAGGTAAACATAATATTGAATATTTGTAAAAAGTGTGATGTATATATACAATATTATATTCTTTAATTGTAAGAGCATCTACTAAAAATATCTCTATAGTGATTACCATTTTAATTTATAATTAAGTAGATAATATCGTACTGTATTTAGCTCGTGAGCATAATATTAATAAAAAATAATAATTGAAAGGTTGTTTGAATTCCTCGTTGTATTTGCCATACACGATTATGAGACGCCAATACGAGAAATATTTCTCATTAATTTTATCCGAAAACTAAATAACCACACCGTCTCCCTCTTACATGAAAACAATATAGTTGCCTAAATGTAGTAAAATAAAAAAGTAAAAAAAATAAAAAACTTTATAAATCTAATTTATGAAAATATATTAAAATAATAGGTACTATGGTTAGGTCCCGCCCCAAAATAGAAAAAAAATGCCTTTATAATAATTAGTAAAATGCTTTTATTGCAGGCTTGTTATGGCAACATTTACTGATAGTAAACGCCAAAAATACAATGAAAATTATCCATTATCACAATGAAATAAGGATTACAGATATATCGTTAACTAAAAAATAATCCATAGATATCAGTGATTTTCGACCTTCTTACGATAACGACTGATACAGCTAACTAGAATTTTACCTTCGTGAAGCGGCTATCTAGTTAAAATAGGTGTAAAATGTTTAAAAAATTATATTCCAAAACAAGTGTTGCACGAATTTTTTAAGAAATAACTTTGTTGTTTGTTATGAATGGACTTTTCGTATAAAATATGGACCTTAGTGACAAGCAAAGCGTGTCTTCAAATGGATATATTGTGAGTATTTGGTGTCATTCGAGAGAAGACTTATTATTTGAATATATCGTCGCCTTAGGACGTATTGCGGGTGCAAGTCGAATTCGCAACTGAGAGTGGAATGGATAGTAATAAATACAGAACTGTCACTTGTGTGAGAGAGATATAGATGTATAGCGACGGCCGTTACCATTCCCAATGTTCATTTTAAACCAATAAATAGCGATGATTAAACTTTGCAAAAAATACATTTCATATTCCACTCTTTGATCTTAATATTTCGGCTGATTGATACATAAAAAGATTTAAAAAAAAATTCTCATAACATGCAAATTATCCTTATATAAAAAAAAATACAAAAACAAAGCTTACTATAATAAAATTAAACTTACATATTAAGGATTGCCGTTGGCATCTATGCTAGTGTGGAACACTGTACAATAGACACCAGCGTCTTCCGACACAATTCTAAAAACAGCACATTGGCTAATCGGAGCTTAGCTCATAAGGATAAACAATTTGGAAAAACAGAAGACAAAAATAAAACTAAAATAAAAAGTAAATTGCCATTTTTAGTTAAACTTGCGGTGAGATTAGGACGTGTTTCACGTGTGCTTACATGTGAGTTTGTTAGTATACATTTTATAAAAAGGGAGATATTAATTTATTGTAATTTTGTGGTTTGGGTGTAATCAAAAATAAGTAAAAATGATGATTAAGTAAAAGATTTGATCAGGTCTTCCGAGTCTTTGTAAGTCATATCAAGAAGCCAATTAGTGATAATGGATTTGCAGAGATGAAGTTTCTTTGGGTAGATATTGAGACATTTATTTATCCTATTGTATAAGTGACAACTGATAATTTCATAATGTTGAGAGGTAAGTGCAAGTCTGTGAGAAGGAGTACGACAAGCTAGGTCATTGCGTCGTGTACTTTCAAAGAACTTTAAATTGAAAGGGACAGATAAGTGCTTACGCAGGGTGGTACGAAGAACAAAGAGCTGTCTCATTGTAAGTACCCGGACTTCTTTATATAGTAGGGTTGTTTCAAAACGGTAAGGTTTGTTGGCCATTACCTTGAGTACAGCTCTCTGTGCTCGCTCCAAACGGAGCATAGAGGTAGTGTGAGTTCCCCCCCAGGCCGTGATGCAGTACGAAAGGACTGATTGAGCTAGGGCATAGTACACGGTTTTTAATGTTGTAAAGTCGGCAGAGGACCTCAGTTTTTTGAATATGAAAATCATTCTCCTAATTCTGGATATTAAGGAATTTAGATGAGGTTTCCAACATAGCGTACTATCTATATAAACACCAAGATATTTGACTTCGTTGGTTCTTTGAAGAGGTAGACAATTACAAGCAATCTCATTTGTTTGATCACAAGTATGAGCTTTAATGGAAAAATCATTAAAGGAAGGTTGAATAAATGCTAAGGGACTGAAGGTGATGAATTTAGATTTTTCTACATTTAAAGTTAGCAAATTTTTGCTAAACCACTGCATAACATGTGATAAGGCTGATTCAGCTAGCTGTTGCGTTTTTTGCCATGTTTTATCATGAATAAGTAGGGCTGTGTCGTCTGCATAGGTAAAAATTTGACAGTTACTTAGATTAAGTTTACAGAGATTGTTAATATATATTAAAAACAAGGTTGGGCCTAGCACACTTCCCCGGGGAACTCCATAGCTTAAAGATTCTTCTGAACTAGTGTAACTGTCTATGATAACTGACTGACTACGCTCATTTAGGTAGTCTTTAAAAATATCCAAAGCCATGCCTCTCACTCCAATATATTCTAACTTGCGAAGAAGAATGGGAACAGAAGTGTTTGACTATTGAATTAGTGATACTTAATACCGCATCTTCAGTTGAAGCTTCACTGCGAAACCCGAATTGATTTTTAGCAATAATATCATTGGCAGTCAAAAAACTTAATAATCTCCGATTTAATACCTTCTCAAAGACTTTCGATAAAGTCGAAAGAACCGAAGTAGGCCTATAGTTGCTGACACTGTTTTTGCTCCCATTCTTGTAGATTGGATGGATAATTGCCCTCTTAAATACTCCAGGGAAGGTGACATAAGTTTGCTATATGTGTTATTAGAGGTACCAGAACATTTCGGGATGCTTTTAATACTGAAGCTGGAATGTCATCCCAACCAACAGAGCAGTTGCTACGAAGGCCCATAATAATTTTATCTATTTCATTATCATCTGTATGAGATGATGATATTATCTATAAGAGAGCCATAGAGTTGGAAGATGGCAGGTTATCGCTGAAATAGTTTTCATCGTTGCAGTTTGAGATCTTTTCAATATTTTGGGATAACTTCTTACCAATTGTAGCAAAGTATTTGTTAACCTCATTTACTGAATGTTGTGGATTCGAAGAGATTTGAAGGAGTTCTTTAGGTATATAAGATATTTTTTTCATGTGGGTGATAGTCTTTATTAGATTCCAAGTACCTTTTGGTTTTTTTTTACCTTTTCAAATTCAGTATGTTCATAAATACGTTTGAGTTTTTTTATTAAATTATTGCAATAATTACGATAACGCTTATAAATTATTTGGTTCGAGATATTGTTTGGAGAAACTTTTGCTTTTTTATGTAACTTATCTCTATGTCTAATACAGCGTAATAAACCAGGTGTGATCCAGGGTTTAATAATTCTATTTTTTCTTGATATTTTAACGGTTTAAGTGTTAGCTATAACTAAATCAGAGACAATTGAGACAAGAAACTCAGAGGCTAGATTAAGATCAGTAGATGTAAGAATACATGAAAAGTCAGTCAATTCGAGCTCGGTAGTAACATTAGTTTCATCAATAACTTTTTTGAAAGCAATTTGTTGTCGAGGTTGACTAAACGTTTTTAATTCACAGCATAATAATGTCGGAACATGATCCGTGGGCATAGTATCGAATACAAGAGTAACATTATTAGTTTTTGTCCTAGGCATCACATGATCTAAACAACATTTCATGTGTGTTGGAAATTGGTGTCCAGGTAGTATTCCTAGTGAAGCCATAGCGTCAAGATAGTTTTCAGAGCCTACTTCGTTACAATTTGGTATAATGTTAATGTTGACGTCACCCATGACTGCTACAGTTTTAAATGATGATAAGTCTTTAAGTGTTAGACTAAGGCCGTCAATAAATTCATCAACTTTTTTTTTTCATTTCATTCTTTGATGGATGGCGATATAGAGCAACAAGAGCAAATTCGGTTTTATATTTAAGAACAAACCCAGAAGCGTGTACTAGTGTTGTGGGTTGCATTACAGAGCATTCAAGGTCTGATTTTACATACATAACAACACCATCATTTTGATTTGAAAAGCTTGATCGATGTGAGGTATAGCCATCCAGAACTGGAATATATTCAGCGACACTTAACCAACATTCAGAGAGTATAAGTATTTCACAATCTGTATCAAGACATTCTAAGAGTATTAGTAATTGACTAAAGTTGCAATTAATACTGCGAATATTTAGATGAAGAATAGAGATTTTACTTTTAAGAGTTTCAATGTATGTTTTGCAGTTTTCAGGAGAAGAGAGATTTATATTGAAATATAATTATTAGAAATTTTATATTGATATGGAATCAATATCATCAGCTATAATGTTAATTGAATCATTCATTTCGTGTAATTAAGTGGTGTAGCTTGAGGACTATAAGTGTGACAATTTGAAATAGTTTTATTGTGAAAGTGACAATCGTAATAACAAAATACCAATTGATTTGTGTCAAAATGTACATATTTAGAAATAGGTTCACGGAGTACAATAATTGTGTAAGAGTGATACTTAAATGAAATGTACAAGGGCATCGAACTATATAAACCACATAAAAGCTTAATATTAGAAGCGGTTATATTTTTTTTATAACAGACACACTTTTTAGCGGATTGACATCGGAGAGTTTTTGAAATTCGATTATGAAGTAAGTATTTGAAACACACAAGGCAACAATAAAATTAAATATAACATGCAAACAATAAAATAATATGAACTCAAAGGGCATCATGCAAAATTCATGAATATCACGAAAAGGTTCAATCAATAGATCACTGAGTCAATTTTCAGTTTCGACATTAATTGACTTGAGCCTATTTAGATCGGACTCGGATTCAATACGGAGTAGTGGCGCACCGTCAGCTTTCCTCAGGTAAATCTTGCCGTATGAAGTCCAGCAATACTTATATTATAATACATGATTACTTACATTTTCCTCGATCCAATTAAATCGTAAAAATAGGTCTAAACTGTAAATTAAATATCATTTCATTTGAGCTATATTAAGTTTTGAACAAAAAAACTTATACTAAAATAAACGTCGTGAAAAATGTGATAGAATAGATTGAACCCATCCCCCTTATTCCAAAATAATAAATAGAAACGCCTCGAAACAGCGAGTTTTCTCTGAGCAGGATAAACACGTGTAAAATGAAAATGTTTGAGAGAGAGCCTCACAAATGTGATAGAATAGATTGAACCCATCCCCCTTATTCCAAAATAATAAATAGAAACGCCTCGAAACCGCGAGTTTTCTCTGAGCAGGATAAACATGTGTAAAATGAAAATGTTTGAGAGAGAGCCTCACAAATGTGATAGAATAGATTGAACCCATCCCCCTTATTCCAAAATAATAAATAGAAACGCCTCGAAACCGCGAGTTTTCTCTGAGCAAGATAAACATGTGTAAAATGAAAATGTTTGAGAGAGAGCCTCACAAATGTGATAGAATAGATTGAACCCATCCCCCTTATTCCAAAATAATAAATAGAAACGCCTCGAAACCGCGAGTTTTCTCTGAGCAGGATAAACATGTGTAAAATGAAAATGTTTGAGAGAGAGCCTCACAAATGTGATAGAATAGATTGAACCTATCCCCCTTATTCCAAAATAATAAATAGAAACGCCTCGAAACCGCGAGTTTTCTCTGAGCAGGATAAACATGTGTAAAATGAAAATGTTTGAGAGAGAGCCTCACAAATGTGATAGAATAGATTGAACCCATCCCCCTTATTCCAAAATAATAAATAGAAACGCCTCGAAACCGCGAGTTTTCTCTGAGCAGGATAAACATGTGTAAAATGAAAATGTTTGAGAGAGAGCCTCACAAATGTGATAGAATAGATTGAACCCATCCCCCTTATTCCAAAATAATAAATAGAAACGCCTCGAAACCGCGAGTTTTCTCTGAGCAGGATAAACATGTGTAAAATGAAAATGTTTGAGAGAGAGCCTCACAAATGTGATAGAATAGATTGAACCCATCCCCCTTATTCCAAAATAATAAATAGAAACGCCTCGAAACCGCGAGTTTTCTCTGAGCAGGATAAACATGTGTAAAATGAAAATGTTTGAGAGAGAGCCTCACAAATGTGATAGAATAGATTGAACCCATCCCCCTTATTCCAAAATAATAAATAGAAACGCCTCGAAACCGCGAGTTTTCTCTGAGCAGGATAAACATGTGTAAAATGAAAATGTTTGAGAGAGAGCCTCAGAAATGTGATAGAATAGATTGAACCCATCCCCCTTATTCCAAAATAATAAATAGAAACGCCTCGAAACCGCGAGTTTTCTCTGAGCAGGATAAACATGTGTAAAATGAAAATGTTTGAGAGAGAGCCTCACAAATGTGATAGAATAGATTGAACCCATCCCCCTTATTCCAAAATAATAAATAGAAACGCCTCGAAACCGCGAGTTTTCTCTGAGCAGGATAAACATGTGTAAAATGAAAATGTTTGAGAGAGAGCCTCAGAAATGTGATAGAATAGATTGAACCCATCCCCCTTATTCCAAAATAATAAATAGAAACGCCTCGAAACCGCGAGTTTTCTCTGAGCAGGATAAACATGTGTAAAATGAAAATGTTTGAGAGAGAGCCTCACAAATGCCTCAAGCGGCGCGGCGACTATCATTATCTGGATGTTGTTTTTTGGGTAAAACAATTTGATATATAAAAGAAATTGAATATTTCTGCGGAGTAACGTATAATATCTATTTTTTGGCAACTTACACAACGTGTAACAGATAGTTATGTTCTAATCTAACCAATAAAACACTGTATAAGAATTTGCAAATTTCGTTTTAGTAGTTATTTTATTAATGAAGTCCCTAGGTAACTGCTTAGGTCCCAGAAATGAGTCTAACCATTAAAACTGAAAGAATTTACAAAAGCCAGAGAATCAAATCAAATCAAATCAAAATATTTATTTTTGCAAAATAGATACATTAAGTATACTTTCTACAAGTCAAAGTTAATTTACACAATATAATATATCTTTAGAATATAAAAAAAATATATAATAATACGGGAAATAAAATATACACCTGCATTAATAAATGATAGTCGTAAGTTTTTAAATAAATAAAAAATAAATAAAATAGGGGAATCTAGGAATAAAAATATTATATATACATAATACAATGAAGAAATAATAAAAACGGGAAATACATACAAAAAATATTAAGGGTGGGCTGCTAAAATGTAATAAAGTTATACACTTGCATAAAATATAGAAATATAGGAATAAAAATATTGTATATACATAATGCCTAACCATCCGCACCATTCGATTAGTATTGCTAAGAAGAAGGGCAAGAAACTTAGCAAACATTCCTTTTTTCAAAATAAAACATATGATACAAAATCATATACATACCTACTCAAGTAAAGGCATAAAAAAATATAAGACTGCGGGAATTAGTCACGAGAAAAAAAATATATATCTTAGTCAACCCGTCTCATATTGTCTATTACCTTTAACAAAGTAAGTTTACATATTAATTAATTTTAAGCCTTTAGAGGAATCGTACAGTATTAAAATATGCTAATTATTAATTACAATATTGAATAACTTTATTATTATTTATTACACCATGCTTCATTATCATCCAAATAATCATTGATTTTATAATAAGCTTTTTTAAGTAGTCCCTGCTTAATATATACTTTAAACTTATTTTCAGGCAAACTAAGGACCTCCTCTGGAAGCTTATTGTAAAATCTTATACCATGTCCTACAAAAGAGGTACCTACTTTGGCAAGTCTTAATTTTGGAAAAGCTAGTTTATGTTTGTTTCTGGTTTCAACAGAGTGATGCACACCAAGCCTCGGGAAATTATCAATTTTTTTTCTGACATATCTAATAACTTGATAAATAAATTCACATGGGACCGTAAATATATTAATTTATTTAAACTTTTGTCTTAATGAATCTCGGTACTTCATGTTATAAATAGACCGAATTGCTCTCTTTTGCAAGACAAAGACTGCTTCTATATCCGCGGCTCTACCCCACAACATTATGCCATATGACATAATGCTGTGAAAATAACTGAAATATACTAATCTAGCAGTATCTTCATCAGTAATCTGCCTTATGCGTCTAACAGCGTATGCGGCTGAACTAAGTCTACCACAGAGAGCTTCTATGTGGGGACCCCACTGAAGACGAGAGTCTATAGTAATACCTAAAAACTTAGTTTCGTTAACTAACTCCAGCTTGGACCCCTGCAAAAATAAACTGACATCTACTTGAATTACATTTGGTAAAGTAAACTTTATACATTTCGTCTTTTTTGCATTTAGAACTAAATTATTTGCAGTGAACCAATCAAGAATCAGAGAGAGGGTTGAATTCGCGTCATCAAGTATATCGTTATGTCGATTCACTTTAAAAATAAGTGACGTGTCATCTGCGAATAGAACTATCTCAGATAAGTCTCTAACTAAGTAAGGAAGGTCATTTATGTATATTAAAAACAATAGGGGCCCCAATATGGAGCCCTGCGGAACACCCATTTTGAGATTATTCACGCGAATGTAATTAATAGTGATGTCCCTGGGAAACTGTCCATCCCCAGAAAAATAACAATCTATAGCACTCAGAGATAATGTAACTTCCCATAAGTGAAAGAATTTTCAGAATCAGATAAGTAGTTCCGGGGATTACCTCCGACATCCGAACTCACAAACATATTAGGTTCCGTTTCGAAATGAGCGAAAATCGCTCGGAGTGACGTAATTTTCACCCTGGACCGTTCAAAAATTTACACGAATTAAGGGTCCGTATAAGGCTAGATGCCCAACTTTAAATGAGCATATCACTTTGTGTAACTTAGTTAATCGATATAGTAAAAATAATATAAATAGTAGACTACGAGGGGTGGCTGATATAAAATCTCCTTTGTTAAAGAAAGTTTAAAAAATGTTACTGGCCACTATATTCTCGTATTCTTTGTTTATTCCTTTTTTAAAAATTATGACACTTATTTGTTTCTACGAGTTCAATTTTTTTTTGGCGCGTCTTCGTTTTTATCAAGTTGCAATAAAATTAAAAATGGATAAAATTGAGTATCGCGCTGTGATTAAATTCCTCGGTAAAGAAGGGAATACGCCGACGCAGATCCGAGAGCGCATGTTTAAGGTGTTCGGAGATTCATGTCCTTCCAAATTTGTAATAAAGTTTTGGTCAAAGCAGTTTAAACAAGGCCGTGTGAGCTTAGAAGACGATCCCCGTAGTGGAAGGCCCATTTCTGCAGTTACCGCAGATAATGTGGAAAAAGTGAAGAAACTGATCCTTGCCGATCGGCGAATTAAGCAGTGGGAAATAGCTAGAGATGTTGGCATTAGCAAGGAACGAGTTCATGAAATAATTCATGAACATTTGGGAATGTCCAAGGTGAGCGCACGTTGGGTGCCTAAAATGTTGACCCCGTTTGATAAGCAAAGGCGTGTGGAATGTTGTCAGTCATTTTTAGACTTGGTAAAGGATAAAGAGGAAGAAACTATCCTGCGAATAGTGACCTGTGATGAAACTTGGATTCGTCAGTGGGATCCCGAAAGCAAACAAGAATCGATGCAATGGAAATTTAAAGGGGAAAAACCACCAAGGAAGTTTAAGGTCCGGCTGTCAGCGGGCAAACTAATGGCAACCATTTTTTGGGATGTTGAGGGGATTCTTATGATAGATTACCTGCCAAAAAACACCACGATGAATGCTGAATACTATGCGAACTTACTTGACCAGCTACGCAAAAAAATAAAAGAAGACAGGAGGGGCAAACTTAGCAAAGGCGTTTTGATTTTGCATGATAATGCACCCGCGCACACGGCCTTTAAGGCGCGGTCATCTCTGACAAAAAACGGCTTTACAGAGATCAACCACCCACCCTGTCCAGACCTGGCTCCCTCTGACTACTTCTTATTTAAAAATTTAAAGAAAAATTTGAGAGGGCGCAGATTTTCAACAGACGAAGAGATGAAGGACGCTGTGAATGACTATTTTGACGAACAAAATAATAATTATTATTTTAATGGTATGCTGTCACTTATTGACAAATGTCGTAAGTGCATTTCAGTTGCAGGGGACTATATTGAAAAATAAAAAATAAATTATTAATCCATGTATTTTCTTTCATAGTCAGGTAGATTACTTTTCAGCCACCCCTCGTACATACACACCCCTCGTATATGGCTAATAAGCTGATCTTAGAAAAAAACGAAAAATCTTTAAGTTCGCTTGATAGAAAGAAAATACGAAGTTACCTCTAAATTTCATGTTTTTTGAGTGTTAAAGGACCTTCCTTAAATCATAAAGCCCTGAAATTTTCATTAAAATTAAGTTAACAGATGATATCGTCGGCTCGCTTTAGAATATTTAAAAAATTGCATCTAGAAGCAGAGTTATTATATAAAAACGCAGATTTTTGTGGGCGAGTGTTTCTTGGTGGTCGTAACAGCCACGGCTGAGAGCACGCTATTTTAAACTAAAAGGAAACGCCGTAGAGTTCAATTCTGATTGATGCAAAATGAGGTGCTGAATCTGACCTTATATGCAGCCTTAAACCGAGGGTAAACGAACTGTTACCTGACAGTTGCACGGAAGTGTTTTGAAACGCTTCGGAGTAATGCGAAAATCACACTGGCCACCTGATATTGTGCAACCAGAATTTTCTTTCTCTTTCTCTGATACAGATCTCCATCCATCCATTCATCCATCCATCCATCAGCCTGATTCGTCCACTGCTGGACATAGGCCTTTCCAGGATTTCAACACTCTTGGCGATGCTGGAAGAAATGCCCATACTCACACACGCTGGGCAGGCGGGTTGGTGAGCGCGGTGCCGAAACCCTTGCACCAGTGACGCCGCTGCCCGTCACCAGTATGTTTTATATAAGGCCCGGCAATTGGATGGATATACCGCCATCCATCGGTCCCAGGCAATGGTGGGCCGCCTGGTTTTGCCTGAATTCATTGCCTGGTTCTCTTACTCTCCCTCGAATAACCTCGGGAGGATTTGCGAGTAAGATGGTGGTACCTCCACAGTCGAGCCCGGCATCAGCTCTACCACCTAGTAGAAGGTAGGCTTCTAATAAACGAGTGAAATTTCGCACCTATGATCGCATGTTTCGCGCTTCCTTAGTGTAGATGTAGATTAGTGTATATTTTATCTAGGTATAAAAGTACCACCACCACTTACTCAGCATGAAAGTGCCGGATATAGGCGCCTACATACTTACAATGTAGGCATTCGCTAAGGAAGTTATAAGTGTGATGTAGATAGGTAAAACGTGTAAAATAATAGCTAAACTTCGAAAATCAACTTACATCTTTTTAAGATCCTCAAAAACCTTTTTTCTCCTTTAAAAGAGCCCGTGAGAGAACCAATCACCATCGTCCACCTAGGTTGGTGGTAAAGACACCAATACACCCCGACTAAATACCAAAGACCGTTCAATGGCAGTAGCGTCTATGGCGTGATGTAGTCCTTTTGCTATCTTGCCTGCCCAGCGCAATAGGCTTGTACACAGGGTAAACAAAATATTATTCTATAGGTATTTAGTCCGTCATTTAGACTATCAAAAAATATTGGACGCGTATTTTTTCTTTTATCAATCAAACAAAAAATTACAGAGATAAAGCGCGTCAAAGTTTGGGAGTGGGGGAAAATGACGTCACTTCTAAGTAAAATTGTACCTAGATGTGACGTCACTCGGAACTTCAGCGGGCTATATCTTCATCATTTTTTGTTTAATTGAAAAAAGAAAAAATAACTTGTCCAATATTTTCTGATAATCTAACTGACGGACTAATAACATTTAAACCTGTAATCTTGAGGAGCCATGTCCAGCAGTAGTTATTGGGTGCAGCGTGGCGATGACTAAATGCGACTTTGACTTTGAAATTATCGGTCTGATATCGGGCGTATATTGACTAATGATAGATAAGATACCCAAAGGCTCAAGACTAATCATGACTTATTTATGGCAGTGAGAATGTGAAATGAGTGTCAGACGAAGACTCTCTGAACAAATCGTGAGTAAATGTAGTATTGTTGCACTTTTGTTAGCTTAGTATGTCATTATTGTTTAAGATAATATGTTCAAAGAGCCGGTAACGACCTGAAAGTCCGTTATAAAAGACTTTTTCATTTATTATTATATTAAATACCGGCTTTAATACTCACTTATTATTATCAGTGGCCGTGTGACAACGTCGGTGAACGACACTCGCCTTGAAAATGACAAAATTGTTTCGGTGAAACAGTGGGCATTTCGTTAACAATAATAATACGTGAGTGTTAAAGCCGGTATTTAATAATAATGTAGTTTATCAGCGCATGTGAGTCTTAATAATATTATAACGTTTTCATTTATTTTACAAACGCTTTGCTAACGCTGATTTTGATTTTGATAAGCCGGAGAAGGAAATTGACTAATTTCAGAGACGGGTGTCAAAAGTGACAGATCTTTACTTGACAGATTTTATTTCTGAGAAAAGAAAAGTATGTGATGCTCGGAGATACTTGGTCCGAGATATGATGGGTGTCAAAAGTGCCATATGTCACACCATTTTTTTAAAGTTCTCTTCCTCCTAGTGAAAGTCCTGTCAAAATCGGTTCAGCCGTTTCGGAGATTAGCCTGGACAAACAAATAGACAAACGGACAGGCTTTTTTTAAACACGTGTATACGATTTGTTTAACTATACGTGGCATTACGTGTGCTAAAGACCTAATTATACGTATAAACGAAGTTTCCAAGCCTACCGGAGGTACCGTACAGGTTTTCGTGGTGAGCAGTAAAGCTATTTTCGCGTTGAGCTAGAAGCTTGATATTTTAGCAGCACCATGGGGTTGTAGCTGGTCGTAGACTTCGTGTCAGTTTCAACTTATTATTCACAGTAAATACCATCTTTTGTTATCAATGTAACCCTTTATTTTACTCTGTTTTAACTCCCCACTAATTTTCTCTCGAATAGTGATTTCGTTGGATTTTTCTTTATAAAATATGATTGAATTAAAAGCGATTTAAAAATAAATATTTTTTTCCATCTAGAGACCGACTAATTGATTAAAAACTCAGGCACGTTATATTATGGTGTTTGTCGTGATCGTCACGGCTCAAAAAGCTCTATTTTAAACGTCATAGATTTCAGTTCTACTTCATGCAAAAGTGCTCAATCTCTCTGAATCAGGGACAAAAACCGCCCATGGACGTGATTGCATTGAAAGTGTTAAAGTAAGCGAAAAAACTTGTTAACTGATATTTATTCATTATTTATAGCAATATGTAACATTTTATCATTTGACATTGAATTTCTATAGAGATATGATGAGACTTGGTAGACATATCTGGAGCAGTCAGTATAAGTCGATAAAAAACCGGCCAAGTGCGAGTCGAGAGAGATAGACCCTATAACGAAAATGGTCTAGGACTGATAACTTTGATGACTAGACTCGGACTAGATGCTGTGCACGTAGGAAAACGCAATGTAACTGGCTCGGACGTCGAAACACTGCGTCGGAATGGTCAGGATTTCTCAGTCTCAGGTGTTTTCAGGGACTCAATGGAGAATAAATGACGGTATTTCTTTAATACTGAGGAACCGCCTCACAACACACCGTGCTTGAAGTGAACAATAAACTGATAACTTTGATGACCGGACTAGATGCTGTTCACGTAGGAAAACGCAATGTAACTGGCTCGGACGTCGAAACACTGCGTCGGAATGGTCAGGATTTCTCAGTCTCAGGTGTTTTCAGGGACTCAATGGAGAATAAATGACGGTATTTCTTTAATAATGAGGAACCGCCCCACAACACACCGTGCTTGAAGTGAACAATAAACTGATAACTTTGATGACCGGACTAGATGCTGTTCACGTAGGAAAACGCAATGTAACTGGCTCGGACGTCGAAACACTGCGTCGGAATGGTCAGGATTTCTCAGTCTCAGGTGTTTTCAGGGACTCAATGGAGAATAAATGACGGTATTTCTTTAATACTGAGGAACCGCCTCACAACACACCGTGCTTGAAGTGAACAATAAACTGATAACTTTGATGACCGGACTAGATGCTGTTCACGTAGGAAAACGCAATGTAACTGGCTCGGACGTCGAAACACTGCGTCGGAATGGTCAGGATTTCTCAGTCTCAGGTGTTTTCAGGGACTCAATGGAGAATAAATGACGGTATTTCTTTAATAATGAGGAACCGCCTCACAACACACCGTGCTTGAAGTGAACAATAAACTGATAACTTTGATGACCGGACTAGATGCTGTTCACGTAGGAAAACGCAATGTAACTGGCTCGGACGTCGAAACACTGCGTCGGAATGGTCAGGATTTCTCAGTCTCAGGTGTTTTCAGGGACTCTTTCTTTCTTTCTTTCTAAATACTTTATTGCACAAAACAAAAGTTACATGTACAACAGGCGGACTTAATGCTAAAAGCATTTTCTCCCAGTCAACCCGACAGAAAGTACAAGAAATGAACAGAGGCAGGCGTGCAGAAAGGCTTTAAGACATAAAAAAAATAAGTGAGAAAAAAAAAAGACATGAATGTACTAATAAATAAAATAGATAAGTAGATTTGTAGGTAAATACTAAATACATAAATTAATAAAAATACATAAATATATTTTAAACAAATAACAATAATTACTACATAAATACGATTATATAATATTATATAAATATATATAATACAATAATAAATACAAGAATATACAAGAATAGACTACTAGTCGTGATAATTTCAGATTGCTATGTTGACACCAGATTTACTGTATTTTACTAAGATAATGTCTGCGCAAGGACTGTTTAAACGCATGACGAGACGGGGCATTTCTAATTTTAACGGGTAGATCGTTCCACAAACGGACAGCCGTGACGGCAAAAGAATCGGACATAAAACCAGAACGGTGAGAAGGAAAAGACAAGAGAAGGTTGTTAGAGGACCTGAGGAGTTTACAGTGGGTGTTATCTAAAAGATGAAACAAAGATTTGAGGTAAGGGGGAGTACACGGGTCATTAATAATAGAGAAAAGAAGACACAGAATTCTAACATTCCTTCGCTCACGAACTGGAAGCCAGTGTAACCTGGAACGGAACTCAGACACGTGATCGTATTTGCTCAATGGAGAATAAATGACGGTATTTCTTTAATACTGAGGAACCGCCTCACAACACACCGTGCTTGAAGTGAACAATAAACTGATAACTTTGATGACCGGACTAGATGCTGTTCACGTAGGAAAACGCAATGTAACTGGCTCGGACGTCGAAACACTGCGTCGGAATGGTCAGGATTTTTCAGTCTCAGGTGTTTTCAGGGACTCAATGGAGAATAAATGACGGTATTTCTTTAATACTGAGGAACCGCCTCACAACACACCGTGCTTGAAGTGAACAATAAACTGATAACTTTGATGACCGGACTAGATGCTGTTCACGTAGGAAAACGCAATGTAACTGGCTCGGACGTCGAAACACTGCGTCGGAATGGTCAGGATTTCTCAGTCTCAGGTGTTTTCAGGGACTCAATGGAGAATAAATGACGGTATTTCTTTAATACTGAGGAACCGCCTCACAACACACCGTGCTTGAAGTGAACAATAAACTGATAACTTTGATGACCGGACTAGATGCTGTTCACGTAGGAAAACGCAATGTAACTGGCTCGGACGTCGAAACACTGCGTCGGAATGGTCAGGATTTCTCAGCCTCAGGTGTTTTCAGGGACTCAATGGAGAATAAATGACGGTATTTTTTTAATACTGAGGAACCGCCTCACAACACACCGTGCTTGAAGTGAACAATAAACTGATAACTTTGATGACCGGACTAGATGCTGTTCACGTAGGAAAACGCAATGTAACTGGCTCGGACGTCGAAACACTGCGTCGGAATGGTCAGGATTTCTCAGTCTCAGGTGTTTTCAGGGACTCAATGGAGAATAAATGACGGTATTTCTTTAATACTGAGGAACCGCCTCACAACACACCGTGCTTGAAGTGAACAATAAACTGATAACTTTGATGACCGGACTAGATGCTGTTCACGTAGGAAAACGCAATGTAACTGGCTCGGACGTCGAAACACTGCGTCGGAATGGTCAGGATTTCTCAGTCTCAGGTGTTTTCAGGGACTCAATGGAGAATAAATGACGGTATTTCTTTAATAATGAGGAACCGCCTCACAACACACCGTGCTTGAAGTGAACAATAAACTGATAACTTTGATGACCGGACTAGATGCTGTTCACGTAGGAAAACGCAATGTAACTGGCTTGGACGTCGAAACACTGCGTCGGAATGGTCAGGATTTTTCAGTCTCAGGTGTTTTCAGGGACTCAATGGAGAATAAATGACGGTATTTCTTTAATACTGAGGAACCGCCCCACAACACACCGTGCTTGAAGTGAACAATAAACTGATAACTTTGATGACCGGACTAGATGCTGTTCACGTAGGAAAACGCAATGTAACTGGCTCGGACGTCGAAACACTGCGTCGGAATGGTCAGGATTTCTCAGTCTCAGGTGTTTTCAGGGACTCAATGGAGAATAAATGACGGTATTTCTTTAATACTGAGGAACCGCCTCACAACACACCGTGCTTGAAGTGAACAATAAACTGATAACTTTGATGACCGGACTAGATGCTGTTCACGTAGGAAAACGCAATGTAACTGGCTCGGACGTCGAAACACTGCGTCGGAATGGTCAGGATTTCTCAGTCTCAGGTGTTTTCAGGGACTCAATGGAGAATAAATGACGGTATTTCTTTAATACTGAGGAACCGCCTCACAACACACCGTGCTTGAAGTGAACAATAAACTGATAACTTTGATGACCGGACTAGATGCTGTTCACGTAGGAAAACGCAATGTAACTGGCTCGGACGTCGAAACACTGCGTCGGAATGGTCAGGATTTCTCAGTCTCAGGTGTTTTCAGGGACTCAATGGAGAATAAATGACGGTATTTCTTTAATACTGAGGAACCGCCTCACAACACACCGTGCTTGAAGTGAACAATAAACTGATAACTTTGATGACCGGACTAGATGCTGTTCACGTAGGAAAACGCAATGTAACTGGCTCGGACGTCGAAACACTGCGTCGGAATGGTCAGGATTTCTCAGTCTCAGGTGTTTTCAGGGACTCAATGGAGAATAAATGACGGTATTTCTTTAATACTGAGGAACCGCCTTACAACACACCGTGCTTGAAGTGAACAATAAACTGATAACTTTGATGACCGGACTAGATGCTGTTCACGTAGGAAAACGCAATGTAACTGGCTCGGACGTCGAAACACTGCGTCGGAATGGTCAGGATTTTTCAGTCTCAGGTGTTTTCAGGGACTCAATGGAGAATAAATGACGGTATTTCTTTAATACTGAGGAACCGCCTCACAACACACCGTGCTTGAAGTGAACAATAAACTGATAACTTTGATGACCGGACTAGATGCTGTTCACGTAGGAAAACGCAATGTAACTGGCTCGGACGTCGAAACACTGCGTCGGAATGGTCAGGATTTTTCAGTCTCAGGTGTTTTCAGGGACTCAATGGAGAATAAATGACGGTATTTCTTTAATACTGAGGAACCGCCTCACAACACACCGTGCTTGAAGTGAACAATAAACTGATAACTTTGATGACCGGACTAGATGCTGTGCACGTAGGAAAACGCAATGTAACTGGCTCGGACGTCGAAACACTGCGTCGGAAGGGTCAGGATTTCTCAGTCTCAGGTGTTTTCAGGGACTCAATGGAGAATAAATGACGGTATTTCTTTAATACTGAGGAACCGCCTCACAACACACCGTGCTTGAAGTGAACAACAGAGTTTTCTACTAGTTATTATATTAGGTACTCCGTGATTAGGGTTGCCAGATGGGAAAACCAAAATATCTGGGCAAAATTTCAAAAAGTCGGAATTTTTGAATTATGGTCAGGACAAATAAAAATTATGAAACAGAAAAATATTTTTGATATTAAAATTAAAGTAATTAGAACAAAATATTTATATTTTTGCAAATTATGAGATTATGCAGTTGAAAATTAGAAGATCAAATTATGAGACAACTAAAACATACTTATTTCCTACTTTGCCACAAGTATTTGGCATTTGAGTTCACTAACTCCACCAATTTGGTGCCCTAGGGGTATTAAAAAAAGTTTAAACAATTTTGATCAAATTTAAATCTTACTAATACTTCGGCTTTAATTGAATATATTGCCATTCGATTTCTGTCTTTGGTATACAAATTATTGTTTAATAAACTGAAAATCCTTTTATAAAAAGCATTGCTTATTGGGATCGATAAGACAAAAAAAAATTTTTTTTTCATATTTAAGGCCCTCGTAGCCTCCAATAACCTTGAGTTATTTTAAACAAAGTCAAAATGAATGTTAAAACCTTGCATTTGATTTTGTAATCGACTGCTCCGAAACTTGGCGTTAACGGCAACGTTGATGCCACGCGCTCTCAAAATATCTAGTTTTTATTTATTAACTCTGCTGTAAATCAACACTTTTAAACTTCCTGCAATGAGTTTTATAAGATATACTATTTTTTTGTATTTTAGTGCAAGAAACATTAGCGGTTTCCAAGAAATAGCCAATTTTATTCCAAAAACAGCTTGACTTTGGGAAATATTTTCAAGGTGTTTCTTATAGGCGAGAATAATTTCCTGCAATGAGATTGTTTATACTTTAAATAATGACATATATATTTTTTATAATTTTTAAGTAAGCCGTTTAAGAGAAATGACTTCATCAATGGGAGTAATTTTAGGATGACGCGGGAACATTCATTTTTTATAAATCTTTAGTTAGGTCACATTTGGAATATGCCTCTTCGATATGGAATCCAGTCTATGACTATTATGTCCAAAAAGTTGAGATGATCCAAAAGAGATTTGTAAACTATCGTCTCAGGCATAGCCGTCTTTCTTACAATGATCTTTTAGTCAAGTTTGGGCTAATGTCTCTTACCGACAGAAGAAGTCTGGCCGACTCCGTTGTCCTTCGTAGTATATGCGTTGGAGAATACAAATGCCCAGATCTTTTATCTCAAGTTGATTTTCGTCTTCCAAGTCTCCGTCAACGTAGCACTATATCCAAGTATTTATTTTATCTCAGGAGGACTAGAACACAAAATGGCAAAAGAGCCCCAATATATCGTATGTGCAAGAGTGTAAATGTTTTGAACATCGATTTCTTTAATTGTTCACTAAATAGTTTTAAAAATAAAGTTAAGAAAGCGTTAAACAACAAAATCAAACAGTAATTCAAATTTCATGTAAATTCCATGTTATTTTTATTTATTCTTTTTATTTTTAAGATTGCATGCGCATGCTTACTTTTAAGTTATAATTAACTTATGATTAAGTTTAAAAAAGTATAGTTATTACTTTCTCAATCTACATAATTTTACTCGTCTGATCCTATCTGTGAGAATTTCAAGGAAATAGATACATCTAAACTAGTTTAAATATCATAGTTATTAAGTCTAAGCTGTATTTGTTTCTGTTTTTTCTCCTTGAATAAATAAATAAATAAATAAACACGCGCCCTAAACATCATCATTATCATCATTTATTTATTCACAAATCATATACATGACATTTGAATTTTGGTAACTAAAACTAAAATACAACAATAATAATATTGAACTATGTCTAAAATTACAAATTGCAAAAACTACTTACAATTCGTCAATCGAATACATGCACTTCTTCAATAAAAACCATTTTAATTTATTTTTGAATTTAGTGTAGCTAGTAATAATTTTCAACTCTATTGGCAATTTATTAAACAATGCAACTGATTGGAATTGCGCACTGTGCCTCACTATATCTAACTTCGGACATAAACTAGTGGCTAGATCTTTGCGGCGGGAGCCTAATCTCTCTTCCTGTTTAGCTTTCGATTCAAATTTATGTAACTCCTTGACCAAGTCCGATAAAAGCACCAGAACGTAAAGACTTGGAGCTGTTAAAATTTCTAACTCTGAAAAGTGCTCCCTGCATGATTCTTGCTGCGGAATACGAACCATCGTTCGAATAGCCCTTTTTTGAATAATGAATGCTTTTTCTATGTTGTACTTGTAACTACTACCCCAAAATTTAATTCTGTATCTCATACTTTAATACTTAATGTAACTATGTCTTTAGCTGTTATTTATGTACAAGTGGCTTTGCTATCTATTCCTGGCTCTAATTGTTTATTTATTTGCCTACAAGCCACTTGAAATAAAAGGGAAGCACGGATAGGTAGGTATAATGTTTTTAATGCTCAAAACTCATTCTACCTGCCTATCTCTCTAAAATTGGGCGTGATAATATGAAGTAAACTCAAGATATTTAATTAAGAGTTCCCGGGTACAAATCCCGGTTCAGAGCTCCTCACGTCCAGATTTACTTTTCTGATTTTCTATACCGCAGTGATATAAATTTAATTTGTTATCTCATTGAGATGGATAAATCGCCAAGTGTTTAAAAATATAGAAATGTATTTCTATCGTAGTTAAGATATTTACATTGCACTTAAATCTAACTTAAATAAATTTTTGATATATACACATTCTTAGTTACTCTAAGCGCAACATTTGAGAGGTGGTCTGTCATGTGTTAGCGGACTCTGCTTTGTCGTGTACACCCTCCATTTCTATATATTTGGATGTAAAGAAAAAAATACGTCATAAGATAACTTTGACTTCATTTTATTGTATTATGACTATTATTGTAAATTTAAAGATACAAGATACATCAAGAGCCAATGTCATTTTTAAATAAACGAAAAACAAAGGCAAGCCAGACGTCACGCAAGAGAAAGAGGAAATATGCCCGTTCAATACAATCACCTGTCTTAGTACTTAAAATTAATATACGTTCTGGTGTTTTTTTCCTGTTTACACGTTAACGTCCGACTCTCTACTCGGAATTATAACAATATCCAAGATACAAACAGTAGGTAACAACATTAACAGATAAACTGCAGTAATAAAAACATGACTACTTACTTCTTTATTGTTTTATGTACGGTCATATATATTACCATTAAAACGTAATCGGTACATACGTAATGAAATGATATGTCGGTCTGTCAAATATTTAGAATAAAAATAAATATTTTAATTGAATTTTGGCATCAGGTGAAGTCCTATGGCATAACAAATAACTGCTACGAAATCTCACGCGTGTAAGACACGCACTTAGCCCATTTGTTTTTAAGAGTGTATAATACCTCACTTCCCTTCGCGTGATCCTGCTTTATACCAACAAATACTGCAACAATCACTCTGAAATTAATATATAATAAAGTTGAAGACTAATGCTATGTCAATGCTGTGGTGAAAACTTGATTCCATTAAATTTTCTTGATAAAAAGAAAATACAAAGTTACCTCCAAACCGTACAATAAAGCGATAGCATTCGATGAATACTTGAAATTAGATCTGAAACTTTGCATGGTATAACTGACATTAGTATAAAAAAGCTGCAGACTATAACATAAAAATAAAAAAAACCATCAGTGTAGCCGCGATTTCAAAATACATTTTTGTGAGCGCGGCATCTGAAGTTATTTGATAGTTCTTTATTTTCAGGCAACTGGTTGAAGGTTTAAAATAATTTTATTTTTAGAGAGAAATCTGAAAAAAATCATATAAAAACAAACATCGCAAATGAAAAAAAAAAGGTTTTTTTGGTACCGATAGATGGTTTTAATTAATTATTAAAAAATTACTCCTCTATCCAACAACATTATTTGAAAACTTCTTAAAAATTATGACGTTTCCAATTTTTCACGTGCTTTTTAGGGTTCCGTGCCTCAAGAGGAAAAAACAGAGCCCTTCACTTTGCTGTCCGTCTGTCTGTCCGTCCGTCCGTCTGTCTGTCAGGACCCTTTATCTCGGGAACGCGAGGTATCAAATTGAAATTAAAACCATATAACTACTCAAGTCTACAGTCCCTTGAAGCTGTGAAAAAATCACGTTAACGTCTAGAAAAAATACGGCCATTTATGCCACAAAAACGTATATTTCGACTCTCTCAAGGGAATCAAAATTTATAGAGTTTTTTCCGTTGACCTTGAACTATGAAATTTGGCAAGTAATACCGCATTATACTACAAGTATAGGGAAAAATCTGAAAAATTATTAAATTATAAAAAATGTAGTCTTTAACGGAACCCTCGGTGGGCGAGTCCGACTCGCACTTGTCCGGTTTTTATTTTCAAGCTTTAAGATTTAAGATGAAGATTCCGACTCGCACTTGTCAAAAAAAGCATATATACCATGTGGCATTTTTCATATTTAATATTGTAGGAAAATACAACTCATCATTATGTCTACGATGCTTTGATTCCAAAAATTATCTTTGTTTTTTGCCTCTATGATAAAACTAACAAAGACGCCGAAAAATGATTTTCGCAAATTATAAAAAGACCGCTTAAACATGGATTAAGCTATCCGAAGACACAATAAACAAATTATTATCAATCCATAAATTTTGAATCGAATCACTTCGAATTCAAATCTTGGTTATAATTTTTTTTTATTTGCAGCTACCGGTGGTGAAGTGTCAAGTTTAGTGCTATATTGTTTGATATTATACAGTCAATAAAATACTAAATTGTGTAAAAATGAACTCTAACTCATATACCGTAAATCCTTCGCATCTGAGAAAAAGAAGATACCTGAAGGTTTTTTTCGAGTTTTTCTATAAAATGTATTAATGGTGGTTTGTGAGTTGTGTGTAGTTTTGCAATTTTTCGCGATCATTATGATAAAAGGTGACTTTCGTTTATGTAACCAAATTTATACTGGAGACTCGGTAAGTGTTCAAGGTTTAATAACCCTGTTTGCGTTATACGAAAATATTTTGTTATGCCTTTAAGCTTGTTTAAGAACAACCTAGAGTCAATTAGTATAGGAGGTCTATATTTTATTTTTCGTATTTCACACGAAGGGTTGTTGAATTGATCCTGACCACTTACCGAGTCCCCAGTATGAAATTGGCTAGCTATACGAAAGTCACCTTACATAATCATTTCAAAACCATTATAATTCGAGCAACAAGGGGTCATAAACAAACAAAACTGAAAAACTAAGTTAACTTGAGTTTTTAGTATTTTTTGTTTAAATACAGAATATGGTACGTAATATGCAGAAATTCATAACTAGTTTAGTTTTAATTAGGATAAAATGCTACTCAAAAATGGCCTTAAAGTGATAAATTTGACGGCCTTCATTTCTGAAAAAAATATATTTGTACTCTACTCAATGAGCTTAGACACCCAATATATTTGTACTCTACTCAATGAGCTTAGACACCCAATATATTTGTACTCTACTCAATGAGCTTAGACACCCAATATACTTGTACTCTACTCAATGAGCTTAGACACCCAATATATTTGTACTCTACTCAATGAGCTTAGACACCCAATATATTTGTACTCTACTCAATGACCTTAGACACCCAATATATTTGTACTCTACTCAATGAGCTTAGACACCCAATATATTTGTACTCTACTCAATAAGCTTGAGACAACTAATATTTACCGAAGTTTATAGCCTATGTAAGAGTTTTTTTAAGCATTTAGTTTTATTATTACTTTAATATTTAGTTTGGTAATATATGTTGTTGAAAACAAGACTGTTTTAGCTTACGAGTTGGTGACAAGCACTGTAAGTAGGCTAAGGTTCTTATGTGAAAATAAATAAATAAAAATAATAAATAATGGGTAACAAAAAAAAATGAGACCCCAGTATAATAGTTTATACTTACTTACTTATTCCCAATCTCCGCTGGGGAGCAAAGGGCCGTTATGAAGTGCCGCGATTCTTGACGATCCTTAGCCAACTCGGAGATCTCCGACCATGTCATCACCGCCTGGTCCAGTTCTCTCTTCACTGTGCGCCAGGTCTCGCATGGTCTGCCGAGTTTTCGACTTCCGCTTTCAGGTACTGTGTATGTGTGTATTTGGCTGTAAGGCCTATCGCCATAGTCTTAGAAGAAGTAAACACTTTTATGCACTAGAACATAAAAAGTAGTTTTAGTCCGCTTACACCTAGCATAAGCAATGAGAAGTGAATAGAGGTATAAATTATCTACACGATATGATATTAATAGCTACTCATATATCTACTAAATACTATAACGTTATATACAGGGTGTAAATAGAATGCGATCATTAAATAAAACCACATACTCTACTGATCATACTGAACAACCATCCGAAAAAACCCGCCCAAATATTCAGAGGAAAAGATATTCAACTGTAACTCAAAGATCTATCTCTCTCGTAGGAGGAAGGTCACTTTTAGAACGCTGCACTGGGACAGCTGTTTCACGGACGACGCTCTCTCGATACTCGCCCGTATGTCGGTGCGTTAGGGTTCACGTAACTCTAAACCAATATTAAAAATCGGCGTTTTCAGTATCTTTTTTAGAGATAAAATTTAAAAAAAAGTATTTCAAATCAAATTTGATCATTTATTTGTCAACATGGGTAAATTTTGTGATATTACATAGATTATGAGCCTGATATGTTGCGCCTTATAGACATCAGGCGAAGGGTCCATTTAACACGATTCCCATCGGCTTGTTTAGAAAATGGCATCCATACTTCATTTCTTTATTCCTTGCTGTTCGCTTTGTCAAACATTTCCATAAATTTCAATCGACAAATACCTACATTTGTTTTCCTTGGTTGCTTTCTGAGTAAGAAGATGATTTTGCCTGGCTTCCCTTTTTAAAATGTTAACCCTTCGCCACTGATTTCTCATCTTAAATAAAGTCATGCATTTAATTACATTACATAATTAATTAAAGGACATAACAATAATTTATCCTAAACTGTAAACATGAAAATTTCATTCATGGAAAAGAAAAATTATGCTATTGAGCATTTATGACAAGACAGGAAGATACTATTTAAAGTTTTCATCACTCAAAAATTCATCAATTGCCTACGATTACGACAATGACACCCCACATGACGGGGTGAAAAAAAACCTCGCCTCCTTTCTCATG
The DNA here is from genome assembly GCA_910592155.1 of Ypsolopha scabrella. Classification (NCBI taxonomy): domain Eukaryota; kingdom Metazoa; phylum Arthropoda; class Insecta; order Lepidoptera; family Ypsolophidae; genus Ypsolopha; species Ypsolopha scabrella. The sequence continues at coordinate 20,688,015 of OU342983.1, forward strand.
TACTCATTAAAATTTAATTTTTAATTCAATATTCACTTTTGGGTCAACATTCTACATAATAGATCCAAATTTCAGATCTCCACTTCATTTCGTTTGCAAGCTAGAGACCCGTGACAAACGGACAGACAGCAGAGCGACATTAATAGGGCTCCATTTTGCCCTTTGGGCACGGAACCCTAAAAATAGTTATGTATTAAAAAGGAATTCACCTTTCTTGCTATCAATACTATTTTAAAAACCAATGAAAAAATAAACTTATCCTAAAACCAATGGGAAACTTATGTCAAATTTTCAAATTCAAGACTACTAACATCTGAATCCATTCCACTAATAACTAGACATAAAGAATTTTGCAAATTTTTCTGGGTTACTCTGGTTCGTGACTGGATTTATTGATTTTCATCCCTGCTTTATTTGTTTTCACCTTTCACTCACTTGCTCTTTTACTCAGATCGGCTAAGATGTTGCATGAAAACAACAAATCGCGACTTTCCGGTAAAATGTTAGTCTAATTTTAAATTATTCCTTGCCGCGGGCCGTTTTAAAAACCTAAAGGCTGCCTTTAAGGTGAGATTGAGCACCTCATTTTGCACCAATCAGAACTGAACTCTACGACGTTTCTTTTTAGTTTAAAGTAGCACGCTCTCAGCCGTGGCTGTTACGACCACCAAGAAACGCGCCCACAAAAATCTGTGTTTATATTTAATAACTCTGCCTTTCTCGATGCAATTTTTAAAATATTCTAAGACGAACCGACGATGTCATTTGTTGACTTATTTTTAATACAAATATTAAGACTTTATGATTTAAGAAAGGTTCTTTAACACTCAAAAAACATGAAATTTAGAGGTAACGTCGTATTTTTTTTTATCGAGCGAACTTAAATATTTTGCGTTTTTTCTAAGATCAATCTATTAGATCTATACTATTTTCACTATACCGATTAACCAAGTTACACAATATGATATGCTCATTTGAAGTTGGGCATCTAGCCGCGGGCTGGCGGTTGCATATATATGCTAGACTTTGATAGATTAGTCAGTCAGTCAGGGTGTTATATAGATTAAATATTGTTTTGTGTCAAGCGAATCGTAATAATTTTCGTCTAATTCTTTTCAGAACTACAAACATGCCTACACAGGCGTCCCGACCTCGGACCACTATGACAAAGAAAAGCCCTGGAAACGGGTATTATTTTGTTTATCATTATCATCATCTTCAACGTCATCATCATCATCATCATCAACGTCATCATCATCTGGTGATCGTCTTGGTTCATCATAGCTTGCTTATACCGGGTGTTAATGGACTGTTATCTTTAAATGAAAGTATAGTAAGTACTGCTGATCATAATAATCAAAGAAACACCTAGTTATGGCATCTTATCACATTGTTGCAATGAGTACTTAGTTATCTAAGGGCGACTATAGTCGAGCTTGAGTATAATACTATGTGTATTATATTATATAGATAGGATGTTAAAGTGCCTTTTTAAAAACGTAATTCCAATTGTACTGATTTGGCTACCTACCAGCGCAAAGGGAAAATAAATTAGACTTGTGTATACAACATATTATGTATTTAAATGTATAGTTATGTAAAGTACTTTTTCTTTCTTTTGCACGCTCCTGTTTATTTCGGTAAGTTGCTCAACGTATTTTTTTTTAATTTATTTTTTTATTTTACAAAAAGGTACACCAAAATTATCAACAAGAAGATAAAATACCCATAGGGCCTTGATCTAGAGGCAAAGACTGTCAAGCACATCAAAGCATTATCAAGATACAAGATACAATAACGATGGAGAAAATATTAGCAATATAATATTTATCAAATACAACAATAGACCAAATAATATTACCAATTTAAATCTAAACTTAAAATCCTAGGCAGACAATGTACTCAAATCATTTAAAAATGTTATTATTTAAATAACATCCATAATATGCTTTATTCAATTTAATGCGTTTAATGTGAATAATTATAATGAATAATAATATTATCATTTACAATTAAACAAAATATAATAAACTAAAATCCTAAAAGTGAAAGAAAAAGAAGAACCTATGCTATAAAAATAAAATTAACTTGGAAATAAAACCCTAACTATCAAAAAGTCCGCCCCTCGTCGTACCCGGCGCAAAGGTCCCCATTACGCTAGCCGCGTTCCCGCGTTGGATGGCTAGGGAAATCCTTTGCGCCAAGTACGACATGGAGCGGTGGTCTTGGCACCAGTGGCGGCTGGTGCCTCAGAGAACCGGTGGTGCACTGCATGGTTTTTATTAAAACGATCAAATAAAATGCCGCAATTTAAGGAAACAAATTTTATTTATATTCCGTCCAAATCGCTTCTCCGCCGAAAATAACACAGGGAAAGCAAAAAAAGGCATTTAGTCTCTCACATCCACATAACCATTTCTTTTTAACATACATTTCACTTTTGAACGTTCTCGTGGACGATTTATTTTTTGTTTTGCATTCCTGTTTTATATTATGAATAGGCCGGGTTTTCATAATGGACGGAGAGCTAGTGACCAAATCGGTCATGTAGCTTCAGCTGTATTGAAACTCCGTTAGCTACTTCCCTGAACAACCTTTTCCCATAATCTCCGTGCTGGCAGGCCGCGGGTGGTGGGTGCGGGTGTAGTGGGGTGGGGAAAAAAATGAAAAAAAAATGTGGGCTCAGCGGCTTTAATTTTTTTTTCAAACAGTTGCTCAGTACTCCCTATGCACCCAAAAAAATGTTTAAATCGATCGGGTGGTGGGAAGGGGTTGCCAGCGTTAATTAAAAGTACCAAAATAATAATAATTTTCATGTGGGCTCAGCTGTATTGGCTTTTTTTCTGACGCGAGATTAATTAATATGTGAGCCCCAAAAAAATAGCCATGCAAAAATATCGGTGGGAAGGTATCGAAAAAAATGGTTGAAATCGTTGAATTTCGTTCGAAAATGAGCTGAGGAGAAGGCAAAAGCGGAGTGTATATATAACTAGTATCTGCAACAATGCTCATCTGGACATTCCTTCACCGTTGAAACCTGAAGGAAATGGGTGGATTGAAGAAGAGTCAACGTACAACTTCGTTTATTTATTTATTTATGTATTTATCAAATTACAGCTATCATTACAGGGTATTCCTAATGCAATAGTGTAGTCAATTAACTCATTTAATTCTTAACATTAGACACATCAACACATATCAAACATTTTCACCATAACATAAAATATACATTGTCATCTTTACGAATTCGCTCAGAGAACAGTGGTATAGGTCAATTTTGTCCGCCACCAGATTCAGTAAATGCATTGCACGCGTCAAAGGTGCTTTCCCGAGCAAATTGGTCCTCCCGTTAGGCACCGCGAATAGACGTGGCCTCCTGCGCCTGTGCACATACTCATCGGGTACGCATAATTTCGCCCCCTCCAGTATAGCCGGATTAGCCAGTTTACCTCGAAAAACCTTAAAAATGTATAGCGCAAGTGACATATTTCTTCTAACTTCCAGCTTGTTGTATCCAACCATGCCCAGCACGAATAAGGTTGGATACATCAATGGATAGAAAGGGTAGACGCCGTACATTTTCCAGTACAAATATCTTGTGAATTTGTTTTGTATGCGCTCCATCATTTGACAGTACTTTGTCTCGTGTGGAGCCCACACTGTGGCATTGCACTCCAACTGGCTTCTGACCAATGCTCCGTACACTGCTGTCAAAGCTTTTAAGTTTGTGAACCCATTCGCTCCGCGAAGTATAAATCCCAAACTCCTATACGCTTTTTTACAAACATTAACAGCATGTTCGCGCAACCTCAGTTCGGCATCTAGCCTTACCCCCAGATCTCTTACCGAATCCACTCGTGATATTTGTGCATCGTCCAATTGGTATTTGTAGTGGAGTGGTGCCAGTGCTCTGCTAAATGTTATTATAGAACATTTGTTCATATTGAATTGCAGATTGTTTTTCAGGCTCCATTCTACCACTGTATTTATGTCCTTTTGAAGTTGCTCGCAGTCAGTTTGCCCTTTAATTGGTAAGAGCAACTTGAGATCGTCCGCGAACAGTAAGCATTTGGCATTCGTGACTACGTCGGGTAGGTCATTGATCATAATATTGGACTCAAGCGGCCCCAAGTTGCTCCCCTGACTCACTCCGGTTCTGGTAAAATAGAGTTCCGATTTGCATCCAGCGTACTCTACATATTGCTGCCTATTTCTCATATAGCTCGCGAAGAACTGTAGAAGCTTGGTAGTGCAGCCGATCGTCGCCATCTTTGCTAGCAATATGTCATTATCGACCAAGTCGAAGGCTTTTTTAAAATCAAAGTAGGCGGCGTCGACTTGCACTCCTGCGTCGACGTGAGGGAGCACATAGGCCATGCACTCGAGAAGGTTGCTGGTAGTGCTGCTTTGGTTCGAAGGTGACCAATTACCAAAGTTTACAACAGATGTCATAATTCAACCTGATGAAATCGATGAAGACGACGAAATAGAATCAGGTATGAGTGCAATATTAAACTAACAATCATTTGGATGAAATACGTACCTACAAGAAAATGTTGAAAAAAACAACGTTGACAATTCATATGAAATTAACACAATCACGATCCCAATAAAATAAAATTCAATTCCAAAAAGCAATTAAAAAACAAACAGTAATTGAAAGTCCAAATAAAATGAACACTGCTAAAATTGTTATTCAATAAATACGATTAATATGTTTCAGAGGACCATCAATGTGAGAGCGACTCCGGAAGTGACAGCGATACCGATGAGTACGAATAGAAGGAACAGCTAACAATCAATCAAATATTGGACGTTAATTAAATCATACTTTACAATTTGTTTTGTATAAATATAAAAATGAATAAGATTAAGAATACAAATGAATTTTACATCAATACAATTTCTTTGCATAAATCAAAATGAATAAAAAAAGCAATCACAATGAATTTTCTACGTGCAAACAATTTTTTCGCATATGAATAAAAATGAATAAGAAAAGAAATAAAAATAAATTCATATTTTTCACGAATAAAAATGAATGAAAAAAAGGAATATTTTGAACTTTTTTATAATAAAGGAATACAAATAAATAGAATATCTTGAATAATAATAAGGAATAAAAAAGAGGAGTAAAAATTAATAGAATTTTGCGCATGAATAAAAATGAGAAAAAAAAGAAATAAAATTGAACAACATTTTTTCATAAATAAAAATGAAGAAATAAAGAAATATAAATAAATAGAATATTTTTCGTAAATAATAATGGACAAAAAAAGGCATAGAAGCAGGGAATATTTTTTTGCACGAATAATAATAAGTTAAATTTCTATGAAAATGCGTAGACGCACAGCTGAAGCAGCTGCTCGTTCGGAAACGTTCGGGTTTTCCCGTTCAACGGGTGCAAGAAGGACAGCGGCTACTCTCTGTTAGCCGAACAAAATCGACGCGCCGTGAGGGCGCTGACGCGTTCGCCGACTGGGAAGTCCACGTCCGCTTTTGCCTTCTCCTCAGCTCATTTTTGAATGAAATCCAACGATTTCAACAATTTTTTTCTATACCTTCCCACCGATATTTTTGCATGGCTATTTTTTTGGGGCTCACATATTAATTAATCTCGCGTCAAAAAAAAAAGCCAATACAGCTGAGCCCACATGAAAATTATTATTATTTTGGCACTTTTAATTAACGCTGGCAACCCCTTACCACCACCCGACCGATTTAAAATTTTTTTTGGGTGCACAGGGAGTACATAGCAACTGTTTGAAAAAAAAATTAAAGCCGCTGAGCCCACATTTTTTTTCATTTTTTTCCCCACCCCACTACACCCGCACCCACCGCCCGCGGCCTGCCAGCACGGAGATTATGGGAAAAGGTTGTTCAGGGAAGTAGCTAACGGAGTTTCAATACAGCTGAAGCCACATGACCGATTTGGTCGCTAGATCTTAGACTATAAGTCCTGTTGGTTTTCAACTCTTTCTAATCTTTAGTTTACTTTTTTAGATAATTATAGCAATTAAATAAACAATTACTCCTCCGCAAGCGCGCGCAAAAAGTGACAAACTGACGACAAGTGCATCGTGCGTAGGTCAAGGCCTCGGGGTAACGCGAGTGAACTACTCGTTTCGTTTCGTATTCTTTCGGCAATTTCCGGTCGCGTGCGGCGCACGAATCTAACCTAAAACTGCCATACATTTTGTACTACGCATCTTCTGTCTCACGCGCCGGGCTGTTTACACCGTGTTTCATAGAAGTTGTATGAGCTCGCTGCGTGCGCTTTCCCGAGCGCACGGGGCCGATTTTGTTCAAGCAAAAATAAGATTTATTTCCTTTGCAGTAGAAATCTATACATTTTTATTTACCCTGTAATAACAAAACATGTATATATGTACTATAATCAGATATTAATTTCCGTATAGGGCAGTATGGATGGATGGGTAATGATAGGTATAGGACATTATTGTGTAAGTTTAATTTAAATGGTAGTGCGGCGCACGGGCGCACTTAAGGTGCAGCCGCCACTGCTTGGCACCTGTCTTTTATTATTCTTCCGAGTGCCTTAAGAAATGCCCTGGATTCAGAGCCCGGACGCCGGTCGTTTAAAAATTACATAGTTATTTAAAAATATAAACAGCATTATTGTAATAAAAAATACGATTAAAACAGAGATAAAAATATATTTTTAGAATAAGCTGTAAAATTAGATTATGAGATTAGTGTTAAATACCTTATATTGAAAATTTATAAGTTTTATCATTAAAAATATCAGGGAAGTGAGGCTTCCATTTCGTTATAAGTGCTGCAAGCTCTTCTATCTAGTGGAAAGTCCTTCGCTACTCGTTAGGGAACAGCCAATTGTATCGTCAATCTGTAAAGTATGCAGTTTCATTAAAAGTACACGTACACATAGCGCGCGAGTTGACTGCACTCGGGGACCCTTCCTTGCACGCCTGCTGTGTAGCTGTGCACGTAAAGAGAGCGGCTGTGTTTGCATACAAAGTGAATTTCAATTTAAATAGACAAATTCATACTGGAGACTCAGTAAGCGGTCAGGACCTAGGTTCAATGACTCTGTTAAAATATTTTTAGGCCCAGTTTCCGGTATGAATTTGGCTATATAAACGAAAGTCACCTCACATAGCGCCCTTCCTTAGCTCTGCATTCAACTCGCGCGTTATTTGTGACCTCACCATGATCTTGAGCCTTTTTTTCAGTTTTGTTTTCGTTATGTCTGTGAATAAACTTTATTTATTTATTTATTTATGTCCTTGCTTCACCGATTCTTGTTTAAGGTAGTCGCTCGGTACAAAGTCCGGATTATTATAATAAGTGTTCAACTTAACTTTGTTTTTCTTGCTTAGAAGTGAAGAAGTGAAAAAGATTTTATAAATCAACAGTTTGAAATTTTATGCATAGTTAGCTAAATTTTATTCATGTCAAAAAAAAACTTAAATACAGTCTTAATAAGTAGTTTTCTTAATGTTTCAGGTGATTTCAGAAATTAAAAGAAAAGGGACTCATCTTTACGAACCTGTCAGATCTGTAAGTACTTGATTATGGTATAGTATAGTAAAATATCATACATATCATAGAGGTGGTAGAGCTGGTGCCGGGCTCGACTGTGGAGGTACCACCATCTTACTTGCAAATCCTCCCGAAGTTATTCGGGGGAGAGTAAGAGGACAGCTCTCAGGCAAAACCAGGCGGCTCACCATTGCCTGCGACCGATGGATGGCGGTATATCCATCCCAAATTGCCGGGATTTATATAAAATAAACTGGTGACGGTCACCGATGACACTGGTGCGAAGGTTTCAGCACCGCGCTGACCATTTGGTCATTTTCAGATGGGCATTTCTTCCAGAAGGACCGCCAAGAGTAGCGAAATTCTGGAATGGCCTTTTCCAGCTGTGGATGAAACAGGCTGATGGATGGAAGAGGGAGTAAGACTCCAGCCCTGATGGTCCCGTACATACCGTTTAAAACACAAACGTATTCCACGAGCAGTTGTGGACTCCCAGCTTAACTTGACATTTACGATCTATTAAACTATATGTAGCCATTGGGTCTTAAGTAGGTGCTGTACCCTAATTGTGAACAGAATTTCAAGGTGCTAAGTCAACTGGAAATACCCTAAAGGTATTCATGGTGAGCCAATTGTTATTAAATTAATTACGTAAAATGCAAGGTCTCACATCGTTTTCTTTTCTCGTCAGCAAGTGACATACACAAATAAAGGGAATTAGTTTTTCATAATTTAGAAAACCCTGAGGTGAACCTGTATGCACTAAATAGATTTTATTTGTGCCCGAGGTATGGCAGGATCATCGCCTACTACATTGGAATGTTAATGTTAAAATTATATTTCTTTATTTTAATGCAGGCGTATAATTTTATTAAATTCCAATAATGATTTCGACTTCTAAGACGTATACTTTATGTATTTATTTTACAGAATAAATTAATTGACTTGCTTGGTAATAAAGTTTAAGCAACGTGAAATTTAAGTAATTTTGTTAACAAAAACTGGTGATAGTACTCGTCTATATGATTAACTTTTACTATGGAGCCAACCCTGAAATCGCGAAAAAAACAGCTGTCTCATACATTTTGATCGAGTAGGTATTATAACTTTTCTATGGAACAGCTGATGTTGTTTCACGATTTCAGGGTTGGTTTCATAGTAAAACTTGTTCATATGGACGAGTACTATCACCAGTTTTCGTTAACAAAATGGCTTAGATTTCACGTTTTATGGATATAGGATATACGTAATAAAATAACATTTATATTGAGTGTGATAAGTGTGGATAAGGGCCCGAAATATATCCCACACTCAATTTAAATGTTATTTTATTATGTATATTCTGTATATAAACTATAATAAAGACAAAATAAATTACTTATTTGAATTTCGTAGCAGCAAAATAAGTGGATTTACAATATCCAGGTGCCATCTTCGCTACTGATCCTGGTGCTGGGAGCATACCTGGTGCTCGGCTACTTGATGCAGCTGGTGGAGGATGATCTCGCCAGGGTTATACCTGAAACTGAAATCGCTGAAGACGTGAGTATTCTCCAGTGAAGATATACACTGAGAAAAATGTCTTTTTGGCTTCATTAAAAAATAGCATTACATAAGTTTAAAATTTGTACGGTGAATTGTTTTTAAATTTGGGGATAGTTAAAAAATGTTATATGAACCAAGGAACAATAAGGTGTTACAATGTATAGGCGTTTCAGCTTAGCTCTGCCTTGCAAAGCGTACAAATAATTTTGTTACATATCTAAAAACGTGATATTTTAATTACAATTCAACGAGAAATAACAAATTATGAAACACAAAAAAATATTAATTTACAATAATAATGAGTACAGTAGCAGGTTGTGTTGAGAATTGGATAGCTCAGTTGCTAAAGCAATCGACCGGTTAGCGAGAGGTCCCACATTGTCAACCCCGAAATGATATAATGTTGATTTGTACGTACTATGCATGTTTGTATTATATGTATATATATTATAAGTTTATATTTGAAAATATACAATACAGAGGGTTATAAATCAAATCAAAATCAGAAAATATAGGCGATAAAAAACTGCGCAGCTGTTTCACTTCAGTATTAGAAAAAAAAAACTTGTTGTTTGATAACTGTAATTATTGTTTACTTCACTGTAATGGTTCTATAGGTCTGTTTGTGTTTGCTAATTTTCTTTATATTTACTATTTGTGTTACGAATGTTTGATACATAAAAAAAAACTAAATAATAATAAAAGTTTTGAAGAAATTTGTAAACATGTAAGTTTTATGTGTCGGACTACGTAAAAGTTGCGCAGATTCAATTCACCAAATCGGACAAGCCTTGGAGTCGTAGCACTAAATTGCTACGCCGTAGAACTATTCGTAGCTCTTAGCGTTGGACTTTTGCTACGTAGCGTAGCAGAGATACCGGTTATAAATGGACAGAAAACTTTTGACCATACCGAATAACTTTGTGAAACCAACAAACCCGCGGAAACAAAACAATATACTTGTTTACTAGCCTTATGCCCGCGGCTCCGTCCGCGTTTATTCAATATTTGCCCCGTTTTCGGCTTGGGCGTTAATTTATCTAATTCATCTTGCGGAAAACTTTCAAAAATACTTCTCCTCAAGAGGTCTTTTTAATATTAAGATAAAAAGATTCATGAAACCAAGCGTAGTTTTTAATTTGATAGCCCAAAATTATCACACCCGATTTTTCATATAAAAAACTTAGTTTGAAATCTACGCACAGAGTAAGCTCTTATGAAATTATTGTTTATTTCGAAAAATAAGGATCAATAACAAATGTTGTTATTTTCGACATGATACCTAAATATTGATTATGAACTTGTAATTATGAAAAATAAATCTATAATATAAATAGTTATAAGTGCAACATCTCTTCAGAAGTATAAAATAAACGTGAAATGTCATTATTTAAAGTTGATTTTACCAATATTGAGAGTTAAAGCATGAAACATGAAAACATCACGGTTACGTTACAGCTGCGTTACGTTGGATTTTGTACAGGGTCTGATAAGTTCCGCTACTGTCCGCTAGGGAATGTAATTTAATGTAATGTAATTCTTGCTAACGCTACTGAAAAATCTGAGATCATTTTCGGATTCAGCTCACAATTTAATAAGAAATAACAAAACAAAAGTTCAAAAAAACAAAACCCACGTTTTCTTGTTAATTGATAAATGTATTTTTTTACTTTGATGTAGCATCAAAATTAATGTCGTTTCTTTCCTTTGTCTTTCTTTATATCCATTTACAGCCTTCCTTCTTCATATCCAATTGATTAATTCCACAGAATGCGAACACGTTCAGCGAAGAGTCAGCCTTGCGCTACCTGACGCAGATACTGGGTGACGAGCCCAGGGTCTGCGGCACTGCCGCCCATCTGCACAAGAGCAGAGACCTCAAGGTTTTAGTGGACGAGGTAGCAGCCAGGGCGAGGCTCCCAATGCATACCGACTGGCAGATGTCCACAGGTAGAATTCAATTTCAATTCAATTTATTTATTTCAGTTGTAACACAGCGCACAAAACACCAAAAACGTCACAAAGGTGGATCTCACAAAAACACAATACAAGTAAAAAAAAACACAGCAAATAATACAAGATATCGGTAGGTACATTATGAAATATAAGTATAGGTATATTATAATTTATTAATCTAATTTATCATTCATTCGTCGTTCTAGTATCCTCTTAAACGTATTCATCAAGCACGCTATCCCTGATACAAACAAGTCACACTGTGGTGCCTCGGTTAGCAGAGAGTTGAGCAGCGCCAGCGCACGCAGCACTGGTGATTCACCGTGTGAAACTGTGCGGGAGGCTGATGTCGCGAGAAGTTTGTGGTGGCGCGCTCGGGTGTAGTCGTGAGGTACAAACAACGTGACTATTTTACTAAGAAGATCCAGGCAGTCGATTTTGTGTATTGTAATTAATTAATTGTAAATTTAATAAGAGTTAACGACCTTCTTAATTCAAGAGAGTCGTAGCCTAACTGACCCTCAAGAAATCGTGTAGGGTATAAAAAAGGGTAGAAAATATATCGTCTTTTATTGAGGCTTCTAAGAAATCTTTTTTGGACTTGTTCCATCAAGAGAATGTATTTTTTCTCGTGTGGGTTCCAAACCACTGCATTCGTTTCAAGTATGCTACGGACTAGGGCAGCGTATAAGGTACGAGTAGCTTGGATGGACAAAGGTTCAGTATTACGAAGTACAAACCCAAGCCTCTGGTACGCAGTAGCGGTTACCTTCTGCACGTGAGGGCGGAACGTGTTCTCCGGGTCGAACAGTACGCCGAGGTCCCGCACCTCCATGACCCGCGTCACTGTTGCATCCCCGAGCATGTACTGGTGCTGCACGGGAAAATGGGACCTGGTGAAGCTCATAACCTCACACCTACTGTGATTAAAAAGAAGTTTATTATTAATACTCCACTGAAGCAACATCAAGCTGTAACTCAGTGCAGTCATTAGGTGAAATAATAATTCTAACTATCTTCACGTCGTCAGCAAACAATAGAACCGTCGTCGTCGAAGTCGTCGTCGCGAGCGTCGGACACGTCAGCTAAGTCATTAATAAATAAAACAAACAGGAAAGGTCCTAAGTTTGATCCCTGACTAATTCCCGACCGCGTATGATAACTGTCAGATAGGTAAGGTCCGTACTTCACAAATTGTCTTCTACCTCCCAAGTAGCTAGAAAACAGTCTAAGAAGGTCAGGCATGAACCCCATTTCACCTAACTTTAATAAAAGGACATCATTATCAACGCAGTCGAAAGCTTTTCGTAAGTCAAGGTAGATGACATCAACCTGGTGCCCTGAGTCAAGTTCCTTTGACAGGAGATCAACTAACACAACCAAGTTAGTGGCCACTGACCGTTTAGGTAAGAATGCATGCTGTGCACTGGTTATGTAAGGCATACACTGTGGTAGAAGAAGATCATGGATCACCATTTCGAAAACTTCAGCTATCGCACAGAGGTTCGCGACCGGCCTGTAGTTTTCCACCATCGTCTTGACTCCTTTTTAGGTATAGGGGTGACCCTGGACTCCTTCCAAGTTTCTGGATACGCACCAGTAACAATTATCAAATTAAAAATGTACGTGATGAGGTTAATAAGTTCGTCTATGCATGCCTTTAGAACGTAAGCTGGCAACATGTCAGGACCAGCAGAGGTTGTCGGCTTTAACTTTTTAACGGCGCGTCGTATCTCATCAGAGCTGAGCGATATGATAGCGACACGTCGTGCGCCGGCGGCGGAAGTCGTGGAGCTCGCAGGCTCGGGGTCGAGAATCGGCTGATCAGGTAAGAAAACAAATTCAGGCAAATGCAGCAGCAGCATCTGCACCGCGGTACTCGGAGTCACCTCGCGTCACCATGGTCTCAAGGCTACCCCGACTACGTAGCGTATTAACATATTGCCAAAATTTGGTCGAATCCTTATTCAATTTAAAAGATATGTCCTTAGCGTAATTTTTGAATGCTATATCAATATCACGTTTAATTTTGGCGCGAAGACGCTTAAATTCAGCATAGGCATAAGTGTCCTTACTTTTAATCCAAGCTTTGTGATATTGTAATTTTAATTCAATGTCACGGATGATTGCCCCCGTGTAGAATACTGGATGGATAGGTACGACTACACGAAGGCTTCCGTATTTTCATTGGAATACAGTGGTCAAATATTGTATACATCTGGGAGTAGAATTTATCCAATACATCATTAACGTTATTTATTAATAATAGTTCATTCCAGTTTGCATCGCGAATAAGACAATACAGGGAATAACAATCTGCATTACAAACATTCCAATCTCTTTAATCGTCTATATTGGATGGATTCATAAATTGTACCTGTTTGGCGAAATTATACTTTACTTTCACCAACAGTGGCGGGTGATGCAGATCGATCTTGGAGAGCTCATCACCGAGATCCATGCACTGCACTGACACTGCACCGCAATCCGGGCCCGTCAACACCACATCTAACATTCTGTCGTTCATATTAGTCACGCAGTTATACTCTTCAAAATTACAGATAATTTTAAAACAATTAAAATAATAGTTGGTCGTATTTTCACTAGCACTGTTCATATTTAAGTCACCAAGTACAAGAACTTTATTACTCGATTGACGGGAACACAAACGTTCAACGCTGTCGAACCAGTGTGTGTATACCTCGTCCTGAGACTTTGGTGGTATATAAACAACGTTTATGTACACATAATGTTCATTTATCGCAAATCGCGCCCATAAGTCCTCGCCGGTGTCTGTCTCGTACTGTGGGAGACGCTCCAAGTTGATGGACGAACGATACAGTAGCATCACCCCACCACCCGCCCCACCGCGATCCCTCCACATGATGGACTAGTCCCCGCAGCAAACCTCGGCATCATGGAACGAAGGATCCAGATTAGTCTCGGTTATGGCTATCAGATGGATGTTATCGTCTATAAGAAGAAGGTTGTTTCTCCAAATTAATAATTTTGATCTTAGCCACCTTACGTTTTGATAGTAGGCAGTTAACTTAAAAAACTTAGATTTATTTATTTGAGTTCGAGTCGCTCATTAGATTCACGTGAGCTGATATATTCATTCACTTCTTAATGCAAAAAAGACAAAATGTATGAAATTTACATTACTGAAAGTAATGCAAGTAGATGACGATTTACTTTTGCAGGGGTCCAAGCTAGAGTTAGTTTACAAAACTATGTTTTAGGTATAACTATATACTCTCATCATCAGTTAGTTCCCTACATAAAAGCCCTCTGAAACTTAGATTAGCCGCATGCGCTGTTAGACACATGAGGCTTACTTAACTGATGAAGATACCGCTAGATTAAATATTTTAATAACTTTGCTGCAGGGTACAGCCGGGGATCTATAAGCACTTTTTTTTGTTTTGCAGTAGAGAGCAATTCGGGTTATTTATAACATGATACTTTCCCGGGGCTTGATAGAGACCAGAAACAAACATAAGCAGAAATGCTCCCAAGCTGCTCGTTGTGTTGAGGTCATGACATGAGACGCCTACTCTGAGCGAGGTAACAGGCACCAGTGATTCGTCTATTAGTGACATCCGTAGATTTATGCTGAAGTTCGAAGGCAGACGGACCAACGCCTTATCTGCTGTCAGTCTCCCTATTGAAACTACTAAGTGGAAGTCCGAAGGACAAACGCCTTTTATCCTACATCACATCGACTTCACATCGACACGCTCTCCAGTAAGCGCGGCAGTGGTAGAGCGTAAGCGTGTAAAAAGAATGTTGAAATATGTACATCGTTACGATATAAATGTCCGAGTGGGTGTGAAATGCAAATCAAAGTATTGACCACTGACGATTTTGCGTCCTAGCATGATAGGTGTTAAGCCCCCTTCAGGCACAAATAAGTTATAAACTTGAACAGCCCGTATCACGCCATATAGAATCGTCACATTTTAAATTTTTAGGTTGGTGGATATAGTAAAAGTGAGTGAGGGGTCATACCTATCTGCCGCAGAACCGACAACATATTTTGAATGGAGACCTATGTCCATCAGTGGACCGATGTTGGCTGACACATTGGAGTGAGGGGTATACCGCTTTTATAAAATTAATAGTTGTAACTCATTAAACAACACAACCTGTACGTATCCAGTACGATTTATTGTTTTACTAGGTACCAACCGAACTCTTTTATTCCAGGTGATTTCTGGATGACGCAGAGCGAGCCGTATGTAAGCTATTACCACAATGTGTCCAACATCGTCGCCTTGCTGGAGGGTACTTCGGGGTTCAGTGGGAACGGAACTGGCCCCTCAGTGCTGATTAACTGCCATTACGACTCTGTGCCTTTTGCTATGGGTAAGCCTCTTTATAGTTCGTACCACGTGAAATCAAAAGAGTTTCTTAAAAATGCATTCTGTTCATTTAATACCTGTGGAATTATCTGCGATCCATTCCACTTAACTGCGTATTGTTGTATTTCCATTGTTCATTCTACGCTTTGTTAAAATTTTACTAAATTGAGTGGGCTGATTAAAGCGCAATGTGCAGTCGAATTTTTGTGAGGTATGGCGCATTCGCAATGTTGCTACGTAATTAATCATTAATATAAAATATTATTTTACTTATTCAGGTAGGTATATGTACCTGAGTCAACCAAATAATCTTAGCTGAATAAAAAAATAATTTGGAAATCGAATACCTCTTAGAATGACCTGTCGTCCATTTAGAAGTCTTTCGGTCGTCCAGAAGTCTCTTATGCTTGCTATTTAAAGAATTTCTGTTCTAATTTGATTAGCAGCGCAGCATGCGTGCCGCCATGTTTTATCCGAGAGAGTTTTCTTCTTGCGCCTGAGGCTGCGGTGTTGGTTGGCAGGGAGTGGTCCATAATGTCTTCTTAATGGACGAAAGATTTATGATTTAGTTTTGGATAGGAACATAAAAGGGAGTCAGTGCAAGCCAATTATTACATGTTGTGTGTTTTCGACATTCTCTGTGCCTCTTTTATTCCTTTCGGTACTCTTCACCGATTTATCCTCTAAATATGCTCTTTATATGCCTACACAAATAATTAATGCCTTACTCAATTATTATTCCAGGAACGTCAGACGACGCGGTATTCTGCGCTGTCATGTTGGAGACACTTTCCAGATTGTCCCGCAGACAGCAGAAGTTCAAACAGAATATCATATTCCTCTTCAATGGAGCTGAGGAAAATGGTTTACAGGTGACTGACTGATCATCATTATTATACAGGGTTTTAGGAAAAGTACTGCAACTCTTTTAGCCACGTATAGTCTAAGGGTACGTATAACAAAAAAAGATATAAACGTATATGTTACTGTAAAAGTTAGAATAGGATAAGTAAATCTTAGCTAAGATTTACAAAGTGATGATGGGAAAAGTCGGAGTTTTTCTTTAACAATTAATTTCGGGCTTTTACCGTCAGTCAGTCAGTGGTCAGTCTTAGGTTTAACATCAGAGTTATGGTGAACGACATGTTCAAGTTTGTTTGCAATGCACCTGCACGCTATTTTTGAAACTACGTGAAAATAATTATTCTACCTTTTTGGTACTTTTTCAGCGGGCGCTAAATCGTATGTCGTACGCTTTCCCCCAGGCTTCGTAATGGCCTAAGAGTAAGCCTATTGTGTCCATCCATCAGCCTGTTTCGTCCACTGCTAGACATAGGCCTTTCCAGGATTTCACCACTCTTGGTGGTTTTCCTGGCAGAATTGCCCATACTCACACACGCTGGGCAGGCGGGTTGGTGAGCGCAGTGCCGAAACCCTTGCACCAGTGACGCCGCTGCCCGACACCGGTCTGTTTTATATAAGGCCCGGCGATTGGGGATGGACAAACCGCCATCCGTCGGTCCCAGGCAATGGTGAGCGGCCTGGTTTATAACCTATTGTGTAAAAAACTTAAAAGACGAACGTGAAAACAGTGTCTGAATGCTATTCGATTCAAACTTTTGCTTTACTGACTGTACTAAATTATGTATCGCAAAAAATACACCCTTCCCAGTATAATGTACAGTCAACAAAAGAGAAAAGAAAAAGCGCAAACGTTTTAATCCAAAGAACCCAGACGGGTTAGTTGAGTTAAGGTCTATTTATCACATGGAGAAAAATGAAAGGGCAATGTAACTAGATTTTATAATATTTACAATATTCTTGTAATATTTACTAGAAAGTTAATATTTTCTGTTATACTGATTTGGTCCCAACGCAACTACATTTAAAGTGGAAGATTTATATAAATTTTACTAATAATATATTTTTATTGTAACGTTACAGGGAAGCCATGCATTTCTAACTCACCCTTGGGCTAAAGGTGTAACTTCTGTTGTCAACTTGGATGCAGCTGGAATGAATGGCAAAGCTACACTTTTCCAGGTAAGTCAAATTCTATATTTATATACGAGTTATTATATAGATATCACAACATTGTTTCAGTGAAGAGATAGAAAGTACAGGACAAGAGAAAGTTGGATAATCAGGCCAAAAATTCAGATTCTTGGCATACCTGTCTATAATCAATTAGTCGCCTTTTACGACATCCACAAGATGACATGGAGTGACAATAATTATTTATAGATGTCTTTAGAAATCTTAATGAAACCCAGGATTTCGAAGATGGATCCTGGAATTGAGAATGTGTCCACCCACCTACTGGGTTCTCTCCACCTGTTGTAATTTACTTGTTTCAATAAAATCAAATGATTCATTTGCGTAATCTTGGTATATTATGTTTTTAAATAAATTTTTAGTAGCAGTAGGGCCCCAATGAGGCCCAAAATATATCTCGAACATTTTTGTCTTTTATAAATGTATCTGTAAATAGAATAAAAAATTATAAGCTTCAAAGAGCGAAATATTTATTTATTAAAGACTTATTAATATACCATTTATTGGAATTTTAATTTATGTATAGTCTGACCTTGAATGAGTATACCACTGACTTCTTACCCAGGTGACGGATCCCCGAGTTCTGAAGATATTCCAGCAGGTGACTCACAAGCCTCAAGCACAGGCCTTCGGAGAGCTCATGTTTCAGACTGGAGTCATTCCTTCGGACACCGATTTTAGAATTTGGATGGACTACGGGAGTATATATGGTGAGGATTTAGGGAATTGAATATCCTGTTATGATTAGCATGGTAGCAGTTTTTATTACGCTGTAGTTACCGGAGAACTAAAAAAAACACAGCGAGCCTTATAGTTTTAGAATAGATAGAGATCATACACAAGACAGCGTATAAATTGGAAGCACTTTTTGATGACTTTTACCTGGTTCTTGGGAAAGCCGTGCCCTGAGCCATTTTCTAGATACGCCAATGCTGATAATGACTAATTTTCTTTTGTTTAGGTGTGGACATAGTGTTCTCGAAGTATGGCCACGTGTACCACACGCGTAACGACAACACATCGCTTCTTAAACGTGGCGTGTTGCAGTATGCGGGGAACATGTTACTCGACGTTGCGTCGGGGCTGGCTGACAGTGACCTGTTTGAAGAGGAGGTAAACAACTCTGCCTTTTTATATCACTAAAAAAATTCATCATAATAAATGCTATTCATAAGAAATCCGAATCAGTAAGTTGAAGTGGCAGTGGGCTGGCCATATCTGTCACCGACGTGATGTCCGTTGGACCTGAATGGCGTTAGAATGGAGACCACGTACAGCAAAGCGTAGCGTAGGACGATCTCGTGCCCGCTGGGCCGATGAACTAAAGGAGGTTGCGGGTGGCGGCTGGATGAGGAGGACGGAAGTCTGCTAAAAGTGGCGTATATTGAGAAGGCCAATGTCCAGCAGTGGATGATGACAGGCTGATGGACGGATGGATGGATAAAACAATGAAAATGTGTAAGGTGGTACTTGAGTAAAACGTGTGTTTTACACTCGAGTGTAAAAGGCAAAAGTATTTTGGGCCTGTTTCACCACTTGCTAGTTTATGTGTTTTTATTTATTAAGTTTAACAAGACATCTAAGAGATGCAAATAGAGTGCAAATCCAATAACAGGCAAACACTGCATGAAATTACATACATCTCTGCAGGAGAGTCGTCGACCAGAAGCCGGGACCAGCCAGGTCGGCTCCCGTGATGTCATGACTCCTACCAATCAGCACTACTAAAGTCCCCGTCACGAGAAGCTTTAAATTTTGTAAATAAAGAACTTCTACTAAGTTACGTAGCAATAATTAAATCAGCAACAAGTAATCCCAAATCCAATCAACTCAAAGTAACATACGTGTAATACGAAACTAACGAGCAATTTCACTTGGTCGGGTTATATTTTAGCGATATATAGCGCTGTCGTCTAATGTTTTGTGGTACTGGAACGCGTCTCGTAAACATTTGGGCCGCCATTTTGAAGTAAGTTCACGCTGACGCTGTCAATGCTGTAATTCGTGTTTCGAATGCATCCCAAATCCAAAGGTTGCGAACCCTCGAATGTGTGTATACAAAATTTACTATCTACTAATTAATTAACCACCAACTGCTTCCAGATAAGCCCCTCGGCGGCGGTCTACTACGATTACCTGAACACGTTCATGCTGGAGTACTCATACAACGTCGCGTTCTTTGTCGACGCGTCCGTGGTGCTGGTGACTCTGCTCAGTGTCATGTACTACGTGTGGCTCGTGGGCTTCCGTGAGTTCACTTAGCCTTTGTTTTCTTTATTTGAGCTACGACCACCTCTGAGGTCTGGTAGACCGAACCTGGTTGAACAATCGACCAAATTTAGGTTTGGTCTGCGTGCTTCAGAAAGCTGTGCTGGCACGACGATAGGCCTCACTATCCATTACGTTGGAATGTAATATTCATCAGTAAAACTTGGGTGTACGAGTGAGGACTGTAACTTGCATTTCACAGTCTATACTCGGAAACACTTTTTACACTCCCTACAGGGCTTAACGTCGAGACTATAATGTTATTTTGTGTGTTGCACGCGTACTTTCTTCTTGACCGTCGCGGTCTGTGTGCTGTGAAAGTACACCAATTTAGCTGTATCCTCATCAGTAATTTGCCTCATTCGGCTAACAGCGTATGCAGCTGAACTTAGTCCACCACAGAGAGCTTCTATGTGGGGACCCCACTGAAGACGAGAGTCTATAGTAATGCCTAAAAACTTCGTTTTGTTGACTAACTCTAGCTTGGACCCCAGCAAAAGTAGATCAGCATCTACTTGAATTACATTTGGTAATGTGAATTTCATACATTTTGTCTTTTTCCCATTCAAAACAAAATTATTTGCAGTGTTGTAGTACGCGTGCAGTCTCCTTGACCACCGCGGTCGGATCCAAGCCATCTTATAAATTGCAGTGCAGTGTCATGCGTCTAGAAGTGTAGTTGTCACTTAATAATCTGAATTGTCTCGTTTCTTTACAGATGTCACAACAATAATGGGGTTGGTAATCTCAGTGGTCGGACGAATGGTATCCATGGCTGGAGGAATCTTACTCTTCATTATACTTGTATCTGTCATGACTGCTACCACTATACAACTTAGGTAAGCCTGTAATATAATTGTCGATTAAAGTCCATTTGTACCGAAGTACGGCAATGGGGCTCACCACCCATCATGTTTGGGACATAATAACTGTCGGTAAAAAGCGGGTGCACTGAGAAAACTGTCCATCATAAAATAAAGTGAATTCATCTGAAATTATGATGATTCACGTAAAGTAGGGAGCATACGGACATCGCAACAAAATACGATGAAACTACTGTTGCTGCTGCTAGCGTTATAATATGACGCACTGTCACTATGACTTTGTAGGAAGCAGATAGAATTATGCGCTCCGTCACAGCTTTTATGGTGTCAGTAAGCACACCGTAGTGTGACGGGAAGGCATGATGTAATGTGAAAATGATATTCTTATTTCCTGCGACCAACTTTACGGTGATCTGTCATCATAATATTGCGTTACTTACCTTAAGAACTGGATTATTTCCTCCAACGTTTTAATTACAGCATAATATTTTCCAATTATCACCAAATTTAAAAACAATTCACCGTATTTTAAACTTATGTAGTGCTATTTTATATTAAATCCACAAAGACATTTTTCTCAGTGTGTACCAAGTGTGGACTGTGACATGCTTTTTACAGTTTACTTGCTAATACCTCTAATACCTCGAGATTGATATCTTGACGATATCTAACACATAAATTTGAACGAATATCATAAAATCTAATTTTAGGCAAACGCACGATTTCCAAGAACATTGCCCTACAATGCGGTGTGTTTAATTTTAATTATTGTTGGTTCAAAACATTTTTAACACATTATTTTTCAGATATTTGTCACAGGCATGGGTGGTAGTTCCAATATTCTGGATGCCGTATATTATCGGAGCCATCTCTACATCACAACTTTGGGATGCTTTCACCAGTAGAAAGGTACATATGAATCTCATTTTTCACTACGCAGGTAACTATTAATTTTTAAATTTGTGTCACTATGAGTTACTCATGTTATACTACAGGAATAGACCCGATAAAACCTGGAAAGACGGGGAAAAACAACTGCACATGAGGGCTAAAGAACTGAAGGCAGCATATTTTTGCTTTAAACGGTTTTCAAGAGCTAAGAAATGTAGTTAAATCTTATTGATAACGGACAATACAACTGCAATTTTCAAAATTGCAATGGGGAATTCAGCACAAGCATCTACAGCCTATTGACAAATATGCTTTAAATCAACCGACCAAATTCATACTGGAGACTCGGTTAGTCATAAATAACAAGGTTTAATGACACACCAGGAGAAATTCGAAAAAAAAATTTTTTGCCCCTTAGTGCCCGCACTTGGAATTGTACGTAAACCAGTCCAACCGGTAAGGGAGCAAAAAAATCAATTTTTGAAATTGACCAAAAGGATTACTGAACCTAGTTCCTGATCACAGAGTCTCTAGTATGAATTTGGTCGGTTGATTTAATTTCATCCATTAGATTTAATTTATCATAATTTATCCTTTTTTAAGTATATATCTGTAGTATATATCTGTATATTAAGAATAGTAAATTGCTGGATCTATTCAATGATTAGTATAGGTACAATGATAATGAAATTTGCGTAAAATAATATCTTAACAAAAAGATTGCATCACAACATCAACAGACACCTTACATTACTTGAAACCAGAGGTGCAATTGTGTAAGCCAATCGTGTTCAAATTCGATTGTCATAGAGCTATTCGGCAAAGCAAATAAGGCCGTTTGACAAAATTGAAATTGTACATTTTTGGTTCTCAACAACAAAACAAGGCAATCGTATCCATCTGACGGCCAAAAATTTACGATCTCAATTGTCAAACGGGCTGATTTGATTAGCCGATAGCCATATGACAATCAAATTTGAACACGATTGGCTTACACAATTGCACCCCCGAACTATAAAACGTTTTAAAACTACGAACGTTATGATGATCAAAACAAAATCTCACCGATATTATTAACAATATATATTATACCGGGTGTAAAAGCAAAGTCAAGAATCCTTTAAGGGTGTGTTAGTATGATCGGTAAAGATATTATTTTAAATACTGGGATCTCTAAATAAAGTACCAGTACCTCATAATAAGACGATTTTCTTTACTCAAAATACACTAATCGCGTGGACACCCTCACTGGTCGCTGGCCACTCGGATGAGGGGTGCGGGTTGCGGGGTGCAATTAGGTGTGTGAGGAGGCCGGTGAGCTGCGTAGCCATAGCTTAGAAAAATGATGGAAGTTTTGGTGAAAATTCAAGGTACATATTTTTTTCTCGTAATGACATCAGAATCGTGTATACTTTCATACTCTAAAGGGATTCTTGACTTTGCATTTACATCCTGTATAACGTTAGTTGCATGCGTATTTCTCCAAAAATTAACGTTGTTACTTATATAAGGTGACTTTTATTTATACAGGCTAACTTATACTAGAGGCTTGGTAAGTGATAAGTAACACGGATGGATAACACTTTTTGCTAATTTCGCAAAATAAAATCTTGACGTCCCATAGTAATTGACTCGGGGCTGGGCTTGCGTTTGTAAGTAACACGAAAAGAGTAATTTACGAATTTCACGAAAAGGGTCATCAAACCTTGTTACTGAAAACTTACCGAGTCTTCAGTAAGAATTTGGCTGTATAAATAAGTCACCTTATATACTAACGTTAATATTTCAAGGTTTATTTAAATCGTTAAGGTTTATTTAAATCATCCCCAGATGTCCCCTCAGAACGGACTCAACAGGTCCATCCGCACAGTCCAAGCCATGGCAGCCACCCGCGTCCTCATGGCGCTATATCTACTGGCCCTGCTCTGCCTGCCTGACACCGCTCCCGCCAGATACGTCATCACCGTGCCGCTGGTCATCATGTCAGTCAGCTCCGCTATATCGCTGACGGTGTTGAGGAGTTTCAAGTTACAAGGTAGGGTTACAGTTGATGCTCGTGATTGTTGGCATTTCTTGGCACTCAATGATGAACTAGAGAACGCATGCAACTTTATTCACGTGGCTTAAGGGCTTGCCTTTGGACTTTCAACTGATTTTGTTTTAATATGCTGAGTCAACTACTTATCTGATCAATGTAAAACTTGGACACGTGTTTTTTCAGACCTTTGTCTTTCCATTGTCAGGTCGGTTACCTAATTGGACACATTTCACTCGATAGATTTTATTTTTGATAATTATGCCTTTTTAAGTTATTAATTCGTTTTATGTCGAAACGGCTTGAGTTTTATGTCTGAAATTACTGCTATACATGGTTTATTTTCCGATGTCAGGTGAAAAAACTCCTACATCAAATACGGTTTCGGAAAATACAGAAAAATCTTGAAAATTCACTGATATTGCGTGCCGGGAGCGTGCGAAGCGAGCGTTCTAATGTAGACTTTTTGACAGCATACTGAAGTTCAAAATCACTCAGTAAGATTATCGTGCACCAGGGGTAAGGCCTTAAGGGGGAACGTTTCGATATTGGCGCAAAATCCACAACTTATGATTGATTTTCTTATTATTGAATAAAAATTACTTAATAAATGTGATTTATGGCATTTTGCGACCACAGTTTCATGTCAATTAGACTATTCCATCAAATTAGTGTAATTTTATGAATTACGTTGTAAATTGATATCCACAACCACTTTAAACACCCTTTTAAATTTGTATGGATATTCATGCGAATAACAATCCATAAAATGTCGCAATAGTCTAAAAATAAGATGTAACTATTTTATTTCATACATTTTAATTAAACATAAGATAAACAATCATAAGTCAGTATAAATATTATAGTTATATTATAGTTATATAATATACATCTTACTAACAAAATATTTATATATGTAAGGTGACTTTAATTTATACAGTCAAACTCATACTGGAGGCATGGTAAGTGATCAGTAATACGGATCGATAACACTTTTTGCTAATTTCGTAAAATAAAATCTTGACGTCGCATAGTAATTGACTCGGGGCTGGGCTTGCATTTGTAAGGAACACGAAAATAATAATTTACGAATTTCACAAAAAGGGTCATCGAATCTTGTTAATTAGCACTTACCGAGTCTTCAGTAAGAGTTTGGCTGTATAAATTAAAGTCACCTTATATATATATGTATAATTATATTATATTATTATTATTACTGTCGTACTCCCTGGGAACGCATTTTTGATGTAAAAGTTTACAGTCCGATTGACCCGTACGGGTGAATTTTGATATTTTATTTTGTGCCTCTATACCTTTTGAGGGACAAAATATGTTCCATTATGTTTATTGTTCCATGGTTAAGGCTGTGCGTTGTCTATCAGTCAGTTAGTCAGTCATGAAACTGCTTCATATATACACATTATTTAAAGAAATACACTTGTACTTGTCCACTTTAATTTACCTGACCGGTTCCGCTATTTAAGCAATTTAAGGTGTTTTTCAAATTTACACATTCATGAAATCATAATTGCTTACTAGATGTTTACGTGATAGGTGAAGGGTTAGTTTGTGAAAAGTTATAAACAATGAGGCTGGTACATAAAGGTCAAGCTAGTCAAGCCATGAACGAAAAATCATACCTATAGTGAGGGAAATGCTCAAGCCATGGATACTAAGGAGCAAATCAGAGTGAGACGGTTTTTTTGACAAAATATTATTTATATAGAGTATCGAGCAATTTAACAAAAATATTGTAACCATTACAAAATTTAGTTTGTGTATTATGTTATTTTCTTTTCTCCGTGTTATTTTCTGTGGATTTAAAAACAGGTAAATTTTTGCCCTCTTTTTTAGGTGGGTTAATATCCATCCACCTCACTCATCTTATTTAATCTCTTTAAATGAAATCTTAAACTGATCATCTAAACAACTTTCTTGTAAAAAGAACAGCGAAAGTGAAAAAACCTTTTTCGTACTAATTTATATTTATAGAATATTTTCATTTATATGCTCTGGGAAACTCTTCAGTGTGATCAGTAAAATGTGTAGTTTCATTCAAACGGCTACAACCAAGTAGTGCGTGCTCCCAATCTTACTTCTAATGTGCGGGCGACGGTTAAACTGGTGGAAGGAGGGGAAGTGTCGCTTCTTTACATTGTAATACCATAGTATAAATAACAAATAGTATCCTATCTCAATACAAACGGGCCAAAACGAACCCCCCCCCCCCAAAACTCAGTTTACGACAGTCGCGGTCGGCACCGCAGTTACGTACGCACGTTGTCTCTGGGACGCTCCCGCGCATTTTCGTAAATTATGGCACGAAATTACAGAGTATGTTGTGCATTGTATGGTTGCTTAAATCCAACTTTTATAGTAATAATATAGCATTATAAAATACGTAAACAGTCATTTGGCAGCTCTAGCGCGTGTGTCAAGAACACCGCCTAGTTAAACAACTGTTGTTACCTATACTGTGGTAATACTTAGTTAATGTTCTCTCTCAGGCTGGCAGCACCTAATCCTCGAGCTGTCCCTCTCACTCCCGTCAGTGGTGTTCATGTTCTCTCTCTGTCTGCGCTTCGACGCGATCATCCTGCCCGTGCTGGGCCGAATGGTGACGGAGACGCCTGACCTGCTGGCCGGAGGGTCGAATCTCGTGCTGGCTCTCTATGTAGCCACTGCTGTGGTAAGTATATTTTATATTGTGACCGCCCCACGGTTTAGTAGTTGACCATCTCTATGTGAAGTATTTGGCCACTAATCTGGAATCGTGGGTTCAAATCCATTGGCATGTTTGTGTTCGGTCTGCGTTCTGAAGCTGTGTGACGTCCTAGGTGTAACGTGGGTATACAAGTGTGGACTATAACTTGCATTTCACAGCTCATATTCAAAAACACCTCTACATACAATATGTACATAAATTTCAAAAAAACTCAATGGGAAATGCTCGAGCGGGAGTATTCGAACCCGTGTCTCAAGGTTGAGAGTCCGACATGCTACTGACTGAGCTACCGGTGCAGCATTGTCGGACTGGCCAAAGCGTCAGTCAAGGTTGCATTTGGTACCCGGGGCCTAGCCTGTGCGGGCCCCTTCAGGCTTACTATTCTATCTACACGCAAAGTGGTTCACACGGGAAGAGAAAGTTCATTTTCTTCGTTTAACGACTGTGCAAAACTACCAATTTCATAGTTTATCTCAATAAAGTAAAAAACAGCATTTTCTGTTATAGATACTAATTGCAGGTAATCAAATTTTACATCAAATTAACTACCAAAGCATGTCATTTTGCCCCGTCAAAAAATAACGTTTATAGCCCGGCCAACCAGCTTCGGAATCTTGAAGAAAATTCACGTATTTCCAAAAACTCTTACCTATTTGATTATCATTTGGTTTGTTGGTTGACCCGATGGTATATCTGCCCTCTCCCTAGTGGATGGAGCGGGTCCTAAAATCATAATGCCGCCATTGAAGCACACTTACTAGTAATAATAACCAATGAATGCCACCCGGGTACCTTACGCGTAGGGCTACCAGATCCAGTAGCGTAAGTTCCTGACATAATCCCTGACAAATGAATAAATTTCCTGACATTTGTTAAGGTAGCGCGATTTTCAACAGTTTTTGATACTAACACAATGTCAATCAATAATCTTAACAGTTGATTCATTCGCTTATAGAAATTTCTGACAAATCCCATTTTTTCCTCATTTCCTGACAGAGGTCCAAAATTCCTGACATGTCAGGAAAATTCAATGTAAGGAAATAGAGAGGTGCGGAACCCCTCATGTTTAAATGTCATTTATTTCCAGTCGGGTATGGAGCTGCTTTTCTCCCGCAAGCGTCTCTGGCTGATGCTGGGCGGAGCGTTGGTCGCGACTGTCGTCGTCATGCTGACACCGATGGCGCCGTACCAGGATGACGGGCTCTCACTGCAGAGGCATTATTGGTTTGTAAGTTTTCGTTTGTTTATATCACTTTCAAAGCATTAGGAACTAATTAATCTAATTATAGCTGTGCAAGAAAAGTGCAATATATTGACAATATTTATATAAAATTAAATTTTAAATGTCAGAAAGGATTAGAAATGTCATTAAAATATTTTAGATTTTATTAGTTTTTAGTATCTATTCCATTATCATTTAAATAGTCATCAACCTTATAGTAACACTTACTGACTAATATTTTGTACAATTTGTTCTGAAAGGTCCTTAAATTAGGCTCTCTCATTTCATTCGGAAGATGATTATACAATTTTGGGGCCATGACATAGACTGTATTTGAATAGAACACTGTTTTTTCGTTTAACAGTCTCCCATCCTCTTTACGTTCACAGCACACAGAAATCAAAACGTACAACTTCGAAGGTAACGTCACTGAACGAACTTCCGGCATCCTCATCATAAGAAGCGACGTGTACACGCTCGAGCGGGCGGCTCAGCAGCTGAAGTCGGCCAACATTAGAACCGACTTCGAGAAGGACTGTGAGGAGAAGGTTTACTGCAATCTGCCTTTATTCAGGCCTCGGTATAGGACTTCCTTGTGAGTTTGAGCTTTTATTTTTTAACCTAGGTACCAATCAGTAGAATTTTTGCTATCAATCCGTTTTTAGGAATTCATAAGGTAACTTTCGTTTATATATAGCCGATTTCATACTGGAGAATCGGTTAGTGGCCAGGACCAAGGTTCAGTGACCCTTTGTGTGAAACATGCGAAATAGAATTTAGTTTTTCTATAGGTTACTAATTGAGTCGAGGTGGATTTTGAAAAAGTATAGAGCCACAACCATTTTTTTTGTATTTCGCAAACAGGGTTATTGCATGTTGGTCTTGACCACTCGCCGTTTCTCCAGTATGAATTTGGCTATATAAACGAAAATTAACTTAAATTTTTGTGCTACCACTCACTTAATGACGGTAAAGAAAAACACTATGAGGTAGCTGCATACGTTAGAACGTTACGTTAAAATCTTTGGTAGAAAGTTTGTTAGGGTCCACTACTGAATATGTAAAGCTTGGTAAGTTTTGGTAAGTAATACATGTATTGTAACCGGTTTTAGGTGGTAGAGCTGATGCCGGGCTTGACTGTGGAGGTACCACCATCTTACTCGCAAATCCTCCCGAAGTTATTCGGGGGAGAGTAAGAGAACAGCTCTCAGGCAAAGCCAGGCGGTCCACCATTGCCTGGGACCGATGGATGGCGGTATATCCATCCCCAATTGCCGGGCCTTACATAAAACAGACTGGTGACGGGCAGCGGCGTCACTGGTGCAAGGGGTTTGGCACCACGCTCACCAACCCGCCTGCCCAGCGTGTGTGAGTATGGGCATTTCGTCCAGGAGGACCACCAGTAGTGGCGAAATCCTGGAAAGGCCTATGTCCAGCAGTGGACGAAACAGGCTGATGGATGGATGGATTGTAAGTGTTAAAACTTGAAAATTTAGCTGTGAAAACTTACCAGTATAGGACACTATAACAAACTTTCTTGACAAATGAAAAACGGTGTCCATTCCTACAGTTATGACTTAATGAACCTCCATAAACCATCGGTGAAGCCTTGTGACTTGCATTTCACGTCCACCTATTATTTGTTTGTCACGCAGATACGACTGTTGTTATATACTATGTTACTGTTACAGACAAGACTCCCTGTTCGTGTACGCGGAGCCCCCCGCGCCTTTCACCCCTTCCCCCGCTCTACACGCTTCTAGAACGTGTGTGGGAGAGACGTGCCTCCTCAACTTTACTATGACTGGTAAGTTACTTCCAACCAACAAGGGCGCGCGTGAAGATGGCGTCGCAGTTCTCAGGAAGCAGCTCACTTCACGCGCGCCGTCTACTGAACTGTTTCCGTTTTCAGTAAGTTGATAATTTGTTAAACACTCTCTATCTATCAGTGGCTCGGAATAAGCTTATAGTATTGTTTTCAGGGTTCATGTGGGTATTTTTCTTAATTCCACCATAACTTCTTGTTGCCTGAACAGATTTCGAAGTGTGTGGTATCGTAGAATACTTACAGCATCCTGAGTGGAATAAATATAGGTATACAAAAAAAATAGATAAAAATAAATAATCAAATATTAAAAAACACGACTGCCGGAATAGAGATTTAATTCTGATTTCAGTGAAGTCGGGGGCCTATTAATTGAAATCCGAATTAAACCTCTATTCCGACAGCCGTGCTTTTTAATCCATCCATCCATCAGCTTGTTTCGTCCACTGCTGGAGATAGGCCTTTGCAGGATTTCGCCACTCTTGGCGGTCCTCCTGGAACAAATGCTTGTACTCACACACGCTGGGCAGGTGGGTTGGTGAGCGCGGTGCCAAAACCCTTGCACCAGTGACGCCGCTGTCGACAGTGATGACGTCACCAGTCTGTTTTATATAAGGCCCGGCAATTGTGGATGGATAAACCGCCATCCATCGGTCCCAGGCAATGGTGAGCCGCCTGGTTTTGCCTGAGAGCTGTTCTCTTACTCTCCCCCGAATAACTTCGGGAGGATTTGCGAGTAAGATGGTGGTACCTCCACAGTCGAGCCCGGCAGCAGCTCTACCACGTGCTTTTTAATATTTTTAATGATTTATTTTTATTAGAGTTATCCGCAGAAAATGCTATACAGGGTTAATTTTTTCAAATGGATGTGGGTGGCCAAATTTGAAGTAGGTATATGGATATGGAGTAGAAAGTATATGGAATAGCGTAAAAGGCTCAGAGGAAAATCGGGGCCAATTTCGATAAAAACTAAAAGGGGAATCATTCGATTTTTAAAAAAAGTACTCTCCGTTCTGGTAACAGTCCACACTCGGAAACGTGACGATACGTTTGTGGTAACCATATTAACCCCCAGGCGCCCCCCACAACCTGCTGACCTTCTGGCCTGTTGCTGACGTGAACGTGACATCTTGGTCTTTGGAGTCGCCCCTCCGCGCCACCTTCACACAGCTGCAGCGGCCGGTCTACGTCATCAGACACTCGTTGACTACCTACAGTGACCCCACACCGGGACTCAACTTTACCTTCACTATGACGGTAATTTTAGCTACACCTGCGTCTAAGGCCCATCTGGCCCGAAATTATAGGTACGCCACCGTTTTACTACAAAATTTGAAAACCCTTTTCTCAGTTGTTTTTCGTAATAGACCTCTATTATCTGGCACTGATATTATAAAAGGCACAATTTTGCCAAAATGTTGAATATGATTTTGTTATCAAGATAGATTTACCTACAAAGTTGTTTTCTTGCCTTTTTATTTGTTTTTATTATTTTTTATTTTATTTACATTTGAATTTACTTTAGCCTACTTACAGTGCTTGTCAGCAACTTAACTCGTAAGCTGTTAATAACAATTTGATTAATACTTACTTGCGATTTTCGGCACTTAGTGAAACATCGTGAACATCTTACAAAATACACTTGTAGTGTTTCATGAAACAGTAATGTATTTTTGATTTAAAAACACTTGTACTTATCCATTTATTTATATTATTTCCCTTACCGGTCTCACTGTTATAGTATTATCAAAGGTTTTTACAAAGGTTATAACAGCGAAACCGGTAAGGGAAATAATATAAATAAGTGGACAAGTATAAGTGTTTTTTAATCAAAAATGTATCCAAAGTTCCACCAAGTGCCAACAATCACAAGCATCAACTCCAGTAATGTATTTTAATAAATGCTTAAAAATGCACAGGTAGACATTTCCGGGTATTTAGTGATGAGCAGATTTAACTTTGAGCCTTGAATTGTACCTACCTATACCAAAATTTTACACTACAGCCAGATAGTAACTTTGTAAATGCCTGTAAGTACGAGTATTATACTATCTCAAACCTATAACGAAAAACAACAGAAAAACGGGTTATCAAATTTTGTTCATCAGAGTCACATCACATCAGCAAGTGTAATTTTTTGCCAATCACAGCAGCGCAAACAGTGTTTGCGTCCACTGACGTAGACGCGCTCGCGTCAAAATTGTAGGTAGGTACTTACTACACCTACAGATAAACGCGCGGGTTGAATGCAAACAATGCGCTATATTTATTATATAACGTGACTTTAATTTACTCGATAAGTGCTCAGTAACAAGGTGCAATGACCCTTTTTGTGAAATTCGTAAATTATCCTTTTCGTGTTTCTTTTCCTACAAACGCAAGCCCAGCCCCGAGTCAACGAGACATCAACATTTTATTTTGCGATATTAGCAAAAAGTATGTTCGATCCGTGTTACTGATCACTTACCAAGCCTTCAGTATGAGTTTGGCTGCATAAATAAAAGTCACCTTATATATGTTACGGGGGTAAGCCCCGAAGTCGGGTAAAGAGTCCAGATTAATGTATATTCCACAGGTGCCGCTCTCTCTGCAGTCGAAGCCAGTTGTCTCGGTGTCTCATCACGCGCACAAGCTGCATCATCCTCAGGAGTTCACGACTCCATACAGACTGCTGACAGAATCGATGCCGGACTACTTCAACATCGCTACTACAATCACTATCAGAAGTAATTACGAGTTTTAGACCGATCTCATTAATTACACTAGGAATAAAGAAAGAGAAAAGGAGATTTACAGTTAGTTCAAAGTTGTAAAGGTGCTCTAACAAAAGTATTTTCCGAAATTCACCCCATGAGGTGAAATGGGGGGTTGGGGAAGATTCGTGCTCTTTTTTTGGTGGTGACTCGTGCCGCGGTTTTTTACCAGTGACGATTCGTGCTCTGTTGAAATTATTTACGAGTAAATTGGCAATGCTTCTCAAAAATAGAAAAGTACAGTTGGTGTAAGAAGTGAAAATAGTATAAATTAATAAAACAATTTAATTATCAGTCTGTTTTTATTTTTATAAAATTAACGCTTTACGTGATATGTTTATTCTTATAACTATTATTAGCACAGAAAAAATAGTGATTAGAAAAATTTAGCTGTTATTCAGACTTTTGTTTTAACTTTAGTACTTCTAAATCATTCAACAATTTTGCGATCAACATTGGACTTCGGTGCCAACAACGGCAAATCGATGTTAAGCAAACTTAATCTATTTTACTTCTATTTATTGATCATTTTTGAAACGAGTTTTGTGACTGGTAGTACTCCGATGTGAAATAAATGAAGATTTTTAATTTTCAAGTTGTGCAGCACGAATCTACACCAAAAATAAAGATTTTTTGGCACGAGTTTACACGGCACGAATCTTACCCAACCAGCAATTTGCGTGTAAACTTTTGCATCTAAAATGCATTCCCAACAGATTCAATGGGCTGTCTGTATGTATGTACTAAACCCACGCGGACGAAGTCGCGGGCGTTCTCTAGTTAATAATAATTGTGAATATTATTTTAAGATATTGATATGTAAGTTTAATTAAATATTTATTTTTGTACGTAAGGATGGAAAAGGTTAGTAATAAAATACAGATTTATTTAAAAAAATGCGTTTATTTTATATTTCCCAGTCTTTTTTTACTTATATCTCACAGATATCTTTGTTTTGGTAAGTAAAAGGCAAACTGAAAAAATTCGGTCGAAAATTTTAAGTTTGCACAGTCAGTGTTTTAAAATAAAATAATAACAACAAACAAAACACTTAATTCTAAAAAAAATATTTACATGTAAATTGTATATACAACAGGATTTCGATAATTTATAATCATTGTATGATAAATTCAAACTCAGTTTTAAATTAACTCCCACTGCCTCATTTTATTCGAGATAATTTGTACAGATTTTTGTATTTTTATAACAAAACACAGGTTTAAATAATAAACAGTATTCAAGCGAAGAAATGACATTTATTCACTCTAAGAACTAAAATCTACGATTTTCAGCAATTTTTATTGTAAATACATGGTTTTTAATTAGCTCTTTACTTTGGAGATCAATTTCTTTTAATCACTATTTGTTTAAGGTGAATTAAAAAAAAAACAAGATATATAATTTGCACACATAATTTGTTTCAACATAAAAAAAAATTTTTTTTCTTATATTCCTAGAAAACGTATTATGTTTAGCGTGGCGTTACATAGTTTAAATTTAACAATTTTGTCCGAAAAACGAATTAGTTATGGTCTCGTGTTAACATTTACACTTTATGAAAGAAAACAATAATGTATATTTTTACGAGATACAGAGAGAGAGAATACCTAAAAAAATGAACAGCTTAATGTTTATTAACAGGAAAAGATACAATTTCTTCAAATTCGTTTTGGATGTATAATTTTAAAACTGCACAAAAAGAAATTGGCATCAATATTACAATATAGTAGTAAGTTTTTTTAAAATAATTTCGCAGTTCTAAGACACATTATCTTAGTTTAAAACCTTGAATTTCTACATTACCAATAGTTTAAAATGGTTGTTTTACGTTGTGGTAGAACTATTGTATAACAAAGATTTTATAATATTACATCAACTAAACCTAGCATAGCAAAAACAATTAGCGTAGATATCTACTATACTATAACTTTAAAAATATGTAACCTTATAAAGTGAAGAAACTTATTTTTAAACATGACAATTGAAATATATATATTATAGAAAAAAAATCGAGTTCCAATTTCTAAAGACCTCATGAGTCGGCAATTATTATGCTTAAATTCGGTTTCAGTTGAATTATAATTGAAAGTTAAAATCAAAATTTAATATTTCCTAAATAATTCCAATATATCATAATTTACTACTATGTAAGTAGAAACGTATATTCAATCTTCACAAACAGCACTTCATATTTGTTGTCCATTTATTAAAATATCATCACGACATGAATCCCATGTGGGTTTCAGATTACCAATTGTGAACTGTGTCATTATAACGTCCCAAACGTGATGGTAGGTGAGCCTATCGCCGTACTTCGGGCAATTATAGTGTCGCCTAATCATAAAACATACATTAGCCGTCTGTCGATAAAATTCTATAAAAAGTTACATAATATTATTGTTTCGTGTAATAGATCTTGAAATTTTCGTTACGGACACAAAATCAGACAAAAATTCATTATTTGGATAAAATCAATTCTTTCAATTCAAGATACATAAACATTTTACATGGCAATTTTCAAATTAAAACCAAAATAAAATAAAAGAACATAATGTGGACAATAAAATTGTAGTGTAGCCGGGCTACTACCGCCAGTTTTTTTTTTCGTGAATTCGATGATTTCTATGGAGGTTTAGTAGGGGATCTCTTTGGATGCTATGTCAAAATTTGATTTCAACTGTAAGTACCACAAAATTGCACGTCTTAAACTGTTTATTTTTTAGTGGTCTCTGACGTCATCGCCGGGGGTGGAGGGAGGGCGAAACATATATTTTTGTGTTGTCGCAGAATGGATCTTCATAACGATATAACTATCATTTTTGTAACTTTTAAACTTTAGGAGTATGAAGCTTTCCAAAGTAAATGGATTTTATTTCGCTATTTTTGTGGAAGGCCTGCCGGGACGGCGAGGAAGACGGTCATCGAATTCACGTCAAAAATCGTCAACCATTTTACAGAGTTTGATTAACACATAAAAATTCATGACTTGTAACATTTTTTAAGTTCACGAGCAAGGCTATTTGCTAAAATTATATCATCTTACTAAATGTATAAAAAACAAGTGTTAAATTTCGGTGATACTACTCGTATATGATTATAATATTCAATCTAGTAGCAATAGTTAATACCTTAGAGGATGTTACTCTAGGGTTAATACACATAAAATATCAGCCATATGTTTCATAACATTCATAAGTTATATAAACACAGTTTTTTTTTACTTTATAAAGTAAAAATTATTTAAACGTGAGTGAAAAAATACCGTCGTACTGGTAAATTCATTTTAAAACACTACAATTAAATGTATACAAGACAGATCATTGAAGGTTATATTTAAATGAAATTACAAAGAAAAGTATTTTAATAACACAATTATATTATGTTAACAGAAACAATCAAATGTTATGAAAGTTACAATGGTTTTGGTCTAATTTTAACATAGCACGATTAAGTTAACATTTATGTTCTTATAACTTAACGTCTTGATTGTACAAAAATCTTAATTTTGTTCACATTTTACCCCAAAACTTTGGATACAGCAGCATTATCCGATCTTAAATTTTTAAAGTAGGTATAATTATTGATGTAACATTGAAGTTCTTAGTTTAACATTTGTGGCCTAATGTTGTTGTTCTAAGTTGAATGTTGATTTGGAATACTTAGAAAATTTGGCTCTTAATTTGACTACACCAAGACAAACATTACTTAATTTAACATAAGTAGTGGTCTTTTCAAAGTTTAACATTAGTTTTTAACGCAATGTGACGGTCAAACGGCTCGCAGCGACCATTTTACTGTTGAATTTCTTCCTGAAGTTTTCGGCTGCGACGGTTGTTTTGAACGTTATCTTCGCACTTCGTTCTTCTTTATTCAAATTCAAACTCTGGAATATTAATCCGTGGTTGGGGTGAAATTTTCCGTTATTTTCTACAAACTTAAATTAACTTTTTATTCTAAATTATACATTTAAATAAGAAAAATGTTAAGTACCTAGCTTTCTACGTTACATTATAATACAAATATTGTACTTACCACGGAAAAATAACTTACTAACTTATATCTTGTGTAGACATAACCTCATAATGATTTATGGTAGGTCGGCGTTACATCATAAAACTAACATACACACTGCAGTGCTCAGAGCACTTAACACTTTTCCTATTCACAGAAAATACAGTTTGAATGTGACAAAAAACATTTCACTGTCTAGATTTATACAACGCATACCCGATATACGCACCTGAACAATTTTAATTTATAGTTGTTGTGCTGAGTCATTTACAAAGTGATGCATTAAATAACAACTTTGCCAAGAAAGCGTCACAGATATTAAACAACTGTCGCGTCAATTTTATTTTTACTTTATATTTAAAGTATACATATCAGACAAAGTTTTGTTTTTATTTGTATTGATTTTATTATTTATGATTTAGTATTTGATTTTATTTGTGTGCCCTGAGCAATCACATTAATATTTATTAAAATACATATTAAGAGAAGTACTTTGATTCGGTATTGGATTTGAAAATTGTAAGTAACATAAAAATATATGCGAGATCAGCGAAATTGAGGAAACTTTAATTTTACAAATACGAAATTAAATGATTTTGCCCATTAGGTAGTCATTTATAGAATAATAGTACTTGTTAACTAATAATTGCCTAAGCTTTTTTGTAAATCAGTTTGTTGTTTTTTTTGTAGTCCGATAATTTATTGTAGATGATTACGTATCGATAGATCAGGCTATTCAGAAACATGGTCAGGTAGGGTCTAGGTAAAGCTGATTTGTTTTTTCAACGCTTTTATCTAGTTTACTTGTCTGTATAAGTGCTCAGTAGTTACATAGAAATTGTGTATGGTTTTGTATAAATATTTTTTATATAAATATATGTAAATATCGTATTTCTGACCAAATTGAGATTTTTTGCTGTCTGATTAGTTATTTCGAAGCAAGTGTGGCTTTCAAAACGAAAATTGAATTTTTTGAGTTTTGAGTCACAAACCGATGCGTCGCGAAAAGGAATTTTAAATAACCCATTCTTCCATCTTTAATCTATATAGGTCAACATAATTAAAGTTTTCATATTAATGGCGTTAGAAAGTTTGATAACGCTAGATTAACGTTTTTTATTGTCTTCTTTAACGAATGGTGTATCAAATGTAGTTTCCTGCGTTAGGTATGACATGTTTGGTTTTAGCAGCTTTGTCACATTCAAATTGTAAATATAAAATATATGTAATAATGTCACATTCAAATTACAGCAATTTTATTGTAAATATAAAAAACTTTTTTTTTTCAAAACAGACGAAAGTTTTGTAGCTGAAGCTATATACACACAATACTGGCCCAATAATCATTCATATAACAATAAATTAATAACAATACACTGCGTGCGCCTTTTGTAACATATGTAAGGCGTCGCTAATGTGAAACAATTTCTTATATAATAGAAATAAATAAATTAAGTAAGGTAAAAACATCACATAGTCAGTCTTTAAGTTCATGTATTGAAATATCAGCCATCTTTTCATGCGCAACAAACAAATGTATATAAATTATGAGAACCAATTGTATACGGGTGTAAAATAAGTTATGAACTTCCTATGTGACAGTTACTGCGAATTGGTCACTTCAATACCACATTGCAGGAAAAAATATTTCATTCTATTTATTGTAAATAATTGATTACAATGCTATAAATATTTTAGCTAAGTGCGAGTCGGACTCGCACACAAAAGGGCTTCGTACCTTCACACTTGATCACACAATACGCGTACGGAACCAAAAAATCTACATGGTAAATAACAACAATAAAGATGCCAAAGCAACATCAAGGCGACAAAGAAGGCGCTAAAATGGTAGCGCCTGACAAACAATTTGGTAGTTCTCTCTCTGAGTACAGAACCCTGATTGTATTATTTGTTATTTTAATTTTGAGTGTGTACGTACAACATGATCGTTGTGGCCTGAAAGAAGATGTAGTGACTAGAATAGAAAAAGGAATGCTTTGGTAGTTTGGACATATAGAGAGGATGAATGAAAGTAGAGAGACGAAGGAAATGTATGCTGCACAAGTAGAAGGTAAAGCTCGACCGGGCCGCCCTAGAGGGACGTATGCCGACCAAATAGGCGACATACTGAACAAGGGCAAAGTGAAAAGTACCCGGAATAGAAGAGCCTGTATGACTAGGTTGATGGATGTAGAAGAAGCAAAAGAGGTGTGTCAGGATCGTAGCAGATGGAAATATGTAGTCTCTGCCTACCCCTCTGGGAGACAGGCGTGAGTATATGTATGTATGTACGTACAACAATCGGACCGTATTTAAGATAGAGCTGAAACAAGGACCGTTAAAAAAACTTTTCATATGTTTTTTGTATGGGGACTCCTCATGGCTTTAATTTTTTTCAAATAATTATCATTTGTCGTGATGGAAGTCACAGTAACACGTATTCTGTTGAAATTTCAACTGTCTACCTTTTACGTTTGAAGCTGCAGACCGCTGGGAGACGGATGGATGGACGGATAGCGGACGCTTAGCCCTTAGAGGTCCCGTTTGGCACCCTTGGATACGGGACCCTAAAAAGGTTTGCTATTTCGTATTTGTTTATTGCATTAATTACGTTTTAAAAGCGAGCACCAGCGTATTTTGGGCAACATTCAAAAATATAACGCAAAATCTCTAGAAGTTTTCGATCTATGCTTGCAAATTTATTGTAAAATATATAAGAATATGCTCCAACGTGAAAAAAATGGCAGACATTTCATAATTTGATAGCTGTCGTTAAAATTATATTTTTAAGTATATTTCTTCAAACCGGTTACAAGTCATATCATAAAATCAATTTCCATTCGCCACATCATTCAGAGAAACTTTAACAAAAACTACCAACAATTCATATAATTCATAAACAATTTCCACATAAAATATAGAGAATGTCATTCGCTTACAATTTATATAATATACATACTATAATAATATGCAATTTTATTAACATTAACATGTAAGTATATATACTTCTAATAAATAGAATATCACAGTTTAAAATGACAAGTGTTGGTGCTTCAAATGAACCTATAGGTTCCCTATTGGTTAAAGGTTTAACCGAGGGAATAAACTGAAAAATTGTTAACCTCTCCATTCCCAATGAACTGAAATAATTGAATTAACTTATATAAGTGCGTTCTTTAATGTTTAAAGCTAATGAATTCTTTTCCTAGCTTTAAAATATGTGGCAGAGGTAAATGTGGTTAAACTAGAGTTTCTGATTGCTTTCTTCTGCATATAGGTGTATAAATTTTTACCATTTTATATACAATTTTGGCAAAGAAATAGATATAAGGCCAAGGTTTTCTGCTAAAAGTTTAAAACATAATTTGTTTTGCGAAATCTATGGAAATCCAAGTTCACTTCCACTTGGGTAGCTTCTAAATATTTTTATAGTGTATTACAAGAAAATCTCTAAAAATATAAATCTCAAAAGTAACTTTGAAAAAACTTGAAGATCGAAGGTGAATATGTTTAATTGTGTTTATCCCCTCTAACAATACTACATTTCATAAAATAATCAGTTCCTTAGTTATCATTCAACTACTGTGTATTAAACCTACACATTGAGTTGATAGCAATTTCTTGTTTTTACATATTAATAAATCACAATATCAAGCAAGGTAGGATGCTTACCCCGGATTTATTTCCCAAACGGACGCCTCATGATTGTTTTTCTTATTTTTTATAAAAAGTATTAAATAAATGTGGTTATGGCACTGCGGGATAATAGTTTTATGTTCATTTGGCTCTTTTAGCAAAGTTGTGTTTCATGCATTACTTGGTATATTATCGTGCACAACAACTATAGACACGCTTTAAAATTGAGGCATTGAGAGCAAGAAAGGCCTAACATTTCCAGACATAATTGATTTTTAATTGTGTCTGGAAATGTTAGGCTTTTCTTGCTCTCAGTGCCTAAATTGTTGTGCAGGATCATTTACAAAACAATGCATAAAATAACACAATTTTCGTAGAAAAACCTAATTGATATTAGACAATTATCGTGTAGTGCCATAAACCACATATATTATATTTAATACTTTTTGTATAAAATAATAAAAACAATCATAAGGCGGGCGCTTGGGATCGAAATCCCGCCTTAAATCTGTAAAGACGACAACGTCTACATGTATATGCGTTATCGTATGTTAATAAACAAAACATTTTCAATTCCACTATCAATAAATTTGAAGCACCAAACCCACAAATCAGAACCTATAATTTACAAAAAGAAACTACCAAACCAGAACTGGCATTGGCAATATTACCTGCACGTCATTCCCAGCGAGAGTCTTCAATCTTGTGTCCGTCATACCGTGAGGTAA
The DNA here is from genome assembly GCA_910592155.1 of Ypsolopha scabrella. Classification (NCBI taxonomy): domain Eukaryota; kingdom Metazoa; phylum Arthropoda; class Insecta; order Lepidoptera; family Ypsolophidae; genus Ypsolopha; species Ypsolopha scabrella. The sequence goes on from OU342983.1 coordinate 20,728,377, forward strand.
GTTTGTGACCACGGCGATGTTGCCCACTTCTTCGTTCAGAAGTTTGTCCTCATCGATTTCTGAGTCGGACTCATATTCTATTTGCGGTTCCTCCTGCTTCTTCAGAACAATTCTGGATTTTTCTGATCCGATGGCGGTTCTGACCGCCCGGCTGAATATACCCGGGTTGGGTTTGGTCGGGTCCGCTTTGATTTCTATCCGGGAGAAGACGGATTTTTCCGGCTTATCCGTTTTGAGTGTTGCGGTTATTTTCCGTTGTAGAACGACGCGGCGGCTAGTGAACGGAAGCGTCTTTTTCGTTGTGTCTTCTGTAGGTTTATCGACTTTTTCAGGCTGAAAAATAAATTCAAGCGTAAAATATTGAATACACCATATCACCGTCAAAATTAATCAAAATAAAAAGTTATGTGAGATAAAAAACCTCGCCATGTTACCGAAAACCAATATAACTGATTTCTTCTACTGGAAACACTAACATTAAAACGTCTTTATGTCGATAGCGTCAAAGAGTGATATTGTTTTTTGTTTCAGTGTGTAAATATGTGTTGCAATTACAAAAGCAGATGTGGAGCTCCTGGAACGGGTCTTTTATTTTACTGGTCAGGCTTTACTTCAATTATTCAAGTTTTTGCACAACGAAACGAGAAAAGAAATCTAGATATATAAGGTAACTTATTTTATATCGCCAAATTCTCCGTAAGTGGTCACGGCCAAGGTTTAGTGGACCCTTTCTGTAAAATACGCAAAATAAAATTTAGACTTTCCATACCCATTGAGTCAAGGTTGTTCTTGAACAAGTATAGAAGCACAAAAAAAGATTTATTCGCAAACAGGGTCATTAAACCTTGAATTTGGCTAGATAAACGAAAGTCAACTTATATTTTAACCCACTTTGTCAGTCGAATGAACAATATTTTACAAAAAGTTATGTTAAGAAATACATACCTCTTTCTCTTTGTTATCAAATATTATCCGTTGCCGTGATCTAGAAGAAGCGTTTTCGGTTTCTTGTTTTAACTGAAACAAAATACGATCATAAAAAATGCATTATCACAAATTTAACTTGAGACTCACTATGTTAAAATGAGAACATACAAATGTTAAAAACATAAATACGGCATTATATAATATGTTAAAATTAGGGTATAAATAAAGTCAACTATTAAAAAGAAACCACAATTTTGTCTTTGAGTTTGAATGTTAAAAGGAAAACTTTTATTTTAGCCAAATACTAAGTACCTATGTTATACTTATAACATTTTAACAAAATATCAATATGAAATATTTATGGTCCTTGTCCGACGTCTAGAGTTCAGTACAATATCCTGGATGTGCTATGTTATATACTGTATGTTTTGCTTTCCTGCAATGTTGCAGGGGTTAAATTATAATGATATAAAATATAATAGGTGGTAGAGCTGATGCCGGGCTCGACTGTGGAGGTACCACCATCTTACTCGCAAATCCTCCCGAAGTTATTCGGGGGAGAGTAAGAGAACAGCTCTCAGGCACAACCAGGCGGCCCACCATTACCTGGGACCGATGGATGGCGGTATATCCATCCCCAATTGCCGGGCCTCATATAATACAGACTAGTGACGGGCAGCGGCGTCACTGGTGCAATGGTTTCGGCACCGCGCTTACCAACCCGCCTGCCCAGCGTGTGTGAGTATGGGCATTTCTTCCAGGAGGACTGCCAAGAGTGGCGAAATCCTGGAAAGGCCTATGTCCAGCAGTGAACGAAACAGGCTGATGGATGGATGGATAAAATATAATAACTGCTGACAGCTTCTTTCTTTTATTATTTAATATATATAATTATCACTGTACAATAAAAATAATATGTATATAAATAATTATTCACAAGATATATTTCGGGTCCGACCTGGACCCGGCATCAGTTGAGTATAAATATATAAATATGGTATTATAAATATATAAACTTGGTATTTATACTCAACTGATGCCCGGTCCAGGTCGGACCCGAAATATATCTTGTGAATAATTATTTATATACATATTATTTTTATTGTACAGTTAAATTATAATAAAATAATTGACGAAAGAATACCCATCCTCATTTCGGTAGTATTTTCACTGGAATCCAAAGAGAATATAATAATATATTACGGACAGCAATCTGTTTGGATTTACAAAATGTCGTTTAACTGTCTCTATCAGTAAGGTTGGTTGGATATAAAACCAAATACGAGTATTGTAGCATCTTACCTTTTGTTTTTTCTCAATATTTTCGTTGTTCTCTGTATTTGTGGAGCTGGTAACTAAGCTCTGCTTCGGAGGCGTTTTCTCTGTAACGAATAAATAAATATCATAAAGAAATGCGGTAGCACAAACATTTACGGGGGTAGTAGAGAATCACGGTGTAAAATGAACATCTTGATATTGTTTTTACTACCTAGTCGGTTCTTAAATACTGTCACTGGCCATTTGTTTTAAAAATAGAACACCTAGAAAAAAAAATTAAATGATGTTCGATTTTAAAATATTTTTTGATTAATAATCTGCCAAATCACAATTACATTCCATATTTTACGATGGAGTGGACTCGCAAAGAGGACCGAGTAGCAGTAATTGCATTGCATCGTTGCGGCCATCCACCGAAGACGATATTCAACTTGCTTCAAAAATTAAAAATCACGAAGAGGTTCGTGTACCGTACCATCAAGAGGTACAATGAAACCTCTAGTGTCGATGACAGCACGGCCATCATCCATCATCATCATCAGTCATGATTTGGTTGGGAGTGTCCTACTATGGCCCTACTGAAGTGCATTTTTGTGAAAAAGGTGTCAAAACCAGTGCAAAAGTGTACCAAGACACGGTTTTAGATCGCATAGTAAAAGATCTGCCCCAGACACTCTTTGGAGGACGGCCATTTGTGTTTCAACAGGACTCCGCACCTGCTCATAAGGCCAAAACAACTCAGGAGTGGTTCGAGCGCCAGAATATCGAGCTAATAAGGCATCAAGATTGGCCCTCATCTAGCCCTGACCTCAGTCCACTGGATTACAAAATTTGGCAGGAAATGGAGGAGAAGGTCTGTTCTAAACCTCACAAAAATTCGAGCAGCCTAAAGTCATCATTGATTAAAGCAGTGGCCGATATCGACATGAATATGGTCCGTGGTGCTATTGATGGTTGGCCGCGAAGATTGAAGGCTTGTGTGAAAAATGGTGGCAATCATTTTGAATAAATTTTGTGTTTAATGTAAGCTAATTAAATTACCTTCTTTTAAAAAAAACTTTTTTTGAATATCATGATTAGTTTTCATTTTATAGGCAATTTTGTTTGTGACAGAATTTAAGCACCGACTAGGTAGATAAATAGACTATAAATAGATGTAAGCATAAATCCGGCCATTCGATTAATCTTGCTAAGAAGAAGGGCAAGAAACTTAGCAAGATCATGTCTTTTTTTAGCAATTTTTTTCTCATCATATGGCTTATACTATTACAGTCTTTTTAACTAAATTATATTTATAATATTGATTTATTGTATAATTGATTTATTCAATCATTTTGAATAAATTTTGTGTGTAAAGTAAGCTAATTAAATTACCTTTTTTTAAAAAAAATTTTTTTTAATATCGTGACTAGTTTTCATTTTATAGCCAATTTTGTTTGTGACAGAATTTAAGCACCGATTAGGTACATTTGAATAAAAAATACGCAATAAATGCGTTTAGTCAGGCTTGAAGTGAGTCGCGCACGTGGTCGCTATCCTTGCTATTTCATTCTACATTCAACTTCGGATTATAGAGCACTGACTGACTGTTTTGGTTGGCCTGAACGTTCATTTCCCGAGCTCGTACGGAACTAACCGAACCCGGTGTGAGAGGCAAGCTAACGCGAAACAACATTCAGGTTTTGAAAAAACTTGAGAATGGTTTTGTGATTCCTATGATTTCAGGAGAAATATCGCAAAAATTTAAATGAAACAAAAATATTTTTGAATGGTATAAAATATACTATGCTGTGAACCTAAAATTATTTGATTTGCTGTATCGCTTCTAGGACATTTCGGTATATAAACATTCATCAAAATATGTGTAAAATCCAGGACGCTTGTAACTTTTGTATGTATTTAATTTTGATAAATGTTTTAGTTTCACATCATGGTTATTGTATGGGATATGTTGAAAAAGAAAAAATAATAAGCAAGTACCTATAAATAAGGATATGATCAGCAAACTGCGCTAGTATGGGAGTTCGGCGAATAGAGTCGCCTGAATAATAGTTAATGTATCCCAATGGTACATTGAGGGAGAGGCCTCCATGGATGCGGCCATCTCACATTTAGATTAAATGGTACTAAGGCCTCTTCAATGTTAGCTTCGGCCCCATGAATGCCTTTCAAATGACCGGGTCCCTGCGGCCCGTGACTGAAAAGTGTATCTACGTAATAATAAGTCATTACAAGATAATTATGTAATCTTAGGCAGTGAACAAAAAATCTTAGGCTTTTAATTTTGATTACAACAGTGGTTCCTAACCTTTTAGTGATGACGGACCATTCGACAAAATTTCTGTCTTGCCACAGACCACCAACTCTTTGAAAGTAATATACAGCAAAAGTAAATAAATAAAGGGTTATGTATATAGCTATCAATTTTAAATAAAACACGATGGCATTCAACAGTATTTGAATATTTTACGAAAATTTTACATTACTACGTAAATAATTAACGTAGGTATATTATTTGTGATTCAGTACTACTCAAACACTCTTACTCGCAAACTCTCCTGAAGTTATTCGGGGGAGAGTAAGAGAACAGCTCTCAGGCAAAACCAGGCGGCCCACCATTGCCTGAGACCGATGGATGGCGGTATATCCATCCCCAATTGCCGGGCCTTATAAAAGAACAGACTGGTGACGGGCAGCGGCGTCACTGGTGCGAGGGTTTCGGCACCGCGCTCACCAACCCGGCTACCCAGCGTGTATGAGTATAGGCATTTCTTCCAGGAGGACCGCCAAGAGTGGCGAAATCTTGGAAAGGCCTATGTCCAGCCGAAACAGGCTGATGGATGGATGGATGGATGGACTACTCAAAGCCAGTGCTAGCAATTTCTCGGATCTTTGGAACAAAAATTTTGTTGTTGCTCCATATTTTCGGATGACTTTGCGGACCGCTTCGGATGCTTCCAGGGACCAGCAGTGGTCCGCGGACCACCGGTTAAGAACCACTGCATTACACTGGGCAACTACGGAACCCTACCTTGCGCGTGGCCCGACACGCACTTGGCCGGTTTTATTTTCTTTGGTTCGGATATAAGTGCCTTTTTGTAAAAGTTCTTTAGTTACCCAAAGTGTGAATCGCAAGCAGATTTATAGAGGATCGTAAAAATAGAAACAGGCACAATCTTAACACTAAAACTACTAGTTTCAGTTTGAAATAATGAATGAACAATGAAACATGTAACTTTATATTAAGGGCGCTAACGCAAAATCTCGCACTCTCTTAGGTATGTTTCAGTCTCGTGACGCACTCAAATAGATGATGTGATTTGCAGCGGTTATGTTACGACTAAACACAAACGTGTTTGCATTTAGAAAAGCGTTTATCTAATATTCTTTATGCATTTTCTTTTCGCTACAAGCACTAAGGCACGGTCAAAGTGAAATAATAATTTCGCAAAATATGTGCGCGTGCGACGAACAGCAACAGGTTCCCCACGCGAAAGCAGGCAGGCGTCTGAGTAGCGCGCGCGAGTTTAGATGATTGGACATGAACAGCCTTAACTAAATATTTGTCAATTAAACAATTATTATCATCTTTGTTAAAACAAAGTCACAGGATCATTTCCGAATTCAAAAATCTCGCTAGGCGGATACTTAAGCGAAGAATCAGCCAATCACAGCACTTCATTTTAAAGTTAAACCCCTACTTAACTTGAAATTCTCAACTGAAATCGGGGGTGTGTCTACTAGAGGGTCAAAGATTCAAAGATGTTTATTTGTAAAATAGATACATTAAGTATACGTTTTACATGTCATATCTAATCTTTACTATAATTATGATGAAACAAATATAATGAGGGAAATATACAAAAAAAAAACTATATTCCTGAATTCCACCTTTCCTGAATACCACCCGGTATTTTACAGACGGACTAGTCTTTGTCCGCATTAATCCAATATTTGCCCTGTTTTCGGCTTGAGCCTTATTTTATGAACACGCATTATAGCTGATGTGTTGACCAGGGTCAATATGATGATGATAAAACAAAAAACAACATCCAAATCCATTGAGCGGTTCCCGAGTTAAAATCGTTTACTATATTTTTGCCCCGTTTTCAGCCTGGGCGTTATTTTATGAACAGCCTTTATAGCCTTGTCTTTTCCAGGGTCTCAATCTATCTCCATTCCAAATTTCATGAAAATAGGTTCAGTCGTTTTGACGTAAAAACGGAACATACAGACAGACAAACGAATAAACATACACATTTTTGCATTTATAATATTATTAATTAAAAACTATATTTAAAGACGGAACCTTACCTCGCTTCCTCCGGTCCGTGCCGTCATTAAATATGATCCGCTGTTTGTTCGGTCTGCGCCCGTCGCCGCCGGGCGGCTTGGCTGGCAGCTTCGAGCGAAGATCTGCCGGCGGTTTGCCTCTTGGTTGAGGCTCTGGTCTGGAGACAATAAGAATTCGTTCGAAACCGCCTCTGTGTTTGATGGTTCAAAGGTTAAATATGGCCACTAATCTAGTTCAATACGTTAAGGCGTATAGACACACCACCGCTTAAGTACAAGATTGGATAACCCATTTATCTGTTTTTTTTCGTTATAAAATAAAGTAGAAGACTTTTATAGTTTAATAAGGCATTTATAATTTCACTATCTGTCTGAAATGTAAAAGTTTGTTATAGGTACAATTTATGTCAAGAAAACAACTTTTTATGTAAATCTGCCCAGCTTCATATATTTAACAATAACATATCAATATATCAGTACCAGATGATAGAGGTCTCAAACTTCGGTCTATAAAGAAAAACAACTGAGAAAAGGGTTATCAAATTTTGTACTAAAACGGTGGCGTGCGTATGCGCCGTAACGGTTCATATTTGTGCCCGGAATACGGCGAGAGCGCACATTACCCATCACGCTGGGACGTAATAATCGTCGGTGAAACACAGGTCTTGCATTTCACAGAACATACTTTTGAAACGCCTCCGACACCCTCTCGGGAATTTTATATTTATAAGATGGAGAAATAATGCCCATACTTACTTCTTAGCTTTCTCTTTAAACCGTCCAGAATCCTCATCATCACTAAGAATTCCCTCGATGTCATCCAAAATGAGATCCAAGTCATCATCACTGTCAACCTTCGTCTCAATTTTCTTTGGCACCGGCAATGGCGGCGTCAGATTCCGTTCGGGAGACTTTTCTACCATTTCTACCAGTTTGGTAGATTTCTCGTCGTCTATTGGTAGTTTTGGTATATTTTCTCTGGGCGGCGTTAGGTTCTCGTTGGACGTGTTTTGAGGCTTGGTCGGTGATCGATCGCGTTCGGGAGATTTTCTTGGGGATTTCTTTTCCTTGTCTAACGCAGGAGGTTCAATAAATCTGTCTCTGTCTGTTGGGTTTGTGTCAGGTTTGGTAGATTCCTTTTCTTGCCTTTCTTTATCCAGGCGTTCACGTTCCCTGAAATACGAAAATATTTTACGAATAAAATCACTACAATTTATTAAAAAATGGTGCAATAGCGACATCAACATTCATTTATTACAATTTGACGTAAATGGGAGTAATTTAGATGACAAAATTAATCAATAAAGGATCTAGCTGATCTCTATATGACAAGTAGTTATATGTTTGCCTGGGTAATTTTTTATTAAAAGTTTTAACGATTTATCGTGATCCTGGTCAATAATTTAACCTTCGTTCCGGTATATCAAAGAGATAAAAAAATAAATTCACGGGGCACAAGGAGCTAATAAATATCTTCGTCTCACCTCCTTGGCTCGCAGCACTCTCTCTTGTTACCGGACCCCTAACAATAACAATAATGTTCAGTCACCTCTCCTGCAACTGTTTCTGCAGCGCGGCCGCGTTCCTCCTCCGCCTCACCTCCTTGGCTCGCAACACTCTCTCTCTCAACGTCTCCTGCTCTCGCACCCGACGTTTGTATTCACTTTCCTGTGAAGAGGAATGTTGATTTTTTAACGGGAATAATCAGAATTCTATTGCTATTTAAAGGGAGGCCATAAAATCGTCGTCGGTCCAGCGGGCACGAGGTCGGCCTACGCTACACTTTGCTGTACGTGGTCTCCATTCTAACGCCTAGCGACAACTATGGCGTGCCCACTGCCACTTCAGTTTACTGATTCTGCAGGCCATGTCGGTCACTTTCGATCTCTGGCGGATCTCATTTCGGATTATATCCATCAGAAGATACCCCAAGCATTGAACCTATCGCAATTAGTCTATACAAAATGTTTTTTTTTTATCCATGATGTACCTATGTTACTTTTGTTGATATAATTATTTTTGCATAACTCAGAAATTAAAACGATTCAATGGAGAAAGACCTCGATTTTTATTTTAATACGACAAAGAGCTGCATTTTTTATCATATTTGTCGCTAATATACCGAGAACCATACGAAGCTTCGTCTATTGTTTTAATTTTGTTCTATTTTTTTTCAGTCCTGTAGGTGTTAAATCAGCTTTCAGTGCCAGTGAAGGCACAGGTAAAAGCATCGTAAGTATTAAATTATCTAAATACCTCGTCCAACGGTCCAAATCTGGGCGGGGGTGAGGCGCGGCGGCGCGGGGAGAGGCTGCGGCGGGGGGAAGGCGAGCGGCGCGGCGGGGACGGGGAACGCATCCTGAAAAAGAAAAATAAAGGTACAGGTTAAACACGGGTATGTTTGACACTGCGAAAACAAACTGGAGACTACGTTATTGATTAGGATTGAATGAGGTGAACTTTAATTGTCTAGCAATAGAGACTATTATTGATAAGCGCAGGTAGTCTAACGTTCCCAAATTACTTGCAGACAGAACTGTATGCGCGCTAAAACTTCGTTCGTTTACTGTTATCCTCTTGTAACATAATAATTATGACGTCATAAATGAAACAGATTAGACTCGCATTATAAATTGAAATAATTATAATATATGTATGTATATTAAATTATAATATACAGGGTGGCCGGGAAAGAGACGTCCAAAAATTTTTTTTGGCTGCCTCTCGTTTAGGGGTATCCGAATCACCCCCTTGTATGTTCCGCGATTTTTAGTAGTGAGATATGATTATTTTTAATGATTTTTATAATAATTTTCACCTGTAATTAGTTTTGATTTTTTCTATTTAATATTTGTGAATGTTTTTTCGAGGTTATTTATGACAATAATGTGACCTTGAAAATTATGGTTTACCTAGGTCTTGTGAAACATGACTAAAATTTAGTCGAAAGTTCAAAATTACTGTTCAATCATAATAGTCTTGAAATTAAAAAAAAAATGAATTTGAAATTTGAAATGTTGTCAATGGTTTCAAAGCAATTTCAAAAACTGCTATTGTCCTTCAGCAACAAAAACCATAAAAAAACCAGACCTCAATAGGCCTTTTTTTCTGTAACCGCCCTCAAAGTTAAGGAGAACTTTTTTTTTAAACTTAATAAATAATTGTATGTAATTTTTCTATAAATTATGATTTTATTTTATTCAAACAAGTTGATTATGATTCAAATGAATTTATTTACAGCAAGTTTTCGAAGTGCCACGCTACAACAGAAATACACAACCTACACATATGCAAGAAATGTTGTTTTAAATGCATAAAAGCTACACTGTTGCTTCTTATAACATTTCCAGCTTCCTCAATTTTTTCCCTCAGCTTATTTTCACAAGATGCTTCTTGTGCGTGTGCTATTTCCTTATAATAACCCCAAACAAAAAAAAACGAAAATACCCTAACAGGTGGATCAGAATACGCGGACCAATCAACTGGCCTCCACGCTCTCCTGACCTTAACCCCATGTATTTTTTTGTTTGGGGTTATTTTAAGGAAATACGCACAATAAGCTTCTTGTGAAAATGAGCTGAGGGAGAAAATTGAAGAAGCTGGAAATGTTATAAGAAGTGGTTCAATCAGCACAATTTTTTCTTCATCTGGAATTTGATCAGTTAACGATACATGATCTACCCTAGAATTATTTTCACTTATTATTGTAGGACCTTATACTAGGTGAAATTAAATCAACCGACCAAATTCATACTGGAGACTCGGTGACAAGGTTTAATGACCCTCCAGATGAAATTCGAAAAAAAAATTTTTTTTTCCCGTAGAACCTGCACTAGGAATTGTACTTAAACTAGTCCAACCAGTACGGGAGCAAAAAAAAATATTTTTCGAAATTGGCCAAAAGGATTATTGAACCTAGTTCTTGATCACCAACCGAGTCTCTAGTATGAATTTGGTCGGTTGATTAAATTTCACCCTATATACAGGCTGTTCCAAAAGTAAACTTTATCCCTTGGAGGGCTGATAGGCCAGCTCATGACTGTCCAGAATATTAAAATATGACCTCAGTAAGAAGTCGATAGTTTTCGAGTTATCGATACTTTTATGAATTCTGTAAAATTCGACATCTTAGAGGAGTCTTTTCAGTGCCACAGCTACACAATTCCATATTCCAAGATTCTAAACCTTTGTGTCGCAATCTTGAATAGCCCTGCTATTGATCCTAGTTCAAAATAAAAGTAATATGATACGCGTTTGTAATGAAAAAAAAAACATTTTTGCTCAAATTATTTCATTTTCTAACTTTGACTCTTCATACTGTGAAAAAAATTTATTACGCCTAACTGGCAAGTAATTTAAAATAATAGGTCATTTAGTGTAGTTTCTTAAATAGTAAAACAATTGCCATGTTTAACTTTGGAAAAAGTATATTGCTATTCTACTGTAAAAGGAGCCCAAGTAGCATAAGAACAAATAAAATTCTTCTTAGTATTTACAAATCTGGTAGCAATAGAACAAACTCTTCCTAGTATTTTGAAGTCTAGTAGCATTAGAACAAATCTAAGGGGAATGTTACCGTTGTAACAACCATCAAATGTTTTACATCTAAGCGCTTTAAAACATAACGGAACAACCTCGCTGACGCCACGAACGTTCGCGTCTGTTAGTAACTTCGGAACGAGCGTACACGTAGCGGCGGGATTTTAGATAAAGGTAACAATTAGTATATTTACCGAGTCATTGTGCTGAAAATAATGCAAAAACTTGTGTTTATCGACCTTGTTTGTATAAAATTGTTACTTTGGGCACAGACAATAATAGTACTACAGAAGAACCACTCTTCAAAGACTAAAGGCAATTCAGCTCGCACAGTGCTAAGAGTTGCCTCTCTTTCTATCGCATAACTCTATCCCTTGTTAACCCACTGAATGGTCCCCCGGGCGGGTCGAGAATGTACTTGTAGCTTCTTCAATCCTTCGCAGAGTGGATCAGGCCTCTTTTGGGTTAGATTTCGTGTCGCTGTAGTGTTGTTATTTCATTACTTGTAAATTGCCAAAAAACCTCGTTATTTATGATAATAAATAGCTTTGGATACTCTAAACGTTATTAAGTAATTTTGAGTAGACAAATATCTTTAATTCCTTTGGCCAGGATTTCAACCTGCGACCTCTTGCTTACACGGTAAGTGCGCTACCGAGGTATCCATCTTGGACCATTGAATATTTCCACCAGTCCCCACCATACCTGTACACCGAATTATTGTAACTACTTGATACATCGGTCAGTAATGCACATACTGATCGATCGCTCACGAGGGCGTTATTATGCACTCCATATACGACATTAAATTAAGCAGTCAAATTCATACTGGAACGATAACAGATTTTTCTAATTTCACGAAATACAATATTTGACCATCCAAAGTAATCGACACCGGGATGCATTTGCAGGAACACAAAAAACAAACGAAATTCACAAAAAGGGTAATGGAACCTTGACACCGAGCACTTACCGGGTTTTCAGTATGAATTTGGCTCCATAAATTAATGTCACCTTGTATTTTCATTTATTTTTATTTTCATTACTTATTTCATGTACAGTCAACAAAAGAGATAGGTAACCAGGTACAGCTCAAACACTGATCTAAGACCCACAGTTGAGTGATCGATGACATGAGGTAAATTTGGTCAATACACACATACATGCACTATTGATTACCAGTGACGGTTGGTGGGTCTTAACACCGGGGGTTCACTCCTTGTCTCAGTTACTGACAGGGATTGCAACATACCTACCCAATTATTGATATCCCTCCGTGACTCTTTATAGCTTATTGTAGAATTTTACATTGGAAGTCTGCGTTTTATTGTCTGCACTTTTTATAGTTATATTTTCAAATAAATCACATTAAGTATATTCACAAACAAAGCGTCTTCACTTCACACATTATAACCTATTTTTTATACACCTAAAGAACGCTTCATTTTTTTTGTTTTCGAAGAACACTCCTGTACTAACTGAATGTCTGGAAGAGGGTGGCCTTTATTTTTAATATCGAAACGTTCAAATGTCAGTGTCATGAACAGTTTTTTATTTTGCGCACTAATATGTCACCGAACAATGGAGTTCAAATATGACGCAAAACTAACAAAATAATTAAAACAAACAACGGTCAAGGGCTCCTCTCCCCTCTCGCTCTTTGATTTCCGACCCAGTTCGGCTATACCGTGCTAGGAGCGCCGCACTGAATTCAGTACAATTTTCATAGAAAATGCCCCGTCTCGCGCTTACGGACCTCAGTGCCTCTCTTTCTTGTCTACGTACAAATTTTGTATGGGACATTTTTTCCTTGAGAGCGCTAGTCCCGAGCGCACGCTCTACCTACTCGGGCCGGACAACTTACAAACTATGGGTTTGTTTACACAGTTATGTTTATGTTATTGTTCTTTGTGATAAACGTAGTATCCACTTACTACTTTTTGTACATTGTTGCTGCGGTCCTGCTAAGATTTTAATAATATACTGTGATAAGTAAAAATTTATTAACATAACTTTATGTGGGAGTTCACCGATCAGCGCTCCTTAATAGAAACCGCCACTGTAGATTACGTATACTTCTTCTCATTAATAACTCGTCTGGGCTCTTAGGATCAAAGTGTTTGCGCTGGTTGCCTATCTCTTTTGTTGACCGTACTGTGCAAGGCGCCAAGTGATGAGTGTTTACCTCCTCCTCAAGCCGGCTCTGTTAGCGTTGATGAACTCCTCCTGTCGCCGCAGTAGGTCGTCGTCCGCGGAGGGGGGCGGGGCGCGGGGCGGTGCGGGGGGACCGCGCGCGAACTCGTTCTCTATCTCTATGGTCGTGTTCTCTATGAACCTGTGAATTAACATTAATTATTATAATTTAAAAAAATATTGCAGAAAAATACGTACATATATGTATGTATAATAGATTTTTGTAGTTTTATTATGGCTAATAGAGAAACTAAAAAAGGAAAAAAATATATACGATATATTTCGACTCCTTCAATGGAATCGTCATCAGTCGAATGAAAATAAAATAAAATAAATGACATTTAAGAATATAAATAGATTTAATATAAATAAGTTTATTTGCAATTTATATTATTTTATAATAAATTTATAATATAAAATAAATAAATATATTGTCACGACATGAAACCCCGAGGGGGTGTCAGAGGTGTTCCGAGTGTGAACTGTGAAATGCAAGTCACAGTTCACACCCGATATACCCATGTTTCACAGACGACGTGATGGGCGGTGAGCCGTATCGCCGTACATCGGGCACAGTTTCACGCTTTTTAGGGTATGCAGGTTTCCTCGCGATGTTTTCCTTCACCGTTCAACAAATGGTAAAGTATTATATTATACAAGTATATGTAATGTAAAAATAAACAAAAGAACTAAAATCTGTAATGTTGAATTAGCCATGCATGTTTCTGATATATATTATTTTAATAATTTAAGTTTGAAAATGTAGACTATTTTATGAAACTAATTTCATTATTTTTGGGTTTTATTCATTGCATCTATTTAAAAACAAAAACTTAAATTTTACCCGCCAAAAGTGAACGTGACGTCACTAGAGGCGTTCCGCATGGCGCTAATAGTGCTAACACTACCATCAAACCTCTCACGCCCATCAAGTCGTTCCGAATGAAAAATGGCGTCCATCACTGTTTATACTTATAATCCATTTAGGGTTCTTTTGAACGCAACATGAATGATGACAGAATTTGTAGAAATTCATTTAAGTTACGTGAATACAAAGGATATACTACTTTACTAGGTCCAAGAAGTAATTTCTTCTAACTACAATCTTATAATCATGATTTAACTAATGCTCTTATTCTTCGAAAAACCTATTTTTGAAATTGCCACCGGCCAGCTAGCACTTTTCATAGATCGCTCATAGTGCAAACGCTCTGAAGCATAGGCATATCACAACATGGCGTCGTTAAGGATTTCGTCTATGATAAACAAGGTGAAATTTAATCAATCACCCTTATTCATACTGGAGACTCGGTTAGTGATCAGGAACAAAATTCAATGATCGTTATTTTCGAAATCATAAAAAAAATTGTTTCCATACTGACTGAATAGGCAGTAGGTAGGTACGGGAGCAATTTTTTGTTTTCAGTTTTACCTTGAGGTTCATTAAACATTGTTCCTGATCACTAATCGAGTCTCCAATATGAATTCTAGCGGTTGATTAATTATCGGGCTCACAGTGACTCGGAATGATGATAGACGCGATATAATCGATTATGTCGCGACACGGAATGCACTGCATGTCAAATGTCATGTCATGACGTCATAGATAAGTCAAATGAAGTTCATTGTGTTTTGTTAAAATATCTTTAAAAGTATAGATTTATTTATTAATCTGATATAGTAGCAACTGTACAGAAAACATATTTCTCGAAATGGTTTTAAGATTTCCGTTCTTGTCCAGAAAGTTAGCACCCCCAATTGTTCAGATAAATAATATGGTCACGCTTATGATAGGCAGCTTATCTCCTGTAGCTAAATTATATTTTTTTTCGAGGGCACCTAGAATACCGGTCATTGTCCTTTGCTCATTTTGTACTGGACCCCGTACCACGAAACGCAGTAATTTGCGGTAAGCGATAAAGATTGTATGGCGAGATTGGCGAGCGATACGTATCGTTTTCTTTTGACGCGTACAGTTTTTCCATCTACCCTACAATTAGACTTTACCTCTGCGGCGACCTTCTTGTCATCTTTCTATTGGCCGCGCGAGCTAAGGCATTCCTTTGTTCAGCTATAAACCTTTCTGCCGCGTCGTCGATGTCTTTTATCGGGCCTGTTAAATAAACAATAAATTATTACTAAATTGCTTATTTTATATCTTTTCTATTATAATGTGTTTAAAACCAGAAATGGATGAAGTGGGTTAGTCTTACAAATGCCGTTTACTGAAACTAAAGACAAAAAAAAACATACATTCCAACGAATAAATACACCGGGGCGAAGTTTTTATAAATTTTGGAAACCATCCGATCATAAAGCTCCTTTTGCATGGTTTGTTTTACTTATATTTGTTCAAAGCATAAATATTTGCTTAGTTTCCGCGGCACGTTTCTTCGTGAAAGTAGTTTTAGTAAACGAGAAGGATTTGGTAATATAAGAAATGCTACAGACAAAACTAAAATGAACATGGACAGATCAAAGAACACGCGAAAGTTAAATACGAATATTAGCGCTAAGAAGATGCTATTAAAACAAAATATCGAAAACTACATACAGGCCTATCGAGCGAAGAACCGCGCTTTTTTTTATTTGACTCGTGAGAGAAAGCGCGCAAATGGCCCTTCGTTCGCTAGGTCTGTACGATAATTACGAAAATGTATATTCATATAAGGTGACTGCTAAATGGCAAATTCACACTGGAGACTCGGTGAGTGGTCAGAAACAAGGTTCAATTAACCTGTTTGTAAAAAACGCAAAATGAAATTTGTGCCCCATTACTAATTTACAACAACTCCGAGTCAATTAGTATAGTAAGACTAAATTTTACTTTGCGTTTTTCACGGACCTGGCCACTTACCGGTCTCCAGTGCAAATTAGGCTATATAATTAGAAGTCATCTTATTATATATATATGACAGGGCTTAAATAGACAGCAACTTTTTACGGAAATCATCTATTCTCAGATCATTCTGAACAAAATTTCTAAATAAACATTGGTTTAGGCAATATTTTAATTTTAAGCAAATCAAATGATGCGGGCGTGTTTTGAGACGAGCGTCTTCCATGAGACAGCTGTTTACGCACAGCGTTCTAAAATATACCTTCCTCCTGCGAAATAGAGTCCTTAAGTTAACGTCAGTATGATCAGTTGAGTATGTGGTTGTATTTAAAGATCGCTGTCCGTTTACACCCAGTATACAAGCAGAAAACAGTGCTCAAAGTATAAAGTACCAGAACATGCAAAATACTTCCAGAACAGATATTTACTCTACTTGTATGAATAAAAATTACCGAATTTGCTCTCCAAAGTCGGACTAAGCGGCGGAGATTTTTGTATGCGCGTCGGTATGTAGGTTAGACCTACTGGAATAAAACAACGTTTTATTCGCCTTGTTATAGATGAATAAGAAAATGTATGTATGCTGAGTTGTGCAGGATCCAATGATGAGGTTAATTCATGGAGAGAATGAGAAGGCAGAAATGCAGATTTATAATATGCTTAATCTTCTAACGCAGTTTCTAAATTGCGGGTATTAAAATACACGGGTCGTAATGATCGGCTTGAAAATTCTTTTGAATTGCGTCCAAAATATTTTTACCATCGAAGTTTCTCCTTTGTTACCCTGGGTTTCTAGTGCAATACCACCTACATGCAAAATTTCATCCTGATTGATCCAGCTGTTTTTGAGTTATGAAGCAAGATAAGCTACCGCTTCTTGGAAAAATCCTTACAAATGTTACGAGAAAAGTTCTTTTTACCTTCAACGGGAGGCTGAAAATTCCCTTTGAAATGTGGATTGATCAGCACTTTCTTCCCTTGCAGACCACCTGGTGGCAATGTTGTAGGCAACTGAACCGGCAACATTCTCACTTCAGGCTCCCGTGCCGGCATTATCTTTGGTCCATCCATTGCCCCTGGGACACCCGGTGGTAATGGCTGCCGGATGATCTGAGGCCTTGGCCCTGGGCCCATGTTGGGTCCCATTTGATTAGGAGGTTGGAATGGCCGGTACGGTGGTCGGTATTGTTGGAATGGTGGTCGCATATTTGGTTGGAAGTTTTGGTTTGGGAATCGGTTCATATTAGGATTGAACATCGGTCGTTCTGGTCTGAACTGGGGGACCTGCATTAGTACCAGTTCTGGAAGAATGTTTGGGGGAAGATTGGGGGGCATTTGTGGGGGGAGATTGGGTCTCTCTTGGGGAGGCATTTGGTTGAGTTCGGGCCCGCGTTGAGGGGCGGGAAATGAAGGACGCTGCTGAAAATTACCCTGAAATAAATAAAATGCTCTTTTAGCGACGCCGTTTTATAATGTCTTAACGTCCTTCTGCATAGTGATTAACATTGTATCTCTTAGCAAGAAAAAATATCCATGATTAAATATTAATACATGTTACTGTATATTTGTTACGCATCGCATTAGGTTAAGAATCTGTAATGATAGTGTAGCATTAAAAGTGAAAATAAATAAATATTAATTTATGTCACCTTCACCTAATAAAGAAACGCTCTGGCGACAAATTTTTGGCGGTATAGATAGCCATTAAAAAAACTACAATCGACGCAGTAGCATTTCCATCTATCAGCCTGTTTCGTCCACTACTAGACATAGGCCTTTCCAGGATTTCGCCAGCACTCTTGGCGGTCCTCCTGGAATAAATGCCCATACTCACACACGCTGGGCAGGCGGGTTGGTGAGCGCGGTGCCGAACCCCTTGCACCAGTGACGCCGCTGCCCGTCACCAGTCTGTTTTATATAAGGCCCGGCAATTGGGGATGGATATACCGCCATCCATCGGTCCCAGGCAATGGTGGGCCGCCTGGTTTTGCCTGAGAGCTGTCCTCTTACTCTCTCCTGAATAACTTCGGGAGGATTTGCGAATAAGATGGTGGTACCTCCACAGTCGAGCCCGGCATCAGCTCTACCACCCGTAGTAGTATTTACACGTATATAATCACTAAGATTTTTATTCCTCCCGTGTCGCTCAATTTCGGCGTGTTTTGGGAAGGACTTAAGCCTAGCGGTGAGCTTTTATAGGCTGATGATGAACTCACCCTCTGCATATTATTTCGTCTGTAGGGGTGCGAGAATCTTGCGTTGAAATGCGGGTTCCGCCACGAGGTGCGTCCGCGGGGGTTGAACCCACTACCGCGCGGGACCATCACCTTGTCTGAAAATTATACAAACTTAATGTTATTGATATTGATAAAGAGCGTCAACTAATAACATTAGAGTTCTTACAGTCCACGATGACTAATATGTTTTTTTTTGCAGTTTAAAAATCCATACTAATGTCAAGGAAAAGCGCTCAGACAGAGCACTTGTGCGGGGCGAGACGCGGGAGGTAAGACACAGACCGAGCTACATACAATTTTCGAACAACCGCTCTTCACACACAAACATTTGTGTCGTACACACACATTAGTACATTACGATACGAGAGCGATGGAACGTTTTCTGACGAGTGTGAGTTTGCAAATGCAAATCACACGAGTCGAGAAAAAGTTTCTCGCACGAGTATCGTATAATATTTTATAGCAAAAGTGCGGAAAATGCCGACTTTACGCAAGCGCAGCGTGCGTTAAGTGGTCATTTTACGCACGGTGTGCTATAAAATATATTTTTATTATTTAATAAATCCTAACGTGCGATAAGAGTATTTTATGTACCAACATTGCAAAAATAAAGTATTCATTTCATTCATTTTATTTCATTTCACACATTATACAGACACTTCAGAGAATCAACGCAGAGTAGTCGTAGATTGCATGAACTTTAGAGACCCTGCATGCTTTCAGAAGTTGGTGGTGAAACAAATCAGAGCCTGTTTAGCACAGGTTAAAATTTACAAGGAAACAGTCCTTACTGAACGAGTGAGCGAGTCTACTAGAACAATCCGGCGTTTGTATGTATGTATGTACATAGGTAACACTAAAAGTTTCCGGAACTGGCCACTTACATAAACAATATTTAAAAATTTATTGCAACATTTGAAAATAGAACTCTTTGGATGTAGAATGCAGTTTGTTTCATCTGACTGTCTTTTGTTTTTACCTTGTGGCGCCATTTAAAAAATTGTGTGTCTGCATCAACATGGATTTAACTCGGGAAAATTTTCGTAGTATGATTTTCTACGATTTTAAGTGTAATTTGACAGCTCAACAGAGCATCGCTCGGCTTGAAACAGCTTTTGGCAATGAAGCACCATGCAAGACGACTGTTTATAGCTGGTTTGCAGAATTCAAGCGTGGTCGTATCAATCTCAGTGACGAATCTCGCGATGGTCGGCCGTCCACCGCTGTGACCAACAAAAACATCGATGCTGTGCGCCGTATGATTGAAACAGACAGGCATGTGACCTACCATGAAATTCGCGCATCCTTAGAAATAGGCATGAGTCAAATACAATCAATCCTACACAAACATTTGGGTGTGAGAAAGCTGTGCTCGCGGTGGATCCCACACAACTTGACCGAGGCTCAAAAAACGGACCGCGTCACTTGGTGCAGTGCCATGCTTACCAGATTCAACGAAGGTGCGTCAAATTTGGTGTGGGACATAGTAACAGGTGACGAAACATGGATTTATTGCTACGATCCCAAAACAAAGCAGCAATCGAGCGTATGGGTCTTTCAAGATGAGCCGAAACCAACCAAAGTGGCGCGCGTGAAAAGTGCATCTAAGCGGATGATTGCTTCTTTTTCTAATAAAACTGGACACGTGGCTACTGTTGCTTTAGAGAATCGTCGTACCGTGAATAGTGACTGGTACACGACCATTTGTTTGCCGGAGGTTATTGACGAACTCCGTAAAAATAACCGTAAACGCCGTATCATCCTGCACCACGACAATGCTAGTTCTCACACGGCCAGACAGACAAACGACTTTTTGAAGACGAAAAATGTAGAACTCATGAGTCATCCTGCATACAGTCCCGACCTGGCACCTTG
The DNA here is from genome assembly GCA_910592155.1 of Ypsolopha scabrella. Lineage (NCBI taxonomy): Eukaryota > Metazoa > Arthropoda > Insecta > Lepidoptera > Ypsolophidae > Ypsolopha > Ypsolopha scabrella. Next base: position 20,748,558 of record OU342983.1, read on the forward strand.
TGACTTTTTTCTGTTCCCAAAAATTAAGAACCAATTACGCGGTCAACGATTTTCATCACCAGAAGAGGCTGTCGAGGAGTATGAAAAACACGTTTCAGAGGTCACCACAGGGGAGTGGCACAAAAATTTTCAAAACTGGTTTGATCGAATGAAAAAGTGCATAGACGCCAAGGGAGATTATTTTGAAAAACAATAAATTAATTTTGTACCTTTAACAGTATTTTTTCATATTCATTCCGGAAACTTATAGTGCGTCCCACGTATGAATGTTTGTTCGACGATAACTCGAGTATCGTTGATCAGAATATCATGAAATTTGGCAGGCGAGTAAATAAGGCAAATAGAATTTTTAAGTTCGAACATGAGTCAAATCGGTCAAGCGTTAATCGGGCGAGTGCGAGTTCACATTTCGGGGCGAGTACTGGAGACACGATAAGTGCTCAGGACCAAAGTTCAATGATCTGTTTGCGAAATACGGAAAATATTTTTGTGCTTCTATACTTGGTCAAGAACAACCTCAACTCAATTACAAGGAAGTCTCAATTTAATTTTGCATATTTCAGAGAAAGGGTCATTGAACCATGGTCCTGACCTTTTACAGTCTCCAGTATGATTTTGGCTATATGAACGACAGTTACCTTATATTTTACGTCCTATTGTTCATACTGGGTTAAATTAAAAAAATTAAGACCTCACGAACTGGTAAAAAAATACCAAGGCTTTACAATGGTTGATAAAGTACTTAAATTGGTATTTTGAGATTTTATTTTTCGATTCTATTATTGTATTTTTATTTTTGTACCCATTTGATATTAGTTATATATATTTTGGGATATTATTGTAATTATCTGATTTCAACTGACAGTGTAAACAAATATGGATCTACTGTTATCTGAAATAAATAAAATTTATTTATTAATGTATTGAAATGGAACGCTGAAACTGACCGAGTGAATCAGGTATGTCCCTGACTTGTGGCATCCTCTGTGCACCCGGCGGCCGCTCCGATATGAAACGTTCGCGACTATTGCCCAAGTCTCCATCTGAAATAGGTTACTATAATAAATATATTTTCTCAAAAACACCAGTTATTCGCTTTTAATTTTGACTAAATTAAATTTTTATATTAATAAAATCAAAGAAATATACAGTTAAATGGGCTATATTGCGACCTCTTAGTAAGGTCATCATCAGCATCAGGCGAATGGAAAATATAATAATGACAACGTTTCTTCGTTTTTATTACTATAAAATTTAATTCAATAAAAACATCTGAAATATGATTAATTAGTCATTTATTTATTTATTTATTGGAACAAGGAGTAAAAACAGAAAAAGATACATATTTTATAAGATAGAACTGATACAGGTAATTAAATAAATATATCAGTTTCCTTAACATACTCACTAATACATTAATATTTTTTAGATAGACGCAAACATGAGATACATATGAATATAACTAATAGTTTACTACAAATAACATACAACAATCTGAAATGTACACAGCCTAAACATTAAACGTAAAACTAACATGCACATGCACACAACTTGGGTTAGTAAAATAGTAAAAGTTACAGTTTTTTAGGCACTACTGTTAAAGAGCGCTTTCTTCAAAAACATGTCAAGTGTCATGTCAAGACAAACAAGTCATGAACAAAACAATATCTATGAGAACCAGAGAAATGGAATATATACTCATACTTCAGTAGTTCTTTCAATGAATGTATCTTTTGAAGCTATTATCGACAGTTTTCAGATGTGAATAATATGCCGAAAGTGAATTCTGTCAGTCCACAGTTACAGAACTGTAAATTTTGTTGGAGACAAGATAAGAAATACGCACGCCACCGTTTTAGTACAAAATTTAATAACCCTTTTCTCTATTGTTTTTCGTAATAGACCAAAGTTAAAGACCTCTATCATCTGGTTTTAAAAGGCACCATCCCATCCATCCATCAGCCTGTTTCGTCCTCTGCTAGATATAGGCCTTTCCAGGATTTCGCCACCCTTGGCGGTCGTCCTGGAAGAAATGCCCATACTCACACACGCTGCCCGTCACCAGTCTGTTTTATATAAGGCCCGGCAATTGGGGATGGATATACCGCCATCCATCGGTCCCAGGCAATGGTGGGCCGCCTGGTTTTGCCTCAGAGCTGTTCTCTTACTCTCCACCGAATAACTTCGGGAGGATTTGCGAGTAAGATGGTGGTACCTCCACAGTCGAGCCCGGCATCAGCTCTACCACCTAAAAGGCACCATTTTCCCTAAATTTTGAATATTAATTTTGTTTTAATGATATCGAGCTGTACAGATTCACGAGTACATACAAAGTTGTTTTCTTGCCTATAATTGTACCTATAACAAAATTTTACATTTCAGCCAAATGGTGACTTTGTAAATGCCCGTCTTAAACTTTAGTCTATAACGAAAAACAACAGAAAAATGGGTTTTTAAATTTTGCGCTAAGACGGTGGCATGCCTATACGCTTTAAAGGGCATATAAAACAACTCACTCTCAATAGGCGATGTCAGCACTTCTGATGGAACTATCTGCGGAGATTCTACTGGTGCGGCCGGCTGAAATTAATTACAATAATAAAAAATATTTCGGAAAAGTTTATTCACATCTCTTAAAAATTAATATTAGCATTATAGAAATTCTAAATCCAATTAGGACACAAAATTAAAAACACAGATACAACTACAAAAACTTTATACATGAGGAATATGACTAACAATTTTTTTCACTGATAATATGTCAGTTTGTTTAATTTCACCGTTTCACCATTTAATTATAAGTCAAATAATATAAACTAATTAGTTCAGCAGTAGTTGTGGCTTGACAATTGAAGACCTGGGTCAAGCATGCACCAGTGCGGTTTTTAAAAATGTAGGGGTGTTGTATTTGTATATTCACTACTAGCTTACTGTGAAGGAAAACACTGACAAACCAGCATATCCTAAACTGTATGTGTGTGTCTGAACTAAAGTATGACAATAATGCTAACCCCCATTACATTGTGACATAAAACTCGTCGGTAGAAAGTCTGGTAACTGGTCTAGTAGCAGTCCACTATTAGAAATACCTCTGACACCTTGGGGATATATGTTGTGACAATGTTTTTTAATCATTGTATTACTAGCTTTTGCCCGCGGCTCCGCCCGCGTGTTATTCGGTTTAACGACATGCTTTTTTCCGGGATAAAAAGTAGCCTATGTGTTAAGTTAGGGTATAAGCTATATCCATTCTAAATTTCATCCAAATCCGTCCACCCGTTACAGCGTGAGAGAGTAACAAACATACACACACACACAAAGTTTCGCATTTATAATATTAGTGGGATATATAGTACGGAACCCTTCGTGCGCAAGTCTGACTCGCACTTGGCCGGTTTTTTCATCTATCTAGGATTTATATTTTGGTTTACTGTTAATATGTATGAAATAACATAGCCTTGTCTTATTTAACCACACATGATTAAGGACCGCGCTGATTAGACACCTGATGTATGAAATAACAAAGCCTTGTCTTAATTCACCACAAACGATTAAGGTCCGCGCTAATTAGACACCTGATTTTTCAATGATATTGATCTACTTCTCGGAGCTGTCTTGGCTAGGCTGACTGACCAGGGGAAGTGTACAATACATGGGACGCACTATAAGTTTCCGGAATGAATATGAAAAAATACTATTAAAGGTACAAAATTAATTTATTGTTTTTCAAAATAATCTCCCTTGGCGTCTATGCACTTTTTCATTCGATCAAACCAGTTTTGAAAACTTTTGTGCCACTCCCCTGTGGTGACCTCTGAAACGTGTTTTTCATACTCCTCGACAGCCTCTTCTGGTGATGAAAATCGTTGACCGCGTAATTGGTTCTTAATTTTTGGGAACAGAAAAAAGTCACAAGGTGCCAGGTCGGGACTGTATGCAAGATGACTCATGAGTTCTACATTTTTCGTCTTCAAAAAGTCGTTTGTCTGTCTGGCCGTGTGAGAACTAGCATTGTCGTGGTGCAGGATGATACGGCGTTTACGGTTATTTTTACGGAGTTCGTCAATAACTTCCGGCAAACAAATGGTCGTGTACCAGTCACTATTCACGGTACGACGATTCTCTAAAGCAACAGTAGCCACGTGTCCAGTTTTATTAAAAAAAGAAGCAATCATCCGCTTAGATGCACTTTTCACGCGCGCCACTTTGGTTGGTTTCGGCTCATCTTGAAAGACCCATACGCTCGATTGCTGCTTTGTTTTGGGATCGTAGCAATAAATCCATGTTTCGTCACCTGTTACTATGTCCCACACCAAATTTGACGCACCTTCGTTGAATCTGGTAAGCATGGCACTGCACCAAGTGACGCGGTCCGTTTTTTGAGCCTCGGTCAAGTTGTGTGGGATCCACCGCGAGCACAGCTTTCTCACACCCAAATGTTTGTGTAGGATTGATTGTATTTGACTCATGCCTATTTCTAAGGATGCGCGAATTTCATGGTAGGTCACATGCCTGTCTGTTTCAATCATACGGCGCACAGCATCGATGTTTTTGTTGGTCACAGCGGTGGACGGCCGACCATCGCGAGATTCGTCACTGAGATTGATACGACCACGCTTGAATTCTGCAAACCAGCTATAAACAGTCGTCTTGCATGGTGCTTCATTGCCAAAAGCTGTTTCAAGCCGAGCGATGCTCTGTTGAGCTGTCAAATTACACTTAAAATCGTAGAAAATCATACTACGAAAATTTTCTAGAGTTAAATCCATGTTGATGCAGACACACAATTTTTTAAATGGCGCCACAAGGTAAAAACAAAAGACAGTCAGATGAAACAAACTGCATTCTACAGCCAAAGAGTTCTATTTTCAAATGTTGCAATAAATTTTTAAATATTGTTTATGTAAGTGGCCAGTTCCGGAAACTTTTAGTGTTACCTATGTACTTACAATTGCAGAGAGTCAGGAGCGTTAAGGATTTAAAATTATAGACAGTAGAAATGTCTACTAGATTTTGAACTTCACAGTTAAACTTACAATGACAGGTGGCACAGCATGCTCCTCATACGGCGGAGGCTCGTAAGGAGCATATGTTGGCAGAGGTTCTGGCCGACTGAGGCTGATCGATGGTGACGAGACATTGGGCACGTCTACTGTGATATTTGGTACCACACATTCTGCGTCCGCTATGTATGGCTCCAGCTGTATGAAACAAAGGTAATGTATAAGTATGGGGCCATTCTTTTGACTACTGTAGATTTTGCAGAAGTTACTTTCATCCTCCTTATCTCTGGACGAGTGATCTTCATCTTCGGCCTCACTGACACCCCCACAGTGTAGCAGAAGACAAATAAGATATGTTTTTTTTTTATTTGCCTCTGTTTATTGCATAGATAATTATCAGGAGTCGCATCTATCCATACATTATATTAATTATGATATAATTCTTCTTTGCATGCTAATAATTATGGGAGCAAATACAAGATAATAATATTGTGATAAAAACTAAAACTGCATCATTAGAAGGAAGTTGATAAGTAGTTGAGATTGTCGGCACTTGGTGGAATTTATCAAACATTGTTGTAATGAAAAAATATTTAAATGTTTTAATATTAGAACTCATATTATTAATAATATATGGCAAACTTAAGAAAAGTGTTGATTTTTAATATACTGAATTATATTTTAAGTTTTACATACATTACCCGTTCTGTAACTATTCTTGGTGCTTACTTTCAACACACATCTACACTTGACAATTGTACCAATATGTACTGGATGTTGAATACAATACAATCCTCGAAGTGTCGAATCTGGCTATTGGAATAATAAGCATGATTTCTAACAAATTATTCGTTCAGCTTTCATTGATATAAGAAATGTTGTGTATAGTTTTGTACATTTATTCTGATTAACATATTATGTTATTTTTATCAAAATCAGTCCCAAGACTCTTCTGAGCATTCTTCGTAATTCCCTACTAACCATCCACTTGAAAAACCAAGCTTGTACACTGTGTTAAGATGATGTTGCAGAAACCGGAAACTGGCAATAGTACTTGCCCATACAAACAACTTTAACTATAGCATGAACACTAATGGTTGTTTGTATGTAAGATTACTGTCACCAGTTTCCCGATTCTACAACATCATCTTGACTTCCCGTTTAATTTCACCAATAGGCGAAAGTTAAGTTGGGAGAGCATACAATTTTGTGAAACAGTTGGAATTAATGAGTATTTGCATGAATAAAGTTTAATATCTTGTCTCGTGGAAGTTGGTCACAATTTTGCTCGCTCTGCAAACTATAATTGAAAATCAGTGTTTAATTGTACCTAAATTCTTATTGTTTTTGATAATATCACAGTTTGGACAAAAAGCCACGGAGTGAAGTTTTTAGAATTAAAATATCTGTTGAGGATCTAAAGTTATTCTCATACAACAATTTTTGTTGTTATTGCCGCGGTATATACAGTTTGTGCGGTTTAGTGAAGTGCGCCACCCCCTTTAAACGTGTACCTAAGCGACTGCTTGGTCAGCGATATCACCGAGCTTCAGGAACAGGAATAACTAACCAGTACTTATAGTGCGTGTAGTATACCTAGTGAGTCATAGTCTATCGGCCAACGGTTTTACAGTGCTGTTCGCGCGGGACTACGTGCCTTCTCTGAGTTCAACGACTGCGTATTACGGAAGTTTTGTTTACATATAAATACTCGTCAAGATGCCATCGAACTGCAGCGGATGTGGGGAACTTATTGCACTTACTGCAGTGTTCCTGACATGTTCAGTGTGCTCGGATGATTACGACCTGCAGTGTCTCTGTATAACGTCGGACACCTTTGAAGCCTACTCGGAATCATACAAGCAGACATGGGTCTGTCCATCGTGCATGTGCAAACTTCCCAGAGGCAGTACCTCGAACACCCCGATCCGTAACACTACTGGAAACCACAACGATACCTACACTTCGAGCGATAATATAACTTTTCTTAGGGGAAGTCGCCAAACACAAAAGACTAATAACTCCAACATTTTGGACCTGGTATCCGAAATCCGTCATATGAGAGAAGCAGTTGAGAGCCAAGGAAGGGAAATGGCTCTTCTGAGACAGGAATTCCAAGAATTCAAGGCAGAAGTAACAGGTTTGGTCACTGAGAAAATTAATGCCTGTGAGAAGAAGATTTCCGAGCAAGCATGCGAAATAACAGAGTTAAAAGCCTCCATACAACAATTGCAGTTATCGTTTGCAACGCAAGAACAACATCTTTTAAGAAACGAGCTGGAAATCATCGGTGTACCTGAAGAAGATAATGAAAATTTAAACCACATAATACTCACCACTACTAGCAAAATAGGTATAAATATCTCTGACTCGGACCTTGACGGCGTCCACAAAGCCGGCCCTCGCCGGTCCATTAATAAAGGACTGCCTGGTGACAGAGCTCCACGACCAATAGTGGTCAGACTCGTACGAAGAGCTGTACGTGACGACATAATTAAGGCAGCTAAACTAAGGAAGAATCTAACAACTAAAGATATCGTACCTGGCACACCCAAAAGGTTATACGTGAATGAAAGACTTACCAAAAACAACCGCCTTTTCTTTCGCGAAGCAAGGGAGCGCGCCAATCAGCTTGGGTTTCGCTTCTGCTGGACCAAAACGGGATCAATCCACATCCAGAAAGACGAACACATGCAGGCGATACACATTAGATCTCGGGATGACTTGGACAACAAAATTGGACAAACACCCTCTCCGAAATAAATAACTGTTGTTTAATGTGCTTTTCGTATTTTTCTGTCTACTGCTTACTGGTCAATTAAGCCTACATGTTCTGTCACACTTGTTTCCAATGTTGTTATTACACTATACACAACGCCTTTATACAACAACTATGGTACATATTATACTCGCCTTAATTAGTACACTACCTGGCATATCAAAATATTTAATGCATACTGTCATTATTGATTTCTCGCAATTTACAAACCCCGTTCTTAAACATTATTATGTGTATGATATATTTTTATATGTATTTATATTATGTATACAGCCACGATTTACGCCAAAAAATAAATTTGTACGCAACCGCAGCCTAGTTTTATAAAATCAACCGCTCCTGAACGCCTGGTACTTATTCGCCTTCTTTCACCTTCTTACAAAAACCGACCGGCCTAACGCCACTGCACATAGATTTGCTAAACGAAATAGAAAACACGTTCAAAATAGAGTGTCAGGCGCTCGATTCATTAGAAAATTGTAAACAAAACTTTACAAACTCCCATAATTTTAAAATACTCTCCATTTAATATTCGTAGCATATCGCATAATTTTGATTACTTTTTAATCGGCCTTAAAAGACTTGACATTATATCTGACATAATTGTACTAATGGAGTGTTGGCTTGCTGGTGGTGCTATAGTCCAACAAATTCCTGGCTACAAATCTTACGCAACCGTTAATAATATTAATCAAAACGGCGGAGTTGTTGTGTATTTAAAGGATTGTTGGTCGAGAACCGCAAAAGTTACAGAACCTTCTCACTTTAAATGTGCTGAATGTCTTACAGTTGAACTGTCAAACTCTTTATCTGTTTTATGTATATATCGCCCGCCCTCTGGTGGTCTAGAAAATAAAACTAAATTTATAGAATCTTTAAATAAATCGCTAGACCAGCACAAAGCGAAGTCAGCGCTTTTCATAGTCGGTGATATTAATATTAATATTTTAGACCTTGAAGACAGTATCAGTTGTGAGTACCAGTGTCTTATGTCCGAATCTGGTCTTCTGCCAGCAATTACAAAACCTACAAGATTTCAAACCTGCCTGGATCACATATTTGTAAAATCCAAATCTAAATGTCTGGTGGGCGTTGTTGGTAAAACTGCTGTGACTGATCACAACATGGTAATGCTTGGTGTCGATGTAACGTCTGCTCCTTCGAAACAAAGAAATCGAACTGTTACTCATATTGATTTCGCCTCAGTAGCAACAGAGTTAGGAAACATGGATTGGTCTAAAGTAATACATTCAACAGATACAGATGAAGCAGTTGAAGAGTTTAATAAAGTACTGAATCAGTCAGTGGTAAAAAATACTTCAGAAAAACGTATAAGTCGAACCCAATTTGCACTTAAACCTTGGATCACCCCTGGACTTATGCATTGCATGAAACACCGCGACAAACTTCACCTAGATTTAAGAAAACACCCCGAAGACCCAGTGCGTAAACTTGTATACTCTCGTTATAGAAACTATTTCACGGAAGTTGTGCGTAAACGTAAGATTGCATATGAGAGTAAACATTTAGAAGATAACAATAAAAATACAAAAGGTCTCTGGAAGGTTATTAAGAACATTTATGAGTGTCCTAGCAATAAATCTAAATCCCATGGACTCCATAAACGATTGCAACGGCTACTTTTCAGGTTTGGGCAGGAATCTCGCAGGCAGACTTCTGACCAAACTAAATAAAACAGAGGAATCCTTGGTATCAGATGTCAACTTACCACCGGTTTTACAGTAATTTTTCATGCAGCCAACAGTCGAATTTGAAGTAAAGTCAATCATAAGCCAATTGAAAAATGATAGTGCACCTGGACTGGATGGACACAAGACGCGGCTTATAAAGGAAGTTTGTCACGTTATTTTAAAGCCTCTAACACATATACTGAATTCCAGTCTTTCTTCTGGGGTTTTCCAGAGTCGTGGAAGAGGGCTGTAGTCATTCCCATACACAAGAGTGGATCAAAAAACAACCCTGAACACTACAGGCCCATATCTTTACTAAGCACATTATCTAAAATCCTAGAAAAAATTGTAAATAAACGCCTGGTAAAGTACCTTGAGAAATTTGGATTACTTTCAAATAAACAGTATGGGTTTAGGCAGGGAAAGTCGACAGAGGAAGCAGTTGCTGCGCTGACCAAGTTGGTTTGTGGTTACCTTGATGGTGGTGATAGCTGCGTTGGAGTCTTCTTGGAGCCTTTGATACCATTTCTGTAAGAATACTCCTAAAAAAACTTGAATTACTTGGTATCAGAGGCCTCCCTTTTCAGTGGTTTAAGACCTATTTGACGGGTAGGCGACAGTGTGTCCGTGTTGCAGAACATATTAGCCATGATCTTCCCATAGACTTTGGAGTTCCACAAGGTAGCGTTCTTGGTCCCACCCTCTTTATTGTGTATTTGAACGACATTCACGATCTACAAATCCCTAACGTGGATCTACTATGTTATGCGGATGATACCGTCGCACTTTTCCATGGGAATTCATGGAAAGCAGTGCTTGAGGTCGCGGAGCATGGCATCTCCACTATCAGTAACTGGCTTGATAATAACCTACTTTCGCTCAATGCTAAAAAAACAAAGTATCTATGCTTCTACAAGACACGTGCGTCAGAATCCAAAGAACCAACTCACGTAAAAATCCACTCTGCGTGTAATAACCCCTTTGCCTGCTCATGCAAGACACTGGACCCTGCTGACTCTATTAAGTACCTCGGTGTTACTATTGACCAGACTCCTTCTTTTAAAACACATGTAACAACTTTTGCAAAAAGGGTACGAAAGCTTATTTACGTCACGAAACTTCTTCGTAACTCAGTGGATAAAAGAGTGCTTAATCTAGTATACACTGCTCTCTGCGAATCAATTTTGAGCTACTGTATCACCACCTGGGGAGGAGTTGGGAAAACAGTGTTGATAGAGTTAGAGAGAGCACAACGGTCCCTTCTTAAAGTCATGTATAAGAGACCTTTCCAGTACCACACTGAAACACTATACAAAGAGGCAGCTGTTCTGAACTTACGACAGATTTACCTGTTGAAAGCTTCACTAGCAACTCATTGCAAAATTATAGCGTCTCCAGATTATCCATCCATACTGAAAAAGAGTATTCCGTGCCCTGTCTATCTTAGTAAAAACTACTTTTGCACAGCAATTTTCAGAATATATGTTCCCTTTTATCTACAACAGAGTAGTTAAACTCTGCGATATTAAAAGGTCTTCTATAAAAGAAGCAAACACTACCATCCAAACGTGGCTTAAAACAATGGCCTACGAAGCTACGGAAGATTTCCTCAAGAAACTTAAGTGGTATATCCTTAAACTGGGCTTTATATACATTTATTTTTATTTATTATATAATATTATTATAGCAAAAGTACACGGGTACCTTCTTTTGGTATCAAACATACACACTTACACACCCTCGCATTTACTACACATACTCTTAAAAGTTATTTTGTAAATTTATAACGAATATTTTTGATAATATTAATATACATAGGTAGATACTTTTACACATAACCATTTGCAAATATTACTCAAATTATACTATATTTTTGTTAAATACTATAATGATGACCAGGATAACCTGCCATGTTCATTATTTAGTCAATACGATCACAAAATGTATGAGGCCCCCCGCGGTTCAGGCTCGACCTAGTTTTGGGGACCACTGGTAAATGTATTGAACTTTAATTTTAAGTTAAAGTTCATAAATATGTTAATTAATTCTTGATAAATAAAAGCTTATTCTATTCTATTCTATACCAGCATTACAAGATTGCAAAACTTCGTAAAACACAAAGATAACAAACAAAATTGTAAGAAGTAAACAATCTAAGTATGACTCATCATTTCAGGGAAAAGTGAAAGTGGCCCAAAAAAATCATAAAACCTCGAGTACATATGCTATTTAAACTTAAGATACGTACCGGAGCTCCATAATCCATGCCAGGATCAGAGTAATCGTTCGCAACCATTTGGTTTGGGTCTCCAAAGCTGTGGCCGACAGAAGGTGGAACATTTTGACTCGATCCGCTATCGTAATCATCTGCTAACAACTGTTCCTCCTCTTCGTTACCAAGATTGTAGTCGGCGAGGCTCTGATCGCCTAAATCGTCTCCTAATAAGTCATCACTGCGAAGAAAAACAGAGAAATTGTAAGAATTTTACTACGCGTGGGGTGACGGAAAATTATCATGGTTGTTTTTTGCTTTACTGGCATCGTTTGATGAGAAAATATATCGCAGTTTTATACAATAGTACTTAAACAGTATTAAATTATATATGACATGCATTTTAAGCAGGGATTAAGATAAAAAATATAAAAATCAAGAAAAACACTAACTTGTCGGACATGTTGACAAGAATAAATGTTTTTTAAAATTGTCTATGACAGTTTAATTTTTTCCCCCAAGGGGAAGGCAAAGGGAACTTAGCCCATACATCCACGCTGAGGTTCCAACCACAGAGTACCTTATTATATATAGGTTTCAACATAAGGGCTGAATTCAGTTTGATGGCCTGCTCATGACCGGCGATCATGACATTTCTGTTGCACGCGTTAAATTTGTATTTGCTATCCTGCTGTCAGTGACGAGCGGGCGATCAAACTGAACGCGGCCCCGCACTGCTTCACTGTTCTGCTTCCTTTAATTTAATGTCTGTGGTTCTATTTGATGATGCCTGCCTGCCTAGTCTAGCATAGCAAACCATATCGAGCTCGATAGCGCTTGATACAGTGCTCTGTCTCACTCTGTTGATCTACTTAAAGAGGGAAAGACAGTGTATATCGAGCTATATTGCTGTCAAAGCTCGAAGAGGTGGTCGTTTAAACGAAAAGCTCTAAACTAAACAGTTTTTAAGAAAAAGCGTTCAAGCACGTTTAAACTTATCCAAAAATTCAGTACCTAACTCAGTCAGCTGGCGCTGCCACTACACCACTACGTAAAGCTTACTAACAATTTGGTGTTTTGTTTACTTTCTAAGCCCTCGAACAAAACGTTTGTCAACGAAACTTAACCGCCCACGTGCGCATGAGCTTAAAAGTGTTTTTTTTTAAGAACCCTTGAATGCGCAAGAGCCACGAAAGTGGCTTTGCAGCGCGTGCTCAATTGCGTCGTCATAGCTTTATTGTTATATTGAATGTATCGGTTGTGTGTGGTCTCCACTCTAGTCAGATAGCTAAAGATTCAGAGTTCATTTTGAATCCGAACTCAAGAGTAACTCAATCTTACAAACGTCACTCTAGTATGAGATCAAGTCGCTTTTTGACGTTTGTAAGACTGAGTTCGTACTCAAAATGCACTCTGAATTTCAGCCATAGTGTGTGGACCAAAGATATATAACATTATATAGCTTTGGTGTGGACCATATTGACGTCATAAATGGTATTTGACAATTGTTTTTTTAGAAAGGCGAAAATCATTCCGTTTTGGTTGTTTTACAATGGTTTTACACCTCAGACTAAGGAATTTTTACACATACGGCAAGTGTGTGGTTTTTGGTTATTTTTATCTTAAATTTAATCTAGATAGTAGTACATCCTAACTGTTGACTATATGTAAAAAAAATATGCAATATCTGTAAGTTATATGTGAAAAGTGATAAAAACATCGGAACGAAAAGGAAAAATTAATAAAGTACAAAAAAATCATTTTGTAGGTTCGTGAATAAATTGTTGCCATGTGCCTTGTTTGGTGAAAATAAACATTACATAACAATAAACAAAGCACCAAAAACCAAAAAAATGCTTAAATTCGATACTTTTGGCTTATTGTTTGTTTATATTTGCCATTCCACACCAACGCGGCAAAAAAATTCGCTACTATTTTTTGCTACCTTTTTGGTATAAACGCGGCAATTAGGATAAGTGTTTCGGTGCACAGTAGCGGCAATTAATATTAATGGACGCGCCCGCCAGTGGTTAATACGACCAATGCAAAAACACTGTCATTCAAAAGTACAAGCATAAACTCCACTTCTATTCAAATTCGGTCGTCTAATGTTGCTCATATTAGACGACCAAATTAGCGCGGCAACAGAATTCAGGCCTATGCCCCCAAACGATAGCACTTTTATATCTGTCGTATGAAAATTACGTTTAAAAGCTCTATTAGACGATTCAATTTGCATGGTAGTAGAATTTAGGCTTACGCTTCTTTATGATAGTATTTTTACATCGGTCTCGGAGAGTTATTCCCAGTCTGTCGAATTACCCATAATTACCCCGTAAAAACCCGTTTTATCTGTCTAGCTCCATACTTTTGTCCTGAATCTTTTTCTTCTTAGAGCTTACGGCGATATATATCGAAAGCTGCATTTTTGGCAGAAAGCAAGCCGCTTTTCCTAGCTAGTAATACCAGGGACCAATATCAATGATTTCATCCGAGGAAATGGAAATTTTATCCACTGGAATTCAAGATGGCGGACCTTTTCCAACATGGCGGCGACATAAACGTTTTCACTGATTTTAGTGATTAGGATGTTAATAAATTTGTATTGACATGTTGGCTTATGTACAATAATATTAATAACCCAAATATTCATTTAACGCAAAAATATTCCATACCTTTTTACTACTTTAGTATTAGTACCAGCCTATTGCTTGTCCGAGTGTTATGGAACCTCCAGATTTCAGGAGTTCGGGTGTGATGCCGTCTTCACCTGGCGCCTTATGTTTTTTAACTGTTCAAGAGCTATTCTAATCTTACCCATTTTGATTTAAGGAAGTTCATTAGTGTGACGTTTGTCGTCTTCATTGCAAGCAGTTGACTTAGGAGTGTATAGAGAATATGTGAGCCTGTGGCAGATGGACGGACAGACAGTGGAGGCTTAGTAATAGGGTCCCGGTAGGCACCCTTAGGGTACCTACGGAACTTTAAAAAAGAACTAAATTTTGCATTAAATTTTAACTAGGTACAAGAATACAAGAAGCAATGAGTATTTTTTAAATTCCTTCGCGAACTGGTTCTATTAAAAACCTTAGTTTATCTCAATAACGAAATGTGTAATGACCAAATATGTTTGCCTTTACAAAAGAGTAGGTAAAATAAGTTTTGAAAAATTAACATCGGACCACTGGATACCGAGATATACTTTGATGACAAATAATCACGTAGTATATTATATTCTCTTTGAAATAATCTACCAAACTTGGAGGCCATTTTTAAAAATAATGTGACCATTTTTTTTAAACTCCTATTGTATAGGTGTGTTTAACAACGCCCCGCAATAAAACTTTGGGCACATATAACTGCACACGAGACATGACCTAGCGCCTAGACTAAATAGAATGAATGTTTTTTGTAACGGATGTTAGGAGATACCTAAACAATTACGTTATAAACAGCGATTCTCATTGGTTTTTTATCCATTTGACACTACCTATATTCATTTTAAGTTAATTATTTTTTTATTATTATTGTGTAGTTTGCAGTTAATTGTGCAAGTTCTTCTGTATTTTTTTTATTGAATTCTATTTCTCATTTTAGTGCAATTAAGGGCAGTAGACGATGTGGATTTAGAAAGTGTGACTCTAGCACAATAGACGTACAAACAAGGAGGACGGAGTAGCCGCTAAATCCGCTAAGAAAGAACTGAAGCATAGCAATGGCGGCGATTTATAAGGAAAATAGGCTTACTCACTAGCGAACTAAGGTGTTGGTCAGACCTGCGCACTCCCATACAACAGATTTTTTGCCGTTTTTATAAATAATGATACGGAACCCTTCGTGCGCGAGTCCGACTCGCACTTGGCCGGTTTTATTTATTTCATGGTCTTTGGTGCAATTGTAAACATTTGTAAAACGTACCAAACAAATGTACTAAACATTTATGTTCTGTAGCAGAGCAGGTTTTTATCTAGTTATAGAAACATAAAACAAAAATAAATGCAACTTGAAATTCGGTTGCGTAGAACATGCCGTGCAAAGGTGGCCTTTGTCAGATCGAAGTTACCCACCTATTCACCTAAGTGGGCATTACGCCGCGCCGTATGAATAAACATAATCCATTTTTTTCCAAACAAATATCTTGGTCTTTTCTTAGTAATTTCCACTATAGCTTTCGCAGCCGCCACGCAACACTTCGAGTACACAGGCTTCTATTGTACTGAAACCCAGGCCCGAACTTAAGGCCCTTGACATTTAATTAACATTTAATAGGCACTTGACATTTGGGCCCCCCCACCCCGAAGCCAATTTAGAAATAAAATGCACTAGTACAGAAGATGTAATTTTTAAACGACCGAGTTATTTTTTTTTAATAGGCATTAGCAATAATGCAGTCTATGCTATGTATGTATGTCACTACAGTGAACGTTAAGGGTCGCTATACGCAGCGTATACTTTTAGAATTATATTTGAAAAAATGTGTACCATATTTTTTTCTATATCTCTGTTCTCTTGACGGGCAGGCAAGCTACCTAGTCTAGGTAGGTAGGGCCCCTAAGCTGGCGGGGCCCCTAGGCCCAAACCTTTCGGGCCTAGGCGTAAATCCGGCACTGCTGAAACCGCTCCTTCTCTCTAATCTGGGGGCACAGCAGTGCCCCCGCCAAGTCGAGCTAAAAAGCGGCACGCCCCGCGCGCCGTACCATCCATTTTTCTCTTAGTTCAGGCCATTTTCGACCCCCTGTAACTTCGTTGTGGATAAAACTAGAAGCCTGAATTTTCGGTAAACAAGCAGGAATTGTATAAACGCGGCATATTTCAAATTTTATTCAATTTGAACCAGTAGCTTAAGAATTACAGCTTTCAAAGTTTCTCAATTTTGTCATTCACTCACTGACTGACTGACCGATCATCAAAACTCTAAGGCACTTCTAGCAGACATAGAAGCTTCAAATTTGGAATACATTTGGTGTTTATTGTATAAATCAAGGAAAAACTAAAATATTTTGCAATTTCGGTCCAGTGCTCTAGATACACCAATTGCATAAATAACTTTGTAATCCCATACAAATATATAGG
Organism: Ypsolopha scabrella; assembly: GCA_910592155.1. Lineage (NCBI taxonomy): Eukaryota > Metazoa > Arthropoda > Insecta > Lepidoptera > Ypsolophidae > Ypsolopha > Ypsolopha scabrella. Next base: position 20,765,316 of record OU342983.1, read on the forward strand.
ATTACAAAGTTACATTTTCAGTTGTAAGTGGAAGGTACCAGAAAGGAAAAAAAGTAGGACTATCTACAAAAAGAAATGAGATGCCATCAAAAACAAAACTTGTAAAAAAAACCAAGTCTCGGAACTTAGTTCCACCGTAAAAAGTTGTGAGATCCATATAAATCCAAGTCGAATAATTTATTCAGTCCCTACTTAAGGGACCTTCTGTCTTAAGTTATTACACACCTAACAACATCTTATAGTGACCATATCAATATTAAAAATATTTTATATTTTAAATAAATAGATTGACTTGGTAATCGCACTCAATAATCTAATTTAATATAATATGTATTACTTGTGAGATACATTCTGTTTTCATGCGATTGCCAAGTCAATCTTTTTACTTAAAACATAAAAGATTTGTAATATTGATATGGTCACTCACTATAAGATGTTGTTAGGTTAGCTAATTATATAATAACTTAAGACAGAAGGTCCCATAAGTAGGGACTAAATAAATTAACCGACTTGGATTTATATGGATCACACAACTTTTTACGGTAGAAGAACTAAATTGCGAGACTTGTTTTTTTTACAAGTTTTGTTTTTGATGGCTGTTTTTTACTTTTTACATTTACCACGCCTGCTTGACACTTCTACACACATTATACATCATACTACGGAGGGCCTAACTATCGTGGTCCGTGGGGCAGAACCCGCAATTACCTAGTCGGTTCTTAAATACTGTCACTGGCCATTTATTTTAAAAATAGAACACCTAGAAAAACAATGAAATGGTGTTCGATTTTCATATACTTTTTGATTAATAATCTGCCAAATCACAATTACATTCATTCATTTTTTACGATGGAGTGGACTCGCAAAGAGGACCGAGTAGCAGTAATTGCATTGCATCGTTGCGGCCATCCACCGAAGACGATATTCAACTTGCTTCAAAAATTAAAAATCACGAAGAGGTTCGTGTACCGTACCATCAAGAGGTACAATGAAACCTCTAGTGCCGATGGCGAGAAAAGAACTGGCAGACCTCGTTCCGTTAGGACTCCAGGGGTCATCAAAGCAATCAAGGCGCGTATTGCAAGAAATCCCGTCCGCAAGTAGAAACTGATAGCTTTGGAGATGTGATTAACCAGAAGTACCGTAAAAAAAGTTCTCAATGAAGACCTGGAAATACGAGCTTACCGAAAAAAGAGTGGACATCTTCTGAACGCGCGTCTGATAGCTACGAGAGCCAAAAAACGCAAAGTTTTGCTAAAGCGGTACGCAAGAAACAGACACCGCGATATCCTGTTGGTCAGAGTGTCGATAAGGGGGCACGATACCGGACTTGAAAATTATTCGCTTTTCGGCGCCGCCACCGTTTCCCTTAGGGTGTAGATAAGGGGGCGGACGAAAAAAAAAAATTTTTTTTATTTAAATATTTTGGACTTAGAAAAATTTCGGAGGAAAAAAAGACTTAGAATTTTTTTTCTCTTTTTTACGTTTTTTTTATACTATCGTATAGCATTTTTCCTACTCATCAATTAATGTCTTATGCATTTTCTTCATCCGACTTACCTTTTTTGAGATATAAGCTCTGAAAAATATTATTCCGTTATATCTCTATAAAAGGTAGTATTACGGAAAAAAGTCACATGACATGAAATTACGATAAAAAGCAACTTAAAGTAATGCGCAAATAAAAGATAACTTTTTTTTTTCAAGAATTCTTCTGTCTCCTTTGCCCCCTTACACACAAGCACCGTAAACTGGAACATAGAAATATTTTGATGAATTTTTGAATTTCAATTTTTTTTATTTTTTATTTAAGCATCGTGTAGTGATTGTTCTTGCCAACATTTTAAGTCGTATAAGATTTGACCGTACATCTTACCGTTCTCGAGATATAAGTCAAACAAAGGTACTTTTTTCTTCTTTTTAATATATCTCGGTACGTATTGGCCGTGCAAGAGAAGGTCACATGACATAAATTTACAACAGATTACACATCTTAGCGATACGCGATTCAAAGTAGCAAAATAATAAAAAAAACAATCAGCTGGAACATATCCAAATTTTTCATTTTTTTTTTATTTCAAGTGTTTGATATTTTTCATAAATGTTTTTGTAATTTTATTAATTATTAAAATAAATCAATAATATGATCTGCTTTGTTAAATGATAAACTTGCTTCCAAATCTAAAAATGTCAGTCTTTAAAAGAAAAAAAAACCGATTTATATTAAAGTAATTTTATTTTGTAATCGTTAGATTTGTATGTTAAGAAGATTGAAACCTTAGGTGTCGTCTTAAAAAGACGACACCTAAGGTTTTTCAAAGATAAAGTCTGTTTTTTTTTAAAAAACCTCGAAATGTATAGTAGAACTTTCTGTCATTTAGCTACAATACTGCAAATCTACTTATTTACCATGGTGGATAGCTTTTATTTCAAAATATATTAAAACAAAATGTCACAATGAAAACACGCGAATATTTACCCAAACGGGTGTTTCCACGGAAACTTTCCGGGAATTTACCCGCAATCGGGAATTTTCCCGGGTGGAAACCCATCTCTTTGATGATACACAACACAGCTGTGGATGAAACAACGGCACAAGGTAGACAAAGGCATGCTTTTTTGAATGGTTTTATGGTGAACTAAAACTAAATATCAATGTTATTGCTAATGTAACGTACCGAGATACACGAAAAGAATTTTTTTAAAGAGTTGGTCCGAAGAAAAAAAAGTATAACCAAAAATAATGAGGGAAACAAAATCTATGCGACAAGCAACGAAAAATATCAAGTTCGTAAAACTTGCGTCCCATTGAAAATTCAGGTTTCTTAATAAAATAACAGGACAACCTACTTTCAACACCATTTTAAGAGGAGGAAGTCCAGACGGTTCAAAGAACGAAGAAATTCTGTAGGACAATGCGCTATTAATTAGGCAGGCGCCGACCATTATTTCTCGTAAAAAGTAAAGGATAAAATATGGTTATTGTGGTTTATCCCTAAGACATATACCATCGCAGATTTTTTGTAGACCTTTTTAAGGTTGTACTGTGGTAAATTATTTTGATCTATCTCGTAGGGTTGGTTTGCAATGTAAGCGCAAAACAATGTGTTTATTTACAACATCACATTAGAAACCTCTAAAATTATCAGTGTTTCTCTACTATATTTTGCATGTATTATACATATAAACAATTCTCTTGAATTACTTTATCTATTAAAAAAACCGAATAAAAATCCGTTGCGTAGTTATAAAGATACATAGGGACAGACAGACAGCAGGAACGGACTTTGTTTTATACCATGTAGTGATACAGCTAAGATACATTATTTTTGCTTTTTAAATGCCTGTAAAAGCTTGCTCTAAAAAGGTACCTTTTGCGAATGATGTATTTTGCGAAAGGTGCATTTTGATAAAGGTGTGTATTTTGATAAAAGTGCAGTTTGATAAAGGTGCATTCTGAGAAAGAGACATTTACAGAAAGGTACATTCTGCGCCGGAACCCTACTTTTTACAGAGATATATCGAAAAAAAATAATTATGGGCTCATAACTCGAAAATGGTAAGTCTGAAGCAAAAAGTTTATATGAACTAAGTTTATAAGGGAATCAAAATCTATGCGATAATTAATGAAAAATATCAAATACTTGAAATTAAAAAAAAAATTAAAAATTTGGCTATGTTCCAGCTGATTGTTTTTTTTATTATTTTGCTACTTTGAATCGCGTATCGCTAAGATGTGTAATCTGTTGTAAATTTATGTCATGTGACCTTCTCTTGCACGGCCGATACGTACCGTGATATAATAAAAAGAAGAAAAAAGTACCTTTGTTTGACTTATATCTCAAAAACGGTAAGACGTAAGGTCAAATCTTATACGACTTAAAATGTTGGCAAGAACAATCACTACACGATTGTTAAATAAAAAATAAAAAAAATTGAAATTCAAAAATTCATCAAAATATTTCTATGTTCCAGTTTACGGTGCTTGTGTAGGTAAGGGGGCAAAGGAGACAGAAGAATTCTTGAGAAAAAAAAAAGTAATCTTTTATTTGCGCATTACGTTAAGTTGCTTTTTATCGTAATTTCATGTCATATGTTATTTTTCTCTACGACTAGTTTTTGCCGAGATATATCGAAAGAAAATAATTAAGGGCTCATAACTCGAAAATGGTAAGTCTGAAGCAAAAAGTTTATATGAACTAAGTTTATAAGGGAATCAAAATCTATGCGATAATTAATGAAAAATATCAAATACTTGAAATTAAAAAAAAAAATTAAAAATTTGGCTATGTTCCAGCTGATTGTTTTTTTTATTATTTTGCTACTTTGAATCGCGTATCGCTAAGATGTGTAATCTGTTGTAAATTTATGTCATGTGACCTTCTGTTGCACGGCCAATACGTACCGAGATATAATAAAAAGAAGAAAAAAGTACCTCTGTTTGACTTATATCTCGAGAACGGTAAGACGTACGGTCAAATCTTATACGACTTAAAATGTTGGCAAGCACAATCACTACACGATGCTTAAATAAAAAATAAAAAAAATTGAAATTCAAAAATTCATCAAAATATTTCTGTTCCAGTTTACGGTGCTTGTGTAGGTAAGGGGGCAAAGGAGACAGAAGAATTCTTGAAAAAAAAAAAAAAGTTATCTTTTATTTGCGCATTACTTTAAGTTGCTTTTTATCGTAATTTCATGTCATGTGACTTTTTTCCGTAATACTACCTTTTATAGAGATATAACGGAATAATATTTTTCAGAGCTTATATCTCAAAAAAGGTAAGTCGGATGAAGAAAATGCATAAGACATTAATTGATGACTAGGCAAAATGCTATACGATAGTATAAAAAAAACTTTAAAAAAGAGAAAAAAAAATATTTTTCCAAAAATTTTCTAAGTCTTTTTTTCCTCAGCGCCCCCTTATCGACACTCGACACTACGACCAGGCGGCGCCCAAGCGAAAATTTTCTAAGTCTTTTTTCCCATAGTGCCCCCTTATCTACACCCCAACCAATATGGAGCTAATAAGGCATCAAGATTGGCCCTCATCTAGCCCTGACCTCAATCCACTGGATTACAAAATTTGGCAGGAATTGGAGGAGAAGGTCTGTTCTAAACCTCACAAAAATTTGAGCAGCCTAAAGTCATCATTGATTAAAGCAGTGGCCGATATCGACATGAATATGGTCCGTGCTGCTATTGATGATTGGCCGCGAAGATTGAAGGCTTGTGTGAAAAATGGTGGTAATCATTTTGAATAAATTTTGTGTTTAATGTAAGCTAATTAAATTACCTTTTTTTAAAAAAAAACTTCTTTTGAATATCATGACTAGTTTTCATTTTATAGCCAATTTTGTTTGTGACAGAATTTAAGCACCGACTAGGTATAAATTACTCAAATATGCTCCTTCATCCTGTTTTAAGGAGAGAATTATTAAAACAACATAAAAATTATATGTAACAATAGTATTTTATTCGTAATCAACATTTTAAATAACAGTCTTATATTATAGGTACCCGCTTATTTATATTTGTTTGTATGATAAAAATTATAAATCGAGCCATAACTTCATATTTATATTTGACTGGTATTGATAATAGAATATTCTTAGTGAGAACTAGGTCTAGACAAGAGGAGTAAAAGAGTTACCAAAAATAAAATACCTATAAATATAACGGTATCACATTGGTTAATGGTAACATTTGTTACTCTTCAAAGGTCCTTAGATCGGACATTGAAGTAACGTTATCATAGCGTTATTTTTGACATAATATAGGCGTTAAACTAACGGTCTACAAGGTGACATTAATTTATAAAGTAAAATTCATTCTGGAGGATCGGTAAGTGCTCAGAATCAAGGTTCGATGAACCTTTTTATGAACTGCGTTTTTTTGTTCCCTTTTAACGCAAGCCCAGCCTAGAGACAACTACTAAGGCAGGCCAACTTTTCATTTTGCAAAATTAACAAAGTGTTACCAAGCATCCAGTATGAATTTGGCTATACAAACAAAACTCACCTAGTATATTGCTAATAATAATAATAAGGGTATCATATAGTTGTAATAATAACGTTATTATTAACGAAACTGATCAATCAGGACGCTATAAAACAGATTATACCGGTATTTTTACATTATAAAGCCTTAGATCAATTTCTCAAAACACGTAGTTAAATCGTGTGGACAGATATGCTTCGATATTGAAGTAGTCGGGCATTGCGTTGATAAGATTCTTGAACGATGTGGTGAATTCTTCGTCGTGGCTTATTCTGTGTGCGTTGAACGATATGTCCACGATGGGGTCAGAACTTGCGGGGTTCGGTACCTGTAAAAATATTTTTGTTACTACCGAAAATAAAGATTTTTTATTTATTTCGTAGAACTATCAATAAAATACTAAAATATCGATACCCAAGAATAGTAATATTCTTTCAATAAGTACAAATAATTACACCCCTGGAAGGTCCAATAAAATGTATGAATGTTATTTAATACCTATTAATACCGATATTTTAAAAATACCAGTTTCTATCCTCGACAGATAACTGTGCGGGTATTCTCGTCGATGCTTCTAAAATACTAAATGTTGGGTCTATATAAATATAATACATTCTGTACGATGCACTTACGTACATGCTGACATGTGTAACCTACATTATCAAAACTGCGTTATTAGCAATAGATTTAATTATACTTTATTTTGTAATATTATATTAGAGAGTTCATTAAACCACCGCCGCGAACACTTGCCTTTAATTTAACATCTTACATAGTTTTTTGGTCCTTCGAAAAAGGGACCTCGCGTTCGGTTGCATTGTCGTGCGTGAAGTCCGGGATACAATCAGTGACATTTTGCATCTTTTCTGACAGTTTTCTGCATTTAGAGTGACATGTTTCGATACCTATAACGTTGTGTGTGTGTGGGAATTCTCGATTACATTACATTACAGTGCAAGTGAGGTACATACGTACCTATTTAGATACACGTTTTGGAGTTCGACGGATTAAACTGCATAAACTGAGCTTGCAGGCCAGTTAACCTCTGACAGGAGAGTACCAGCAATTCAAGTAAGATCTTTCCATATCTTTTCGCTTCCTCTGCATTTGCATCAATCATAATGGAAGACTTACTTGACTGTCAATCTAAAATTCTCGAGGAGATTAAGAGAATCTTGTCGAATTTTAAAAAGGACTCCCGGTCTAGAAAGACCGCCGAGTACATTGGAGTGAGAGTTAGCGCTTTAGATAAACTTTGGAGCGAGTTTGTAGCTAACCATTCGAAGCTAGAGACGGTGGAGGATAAAAGTCACCAGTATTTTCGAGAGAATATTGTCGAGTTTGTAAAAAGTCTCTATTCCAGTACTCGCGAAACAATTTTATCATTCAAAATTGACCAGCCAATTACGTTTGACACGCAGAGTAACTATGCGCGCTCTACTGACACCGACACTACACAAGGTGACAAAATTTCCGAGTTAAAGAGAAGTCTTATGGCAAATTTTCGTGCATTTTATAAATTAATTAAAGGTATCTGCATTGACAATCTTTATGACAAGTGGGAAATCGAAGACGAGATAAAAAGCCTGCAATCTCGTTGGGAAATAATCGTCCAACTACATTTGCAAATAGATACCTTATTGGCAGGCTCTGAGGCAGGTTATGAGACCGAATACACGGAACTTGAAATATCATATAAGGACATAAAGAAAAGCCTAAATAAAAAACTGTCGTCTTTTTGTGCTCAGCAAGAATCAACACCGAAAATTAATATTCCCAACTTTTATGGCGATTATATGCAGTGGCCTACCTTTATGGATCTGTATTCCGAAGCCATACATAACAACCCTAATCTCAGTAAGACCCAGAAAATGCAACACCTGAAGGGAAAACTTAAAGATGAAGCTGGGCAACAAGTACAGCATTTACGTGTAACTGCAGACAATTACGACACATGTTGGGAGTTTTTGACACATAGGTACAATAATAAGCAGCTACTATTTACAGCTCAGTTACAGCTACTTCTGACCCAACCAAAAATTACGAATCAATCTGCACTTGAGCTTAAAAAGCTCTTAGACACCTCTATGGAAGCAATACATGCCATGCATAACTTGGGGATCAACACTACAACATGGGACCCTTTCTTAGTGCATATCTTGTGCGATAAGCTTGACACTGAAACTTACGCTGATTATGTGGAGGCCAGAAAAGACCCCCGAGACTTGCCTGCACTTGACGAGTTTATGGAGTTCTTGGAGGGCAAATTTATTGCATTAGAACCTATTAACAGTAAAAACCATGTGCAAACGAAAGGTAAAAATCGTCAAATTAACTCTCACACCCAGTACAAGCCACAACAATACGAAAAGAGATTGACGAAACCCTCAACGAATAACTACGTTTTTCACGCAGGGAACCCCAATACATGCCCATTTTGCAACAGCAATCACGCGCTTTACCAATGTAAAAAGTTTTTAAGTATGTCACCGAATGGACAATTAAATTCAATTTCGAAATTGAATATTTGCAAAAATTGTCTCTATGTACATCACAAAAATTATTGCAATTCCGAGAAACGATGCAGGGAATGCAACGATGCACATAATACATTGCTCCATAATACGTTCACTAACCCCAGCGCGTCATCGACTTTAGGCAATCAGCAAAAGAAGTCAAACTATACAGCGGGATCCGATGACGAAGTTATTTTACCAACTGCATTGATTAACGTTTTATGTCATGATGGAACGTATTTAACCCTGAGGGCCCTGGTCGATCAGGCCAGCCAAACATCAATTTTAACTGAGGATGCGGCCCAGAGACTTGGATTGGCAAGGCAACAGTATAACGCAAGTATCAAGGGCGTAGGGACTTTATCACATAAATGCAGAGGTAAAGTTCAGTTAACATGCAAATCACGACTTAGTGATTATCAATTTCACACGGAAGCTTTAGTGATGTCACGTGTTGTCGGAAACCTTCCGAACGCATCATTTGACAGAAGAGATTTGCAACACATCAAGCATCTTTCACTTGCAGATCCTGATTATAATATTTCAAGGCCAATCGACATTCTTTTGGATTCTGAAATTTATTCCAAGATCCTTATGAACGGGTTACTGAAAGGCCCTGGTCGGGAACCTATTGCACAACAGACACACCTAGGCTGGATTCTGTCTGGTAGTTCAGGTGTGGTCAAATCTTACAACTGTCACGTTATTGTGAATAATATGAAGGAAATAGAAAAATATTGGGAGATAGAAGACATTACAAATGACACAAATACTGCATTGACATCGCAAGAACAATTTTGCGAAGAATTTTACAAAAAGACAACCACTCGTCTTGCAAATGGACGGTACCAAGTTCAATATCCGATGAAAGAAAACTTTACACAGTATTTGGGTAATTCAAAAGTACAAGCAACAGCACAATTCCTGCAATTAGAGAAGAGGTTAGCAAGAGATTCATCACTCTCAGAAAGCTACAAAAAGTTTATCGACGAGTATCTGCATTTAGGTCATATGAGAAGATGTGAAGCAAAGAATACACTGACAACAGAATGTTTCTTACCCCATCATGCAGTGACTAAGGAAGATTCGAGCACCACGAAGCTTCGTGTGGTATTCAATGCTAGTCAAAAAACGACTACGGTTCCTCCTAATTTAAATAGATACAGCCTCAATGATCTGATGGAATGTGGACCAAAACTGCATAACGATTTACAAGCATTACTGATAAAATGGAGATTACACAGATATGTATTTACAGCGGATTGCGAGAAGATGTACCGAATGATCATGGTCGCGGATACCGACCGAAAATTGCAAAAAATAATATGGAGAAGCAATCCTCAGCATCCTTTGCAAGAATATGAACTTTGCACTTTGACATACGGCACAAAAGCTGCACCGTTCCTTGCATTACGAACGTTGAAGCAAGTGTCTGAAGACGAACCGACGTACAAATTAGGAGGTACAGTACTGCAGAATGACATCTACATGGATGATGTACTAAGTGGAGCTGATAGCTTAGACACAGCCCAAAAAATGCAATGTGAGCTCATAGAAATGTTGGGAAAAGCAGGGCTCAACCTTCGTAAATGGGCAAGCAATAACATAGCACTTCTACAAAATTTAACAGAGGAGCAGCTCAATCCCTCGGTGATGGACTTCAACGATGCAGAAGTAACCAAGACCCTCGGATTACAGTGGGTTCCTACAACTGACAACTTTCAATTCAAGATAAAAATTTGCATGAATACCGACAAGCCACACACAAAAAGGATGTTACTATCTGACATCTCAAAGATCTTTGATCCACTAGGTTGGCTATCACCTGTAACTGTCAAGGCTAAGTTGTTGTTCCAAACACTATGGACTACCAACTGTGACTGGGATGACGTAATACAACATCCAGTACAAAGGGAATGGGACCAATTTAGGAAAGAAATAAACATCATTGAACAGCTTGAGATACCCAGGTGGACAGGTGATACCTCCAGCGTATGTCAATTACATGGCTTCTGTGATGCGTCAGAAAAGATGTACGCATGTTCGATATACGTAACTACCATCAACTCTGACAACAAAAGGGTAAGCAGACTTCTAGTGGCGAAAACAAAACTTGCACCTTCAAAAAGTAAATTGACACTTCCAAAACTAGAATTATCTGGCGCACTACTTCTAGCAAAATTATTTGAAAAGGTTCTAAGATCATTTAATAACCAGCATAAAATTAGTACCTACGCGTGGACAGATTCAATGATAGTCCTCGGATGGCTTAACGGAGACGCATCCAGATGGAAAATGTTTGTCGCAAATAGAGTGAAACAAATAACTAGCATTATTCCCGCAAAAAGTTGGAATCACGTATCATCAGAAAACAATGCTGCTGACTGCGCTACGAGAGGAATGACCGCTGCCCAGCTGATGAAACATGATCTATGGTGGCATGGGCCAAGTTGGCTACAAACATTTGATTCCAACAACATTACAAGTACACGATATGAGTCACCGCAAATCGAAGAAAAAATAAACAAAGCATGTTTCACACACACTCTCCCATCATCAATTGTAATAGAATTGTTAAACAAATACAGTGACATTGACCACATTGCCAGGATCATAGCATGGATATTAAGGTTTGGAAAGAGTAAAAATGATACTAGAAGCTGCACTGCATATTTGACAACAAACGAAATATTAACTGCATATGATATTATTATAAGAAATATACAAATGCATGAATTCAGCGACGAAAGGTCGCGCCTGCAAACAAATAAAGGTTTGAGTTCAAAGAGCAACATTTTAAGCTTAAATCCTTATTTGGATAAAAACAACATAATGCGCGTTGGAGGACGATTAAGAAACGCAATTATAAAAGATGACAGCAAAAATCCGATCATTCTTACAAGCCACAGCAGACTGACAGAGCTCCTTATTAATCAAGCCCACAAACAAACATTACATGGGGGCCCACGACTGACATTATGCCATCTCAGACAAAGGTTTTGGATCATTAGTGGATATCGCACAGTTAAAAAACAACTGCATCGCTGCGTCATTTGTCAAAGGTTTAAATCACAACAACAACACCAACTGATGGCAGATCTACCAGCACCAAGAGTGACGCCTTCACGTCCATTTACCCATGTGGGGGTGGACTTCACAGGAAATGTTGAGATTAAGGCGAATAAAGGACGAGGTATACGAACACTTAAGGCGTACATAGCTGTTTTCGTATGCCTGGCCACGAAAGCAATCCATCCTGAACTAGTGTCAGACCTCAGCACAATCTCCTTTTTGGCAGCATTGAAGCGCTTCTGTTCACGAAGAGGAAAGCCGTCTGATATTTACAGCGATAACGGGACTAATTTCGTCGGTGCAAACAAGGTACTTAAACGGGAATACAAGGAGATTTTAAAATGCATTGACAACGACAGTCTGAGGAAGATAAATGAACAAGGGATCCGATGGCACCTAAATGTTCCAAAATTTCCATCAGGAGGTGGACTTTGGGAAGCGGCTGTCAAAAGCATGAAGCATCACCTTAAGAGGGTGATAGGTGATCAAAAATTGACATACGAAGAATTTACGACTCTTCTCTGTCAAATTGAAGCATGCTTGAATTCAAGACCACTTTGCCAACTGACAGAGAGCACGGATGACCTTGAAGTTCTAACACCAGGGCACTTTCTTATCGGTGGTCCGATGTTATCAATTGCAGAACCAGAGAACACTAATGTTGATTTAAGATCAAGATGGCAAATTGTGCAACAAATGAAAAAGGCATTCTGGAAAAAGTGGTCTGAAGAATACCTGCAACAACTGCAAGCACGGCAAAAATGGAAATGAAATGAATGAGCACTGGAAAAATGCAACGCAAAATATAAACAAGCTGGAACTTGCTACCCAAACTGCTTTTTACGTGTTAACTAGTTCCATCATTGCAAACAATTTACTTTCGGAAATGAGAAGAATACAAGAGACCCTAATCGACCTCGCAGCAGATATATATCAAGGACACTTGAACATCCATTTGTTTACACCAAAGTTATTGCAAGACCAACTAGATATCATTTTTCCTCATTTACCGGAAGACCGTGCGCTGCCAGTAACGAGAGACAATATCCGTGACATTTACAAATTAATAAAACCGCATGCACGAGTCACAGAAAGTTATCTCATCATAGAGATTAAAATACCACTTATAAGTAAGGAACAATACGAGTTAGACAAAATTTACAGCATTCCGCAAATAAGAAATGACAAAAGGATTCTTAATATTATCCCTTTATCAGACTACATTGCATATAATATTAAAAAGGACTCCTTCGTCCTAGTGAATTCAGCCGATTTACGAAACTGCATACATATGAATGAACAAAAGTCATTGTGCACCTTAAACCATGCAGAATACAGCATAGAATTACATCAAAACATTTGCAATATAAAATTGTTTACAAACAGTAAATATGACACCTTCTGTCGGTCTGAAATAAAGGCTTGTGCCGATAAGTGGATAGAACTGCACGATAGTAATACCTGGATGTTTACATGTTGTCGGAAATGCTACGTGCGCATTTTGTGCCCAGCTGGGCTCACGTCGCATCACTTCTATGGAGTCGGAATGATAACACTCGGGCAAGGATGCGTAATGAAAGCCGATTCAATTATGATATATGCAAACAACAATAAACTTACTGGCAGGCTAGCGCTACAGCAAGAAATTTATATTCCATCAATATCTTCTTTGAACGGGATTATGAACACATCTACAGACAATTTCACGTATCAAGCGGAAGGCCATTTGGAGCAATTTGAAAAGATTAATAGAGACTTGAAGCAGCTGAGAGAGCAGTCAACACTAGATAATGGTCTATCCAGTCATGATTTGAACCACTACATCGGGACAGCAGTGTTATTCGGGATACTCAGCATCATCTCAGTGGCTGCTGGGTGTTATGTATGTCGTTCAAAGCGGACAAAAAACAAAAAAGTGATGTGTGTGCAAGAGCCGAGAGTGATAAGTGTTCAGTCAGTTCCTATGCAAAACCTCAATACCGGCTCTCAGTGTAATAAGATTCGTAAGTCAAAAAGTGTTGTGAATTTTGATACGAACATTGAAGATATATAGAGACATTATTAATTTTTATGGATCATGTTATTTTAATTAGTTTTATTTGACATTTTTTTTACATTACAAATGCAAGTCTACATGTTAATAGCACATTCACCTAAACATTTATTTCTGCACGAGCTTTTATTGTTTACATATAGTTATGCTTATACTTGTACTTTGTTTTTACAATTGGTGTTATTATTATTGTTGCTCAGTTGTTACCATGTTTAAGATGTTTTTTGTGCTTCTTTAGAGTGGGCAGTATGTACGATGCACTTACGTACATGCTGACATGTGTAACCTACATTATCAAAACTGCGTTATTAGCAATAGATTTAATTATACTTTATTTTGTAATATTATATTAGAGAGTTCATTAAACCACCGCCGCGAACACTTGCCTTTAATTTAACATCTTACACATTCACAGTAGCAACGATCTGACGTAGACTAGCTAGACACATACATAATATATAGGTATATCCGGTATATTCTATGTCTATGGTTCTGAACCAAAAAAACTCAACGTAATAGCTGTTTATTGTTGTTGTGCACAATCATTTACATCGTAATGCACAAAGTAACACAACTCCGCTAGAAAAGTATGATTTTCATTAAACTATGGCCGGAAAATGCCATATATCACATTTTATTTTACTTTTTATACAAAAATAAAAAAACAACCATAAGTTGTGCGTTTAGGAACGCCACTATGACGAACCACCTTTAAGTCGCATGCCCACGCTAAATTAGCAACTCGATATGTGTCAGTACAAAAATCGACAGAAGCAACATTGAAATAACGTTCATATTCGCGCGTGTTGCAAAGCGGCTGTTACGACGATCACTGCGTCCCCGGATAGCGCAAAATAGGAGGAAAATATACTTTTCAAAAGAACGCGATGGATGGAAAAGAAATGTTTAACAATAGTTTTGTAGATCTAAAAATTGTCTTTAGTATGGTGAAAGAATCGTTAAAATCGCTTCCACCATTCGGAAGGAGTAGGAAAATTCTTGCGAAATCATAGGAAACTTCCGATAACTTTCGAACGCTTCTGTTTTTTAACTGTCTATCCTACTCTGATCAGACGCCGCGCACGCAAAAACATCAGTTATTTTGAAATGGCGGCTACATTGATGGTTTTTCATTTTTATGTCATCGGAAGCTGCTTTATCTTTATACTAATATCAGTAAAATTATGCAAAGTTTCAGATCTAATTTCAAGTATTCATTGAATGCTATCGATTTATTGTACGGTTTGGAGGCCTCTTTGTAATTTTTTTCTACCGAGAAAATTTAATGGAATCAAGTTTTCACAACAGCATGGACATAGTATTAGTTTTTAGCTTTATCATATATCAATTTCATAGTGATTGTTGCAGTATTTGTTGGTATAAAACAGGATCATGCGAAGCGAAGTGAGGTATTATACACCCTTAAACATGGAATTTGTTTTTGATTATGATGTGGCTATTATGTACTTTTTAAAAGTGTTTTGACCACTCGTGTAGGACGAGTAGGCCATCAAAGAAATAAATCTAAATTGCAGTTTGAGTATACATGAATGTATTATATATTAAGACCATTACCTGTAAAGTAAGATAGACTACAGTTGGAACCACTAGGTCACTGTACGTCGCTCTGCCGTAGTGTATAAAGTAGACGGGTCTGTCCAGCTGGGAGCTGGTCTCCTTGATGGGGGAGGTGAACGACCAGGCGGTCAGGTTCACGTTGTGGCGAGGCCAAATTATCAGGGATTGTTTCGCTGGACCTGTTAAAGTAATAATACATCGTCACGACATGAATCCCCGAGGGTGTGTCAGACATGGTTCCAAATGGACGGTGAAAAAAGTCAGTCTACATTGGTACATTCACGTTTCACCGACATGGAGTTATCAGTCATAGTTATGTGCTATCGTGATGGGTGGTGACACCTTTCGCTATAGTTCGGGGTACAGACATATAATTATTACTAAGTAGCAGACCAAACATAAGGATTAAATAGCGTGGCAAGTTTCCATACAAAAAATAAGCTACATTTAGGCTTCATGGTACGAAGAAACCTATAAAAATAGGTTGTTTTGGCTGGCTTATGCTTGGAACATATTTGTTAATTCCTAAACTAATCTCTAGTATATATTTTGTTTGGAAACAATCAATATTTATATTTAAAAGAGCCCGTAGTTCACTGAGCTAAAATTGCCACGCGTCGACTCTATGCGTTTATTATTTATGTTAGGTCTGCTACTATATTATACGTCTGTGGTTCGGGGTAAAATATAAACCCACAGCTTGACATAATATGACTTGATATTGATAATTACCGTTTTTTCATTACAGACATTTTAAAGTAACTAATATGTGATAATCGTAAAAGTTCTGAATAAAAGATACGATGTAACCGAGCTACGTTCTGATGTGAAATTGTGTAAGATAATCGTATTAATTTGACAGCATAAAACGTATACAAATGAATTAAGGCTCTTTTGGCGCATGGATAACACTGACAGGGGCGCGCAACTGTACAACAAGGGTTACATTTTATTATTATAGCGGCATTAGTTCAGATTTTGACCACGACCAATACACGCGCCAAAAGAGCTAGGCTGTCCGGGATATCATGATATGGGTGGCAGTTCAAAGTTGACAGTTACAGTGATGTACCCTTATATGGTCTAAGGATGTACCCTAACGAAATATAGTCGATTTTTTTTAGTATCGAGAAGGGTTTTCAAATCGATTTTTCATTGATTATCCAAACAACTTTTAGCTAATTACTAAATTAATTAAATTAAACGAATCAATAACTCCAGAGCTTGAGAGTTCAAAGATTTTTTTTTTGTTTTTCTCTCATTTCACCAATAACAAAAAGAAAAATCAACAAAAACTGTAACAAACGTCAAAACAAATAGCACGTAAAGTAACCGCAACGAAAACACAAACCGCATACAAGATGCACTCATACTGACGCGATCCTATAAGATGTCCGCACCGATTCATCGATGTATTTTCGACTATGTAGTGTCAGTACCTATGGGTTAGCGTTCCGATCCACGCACCAAGTAGCAAAAAGACATTATTATTTATTGAACCTTTTCTTTGATAAATTTAACGAATACACTGAGATATTTGGTTTGATTTATAGAGGCATTATTTATAGTATTTTTGCTAAAATTATATACATTATTTCTAAAACCTATTATTTTATTTTGTACATGGGTGTATGGAGTATGGTGTGAGAGTGTGATGAAAACACTCGTAAATTAACATTATATCATGAACACTTTTCCATTAATTATATTTACAAATTATTCTGCCCAACCGGTTTCACTATACAAGCTTAGTATTAAAATAAATACATATTTATAAACAATGTTTGCACAGCTATATGTCCGTGCAATAATAAAGAGGTTTAAAGTAAACCCAACTCACCATTCATACTGAACTCGAGCACACAAACGTTCCCGCTGCACGTTCTGTTCCTCAACTTGAACTCGGGCGCGGGGGCAGCGGCGGTCGGGGGCTCGAACTCCACGAACATGGAACTGGCCCTGCAACGTTGCAGGAGACAGGGGAAAGGGGGGGAGAGAGTTGGGTTAGTAAAGCGTGCACGGCAATTATTACCCGGGTTTATTTAGTTTTTGTGTACTCCTATAAAATCTGTCAATATTTTTCGGACTGTTACCAACAGAAAACATAGCTGGTGAAATGAGTTTTATGCGCCTCTGTGTTTCCCATTTTGTATGTCTCTTTTACAGCTTTTCCATGGGAACTGATTCAATCAAACAGACGAAAAATACGGAGCGGGTTCTTAAGATGATAATTTGAACGAGTTAAAAACAACACGATTTTACATTGTTAAAGAGTTAGAGTTGTTTCAAATATGGACTGTCAAATGGAAGTCACAGTCCACCCTCGTACACCCACGTTTCGTCGAGGTTTATTTACGTGGTGGGTGGTGGATGAGGCCTCTCTCGTCACGCTTTAGGCACAAAAGCTTAAAGTGGCTTCTACGGTATTTAAACCTCCGAATAAGTAATCAAGAATTTTAACCACAAGACCACAGAAGCGGACAATTTTAAATTTAATATCACAAAATCCTCACCCATATTCGATAGTCCGTGGCGTTACCATAGGAAGATTGCAATATGTAGAATTGACGCAATCTTCAACAAAGTCCCTTCGAACACTCCTTAGAGCGATATTACTTTGTGTCGCTAACTCTAGTATATTATACGGCGTGTTCACTTCTGTTTTGCCGAACCAAATACCGGTTCTGCGGTCTATTTCGGTTCCCGCCTGATCGTAGGTAATTACTTCTGAGTGCTGAAAATAAATTACCGTTATAATTCGGTTACCGACATAACATAAATATAATTTAACTGTATAAAAATGATGTACTCACAAACCAATTGTGCCTTTGTAAAGCTGGAGCAGTATTGCTCTCTCGATACGGAGAGAGTGGGGTGAAACATATAATAAGGCAAACGAGTGAGAAGGCAAGCATCACTGTCCATATGCGAATACGGGAGAATAACAGTTCTATACCTGACTGAAAACAAAACAGGTGTTTGAAATAAAAATCGATTAAAAAATAACATCACAGAATATTATTCCTAGTGATTCCTTTAGAAAGGTCATTAGCTAATGGGGAACGACTAGATTGCATTGTAACAGGAGGTCATCGCGGGCGTAAGCTTGTCTAGAAATCTATAAGAGGTATCTCACCAAAGGCAGCACGGCCAACATGCAACAAAGCATGTTCAACGCAGCAACCAAATAGTCGGGCGTTGACGTCAACGATCGACCCATGATCGGCAACATTAGTGTGTTGATCTTTATGGCTATCACAAACATCAACAATAGAGACGGTGTTGCCAGTACAAGTTCCAGGATTATGTGTTGCCACGCTGAAAAAAAAGAAAATTTTAACAATACTTATAGAATAACGATTAATTCCGGTTTGAGGTAGATAAGTAATATCGGTAACGAAATAAAGGTACATAGAACCACTTGCGGTGTCGTGTTGCCGCGTATATACTCTGAAGTGCAAGTCACGGTCCATCTACATACGTTTCACTGAAAGCTGCGTCCAGCGTGACCTCGATACTGCGAGGTGGTTATATTGATATTTTTTTGGTACCCGAAAATTATATGTAATTGTACCTAGAACACTACAATAAATTTTACCCCGTTATATTTCCGATAAAATGTTGTGTAATTCTCCCTTCAACGCAAAATTCAACCCGTGGTCACTGTGTATTGTGTGTACTACACCAGGGCTACGTACAGTTTAATCATCGGACGATGCCCATCTAAAATGCCATGTCTTTTCCATCGAACCATCCATCAGCCTGTTTCGTCCACTGCTGGACATAGACCTTTCCAGGATTTAGCCACTCTTGGCGGTCCTCCTGGAAGAAATGCCCATACTCACACATACTGGGCAGGTGGGTTGGTGAGCGCGGTGCCGAAACCCTTGCACCAGTGACGCCGCTGTCCGTCACCAGTCTGTTTTATATATGGCCCGGCAATTGGGGATGGATATACCGCCATCCATCGGTTCCAGGCAATAGTGGGCCGCCTGGTTTTGCCTGAGAGCTGTTCTCTTACTCTCCCCCGAATAACTTCGGGAGGATTTGCGAGTAAGATGGTGGTACCTCCACAGTCGAGCCCGG
Organism: Ypsolopha scabrella; assembly: GCA_910592155.1. NCBI lineage: Eukaryota > Metazoa > Arthropoda > Insecta > Lepidoptera > Ypsolophidae > Ypsolopha > Ypsolopha scabrella. The sequence goes on from OU342983.1 coordinate 20,784,622, forward strand.
CATCAGCTCTACCACCATGTCTTTTGCAAGCGTTGAATTTGTCTTAGACGAGCGTCATCCGACGATTTAACTGAACGCAGCTCAGTATGTGGACGATTAAACTGAACGCAGTTGAGGCTGTGGGTGACTCAATTCGACTGCATGGTATAAAGAGAACGATTTTTGACCCCGTTTTTCCAGTCTTATAAGATTGAAAATTATTATTTATGTTCCTGGAAGGAATGGGAAAAACCACAATTAACCTTGTAGCCTCAACTTCATAACGGCGGTCAGCGAAAAGAAGGATACCGCTGACATGATGAGCAGTGGGATAGTGACGACGTATCGCATGGTCGCCGTCTGTCCGGCCGCCAGTAGGAACATGGTAAAGGCGATCATTGTGAGTCGGGTGGCAGCCATCGACTGGCAGACTCGACGTATCCTGTTTAACCCACACTAAAAAATAAACAAGTTATCATCTTGATTTTTCACAAAAACACTTGGACACTTGTTTCATTTATACTTTATTACCTACATTTTTCTACCGGTTTCGGACATTAATCCATCTTCAGGGGATAAATAGTTGTTAATTATTATTTACGGGCTATAAACGAACATTTTTTTGTCAATAAAGATTGTGAGAAGGCCACAATCACGATAACTTCTTTATAAATTAAATAAGTTATTTTGAACCTCTTTATTGTGCATCTAATTAAAAATAAGGATAAACGTAATCGTAAAAAAAGGTTCCAGAAAAGCTTTGAGTGGAATTTATACAAGGTGACTTTGGTTAACATAGCCAAATTCATACTGGAGACTTGGTATGTGATCAGTAACAAAGGGTTTGGTTGAGATTGGTTATATTGAAAGAAACGTACCATTTTACATCTCCACGCGTCGAACAGTTGTGAAGTAGCCACAGCGGCTATCAGGAATGGCATCCAGTATATCGGTACCACTATCCAGCCATTTGCTAGATACCTGAAAAATATTAAGTAAACATATCTTACAGTTAATTCCAAATAAGTTAACAGATAACTGTTTGAAGGGACGGTTCGGAAAATATTGTACAGGAATTTCCAAATTATGACTTCGCGAAGACACAGGTTAATCCTTCACTTATATTCGAAATTTCAGCTAAATCGGTGGGGACGAAATTAAATTATTTATTTATGTAATATAAGCTAATGTCCAGCAGTGGACGAATCAGATTTCGCCACTCATGGCGGTCCTTCGTCCTCCTCATCCAGCCACCACTCACAAAGTCATTCAGGTCGTCGGTCCAGCGGGCACGAGGTCAGCCAACGCTACGCTTTACTGTACGTGGTCTCCATTCTAACGCCTTTCGGCCCCAACGGCCATCAAGTCGGCGAAAAATATGGCCAGCCCACAGGAAGGACGCACAGGTTATATATTTTTTAGCCTTTAAGCACTGCGGTATTGACGACGTAAATATGTAACGCAACTTTCCGAATGCTGCCCAACCCAAGCATATTCTTCTGTCAGCCTCGGCGTCGAAGTTGTTATTATCCAGCTGTATGACTTGACCCAGATAAACATATTTTACGGTTATTGGCCCTTGGATGACGTGACAGTTGGACATGACCTTAGTCTTATCCAAATTCATCCGCAGGCCCACTCGTCTCGAAGAATCGCCAAGGCCGCGCATCATTTCCTCTAGTTCCTGCAGCGATTCCGCCATTAGCACGATGTCATCGGCAAAGCGAAGATGTGAAATGTACTCTCCGTTTACGTTTATGCCTCGTCCATTCCAGTCTAGTGTTTTAAAGACGTCCTGACGATACCCAAAAAATAATAATTTTCTACTGAAAATAATGCTCGTTTTTCATGCAAAATACAAATATTCGTTATTGTTTCCAGTTCACAATTTACATGGTTTGGGACTCCCGTTTTAAGTTATATAATGTACATATATTTATACACACACATTTATTCAAGAATAATAAAAACAATCGTAAGTTATGCGTTTGGGAACGAGACCTGTAATTCCAACTTCGATCAAAATGTATCTCGCCCCTTGTAAGGTTCAATGAAAAAAGTAAACATAAATAATGCCCCCCCGTACCTCAGTTGTATAGTAGTGGCAACCATGACAGCGGTGACAAGCCAGACAGAAGCTGCTCCAGCCGCCATCGCTAGCATCCGGCCGACCACTGTCAGCACGAGTTCTTTGGTCATTGACAATCCTGGAAAATAAAAAAAGAAAGTAAGATAATAGTTTATTTGTGAACATCGGAATTGTATGTACAAGTTATAAATGTCACAACAAGATGTTAGAAATTAATTAAGAGTACCTGACGGGATACAAAATTCGAATGGTTTTTATTTTCAATTAAATTATTTTGGTTACATGAACATGCAAAAGAAAGTTAAATTCAAAGAAATGTCAAAATTATTTATAGTATACATATAATGTCCTAAATAAATAAACAAGTAAAATTCAAAGAAACATTATAATTAAAATTAAATAATAGCATTAAAGAAATTATTAATTTTATAATAGCATTTATCAAGTAAAAACAAATAAAATTAATTCTTAAGAGCCCGGTCCGCGACGACGACAATTTTGATGAAAAACAATATGTTATATAGTTTTCTGGCTTTTATCGTGATGTTCTTGGAAAAGCTGGGGACATACGCCACTTCATATTGGCCGCCTTAATGAAGGCCTAGAATGTATTTGATTGAATTGTTTCTCTTTTGCGACTTATTTTGATACTTACGAGCCCGCTTCAAATTGTTATTCATAATATGTCAGTAGCAAAATAACACGCAAAGCAGAAACAATTGAATCAAATGAATTTTGGGTCTTCATTTAGATGGCTAATAGGACTGGTGTATGTCCCTGATTTTCACAAAAACATCGCGGCAATGACAGGAAAAATAATTAAAATAATAATTTATATTGTAAGGTGTGACTCCTTGATGGAACTTCATTTCAACACTAATAAAAATCTCCGTGTGCAGAAGATGTCTAAAAGACGAAAGTAGTCGTTAATTAATAAATACATAGTGGAACTTGTACACGGAGACTTCTACTAGTGTTGAATTAAAATAATGCTTCGCATCAAACAGACGAAAAATACGGAGCGGGTTCTTAAACTGTCTGTATTTCACACCCAAAGCAACCGTTGTTTATAAAATCGGGTTTCATTAAATCAATTATTATTTTTCAATGTACACATTTTTATGACCAATATTTCTTTTATAGTTTCGGCAAGGGCAACAAAAGTAATTTTTTTTTACATTGTAAGTATTCATTTTCTACCGACCAACTTCAGTGTGTAAATACAGCATAGACCGAATTTGACTGATAACCTTTGTTCATAACGGTATTTGTACCGGTATTATCTTAATTATTTCGGTTATTTTCTTTTTTATCTGTGTGTTCATGTTTTTTATTATTCTTTAACTACCCCACCATTATTCTAGAATTTGCACGTAGATGTGAAATCGTGATCACAAATCACATCACGAAATTTTCGTTGTCAGACAAAGTTATTGCGGATAGACAAAAACGAACAAATTAATGAAGAAAATGGTTTCTGAATCCTAAATCTATACTATCGAGTCTGTAAATAAAATATTTTGCGATATTTTAAATGAAAAGGGTTATTAATATTGTACTGCGGCCAAAACCATAATTTCCAGGATGTTTGTCTGTCTCTCTGTTTGTTTGTTTAGTTTCAACTTGAGAACCACTTAACGGATTTGGATGCGGTTTTCTTTTTTTACTGTTGTAGTGGCCCTGGTCAACATATAGGATATAAGGGGTGTTAATAAAATAACACTTAAGTCGAAAACGGGGCAGAGATTGGAAAAAGCGGGCGGAGCCAGAGGCAGAAATTAAATTTATACCGTTGCGGTATAAAAAATCAGAAAACTAAATGTGGACGTGAGAAGAACTGGATAGCTCAGTTAGTAGAGCAATCGCCCGGTAAGCGAGAGGTCCCGGGATCGAATCCCGGTTCAGAGCTACTGACGTCTTGATTTACTTTTCTGATTTTCTATACAGCAATGATATAAAGTTAGTTGTTATCTCCTTGCGATGTACAAACCACCCAGTGTTTTAAAAGAAATGTATTTCTATTAGTTCCAGGGGCGGAAGGCTAGTACTGAATAGAATTGTACTCACTTAACACAAATAAGTACAGTATGAATGATTTTACTCACTGAACCCAACCATCCAATGATAGTAAGCAACACTGCTAGCTGCAAAGACTATGATAAGTGAGTCCAAAACGTCAGCGGCAGTGAATGTGTACGTCAGCATAAATGTGTTCAAGTAGTCCCAATACACAGACGCTGAAGGTTCCACCTGCAAGTATTAATTTATTTGGACATCTAGTGCATAAATAGAGACATTGTTTGTCAAATTATATGTTGTAGGATATATGTGTAGACAGCATGCAAAATAGATACAGAATATTTTAAACATTATTGAATTACAAAATTATCACGATTATTAAAACAATGCAATACAAATATTGATTTGATTTTATTTGCAACATGAAATATTTAAATAGACAAAAAATTATGACATAAAATATACCGGGTGTAAAAGCAAAGGCAAGAATCGTTTAAGGGTGTGTTAGTATGATCGGTAAAGATATTATTTTAAATACTGGGATCTCTAAATAAAGTACCAGTAACTCATAATAAGACGATTTTCTTCACTCAAAATACACTAATCGCGTGGACACCCTCACTGGTCGCTGGCCACTCGGATGAGGGGTGCGGGTTGCGGGGTGCAATTAGGTGTGTGGGGAGGCCGGTGAGCTGCGTAGCCATAGCTTAAAAAAATGATGGAATTTTTGTGAAAATTTAAGGTATATTTTTTTTTTCGTAATGTCATCAGAATCGTATATACTTTCATACCCTAAAGGGATTCTTGACTTTGCATTTACACCCTGTATAATACTAATAACATTAGTATCACAACTGCAAGATGCCCAATAAAATTTGGACGTAACCAAATACTTTTCGTAATCTGATTACTGATTGCGATTAGTACCTAATTAGATACAGGCTGCAGGCTGCTATTTTTAACACATCTAAAATATTGGATCTCATAGTAGTTTATGTTATAAGTGCGGTAAGAAGGTAATAGCTTGTGCGAGGAACGATTTGAAACACGAGCGATAAGCGAGTGATTTATACCTTACGAGTAAGTTATTGCCTTTACCCACGTGTACCATTTGTATCGTTTACGTGTATCAATGCATAGTGTGAGTAAATAAATGAATAATAACAACAATAATACATTTCAACTGCCATTTATAATTTTCCCATAGTTAATAAACTACCTCGGAAATTGATGAACTTACGATCCTTGTTAGTTTTCGGTGACATGTGTATATTTTTTGAAGTAACTTTTGTTATGGTATTTTTTGCAAAAATCAAGTTTTAATCGTACAGCGAATTGGTTTAACAATAATAAATTTTTAATTTTAAAAATTTTTGTATATAGCAAAAAAATATTTACCTTCTGATAAAATTCATCAGAATCCGCCATCTCCTGTGCTAAAGTGTAAAGCATGTTCCCAGAATGTTGGATAACTCCCTCTTCCAGCATCTCCAGAGAGTCGTGTCGGGTGTGGTACACGTGGCCCATTTTACTGAACGCTATATCGACACCTGTAAATATTATAATAAATATACACATCCACAAAACTCAAACAAAATACTTAAAAAAAAACATATCATCACGACTTATGTCCCAGGGGTTGTCAGAGGTATTTCTCTGCAAACTGTCACTGAATCAATAAACACTGATATATCCAAATTCAAAAAGTTTATTTTTAAAATAGATACATATAGTATACTTTTTACAAGTCAGAAATTAACCTTTATAAAACAATATAATATAATTTAAAAAAGTAATAATAATAATACGGGAAATACATAAATATATATATACCGGATGTAAAAGCAAAGTCAAGAATCCTTCAAGGGTGTGTTAGTATGATCGGTAAAGATATTTTTTTAAATACTGGGATCTCTAAATAAAGTACCAGTACCTCATAATAAGACGATTTTCTTTACTCGAAATACACAAATCGCGTGGACACCCTCACTGGTCGCCGGCCACTCGGATGAGGGGTCCGGGTTGCGGGGTGCAATTAGGTGTGCGGAGAGGCCGGTCAGCTGCGTAGACATAGCTTAGAAAAATGATGGAATTTTTGGTGAAAATTCAAGGTATATTTTTTTTCTCGACTCCAGGGTTCATCAAAGCAATCAAGGCGCGTATTGCAAGAAATCCCGTCCGCAAGCAGAAACTGATGGCTTTGGAGATGGGATTAACCAGAAGTACCGTAAAAAAAGTACTCAATGAAGACCTGGGACTACGAGCTTACCGAAAAAAGAGTGGACATCTTTTGAACGCGCGTCTGATAGCTATGAGAGCCAAAAAATGCAAAATTTTGCTAGAGCGGTACGCAAGAAACAGACACCGCGATATCCTGTTTACAGACGAGAAAAATTTTAATATCGAAGAGAAGTACAACAAACAAAATGACAGGGTGTACGCTACCAGCTCTGCGGCCGCTGGAAATGCTATTCCTATAGTGCAGCACGGCTATCATCCATCATCAGTCATGATTTGGTTGGGAGTGTCCTACTATGGTCCTACTGAAGTGCATTTTTGTGAAAAAGGTGTCAAAACCAGTGCAAAAGTGTACCAAGACACGGTTTTAGATCGCATAGTAAAAGATCTGCCCCAGACACTCTTTGGAGGGCGGCCATTTGTGTTTCAACAGGACTCCGCACCTGCTCATAAGGCCAAAACAACTCAGGAGTGGTTCGAGCGCCAGAATATCGAGCTAATAAGGCATCAAGATTGGCCCTCATCTAGCCCTGACCACTGGATTACAAAATTTGGCAGGAATTGGAGGAGAAGGTCTGTTCTAAGCCTCACAAAAATTTGAGCAGCCTAAAGTCATCATTGATTAAAGCAGTGACCGATATCAACATGAATATGGTCCGTGCTGCTATTGATGATTGGCCGCGAAGATTGAAGGCTTGTGTGAAAAATGGTGGCAATCATTTTGAATAAATTTTGTGTTTAATGTAAGCTAATTAAATTACCTTTAAAAAAAAACTGTTTTTGAATATATTACTAGTTTTCATTTTATAGCCAATTTTGTTTGTGACAGAATTTAAGCACCGACTAGGTATTTAATTAGGTTGGGATACTTGAATGTAATAAATTATAAACCTGCATAAAATATAGCAATATAGGAATTAAAAAAATAAAAATATATACATGCCTAATTCAATGAACGAATAAGTTGATAAATAAACTAAACTAACCATAAATAAACAAAAATAATGCCTAACCATCCGCACCATTCGATTAGTATTGCTAAGAAGAAGGGCAAGAAACTTAGCAAACATGATTTTTACTACTTAAGTAAAGGCAAATATAAGACCATAGGAATAACGTCACTAGAAAAAAAAATTGATACCCTCTTTTCACCAACGATTTTTTAGTCCTAACGTGGTAGGGAGTGATTCTTATGCTGCACTTCAACCAAAAAAACAAGTATAAAATGAAAAGAACTTTCTTTTTCAATCGTATCATTTTGTTATTAATTTAATAGTTATAGGGCTTATTACACAATTAATCCGAAAAGGTGACATTTTGATGCAAGCAAAATAAAATAATAACAATATAACTTAACCTTATACACCGGGATAATCTTACCATGTATTGACCCAAAATCCCTAAATATTCTGAAGTCGGTGTCGGAGGGAACTAAACCAGACTGAAACAGGGCTTCACCAAAAGCTTGAGCACTCGGCTGCGGCACGACGCGACTGTAAGCTGCAACCACTCGAGGATCTGTTACCTGTAACAGTTACCGTTATCATACCGGTATAAATTATCGGTATTATTCAGTACGGTTATTAAAAAATATATATATCGTCAAGACATGAATCCCCGAGGGTGTGTCAGAGGTGTTCCCGAGTGTGAACCGTGAAATGCAAGTGACAGTCCATATCCAGTACACCCGCGTTTCACCAACGATTATTACGTTCTAACGTGATAGGTGGTGAGCTCTTTCAGCGCTCTTCGGGCACATATACACGCTTTTTAGGGCATGCAGGTTTCCTCACGATGTTTTCCGTCACCGTTCAGCAAGTGGTAAGTATAAGGTAAGAACATAAATACTATGCACATAAATCCCCAAAAACTCATTGGTGCATGCCCGACCGGGGATCGAACCTGGGTCTCAATATTGAGAGGTCAGCGTTCTACCACCTGAGCTACTGCCGCTTTCTACTGTTATATTTTAAATATTGCCAATTCATACCTGAAACAGCATGGATTTGCAGTTTATTCCAGCAGAGTCCAGATTGACTAAAGCAGTGACTCCTTTGGACCAAGGATGTTGTAAAAATCCTGGGGCACCCTAAAAATTTTATAAGTAATGATCATTTTGAAATACGACATGAAAAATATAGGTATTGCGCCTTATTTTTTACCTGTAATGGATTTTCTTCGGCGCCGTTGAATAAAAAAACAATATTGTGTTTAAATTTCGTTTCTCTCTTGGATAGCAGCGACAGCACTTCCATCATCGCAGCACAAAATAACGCATTGTCTGAAGCACCTGTAATTTGAATATTCTTCTATTTGTTGACCTGAATCGAACAAAAGATACATAAAACAGAAACATCTTCACGACATTTATCCCTGGGGGAGTTCTTAGTGATAATTCCGAGTGTGGACTGTCACCACAACTCTCGGAAGCGGTAAAACCCTCTTTTCACCGACAATTTTAACGTCCCTACTAACTACAATACACACAATTTCACAAATTATATCATTACATTATCTTATCTTAATAATAACAACTATATTATGTCACGACAACTAACTGGATTCTCTTATAAGCATCCTGAGGGGATTTTGAGTTAGAGAAACAAGCACGTTTACACAGATCACAGCTCAACGTGCGCCTGAAGATGCGCGCAGACCAAACGAATATATGCTGCAACGGGATTTGAACTCACGTTCTCTAGATTAGTGGTCGAGACCTTCGAATCACTAGACCCCAAAGGCGCTCGGAAAATATATTTTAACTGCTTAAAGAAAATTAGGAACGTGAAAACATTACCTGGACTCGTGGGGCGTGTGTCATAGTGACAGTTGAACAATATCGAAGTATTGGTAGATCCATCGGCGTTGAAGCCACTCTTGCCCTCCAGTACGGCAATGATGTTAGAGGAATTATAATACATGTTCAGAAAAGGACGTGAATATCCTAGCCAGTAGTCACCTGAAATATGAAACCTACGATTTAGGATTTCATCACGAAAACAGTTGTGGCTGATGAATTTCTAGGGTGCAAGAAATAAAAGGAGACGCGAAAACTGAAATAACCACTGATTTCTCCAAACATGCCCGGAACCATGGACAGTTAGACCAAAACCCACTAAATGACAAATCCTTTCACTTCAACTGGTGGCAGGCTTCGGCCGTGGCTTGTCACTAACCTTATGACGAAACCATGCCGCCAAGCGACTCATCACGTTACAGGCACTATCAGTCATCCATCCATCTATCAGCCTGTGTTCGTCCACCGCTGGACATAACCCTATAACATCAGTAGTTCGTCTTAAAATTCTCAATCCACCAGCTTCCACTCTCCGGGCGCCTTCATCGTAAGTCTAATCGATGCTTTCCATCAAGCAGAGAGTGGCCCAGGGAAAACCAAATAATTTGGCCTAGTGCAAGTCGGACTCGCGCTCAAAGGGTCCCGTACCACTACACAATCCGGGAACGAAATTCAAAAAACATTATGGTAAATAATAACAATATAGCAATATCAATGCGACAAAATACAAGGCGCTAAACATAATTTTTTCAAGGTTTTGTATCGACACTCTAGGGTTTTTTTAGTTTGCCGAGATAGGGGCTGTGAAAATTTTAACTGGCTACCTATTATGGCTGAAGCTGTAGACCTCTGTGACAAATAGACACATAACAGAGGCTTACTAATAGGGTCCCGCTTGCGTTTGTTTCCTTTAAAAAGTCTCATCGTGTACTTTTATCATTATACTAAACTAAATAGTTAATTCATACCGGTAACCATTTGCCACTCAACGTGTACCGGTAAACTGGCATTTTTCGCCACTTGGCCGACTAAGTTCCGAAGATCTTCTGTCTTTTCTAAATGATACTTTGTGCCGGCTACCCTGGGACCGTTGCCCACAATCTCTCGGAGGTACCTCCATGCTCGTTCTTCACTGAACTCCGTTTTACCCTGTGAATATATCACGAGATAAAAATAACGGTATCGTACCGGTAACAGAAATACATAACGGTTTTAATACGTACGGCGTCTGCGTCCGAGATGACACCTGGCATATCATTGTCTATTACAGATGTTAAATATGCCAATAGAAAAAGGTAACCGAATAGTAGGGCTAAATAGTATGAAGGAATCTGAAACAATTTGAAACAAATTATTACTATTTATTTTAGGTACAGAAAAACTAAGACAAAAAAACGTGCAACAATGATAACGGGTGGGTAGTATAAATAAAGGATAATCATCCTACGCGTGCATGACAATACCACAGACAAAACAAGAAAGCTTAGTGTTTGCAATGCCCGTCCGTCACCTCATATGATTATAATTTGTTTTGTTTAATGCGAAATATGAAGAGAAGTAATTGCTCATGCATGTGCTTTAGGTTCAAGCCACACAAAAGCGGCGCGGCGCGCATCGACCGCGCGGGGTCATTCAAATTTCGTACAAAACGCATGGAAATAAAGTCGCAATTTGAATACACCGAATGGTATGTTTCAGGCGGTGTCGGACGTGGAACGGCCGTCCGTACCATACCTCAAATTGCGACTTTATTTGCCCGGAGGTCCGCCCGATGCTCGAGGAGAGTTAAGATTACACTGTTCAGAGCTTATTGCACATCTTTCTATACGGGCACCCTCTGGGCGAAATATACTCAAAGACAGTATACGCTCTTCGCGTGCAGTATAACGACGCGTTCAGGACGTTGGTGCGGCTGCCCCGGTTCTGCAGTGCCTCGGGCATGTTCGCGGTGGCAAGCGTAGACGCGACGATGCGCAGGCGCAGTGCGTCTCTACTCTGCAGGGCGCGGGCCAGCTGCAACAGCGTCCTTAGCATGTTCGTCAACCGGTTGGATGCATTCTATGTTGGGCACTGTTCCAGCCTACATTTAAAATGAAATACTTATGTAATATATTTATAATAAATAAATTAATTAGTAATAAATTTATGCAATTAATGTATGTAAATATTTAATATTACTTAACTAATTATGCTTATATATTTTGTAAAAACTAACCCTAGATTATTAAGTCATTACATTGTACATAACTAACAGAATGAGTTTTTTGTTACTCGAATAAAGAATATTATTATTATTATTTCCATGCGTTTTGTACGAAATTTGAATGACGCCCGCGCGCTCGATGCGCGCCGCGCCGTTTCTGTGTTATTCTCAATCGCTCGTAATGCACTTAAGGCTCTAAGATCTGTGAAAATGCTGCCATTTTAGACAAAAATAAAACAGAATAATTATTGAAAGTATGCTCAATTACCTAAATGCATAATGCTTAGAAATAGCAATGAACCATTTTTAGGATTCCGTACCCGAAGAGTGCCAAACGGGACCATATTTATTACTAAGCCGTCGCTGTCTGTTTGTCTGTCCGTTCATCTGTTACAGGGGTCTACAGCTTAAACCGTAATAGGTAGCCAGTTGAAATTTTTACAAATTTCGTGTTACTATAGCCTCTATCACGAAAAATAATAAAAATGTTAAGCCCAAAGAGGATCCCCAAGGAATAAACATCGTGTCAACCATAACGCCATCTGAGTCATCTGAGCTTGTCAATAGATGGCGCTAAGTGTAGCTTGTTAACCTTCTTGTACAGAGGTTCATTGGTGACCTGATAGATGGCGCTAAGAGTGCCTTTTTTTCTACCATGATGGTTTTAGGGTGCGTACACGTAACATGTGGCTCGCACTTGGCCAAATTAGTAAACAAAGTTTTCATAAAGAACTTCTAATTTATAGCAAAAATTTTACTAAAAATGGCCGTTTCTAGCAAAAGTTGAAATTTTAGCTTGTATTTACGTAAAAATCAGTCCCTAGCTATTTCTAGACATTTAATTGAGCAGAATTTCAATAATAAATCTGGTAGGTAAGTACTGGGTAAGTAATTGTGTTTTTTTAATAAAGTGTCAGCACTTTCGCTGGGGATAATATCGCCATTGATATACCTAACAAAAGGTACATACGGTTCGTTCTTATATCCTCAACTGAAAAATGGACCTCTTTTTTAAACAAGCGCCACCGAACTAAAGAGATAGAGCGACAAGCTTCGACAGTAGCGCGAGCGAGACGAACTACACGAAACAGGCCCATTGGGCGTAAATTTGCAGGGCCGCGCGCGAGAAGCGGGATAAACCGTATCTTTCTTTCTTACCGTACCTATCTACGGATATTGCCCACCAAAAGGTAATGTTATCAATACAGTAAAGCCGATTTTGAAGGCTTTAGTTTTAGTTTGACATACATAAAATTAAACTTAAGTATGGTTGAAACGAAGAGCCGGAGCCATTTTCAAGTCACCATTTTATAAACGTCAAACAAAAATTTTAATTTGACAGCCATAATTTACTCAATTTTAACTTGTTTCGGTAATTTCAAGCCACATTTTAGAGCTGTCATTACATTGAATTTTAAAAAAATTGTTTGATTTAAAAGTATTTAAAAGACTTGCTAATTTTAGTTGGTGTTCCCTTTTGAATAGCAAAATATAGTGCTGTCACTTAAAATTACGTTTTTTAGTAAGTTTCTTAGATTAAAATTAAAACCTTCAAAATTGGCTTTAATTGAGACAAGTAAATTCAACGATGTAATAAGATATAACAAATAAAATAAACTCTTAAATCAAATAGGTACAAAAGTCTAAATGACAATGATAAGGCAATCAGTTTAGGTAAAAAGCACAAGTCTTCGTAAGCTATAATTAAACCATGAGCCATGTCCCGAATCCCGAATGAACAAAAAGATGACACAGAGATGTGTCAAAGTAAACACCTACTTACGAAAAAACAAAAAGCTATGAATTAAAAAAAGGACTGTACGAGATAAAGCAAACTATAATAAGCTATGACGATACAGAACAATGTAATGTAAGCACCAGTTCCCAGCTCTTTTCGCTCCGATATCCGATGGACTCTCTGCAAACATAAATAGATATATCTAAAGGTATACATATAGTTTAGTTGATAGCTATCAGAAACTAAAAGTAGCGATTTAAACGACTTGTTCAATCTTCAATCTAACATTTAACTAAGTATTTTACTGGACATTTATACCGGGTGTAAAAGCAAAGGCAAGAATCCTTTAAGGGCGTGTTAGTATGATAGGTAAAGATATTATTTGAAATACTGGGATTTCTAAATAAAGTACCAGTACCTCATAATAGGACGATTTTCTTTACTCTAAATACAGTAATCGCGTGGACACCCTAATTGGTCGCTGGCCACTTGGATGAGGGGTGCGGGTTGCGGGGTGCGATTAGGTGTGTGGGGAGGCCGGTGAGCTGCGTAGCCATATATATTTTTTTCTCGTAATGACATCAGATTCGTGTATACTTTCATACCCTAAAGGGATTCTTGACTTTGCATTTACACCCTGTTATGATGATAAGGCCTTAGGACGTGCTAAAGTGCTGCCACATTAGAAAAAGGATCATTTCTTATTTACCAGAATAATAATAATTAAAACGCTGCTCAATTAAATGCCTAAAAATAGCAATTAACATAGGCGTAATTAGGTAGGGACCAGGGGGACACCCCAGACTACCTTCTGCCCCCCCCCCCCCCCCCCGGCTACAAATTCTAGTTACGCCAATGGCAATGAACTACTCGTATTTTCAAATAGCAACAGTTTTCATGGGCGTCTTCGACGAGCTAAAACTTTAACTTTTGTTGAAAACAACTGCTTTTACAATAAGTTTCAATTTTTTCAATAATTATTCTGATAAAAGATTTTTTTTTTGCTGAAGTGGAAGCACTTTAACATGTCCATAAGACTAAAAGATGCATTTTGCTATGACAATGACTGTAATGACCTCACACGTAGTTTTAATTGGAATAATATATCGCATTACAAGCAAGAATGCGATTGTTTGATTGTTAGTGGTTACCTATTATGATATCTGATGCTTTGTTTTAAATATAAATTTCATAAACATAATGAACTTGATGCAGCATATTGCAAATGCACACGTATGTGCGATATCGCATTATCTTACAACCTAGAACAGGGTTTCTCAAACTAGGTGTGTTGCCAGGTGTTCGGTTTTTTTTACCGAAGTGTTCGGTATTTCAGCCCTATGTTCGGTTTGACAAAAATACCGACGTATTAGAGATTCGGTATTTCTTAAAGCCCATTTATCACGTAGTTATTTACTGATTAATGAAGGCAAATTGATTTAAAATATCACCCGAGTTCATTTAAATTTCCTGAAAGATGCTAACTAGGAATAATACTCGTAAATATTAATTTTATTATGGACTGTTTCAATGAGTTCACATGAAGCGAATCGAGTGTCCAGATCATTTGATTCAAGGAAGATGGAATTGGATGGTTTAACAATTGACAAATATTAACTTGACCCTTCCCCCTCCCTCCAAAAAAGGTTGTATACGCATCTCGAAGTAATGTTCGATATTTTTGACAATTCGATCTGGCAACTCTACCAGGAGTACGTCACGTCAGCGTCAGTTGGTTGGTCGTAGAGACGTGACAAGATTCACACTTTTCACTTCTGGTCGTGATAAAAACGAAGCATTGAAATGGACTTGATGCTAGCCAGAATTGCGATTAAAACGGACCTTGCTCTTACAGTTTGTGAGAAAAAGCAAGCCCATTCAAGACATCAATTAAAAAGCATGTATTTTTGTTTACACCGTCCAAAATTTAAAAATAAAATTTTATAATAAATTCAAACAATTATTATTATTTATATATTTGTATTAGTTGATGTAAGAAAAAAAACTAAGCTAGCTCTAGTAGCTCTTATTTTCGTTTAGGGGTACGCGTCATCCGGGATATTTTTGTTAATTATGGAACGTGAAGCCCTAAGTTTGGGAAGCCCTGCTATAGAACACGAAAGAAACTTGGGTAAACATATGGGTGTGATAATATTAGATAATATTCTAGACTTGACATGGGTACAGCATAATTATTACAGTGCAATAAATTTCAAGGTAACCTAACTAACGAAATTGGCGAATCACGGAAGGCGGCATACTTATGATGTTTGTTATATAGGTAATTAGGGATTTATATTAGCATATAAATAGTTTGATAACACTTTTGTGGGGGTAATAATAACAATCTTTAGGGATATGGAAGTTACGTATATAATGATTTTACCTAAAAATAAATATGAATTGAGGGTCAGCGCTAAATGGTCTATCTTTTCCAGGCACGATTAAAAATCAATTGTTCCTGGAATAGATAGGACACTTTAGGACCACTGAATAACGTTTTATAAATATTTATACTGTGTTAGCGCGGACAGTCTCAGTTATTGTGAATAGAGACGCCGAACACACAGAGGGCGGTCTAGAGTTCTGCGTTCCGCATTCTGCGTTCTAACAAACCTTGACCGTCGCGGCCTGTGTGTAGTGTAACATCTAAGCCATCGCATAGATAACAGTGAACGCGGAATGCAGAACGCGGAACGCAAACCTCTAGACCGCTCGCTGTGTGTCCGGTGCCTAAGAGTATAGATACACTTAAGGGTGTATAATACCTCACCTCGCTTCGCATGATCCTGTTTTATACCAACAAATACTGCAAAAATCACTCTGAAATTAATATATGGTAAAGTTGAGGACTAAATGCTATGTCCATGCTGTTGTGAAAACTTCATTACATTGAATTTTTTCAAAAAAAAAAAATTACAAAATTACCCCCAAACCGTACAATAAACCGATAGCATTCAATGAATACTTAAAATTTGATCTGAAACTTTGCATAATATAACTGATATTAGTATAAAGCAGCTGCAGACTGTTCCGTAAAAATGAAAAAACCATCAGTGTAGCCGCGATTTCAAAATAACGGATGTTTTTGCGTGCGCGGCATCTGATTAGAGTAGGATAGGCAGTTAAAAAGCAGAAGCGTTAGAGCAGGGCTGCGAATTGAGGTATTATGGGCCCTTAAGAGGGTGCATGCAGACATAATTTTAAAGACGTATTTTTGTTAGTACTTAGTTAAGTACATGAAAATGAAACCAAGTACTGAAAATGTACCGGAGCATATGCGACGGTAAATCTAATTAGTTGCCTATTTTAAGTTGCAAATTATGTCTACAAAACAAAGGTTTAAAATTCTATATTGAAAATGCTGTGCTGTGAATAACGTATGGATAATTTGAATATTCACGTCCGTATAATACTGGTTTAGCATTTAAATAAAAAAATCATAAAAATAGTCTATTACTCCAAAAAACACAAGCTACGTTGCAAATCATTCACATACATTATTATTTTTATTACTTGATATTTATTATAAAAAATATGCTTTTACATTAAAATGGTGAGCTGTGCACCCTCCTAAGTCAAAGTCGACATGAAATATATATATTATTATAGTACCTAACGCAAAAGTAAATATAGGGCTTCATAAAAACGAAATCATAGTTATGGAGTAGTAATTTGTTTATGTGTAAAACCATGTATTCACTTGCGAAACAATTGCTTATAATAAAAGCAGTGTTTCAGAAACAAAATCCTGTTTATCGGCATCATTCTGTCTCTCGGTGGCGGGGGGGAGCAAACCAGTGCCGAATTAGCCACGTAGCGAGGGTTGACTAATGCTACGGGCCCCGCGCATTGGGGGCCCCGCGCCTGGGCGTAAAAAGTTCATCAAGCTAGACACGTATGGCGTAGCACCTACCGTCCAACCAATGAAAGACGGTGGTGTCCAAATCTACAATGATTTTATTAATAATTTCAGCAGATTTCTAAAAGTGAGCGCTGGCCACACTATACTTCATGTGTCGCAAGTTGACAACACCGCTAAACTTTCAAGAGAACTCCCTGGTTTTGTCTTTGAGCATGAGCTATTCGATTAGACCCAAACAATTAACTTAACTGTTTTATTTTATGTCCTTTCGGACCTAAATAAAACCAAGGGCCTGTAGTTAGTATTCGCTACAGGCCCCGCCCTGGCTTAATCCGGCATTGGAGTAAACTGTGTATCAAAACCATTATTTCTCAGTGAATACATGTCTTAACGCAATCTCAAAAAATCTACACAATGGGTTAAGACAGTGTGATGACATGAAACAAGGTACATCTTTACCTTATCTTGAGATGTTTTTTGAAATCTATGAGTATAATCCTTAGCTACAAAAGGGCGCAACTCTTTCAGCCTGTTAAAAATAAAATAAAAAATTAATTTGGCCGCATCTGTGTACTACAAATTCGAAGGCAGCAGGTTCAAACCCCGTAGGGTAAAATTTGTCTTCGAACTGCGTGTTTCGGAATGCACAGCAAGGGGGGTATCCCGATATTGTCTCTTTGCAAATACATTTTAAACCGTGAAATTGTAATAAAATGCATCATATTTCACTCTCTAAACTTGATATTTCGGCCGTTTGTTATACGAATACTTGCATTTTACTGCATCAAATAAAATCGCAAAGAGGTCTAAACTATGATAATACCTACGACTTCATTCGAGTTTTATTAGGTTTTAGTCAATAAATCGTATATCAAAATAAACGTCGTAAGAAATGTGATATAACACGGCCATCGTATTAAAAATCCATCCTCTTAATTACAAAATAATAAATAAAAACACCTCGAAATCGCGAGTTTTCTGAGCGGCCCGCTCCCACATATGTAGAAAGTGTAAAATGAAAACGTTGGAGCAGGACACATTTCTCGGGATAAACTCTTCTTAAGCAATATCTGTGCCCAAATTACGGCTATAGGTCAATAAACGTGACTTTTAACCCAGTCCATGCCCGGAAACACCTCTAAGACCCCCTCTGGAATTCATGTCGTGACGAATATAAGGTGACTTTAATTTATGCAGCCAAATTATTACTGAAGACACGGTATGTGCTCAGTAACAAGGGTCGGTGATCCTTTTTGTGAAATTCGTAAATTATTCATTTCGTGTTCGTTACAAACGCAAGCCCAGCCCCGAGTCAATTACTATGGGATGTCAAGATTTTATTTTGCGAAATTAGTCTCTAGTATGAGTTTGGCTGCATAAATAAAAGTCACCTTATATTTTTAGGCACAAATACGGAACTCAGTTTCTCACAGTATATTTCCCTACTTGTTTAGTATCTAATCGCTAGGTACTCTTATCGATCACACAACACACAAGTATGACATTATCAGTTGTATCGATTGCCCACTATTAAACATATCGCAACGTATCAAATCTTCGGTCATCTTTGACTTATCAATATTTATGTTCTTCTATTATCCAATGTTGTATTAACTAGATTACAGAAAATACTAGTGGATTAATTTAAGTAAATCACTAAATACGTGCTTATTTTTAAACACGCTTTTGATAAGCAAATCATCTAGATCCAATGAACTATTTCGTCGTAGTCTAGATCAAATAAATATGATTTAACATAGTTCAGACAACCGTAAAATCACAAGATAACTTTTATTATTTATTACGGAAATCAACAAGATCGTAGTTACTTTTAATATTATTTTTACGATTCTGTAACATCGATAAAATATTGTGCAGTCCCAGGTGTAACCTATGTGTTAAGTGGGGTATAAGCTATATCCATTCTAAATTTCATCTAAATCCGTCCAGCCGTTTCAGCGTGAAAGAGTAACAAACATACACACACACAAACTTTCGCATTTATAATATTAGTGTGATAGTGTGATTTACATAAAATAATACCCCGACTAGAGTTACCAGATGACAGGAATCTTCCTACATGTCAGGAATCATGCCCCTCTGTCAGGGAATCAATAAAAACAACTATTTATTAGGCAGGAATTTTAAGAGATAATTAATGAATTCTTAAAATTATTATATTTATTAAGTTCAATTGTGTTTAATACAAAAACGAAATTGCACGTTCAGTACAAGAATTTTACAAAAATGTCAGGAAATTTATTGAAATATCAGGCATTTTGTCAGGAACTCATATTACTGGATCTGGTAACTAGCCCCGACTGACGTCATACCAGGAACCTGCAGTCATATGCAGTCCTAATTTCATGTTCCTCATAGATCATTATCATATCAGCACTACTTAATTTAAGCTATTATTATTATTAACTATTACTCGTACAGCTCCATTTCTTTCCAAACTATAACATTTTTGTTTGATGTTAAATTATATCAAGCCAAAATAAACTAACCATTCACTTCTAGATTTCATAGCCGTTTTGTATGTAGATTTTAGCTCTTTGTATTTTTATGTTGCATGTTGCATGATGGATGATGTGTCAAGTAAATAAATATTTTTATTTAGTTAAGTATTATTTTAAATTATAATTATTTTTACAGAGCCAATTTGAAATGAACCCATCACTATTTCAGCAGCAGCTGTCATAGGTGCCATCTCTCACCAACTCTAGTTTATCTTTTTGCTTGTTTTAAATCTTAATCAATTTTATTATATATAAGGAAAACCAGAACTAAGGCCTAATAAATAAATAGGCATGTATACAGATAATTTTTTTCTGGAACACAATCGTCTTAAGTTTATTTTGGAAGACAAATTCTCACTAACATTAGGTATCATCAAAGTAAAGATAAGAAGTAACAATCAGAGATTAAGAATATTTTAGTATCTTAAATTTTCAAGAAGTATGACCATGACAGAACCATTTGCTTTAAATGGTTGCACAAAGGCATCACCTTTGTAAGACAAAAATATCTTCATAAAATATAAATTTTATTTAAAAGGCAACTTGAACAAAAATGTTGCATTCCTGACTATACGGTGATTAAAACTGTGCAAGTAGATAAATCAGAATTTCATCATATAATAAGGATTTTCTTCGATTCCATGTAAACAGTACAAGTAGAACAAAAACACTTTAATCATGTTTTTCACCTGTCAACTAACCTATGCGTCCCTCTATCTAGCCGAGATCTATATTCCATAAAAAGACTCCTGAAAGATTACCTATTTTTAATAAGTATTTTGAAACCAACCAAAAAGATTAAGATGACAACTGAGCAATTTAACAAAACGGAATAAAAAAATTTTTTTCTTTTTTAACAAAACTAAAAATTGTAACTTAGCAATCAAGTTTCAGTAAACAGAAATGCTATGCTATAACTGCACACCAACCCCAGAAATGTGATACTTTTAATGTGTGATATTTTTCATAATAAGTGGCTCTCTTATTTCAAGTATTATAAACAAACACATGACAGTTACTAGCTACCAACATCTTGAAATCTTGAAATATGATCCCGTGAAATGCGCATCAAAATAGGACAAGGAATAATTATAGATTTTATAAAGTTTCTAAATGTTAAAACTTACCTTCCTGTGTTTCTCTTCTCCTCCATGACAATCTTCATCTGCAAAAACAATTTTATTCTTCATTTTCTTAGTTCTAAAAGTTCATCTCTCTATGACGAGTCCCTTTCAGAAGGCAGTGTCCCGCCAACTGAGGAACTTTTATGGAACTGATAGATCATCAATAAAAGTTGAATTGTTGTTGTAAAGGTGCCAAAATAACATTTTATAATGCAATAAAATAACTATAAAACAATAACATACCTGCTGCTTACAACAAATAACGCAAATTCGTGCAAACGAAACGAACGCAAATCAGCACAAGTGGGAAAGTTGCAAAGTGACGTTAGTTATTATTTTCATTATACATTGAATTATTTGTATTTGGAGTTTCGTTGATGATTTAGTAACAAGACAGCAATGGAAATGAAATTACTGTGATATTAGAGTGGTCGAAAAAACAGCTGACTTTGATAGTTTTGACAGCTGTTTTGTTTTACGCAAAAACTTGTATGTACAAAATGATGAATGAGATTGTAACGTTGTAACATTAAATGCAAAGGTAAAATTATACTAAGATCTATCGCTGGCTGGATAGATCTTTATTTATAATTTCCCATTTTTTATTTAATTTCGTGCACTTTATTAATCATTACCTAGTAACTTTATAAATAACACTAGCTTTTTCCCGCGGCTTCACCCGCATTGATTTAATTTTTGTGGAGTCCTATGTCGAATATGCCAATGTTTTTCGGACCAATAAAATTATTTTTAAATTTCATTCTCATGAAAATTATCTGACCACTATTTTTTCGGCAGGGCAAAAGGCCAAACCACGCTTCTATTTTCTTGTTCTCTAATATTATTTCCTAGCCATGCATCATCATCGGCGAGTCTCGTTTCACGCTGACAATTCTGCTAGCTAGCCTCATCAACATAAAGATACAAATAGCTCGATAGTTAGCCTCAATTCTTTGGCGAGGCCCAAGAGAGAATTTTCAAAATCGTTTCAGTACCTAGCTATGAATTACTATATCCCTAGTGAGTTGCCGTCCCTAGGGGAAAAGCTATAGCTGATGTCCAAGTAAAGTGCAACCAAACGACTAAATTTAACTTCTACTACCTAGTCAGTGTCGTTATCACTTTGATTAAACATTATCATTATGTAGGTACCTACATAACATTACTGGGACATTTTAGTTTTAGCACAAAATTATCAAGAAAACGACATGACAATTTTCTAGTGATGTGACATCACATACCAGGTAGTCGATATCGATGTTTTTTTTTGACTATCCATAATTAATAAATAATTCAGCCGAAATAATTCTTCAAAATATTGAGTGGACAACTTTTTAAAATAGGAATACCTCAGGCTTTACTTTTAGGGCTGATTTTAATTATTATTTACTTACCCCTAAAATGTAGAAACATTTTCTAAAATAGTCTTGGTTACTGGTTATACATAGGTACATAGCTTAAAAGGAGGGTCCAAAGTACTTGTAAATTACTTGTGTATAAATAAATAAATTTTGTAATTGCAATTTTGTAAAAGTACCTACATCACTATCTATCAAAATATTTTTTATTGCCGAAAATCGGCAGGATGATAAATTGACATTTTAGTGATGCAAACAATGCCCTTTCTCAAGGTTATAGAATTTTACTGATAAAATGTAACATAGATTATTTAAAAAATACATCAAATTAACCTTTGAAATGTGAAACTGGTACAGTGGAGACCGCATCAAGTTAGACACTTCTGACTTTGTACCTATCTTATTTCTTCGCTGTAGGGCTAATGTCGTACTGCAAGTGTATAGCTTGATGTGGTCTCAACTGTACAAAACAGAAACACATAAGTATGAATTGAAAGGGATGACGCTAGGTTGGTTAGATCATATTAAAGAAACAGTTTTTTCTAGAATAGTTATTGATTCAACTTTTTCTACAAGGCAGCAGCTATTCTCACACACAATGCAATGTCATCATAATGGCATCTTGATTATAAATACGAGTAGCTATTGTAGGTATGTATATTACAAAAGGTACCCATCCGCTCTCTATGGCTTTAACGACGCGATTAATCAAGAAATATTTTCAAGGAACATATTCTAATGGTTATTTTCCAACGAGCTATGTTATTTCCCAATACCCTGTGTCCCAAGGCCCCAGCTCAGGCCGATTGTTGCAAGTTCAATAAACAAGCTTAAACTTCAACGGTAAGGTGTATGGTGTACCACGTACGTCCAATCAACGGAAAGACCGTGGTGTCCAAAACTACAATAATTTTCATTTGTATTAATACTTTTAGCACTTCCCTAAATGTGAGCGCTTTACACACAATCTGTCACATCACAACACCGTACAACTTTCAAGATAGTTTCCTAATGTTGTCTTTGAGCCAGTCGTTTGACCCGAACAATTAGAACAATAGGTCGTATTTTTATATTAATTCGGACCTAAAGAAAATTAAGGACCTCTTATTAGCATTTGCTACAGGGCCCGCCCTGAAATAATCCGCCACTGGTCATAGCAATTATAATAAATATCTAAGACGGTAATAATAA
This sequence comes from Ypsolopha scabrella, assembly GCA_910592155.1. NCBI lineage: Eukaryota > Metazoa > Arthropoda > Insecta > Lepidoptera > Ypsolophidae > Ypsolopha > Ypsolopha scabrella. The sequence goes on from OU342983.1 coordinate 20,807,745, forward strand.
GTTTCAAACTTTATAATTATAACATAAGTGCCAGAAAGCATGTAATAAACTATTTTTTTTTCAACGAACTGAAATAGACTTATTTAATAATTAAAGCCTATTATTGTATAGGCATACAGATTCCTCCCGGAACAATAATGTTACTCATAAGTTTATAGGTCATATTAGTTATGTACCTACCTATATTATGTTATATAATATACTATTGTGCTACCTGATTTATTAGTATTCTGTGTAATACAATAATGAACAATCCTGAATTGTAAGATTATCAAACTCATGGGCGGGTGTAGCTATAGCTTTCTCACGGGGAGAAAAATGCAAAATAAAATGTTGAATTTTCACAGTACTTACCATATTTACTTGGGATGGGGCTTGCGTTTGTAGGGAACAAAAAAACCAGACGAGTGCGAGTCGGACTCACCCACCGAGGGTCCCGTACAAATTAAGAAAAGTTTAAAAAAATCTACAAAAAGATTCGGTCACACGTACAACCATGACCGCGCATACCGTTGCTTAACCTCGATGATTTTTTCATGATTTAATTACAAATGTATAGTTTTAAGATTTATATCCATACTTGTAGTAGGTATTAGACGGTATTACTTGCCGAATTTCATAGTTCTAGGTCAACGGGAAAAAATACCCTATAAATTTTGATTCCATAAGAGTGTCGAAATATACGTTTTTTGCGGCATAAACGGCTGTATCTTTTTTGTACGTTAACTTAGAAGTTTGATTTTTTCACAGCCCCAAAGGACCGTAGATTTGAGTATATGATTTTAATTTTAACTTGATACCTCTACGCGTTCCCGAGATAAGGGGTCTTGACAGACAGACGGACGGACAGCCGGACAGACGGACAACAAAGTGATCCTATAAGGGCTCCGTTTTTTCCTCTTGAAGTACGGAACCCTAAAAGTAAACAATTTCACTTCAAGGGTCATCAAATCTCGATACCGAGGACTAACCTTTCTTTATACCTACCTATGAATTTGACTGCATAAATTAATGTCACTTTGTATTTTTTCCATGGCACGGATAATCTGTAGGTAACGGATATGTCGCACGCAGCCTGATGATTAAACAGCCTCCTAATTGTCGGCCTAGGTAGTTAATTACATGGCGGCATCCAATTAAACGGCTAGGCTGCTGGTTGCATAAGTTACAACACCTCAACGTATAACGTGTTGGCTGCTGGTTGGTTGCCTGAAAGCTAGCCCTTTAAAAACGACTAAGTTCCTTTGCAGTCAAAATTAGTTTTTCGGAAGTTCTGCAGTGCAGAAGAGAGCCGAGCCGGTAGGTTGTTAGGTTAGAAGGTTAAGTATGAGAAGTCGCACGCACCATGTACAACCCGGTCACATTATCTCGAGGCCTCGCTGGAATGCGAACCACCCGCCCCGTTCTCCTTTCACCTCCCCGCGCTCGCCACGGCGCGTCAGTACGGTTAGCACTTTCGTCGCCGATACGCGTCGACTTGTTTTCGTGGTATATTTTTAAACATTCCATTGTTACGTTTGGACTTTTATTGTTATTTTGTTATTGCTGTTACGTTAAAATATTGTTTTTGTTGCAACGTTAGACATTTTTGTTAAGTTTGGACATTTTGGTTTAGTTTGGACATTTTTGTTACTATTTCGTTGCTTTGAAGTGGGACAGTGAAAGTTTTTTCAAATATGGGAAAAACTATTGACAGTGAAGGAAGCAATTTAATCCTGAAAGTTCTCGCTTTCTTTGAATCAGAGAAAGCTAACAAGCAATTCTTAATACCTGTAGATCAAGTTGTTAAAGGAACCTGTGCTGCAACAGGAATATCAAAATGTACTTTGATGAGAATAAAAAAGGAGGCTCAAGAATTGCGGCATGCATCACTACAACATGCTACACCGAGTACGAGTACTAGTCTAGGTTCTAGCAACGATACACGTGAAGAAAAATTGTCAACACCAGGTAAAAAGCGCAAGAAGTACAAAAAAAAATCGAAATTGATGATTTTGACATCTGTGCCATACGAAATATTATTAACAGTTTTTATACTGTAAGAAAAGAAATCCCAACATTAAAGAAAATCTTGGCAGTCGCTAAAAGGGATATAAATTTTAAAGGTAAAAGAAGTTACCTAAGAAAAATTTTAATTGACCATTTGGTCGTCGACGAATTAATGAAAGAAAATTGTCAGGAAATAGTACGTCTGCCACCCTATCACTGTGACTTAAATCCGATTGAATATATCTGGAATCTAGTGAAGCAAAGGGTGGCAGACAAAAATGTTAGCCAGTCAGAAAAAGAAATAGAAAGATTAACAAGAGATGCGATTAATTCCATCACACCTTCCGACTGGAAAAAAGAAGTAAATCACGTTGAAAGATTACAACAGGAGTATTGGGAGAAAGACCACCTTGAAGAAGAAAGAGTTCGTGAAATAATTATATCCCTAGGCGAAGAGAGTTCGGACAGTGAGATCAGCGATAACGATAGCGATAATGAGACAATGACTGGCATCGAGCCAATCATATATTCTGAAGAAGATTTTTAGTCTGTAGTTTTGTGCAATAAACACTTCTTGTACCCACTTCACCAAGATTGTTTCATTTATTTTTCATCATTTTAATCATATCATTATAATAATATTACCTACATTAAATTAATTAACACAATATTTGTTTTGTTGGAAATCTTATTGCTTATAATAATATACTACTAGAGGATGCTTGTTTTGTGCACCATATCTGAGCGCCGACGCGACGTGACGTCATCGACGCCAGGTCTCGAGATAATGTGACCGGGTAGTACACGTAGTCATAACCTTCGTGGTTATTTTTTATGACCACCCAGACCTCGTTCATTAATTAACACTTTCGTCAGGTCCCGACACTGACAGCAGGATAGCTTATACAATTTTCAAAGCGTGCGACAGAGATGGCGTACGTGCGATGTTGTATGTCTGCAGGAGACGTGGTTGCTGCCCCATGACATACCATACATGAGCACGATCGACAGCGGTTTCGGCTATACGGCTACGTCTGCGGTGGATACGTCTGCGGGTATCCTGCGTGGGCGCCCCTATGGAGGTGTCGCATTGTTATGGAGGCATAATGCGTTTCCTCAGGTGTCAGTGTTGCAGTGCGATAATGCCCGTATTTGTGCTATCAAAATTACAACTTGTGATAGACCAGTGATCGTAGTGAGTGTTTACTTGCCTACAAATTCAGTTAATAACTTGCAAGATTTCACGGATTGTTTGAGTGCAGTTAGCGCTATTATTGACGAGTATGGAGTTGAATCTGTTTTTATATTGGGCGACTACAATGCAGACCCGGGTGAGTTGTTTTACAGTGAACTTGTAAATATTTGCAACGACCAAAAATGGACATGTATAGATATAGATATGCTGGGGGTGGACTCGGGTACCTTTACTTACATTAGTGATGTGCACGGGACGACCAGCTGGCTGGATCACTGTGTTGCAACTCAATCGGCAATGCGGTCTGTTATTGGTGTCAATGTTAATTATGACCCTCGATGGTCTGATCATTTACCTCTTGTAATTGAATGTAATTTAATTCTACTGACGCAAAAGGTCTCAACGAATGCAATAAATTTAAATATAGACATAGTATGGGGAACAAGAAGCTCGGAACAAATCTCTTGTTATTCCAAAGAGTGTCATGAGCGGTTAAAACTGATTGACTTTCCAACTGACTGTCTAAGCTGTGCCAATTGTTTTTGTGATGACCGTGACCACAGGCATATCATAGACAGACTACACTCTGACATTGTTGCCGCTCTCCGTGATGCGGCAGTGGTGAGTCGGGGGAGCACAAGGAAGGGCGTGAGTGGCGCGCGCGTTGTGGGATGGAATAAACATGTCAGCGGGGCTCACGGGTTGGCAAGATCAAGGTTCAACGAATGGGTGCTTTGCGGAAGACCGAAATCCGGCCTCGTATATCAGGAAATGTATCAAAGCAGACGAGTATTTAAGTCCCGATTAAAATGGTGTCAAGACCATCAACATCAAATAAAAATGGACTCTCTTGCAGAAAATCATTCCAAAGGTAACTTTCGCGGCTTTTGGCAGGGAACTGGTAAAGCGAATGTACGACCTGGCCTTCCCGTGAGCGTCGATGGTATGAACCAACATAAGGACATTGCTAATATGTTTAGGGATCATTTTTCTGTGACATCCCCATTGGGCCCGGCGGCGGGGGAGGTGCTCGGTGCTGGCATGAACCATCAAGCGTTAGGTGATCCTATTCTGGCGAAAGACGTGGCTAAGGCCATAAAACGTATACAAAGAGGCAAGTCCCCGGGTCACGATGGACTCAGCATTGAGCACCTCCAACACGCCGGGCCACACATTGCTAGGGTCTTAGCAATGTTCTACTCGCTATGCGTGAGTCATTCCTACTTGCCTGATGACTTTATGAAAACAGTGGTAGTGCCTGTAGTGAAAAATAAAACTTTTGACCTTGCCGATAAAAGTAACTACAGACCTATTTCTCTTGCCACTGTCATCGCTAAGATATTTGACGGTTTGCTTAACACACAGTTAAATAAATACATAACACTGCATGACAACCAGTTCGGCTTTCGCCCCACACTGTCCACAGAAAGTGCGATACTGTGTCTTAAGCACACTGTCAAATACTATACAGTTCGCAAGACGCCTGTTTACGCGTGCTTCCTCGACCTATCCAAGGCCTTCGACTTGTATTGTCGTACAATATGCTGTGGGCCAAGATGAAAAGTATTAACTTGCCAACGGAACTAATCACCATGCTCCAGTACTGGTACGCGCATCAGTCCAACAGTGTCAGGTGGGCGGGGGCGATGTCGGATCCCTATCAACTCGAATGCGGAGTCAGGCAGGGTGGACTAACATCTCCAACCCTGTTCAACCTATACATCAATGATCTGATCGTCGCGCTCAGCAGTCAGCATGTCGGCTGCCATGTTGACGGAATTTGTGTCAACAACTTGAGTTATGCAGACGACATGGTGCTGCTGAGCGCGTCGATCTGTGGCCTGAGGAGGTTGGTACGGACTTGTGAGGAGTACGCAAGTGGTCACGGGTTAACATATAACGTAAAGAAAAGCCAATGCATGGTCTTTGAGGCCGGTATAAAACGGCCCTTTAATTTACCACCGGTGCTGCTGAATGGTATGCCTCTAGAAAATGTTGAGCAGTTTAAGTACCTAGGGCACATACTAACTACCGGCCTCAAGGACAATGCGGACATTGAGCGGGAGCGGAGGGAGCTGTCAATAAGAGCTAACATGATAGCCCGCAGGTTTGCGCGATGTTCACAAGAAGTCAAAATTACACTATTTAGGGCGTACTGTACATCACTCTACAGCTGCAGCCTGTGGGCAGATTACACTAAGCGAAGTTACAGCGACCTTCGCGTCCTGTACAATAATGCTTTCAGGATATTGTTGGGGCTGCCCCAATTCTGCAGCGCCTCTGGCATGTTCGCAGAGGCACGCACTGACTGCTTCTCCACCATTATGCGCAAGCGCGCCGCATTCTTTGTGCGGAGAGTTAGGGCCAGTTCCAATGTTGTCCTGAAAATGATTGGAGACAGACTAGACTGCCCTTTTCTCCGGCACTGCTGTGATAGACATATCGCATTAGCAGTGCCGGTGAGAAGGTATTGAAATTGATATTTTTATTTTATTTTATTTTGATTGTATGATTCTATTATTGTAATTTTTATTTTATTTTATTTCGATTTTTGTAATTTGATTTTATATTATATTAGTTATTAATTATTTGATTTATGTACCTATGTAACAAACAAATATGGATCACTGTTATCCGAAATAAATGTTTTTTTTTTTTTTTTAATTAAAACCCGTGTCGAGACCCCTAATTTATGAACGTGGCCCGAGATATACCATTGAACAAAAACCAAAAGGCTAAGCCATCTAAGGCCATCTTTAGGCTAAACTAAATCACAGCCTTCTCTAGTCTCAGAAGGCTGTGGCTAAATGCGGAGTGGATCCAGTGGACCCCTTTATTTTTTAAACATTTTATGATATTGCGATCACAAGGCCGGATCCAGAAATTATTTTGGGGGGGCACAAGGGCCAAATAGGTATTTTTATAGAGTGTCTCGCATAGCATTAGTGTCCTTGCGGTATGCCAAAAAATGCTGGAAACGTTGTTAAAAGAATGACACAAAAAGTTTTTTTTTTATTTGAATCAAAATTTAACCATCTGGGGGGGCTAGGATTGCAAAGTTACGTAATTTTACCAAAAACGCTCGTAAAATACGGGAATTTTACGGTCATTTATATGGATTACCGTAAAATTTACGTCAAGTTATGAAATCTTAAATTTTGATTTATTTTAAATCCCGCGCGCGTATTGTTGCAAAATAATCACGCAACATTACCGATTAGTGTAGGTAGTCATCGTAGTACTCGTAGTCGATTTTGCGCAGTTGTCGTTCCGCTTCTGCTCTCTCTCGGCGTTCTGCTGTCGGTTAGCGACGCCTAGTATTGCCGTTTTGGCCACTTTGTGGCTAGATCAAACGGATTTTCATCGGTTTTAGCCAAAAAATAATCAATTTTAGACACCAAAACGAATCTAGCTACTTTGGGTATTTTTTTATATAAGAAATAATTATTCCACAGAAATTTGTGGTTATCGCCTTTTACTGAGTAGGCCACACCATTAATCTATGATCGGGGTTTCCCCAATTAATGTTTATATTTTTTGATTGGACCCGTACAAACTTGTCATAAATAAAATGCAAGTGAAATAAAAGCTTGTAAAAACGATTAAACTTATTTATTCATATCATACTAAGCTACATACTCTCATGAGGCCACATTATGTGTTACGATACGAGTTCTTTTATTACAGTTTCTATGGAATTTTACCGTAACTTACGTAAAATATCGTTTTTTTACCGAAAGTTATCGTATTTTACCGTAATTTACTGGCGTAATTTTACGGCTTTGCATCGCTAGGGGGGACCCATGCCCTTGTGATTCCCTTCTGGATCCACCTTTGTGCGATGCGATCAGATAATGAAATGATTTCTACACTACCTTTTAGATAACGAGAATTTTTCTAGGAAGCCAGTCTCCAAAAATGATAAAAATGTGGTGACAAGTCAAGTCACGCCCGCACGACTGAAGCCTACTACCAGTTAAAGTAAAATATTTGCCAGTGAGTTGGGTCATGGTCTTACCTGTCCAGAGAGAGCGTCATAGATCTATAATTGAGTGCGTACATTTGAGGTACTTAATCAGAAGTGAAGTGACGTGATTTCGTTGTTTTCATACCTTCTCTTGATTCGTTGCTTCAGATATTGTTGGTGCAGCGGGTACTTAACAGCACCGCTTAGGTACCTATAGTGACCAGAGTCTTGGGATTCGAATCACGTCAAAAGTTTTTCATTTTGTTTTTATCGGAGTTAGGATTTTTTTTTAACAAAGGTCAAAAATAATTAAGTAAGGTTTACATAAAAAATTCAATTCAATTCAATGCCGTTTTATCTGGCTTCCGTTAATGTGTCTCCGCACATTAGTTCCGCCAATGTCGAGTTATAAGCAAAAAAACGCACTGTGGGCAGAACTGCGACTTTTTTATTTTTTTATTTTTTTTTATTTTATCACTATCTTCAATGCGAGTACCTAAAACAAAGGACATCACAATACCTACATAAAATTGGACAGCACAAACAGTATACAATAACTACAACCATGTTAGTAAAGATTTACATAAAAAAGGAAAGGCGACTTCAATAGTTTTAACAAAATATTACACAAAAATTCTGGAGCAGAGATGTAGGTAGGAAAGATCCAAAATAAAAAAGGAAAATGCATAGGGAAAATGGATCCAGAGCCTTAAAACAGAAAGAAAAAACTAAAATGTCAATTGTCGCGTTTAACAACCTCGCATCGCTGCAGCGATAAACTGTGCAGCCGCTGCAAAGAGTTATAAACGACCATTTCACATGACTTTGACAAGCATCGATGCAAGCATCGAGCAGCGCAAATAATTTCCGCTGTGATCTCTGCAGCGTATAGGCTATCTGTCATTTTGACGTATGGCCGTAAAACACAAATCCATCGCTGCAACCACAGATATAGATCCAAATAGATGGCGCGAGTGTATGTACTTCGCGTGCCCTATCGCGCGCCAAAAGGGAGAGCAATGCTCTTCCTTCACAGATATTGACTCCTCCAACTTTGACTCTTATGTATTATGTCTTAAGTCTTACAATCCCTTCTAAGATTCAAACCGCTGTCAACCAATTTCATTGTAAAATGTGACAGGCTTGATTTTAATAGAGTTTGATGCACTTGTGTCATCTATTTAGATCAAATATTGGATGGATTCGATTGATGGTTCTTGGTGGAATATCATCTTGAATAAATTATACACAAATTCTTGTACTTTTATTCCACATATATATGTAAAATATATGTGGAATAAAAGTACAAGAATTTGTGTATAATTTATTTAGATCAATATCTGTGGCTGCAACCGTTGCACAAATCACCGCTGCAGCGATGCATGGCTGTTAAACACGAAAATTGAGAAGCGTTTCAGAACGTGCGATTATTGTGCGAAATTTCACTCGTTTATTAAAAAGAGACAGATCTATATAGGAGCAAGAGAAACAAAATCAGGTGGCCCAGTGTGATTTTTGCATTACTCGGTTTCAAAATACTTTCCTGCAATTACTGTCAGGTAACAGTTCGATTACCCTCTGTTTAACTCGGGTCAATTTTTGAACGCTCTAGGGTGAAATTCGCATCATTCCGAGTGAAATTCACTCATTTCGAAACGATTCCTGTTATCGCCATTCGGAATCGGAATCGGAACCTATAACGTATAACGTTGTACAGCGTTGCCAGATCGTACTTTTTAGTACAAAAATCGTACTATTTTGCCGTTCGTCGTAGCTTTGGCGTACCTTGCTTTAGATAGTACTATTTCGTACTTTTTTACAACTTGACCCCAAAATGTACAATCAACTCCGTGCTCGCAATAAATTAAAAAGATAATTCTAATTACCTTGTCTATACCTTATTGCGCTTGTTCTAAATAACAATTTTGAATGAGGTAGAAAAATCCGATTCTTGGATAATTGAGAGAGATCATTCGACGTAAGTAAACGTTTAAAAGTGAGCCTACAAAGGATTTAAAATTTTTGAGTCTACAAAAGCTTATGTAGAGGAAAAATATTACATAACTTATTAGTTGCATGTACATAATGTATATTTAATTTTAATATTTTTTGGCGAAACCTTACTTCAAGCCTTATAATTAGATATGTACTACGTGCACGTGTTTATTAACAAGCATTATTCACATATACAGAATGGAAAGATCGAATCCCACATGGATGGCAACTACCTTAAATATTGTAAATACCACATTCTGTGTAAAGGAGACTTTCCTTTGTTTTTAAAAACAATAAATTCTGCATTTATGGATTTATGAAAAATCGCTTGCCTCAGTCGGGCGGGACTCGAACCGGTCAAATCTGACAAAAAATAACGTGCCGTATTTTTTGATGCAGATTGAAAGGGTTACTGATAAGGTTCATTTTTCTCTGAATAACAAATAAAATTAAAATAACGGAAGGCCATGAAAATTTAAAACCAACAATTAAAACACACAAAAAACAATATTCATTTAATAAACTTGCTAAAACCTTGCTCACTAAGCAGTTGTTCAAAAGGAGCTCCGTTTTCTCGTATGCATAAATTTAATCTTTTGAGGAATTAACGTTTCGTAGCTCTTCGCAGTAAATTGTGATGAATATTATTAATAGCTGCATGGACTTCGGTTTTTAATTGACCTACGCTTTCGTAAGTTCTTTTATAAATAGCATCCTTCACATATCCCCACAAAAAGTAGTCCAATTGAGTTAGATCCGGAGATCTGGCCGGCCATTTAATATTCCCGTTTGTACCGATCCATGTCTGAAAATGGTTATTTAAATATGTAGTCAATAACCTACTGTTATGTGCTGGATCACCGTCTTGTTGGAAAATTATAGTTATTTTGACGATTGTACATACCATTATTGCTAAAATTACTCTCATCTGACCATATTATGTAATCCAAAAAATTTTCGTCTGGAGCCAATTCCGCCTGGATATCTCGACAGAATTGTAACCTTTGGTCAGTATCTCCCGGAAGCAACTGAAAACGTGAAACATTTATACTTGTATTTTTTTAGCACACCAAGTACACGAGTATGATTAGTACCAAGTATTCCAGCGGCTTCTCTGCTCGATGCTTTCGGGTAGGCTTCAAAATAAGTTAAGACACTTAAATCAAAATCGGAATAATCAATTCGCTGTTGTGGTCACCGAAGGCGGCTCTCAAATCTTCCATGGGTTTTTAAGTGTTTAACCATTCGTGGCAAAACTGGATGTTATTTGCCTGTGTGAATATTGTTCCGCATACCACTGGAGTGCTCGTATTACATTTTTTGCATTAACAAAGTACGCTTCTAATAAGTCGAACTGTTCTTGATAATCGTCAGCCATTTATAATGTGATACGAAAGCACTTGCAAGTCACGATTTAAATTTAACTACTTAAAATAGTAGCTCTAATATTTGAAAATGGAATAAACACAATTCGAAAAAAAAGAAAAAAATGCGTTCAACAATACGGGCAATAATTATAGTGTTTCAAATTTAAAACATGCACTTTTAAAAACAAACACAGCTCGTAAAAATGTTCCATTTTTAAATATCTACCTATCCAAGCTACTATGATGACTAGTTATAATGATAATAATTGATGATTGAATTCTCGTAGGTTACAAAAGAAGTGGCATTAGTAATCGCAACTAAACTGATAGCTAAACATAAGTGTAGCTCATCATTGTCGTGACTGTCATTTAAACAACTTTATTTTCCTTGCATTCCAGAGATTACTTCTGTTCTTGAATTCGATCACCGATCTTAGTTGCGGTGCATATCACGTGACGGGTGAAAAAAATTCAAAGGTAATTGTTAATTTTCATAGCCTTCCGTTATTTTAATTGTATTCGTTATTTAGAGAAAAATGAACCTTATAAGTAACCCTTTCTATCTGCATCATAAAATACGGCACGTTATTTTTTGTCACATTTGACCGGTTCGAGTCCCGACTGAGGCAAGCGATTTTTCATAAATCCATAAATGCAGAATTTATTGTTTTTAAAAACAAAGGAAAGTCTCCTTTACACAGAATGTGCTATTTACAATATTTAAGGTAGTTGCCATCCATGTGGCATTCGATCTTTCCACCCTGTATATATATTTATAATGGAAAAAAAAATTGCGTACTTTTACAACGATTTTCGTACTATTTCTAGGATCGAGACGTACTAATTTGGAGATCACTACTGGCAACACTGACGTTGTATGTACGTACGACTGACTTTCAGCGTGGCCAGTGCGGGTATTTTCACCCGATTTCAAGTAATTTAGGCACTAAGCGGGTAACTTGCGGGTAATCATGACTGCCGGGTATTTTCGGGTAATCTTGCGACAACACAAAAATATTTTTTCTCCTATTAAATCGTATTGACTCAGTTGATGCCCAAAACAAAATAATTTTGAGGCACGTGCGTGAATGCGCAAAACGGAATGAATCTTATCCTTATCTTTGTCTGAGGGTATGTGGTGTGTTGAGTGAGTCCGATGAGGCAAAACATGGAAAAGAGATGCCCATATACAGATTCTCATAAGATAGGGCAAGCAAGAAGATTCTCATTTACCGGTGCCGTTATTTTTACCCGATTTCAGGTAATTTAGGCCCTTTAGCGGGTTTTTTGCAGGTAACCATGACTGCCAGGTAAAAAAACCTGTACATTCAATAAAAAAAAAAAAAACATGAAATATTTTTTAAAATTAAATTGTCTTGACGCAGCTACAGCGCATAATTGAACACATCCTATCTTTCTCTACTATTTGTGTGTGTGAGGCTAATCCGCACTAAAACAACGTGCAAAAGAGATGCCCACACAAATCATCAGTAGAAAGCACGATTATTTTTCTGTTTGTTCCGTTTTGTTTTGTGGCTTGCTCTGAAAAGTTATAAATACTATAAAACGTGAAAATTTTGAGAGAAAGGGACCCTTAACATCAACTTATTTAATTATAAGTACATTGTTAAATTTTTTTTAATTTGTCCATTTTCCCCAATATGGTTTGAATGTAAATGTATAAAATTCTTTAATAGTTATTTTATTTGGTAACAACGACTTGAGATATTAAACTCTACTTAAAATATCTTTAATTGTAATTTTTATTCACCTTATCAATTAAAAACACTTTTAAAACAAACACATTCCTGTTAATTTTTAAAGAGGTATAGGAAATGTTAAAATAAAAACAAGGTACCTACTTTATATTTCATCTCTTCTCTGAAAAAAAAATAACATTCACAAAACGGGTAATTCGGGTAATTTCTGATTCGCTTTCGGACTTTTTCTAGTTTGACTGCCGGCAACACTGCTGACTTTTGGCTCAAAAGGACACCGAATCCAGGGCCGTAAAACACATTAAAAAAAAAATTAGGAACTGTGCTTTGTTGTATTTTCGGTGTTATTTTCTGTAGAATCGAAATAAATTCTGAAAATGACTGAATCTGGAGGTGAAATTGAATACCTGGACGAGGATGAAGAAATTGTTCATCGGTGCGTGCAAATTGCTACCATAAACTTGCCGGCTATCCCTAAAACTGAGCCTGAGGGACAGGCCCCAGACACGGTCCCAAAACAAATAAAAAGAAAGTCGACTGTTTATGATAGCGAAGGCTCAGATTATGACCCGGCAGAAGACCTCAAAGCTCCTCAGCGGCGAAAAATACAACCACAAGTCAAGAACTCAATCAAAATAACGAGGCAACCTCCAAAAATTCCAGATCCTTTCGTTAAACGTCGGAAAATGGATATTCAGATTCCAGATTACGAAGATCCTTTATGTCTGCCGGTAAAACTGGTGAAACAGGATGAATCCGATGTGAAGAGGCTCAAGACTTGGAACAATCTCTGCTTAGACCACATGAAGAATTCTGAAGAGTGTTTGAAGCCGAAAGAGGGGAAAACGGTGACCTCCAAGAGGATTATTGTGCTGCGGAATGTCAGACATGCTAAAACTGGTAAGGATCAGTGTTTTAACAAAACTTTTAAACTGATTTGATAAGTATGGTCTGTTGACCAAGTGAGGTGTCCACCTTTCAATCTATGTCATTTATTATACAAATACAAAATAATTTATTTCTCAAAAGTACATAGACTTAAAATTAGGTACTCAACCACACACAGGATATCACACAACTTTATATAAATCTTTTTTAAAATTTTTACAATTTACGTGGGTACACGCAACAAAAATTAACAAAACAGTAAGTGTAATAAGTTGAACAGTGCTCTGACTAGTAGAAATTGTTTAAGTACCATCAAGTGTCGGAACTACCTATATATACGGATTTACATCACACCCCGGACTAAGTCAGACTTGAACCACGGGAGTCTAGACAATGATTAACATTATTATTATTAAAAAAGGGCTTATTTTACTACTTACATAGTTTTGTCTTTTACACTTAGCAAATATTTTAAACTTAAAACGAATATGTACAAAAATTTTGAAAGGCAATATTTATAAAGAAAAGAAGTAAAAGGCACAGGGTTTGAATATAAAATATATGTATAAATAAAATAAATGTATATAGTATGTAGTATATATGAAATGAAATGAAATGAAAATGAAAAAAAATGAAATGAAAAATGAAAAAATGAAAATGAAAATGAAAATTTGTTTATTTTCTTCACTTACAAGTGTAGCTACATAGTTGATGGGGTATCCTTTTAAGTACATAAAATACCTGTGCCAGGATACCCCGCACTTCCATATCTAAGTTTTACAAAAATAAACGTGTCTTAATCTACAATATTACAGTAATAATAATAATCATTATTAATACTATTACAAAAATTAAATTAAAACTTAAGCTAACCTAGTTATGCATGCAAATGTTAGTCTGAAGGTGTGAGAGAATATGTAAAATGTGGTAAATGGAGAGGTATGAATAAATGAGTCCCTAGCCCTACGACCGAAGTCTTGGGGTCAGTATTAGCTACTAGGGAGGGAGTGTATGTAACAATGTATTCTAGTTTAACATTTAGGGGGTGTGAGAAAGGGAGTGTTTGTGTGTATGTGCAAAAATTTAAAAATATAGAATAAAATATATTTATATATATAAATTAAAATTAAAAGTTATTTGATTACTTGCAATAATTCCTCCACTTCAATATAATTTAAGTTTCTTAACCACGCAGTGACTGTATTTTTACAGTCATATAATTTAAGTGGGTAGATATTTAGTAACTTGTTAACCTTATTGTATACATAAACAGACTGTCGCTTGTATTGGTGACTTGCAAATGTTGTTTTAACACTATACATGTCTACTGTGTAACTTCTTCTTTTTATTTTATTATTAGATTTAAAGGGCATAAATTTATGTTTTTGCAAGAGTAGTTGAAGTATATATAGTTTTCTAACTGTAAGTACTTGAGTAATGGAGTAAAGTTCATCTGTAGGAAATCTAAAAGGCTTGAAATACATGACTTTTACTAAAGATCTCTGTCCTCGTTCAAGTGCCAAGAATTTTGTCTTACAAGCACCCCCCCAAATAGGTATGCAGTAGGTTAAAATTGACTGCCCTAAAGCTGTGTAAATTTGGACCAACAGTTTGTTCGACGCAACATGTCTCAGGTTTTTAAAGGTATAAATAAGTTTTCTTATTCGACTTGTGGTAACCTCTAGGTGTGGATGCCAAGATAGGCGTTGATCAATAACAACTCCAAGGTATTTAGTACTGGTTACTTTATGTATGAAGGGGCAGTCACATTGTTTTAGTGTGTAGTCGCATTTGTGAATTTTAAGGCTAAAGTTATTAGGTTGACTGCGGTTATTAATGGCGAAACATATATAGTTCGTTTTAGAGGTGTTAAGGGTAAGTAAGTTTTGTTTTAGCCAGATAGAAACCTTAGCTAAGCCAGTTTGCGCCACATAATGAACTTTATCCCACGACTTTTCTGTAAAAAGCACTGCTGTGTCGTCAGCGTATGAGAAAATCTGTCCACTGTCAATCCTTAAGTTGCATAAGTCATTTATATAAATTAAAAATAGCGTAGGACCGAGAACACTTCCCTGTGGGACTCCAAAGGTCACTTGAAGGTCATCACTAATATATTCACCAATTTTGGTTCTTTGTTTCCGATTACTTAAGTAGTCTTTCATAAGACACAATGGAGTATTTCTGACACCAATCCTTTCCAGTTTTCGTATAAGAGTGGCGACAGAAACGGTGTCAAACGCCTTTTTTAGGTCAAGGAAGACAGTAAGGCATTTTGTTCCTTTATCCAGTTGTTCAACGATTTCTGATGTTAAATCCCTGAAATATATGAGGCACTGAGAGCAAGAAAAGCCCAACACCCCCAGGCACAATAAAAAATCAATTATATCCAGAAATGCCAGGCCCCCCCACTCCCAATGTCTCACATAAGAATATATAAACTCAATAAATTGGCCAAGAATAAATAGATAATGCTGCATAAAGTATAGATGTTTGAAATGTTTTTGTGTCGTATAATATATTATATATTTAACGTATGGCATGTATATTAATTGGTGTTTACTCGTAATAACTAAATGTTTATTTCACAACTTCTAAAATAGCCTCTGTAGAGTTGTAATCCAATGACAGTAACCATTTTGTAATTTTTTGTTTGGCTGCCCACATACTGCAGTCCCTAAGATTGCAGTATTTACTTGCCTGCTTGTAAATGTATGGGAAAGAAAAAGAGCTAAATCTCTTTGCAAATTCAGTCTTGACTAATGCGGTATTCACATTCAGACGATGCCTTCGTCCCGATTGAACAGTCTGATTGCATGCTTGTAACTCGGTTTTGTGATGGATTAGCCCTTCTCTTAGTATATATAATTGTCTCACAGAGAGGACTTGAGCTTCCCCAAAAACTTTTACTGTAGGATGCCTGAAAGGCTTCTTGAGCATTATCTTCAGAACTGAATATAAAATTATAATTATAATATTATATTATATTTTATTATATATTCTATTAAATTAATAACAATGATTCTTTAATTTTTATTCAGCTAGGATGACGTGTGGTTACCTGAACAAGTAATATAATAACATTTCATATTAATGATTAATTAATTAAGATTATGAGAATGCGCGGGGGGATACTTCACAAAAAATTTGACTGTACGGACCAGTGGTGAAGGGCCCATAGAAGCCAATTCCCACATTTCAGAAATACCCCCAACCGCAAGCAATGCCTGCGAAAAGCAAATCTTCCCTACAAATACATCAGCTCATCACAGCATGCTGTGCTGTACTAATGTGCACAAAATTGGTAAATATGGCATTCAATGTGCTGGTCACAGTGGAACTTCATTTTCATCAAAATCACAGTGCCTTTTTGTATGGTGAAAGTGTAAGTTATCTTGTGAAGAAACATTACCAATTCTTAGAATTGGTGAAGTGAGTTTTTTTTTAGAATGGTTTGCCTACATTACAATTCCATCCCTAGCCACTGGTACCAACACCAATAATATTAAACATTATCCATATTGTCACAACATTAACCCCCGAGGGGGTGTCAGAGGTGTTCCGAAGTGTGAACTATTAAATGCAAATCACAGTCCACACTTGGCATACTTGATTCTTACTCATCCATGATTCTTACCAAAGAGTATCAGGCACAAACAGACCAACAGCTTAGGGGCTGTCCATATATAACGTCATTGTTTTTTTCTGATTTTCGACACTCCCTCCTTCAATCATCCTTTCTTCATTATCTAATGACAGGACCCTCTAAACAAAACTGATGTAATTCTCATTGTCTGTATTACAAAATCAATAATGTTGTTTAAACAACAGTTTTATTCTTTTGGCAAGACCACCCCATTCCTGCCATTCTATGTTCATTGTATTACAATCATCTGCAGACCAGACCCCCTCCCTAATCCCTTAATGTTCCTTCCATATTAATGTGCATGACAGGGATTAACCCTACCGTATCATAGCAGGCGATTGCTCTACCAACTGAGCTATCCAATTTTAGTTAGTAAACTAACCTAACCTAACCTAGTGAATTGATAAACTAATCCATCCATCAGCCTGTTTCGTCCACTGCTGGACATAGGCCTTTCCAGGATTTTGCCACTCTTGGCTCCTCCTGAAAGAAATGCCCAAACTCACACATGCTGGGCACGCGGTTTGGTGAGCGCGGTGCCAAAACCCTTGCACCAGTGACGCAGCTGCCCGTCACCAGTCTGTTTTATATCCATCCATCAGCCTGTTTCGTCCACAGCTGAACATAGGCCTTTCCAGGATTTCGCCACTCTTGGCGGTCTTCCTGGAAGAAATGCACATACTCACACACGCTGGGCAGGCGGTTTGGTGAGCGCGGTGCCGAAACCCTTGCATCAGTGACGTCGCTGCCCATCACCAGTCTGTTTTATATAAGTCCCGGCAATTGGGAATGGATATACCACCATCCATCGGCCCCAGGTAGTGAGCCGCCTGGTTTTGCCTGAGAGCTGTTCTCTTACTCTCCCCCGAATAACTTCGGGAGGTTTGCGAGTAAGATGGTGGTACCTCCACAGTCCAGCCCGGCATCAGCTCTACCACCTACCAATTAAACTATTATCACTGTGGTATAGAAAAGTAAATCTGGATGTGAGGAGGTCTGAAGTAGACTGAACCAGACTATTTTATTTTATTTACCTAACCAGTTTTGCTATTGTAGCATTACCAAAGGTTTCTTGGGTGTAAATCACTTGAATTTTATCTTCTTCAAAGACACTCAAATTTACTCCATTGAGTGTTCTGTATTGCAGGTAAAATAGAGCTGACAGTGTGGAGCAAGACATCCGTGGAGAACAATGAAGGAGACAAGAAGTCTGAGGTGTTGCAGTGCATCCTGCCCCGATACCGGGAGAAGACGGTGCTCAACTACCACCTGCCTAATGTTAAGAGACCCAAGGTAACCCTTAAAATATAAGGTGACTTATTTATACAGCCAAATTCTTACAGAAGATGCGGTAAGTGCTCAGTAACAAGGTTCGAGGACTCTTTTTGTGAGATTCGTAAATGATTCTTATCTTTTATACCCGTCTAAATCAATATTTATAATGTTTGCAAAATGCGAGAGTTCGATTTAATTAAGATTCTTGTTCACTACAAACGCAATGGGAAGACAACATTTATTTTGCAAAATTAGCAAAAAGTGTTATCAATCCCTGATACTGATCTCTTACCAAGCCTCCAGTATGAATTTGGCCATATAAATAAATCTCACCTCATATTCATATATGTGCAAGGTCAATTTAAATCAATACTGTTTTATCTGACTTCAAATAATGTGTCTCTGCCCATTCATTATGCCAATGTTAAATTTTAAGCAAAAAAACACTGCGTTGCTGGGTTGATTTATGAACACTTTTTTTTCAACTCAGATTTCCAGTACAAAGACAACACAATACATAAAATTGGACAGCACAAACAATAGAAATTATCTACATTAAATGTTAGTAAAGATACAATATAAAATAGAACAAAATCCCCACAAAAGAAGAATTAAATAAATATGCATAGTTTAATATTATTTAATTAGATAAAACTACATAATGTATAACAAAGTGGCTATGTGTATGGTCTTAAAATAATTCTAGGGTAGATTTATGTATCTATAACTGACCACCTTGAACCTCAGTAATTAATTTTAGGAAAACGAAAAACCTTTGAATATAAATGCTTTTTTATTATTAAAATAGTATCAAATTATACATGGTAATAAAGCAGCAAAATCCTTAGGTACCTGTGACATCATGTTAAGGTGGTAACAGAAGATTTCGGTGCAAAATGCACATCATAACATTGTTATCCTTACTTTTTGTACAAATAGTATGCAATAAATGCGATTTGTTTATTTGCGAAAACTTTTTGTTAATTAAGAAGTGGCGGTAGCTCAGGCCGTAGAACGCTGGCCTCTCTATCTTGAGACCCAGGTTTGATCCCCGGTCGGGATCGCATAGTTATATGCTCTTACCTAATACTTACCACTTGCTGAACGGTGAAGGAAAAGATCTTGAGGAAACCTGCATGCCCTAAAAAGTGCGTAATTGTGCCCGAAGTAAGTCGATAGGGTTCACCACCCATAGACGTAATAATCGTCAGTGAAACGCGGGTGTACCAGGCGTGGACCTCTGACACCCCTGGACATTCATGTCGTGACGATATGTTTTTTATGTGTTCTTATTAATAATTATGTTTTCACAAGAAAATTATGTATTTTTGTGCATTACATTACAACGGTAAACACGCTTTAAACATGCATAAGGTGACATCATTTTCTTGGAAAAATGTTATTGTTTATCAGCACCTTTGGCGAATACACGTAAGACACATCTATTGCATACTTTTTTTCTCGATTGATCTCTTGTTACTCCCTTAAGGGAGAGGCCAATTTTTGCCACTGATAGTTAAACAATAAGGGTGCTGGTTCGTTTAAGAAGGTAAAATTTTGAGGGCTAACTAATCCCGACCCAGTCATGCTGGTGTGTTTGTTTTGTGTGTGTCTTACTAACGCCCCTTATCTTTTAGGTAACGAAGACAGTGCACGAGGTTATCCTGCAGAGAGAGGAGCACAAAGACGAAAACATGCTTGTTGTGTACAAGCCATTCGAAGCTACGTCCTCCGTGTACAAGCTTGTGGTAGAACGGTGAGATATTACTTTTTTAAGTGTTAACGGTAGGTTGTACACAGTGTTTGGATTGCATCACAGCTAATAGTCGGCGAATAAAGAAAAACATAGAAGATGCTGTTCCAACAAAGTCTCATTCGAAAATGTTACCAAACACTCAAAAGGGAAAAAGGCTCATGATTGGTTCTTATTGTGTGTCATGCAACACGAGCTAGCCTCGATTGGCCGACTCATAGAGATAATTAATGTTACTGAAGACGTCGCCAGGCTAAACTGTGTTCAACACACTGTCATTCAAACTTTTATGTTTTTTTTCGTTTACTGTCTAGTTGTTAACTGCTAGACTTAGATCTCTCCCAAATTCTGCCCAAATTGGGTGAGGCAGGAGGTATTAATAACAGTAAAGACGCTATTGCCCGTTCACGGTCTATATAGCATTTAGTTGAGCCTTATAGAGAGTTACCTAAGCCTTGCCAATCAGTCGTCAGGATGCACCACTAGCAGTGAGGTTATATTCTTGGCAGCTAGGTGTTTTGCAGTAAAGTAATTATTTTCTACTTTTACTTCTGGGCTGAGTTCAGTTTGATCGCCCGCTGCCCGGCGATCATGACATCTCTTTTGCACGCGTTGAATTTGTATGTGCTATCCTGCTGTCAGTGATGAGCATTTCACAAAAAAAGTCAACGAAAGTTTTTACTAAATTTCAGGGAGTCATCAGAGGGGCAGGAAAATAAAAACAATCCGAATAGAAAACGCTATCTTCAGGAGATTTCAGCGGCCAAAGTGTGCGCGCCGTGCTACCAGGCCAGTTGGCGACCCACCCGGAATAGAGGCGACAATAGTTAGTACACTGATGATACATACAAACCGGATGTAAATGGACAGCGATCTTAAAATGTAACCACATACTCAACTGATCATACTGAACAAGTTTCTCCGGGAAGCATACCCGCGGAAATGTTCAGGGAACAAGATATTCAACTATAAGGGCCCGTCCGCACTGCGAATTTTCACCGCGCGGATTTTTTCTCGCAATTCTGTAACACATTGAATCTTATACGAGTATTCGCACTAGCGATATAAAATAAAATATAATAATACACGGAAATAATTCGCGAGAGTAAATATCGCGTGGTGAAAATTCGCAGTGCGGACAGGCCCTAACTCAAGGGCTCTATTTTACAGGTGGGAGGTCGATTTTAGAACGCTCTGCTTAAACAGCTGTCTCACGGAAGACGCTTGTCTCAAAACTCGTCCGTATCTCTGTGTGTTGAGATTTAAGATTTACGATATATTTGCTTAAAATTTAAATATTGCCTAAACCAATGATTTGCGCGGGAATGTTTCACTGGAAATGTTATTCAGAGTGATCAGTAGTATATCTGGTTTCCGAAAAAAGTAGATGTCTATTTACAACCGGTATATGAGGGATTGGATGAACAGTTTGGGGGCTGACTGTATGCGGGATGGCCGATTGTGATTTGGTTGAAAGGGTAGACATGACGATAATAAGATTTCTTTACGATGAGGTGCATGGTGCTAAGACATCAAGTTGAAACTAATATCTCCTACAGAAGTCTATGGCTCGATGGTGTTGTTAAAAAATCTGACTTCTAACTCAACGAGAAAAAGAGTGATTTGCTCTTTACGTAATCAATTTAATACAAATTGACTCACCATGAAAACCGTTTACAAGTAGGTCTTATAGCAAACGTATAGGAAATACCTGAAAAATTACCTATAAATATTTAATTATTCTTGAAGATATAAGTGTCCAACTTAATTATACTAAAAAGAGTACTTCCTAGATCTTTTCATAACCGTTCACAAGCGAATTACAGTACAGGAGTATACTTTTTTTATTTACCCAGTAAAGTTAGTCAGTTTCAACAGTGGCAATAATAATAAAGATTACATGTTTGTACGAATATATAAAACCGTCTCTGATTAAAATTTCAGGAGAGGTGTCGTGTATGATCTGCCAGAGAGTGTATATGAGTGTCTACAACTTCCTATCTCACATCAGAACACACAGCACTGACGAAGTGACCAAGCATCGGAGGCAGATATCTAAGGCATTGTCTAAGGTACGGTGTTTTTTGTTTTCAACGATTACTGGTAAATTTTCTTTTAAACAAAGTACTCAGCAACAGACGTAGTTAAACTGGCTAAGACATTTGACATGTTTTCGTTATCTATTCTCCTCTATAATAAGTAAATGATGAGTGTTCTTGAACTTACTGTTTTAAGAATACCTAAGTCAAAAATAATTACAATGCGTATATATGTACCGATATTATTAATATAGATCGCGTCACTTTCGTGGTGTACTCCAGGGGATCGTTTTAGGACCCACTTTATTTCTTGTTTACCTAATAAATGTTAGGTATTTATACGTTTAAAGTGCAACATCCGTGTGCAAGTTCGTTTATAACTAGAGAAACACTTAACTAATTTTAATAGGGTTTTAACCTAGATAGATAATGGTTTTAAGATATATGTTGAGCATTGATAATTTTAGTACAATAATTGAGTTAAAAATCTCGAGGTTAGATAGAGTTTCTCCTTCATCTTTAAGTATAGCTTATTTATAACAATATTTTTCTTTACAGTTGGTAGACTACCACTACAGCTGCCGCATTTGTCAGCAAAGCTTCACCAGCATCCGAGATATGAGAAGTCACGTCAAACAGCACAAGAGTAAGTCTTACTTCTTAACTCACAGGTTTCCTGGAGGAAATCGCCTTCTGCCGAAAGTACTCCTTAGAAACTATGAAGTTTCGATGTCTATTTATCCGCAACGTGACGCTGGGTACCTGGGAATAATAACACTGTGACTCCGAGAATCATGATACTGTGACCCCGAGAATAATTACACTACCACCAGGGGAATAATTAAACTGAGAACCCAGGAATAATATAACACTGTGACCCGGAAATAATAACATTGCGACTCTAGGGATAATGACACCAACGTGCGATAAGTGTATTTATGTACCTACATTGCAAACAAAAGTATTCATTCTAACTCTCATTCTGTGACTGC
Source organism: Ypsolopha scabrella (assembly GCA_910592155.1). Classification (NCBI taxonomy): domain Eukaryota; kingdom Metazoa; phylum Arthropoda; class Insecta; order Lepidoptera; family Ypsolophidae; genus Ypsolopha; species Ypsolopha scabrella. The sequence goes on from OU342983.1 coordinate 20,830,566, forward strand.
GAGAATAATTGAACTGGGGGACCATGGAAATAATTACTCTGTGTCCAGAGGAATAATTACACTGGGCCTCGAGAATAATAACACTGTTAGCCCAGATAAAATAACATTGCGACCCCGGGAGTAATGTGACTCCACGAGTAATTACAGACCCCGGGAATAATTACATTGTGACTCCGTTAGTAATTACACTATGACTTCGGTAGTAATAACACTGTAAACTCGGTAGTAATAACACTGTGAACCGGAGTAATTAAGAAAGTATTACATGACGTCACATTTAAAAGATACAGCGTATTGTCTAGATCGACTTAGATGGAACTAATACAGTGTGGATGGATGGACGTACTTACACTTTACGTATACTTTTGTATTGCAGGTCGCGGAGACAAGTTCCGTTGTGAAGTGGGGAACCACGTGACGAATTAGACAAGGTATAGGATTAAAACATGTTTCTTTATTTGATTTCATACAAAAATACAGAAATAAAACTATATTTATCTGAAACAATATTTTTTGATTTATATTTGTTAGAATAAAATGAATCAGGGTTTTTATTTTTTTTCTCGGGAGAGTTTTGAAGTTTTTTAGGGTGTCAATAGAACAGCTAACTAGTAAGTCCACTTTTCAACGATGATTATCCCGTGCTAATGTGATTTTATTTATTTTATCTAACTGCATATCGTATAGTCCTCATTATGTATGAACTCAAAATTACTTGCGTAATGAAACAAATTTTTCATGAACGTCTTTAGTACAGAAAAAATAATAATTATATTATAGGTCTCCTAACAACATAATGCTATAATAGTACATTATAATACAAGTGAGCTGCGGTGTAATGTCTAATGCGTCACGCGTTTCATACGACGTTTTTCAACACACTTGCGAGGAAAATTAATGAACTTTCACAGTCTTTTTCCACATAATCGAAACCACGGCGATGAATTGACAATTTACTTTGAAAAATGGTGGCGGTGATTTTGCCTATGCGCGTGCAGATGGAAATAGAGGCACTGACGCATTCGCCAAACAGAAAAGTGGTTCAGTAGGGTCGGTAGAATATGTGGTTTAATTTAATGGTCGCACTCTATTTACACCCGGTATATTAACAATTAAAAAGTAAAAATCAGGCATTAAATGGTTGATTATGTTTCATCAGAATTTTCAATTTGTAAAGTTATCTACTACCTACGCAAAATGTCGTCTAAACAGTTTTCATTTCATCAGCCTACGAACACATCAAACTGAAACACTAGTCTAGCATAGCAAACCATATCGAGCTCATGGCGCTTGATACAGTGCTCTGTCTCACTCTTTTGATCTACCTAAAGAGGGACGGACAGTGTATATCGAGCTGTCAAAGCTCAATAATGGTCTACTACGCTAGGTACCCAGCTCATTTCTATCAAGTATATCTATGGTACACAAGATAAGACTGGCAATTGTTTTCGATAAATAAAAAAAAACATACCTCAGACATGGCTGTATGAGCTAAGTTACATTTGCCTTCCCACTATGTCGGGGAACAAAACTAAAAAAAAAAAATTATAAAAATGAAAACATTGAGCACTCGTGCGGTAAAGTTTACTTTGACAACGGATTAGACGCATATAAAACAGAACATTACGAGCACTTGCATATAACTTAAATATTTTTTCTGCTATTACAGTACATGTGACACTAACTAAGAAGGCAAAGGGAACTTAGCCCATACAGCCATGTCTGAGGTTTAATATCAAATACCAATGAGGTTTTTGTATATTATTCTCCAATACGTACAAAAATTCATTGCGACCCAACTAAGGAGGTTGCAGTTCAACTTTATTTTCGGCCAGGCTGGCGGCGTGCGCTGAGCGTATGCGCGTTGGACTGTTGTGTTGGATTTCGGCGCCATAGTTTACGGGGTTTATTAATTATTTACTGTGGTTTCGTGGGTCAAAAGTATTATTTTGCCCTAAAATTACTGACAGCAGTGACGGTGATGATAAAATTTGAATCCACATGACATTCTGGAAATAACGACGGAAATTACGCACACTTGTAGAACAAGCTTTTACAAGCAAAATCAAAAATGGCTAACGACAAATGTACCAAGATTATGAAAACAGGTTAGTAGGCATGAGTTTAGATAAATTAGTGTATGAAACTATACATAACTAGGTATTAAAACACCTTTTTAGGGTTCCGTACCCAAAGGGTAACCAACGGGACCCTATTACTAAGGCTCCGCTGTCCGTCTGCCCGTCTGTCTGTCTGTCTGTCTGTCTGTCCGTCTGTCACCAGGCTGTATCTCATTAACCGTGATAGTTAGACAGTTGAAATTTTTACAAATGATGTTTTTCTGTTACCTTTAACTAAAATTCTAAAACCGGCCAAGTGCGAGTCGGACCTGCGCACTCCCATACAACAGACATGATTTTTTTCCCGTTTTTATAGATAATGGTGCGGAACGCTTCGTGCGCGAGTCCGACTCGCACTTGGCCGGTTTTTTTAATAATCTTAGTTTCATAAACTGCTATAATCGTATCGCTTATAATGTCAAGTTGTGATGATGTTAAGTCGTTCACATTGAGGATGTCTGTAGCCATTCAGCTGCGTTTTCTGTAAGGGTGTACAAGTCAAGGATATTCCCGTTGAATTTTCCAATTGGGCATTCTAGTATGATCTGATTAACGCCTCGCCTGCTTTCCTCTCCAGGGTACCTAGCATGGTTGACAATATCGAGCTTTGACAGCTCGATATACCACTGTCTGTCCCTTTTTAGGTAGATCAACAGAGTGAGAGATAGAGCACTGTATCAAACACTATCGAGCTCGATATGGTTTGCCATGCTAGACTAGCTGGTCATACGTACGGGTTTACCTTTTGGCTATGTAAAAGTAGAGTTATTATCGCACAATTTAGTGGACTACTTTACTCTCGGACGAACAAACCAACTGGACAGGCCACCTACAGGCGAACCCCTCTGCCAAAGGTATGAGCCCGGCGGTCATACCGGTTACAGTACGATTAAAATCAGTTAACGATTCGGCCAACCTCGGTAATTGTCGTGAATCCCTCGTCTCTCACATAGAGTTATCAATTTACAGATATGACCTTTAATTATATTACTCGTTGTCTTATTGAATACAATATAAGAACGATATGAGCAACAAAACCTCCTTTGTAGCTCAAAACTAACACAACCTTTATATTGAAATAAGAAAAATAATTGACTATTTTGACAGTATGACTTCTTAGTGTCAATAAAAATAATTATTAATCCGACGTAATATCGTACTGTTACTTACATCAAACAGTAAAATATTGACTTATATATGTATTTTTTTAATATATTGTATACATAGGTAACACTAAAAATTTCCGGAACTGGCCACTTACATAAACAATATTTAAAAATTTATTGCAACATTTGAAAATAGAACTCTTTGGCTGTAGAATGCAGTTTGTTTCATCTGACTGTCTTTTGTTTTTACCTTGTGGCGCCATTTAAAAAATTGTGTGTCTGCATCAACATGGATTTAACTCGGGAAAATTTTCGTAGTATGATTTTCTACGATTTTAAGTGTAATTTGACAGCTCAACAAAGCATCGCTCGGCTTGAAACAGCTTTTGGCAATGAAGCACCATGCAAGACGACTGTTTATAGCTGGTTTGCAGAATTCAAGCGTGGTCGTATCAATCTCAGTGACGAATCTCGCGATGGTCGGCCGTCCACCGCTGTGACCAACAAAAACATCGATGCTGTGCGCCGTATGATTGAAACAGACAGGCATGTGACCTACCATGAAATTCGCGCATCCTTAGAAATAGGCATGAGTCAAATACAATCAATCCTACACAAACATTTGGGTGTGAGAAAGCTGTGCTCGCGGTGGATCCCACACAACTTGACCGAGGCTCAAAAAACGGACCGCGTCACTTGGTGCAGTGCCATGCTTACCAGATTCAACGAAGGTGCGTCAAATTTGGTGTGGGACATAGTAACAGGTGACGAAACAAGGATTTATTGCTACGATCCCAAAACAAAGCAGCAATCGAGCGTATGGGTCTTTCAAGATGAGCCGAAACCAACCAAAGTGGCGCGCGTGAAAAGTGCATCTAAGCGGATGATTGCTTCTTTTTTTAATAAAACTGGACACGTAGCTACTGTTGCTTTAGAGAATCGTCGTACCGTGAATAGTGGCTGGTACACGACCATTTGTTTGCCGGAAGTTATTGACGAACTCCGTAAAAATAACCGTAAACGCCGTATCATCCTGCACCACGACAATGCTAGTTCTCACACGGCCAGACAGACAAACGACTTTTTGAAGACGAAAAATGTAGAACTCATGAGTCATCCTGCATACAGTCCCGACCTGGCACCTTGTGACTTTTTTCTGTTCCCAAAAATTAAGAACCAATTACGCGGTCAACGATTTTCATCACCAGAAGAGGCTGTCGAGGAGTATGAAAAACACGTTTCAGAGGTCACCACAGGGGAGTGGCACAAAAGTTTTCAAAACTGGTTTGATCGAATGAAAAAGTGCATAGACGCCAAGGGAGATTATTTTGAAAAACAATAAATTAATTTTGTACCTTTAATAGTATTTTTTCATATTCATTCCGGAAACTTATAGTGCGTCCCACGTACAAGTATAGCTTCAGTAAATAATGAATGTTCAAATTCATGTCGCTTCTGCATAATAAATTTCTTAGGTCTACCGGTTAGTAATGTCATCTTGGCAGGTGCTATACATTGCGTTTATGATACTTCAAATTGAATGCTACCTAAAAGAAATCGCGGTAATGTATTTCGTGTCATTTCCGTCTCGGGATTTAGGAACTGATTTTAATCGTATTGTATATAAAAACGATAGATGTTCCTGTATATGAATGTGATTTTGTGCTTATAGTTTAAGCTAGTGTTTGAGTATTTTGTAGTGTGCGTGCATCGCGACGCTGCCTCGTCCCCCACCGAAAATGACAGACTTTTTTGCATAGAAAATAGTGCGCGGCTCCACTCCAGTCGGTTTTCTCCTCCAAGACGTTATGCACCTTACTCTTAAAGCTACTATCTTTAGTTCTATTTTGTAACATACATTAAGCTTTACATTATTAAGCTAGTAATGTTTTTATGCCTGGTACTCTACCAGCATAACAAAAAATTAATAAATTATGGAATCAAAACACCAAGATAGGCCTATTAAAACCATGGCGCAGGGTTACCATGGCAACCGCGATCGATATAAACAAATTTATGAACACAAACCACACGCGAGCTCCCCTTTGCTAAGTAGTACATAATTATTCAATTAAAACTGTATTAAATTAGGGGTAAAGTTACATTTTTATTTAGCTAATTGTTAGTCTCTTTTTATCTGAAAGATGAAATTGCTAGTTACTATATTTGTGGTTGATGTTGATATTATAACAAATTGGTATTTATGATAAAAGTGAAAAGGCAATGTTCCTTTTATCATACCTTGAACACGGATCAGTTAGTCTAGCATAGCAAACCATATCAAGCTCGATAGCGCTTGATACAGTGGTCTATCTCACTCTGTTGATCTACCTAAAGAGGGACAGACTGTGTATATCGAGCTGTCAAAGCTCGATATGGTCCACTATGCTAGGTACCCTGAAATCAGATTTGTGGCCTTGAAATAATTTCAGTCTCTGGAAAAAAAGAACAAGGAAAATGCAGTCAAAATTACCCTTTCCATAGTAGCTATGCCCTTACTGACTCTACCTACAAATTGAGTTGCAATGTCAGTATTTTTAATTTAGTCTTAGTACGGTTGTGCACTGATACAATCCGATATCGAATAACATTCTGTAGGTGTGAAAATAAGTATAACCCGTGCGGATAAAGATCATCTACAAATGGCGACCGGTCTCATGCTATCTCGCCCACATCGTCGCTCTGTCTATACTCGAACAGCATAGTACTACTTACAAAAAAAACGGGATATGTTTTAAATTCTTTATTGCATACAGAAAAACAAGTACAGAATAAAGTAAAATAAATAAATGTTCTCGGGATAATGTTAACTATTTAAAAATTTATTTAATAAAATAAACAGTTGCTAGCAGCACTCTATATACTTCCTAAAATATATTCAACATTAATAAATGAAATATTGTTTGGCTGTCGCTTGACTTCTTTTGCTGATGCTACTCTAAGTACCAGTCGCCATTTATATATTGTTTCTTTAACCGCACGGGTTTATGCAAGTACAGATGCAGATATAATGCGCATAGAAATCCAACCGGACGTGCGCTATCTGTCATGGATTGTATAGAAAAAGTTAGGAAATACGACATTTGCCGAAGCGAAGAGCCTATGCGCATTATTGAAATGGTGCTATTATTGTTCCACGTTTGGATTGGGAATGAGGTGCTAACGTCAACTTTACGCGAATGTATGAAATGACAGTTACCAAAGGTAGGATGTGCAAAAATACGTAAAAACTTATTCAGTACTGCGAAATTATATTGTGGGGAAAATGTAACATTTAACCAAATTAATATTTTTAGGAAATATTCTTTAAAAAAATTGTCACCTCGCCATTTGTTTTGATAATTAATCACTAATGGGTTTATCTTCTTCATCATCAATGCCAAATAGTGACAGATTTGTCAAATAAAATTTAAACATTTCATTTATAAAACAGTTGAAGAATGATTCAGCAAACAGTTCAGACAACTAAATCACCGATCTTTTCATATTTTAGAGAAGCAATATTATTGATCAATAAACTTTTATAAACATCAGTAAGTACATAAAAAGCAAAAACTTTATTATTATTTTACTTGATAAGCTTAAGTAGCTAAGTAACCAATTTTGTACTACTTACCTATTATGCAAACGGTAGTTTTGAATCCCAATCCAATCGTGGAACAATGACTTGCGTTTATGTAGCTAAATTCATACTGGAGACTCAGTTAGTAGTCTGGACCAAGGTTCAATGATCCTGTTTTTAAGAATAACCTCGACTCGATCAGTAACCTTGGTCCTTACCATTTTCCGAGTCTCCAGTATGAATTGGCTACATAAAGTCACCGTATATTGGTTTAATAAGTAATTGTTAAATGTGTGATATATGTAGCAACGATAGCTCATTTGGTAGGACGCTAGACTCTCAATGGCCTGGATTCGACTATTGCCTGTCGAGAATGCACCAATGAGTTTATTTAACAGATATGTAATTATTCTAAGTTTTCTGATTTATACTGCATAGTATTTGTATTAACACGTGCTGAAATCTAATATGATAAAAATCTAAATAAAAAATTCAGATTGATCTGAGCCAAGATGTATGAAAGAAAGCACCCGATATCGAATCTTGATCGTTCGGTAGTGCACAAGCGTACGCTGAGGCGTACTAAGAACAAAGCGCAGAAAGAAGGTTAAACTAAAACTAAAAACAGACGTAAAATAAGATTGAGGAATGTATACGTAATTAAAATGTCATGTCATGTTTTCATGCCTAAAAACTCATTTTGTAAGTATTTTGGTATTTACAGGAAGTGGCGTCATCATATTAGGTTCAATAGTTGTATTTTTGTCAGACTTTAGGATGCGTTCAAGAAAAAAAGTTATAAAATATGACATTTAAAAATATTCGTTGTAATATTTCGTTTGTATGTATTCAGTGCACAAATAAATAGTATGTGTCTTGTCCACTAATAATAACATTGTATGGCTAAATAACAATTTAATTGTCCGTCTGTCGCGAATAGTCGCGATACTAAATAAAATACTCCAAAAAAATCTCAGATCTAATGCGAGATACCATTTTAACAGTAACACCCTAATTCCAGCGGTCATTGACCCCGAAGGGTGCCTCGGTCGTTGCCCTCTGACGTCACTATATCTAGTCACGACCAACATTACCTTATTTTGCAAAAACGTTTTAATATCTTCACGATAAGGGTTATTTTTGGCTGTGTTATTAGTCGAGAAGTTTTGGTAGCATTTAGGGCCCTTCGTAAGGGTTTTGGTAAGTATTTATTGGGATAAGGTTCGTTTGATTGTTGTTTGCTAAGTGATGGGTTGTTGTGTGCAAAGGTTTTTGGCAAGTCGCCAAAAGGGAGGATTCTTTATATCTTGGCCTATTTCTTTGATAGTCAAAATAAATTAGTTCCTGTTGTGGTCTAGCTCATTTGATACAATATTGACCTATCTACGGATCTCAGTTCCTCTGCAAAAGTAGAAAATTTGCATACAAAAGTGGATACTTCCTCAATCGCATCTCGTACAGGGAGTGTATACCACTCGTTTTCTGATTTCTACTAGTAGAATCTACGCAAGAATGACATGACTGACATTGAATTGACAAGTTAAAATGTTTTGATGCATATTTACATTCTTTATTCATATCCATTATATTTATGTATTAATTTTATTTTTATTTTATGTAGTATAAGTTCTGTTGTAAAAGTCATTTTGTATGCTTGCTGCAAACCTATTTCGTGTATTCTTTCACTACACCTACAGTATTGGTTTGCTGAAAGAAACTTCTTGAAGAGGTAAGGTCGCCTTTGAGCATATTTTTCTTTTTGTAATCTTAGTTTAAGTCTCTATGTGTGTAACATAAAGGATATAATAATAATAATTATAGTAATAATAATAATAACCTACAATATAACTAAAAACAGACAACAGAAACGAAAACAATCAAAAGAAAAGAAAACAACGACGTGAGAACGAAAACGTCGATAAGAGACTGGCATTATAACTTTTTAATTACGTGCCGTTTACCTCCATTCATTACGCGTATTTAAAATCGACGAAAGTTTGAAAGATTTTTTTTTTGCAGTTCTTATTTTTTCTACGTAAAACGAAAACCGTTACATTGATTTCTACTGATTCAAAAATACGTAAAATCGTGACCAATCGAATTGAATTTCGCACGTGAATTGTTTTCGAGCGTGAATATATGATTCACGGTGAATGATTCAAAAATACACTCCCAGGGTCATGTTTAGAACTTGTACATCACATCCGGTACAAGTTTTTAACAAAGAATAATTTGGTTTCTGAAGTTCTGAAGTTGTGACCGGAATAATAAAAATGTTGAAATGACCTCGTAAGCGAATGCGACACCGTCGACACAAGTGATATTCTCTTTGGCCATTGATTCCTTACTCTGTGATTGAGTAAAAAGGCGACATACGAAGTATCCACTTAAATACCTGTTTCGGGAACATCTGAAAACCAGCGTTGTGGAATTGCTTGCAATCTACACCAAATACTGATATGGTTCCTTTTTGTCACTATTAGGATTTTGTATATTTTATATATTTAGTTTGTTACAAATAAAACAAAAACTTTCTTTCTTTCTTCTTTGAAATAATTTATGATTGTACATATCTCTGATACAACCCGCTGCTTTTTATATGTGGATTTTCTGTAACGTTACTTTCTATACTGGGTGTTAATATGATGTTGCGGAAGCCGGAAACTGGCGATAGTACTTGTCCATACGGATAACTTTTACTATGGGAATGGACTTGGAACCAAATTTCAAATCGCGAAAAAAAAAAACAGCTGATCCATAGAAAATTCACATATCGACTCGATCAAATCATATATTCAATTCAATAATGCCTCACGTTTGGAACGTAATAATAGTCGGTAAAAAGCGGGTGTACCGAGTGTGAATGACTTGCATTTCAAAGTTCACACTGGTTAGGATGCCGATAAATCGGGTGGTGTAATCGCGGCGTATTTCTGACACCCCGCCGTAGATTCATGTTATAATATTTATTATCTAAAATTTAACTGGAAGAAACATAGAAACAGCGCTAAATTGTTATGTCAGTCAGAGCCTGGTAAAGGCTAGTATTACAAAACGTACCGGCCAAGCCTTTCACTTACATATAAGCTACCCCATTCTAATCAAGGGAGTATCTACATACATCAGTCATACACAAACCAACTTAATTATTTCAGACGGCCAGAACCCTCCAACGACCACCCTTGCCGATACACATAGGGTTACCACTGAACGTTCCGTTGAAATTCCGTTTAAATAAAAACGCAAGAAGGAAATAGGTGATAGTTAGTTTATTTATCAACTTATCCATTACAGTATGTATATGTCGTGACCAGATCATAGCATTGAACATTTCATGAAATAGTCGACCATTTTATGAAATGATCGCACTTCATAAAATAGTCAACTGTCACTGAAGATTATGAAATATTCAACGTTTAATGATTTGGTCAGCGACGTTTGACTATTTCATGAAATGTTTGACGTCGCCACGCTCCGCTCCGCTTCGCTCGGCTCCTGAATTTATATTCACAAGCAACCTAACACGCTTCTTCTCACTTCGCTCGTCGTCGCACCTACTTTGGCCTAAAAAATCTATAAATCGCATCGCACAAACAATAACAATGCGCCATCAGCGCCACTAGTGGTGAATAAATGTAACTATTTCACGATATGATCATACGACGTTTGACCAGATTATGAAGTGGTCTTCTATTAGTTGATTATATCGTCAAACGAACTCTATTCATTGATTTGGTCAATCCATATCATTAAATGGTCAACAAACAATGTAATATTTCATGAAATGAAATTCAATAAAATGTTTAATTATATGATCTGGTCACCACATATATATAATATTCTTATTACTATATTTCTTTATTTTATGCTTTTTTATATATTTCCAGTATTAATTTGTTTCATCATATAATATTGTTTTTATAAAGATTATATTATGACCTATAAAACGCTTAGACCATGTTAGATGGTCTAAGATAAAACGTATACTTTATGTAACTATTTTACAAATAAACAATTTGAATTTGGTTTATTATTAAAAAAATAAGTTTAATTACCATTAACATTACTTCCTGTTCTTTTGTCCATTCATATACTGAAGAAATTTTGATTTTTTTGATAGTAAAGTTCTATAGGTGGTAGAGCTGATGCCGGGCTCGACTGTGGAGGTACCACCATCTTACTCGCAAATCCTCCCGAAGTTATTCGGGGGAGAGTAAGAGGACAGCTCTCAGGCAAAACCAGGCGGCCCACCACTGCCTGGGACCGATGGATGGCGGTATATCCATCACCAATTGCCGGGACTTAACAGACTTTTAAGACAGACTAGTGACGGGCAGCGGCGTCACTGGTGCAAGGGTTTCGGCACCGCGCTCACGAACCCGCCTGCCCGGCGTGTGTGAGTATGGGCATTTCTTCCAGGAGGACCGCCAAGGGTGGTGAAATTCTGGAAAGGCCTATGTCCAGCAGTGGACGAAACAGGCTGATGGATGGGATGGATGGATGGAATAGTAATACCTTTTCCCTTTTTGTCGCAATCGTGAATTGGGCGCATGTCATTTAAAATGAAAATGACCGATCAAAATAGCTTCAACCTGTCTTTACTGACAACCTGCTACGAGTTTAATGTACTATGCTCTTTTGCCGCGTGTATATAAACTCCGACATACCTTCATGATCTGAATTTCACAAATTCCTTTATTAGCGAGTTCCTGTGTGACCTAAGGGACCGACCTGTCTTTCAGGTTTATATGTTCATTGGTATGCAAAACGTGGGCAAACGACACATGAATCCACGCGCTAGAAGTGTCGCAATTAATCTGCATTCAAGTATCCCTCGATGTTCCACAGACAAATCTGTCTAGTCTGTGCTTTATCCATTGCACTCGTGCCGCCCCGAACCACAGCTTCTACGCGTAATTTGAAGATGTATGTAATGTATCTTCTTAGATAAACGAGTACGGTAACAGTCCCGTATGAACGGACGTGTGACAACCCTGCCCACACAGAAGGGAGAGCTAAAAGGGTCCATCAAACAAAGGGACTCCCATTCCGATATGACGTCATATAAATTTGGACATTGCCATTATCAATGTGAAAACGAAACTTATTCTGGGTTCTGCAGCGCGAATGTTGAATTTCTTTATTAAACAAAGTAATCGTTTAAATTGTGAAAAAAAAATCATTTTTGTGATAGTCCATTATAAAATTTATAGAGAAATTTTAGGTTTACTTTTTTAAGGGTTCATAATTCACAATCGGTGGCTCAAAGGACATCAAAATTTACGTATCAAGTTTCCATCCATCGGCCTCGTTAGTCCATTGCTGAAATTGGGGATGGATATACCGCCATCAAACGGTCCCAGGCGATGGTGGGCCGCCTGGTTTTGCCTGAGAGCTGTTCTCTTACTCTCCCCCGAATAACTTCGGGAGGTTTGCGAGTAAGATGGTGGTACCTCCACAGTCGAGCCCGGCACCAGCTCTACCATCAAGTTCACTTTCACAATATTGCTAGTAAACTGATTCAGCAGTATTATCTAAACATGGCAAATAAATTGATAAAAACATGAAGGTTCGTTTCTTTATAATACACATGTATCCATATGCTCACGCCGTTTTTCCAGAGGGGTAAGCAGAGACTAAATTTTGAAGCAACACATATTGTAGCGACGACAACGCCATCTGTTTCTTAAGAACAAGGCGTGAAATCACATAACGCCCTCGTGAGCGTTCAGTATGTACATTACAAGCTAGTTAGATCAAATAGTCACAAAAATATTCAGTGGACAAGTATGGTGGAAAAATTCAACGGTCTAGGTAAGTACCTCGGTGGCGCAATTGGTAGCGCGCTTGTCTGGGAAACAAGAGGTCGCAGGTTCGAATCCTGGCCCGAGGAATTTTTTCAAATTCTTGTCTGTACATTTTGTTAATACAGTTCTTTATACTTTTTTTTAAATCTATACCGTGTGTAAAAGCAAAGGCAAGAATCCCTTAATGGTGTGTTAGTATGATAGGTAAAGATATTATTTAAAATACTGGGATCTCTAATAAAGTACCAGTACCTCATAATAAGACGATTTTCTTTACTCAAAATACACTAATCGCGTGGACACCCTCGCTGGTCGCTGGCCACTCGGATGAGGGTTGCGGGGTGCAATCAGGTGTGTGGGGAGGCCGTTGAGCTGCGTAGCCATAGTTTAGAAAAATGATGGAATTTTCGGTCATAATAATAGGTATATTTTTTTTCTATAAATTACATCAGAATCGTGTATACTTTCATACCCTTAAGGGATTCTTGAATTTGCATTTACACCCTTTATAAGGTACTACAATTCAAAGTGATTTTTTTTTACAGATGATAGATAGAGTATCCATAATAAACCAAATTTCACCGAGAAAAATTTTCTTTGCGCGTACTGTTTTTTACCTTTCCATAGAAATTTAGTCAACTGATTTGTCAACTTTGTACTGAGAAAGGAAAAAATTATTTGAGCAAAGATTTTTTCTTCGCCTGGAATTTGATCAGTTAACGATACATGATCTACCCTAGAATTATTTTCACTTATAATTGTAGGACTTTATATATGTATATATTTTTTATGTTTGAATAACTGTACTTCCAAACAAAAATGGGCTTAAAAAGTATAAATAAACTTCCTTTCTCAGTTTGGAAAACTATCCGTTTCGTAACGGAGGATTATGCGTTAGCAACGGCTACTTTGGATAAATATCCGATAACAACCGCTGTTTTATAACTCTATGCAGAATCAATGAGTTTTCGGAATTTATATGGATAGTATTCTTATGCTTACCCATTGCTTAACGATGAAGGACAGATGAAGGTGAGACAGCACGCCTTAGAACGTTTGTGCCCGAAGTACGGCGATTTGGCTCACCCCCTATCACGTTGGGACGTAAAGATCGTCGGTGAAACGAGTTCCAGTCACAGCTTACACTCAGAAACGCATGTGAGCCTCGTCTAGGATAAATGTCGCCAAGATAAGTTTTGTTTAATTATTACTCTTTGGCTCAACGCTCTCGTTTCCGTAAATTTAAAAAACAAAGTTTGACAAAGTAATGTCGTCATGAGCGAAGCAACTCAGTTGTGGGTGTGACCAAATGTAATGCTATTCTTTTCGCTATTACGTGCTATGAAACTTGCGAAGCCAATAGTATACATATTTGTATGGTATGGAGGTTTGCGCGTGATACATAAGGTACAACCGGGAAGTTCCGGTGACTCACTTTTTCTCTACGATGACGATCGTAACTGTAATATTAGCGCAATTTTCCGTGTAAAGCCGTGATTACACCATTTGATTTACCGGCATCATAACTAGGATAGGACTTAGGATAGTGTAATCGCGTTTAAGACGGTCTGTTTCTTCGTTCGTCCTAATTACGATGATAAATAGGATCCCGAAATCGAATGGTGTAACCGCGGCTTAACTAGTTAATCTCTTTCTTCATTGTTGTTACACTTTCTGGAATATAAATTATCTACGTTTAGTATTTTTAGGGTTCCGGACATTATCTTGGAAAAACCGGCCAAGTGCGTGTCGGGCCACGCGCAATGTAGGGTTCCGTAGTTGCCCGGTACATATAAGTTGGTCTACTAATACAGACCACGCCAAACTTCTGGTCCTATAATGTATGGGATCCTATATTGTATGGGACCAAAAGTTTGGCGCGACCTGTACTCGTAAACCTGTAAAGCCTACTTAGCTGTGATAGTTTCCCTTTTAAATTCATTAAATGTACTACTTCTGTGATTTTTTCACATTTCTATAAACAACCGTTTAGCCAGCAGGGGGGGGGGGACGCTCCACTCTAACTAAAATTTTCACTTTAAACCTTCATATTTCGCCAACGGATCCCTAAATCGAAAAATGGTTTTCACACACCCACAATGTTTTTAAACGACCTATCCAACGATACCCTACACTATGGAATAGACGAGAAAAAAAAATCATCCCCAGTTTACGTGTATGAGAGGTACCCTTAAAAAATTTTTTTTCGAGATGTACTTTTACCATTTTGTCGGCGTGATTAATATTTATATCCATGCCAAATTACAGCTTTCTAGTATTAATAGTCTCTGCGCTAAGCCGCGGACAGACGGACAGACGGACATGGTGAAACTATAAGGGTTCCTTGTTGGACTACGGAACCCTTATAGGAACACTTTCTTGTCCGTGTATAAAGTCCCTTTTTCTCAGGAACTGCATGAGGTATCAAGTTGAAATTAACATACTATAATACGAACACTTAGGTGGTAGAGCTGATGCCGGGCTCGACTGTGGAGGTACCACCATCTTACTCGCAAACCATCCCGAAGTTATTCGGGGGAGAGTAAGAGAACAGCCCTCAGGCAAAACCAGGCGGCCCACCATTCATTGCCAGGGACCGATGGATGGCGGTATATCCATCCCCAATTGCCGGGCTTTATATAAAACAGACTGGTGACGGGCAGCGGCGTCACTGGTGCAAGGGTTTCGGCACCGCGCTCACCAACCCGCCTGCCCAGCGTGTGTGAGTATGGGCATTTCTTCCAGGAGGACCACCAAGAGTGGCGAAATCCTGGAAAGGCCTATGTCCAGCAGTGGACGAAACAGGCTGATGGATGGATGGATTACGAATACTATATAGGTATTCTAGAGGCCCGTACTGTTGTAAAAATATCGAGTATTTAATAACTGTATTCCTAGAGACTGCCCGCCCTCAGGGAACAGACCATAGCATTTCCAAGTGAAGCGTTGAATCATTACTACAATGAAGTAATTTCAAAATCGGTTCAGTAGTTTCAGGGATTATCTTAGCACCTACATACATACAAACAAACAAACAAATTTTTATTATGTGGTGTCTATTTTGTAAAATTAGTCATTACATGTCATGAAGAATGAAATGCCATCAAAAACAAAAGTTGTAATAAAAACCAAGTCTCGCAACTTAGTTCTTCTACCGTAAAAAGTTGTGAGATCCATGTAAATCCAAGTCAGTTAATTTATTCAGTCCCTACTTAAGGGACTTTCTGTCTTAAGTTATTACATAATTAGCTAACCTAACAACATCTTAGAGTGACCGTATCAATATTAAAAATCTTTTATGTTTTAAATATTTAATTAGAGAGTTGAGAACAAAAGAAAAGGCATGGATTCGCTGGAAAACTTATGGCTCTCTGTCTGATTACCAACGGTTTTCAACATATCGTTGTCGCGTAAAGGAATTGCTTAAAAGCTAACATATATAAAAAACGTTGAAGAGTTAACAAAGACTAACATCAAATCATTCTGGAAATACACATCTTCTCTGAAGAAAACAAATACTGGGTATCCATCTACAATGACATTTGAGGATCAATCTTCTCACAGTCCTTCCGACATACGAGTATGTGAAATGTTTTCAAAGAACTTTTCTTCCGTTTTTGAACCAGTGGATAACGATGCTTATAACACAGATTTTATTGCTTTAAATGACGGCCCATCTTTGGCTACTCCTTTGTCTGAGATTCTTTTAGAGTCCGAAGTTGAAGAAGCCCTTCTTGATCTCGATAGCAATAAGGGCCCAGGGCCGGATAGAATAAGCTCATTCTTTCTAAAACATACAGCTTCTACAATCTGTGTTCCATTGAATTTGCTCTTTAACGCAAGTCTTCATGTTGGGATCATCCCTGGAAAATGGAAGATAGCTCACGTGACTCCTATTCATAAGGGAGGTGCTAAAAATCGGACATTACCGTCATATTTCTCTCATATCAATAATCCCCAAAGTATTTGAAATGGTAATTCACAACAAAGTATATCCTTACGTTGAACCACTTCTAGATACTCGTCAGCACGGATTTGTGAAATCAAAATCTACCGTTTCAAACCTTTTACCTTACACAAATTTTCTTTTTAAAGCTCTTGATGATGGTGTAGCTGTTGATTCAGTGTACACAGACTTCAGAAAAGCCTTTGATAAAGTGGATCATAAGCTTTTGCTGCAAAAGCTTTATTTTAATGGAATAAAGGGTAATTTGCTGCGATGGTTTTCATCTTACTTGTGCATGAGAAAACAGGCTGTTGGTTTGAATTGGCATATCTCGTCCTACATAACTGTAACATCTGGAGTCCCCTAAGGCTCAATTATAGGGCCACTGCTTTTTATAATATTTATTAATGATATTACACTATGTTTTAAGTACTCTGAGATTTTGATGTATGCAGATGATCTAAAAATATACAAACGTATAGATAACAATAATGATTGTCTGCAATTACAGGACGATCTAAACAGACTGTTTACTTACTGCATTTATAATAAAATCGTACTTGCTTAGAACAAATGAAAAGTAATGGCTTTCTCTAAGAGTATGCATAAACACTGTTTTCTCTACAAACTTGGGAATGATCCCTTAGAAGTCGTCAACCAAATACGTGACCTTGGCGTTTTATTTGACTCTAAATTAACATTTGACCTCCACATTGAAGATATCATAAAAAAAGCATATCGCATGCTAGGATTTATTCTTAGAGTGGCCAAATGCTTTAAAAACCCCCTCACATATATAATTTTGTATCAAAGTCTGGTGAGGTAAAAATTAGAATATGCCTCAGCAATATGGAATCCGGTGTTTGATATCTATGTTCGGAAGGTTGAAATTATCCAAAAAAGATTTGTACGTGCCTTGAACTATCGTCTTAATCACAGCCGTCTGTCCTGCAGCGATCCTCTTGCCAAGTTTGGGCTTATGTCTCTTTCAGATCGCCGACATGTGACTGATTCAGTAATTCTTCGAAATATATGTGTTGGAGAATATAAATGTCAGATTAACTTCCAACTACCCAGTCTCCGTCATCGTAGTAATAGACCCAAATATCTCTTTCATCTCAGAAGAACTAGAACTCAGAATGGAAAAAGAGCTCCGATACATCGTATGTGCAATTACTGCAATGATGATGTTTTAAATAAAGATTTCTTTAACTGCTCTCGTAACAGATATAAAAATAAAGTAAAGAAGGCGTTCATAGAAAAGAAAAAAAAATAGTTTTAATGATTTTTTATTTTAAGTTTGCATGTGCATGCTGTAGGTTTTTTGCTTAGTCTGTATTTTTGGCTTTGAGTTTATAGCCAATATTGTCATAAACCATTTATCTATTACCTTCTTCATCTGCTTCATTTTTATCTCTTTATGTAATTTGTGAGAATGTTAAGGGAATATATATACTTAAACTAATGTTATCACCATTGTTGTTGTCAAACATGTATCTATTTCTGTTTTTTCTCCTATCAAATAAATAAATAAATAAAATAAATAGATTACAAAGTTATTTATGCAGTTAGTGTATCTAGAGCACTGGACCGAAATTGCAAAATATTTTAGTTTTTCCGTGATCTATACACTGAACACTAATTGTATTCCAAACTTGAAGCTTCTATGTCTGCTAAGTGTGCCTTAGTATAGAGTTTTTATGATCGGTCAGTCAGTCAGTGAGTGAGTGACAAAATTGAGAAACTTTGACTAGTTATAATTCTTAAACTGCTAGTTCAAATTGAATGAAATTTGAAATATACCGTGTTTATATAATGCCTGCTTGGTTACTGAAAATTCAGGCTTCTAGTTTTATCCACAACGAAGTTATAAGGGGTCGATAATAGCCTGAACTGTTTCGAGAAAAGGATGGTACGGCCGTGCTTCTTTTTAGCTCGACTTGGCGGGGGCACTGCCGTGCCCCCAGATTATATTTAATTAGATTACTTAGTGCGATTGCTAAGTCAATCTATTTATTTAAAACATAAAAGATTTTTAATATTGGTATGGTCATTACAAGATGTTGTTAGGTTAGCTAATTATGTACTGAATAAATTAACCGACTTGGATTTACATGGATCTCACAACTTTTTACGGTAGAAGGATTAAGTTGCGAGACTTGGTTATTTTTACAAGTTTTGTTTTTGATGGTATCTCATTTCTTTTTGTAGATAGTCCTACTTTTTTCTTTTCTGATACCTTCTATGTACAACTATATTTATATAGGATTGCAAAGTTATTTATGCAGTTGGTGTATCTAGAAAACTGGACCGAAATTGCAAAATATTTTAGTTTTTCCTTGATTTATACACTAAACACTAATTGTATTTCAAATTTGAAGCTTCTATGTTTCTTATGTGCCTTAGAGTTTTGATTATCAGTCAGTGAGTGAGTGACAAAGTTAAGAAACTTTGACTAGTTATAATTCTTAAACTGCTGGTTCAAATTGAATGAAATTTGAAATATACCGTGTCTATACAATGCCTGCTTGGTTACCCAAAATTCAGGCTTCTAGTTTTATCCATAACGAAGTTATAGGGGGTCGAAAATGGCCTGAACTGCTTCGAGAAAAGGATGGTACGGCATACCACTTTTTAGCTCGACTTGGCGGGGACACTGCCGTGCCCCCAGATTAGCGAAAGTTTTTCAACAAAGTGTCAAAAATAGTTGACAACAAGCGAGGCGAGGAGGAGCGTGATCATACATTCGGGAGCCAATCGTAGCGGAGCAGAGCGAGGCGAGTGGCGACTCCTGTTATTTTTTACAGAATTCATGGTATAGCCGATCAAGTCACGACATACATACATTACGGAACCCTCAGGACACGGGGCCTACTCACGCTTGACGGGTTTATCTTCCATTCCGAATACCTAAATGTATATGTACCCAGCTAGCTAACAACATATAGTCACGACATGAATCCCCGAGGGGGTGTCAGAGGTGTTCCCGAGTGTGAACTGTGAAATGCAAGTCACAGTCCACACCCTGTACACCCGCGTTTCACCGAAGATCCAACGTTCCAACGTGGTGGGTGGTGAGCCCTATAGCCGTACTTCGGGCATAGTTACACGCTTTCTTCACGATGTGTTCCTTCACCGTTCAGCAAGTGGTAAGTATAAGTTAAGAACACAAATACTATGCACATAAATTCCGAAAAACTCATTGGTGCATGCCCGAACCTGCGTCTCGAGATTGTAAGGCCAGCGTTTTTTTTTTTTTTTTTTATTTATTTATGGTAAATACACAGATAACAAAATACAATTACGCCAAACTGTACAACAGTTTACCGCCGCCGCTTGTAAATAACTTCTTATCTAACTAGGTTCATATATATAGATATGAAGGGCAGTTTCCTGGCACAATTCCCAGTTCAAAAACTTTTCAAACTTTTTAGTTCACAGAAAAAGTTTCCTCATATAGCTGTCCTAGTTTATAACTTTTTTAAATAATCTCTTTTGAAGTCATATTTTTGCTACAGATTTTTGGATTAGTTCCAGTCAGCTGTAAACTCCTTTACAAAATAAACCCCGAACATTTGATAAGCTTCCTATTACATTGGAATAAGTTTTAAATTCCTTTAAGAGACAACCCCTCATTGCTAACAATGTAGGGTAGAGTTGAATGAGGGGCGGGGGTTCGATTCCCGCCGGGTCAATGAATTACATTTTCGAGTGCGAATTCACCTGTTTGTTGTCAATAGCGATGCACTTACAGTCAGACCACATAACGATGGTCTGACGAACATTGCATTTTTGTCAAACTGTAAGTTTGGGGCTCATGAAAAGAGCCTTCCGCCTAAACTGAGATATCCATCCATCCATCCATACATCAGCCTGTTTCGTCGATTGCTGGACGTAGGCCTTTCTAAGATTTCACCCTCTTGGCGATCCTTCTGGAAGAAATGCCTATACTCACACACGCTGGGTAGGCGGGTTGGTGAGCGCAGTGCCGAAACCCTCGCACCGGTGACGCGCCGCTGCCCGTCACCAGTCTGTTTTATATAAGATCCGCCATTCGTCGGTCACAGGCAATGGTGGGCCGCCTGGTTTTGCCTGAGAGCTGTCTTCTTACTCTCCCTCCAATAACTTTGGGGGGGTTTGCGAGTAAGATGGTGGTACCTCCACAGTCGAGCCCGGCATCAGCTCTACCATCTAAACACTTAGATATAACCATGATTGACTGGCTTTAATAACTGGACAGTTAGACCAAGACACAAGTGAATTCCTCCACTTCAACTGTTGGTTAACCTATGAGTTTACCTTGTCTTCGCAGTAACGACGACGTGTGACGTCACGAAAAGCTGTAAACAAGAGTGTAATCAAGTAATTTCGTTCTATCAGTCATTGTTCCGTTATCGAGTTCCGTACTTTGTGCATGGAAGTTCCTCGACAGACTGATTGACGTTTAGCCTGCTTTCACACTCATTGAAGTGAACCTATTGCAGCTTTCTGCCAGACGCGGTAGTGGCCAGCACATAAGACCCTGGAATTTGGCATATCATAATCTGGATGGAAAGATCTTTTATGTTAAAACTAGGGGAGTCGGCTCACTCCGCTCCGCTTCGCTGGGCTCCCCAAATTCAGTTCTCGATATTGTCTCTTTGCAAATTCATTTTAAAACCGTGAAATTATAATAATTACGTTTGAAAAATATATATAATAATTCATAATTCGGCCATTTGATTTATGATTACTTGCATTTAACAGCATCCAATGAAATCGCAAAGATAGGTCTAAACTATGATATAAATACTATTTCATTGGAGTTATAATAGGTTTTAAACAATCAAAGTTATACTTACTAAAATAAATTTCGTAAGAAATGTAAATAAATGTAATGACTTTTTGCCTTTGAATTATGATGATATATATTATAAGGTGACTTTAATTTATAGAGCCGAATTCTTACTGAAGACTCAGTAAGTGTTCAGTAACAAGGTTTGTTGACTCTTTTTGTGCAATTCGTAAATTATTCTTTTCGTGTTCCTTACAAACGCAAGCCCAGCCCCGAGTCTATTACTAATATTACTATGGTACGTCAAGATTTTATTTTGCGAAATTAGCAAAAAGTGTTATCGATCCGTGTTACTGATCACTTACCAAGCCTCCAGTATGAATTTGGCTGGATAAATTAAAGTCACCTTATATGTGAAAAAAACTAAGAAAACACATTAAAATTAATTATTGTGAGATATATTTCGGGCCATTCGGGCCCGGCATCAGTTCAGAATTTTATAACTTCACTGTGACTCATGCTGTGCCCAAGGCCCAAATGGCCCGAAATATATCTCACAATAATTAATTTTAATGTCTTTTCTTAGTTTTGTTCATATATACTTCATGAGAAATGTGATATAAAACAGCCATCGTATTAAAAATCCATCCTTATAATTACAAAATAATAAATAAAAACACCTGGAGATCGCGATTTTCCTGAACGGCCCGCTCCACTGAGGAGGATAGAAAGATGTTGGAGCGAGACAGATTTCTAAATAAACGCTCCGCTCGTCGTCGCATCTATTTTTATCTTTTGGTGAAAGATTTTTGATTCCATTATTTTCGAACTGCCATACCATAGAGTACCCTATGTGCCATAGACGCCAAACCGTTCCTCTCTCTATCCAAGTTCAGGCCACAACAATGTTTTATTTAACTCCTAATGTTTTTGTCAAATATTTACAAATTACACAGGCCGACAAAAACACGCTATTTTGTTGGTAGGTTTGTTTTCAATTCTTGGAATCATCTCAGTTTTTTGTTATCCTGTCACGGCGTTATTATATTTAGTCTCAGAGAGGTGAAATTTTGCAAAAATCGTGATTTGTCACTCAGGCTTTACACGGGTTTTGTTTTCAATACGACTTTTCCACGATCTGCTAGAAAATAAGATAAAAAGATACATGGGAAAAAGCGTGGTTTTTAATCAAAACAATTAGGTACATAAGAGTATTAGAGTAATAAGCTTTTAAAAAATGTTATTCGATTTCAAAATTAATCTATTTTAATAAAAAATATAAAAAAGCTATAAATACAAGGTGAAATTAAATTAACCGACCAAATTCATACTGGAGACTCGGTAAGTGATCAGAAACAAGCTTCAATTACCATTTTGAAGAAATTCGATAAAAAAAATTGTTGCTCTCTTACTGCCTAGACTAGGAATACAAGGGAGCAAAAAAATAAATTTTTCGAATTTGGCCAAAAAGATTACTGAACCTAGTTCCTGTTCACTAACCGAGTCTCCAGTATAAATTTGGTCGGTTAATTTAATTTCATCCTGTATAAAACAAATGGTAAACTAGGTAATGTTAAATTACTTCAAACGTAATGAAAAGTCGTAAATTATTAATATTTAAAGCGAATACAGCCTCTGTCGCCGAGTGGTAGAGCGCTCGCCTGCGAACCCGGAGATCGTGGGTTCCACCCCTGCGGAGCACATTCATTTGTGTTCAAAATCAATTTGTGTTTGTGGCACTTCGGCGGGCACGTCGTCGTCGTCGGTGATAGGCTGTTTGTCCATTTGTACCGATAAGGTAATAGGGTTTAGTGATAGATGATAGGTTTGGGACTTAATAATCGTCGATAAAAAGCGGGTGTGCTGAGTGTGGACTGTGACTTGCATTTAACAGTTCACCCCCTCGAGGATTCATCTCGTGTCGTGACTACAGGGTGTAAATGCAAATTCAAGAATCCCTTTAGGATATGAAAGTATACACGATTCTGATGTCATTACGAGAAAAAAAAATATACCTTGAACTTTCACCAAAAATTCCATCATTTTTCTAAGCTATGGCTACGCAGCTCACCGGCCTCCCCACACACCTAATTGCACCCCGCAACCCGCACCCCTCATCTGAGTGGCCAGCGACCAGTGAGGGCGTCCACGCGATTAGTGTATTTAGAGTAAAGAAAATCGTCTTATTATGAGGTACTGGTACTTTATTTAGAGATCCCAGTATTTAAAATAATATCTTTAACGATCATACTAACACACCCTTAGAGGATTCTTGCCTTTGCTTTTACACCCGGTATAAATTGGCAAAAAAATACGCTTTGTTTTAAATACGACTTTGTTTATCGCGCGTGATGTGTATGATAAATCCACTAAGTATAACAAAAAAGCATATAATGACTCCGAACAAAAGGTTTCTATTTTAAAAGCTTGATACGTTCTCCTAAAAATCACCCGCCTTTGGCCTTTGCAAATTGTCGCATTATAGCCAAAATCTGAGTTCAAATTCGAAATTTTCTATAAAAGTAAAAATGACTCGTTCAAAAACTACAAACATTTAGTGTTCAATGCTTTTTGCAAAGTATGTCAATTTCTCGTGAAGTATGTGAATAAATAAAAGGTAAACTGTTTTATTTGTAAACTGTACAGTACAGTCACAAACAGAAAATTGAATAAACATTACGTAAAACTCAAGAATTTGCCAAAATCTGAAAAGAATGTTAAGAGGTCTTGAAATAAAAAATAAAAACTCGGGTTTTTTATATATTTAGAACAAGAAATGTATAGTTACAACCATTGAGGATATTAAATATCATATTGTAAAAACTATTGTATAAAGTGAAGAAAATGTGACATTTTAATTTTTAATTTCAATTATAATTAATTCCAATAAATTAATAATATTAGACACATAAATTACGTGAAAATATTTAATTAATTAATAAATTACTTAAAACAGCCAAGTAACCGCTACTGATGTAAATATATGGTTATTAATGCTTATTTTTAGGAATGAATATTTCAAATACTATTCACGAAAAAAAACGGCAAGTAGCAGTTTTCCAAAATAACCGTAACTTTTTTCGGCTTTTTTCGCGAGCGCTTTCAAAGCTCTTTGTTTTTTTTTTAATTTTGGAAAACTTTTACAATGATTTAAAATCCTTAAACGAGAGATTCTTATAAATTATTGGGAACAACATTAAACACTAAAGACCACACTAATGCCGAATCAACTGGTAACATTCGCCATCTCTCTCTGCCCCTTAACGAATGAAAAGGACAGAGCGAGAGCCGATCTCAGCATAGTGTTGGGCTTAAGTCAACTACAGATTCTTGTGCAACTCAAACGATTTTATCCACAAAAGCTATAATCAAATAGAGGGAATTATTACTCTGACACAATATATCGAAATACCTAACAGTTAGGTACATATCAACTAAATTATTCGGTTAATATGATCAACACAGACACCTACCTCTTAATTTTATATAATCATAAAAAGACGAAAAGAAACTTCAACATTGATTCATTATTTGGGAAGATCTTAAGTGTTTTTATTTTTTTTTGTATTTCATTTTTTCAAAATTTTATAAAATACGTATTTGTATCAAAGTGAAGTCAGCTAGCACGAACGAGGAAAATGGCTGACCGATTTTTTTTCTTCATAGTTTCATTTAATTATAAATAATCATTGCTTTCATTGTCTAGTACACCTTAAAGTTGAAGTTGGTAAAATACTTATTCAATACTTTGAGATTCTTATCTTACACGTTGCATTTTTTCTAATTATTTCTAGCCTTACCCTCTTAGTCAGTTTTGGATTTGGAAGTCGGGCTCAACTAATTTTAACTTGTTTGTAAATTTGTAAACTGGTGATTTCTGGTATCTTAGAAAGACCACGAAAAGTATGAAATTTTGCCCAATTACGTTTTTTTCTGAATATTGTCAATGATGAGTGAGTCCGTACTTTTCCTGACCATTTCTGTTTGGGTCAATGGGAAAGTTATACAATGGGAAATCTACAGCAACATTCTATGAGTATCACATGCTACAGCATAGTTTTCTTTATTTTTATTTCGTACATTTCGTCATAATATTGTGGTGTATGAAATAAAAATAAAACTTGCCATGCAGGGTCGAGGAATCAACACCGAAAACGAATAAATCTAATAAATAGACAGTGAAATTGATATTACGTGATATTACTTTTTAAATTACTCTTTAAATTTGAAACTATTGGTAACTTTTATTTCTCAAAATTCGCATCTTAAGCTGGACGTTTGATACGAAGCTATATTATTTATTTACAATTTAAATTGCAATCTGATTTTATTTACCCGACTATCGACTTTACATTCGTTTTGTATCAAAAAGTGTATTTTATCGTCAGTCGGTAGAATTAGTTCCGATAGTTTCACTGTCTATACTGATAGCAATATGTGACGAATGATCAAACGGGAAGAAGGCAAAAGGCTGCCACTTGGAGACTATAATTTCATAAAATTACCAATGAAAATATGTTCTAAAAGCTACTACTAGAAACAGGTCGAAAAAGACAGGAAGTAAGTGATGAGCAAATGTAAGTTATTATTTTTTATATCTCAATAATTTTACAAGAATATAGCCGTGGCAGCGAAGAAAAAAGTATTGTGCAATGTTTTTTTTTTTTAAATTTAGCTATATTTTTTGACGTTTCCACGTACAGTTATAGTAACACATTTAGTCGATGTCTCGAGTTCTCTACGGCATGAAACATATTTCAACGTTTTTTCGCAATAGCTGAAATTGAAAAACGTTTTCGGAATGTGTTATATTCGTTGTGTCACAACACTAAAGACGGCTTTTGTATTGAGCATTTGACTAGATGACGCCGCAAACAGAGTTGTGACGCAATTTTCTCCACATTTTTTAATTGAAATATTTTCACGTGTAGAATTTTTAAAACTTACGTATTTATGTCCTATGGAAGATTTGATTTCTTCATTTGTGACTTATCTAACGGAATCGCGTGTGTCTCGGACAAGTCCATTTATATTTTTGTGCATTTTGTGCTTCCGTCCGAGAGTAAGGCGGTTCCTATCACCTAAGCACATTGTAAAGCTGCTTAAACACGACTGCATAGAGAAAACCGGTTTCCGCTATACGCTTCATATTGTACATCACTGGGTTTAAAATCGCTGGACAGTCAAGCTCTCAAGTGCTTCAGTATTGTACATCACTGGGTTTAATATCGCTGGACAGTCAAGCTCTCAAGTGCTTCAGTATTGTACATCACTGGGTTTAATATCGCTGGACAGTCAAGCTCTCAAGTGCTTCAGTATTGTACATCACTGGGTTTAATATCGCTGGACAGTCAAGCTCTCAAGTGCTTCTTTTCGTCTGATTGTTAATTGATTTACTTATTACATACTCGTATGGGCCATTAACCTTCTTGTGTACGCGTGATATTATGATTTCACTTAATTAAGATCAAACGTCACGTGTTATTTAATTTTTTGCTAATTCACAGCCTCATGTTTAAATTAGCCTATGCGTATTTAGAGTATTGTTTCTGTGTTGCCAATTATTTTTTTATTATTAAAATTTTATTATTATTTTACATTCATATAAAATGCTTCAAAACCGCGATCAAAAAGTAGCCGTTATGGTATTGATAATAGGTGTGATTATCGCATGTCACTTTCTGGGGTCACGAACTTCGAGTTTTATCCATAAAATAGAATTTTTCGGATAGAACATTCGATAGTACCAGATTCTGCAAAACTTATTAGTAGAACGTTTTGCAATCCAATGGTTTACAACTATGAAGATATGAATCACAATATATTTTAAAATACATATAAAAATATGTCAGTAATACCCGTTTGCATAAATGGATTTTAAAAATTCACATTTTTTCATAATATTATTATTGCTTTTTGGCTCTGCCACCTAGGCTCGACGCACACTGCGCTTGTTAAACTATTGAGCATTATTTTATTATTATTTGAAGAGTTATCATTATAGAAATTTAACTGAACGCACAAAACATTCTACTAATTTCCGAACTATGTGACACTAACTTTACCTAACCGAAGTCCTAACTTTACAACTTCTTTCCAAAATATTTTGCTTTTTAATTATTATCTAAATAGTCGATGGATTATTCAGTGAATACTTTGGTGTTTTCGTTTCGATTCAAACGACATTACAGCTTTATTTTAACTTTAAAAACCCAATGTGAAATGAATCCAACGAAAATAAGCGTTTTAAAAATGATATCTTTGAATACTTTCTTTGACGTTCCTTTCTGAGTCCTCGATTAATCGCCCGATATATATTTTCCCTAATAAATAAATCAATTCAGGTCGCCTAACCGAATTTTGAGAAGTTATAATTATAATATAAAGTAGTTTACAAATAAGTTAAATGCACACCTAATTTTAGATATACACATAAAAATACAAGTAATTGCACATATACTAAATTAATGAGTAATACTAAGAACAAAGAATACATGAAAAATCATCAAACGGTTATTATTATATCAACATTACGTTAGATTTAACTCCAACTATTCATTTTTAATTGCATATATTTTTAAAACATGTTTCGTGTTAACGAAACTAATGACTAGTTAAGAATAGTTGAAATTTTCATGCTGAGTTTTTAAACAACACAAAACACAACAACTATTTTTTTTAACCTAAGCGAAGACGACTCTACGATAGTATCTGTATAGTAAATAAGTTGGTTAGCAACGCTTGTGCTCGACCTTCCATAACTAACCTTAGATCCAATGAAAGGATTGCCAACCATCACAATAAATATTAAATTTAAAACTAAATGAAACATCCACGCTATTTTCCAAAACATTACTCCATTATATCGACTTGATTTATCCCCTGATTCCAGCCTGTGTCGGACATAAGGTAGCTTGAGAACTGACCAATACGTGACTGGAAACTCGAGTAACATGTTGGATCTTAGCCAAATTAGGTAACTCACAATTCGTCTAAATTAAGTACATCTAGTAATATAACATAAATTACTACTAAATCGCTTGAAATGGAATGTCCAAGCATTATCTTCAGCTGTAATGAGAGATAGCGAAAATCTAATATTAATTTGAAAAGATTTTTTATAAATGAAAGTTTTGAACACGCTTGATTGCGGATAAACAAATTTAGATTACAATTAAGATTGTAAACAAACTCGCTTGTCATTTGTCTACTACGCCCTCTCCGAGTCATTTGTTTAATATATTTTTATTAAATTACTGGCTATTAGTTATTGCACGTTTTACAATTATAATAAATATATAAATACTTGTAAATTTTAATCTCCATCTTTGGTATGTAATGAGTACCTATTAGTTAATATCTGAAATGTTACAAAACTTTTTTTTACATATATTAGGTATATATTTTTTTACAAAAATCGTAGGGTCGTTAGGACGGCACGATATATAAACTATTCAAGTTCGATGTTCATAATAGGTCTTTATCGGGTATTGAAATATCTGATATTCTGTTGCGACTGTTTAGGTGTGACATGTTCCTAAATTATATTTATATACAAATTTTAATTTAGACTAAGACAATTAAAGCCTATATTCGAATAGACGCAGGTTCGCATCCATACATTATTTTATTTATTTTAGCAGGTACCAATCATATGTTAAGACATCGACGTAAAATTTGAATCGTAAGACTAGTGTATGCACCATGTTTCCTTAGTAGGACTTTATTCCCGTGACCTCGGCATTATACCCGGTAACGGGCGTCCCCCTCCCGCAGGGAGATGAGGGTTGCCCCCCGGACGTCATGTTGCCCCACTCCTCAAGCGTCGTCCGGCACAGCTCAATCGATTTTCCACCATCCTTCCACCATCTCCCACATACAAATACCTATAGTTAACGCACAGTAACATGTGTCAAATCCGTGTTTTCGTGACACTGTGACTTCAAAGTCACCCATGTTAAGCGTATTCGAGTTATTCTTCTTTTTCAAAAATCTCAAAAAAACTATCCTACGTCAGAGTATCGTCTTCGGGAAGTTTGACAATTCATTTCGACGCCATGACAGAGATCTTTTTTTCATCATTTTTAAAATTTTATCAAAACCTATCACAGTTTTTGATTAGTTTTCATCCTTAATTAGTATTAATATATGATTAAAATATACATATAGATTATATATATTTTGCAATCTTTAACAATATAACACTATTTTACTTCGATTAAATGCCTCCTGAAGCCGCATATAGACGGTCTTCGCCGTAGTTTGGCCGGTACGTCGCGTCAGTAGAACTAGTAGCTATTGTGAACAATTTGAGTGACGGAGTTCTGTTTAGAGCTCGGTCTATTTGGCAACCATCCGACTTAGAGCGGTTTAGTGCACGCTGCGCCGATCCTAAGCCCTAACCGCGTATCATATAGTTAGGTAATTATAACACGATATGATTTTGCTTACAAAATTGGAGCATAGCACTACACAATTTAGGCTATTATTGCTAATTATATTTATTATTATTCCAAAACTATTTCTCGTTAACCACAACCGTTCATAAGCGAAGTTTAATATCATTATTTTGTTATTGACTATTACCAATATGTATGATACTTCGTTAAGTCTGGGTAGAGATCTTCTGAAAGTTTTCACGGCATTTGATGCCGCATCATCTTAAATATCTTATTGCATGCTCTCGGGACTCGTCCATTCAACGTCGGCCATCTTATCCGGACATGCGCAGAATGTAACTTCAAATTGCGTCTCCCTAATTCCGCCATTTTGATTTCCTCTTTCTCGGTTAACCCAAATTCGTACAAAGATAAATGACCACGTGATATCGGACGGAAATGGCCAGGCACGTTGAACAAAAGAGCCGCCGAACAAAGAGCGAGTCAAAAACATTCGCTAGATAATAATTAATACAATACATGCGACACCCCCTTTTAAAACGAGGGCTGTACGCACGAACGATCTAAGTGGTCGGGAAGACACAGTCTATTTACGTCAGGTCCATTTCGAAACGCATGTTCTTAGTGTTAATGAAACAATTCGCGCACAAAAACATTGCGTTAAACACTTTTGTGCGCGAACATCGCCGCTAGTAGCTGTCGAGGGCGGCGATGAGTGTGTGTGTTGAATGTCTTTATGTATGGGTGCGCGCCTGCAGTGCCGTCCTAGCGTCCGGCTAGGCCGATTCCGGGACGATTTAGATGGTCTTTATCTTGTTCGTCTTGAAACTGACTTGTAGCACCCGGTTCCCCAACGTGTACCCATTCAGGGACTGAATAGCTACCACCGCTTCATCGTAATTGGTCATCGTGATGAAGCCGTAGCCTTTGCACTTGTTCGTCTGGAGATCTCTGATCACTTTGACGCTTTGGACAGCTCCGAAGGGCCCGAACAGCTGCCATAGGACGTTCTCCTCCGTCTCCGGAGCTAGATTGTAAACGAAAATACACCATTCCGAGCCTACAGCGCCCGGTAGTACTCCTCCGAGCAGTTCTCCCGCCAACGGACTGTAGCGTTGGAGACCTTTATTGATGGCTAAAAGAGACTTGCCTGAACTGAATCTTCCAAGCGGCGCCGGGAAGCGAAGTGCGGCCGGAAGGTAGGCAGCCAGTGGCGCCAAAGCCTTCCCGTTGTTACTCGGGTTGTTGGCGAACTTAACTGTAATCGGTTCCGTGGCTCCTTTGGGCACGGTCCCGTTCAATTCCTGGATAGCGCGTTCGGCTTCGACGCGTTGGTCGAACCGGATGAAACCAACGCCTTTAGACAGGCCCTGCTCCCCGCCGGTGAACGGTCGCCCGCCAGAGTTCTCGCACAGGATGCGTGACGTGATGATGCGCCCGTACGGGCTGAACAGTCGCTCCAGCTCCTGCTGGGTCATAGTCTTCGGTAATCCCGAGACGTATAGATTGGCACCTTTGATAGCTTCACTACTCGGCCGAGCATAGGACACCTTAATGGTTTTGTTCTGGAGCCGAAGTCCGTTTAAAGTAGCGATCGCCTTCTCCGCATCCTCGGGTCTGTGGTAGTTGACGAAAGCGTAGCCCAGGCTCTGGCCGCCTCCATGCAGTGCATGGTTCAACGCGTCCGGGAACGCTGCACCTTTGTTCCTGATCAACTTGCACGATTCCACCTCCCCGATGCTGGAGAAGAGGCTACGAATCTCCTCCTGGGTCATGCTCTGTGGCAGGTAGTTTATGATCAGGTTGGTCTTGGATTCCTCGCCGGAGCCGTTCGTCTGCTCGCTGTCGCCTTTAGACATGGTGGCGGCTTAAATCATAAACGGAAAGAACGAAAGGGAAACGAAAAATGTCGGAAAATAAAAGATGACGGGCACACGTCCGGTGGGTAAGCGCGCGCGAGAGTATCTGGGGGTCGGGGGTTCGTGGAGGGTTGACGCGTGCGCGGCGATATCGACCCGCCCGGGGGTTGCCGGGGCTTACATAACGGGCGGCCATTCACCCCACCCGGTTGATATAGTGTCCGAAAAAACTAGATACAACCCTCGGGACATCGATCCGTGAGCCTTGGGTCGTAGTTACACGTCACTTGCAGCGTAATCACGCTTTTTTATGCGCCGTAAAGTTTTGGCTCGAGAAATAGTTTGGGGAGCCAAGCTTAAACGGCCCAAGATTTCGGTGTGTATTGGATCGCTTAAACTATTCTCTCGGCTTCTTAAACCAGGCTATTGGGGTACCAGGGAATATAAAACTTGGTGTAGCAATAATAATCGTAAATAAAGATAAGAAATATTCTCGACGTAAAATAACAAAGGCATGGTCTAAATAATAATGAATTATATAAGTAAATAAGGAAAAAGCTTCGTGTTTGGGCTTTTTATGTAAAGCTCAGCAACACAATGAAAGTGTGTAGGAGTTTTTAAACGGAATTACTTTGGGTTATCTGGTTTTATGGTTCGGATAGTGCACCGTTATTTTTATTTTTTCTATATTTCATTTCTAAGGGGTCTTTTGTACAAAATTCATATTCATCAATTTAAGGCACATCGTCAACCCTTATGTT
The DNA here is from genome assembly GCA_910592155.1 of Ypsolopha scabrella. Taxonomy (NCBI): domain Eukaryota; kingdom Metazoa; phylum Arthropoda; class Insecta; order Lepidoptera; family Ypsolophidae; genus Ypsolopha; species Ypsolopha scabrella. The sequence goes on from OU342983.1 coordinate 20,862,900, forward strand.
TACCGTTTGTGTATAATGTCGTTGTCATAGTATTGAAGATTTCTTGATCTGATCTGATCTATAAATTTATAAGTTTTCTTATTCAATCAAAAATAACTTATAGAGAACATTGCATTGTATAAGTTTAAACTGCAAGATTGATTTATAAAAAAAAAACCTTAGTTTTTATAAAATGATACTGAGTAGCACTTTTTAAATTGTAATTTACACGTGTCTCAACAAATAAACATTTGATTATTTTATTATTTATACATATACCACGACATAAAATACCGTTTTATTATAAACTTTAGAGGTAATATCGAAAACTGGCACCCAAAATACCAAAGAAACGTGACACCCATTTCAAGGATTCCTATAGAAACACGTACTACATTTCAGCAATACTTTCACGAAAAGGGTGATAATTCCAGAACCCAAAGCTGCCAATGGCGGGCCAGCAGATACCTGCATAATGTGGTACCTATGTGGATATCGAGCCAGTCAGCTGGGAGTCACCAAAGAAACTATAGACATTTTTTGTATTTTTTTATTCGCGTGAATAAATAAATGTGGAACCGTCTAAGTTCTTGGGGTCTATTTCAAAAACGAAACTAGTTAGGAATTTGAAATTTTCTATATATTGCTATATACAGTATTTACACAAAAAATACTGAAAACGCCAATCCCACTAATATTATAAATGCGAAAGTTTGGATGAATGGATCGATGGATGGATGGATGTTTGTTACTCTTTCACCCTGTAACTACTGAACCGATTGGGCTGAAATTTTACATGAATGTAGTTCTAGACCTGGAATAGGACATAGGCTACTTTTTATCCCATAAATCAGTTCCCATAGGATGAAAATGAGCTTTCAAATTTCTATGGAAAAGTGATGTGTCACGACGAATACTTACGAAACCGATTAGGCTGAAGTTTTACATAAATGTAGTTCTATACTCCTGAATAGGATAAAAACTACTTTTTCTCTTTGTTCCCATGGAAAAACTATAAAAGTTTTCAACGCGGGTGAAACCGCGGGCAAAAGCTAGCTTTTAATATAGGTTTAGGATTATGTACCCGAATACTTGACCAACTTAATTTTGCAGTTTTGTTTTGTAGATAATTATGAGATTATAATTTTATTCAAGTGAAATCACTTAATCTTTTGACTTATTTGAATGGTACGGAAACATCAGGGCGCGGGCGCGAGCCGTTTTTTCATTATATGTTTTTGTTTACTTTAAAGACAAATAAACAGGAACACACTAGGGAATGGAACAATCTTCGTTTTCTTATGTAACTTTAAACTACCAGCCTGTCTTTCCGTATATTTCCCCGAGGCCACACTGCTCATACAATCACACAATAAACGGCAGTCCGCAGTTTCAGCAGTAGCTTACTTCCGACCGTCGGACGTTTTGCAAGTTAGAATAGCAAGGAGTTTGCAGGTGAGGTCCGAAGGGTTACCGCTTCTCGTTTCACGAATATATTTTGGGTATTTGTTCCCTTTTGTGCTAGTCATTTTCCCGAACGTGGTTCCTGTTTGCACCTGTGCCTCACAGTTTGTTCGTTCCTTCCGCAGTACAAATGCGGAACCCTAAAAACATTTTGGTAAATAACAATAATATTCATGCTAAAGCAACATCAAGACTACAAAATGGTAGCGCCTGACAAAAAATTGGGTTCCGTAACATTAGTTTAATTTTACTTTAGAGTATGTATTACACAATCTCACAAAATTTTAAACTTATATTTAAGTAAGAGCCAAAAAATAATGCAACTTTTTTAAGTTCCTTGTATTAGGACCCACATTGAATAATTTTTTAAATTTTTTGCTTTTTTCCTTATAGAAGCTAGCTATAGTTACGCGTATTCCGTGAAAATTTCAACTTTCTCTAGATCCATGACGATTAAAGCTGTGACAGACGGATAGATAGACAGACAGCCCTCCACAGTCGAGCCAGGCATCATCTCTACTCTACCACCTGCCAACGCAAGCCTGAAATGAAATGTAGGTATGTCGGTCTAGCAACGGTCACCGTTACTCGCCATGGAAAGACCCTTATGGCGAGAGGGACTGGTTGCGGGAGAAATAGCAGACTCGGTTTGAAATTAAAAAAAACTAAAATATCTATCAGAATTTCATACTACCAAAGTTTAGATATTGCGACAATCCATCTAAAGAAGTTATTCGGGGGAGAGCAAGAGAACAGCTCTCAGGCAAAACCAGGCGGCCCACCATTGCCTGAGACCGATGGATGGCGGTATATCCATCCCCAATTGCCGAGCCTTATATAAAACAGACTAGTGACGGGCAGCGGCGTCACTGGTGCAAGGGTTTCGGCACCGCGCTCACCAACCCACCTGCCCAGCGTGTGTGAGTATGGGCATTTCTTCCAGGGGGACCGCCAAGAGTGGTGAAATCCTGGAAAGGCCTATGTCCAGCAGTGGACGAAACAGTCTGATGGATGGATGGATGGATCTAATAAAATACCTTTGCGGTCTGTATGTCATTCTTAAATGTCAAACATTAAGAAAAAGTGTCGATGAAGACCTCATTTTAATAATTTTGTATCATGCGAAATTTATGCAATGCTTCTGTACTACTTGGAATGTACTCTCACAGTTTAAAAATACATGCTTGCGGGTTGAGAGTCCGAACTAATTGCTCGAAAATTGTATGTAGCTACATACAATTTTAATTTAATTTCTCTTTCACTTACCTCCCGCGTCTCGCCCCGCAGGCCCCGCACAATTGCTCTGTCTAAGCGCTTTCGCTGGACAACTGTATGGATTTTTAAACTGCGGTACAAGATTCCAAGATGTATCAAACTTGGTTCTTCCGAGGTTTAGAAAGTAAATAAGCAACAACACTCACGTAGCTACGAATATCTCGACCTAAACAAACTCGATACAAATAAATAGGTAGCTTTATTAACATTTTGCTGAAGGTCTGGCAAGTCCACGGCACGGGTACTATTTTTACATTTACTAGTAAGTACTCCTTGGAAATCAGGTATTTTTTGATTAAGGCACTTCGTGTTTGGTTATGTGAAGCAATAGTACTGTTGAAACTAAATTACAATGTTGTTTAAGATAAATGCCTTCTCGCAAAATCAAAAATAGACCAAGAGCGAGTGGAACTCGCGCAATTAGAGTTCCGTGCCAATAATATTAAATCACTTTTTCTGAAACTATTATATTGCCGAAAATACGTGCAGTTTTTCGCTTATCTTTGACTCTATTAATATCTAAAGTTTAGCTTTGGTCATTTCTTATCACTAAGACCACTATAACAAAAATTAAAAAAAAATTATTTTTGGAAATTTTTATCTTTCAAATTATACCCTAAACTATATATGTATTAATTAAAGTAGTATACTTTGTAAACATATTATTTATGTTGCCTTGAAATAAATTATTACTTTCTTACTCGAATCGTACAGTTTCTTTGGAGGCAAACAGGCTTACGCGACGGTTTCCCCTTTTCCTGAAAAACGAGGCCAGCCCTAGACTGGAACCAGCACAATTTAAATGTTAATTTTAAAATATTCCATCTACCCAGAGGCGGTAGGCGCTCCAGTACATGCCGTGAACTGTTTTATCTAGATAATAGCTAGTCTTCCTTCCGTACGCTCACAAGAAAAGGAAGTTGCTATTCTTTGGTAAGAAGTTTTAAAAAGTGTTGGGAGTTAATGGAAATTTGCCAACTTTTATGAGTTTTTAAATTTTCTAATTATAAAACTACCTAAAAGTGATTATACTGATAAAGTCTTCTTTATTTCTGCTGTCTTTAGTTAACATAAAATACAAAGAAATAGGCGATTTCACCTTTTAAAGAGTTTTGTACACTTGGCCTCGCCAGTTAGAAAATGGGAAAGCAGGTCCAGGGGCATTGTAAAAATCTACGGAAGTCGGTATCAGACGAATGACTGATACTAGCAACTATATACTAGTGACCACGCTCCCGCTACGGCTACTCGTGACGTCACAGTGACAATGTCATGGCCGAAGCCTCCCTACCACTAGTCGAAGTGAAAGGTTCCGTCAGTAGGTGTCGGTCTAACTGTCCAGGGTTCGACAGGCACGTTTGCAGTAATCAGTGGTTGTAGCTCAGTTTACGTCAATCGGGGAGGCTCCTTTCATGAACTCCAAAACGTAATAAAGGCAAATTCGTACAAGTATTTGTAGAATAGAATCCTAGAAAATACATAATGAATATTTCCTTTCCTACAGTCCGTAGCCTACGAAGCGTCACTCGTAGCAGTTACTACGGCGTAGCACGTAGCAGACGCGGGTCGCCTACTTTGAAGTACTTAGAACCCTGCACGCCACACTGTAGAGATAAGCCTTATTCATATTCATTTATTTATTGCATATCACATTGTGGTCTTAGATGGTATGTTTATATAGTAAAATGTACAAAAATATGACGCCCTGCAAGGACGCAGCAACTTACTATCTTATTTTAATCAATTTAAGTACTATAACAGTTACACATATTTATTATCTACTACTCATAACATTGTACATAGTTTCTTAATTTATATAATTTTACAGATTTATATAATTATTATAAGAATATACATATTATATTGAAAATCTGGTTGGTGGAATTGTTAATTATCATTGAAGAATTCGTTTACAGTGTAATAACTTTTGCCTTTAAGATAATGTTTCTATGAATGTACTGTACGACTCTGAATTTTTTATATAATTTGGGATAGAATTGTATATCTTAATCACCATAGAGTGGGGTCCGGACGTACACACCTTTAATTTTGAAGAAGGCGCTTTCAGTTTTGTTCTGGTCACGGTTGTTTCTCTTTATTATCATCTTGGGAGAGTATAAGCTTTCATGAGTCCTGACAAGTTTGCATGATTCTAGTATATAGATCCTATTACCAAACTGTAATACTTTATAAAGTGGGGTTTGCAAGAATCCATTTGATTTATGTTAGTTAAAATTCTAATACATTTCTTTTGTAAAATAAAAATATCGTCTATATTTGTGGAATTTCCCCATAGAATAATTCCGTAGGAGAGTCTGGAGTGTGCATATGCATAATACGCTGAGAGTGATGTTTTGAAGTCTGTTACCTTTTTTAAATGATTAAGTGCATAGATAAAAGAAGACAATTTATTTGATAAGTTTTGCACATGCATTTTCCAATTTAAGTAACTACCTAGGTCGATACCTAAAAGCTTTGCTGAGTCGACTGTTTTTATTTCAGTGTTTTTATATTTATAATTTATTTGTAAAGGTGTTCTTTGGTGAGGCCGGAATTGTATTATTTTTGTTTTATCAAAATTAATCTTAAGGTTATGGTATTCTAGCCAGTCTCCTATTCTGTTTAAAGTTTAATTAAGTTTTCCCTTCAACTCTGTAACTTCCGAACAGGTTAGTAAAATGGGAACATCATCGGCAAATAACAGGCATTGTTCATTTAGTACTGTTGGTAGGTCATTTATGTAGTTTATCATATATGATATTCTGTAGTTTATCATACATTTTTTACAACTACTTTTCTAACACAACATTCGAATAGAACCAGACCTCATCGCGATATTTCAAGGTCAAGGTGGAATATTATTTAGATGAGCCTAGACAAGTCCTTTTTAAGGTTCCGTACCCAAAGTACTAAGCCTCAACTGTCTGTCTGTCTATCTGTCCGTCTGTCAGTAGGGGTCTACAGCTTCAACCGTAATGGGAAAAAAACCGGAAAAGTGCGAGTCGGACTCGCCCATCGGGGGTTCCGTTAATTGTGATTTGATTACAAATGTATAGTTTTCAGATTCTTACCTATATTTGTAGTATAAGATGGTACTACTTGCCAAATTTCATAGTTCTAGGTCAACGGAAAATACCCTATAAATTTTGATTCCCTTGAGAGTGTTGAAATATACGTTTTTTGCGGTATAAACGATCGTATCTTTTTCTTACGTTAACTTAGAAATTTGTTTTTTTTTATAGATTCAAGGGACTGTAGATTTGAGTAAGTACATAGGTAACACTAAAAGTTTCCGGAACTGGCCACTTACATAAACAATATTTAAAAATTTATTGCAACATTTGAAAATAGAACTCTTTGGCTGTAGAATGCAGTTTGTTTCATCTGACTGACTTTTGTTTTTACTTTGTGGCGCCATTTAAAAAATTGTGTGTCTGCATCAACATGGATTTAACTCGGGAAAATTTTCGTAGTATGATTTTCTACGATTTTAAGTGTAATTTGACAGCTCAACAGAGCATCGCTCGGCTTGAAACAGCTTTTGGCAATGAAGCACCATGCAAGACGACTGTTTATAGCTGGTTTGCAGAATTCAAGCGTGGTCGTATCAATCTCAGTGACGAATCTCGCGATGGTCGGCCGTCCACCGCTGTGACCAACAAAAACATCGATGCTGTGCGCCGTATGATTGAAACAGACAGGCATGTGACCTACCATGAAATTCGCGCATCCTTAGAAATAGGCATGAGTCAAATACAATCAATCCTACACAAACATTTGGGTGTGAGAAAGCTGTGCTCGCGGTGGATCCCACACAACTTGACTGAGGCTCAAAAAACGGACCGCGTCACTTGGTTATTGCTACGATCCCAAAACAAAGCAGCAATCGAGCGTATGGGTCTTTCAAGATGAGCCGAAACCAACCAAAGTGGCGCGCGTGAAAAGTGCATCTAAGCGGATGATTGCTTCTTTTTTTAATAAAACTGGACACGTGGCTACTGTTGCTTTAGAGAATCGTCGTACCGTGAATAGTGACTGGTACACGACCATTTGTTTGCCGGAAGTTATTGACGAACTCCGTAAAAATAACCGTAAACGCCGTATCATCCTGCACCACGACAATGCTAGTTCTCACACGGCCAGACAGACAAACGACTTTTTGAAGACGAAAAATGTAGAACTCATGAGTCATCCTGCATACAGTCCCGACCTGGCACCTTGTGACTTTTTTCTGTTCCCAAAAATTAAGAACCAATTACGCGGTCAACGATTTTCATCACCAGAAGAGGCTGTCGAGGAGTATGAAAAACACGTTTCAGAGGTCACCACAGGGGAGTGGCACAAAAGTTTTCAAAACTGGTTTGATCGAATGAAAAAGTGCATAGACGCCAAGGGAGATTATTTTGAAAAACAATAAATTAATTTTGTAACTTTAATAGTATTTTTTCATATTCATTCCGGAAACTTATAGTGCGTCCCACGTATATGTTTAATTTCAACTCGATATCTCCACGTGTTCCCGAGATAAAGGGTCTTGACAGACAGACGGACGGACGGACGGACGGACGGACAGACAGACAGACGGATTACAAAGTGATCCTAAGGGCTCCGTTTTTTCCTCTTCAGGTACAGAACCTTAAAAAAGGTGAAATTTTCACAGGATACGTGTTACTATGGACTCTATCAGGACAAATAATAAAATATTAAAATAAATTAAATTAAAACGTTTCCCCATACAATAAACCTCTAAAAAGTTGCATTATTTAAACGTTATTGGTTTTGGCTCTTACTTGAAGACGGTAATAGAGACAAGTTTTAAATTTAATCAGATTGGACATACTTTAAAGAAATGAAAAATAATAAAACGTAGGGTTCTGTACGCAGACGATACCAAATTATTTGACAGGCCACCATTTTAGCGGTTTGTTTTTTGTGTAGCCTTGATAGTGCTTTGACATTGTATATTGTTGTTATTTACCATGTTTTTAGGGTTCCGCACCCATATTGTACGGTATTACGGAACCCTCGGTGTGTGAGTCCCACTCGCACTTGGCCGAATTATTATATAATTTCAAAATGTTTTACTGTTATCAAACACTTTTGACATTTTTACCTAAATTTTTAGACTAGAAAGACACAGCAGTCGTATAATCGAGTTGAGTCTTTATTATGAAATTAACCTTCTACCGGTTGTAAATAGATTGCGACCATTAAATGAAATCACATATTCTACCGACTCTACTGAACCACTTTTCCCAAGAAACCTCCAGCTGTTTGAGGTCAACGCTCTCTCTAAACTCGCCCGTATGTCGGTGCGTTAGGGTTCACGCGTTTTTGTTTGGAACTCAATTATTTCCTAAACTAAGGGTGTCCGTGGGTATGACTCTTGGGAAAAGTGGTTCAGTAGAGTCGGTAGAATATGTGGTTTCATTTAATGATAGCAGTCTATTTACACCCGGTATATTGAGTCACGTTATTGATCAATATTCGCTTTAGTTCAACAAAAACTGGCAAAACCCGGCGGCCCACTATTGGAAGAGTTTCGTATATGTTTGGGTGGTCGTAAGGATTTTGGGGCATTTAAGACGGCAATACACGCTAGTGACCTTGAAAGTCCAAATTGGTCAGACGTTATAAAATATATAAGGTCCTACCATTCAAAGAGAAAAAAAAACAAGAGATGATAGAGTAAAACGCAAATCCTCCCGAAGTTATTCGAGGGAGAGTAAGATAACAGCTCTCAGGCAAAACCAGGCGGCCCACCATTGCCTGGGACCAATGGATGGCGGTATATCCATCCCCAATTACCGGGCCTTATATAAAACAGACTGGTGACGGGCAGCGGCGTCACTGGTGCAAGGGTTTCGGCACCGCGCTCACCAACCCACCTGCCCAGCGTGTGTGAGTATGAGCATTTCTTCCAGGAGGACCGCCAAGAGGGGCGAAATCCTGGAAAGGCCTATGTCCAGCATTGGACGAAACAGGCTGATGGATGGATGGATGGAAGTATCAAGTTAGTTTGGTCCATATAACTACTCGTGGAATACGTTTGTGTTTTGAACATCGAGCTATTGAGTTTTAAACGGTATGCACGGCACGCATCCCTCGCCCTTGACCGGTTTATTTGGTTTGTATATCATCTTGTTGTACGGAGGGTTCTCTGTATCCCGTGTTGATCTCTCCGTCGCTCGACGGATTACTTATCAATATTCAAGGGAAATCATTTGTTGCTATAATACCTTCAATTTTTTTCTTTGCATACCTACTAAATTAACCGATGTCAGTTTCCTTGATGCCAACGAAGAGTTACTAAATAAGCTCGAACGCCTGCAAAATCTGGCTATTCGTTTTATATATGGCTTACGTAAATTCGACCATGTCTCCCTTTTCCGCAAAGAACTTAAATGGCTACCTATCCGTCAACGTCGTGATTTCCATATTCTCACTCAGCTTTTCAGTATTCTCACAAATCCTCGCTCCCCTTCTTATCTTCGTGAACGATTCGTACCACTGCATTTTTCTAGAGACAGGCCGGTTCGGACAAGTAGTGTCTCTCTACATAAGACTCCAGTGCACAAATCATGTGCTTTCGGCCAGTCCTTTAATGTCGTGGCTATCAGATTGTGGAACTCACTTCCCCAAAACATCCGTGACTGTCCAACAATTGGTATTTAAAAAAAAAGACTAAAAGAGCACTATCTTTCTCTTCCATAAGTGAATTTGTATAGTATGTAAGTGTGTACGTACATAATGTACACGCTATATGTATGTATATTATTACCTATATCTATTGTTTATGCAAAGATTAATGTATGTAATAGAATGTAGTTATGCTGTGTATGTATATGTAGGGATATATATATATATTTTAAATGTTTAATTTAATAGTGTGATAAGTAGTTTTGTGTACACGTATTATGATTTTTATTTATCAGAGAGGTTTGCTGCAAGAAATCTCTGCTTAGAGATAAGCTCCCCTGTGTACATCCTATTTCTAACTTCAATTGTAATTATATTTTTGTGTACAATAAAATATAAAAGTATGAATTAAACCAGGAATTCTTTTTAAATTAGACCTAGGTTTGGTATTTACTTAGTTAAAGATATTGATGAAAATTTAAAATTCTAATCAATTTATCATAATATACATAAATAAGGTTCTACAATAAGAAGTGAAAATAATTCTAGGGTAGATCATGTATCATGTAAAAAATATTTTTTTCACTTCCCAGTACCAAGTGGTTCAATCAGCTGACTAAATTTCTATGGAAAGATAAAAAAAAATTCGCGTAAAAGTTTTCTTTTGGTTTTGAACGCGACCGATCTATTAGGGATACTCTATCCATCCAAACATCAGCCTGTTTCATCCACTGCTGGACATAGGCCTTTTCAAGATTTCGCCACTCTTGGCGTTCCCCCTGGAAGAAATGCTCATACCCACACACGGGTTGGTGAGCGCGGTGCCAAAACCCTTGCACCAGTGACGCCGCTGCCCGTCACTAGTCTGTTTTATATAAGGCCCGGCAATTGGGGATGGATATACCGCCATCCATTGGTCCCAGGCAATGGTGGGCCGCCTGGTTTTGCCTGAGAGCTGTTATCTTACTCTCCCCCGAATAACTTCGGGAGGATTTGCGTTTTACTCTATCATCTCTTGTTTTTTTTTCACTTTGAATGGTAGGACCTTATATATTTTATAACGTCTGACCAATTTGGACTTTCAAGGTCACTAGCATGTATTGCCCTCTTAAATGCCCCAAAATCCTTACGACCACCCAAACATATACGAAACTCTTCCAATATGTTACAATGTTTATTTCCCTACATAAAGAAAAGGTTGTTTCACACAAATCGTCCTATTTCGTACAATAAAACCGGCCATAACTCGTCTTACGTGACAAGAAAAACGTTCCAAGGAAAAAAGAAAGCCTAAACGAAAAGGTGTGATTTTGCGAAAAACAGTTCCTTGATAAACTTCAACTTATTTACCTACGAAATACGAGCGGCTTTCAAATTAAAACCTTTACCAATCAAAAATAGACTCTATAACCAAAGAACTTATTACATCTTTAGAGCCGAACACGGAAATATTAGCTTGATAAATTACACAAGCTTGCAAACACAGCTCTATTGTCAAGTAATAGAGTTGAAATTACAAATAACTATGTACGAAACAGATTTTCACAAAAAATTTCTTAGTCTATTTTGGATTTTAAACTCTAATTTCATGACGATAGAGTTGCAATTTATTTGAAGTAAGGCTAGCGTTGCCCTTTTTGGCCACCATTCAGCTAGGGCTGGCCCATGTTTCCATTGAATATATATTTTTAGAACCAAATCGATTCGATTAATAAATTATTAATGAGAGCTTCACTGATTGTGGCCAATGATGGAAATTCCTGAATTATTAATTTTAAATCGAGACTGTTGTATTTCCGTTAATTTTACTTGTCATACGTATTTAATCAAGATTTTAGGTACACATAGCACGGTCACTATAAACTTAAGGGAATGAGACTTACCGTGTTTATTTTTATATATGTATATCAACATTTTTGGAAAATTTTAAAGAAAAGATGACAATGGGGAGTCAATTTTTTATAGAAAAGCGTTATTTATTCAATCTATCTTTCTGTATGCTTCTAAAGGTTGTCTGGAAGATTGCTAACAGCAATACGCGGTGTATTAAATTACTTTTCACAATGGTTACCAATTAAATTTTATCAGCAACCTATTCATATCGTGGTACAATGAAAACGCCCACATAACATGCCACTGCCAGCCGCCTCATACCCCAAAGTTACTTCCTCTCCCCGCGCCTAAGACCTCACCCCGCCGACACCCTCTACTTGTCGCTAAAGAGGTCAACAACATCAGCTGAGAAAATGGCCGACAGACTAAAACAAATCTAAGTTTACTGCTCAATCCTACTTTATTTCTAACAGTCTAGGGTTGGGTTTTATTTGACAAAGGGTGAGAATGATATGGCACAAAAACTTTGGCATATTTTCTTAGGAAAGTTTGATTTCTTTTATGTAATTTTCAGTAATAGGTTTGGGTAATCAAATTACGAGTTTTTTAGGGAGAAAAAGCACTTAAAAATTGTCAAAGAGAGTTTATGAAGTTTTGGCTCAGTCGTTTTGTTTGGATAAAAATAATAAAATAATTTTGTTTTTTAAAAGTTGTATAGATTGACATAATAAACTTCTTGGATATTAAAAACAAAAATAGATTCAGTATTTTATTTGCATCTGATAGTTTTTGGTGGATAAACGTCCAAAATAAAAATTTTCTGTGATAGAAAAGATTTATACATAATAAATAAATAAAAAAATAACCCTCTTAATTATACTTATTGCAGAAACAATAGATTGCAGTACATATAGTGGCTTGGATACATCTGACAGATTAACATTAACATTTTAAGTAAACCATCCATCCATCAGCCCGTGTTCGTCCACTGCTGGACATAGGCCTTTCCCGGATTTCGCCACTCATGGCGATCCTCCGTCCTCCTCATCCAGCCGCCACCCACAACGTCCTTCAGGTCGTCGGTCCAGCGGACACGAGGTCGTCCTACACTACGCTTTGCTGTACATGGTCTATGGTTAATTATACGTTAACGTTATTATTAAGTGTTTAGGTAAACACTTTGGAAAATTTCTTCCAACTCCTTATTTTTTGATTGTCCCCTATGCCCATTTCTTCTTTTTGCCAAAACTCCGTCAACGCTATACAAAACTGACAGCACGCACAAAACATTCGCAAAGCAGTCGTATAAGTTATTCCCCACGACGCCGACGCCGTTATACGTGGCTCGTCCTCGCTCCAGAATTATTCAACACGAACATAAATATTACGCGAACCCCATTTATATTTGCGTGCTGTCGGGCACAGAGTAGAGAAAATATAGAGAGATTTTTATGAATACTTAGTTTTACTCGTCCTATTTCAGAACTACTTCATGAGTATCAAAGTAAGTCATTCGTCCATTAACGACTTCCGAAGTACGGATGTCTCTGGACTGGACAGACTGATAACGCATCGCCTGCTTTCACTCTTCCGATTTCTGTGATGGCGCGCTTCATCTTAAGGTTCCTAAGCGCTTTTCATCGTGCGCAGCAATAGCTAAGCGCAAACTCATTTTTTTTTGAAAATTGTTTTACTCTTTTTTGGTTGGTACTAGTGCGAAACGTGGACCGGGACATAAAAAATTTAAGAAATGATTGAAACATTTGAAACGTGGTGCTGGAAGCGGATGGATAGGATTAGTTGGATAAAGAGAAGGACCAATGGGGAAGTGCTGGAACGAGTTAAAACAGGGGTCACTGAAAATATGAGATGGAAGATAATGGTTAGATTAAAGGTATAATGGGAAACAGAAGGGAATAAAGGAAGAAGCAGACCAGGGATCAAGTCCAGTGACAAAAAGGCCGCGTTAATAAGAACTGAAGGAGCTGACTCTGGACAGATGCTATAGCAAAAAGAGCTAGGCCTTTAAAAAAATATGATAGTTGGTTCTAGGGCAGTGCCAAAGAGAGCCAAAAAATTCTTTGGGAAATAATGTAAAACCTTGCGTGTTCACTGAAAGACGTTGTAGACTCTACCTTTAGCTGACTCTATGTCTCCAGTAACAGAGGGAGAAATGTGCAGATTTCATATCAAAAGCTCGCCTTGTATGGATAGCGGACTGTATGTCACTAGTATATGTTGTAGACTCTACATTTAGCTGACTCTATCTCTTCGGTAACAGAGGGAGAAATGTGCAGATTTCATATCAAAAGCTCGCCTTGTATGGATAGCGGACTGTGTGTCACTAGGATATGTTGTAGACTCTACATTTAGTTGGCTCTGTGTATTACTTAACCGAGAAATTATTAAATTGCAAATATTAGATGAAAATATAATATATTGTCGTAACATGTAGCTCCGAGGAGGTGCTAGAGGTATTTTGTCGATGATCGATGATTCTTACGTTCTAAGATAATATCGTGAGCTCAAAACATTACTTCGACCACAAATTGGTCAATACATTTTAGGTTATGCAGGTGTTATCGGTGTTATCATTCAGCGTTAAAGCAAGTTATCATAATACAGACCGCATTGGTAATTTAATAGAAATAGGATTATATGTAATTTAATTTATAAAAATTATTAAAAATTCAAATGCTCCACAAAATTAAGGGTAAATAACTCCCGAATGAGCTCATTCAAATTTCAAAGCTAATAAAAAATAAACAATAATAATCATATTTATAAGTTAAATTAATTATCTATTTAGGAAAATGACACAAAATAATTCAAAATATGATAAAAATATGTTCTCCTCCCTACTTAGCTACCATTTCCTGTTTTCCTATAGAATGCGTGTACGCACTTATAATTAGTTTACGCTATCTGTATCTCCCCGCTCCGTCGCTCACAGGGAAAGGGTCAGCACTGAAACCCTTTCAAATATGTAAAATTAGACCGGGAGCTGAAATCAAGATTTATAAATGTCAGGTTAGGACTTCCTTTGATACAGCCAAATTCACATTGGAGACTCGGTAAGTAGCAACGACCAAGGTTCAATGTCCCTTTTTGCGAAATACCCAAAATAAAATTTAGACTTACTCTACTAGTTCAGCTCTACCACCTAAAGGAGGTACCACCATCTTACTCGAAAATCCTCCCGAAGTTATTCGGGGGAGAGTAAGAGAACAGCTCTCAGGCAAAACCATTGCCTGGGACCGATGGATGGCGGTTTATCCATCCCCAATTGCCGAGCCTTATATAAACCAAACTGGTGACAGGCAGCGGCGTGAATGGTGCAAGGGTATTGGCACCGCGCTCACCAATCCGCCTGCCCAGCGTGTGCGAGCATGGGCATTTCTTCCAGAAGGACCGCTAAGAGTGGCAAAATCTTCGAAAGGCCTATGTCCAGCAGTGGACGAAACTGGATGGATGGATGGTACTAACTGGTTGAGTCGAAGTTGTTCTTTGACAAGTGGCACAAAAAAATATTGAATAATAATAAAAATATTTCCAAATAGTACGTTTTCTGGGCGACTTGGGCAGGTTAGAATAAAGACAAACAAAGAATAGAATATACTCATTTATTTGCTTTGGAAAAGGAAGGTTGTACAATGGTACTTACATAAGTTTTCGTCTTATCCAGCTAATTAATTAATAGAGCTTGCAAATTTTAAATTGTAGACATTTCAATTAATATACTCATAACCAGAAATTTTACGTACGAATAAAAGCTATGGAGCTGCATCTCACGTACATACAGGGAGCCACCACCGAAATGAGAAAATCACGGTTTTTTATCTTTTGATTTTGTAAGAATATGCTCAAAATATGATTTTGATTTGATTTTGTTATAATTGTTTGTTTATGATTTAACTTTTTGTTATTTCCATGTTCATGTTTTGTTTAACTGTATATCAATTATTATTATTTTTTGAAATTATTGATATATGTATTGTAATAGAATTGCATAGCGCATTGGATTAACTGTAATGTTATCAATTTTAATTGAATAAATAAATCATCATGATTAAATTCACTTGTACTTGTTTCACTGGTTTTAATTTTAAGGTTTACACGTTGATCCCGACCGGTTTCGGTTAATACACCATTCTCAAGGGATACAGAAATTCAGGAAATTAAACTTCCTGAAATTAAGTTTCACCAAGTGCCGACAATCGCAAGTATAAATTATATTTAAAAAATGTAAAAATAAATAAATAAATCTCTCACATGACGGACCATATCGAGCTCGATAGCGCTCGATACAGTGCTCTGTCTCACTTTGTTGATCGACCTAAAGAGGGACAGACAGTGTATATCGAGCTGTCAAAGCTACCACGCTATGTTAGGTACCCAGGACAGAATTATCTGTTTTATTTTTTCCTTTTTTCTTACGTTTGGCCGCGTCTGATGGAAAGTGTCGATGAGAACTGGGATAAAGTGCGCTCGCCCAGAAAGTGGGAGAGTGAAAGCTGCTTCCGAAAAATCTACGGAAATCGGTAACAGATGAATGACTTATACATACTGTTGCATGTAACCATCTTCCGGTACGGGTACTTGTGACGTCATACCGGAACATGACGAGTTGTTTAGCGGCATGGTTCCGTCATAGGGGAAAGAAGTGAAAGGATTTTTCAGTTATTCGGGTGATGGTTTAACTATCCAGAGTGCGCCAGGCGTATTCAGTGATTATAAAATCTCATTTACGCATTTGCCCACAAATGGGTATCCTAAAAAAAATGCATGCATTAATAAATAAATAAAGAATAGATTTATTAATTTAAATTATATTAACAATATTATTTAACAATTTTTAATTTGTACTAATGATTTCTAATACATAATTCATAGTATTTTAAGCATGGGAATTAATGAAAGTATTATTATTATTATCTCATTTATACTAAATTATTTATCTCAGTTTACGCCGTCTTGGGAGACTCCTTACATGCACAAAATTATTCCACGCATTTTTTAAATTAATAAATATTACAATATCACAGTGATATTTTACATTTAAGTTAAAACTTAGATTTATCAATGTTCTGCTTCTAAATGATAAGTTACATTGCATAGTAATTAGCAATACTCGTTTTGTCTACCTAGCTTTTTATGCAGATGCTGGGCTGTGTCATCAGATCTACCTTTTGTCTGCGTTATCAATTATCAGTCTGTATTTTCTTCGATTACCTAATTTAAAAAACTAGTTTTAAATTTAAAAAATGCTGCAGTCATCCTGACCTTCTTGAAAGTGAAACCTTATAAACTTAATGTAGCTCCCGTACTATCTGCTAAAAAGCTCGCAACCCTTATATTAGCATTTTTAAACGAAGGGTGAACCCTACGCCCTTGGTTAAAAAGTACTTTAAAAAACAACAATGGGTTTAAAAAATTGAGTGTCCAGTCTTGCATAAAAGATTAATAATGTATGTAGGTCACATGGCAGGGGCTTTGTTCGGACTTTTGACTTGTGCCAAATTGAACCGGTCTATCGAATATTGGGTCAAAAATCATGTGGAACCAATTTTGGAACCCTGGGAGTCGCTTGGATATTGACTAATCTGAAGACCAATTCGTTATTCCCATCTTATACCTGTTAATTTCAAAATCACTCAAGATCTTGCTGAGCAAGGCCTATTGTTCTATTATATGGAAGTTACAACAAAGCTGGTAACGATAAGGGATATGGCTAAATTTGGATTCACAGAATAATAGACAGGCACCTCTCTGATGCCAAATTATGTCGGTCTGGCTGCGCGAAGTGGTTGCATTATCTATATTTCTGGTACCTGAAAATCTAGTTATGGTGACCGAAAAAGAACGATAATGTAAATTATTATTAAATGGCTGAATATTGTGTGTGGAGTGTGCACACCATAGAGACAAAAAGACATTGCCTACCCTGACATATACGCGTTTACGTTTTTATTTACGCGTTTATAAAGCCCAAACTCGAAGAGTCTGCTTTTGTCCGTTGAGGAGATCCCGTACCCATCTTCCAGTCCCATCATCAGACCTTGGTCTCCATGTTTTACCAAAGTGCTGATAAAGACCAATCAAATAAGCTCAAACTCGAAGGTTCTGCTGTTGTCCGTCAAGGAGATCCCGAACCCACCATCCAGTCTCATCAGCAGACCTTGGTCACCATATTTTACCCAAGTGCTAATAAATACCAATCAAATAAGCCCAAACTCAAAGGGTCTGCTGTTGTCCGTTGAGGAGATCCTGTACCCATCTTCCAGTCCCATCATCAGACCCTGGTCTCCATGTTTTACCAAAGTGCTAATAAAGGCCCATCAAATAAGCCCAAACACAAAGTGTCTCCTGTTGTCCGTTGAGGATATCCTGTACCCATCTTCCAGTCCCATCATCAGACCCTGGTCTCCATGTTTTACCAAAGTGCTAATAAAGGCCCATCAAATAAGCCCAAACACAAAGTGTCTCCTGTTGTCCGTTGAGGATATCCTGTACCCATCTTCCAGTCCCATCATCAGACCCTGGTCTCCATTTTTTACCAAAGTGCTAATAATGACCAATCAAATAAGCCCAAACTCGAAGAGTCTGCTGTTGTCCGTTGAGGAGATCTCGTACCCATCTTCCAGTCCCATCATCAGACCCTGGTCTCCATGTTTTACCAAAGTGCTAGTAAAGACCAATCCAATAAGCCCAAACTCAAAGGGCCTGCTGTTGTCCGTTGAGGAAATCCTGTACCCATCTTCCAGACCCATCATCAGACCCTGGTCACCATGTTTTACCAAAGTGTTAATAATGACCAATCAAATGAGCCCAAACTCGAAGGGTCTGCTGTTGTCCGTTGAGGAGATCCTGTACCCATCTTCCAGTCCCATCATCAGACCCTGGTCTCCATGTTTTACCAAAGTGCTAATAAAGACCAATCAAATAAGCCCAAACTCTAAGGGTCTGCTGTTGTCCGTTGAGGGGATCCTGTACCCATCTTCTAGATCCATTATCTACCCTGGTCTCCATGTTTTACCAAAGTGCTCATAATGACCAATCAAATAAGCCCAAACTGAATGGGTCTGCTGTTGTCCGTTGAGGAGATCCTGTATCCATCTTCCAGTCCCATCATCAGACCCTGGTCTCCATGTTTTACCAAAGTGCTAATAAAGACCAATCAAATAAGCCCAAACTCAAGGGGTCTGCTGTTGTCCGTTAAGGAGATCCTGTACCCATCTTCCAGTCCCATCATCAGACCCTGGTCTCTATGTTTTACCAAAGTGCTAATAAAGACCAATAAAATAAGCCCAAACTCAAAGGGTCTGCTGTTGTCCGTTGAGGAAATCCTGTACCCATCTTCCAGATCCATCATCAGACCCTGGTCACCATCTTTTACCAAAGTGTTAATAATGACCAATCAAATGAGCCCAAACTCGAAGGGTCTGCTGTTGTCCGTTGAGGAGATCCTGTACCCATCTTCCAGTCCCATCATCAGACCCTGGTCTCCATGTTTTACCAAAGTGCTCATAATGACCAATCAAATAAGCCCAAACTGAATGGGTCTGCTGTTGTCCGTTGAGGAGATCCTGTATCCATCTTCCAGTCCCATCATCAGACCCTGGTCTCCATGTTTTACCAAAGTGCTAATAAAGACCAATCAAATAAGCCCAAACTCAAGGGGTCTGCTGTTGTCCGTTAAGGAGATCCTGTACCCATCTTCCAGTCCCATCATCAGACCCTGGTCTCTATGTTTTACCAAAGTGCTAATAAAGACCAATAAAATAAGCCCAAACTCAAAGGGTCTGCTGTTGTCCGTTGAGGAAATCCTGTACCCATCTTCCAGATCCATCATCAGACCCTGGTCACCATCTTTTACCAAAGTGTTAATAATGACCAATCAAATGAGCCCAAACTCGAAGGGTCTAGTGTTGTGCGTTGAGGAGATCCCGTACCCATCTTCCAGTCCTATCATCAGACCCTGGTCACCATCTTTTACCAAAGTGTTAATAATGACCAATCAAATAAGCCCAAACTCTAAGGGTCTGCTGTTGTCCGTTGAGGGGATCCTGTACCCATCTTCTAGATCCATTATCATACCCTGGTCTCCATGTCTTACCAAAGTGCTCATAATGACCAATCAAATAAGCCCAAACTGAATGGGTCTGCTGTAGTCCGTTGAGGAGATCCTGTACCCATCTTCCAGTCCTATCATCAGACCCTGGTCTCCATGTTTTACCAAAGTCTTAATAAAGACCAATCAAATAAGCCCAGATTCAAAAGGTCTGCTGTTGTCCGTTAAGGAGTTAACTAACCATATGGTCAAGGAACGCCGATAAAGCAGCTAAGCAGCGTTTTTTCTCCCGACATGGTTCACAAATATTGAATTTTCAAACTGAAAACTTACTTTTATTAAAATAGAATAAACCCTCTGTTACTCAACAATAGTATATCTTTTTATAAAAGAAAGAATTTTTTGAATCGGTTCAGTAGTTCCAAAGTTTACCTCAAACATACAAGCAAACTAACAAATCTTTCCTCTTTATATAATATATAGTGTAGAGTGTAGATGTAGATTACAGTTTATTTGAGACACTTTTTATGGCGTTTTTGGGTCCATCGTAGTCCATCGCTCAATTTAGTCAGACTATTGGTAGAGAATTCCTAGTGGAAGTTGCCGCGAGCCACTGCGCACTAAACTAGCTCATAAGGTGGTCAGGCGGGAACCTTGCTGACTATACCATACATGGTGTTTAGCATGTCACACGACTTTTTAACTACCTCATTCACTATAAATATTAATGTTTTATGATCTATTTCATTTCACTAAAACTCGTGCCGCAGTAAAGCAGCCGTTTTATACAGGTTTTAAATGAATCCCCTCTTTATTGAATAGTATGAATGACTAATAGAACAAAAAATGCGTAAAAATAAAGTTCTTTTTTTTTGTTTCTCTAATTTCGGATGAATGGCCAACCTACGTAACGCAACATGTGACTGACAATGACAATAGACCGTACATATTCCCAGCGGTAAATAATGCACATAGGGCTATGTAGCTTCGGCTTCGTTAGTGCTTCTTTTGACGTTCGATATATTTTTTTTATTAAGGATTATGTCATGTCGTGACAAAAGAACAAAACATGTATTTTTTTATTTCGAATATGCTTAGAACAGTTTCCCTTGTTATAGCTAGGAGGTTCATTTTCAACCTGTATGATCCCTCAGTCTTTTGCAATAAGAGAGTTTGATATTAGCATACAAAATCGCCGCTATATCACGGCACCGCTCTCTTAGGAAACCAGGGCTCGGCCAACCATGCCGTATCAAGTGCCGTCATAATTTTTCGTCTGTTGTCTATGACAACAAATACCAGATTTATAGCCATCAGTGAACCTCAGCCAACTACTAGACAAGTAAAATACTATACCAAATAGACTTGGCGTGAGACGATGTTCATTCGCTATTGATCTATTGAAACAATCATTTCAAACTATGATAGAAATAAATTTATACGTTTTAAAAACTTGGCGATTTATCCGTCGCAAGGAGATAACAAAGTCTCAGACTCGTCTTGAATACACTAAGCGCCCTCTAGGCGCCAAGAGGCTCACTACTAAGTGAGCGTCTATACATCGTTGCGGTATGGGAAAGCACATGGGTAAATTCGCAGGTTGTGTTGAGAACTGGATAGCTCAGTGGAAGAACAACCGCCCAGTAAGCGAGAGAGATTTACTTTTCTGTTTTTCTATACTGCAATGATATAAAATTTAATTTATAATCATTTCAAAACTTTAAGACTACATAGGTAGTAAGAAATTAGATTTTAAAACAGTAGAACACACAAATACCGTTCCGAGAAATAAACATATTATAAATGGGGACTTTTCCAAGACGATAACAGAGCCCAAAACGTGATAGACAAAGATTCGCTGCAACAAAAATATGCGTCTCTGGAGTCCGGATAGTGCAAAATATGAGAAAATTATACTTTTTACATGGAAGAGATGACGAAAAATAAATTAAAACTAAAATTGTATAACTGTATTTGGTGTAAATTGTATTTGGTGAAAAAAATCATAAAAATCAATTTAAGCATTTGAAAGGAATTTTCTGTGTAAATTATATTATTATATTAAATAAAATAACTTGGTTTTTGTTGTCAAAGGAGAAAATGTAACTCATATTTTTTGATTATATTATGCCAATCAAATACATTTTTAATGTATTTGGACCACCTGTATAGCAAGAGTAGGTCTTCAAAGACAGGTCTAACATTGCAGTTTGAGTTGGTATTCGCCTTAAAAGGGAACCCATTTGAAATACGCGGCCTCTCCATCCATCAGCCTGTTTCATCCACTGCTGGACATAGGCCTTTCCAGGATGTCGCCACTCTTGGCGGTCCTCCTGGAAGAAATGCCCATACCCACACACGCTGCGCAGGCGGGTTGGTGGGCGCGGTGCCGAAACCCTTGCAGCAGTGACGCCGCTGCCCGTCACCAGTCTGTTTTATATACATAAGGCCCGGCAATTGGGGATGGATATACCGCCATCCATCGGTCCCAGGCGATGGTGGGCCGCCTGGTTTTGCCTGAGAGCTGTTCTCTTACTCCCCCCCGAATAACTTCAGGAGGATTTGCGAGTAAGATGGTGGTACCTCCAAAGTCGAGCCCGGCATCAGCTCTACCACCTATACGTGGCCTCTACCACGCAAATAATAAAAAAATCAAGTAATCAAATCCAAGGGAGAAATCATTTTTTCAACGTTTTTAGTGTTCCTTACCACAAAATGAAAAAAACGGAACCCTTATTTATCGTGAGAGATAATCTAATACCTCATACAGAAGTTACGGCTCAACTGTGCTGTCAAAAAATCAGGCTTCTAACTCAACTCGTCTTGCCGACTTACCTAGTGTTCAGTACGAATTTGGCTATATAAACGAATACATGTACTACGTAGATAAGACTAGATTCAAATTATAGCTAGTTAAGGATCTGTTATTAAACTATCACCTGAATTTTAGTTTTTTCTTTAAATTATTTTATTTTAATCATTTGTAAAGAATATGAAAAAAATTTTTTTTCTCCGCTAATAGCAATAAATATCTAGAACGATACAATGATACGATGATACGATGCTTGCAGCATTTAGTATGAACTTTTATAAAAGGTTTTCTGTTTTCCTAAACCCTAAAACGATATACATTACTTTAATGTGATACCAATAGAGTGGTTCAGAAATAGCCTCGCTCTCAACTCCCACTGCATTGCTTTCGCTGCACTTTTGGCACGGAACACTTCCTCGTACAAAAAGTACGCACAAAACCAAATGCCACTCAAAACTGGACTCTAACATATAGTCCATAAACGTGTTTTTATATAGTTGACATTTAAGACGCCATGAGAATACTGAGACAAGAATAAAGTGGTCGAAACCGGCAAACAGACAGACAGAAACTAGATTTAGATTTGGCCAGTCGCTGTTAAGAAATTGGTGGGTTGGCTTGAAGTAGTGCGTGTAGTAGAACTGTGTATGTGGATGTGTCACGTGGAGAATGAATACTAAAAAGAATAAAAACAAAAATCGTCCTAATAAGCTCCCAAATCCGGTTCCCCCTCAATCTTCGGAAAAAGATGCCCCAGTTAGTGAAAAAAGTGAAAGTTTTCCTTCGTCACCAGTTGCAGAGAAGACGGAAATAATTTTGAAACCTGAAAAAAGAGTGCCTGAAATCTTAAGTCAAGCTAAAATAATACCAGACGTGAAAAATGAAATTGAAAACGATAGCCCTAAGAAACCTAAAAGGAACAGAGCTAAGAAAAAGAAATCTGATAAAGAAGAAGGTGACAGCATTGAAGCTGAAGAAATACAGTCATGTAGTGCAATAAAAGATAACAAAAAATCTGAAATTGAACAGGAAACTCATAGTGAGCAAAATCCTCCAGTGGCATTAACAAGTAGAAAGAAAAAAGGAAAAAATAAAGGAAATGAAGCCTCAGAAGCGAATACAAATGTACAAAAAGATGTGTCAAAACCAATTGAAGGTAAAACAGAATGTGAAGGTGCAATAGATATATCTAGTGAAACGATGGGACAAGAAATGAAACAAGCGAAAAAGAAAAATAAGAAAAATAAAAAGAACAGAACAGACTCTGAAAAATCAGATAAAGCCGAAGAAGTGTCCTGTACATCTGCTTTCAAAAAAATATTAGTTCCAAAAGATGAGACTGAAAGTAAACCAAAAGAAACGTTAATCATTGAGGAGGCAAAAGATTCCACTGTAAGTGATGGTAACTTTTCTGAACCTACAATCAAACAAGTCGAGAAAATATTTGAAGAAGCGGTTGTTATAAAAGAAAGCGACAAGAAAATTGATGATGACGTACAAAAAATTAAAAAGAAAAATAAAAAAGATAAAAAACAACAGCAAAAAGAAGAGTATTTACAAGACATTAAAATAGTAGAGTTGGAAGTTGTTACCCTTCAAGAAGACAAACCTGTGGAATCAATTTTCTTTTCTGAGAATCAATCTGGACAGAAACAAGAAACAGAATTCAGTGAAAAAGATAATATTACAATTCTTAGTGAATGTACCTTAGAAAAAGATGCTCTTGGGGTCAAAGAATCTAGTCCAAAACCGAAAGCTAAAATTGCTAAACCAGTTGACAAAAAAGGTAAAGGAAAACATCATGGCTTCGTTGAAGATCAGTCAGAGAAGTCAAATACTTCAGTAAAAATTGCTGAAATGCCAATTTTACCAGATTTTATAACTCAGCCAACATCTCGGGAAACAAGTGAAGCTTGTTCGAATATTTTAATATCTACCGAAATGACTACTTCTAGCACTCCTACTAGAGACTTAACATCAAAATCGAATGTACTAGAACTTGAAATTAAATCACCTACATTTGATGATTCCTCAAACATTAAAGATGAAGCTAAGGATTCAAAATTTAAAGATAGAAAATTAATGGCAGAGGTGGTTTTGTCAACAGATGATCAAACAATAACTTTTGAAAAAGCAAAACCACGACAGAAGAAAGGGAAAGAAAAGACTAATATTGCCAAGGAGCAACCCAAAATCAAGGACTTAGATGAAAATGTTGCACCTGAAAGCGAAAAAGTTTTTGACCCCACAATTACCCAAGAAACTTACGTTGAAAGTTCTGACAGCCCTATGATTACGGAAATTTCAAAAAAGGAAGAAAATATTCAAGTACTAGTCCATGATCCTATAACACTACCTGACAAGTCTGAAGTTATAAATTCTGGACCCGTTGAAAATATTAGCGTACCAGATGCAATGGGTATGAAACGAAAAAAATCTCCAAAACCACCCATGAAATCTGAAGATGTTCAAGCTCGAAACAAAGATGATGATGATATAATGATATTGCCAATAACTGAAGATATAACACCAGAAGTTGCAGTAGATACAGCACCAAAAACAATTGGTATTAGTCCAGTTAATGATACCAAAGAAATTCATGAAACAAAAGAAGAGACAGCCCAAATTAGTGGTAGTGACCTGACGACACCCGATCTTATTGAATACCCACGATGCACGAGTGCTCAAATTATTGATGGTAATAACAATACTGTAATCGAAGAAATCAATACATCTGATACAAGTTTATTTGTTCCTATTGTCATACCAGATACACCACTAATTCAAGGTTCAGGTGAAACACCTACCCCTGACGTAGTAACATCAGAAATTAAAATACCTGAAAGAAGTAGTCCGAGTAAAAGTCCTAGAGAATCGAAAGAAAAAACTGATTTAAAATCAAAAGTCATGGAAGTAAATAAAGACATGGAAGAGTTAAGATTATCTATAGAAAGATCTTTGGCTGAATTTACACAGCTAGAAAAAGAAAACAAAGAGTTGGAGAAGAAATTAGACACTCCAGTGGGAAGTATTGAAAAACTTGATGATCCAGCCATATTTACTCATGAAACTGTAACTGAATCTATCACGGAATACCTCTTAGAAACCAAAAATATCAAAGAAGAGTGCCCTAAAGAAACTGTTACTAAAGTAACTGATGAGGCAGCGCAACTAGAAATTACTAAGGGGCAAATCATGACTTTGAATGAGCCGCCGGTATGTCCTGCTAGGAAAGACAACAAAGGGAAAGGAAAATCGAAGAAAAAGGGAAAACAAGAAAATCAGCAACAAACTGTTTCTGTTACTGAAAATATCACTAGAGAAAGTATGGATTCAGCAGAAACTAAAAAAAATGAAAAAGCTGAGGAAAAACATGACACTAAATCTTCTGAACAAGGAAAAGAGAAGCAACAGTCTGATTCAACAGAAAATTTCCAAAACACGGAACAAAAATCAGAAGACGTGAACGCCCCACAAAAAGATAGTGTTTCTCCAGAATTAACTCCGATTGAAAACTTTGAAGATGCTATGACTTCTAGTGCTGATGATGTAAACAAGACATTTGAAATTATTGCAGATGAAGTCATGCATGATAATATTATGGAAAAAATGGTAACTCTCCCTAATAATCCTGAAATTAATATTACAGAACCGGATGAAAATGACAAAAGTAAAGAAGAAAAGCAACAAAGAGAAAACCCTCTAGTATCGCAGCCAAAAAACTTATTAGGCCATCCCGAAGTTCCTGTGCGATCGAATAAAACTGATTACAAAAAAGAAAAAAATAAAACACCGAACACAAAATTAGCAAGGGTTAAAATAAAAGATTCAGTTGAAATTGAAAAAGAAACAAAAGGGATTAAGCATTCAAAAGAATGCTAAACAGAAAATAAACCAAAGTTTCTCAAAAATAAAAGCATTCACGAATCTGTAACGTGTGTTACAAGCGAAAATGAAGAATACGTCTACAAATACAGTTTTCGAAAAGTGTTTCTATCAAGCAACTGTCACGTTTGTAAAAAAGAGTTGAAAAACCTACGAGTACCGTGCAGTTTCTGTAATTTGGTGTTCTACTGTAGCCAGAAACATAAAGATGAAGACTATCCCCAACACCAAGCGTTGTGCTTTGCTGTTTCTACTATTAGTCATTTAAAAGGTTAGTTACAACCTTACTCTCTGTACTCCTTTTTAAAACATTGTTTTATTTTCTGTTCACCTGTAACTATTTATCTACTCTGTTCGCTAGGTCAACAACACATCTACGCGGACGCCCAAGGCGTGACCGGTCATAACTACCGCTTGCTCCGAATGCAGATGATCGTTTCTTGCGAGAAGCTCCTGAAGAGAAAGTTAGCAGCCTGGGAACAAGAAGCGCTGTTGTATCCGAGGATGTGCGCTGACACAGGGTGCAGAGAATGGAGACAAGGGAAGCTGATCGACTGTGACCAATGTGGGCAGGTGAAGATAATATAAATTTGTTAGATTTAGGACAAGTCAATTTGAAAGATTGTTCATTATTTAAATTTAAGAAAGCCAAACTACTAACAAATTTAAATAACTACATAGGTATAATTTGGTAATTTCCATTCGTGTAATTTATTGTAATATACTTCTTAAAAAATACACTTGTACTGTTTCACTTGATTTACTTTATTGAACTACCGGTTTCACCTTACGGCATCATCAGGTTATAGTAAAATGAAAGTTTTTAGTTATTAAGATATAACCTCATGATGCCGTAAGGCGAAACCGGTAGTTCAATAAAGTGAATCAAGTGAACCAGTGCAAGTGTATTTTTTAAGATGTTGACGAATTTTCACCAAGTGCCGACAGTCACAAGTATTAATCATATTGTATTATACTCAACTGAAGTGTTTTTTAATTTCATTGAAATTGTTATGCAAAAAGCTAATAAGTGTACATAATATACCTACTCGTATATTGCATAAATAAATCTATTTCCAAAGATTCCACTTCTGGACGCTTGTGCTTGTTTCTTTAATTACATTTAATTTATTTACTCACACTATGCATTGAAAAACGTAATATAATATGATACACGTGTGTAAGGGCAATAACTTACTCGTAAAGTTTAAAACACTCCCTTATCGCTCGTGTTTCAAATCGTTCCTCGTGAGCTTTTGCCTCATTTACGCATTTGTAGCATAAACAACTACTAAGCCGTCCCACAGTATCACGAAAATTTTATTTCACGTGACGCTGCCACATGGCAATAAAAATAAATGCTATGAGTACTTAATGTAATTTCAAAGTAAAAGACTGTTATGTTCGCCTCAAACGACCTAATCTAGCCGCCTTTGCTTAGTTAGTTTATTTCCGAGCAAAGTTAAGAGACTCGGCTAAAGCTCACTATTAGTTTCTTAGGTCATCTGTTGCGAGACACCATATATAATCTCTGGCATAAATATTGTAATAAACAGAGTCATAACTGTTTTTAATTCTACACTACTTATCCATCCATCCATCCATCAGTCTGTTTCATCAACTGCTGGACACAGGCCTTTCGTCACTCTTGGCGGTCCTGGAAGACATACCCATAATCAATTAATCACACACGCTGGGTGGGTTGGTGAGCGCGTTGCCAAAACCCTCGCACTAGATGCCACTGCCCGTCATCAGTCCAATTTTGGATGGATATACCGCCATCATCGATCGGTCCCAGATAATGGTAGCCACCTGGTTTTGCCTAGAGCTGTCCTCTTACTCTCCCCCGAATAACTTCGCGGGGATTCACGAGTAAGATAGGGTATCTCCACAGTCGATCCCGGCGGCGCTAGCTCTACCACCTTACCATCAACTTCTTATCCACATTTAATTAACACAGGCGAAGTTGATTATGATTTTATAAAAAAAGTTTTTGTACGAGTACAAAAATTATCATAAGCTCAAAAGAGAATCGGCAAAATCGAAACAAAAACTCGAAACATTTCGTCATCCGTATAATTAAAACACACAATATTTAAATCAGCAGGTCTTAGCACAAATTACAACATGTGACCTTTCAATCTCTTCTAGATATCCTTCTGCAAGGATCATCCAGACCATTTCCCGAAGACCCACGCTCGATGGTGCAAGTCGTACTCCTTGTACCAGAAGCTGGTAGTCTACCAGCTCACGCAGGGCCGGCTGGAGCCCAAGTTGCCTGGTCGCCTGCTCGGGTGTGACCGCATCAGCGACAACATCAATAGACTGCTGGCTGATATGTATGATGAGAAGATTGGTGAGTAGATTTTGAATAAGCATTATTCATGCCATCGTCAGAATCTTTTTTTATCTATATAGATACTATTACTCTTGTAATGTTATATTGATCTGCTTCTTTGTCAATAGAACATATCTGAGGATTTATTGGTACAAGAATCTCTCAGGGAGGTAAGGGGTTTAATCGCCTACATATGTTAAGCCTTTAACGGCCTTCTTTTTGTCCCAAACTAAAACACTGAATTGGTGCCCATTCAGTTTTGTACTTAAAAGTGCGGTAATGAGGTGGAAAAGTAAATGAAACTTTTCAAGAAATTCTAAACCAAATATCCATCCATCCATCAGCCTGTTTCGCCCACTGCTGGACATAGGCCTTTCCAGGATTTCGGCACTCTTGGCG
The DNA here is from genome assembly GCA_910592155.1 of Ypsolopha scabrella. Classification (NCBI taxonomy): domain Eukaryota; kingdom Metazoa; phylum Arthropoda; class Insecta; order Lepidoptera; family Ypsolophidae; genus Ypsolopha; species Ypsolopha scabrella. The sequence continues at coordinate 20,891,595 of OU342983.1, forward strand.
GTCCTCCTGGAAGAAATGCCCATACTCACACACGCTGGGCAGGCGGGTTGGTGAACGCGGTGCCGAAACCCTTGCACCAGTGACGCTGCTGCCCGTCACCAGTCTGTTTTATATAAGGCCCGGCAATTGGGGATGGATATACCGCCATCCATCGGTCCCAGGCAATGGTGGGCCGCCTGGTTTTGCCTGAGAGCTGTTCTCTTACTCTCCCCCGAATAACTTCGGGAGGATTTGCGAATAAGATGGTGGTACTTTCACAGTCGAGCCCGGCATCAGCTCTACCACCTACTACCTAAATCAAATATAATTTGAGCTAACTCAAATATGGCAACAGCAGTTGAAAGTTGTACGAGTTTATTAATGTCGTGGCGATGTATTATATTTTCTTCAGTATCATTGTCTTGCACCAGATATGACCGACATGCAGTACGCGGCTTTGACCCAGTTGGCCACAGCACCGCTCACTGCTGCTTACTGCTACCAGCTCTACCATGACAGGATGAAGAGTATCTCCAACAATAGACTTAATAAGGTGAAGTAATTCTGTGAACTCCATATGTATGTCACCGTCATCTGGTTAAATCAACTGCTTCCAAATGACTAGCCTTTTGGTTTAAATTTTACTTCTGGGTGGTCAAAAAAAATAACCACGAAGGTTACGTATGGCGAGTCACGCCAGGATAATAATTTTAACAAGGCGGCTGATTTAACCAGACGGTGGCGACATAATATATATTATAGTTAATTGGGATGGTTGTTTTTGGAAATACCAGGGTTTCCGCGGAACCTTTGTCAACGATGATGCCATCTGTGACATTATTTATACAAAATGGTTTGTCGAGCCAACAGCCAGTTTCTTACACTCTCTTCCAGACCACAACCTTCACCATTCACGTGGTTGGCGCTGAGCTGCAGTTTGAAGCGGATTCCCTTAACAAATGGGAAACATTCTTCCTTCACCTCAAGCCTGACGTTCTTGAGCTGAGAGTGGTCCTTGTTGGGCCTGAGCTGAATCCTTCGAACCTACCGCTGGAGTTGCTCGGGAAAATTAAGTAAGTGTCTAAAATATATTACGGAATGCACTTATCTTATCACCTCAAGTTTTGATCTCACTTGCTTGTGATGTACAATGTACGTACTTCCGACTAATATCCAAGGTTATGTTCATAACATGTGAAATGATTTATTTAGTAACAAAACATACCTCAAGCTGAATACATTTATCCTTTTTAGGGTTCAGTATTCCGACAAGGAACCCTTATAGTTTCGCCATGTCCGTCTGTCCCCAGCTTAGCGCAGAGACTATAAGTACTAGAAAGCTGTAATTTGGCATGGATATAAATATTTATCACGCAGACAAAATGGTAAAAAAAAATAATTTTTGTGTACCTCTCTTGCAGGTAAACTGGGATGAATTTATTTTTTCTCGTCTATCCCATAGTTTGGGTATCGTATCGTTGGATAGGCCGTTTAAAAACATTGTGGGTGTGTGAAAATCATTTTTAGATTTAGGGATCCGTTGGTGAATTATTAAGCTTTAAAGTTAGAATTTTAGTTAGAGTGGAGCGTCCCCCCCCCTGCCGGCTAAACGGTGTTTATAGCAATGTGAAAAAATTCACAGAAGCAGTATATTGTATAATGAATTTAAAAGGAAAACTATCACAGCTAAGTAGCCTTTACAAGTTTACGAGTACAGGTTGCGCCAAACTTTTGGCCCCCTATACAGAGTTGGAAAAAAAACAGTCTTTTTTAAAAAGATCAAAACATCCTGTTTAAAAGGAAATTTAAAAAAAAACATGTTTAAAACAAATATGTACTGATGTATTTTTTGCTGCTGTTTTAAACATGTTTAAAACATTTTTGGGTATTGTATTGGTATATTATGTATATGTATAATTGATTAAAAGGCGTTTTTTAAATGTAATCATAATACTAATGATCATTTATTGAGTAAAAATAATAAGTGCTTTCCCAATAAACACGAAACGTGGAAATGCTTAAAAATAGAAGTTACTTGTAACAAGTAACTGACTACAACTGTCTATAACAATATGAACAAGCAATAATAACAAAAATAAAAATAAAATCAGTAATGAAATTAAAAAAGAAAAACAATCAGTAAAAAGTAAAAGTAAAAGTTGGAAAATTATAAATTTGGGCTTATTCACATTCCACATCTTCATGTCCAGAAAATGAACTGCCTGAATTTAGAACCCTCATCATGGTTACTAATTTGGATTTAATCTACACTATTATTTATAGACGAAAGATTTGTTTGTTTGTTTGTATGTTTGAGGTAATCTTTGGAACTACTTAACCGATTCTAAAAATTCTTTCTTTTGTAAAAGGCTACACTATTGTTGAGTAACATAGGCCATATTTAATTTTAATACAACGATCCTGACACACCTCTTGCTTTTGTATGTTTGAGGTAATCTTTGGAACTACTGAACCGTTTCTAAAAATTCTTTCTTTAGTAAAAAACTTCACTATTGTTGAGTAACATAGGCCATATGTAATTTTAATACAACGATGCTGACACACCTCTTGCTAATATTAAGCTTGGAAAAGTTACCCGATTCCAAAAATGTTTTCTTTTGTAAAAGGGTACACTATTGATGAGTAACATAGGTCATATTTAATTTTAATACAACGATCCTGACACACCTCTTGCTTTTGTATGTTTGAGGTAATCTTTGGAACTACAGAACCGATTCTAAAAATTCTTTCTTTTGTAAAACGCTTCACTATTTTTGAGTAACATAAGCTATACTTAATTTTAATACAACGATCCTGACACACCTCTTGCTAATATTAAGCTTAGAAAAGTTACCCGATTCCAAAAATGTTTTCTTTTGTAACGATGATTGTATTGATGAGTAACATAGGCCATATTTAATTTTAATACAACGATCCTGACACACCTCTTGCTAATATTAAGCTTGAAAAAGTAACTACAGCCAGGTTTAAGCATAGATACATTAAATCTTGTTTTTGTGGAAGTATTATTATGTGCACATTATGAATACCTTACTTATATCTTATATATCTCATCCACCCTTGGTCTGCTGGAAGAAATCTCATTATTGAGATAAGCGCGCCATTGTACATAGCTTTTCCAGTGTATATTTTATTAATATGTTTTCTGTGTACATTAAGAATAAATATAAATATAAATACTATGATTTAAGTAATGATTTGTTCCCATACGGGAAAACTATATCAGTTTCATTTGACTACAGATTTACATCTACAACGATCCGGACACACCTCTTGCTAATATTTAGCTTGAAAAAGTGATTACAGCCAGGTTTATGTATTGATTTTTTCCCATACGAGAAAACTGTATGAGTATAATCTGACTACAGATTTCCATCTACAACGATCCTGACACGCTTCTTGGCACTTTGGTATAACATGGTGACCAGGGTCTGATGATGGGACTGGGAGATGGGTACAGGATTTCCTCAACGGACAACAGCAGACCCTTCGAGTTTGGGCTTATTTGATTGGTCTTTATTAGCACTTTGGTAAAACATGGTGACCAGGGTCTGATGATGGGACTGGAAGATGGGTACAGGATTTCCTCAACGGACAACAGCAGACCCTTCGAGTTTGGGCTTATTTGACTGGTCATTATTAGCACTTTGGTAAAAAATCGTAGATATTCGTAAAAATTGTAGATTGCTACAATTTTGATGATGATAATGACGATTTTATGTGTATTATTCCTTTGTTAACTTCAGCAAGTCACACTATCATCAATTTATCAGTAATAGCTGTAATGTTTCATTCCAGGCTTTGTCCAACGTGCCGTGTTGACAGACGTCGTATCTCATTCAGCTTTCAAGACAAGCAACTCTACCACGAGTACGTCGTAGATGACGACTTTCTCAAACCTGATATTGGTAGAATATAACTTTCCTTATATGTGCGAATCCACGTTAGAAGGTACCAGTCATTACATCTGTCAGTGCACATGTGTTCTGCTAAAAAGTTCTCTGAAGTATTCGGTAAAGTTTCTAAGATATCGTAGAATACCTGATATTGTTATAACTTAAGACTACTCAAGTATTATATATTAAGTTTTTAGAGTACTGTAGTGATGTATATTATTTTTATTGGCGGAATTGTAATTATTATATCTTAGCCGATTAAGAAAGCCTGTTTACCACAGGCGATACCGAAATCACAAATGAGCTTTCGTGTTATAGGAAATAAGGTTTGGTACCTTTTAACGTGTATGTCCACTTGTATATCACGTTCATTATAATTATGTGAAGTTAGAATGCCCAGTTTGTGAGAAGTTTCAATAAAACTTCCACTTTTGTTCCAGTGTGCGCCTTCAATCCATCGATCAACAGATTGTCTAGCTACAATGATACTTGGTCATCTACCATCACCAGCATATTTAAACTTAAAGTTCCCTTTCTTATCACCTCTTACACTATGAATGAACTCCAAAGAGACCTCTCCACTGTTAAAAATTCAGCAAAACTTGACTTCAATTTGATTTCCGAAGCGAAATATAATCCGTTTGCAAGCGTTAGACCTGATAGAAACTTTATCACCGATGATGAAATACCTTTGCTCTTTAAGAATTATTGTTACATGGTTCTTATTGGCGCTTTTTAATTGGTTTTTTGTTGCTTTGTTTGTTTTTCATATGTGGATTTAGGACAAGGATACTGTCAAATAGAAATGTTTGTATTTTTCCAATGATTTTATGAGTTCACGTTTCGTTTTTTTCTGTTCAACGTTTATTTCCTGTTTTGTTTTATTGTTGTTGAAGATTTTGTTTGATATAATAAACATATGAGAGCGAAATATGTCTTGTTTTTTCAACAAATTATATTGTATCCTTTAAAAGCAAACCAAAATCAATGGCACATAGAAAACAATATACTCCAATGGTATGGATGGTATCAATATACAAGTCACTCTATTCGGCGAAGACGTTGAGTAGCCTTAGCATGAAAACATTACGGTTACGTTTAGTTTGAACGTAACGCGGTTTTGTATCGAATTCTGATAAGTTCCGCTACTGACCGCTAGGGGCAGTTATCAAATTTCATACAAAACGGCGTTACGTTCAAACTAAACGTAACCGTAATGTTTTCATGCTAAGGCTACAAATGAACTAAAGATATAATGCACATAAATAAAATATCTTCACCAGTGATTGGGTTCTCGAAAACGAGCCGAATCATAAATTTCAAGAGTATTGGATTTTTTTTGCCTCCTAGCATTTGGAAACTTTTTTGAGAGAAATTAGGAGACAAGGTCATTTTAGAACATGTCCTAATGACTGGAACCGGAAGCTATTAATGGTTGGCCCATAGTGATCGATAATCTTACTGAGTGATTTTGAACTTCAGTCTGTTGTTAAAAAGTCTACATTGGAACGCTCGGTTCGCGCGCTGCTGGCACGCATAATCATAATCAGTTAATTTTCGCAGTTTTTCTGGATTTTACGAAAAAGTATCTGATGTAGGAGTTTTTTCAACTGACATCGCAAAATAAACCATATTTTCTTGTTATTGCGGTAATTTCAGTCATAAACTCGGGTTTAGACATGAAACGAATTAATAACTTAGAAAGGCATCATTTTCAAAAATAAAATCTATCGAGCGAAATGTGTCCAATTAGGTAACCGACCTGATGACGGAAAGACAAAGGTCTGAAAAAACACGTGTCCAAGTTTTACAATGATCAAATGAGTAGTTGACTCAGCATACTTAAAGCAAAAAGTTTCAAGTAGATTGAGGTACCTACAGGTACTGTTTTTGTTAAATGTCTATCAAAATTATTATTCTTATTATTTTTTGCTTGAATCTACTGTTTGTATTATTTTGTCATATGTTTTTTTTCTTTTTCTGTGTTTTGTGTGATTGTGACAGCAAATAAACGATTTCTATTCTATTCTAAAAACCGTTGAAAGACCAAAGGCAATCCCTTAAGTGTGTCACTGTGTGTCATTTTGGAAGTTGTTTTTAGGTGACCATCTGTGGACGGTCTTAAAATTTTATAGAGCTTATTGCACTATTTTTGGTTTATTAATTGATGAATCGGGTCAATATATGTTTAATGTATGTTTTTATTCTCCAGCCATTTTATGTCGATTCATAGTTTTTCAAGCGCTCAGAAATAGGACATTTGCCAAAGAGTGGTGAAGAATCATCGCTGCGATATATGTTTGGCCGTACTAGTTTTCAGAAAATAAAACACAACTTTATGTTAATCATTATCGAATGACCTTTAATTCTTAACTATAGCTATAATATTTGAACTTGACTGTAATATAATAATTAATTATACATTAAATACCAACATTTCATTAGCTATTACAAATACTTGTAATTACACAAATATCACAGATTACGTCGTTAGTAACAATATCAGATAAACTTTGCAACAGAGACAGGTGCCCTTTTGACTTACACAATATATCGATGATCAATCAGACCAGATCTAGCACCATAAGACAAAGTACAAACTTAGTATACAGGATGTCGATTTGGTTCACAACTTGCGTCACATGAAAATTAATATGCAAGATGATCTTTCTTACAAACAGCATACAATAACCCTTTTTTAATGCTCTTGATAAATAGTCACAGATGCGAAGCGCTAGTGCCTACCTACTTGGGTGCCCCACCATGCCACCGCCTCGCTTAATTTGTAAATCTAAATTCGTAGCGGGGGCGATGAGTTCTGCCCTGACTCTCCACAATCGTGAGTTTTGTGTACTTCCCCTGGTCAGTCAGCCCAGCCAGGACAGCTCCTTGAAGTAGAGACGAACAGCATAAGCACGCTGACACAAAAACTGGTCCAGTGAAAGAAAGGTGGAGCTCCTCGCGATATCTGCTTTCATCTCATATTTTCGGTTTCAGAGCAAGGGAGTAGCTTATGCTCCACTGTCTCGTCCTCCAGAAGGCACCATCTGCATAGAGGGTCACTCCACCCGTACTTAGTCAATTTCATCATGTCTGTTGTTCAGTAGGCGTTTGATGTCACCCCTAAAATATCGAGGAAAAATCTTCTGTAACGCGACTATAATCTACCCTATGACGGAAGTTACTGATCAAATCAACATCCTGTATAATGTCTCCAAATAAACTAAATAACATAAAAGATACCTTTAACTTACTTCATTTTTATAATAATCGAGAGAAACGCCATCAAACCATCTTGACGATTTTAAGAAAGTTATCATTGGATGAAATGTATATGAAGGCATTTTTTACAATTTCCGCCCGTGGTCTTATATCCGAATCAAATTCTACGCAAACAACTTAAACATGTAAGCAGATTTGAAATAAGAATTATTCAAAAAAAAAAAAAATTCCCATGGAATCCTGAAATTGACTGTAAACAATAGGTGCGGCATAAAATGGTGACGACATGTTTTAATTTGGCCATGTCCATTAATGTATTTGGTTCTATCAGATACCTTTTTAACTTCGCTTTAAATAAACAAAAGTGAAGTTAAATATTTAATTTTCAAATATCGGTCCAGACTACCGGACTCGTAAGGGAGAAGCACTAAGAACACCGATCATAGAGTTCACAAAAACACTTAGAAACAGAATAGAAATAGAAGAGAAAGCAGGTGAAGTACTTGTATTTGTTGAAACCACCAGCTGAGGAGCCCGAACTGCTGATCTAGAGGACACACATACCAATACAATGAATAAGCACAATTATTTTGGTTAGATTGAAGTGAAGGAATGTTAGTTACAAAAGATTTTTAAACAGGTGTGTTTACATCATTTGCAAGCACGACAATGTTAAATAAACACACCAAATATTTAAATTACTTTTTAACCCTAAGTTAGTGCCTAAAGATGTATTAAACGAAACCGGTCACTAAGAGGAGAAAATAAACACTGTGGAAAGTACGACGTTTCATAGTTACAGTGGAGTTCCATCAAGAACCATTAATCAAATCTAATGATTAATAAAATTAGTGTACATATAAGAATAGGTCCAATAAATATAGGTTATTAAGAATTTTAAGAGGCCATAAGCCCATAACCCATCTCCTCTGTGATATTCTATCGCTCTAAATTAATTTAAAAGTTTATCCACGAGTTTTCTTCTAGCCTTGGTGGGACCAAGGTTACATTTTAAATTCAATTATTTCGGTAAAGTAATACTCCCGAAGGAACATACTCCTGTGAAGCTAAATTCGCTCGATTCCGGATCAAAAACTAACAAAAAAGAATATATATATTTGCTGGACCTTATAATTAACATAGAATAGTTTCTAAACTAGAAAAACTTTTCTGGTAAGAATGTCAATGGATTAATTAGAACTTAGCATGGCTTGGAACTAAGTCATTGAGATTCTGTAAGACAAATTCTTTGAAGATGATGGCATTCAAGTTAAAGAAAAACTTAAGAAATTTTAAATCAAGTCCAGAAAAGATTTATAGATGTTAACCTGATTGGTAGGCGCAGTGAGCTCCATCGATGTTGCGTCGTTTGCTATTCCCTTTTTGTCTATAGTTTCATTAGTTAAATCTTCGTAATTGTTAGAAACTTTCTTTTTATCAATTGTTCTTTTACTTGTCTCGGTTGTACTTGTGCTGTCAGTAAAATCATTTGGTTTTAGATTGAATTTCCTACTATCATTGAAATTATTTTGCATACTTTCGCTCATTACTTCTGCTATTTGTGCTGTACTTGTAGACTCGTAGAAATTCACATGTTCCGCATCAGTTGTTTCTTGAGTAGTTTCTTCTATCATATATTTTCTATTATGTCTTAACCTAACATGGTTTTCATTATCCTCTGAAAAATTAATTTGGATTGATGCAGTTTCTATATCTGTTGCATAATTAACATTAGTTGTACTTGAATAGTTTGCATCATTGTCATATACTGTTTCATCATTGATGAAATCTTTGCTATTTCCATCAAAATTATCATAATTCATAGTACTGTAAGATCCCGTTGATTCTACATATGCAGTTGTTACTTCTACTGAGCTCTCTGTTGGTATTTCTGTATTTGCATATTTTGGCGCACTGTCATCAATTTTCTTTAAAATGTTTATAAAGGGACTTGCAGATAAGGTTGTTGTTTCTACATCCTTTTTAATATCACTAGCTGTGTAGTCATCGTTTGATACTGTACTGGTAATAATGTCTTCAGGAATATTTGTCTTTGGATTTTCATTGTTTGTATTTTTATCCTGTTTACTCGAATAACTAATATTCCGGACTTTATTAACACCAGATAAGGTTTTAGCTATTAAATGTAGCAAAAGAGTTTCATTTATATTCTTCAAAACTTCTTCTGTATTCATGCCGTCAACTGTAAAATTATAATCATTTTTGTTTATAAATTCATCCTGTACGTATTTTACAATATCCTGAGCATAAGTCTCTGGTGGTTTCCATTGTGATTCTGGTTCTGAGCTTATACTCGTAGTTGTTATATTTATGTTCGCTGCTTCAAAAGAATCCTCTGAAATTATTTTTTGAGTCGTAGTTGCATCTTTAATAGGATTTACTGTATAAGAAACATCCGTAGCGTTATCAACATCACTTGGAATTTCATCTTCCTTAAAATAGTCATTAACTTTGGACTGAGATTTGGTATATTTAGCTATAGCTGGGCCAAAGGTTTCTTGGACGTAGTCGAGAAGGTTATTGCACTTCTCCACGGAGTTCACGTCGTTAGAGCTTCCCCATATGATAAATCCTGTTGCGTTTGATCTGTACATGGTTTGTAGAGCTTGTTTTAGATCTTTCTGTAAAAGTATGAAAACATTTATATAATCGTTTTTAATTAGACACAGTAAAAGGACATAGATGGTTTTGTTGATTTAATAATTTTTTAGGAGCTGCTAGTTTTGGAGTAAATCAGTACCTACCTGACTCAAATATCCTCCATCCCTGTATCTAAACCAGAAGTACGGCAGAATGGGGGTGTTTTTCCTGGCAACTCTAGCTGACTCGTGGACCCGACCTCGGATGAAGGCAGCAAGCTGGTTCGTGTCAAGAGAACTTGAGCTGTATACCGATGGGTACAGGGCCGTACTTTCTGACCAAAGCCAGTAGGTCCTGGAAAGAGATGGGAATGTCTGATCATTATCGAAAATAACATTTTATTTACTCTTCTACTTAATTTATGTCTTTCCTCTACTTTTAGTGTATTAGTAATGTGAAAGCAGCGGTAGCGAGATTACATCTTGAGACTTGGATCGAATCCTGCCGATTGAATGAATAAATTTTACGGTTCCATATCCGAAGGGTGCCAAATGGGACCCTATTACTAAGCCTCCGCTGTCTGTTTGTCTATCCGTCCGTCCGTCCATCTGTTACAGGTGTCTATAGTTTCAGCCGTAATAGGTAGCCAGTTGAAATTTTCATAAAATACGTATTATTATTAAGTTTATTGCAGTATGGATCTTGCATATGGTCCCCACAGTACGTAACCTACAAAGAACGTTTTGAAAGAATCCAGTACATTTTAATTCGTCATCTCAACTGGAGATGCCGAACTTATGATACAAATTACTTATTGGCTTGTTCTAGGCATCACTTGCTCTCGCTCGAGGATCGTCGATTGCTGTTAGACATGGGGGTACTTCATGATATACTGAGCGGTCGTCTTGACAGTCCTGCGTTAATGTCGGAGCTAACGTTTAGCACTCCTCAGTACCGTACTCGTCACTCGTCGCGTACTCTATTGCACGTGCCAACAGTCCGCACGAACTACGCACAAAACTCTCCTCTTGTTAGATTGACTCGTGAATATAATAAGCATTTTCACCTAATTGATCCATTTGATTGTAACAAGGCGTCATTCAAAAATAGAATTATAAATTAACTGATTTGTAATTATTGAGTGACGCCTGTTATACTCATTAGGACAATTATTGTTGATTATTTTCAGGCTCGACACCACACACCACACACCTCACATCCTCACAAATTTTAAAATTGAACGGTACAATAGCGCAATTAATAAATTACAATATTAAGATATAAATTAGTTTTACTTTTGTTTTTACTCCTGAATGTTTTTTGTCATTTTCTTCTTTTTATTGTTCTGTGTATTTTACAATTCGGTATTCTCTGTGGATATCTATTATTGGCTTTATGCGTTATGTTTTTTTTTCTTATGTACTGTATTGCTATTGATATCCTGAATAAATAAATTAAATTAAATTAAATTATAGCCTCTACCAGGACGAATAATAAAAATCATAAAACAAAATGCTTATTTTTCAAAGTTATTAGTTACAGCTCTATCTACACACAAGTTTAAAATTTGGTCAGATTGTTAAACATAGTCTAAAGTAAAAGCACAAATAATAAAAATAAGGGTTCCGTACTCAAAGTAAGCTAAATTATTTGACAGGCGCTACCATTTTAGCTGCATTATTGACGCCATTGGGGGGGGGGGGGGGTCACCGGGGTCAAAAACAGGGAAAAAAGTTTTTTTGTTTGACCTGTTTTTACTGTTAAAGTTGGCTTCTTGAACTATACATGAGCCTAGATGCCACCCCCAGAATCATTAGCTGCAACCGTGCCTGCCTGCACCCCTACAATAGTGTATTTGTGACCGAAGTAACGCGATAAGGCTCAACCCTCCAGTGGAAGCGTGCTGGGCCCATAACCTGATGAATTAGTCTGTCTGATACACGAGTTTACATGGCGGCGGTTGACATCGCAAGAGAGAGGTGACACATAAGTGAACGAGACAGCAGATGATTGCGTTTCGTTTACATTTATAACAAACCCCTCTCACGCTGGACGTAAAAAATTGTCTGTAAAAAGACTTGCCTTTTACTTATGCTGATCGTATTCTGAGTCAATGAGCAGAACTTGGCTTCAGGGACTCACCTGTCATTCTCCGCCGGTACTTCATCGGCACAGTGCTCCATATTCTTGCCGACGTGACCATTGAAACAGTACGGAAACCCGTAGTAGCCCCACAGCCCGTACGGACGCATCTGCTTAGCGATGGACAGAGTCGTCTGCATGAAGGTGCGGGCTGACTCTTCGAAACGGGATTTGGCCTGGAATAGAAGAAATGAAGCTTTAGAAGTTTTGCAACATTTGGCCGAGCAAATTAACTCAAGGAATACCCTTCTATGCTGAGCGATCCTACTCATAAAAGATTTTTTTAAATTCTCAACTGGCTTGCGCTTGGCTACTTCCACGCCTGGTAGAAAGAGCGGATAAAGACTGGGATGAAAGGTGCTCCCCCAGAAAGTAATTAAGACGAGGTTATCCAGAGAAATCTGTCCTGCTCCAACGCTTTCATTTTTCACATGTTTATCCCGCTCAGCGGAAGCGGGCCGCTCAGAAAACTCACGGTTTTGGGGTGTTTTTATTTATTATTTAGGAATTAGAGCGATTGGTTCTTAATATGATGGCCGTTTTATATCACATTTTTCACGACGTGTATTTTATTGTTCCAAACTTAATATAGCTCGAATGAAATGATATTTAGACCGTAGTATAGATCTATCTTTGCGATTTAATCGGATCGAGGAAAGTGTAAGCAAGCAAGTGAAATATGACATATATTTATTGCAAAATTTAATCATTGCTTTTTATTGGCTTAAAATTAATTGGAAAAGATACAAATTCGGGATAACCCCCCCCCCCCCCTTAAGACCCATTTAATAAAATTGTACTCTTATGGATTGCTTTTTTTTATTTGTTCTCAATTATGTTTTGCGGTCTAAATAAATATCTATGTTGTATTTTTATTATTTACTTTATTTGTTTATTTTATTAATGTGTTAATTAATTAACATTACAAAACTTAACTAAAAATAATCTTAAATAAAGAACCTAACAAACACAACCTAAAAACTTAAATATTTACAACAAATAAAAAATGCTGGCCAGATCGCTACCGTCGTTGGGAAGGGTGCCCAAAAGGCTGGCAGCGTTACCACGTTGAATGGCCAAACTTATTTTTTGGGTAAAGTAGCTTCCAGCCCTTCGGTCACCTGAAGCGTCGACCAAACGCGATGACATTTCTTTATAAAGTTGTCGCGCTTCTTGACCCCACGGCCTAAGAGTTTCAACAGCAAAAGACACAAATATGAAGCCCTCGCCAAGGGCTCCATACATGCGCCTTTTTACACCTTCTGCTTTTTCGGCTGCCGCGGCTGCCTTTGTTGCGGTCACTTGGACATGGGACTGTGCCAATGTGTCAACGCATTTTGCGTCCCATATCATTGACCGCCCGTTTTTCCAAGGAATGAGGGTCATTCCGTCGGGCCGCTTGCCGTCGTCACGTGCTATGCCCTTTGGCTCTAATATAGCCGGCACACTCGCACTGGCAAGTGTGAATAAATAAATTAAAGGATTGTCAAAAGAATTGCATAATTTGATTGATTAGGAATTATAGGTTATTCTGACATGAAATTTTGATAATATGCTTTATTCGGTACAAAAATTGGAAAAACAAACGGAAGTAGTTTTTCTCAAGTAATATGATGTGATGAATAAAAAAAATCTGGTACATTATGTGTAGACAAATATTTGCATATTTTTTAGCAAAATCATTGTGTTTTATTCAAAGCTCTTTGAAGTTGACAGTAAATTATTTTTTTAGTAAACGAGGTGTCAAACGAGCTTGACCACGTCGATGCCATATATTGATCTATGTTTAACTTGTACTTAACAGTATTAAACAGTATAACAATGATTTCACAGTTTAGAATTTCTGGTTAAGTTGGCAGATTTGTCGTTTGGAGCGGGATTTTCTAAATTCAGAAACTGGCTCTTTTTTAGTGTTTCGTAGTCCGACAAGGAAACTTTATAGTATCGCCATGTCCGTCTGTCCGTCTGTTCGCGGCTTAGCGCAGAGACTATTAGTACTAGAAAGCTGTAATTTAACATGGATGTAAATATTAACTACACCGACAAAATGGTAATATAAAATATCGAAAAAAAATTTTTAAGGGTACCTCTCGTACACGTAAACTAGGGATGAATTTTTTTTCTCGTCTATCCCATAGTGTGGGGTATCGTTGGATAGGCCGTTTAAAAACATTGTGGGTGTGTAAAAACCATTTTTCGATTTAGGGATCCGTTGGCGAAATATTAAGCTTTAAAGTGAAAATTTTAGTTAGTGGAGCGTCCCCCCCACCCTGCTGGCTAAACGGTTGTTTATAGAAATGTGAAAAAATGCACAGAAGTAGTATATATAATGAAGTTAAAAGCAAAACTATCACAGCTAAGTGGCTTTACAGGTTTACGAGTACAGGTCGCGCCAAACTAACGCGCCCATATAACGTATGGGACCAGAAGTTTGGCGCGGTCTTGGCGGCATGGTTTCGTCATGTGTGCGGTGATAAAGCTTCGCTCATGACGAATGGCAGAATCCATTCTACAGTATCCCATTCCAAAGTTCACGAAAAACACCAGTGTTTCAGCATTGCAAGGACGTAAGTATTCGATAAATTTGACAGATAAACGCGATAAATTCTAAACGATAACTCTTAGTGCTATAAAATAAGAGCTACATTTTTGTTTATCGAAGCGATGTCGAGTCGATAGAATAACGATGAAAACGCGATTTTGCAGTGAATTGAAAAACAAAATATTTTAGAATTTTTGTCTGTCTGGATGTTCCGTTTTAACAAGAGAACCACTCAACGGATTTGGATGCGGGTTTATTTTATTATCATCGTAGGGTTTCGGCAGAGGTTTTAAAGAATGTTAAAAAAATAACTGCCCAGCCGAAAACTGTTGATTTTCGATAGGTTTAATCGACTTATATTTATCTTATGCGCAAATAAAATATACCTACATTGATGAAAGACGTTTTTACGCGAGGGAAGCCGCGGGCAAAAGCTAGTTCTCAGACAATATTCTTTGTGGTTTATTCGTCCAAGTTTGTAGGTCATCTCATCCTAACATTAATAGAGGTGGTATCGTTAAAAGGGCATTTAATTTGGGTTAATGATAATTAACAGTCAAACAAACAGGCCTTTTTGTCTTCAACATCTTGTGCAATGTTGGTAAAGTGGAGCCCACATTAAGCTATACACATGGAGTATTAGCTGACCTCTCATTGTACGGGAAGCCTATACAATTAGAGGTCAGCTTATACTGGAAGTGTTTAGCTTGATGTGGGCTCCACTGTACACTCGCATTCAGAATATTCTTACTCTTCCATAGAATAGGTTTAAAAAAATGCTGACACAAATGGCGAAATACTTTTCATCTACACTAATAATAAAGTAGTAAAAATGTCGTATCTGTACATGTATTATTTTCGCGAAATTTTAAATGAAATGGGTTATTATTCTTGTAATGAGGCCAAAACCACAATTTTTGAATTTTTGTCTGTTTATTTGTCTGTGTGTATGTATGTATTTAACTCGAGAACCAATCGACTTGTTGATGGTTCTTGTTGATGGTTGTAGTTACAATTAATGTACCCTCACCCACAATTATTTTAACTATTATGTTCTTAATACGTTTATTTTGTATTTATAAGAACTAATTACTTAATGTTACTATCTATTTATTTATATATTTATACATATAGCTATAAAACGTGACTCACAACTGATGAGCTCGTACTTTTTATTAAATAAGTTTATGTTTAAGTTGATAGTATAATGTGAAATTGTAAATAGACTTATTTAAATACATATTTTATAAACTTTTAGAGGCGAAAACAGCCTGACAAAGTATAATTTATGATGATGTCGTATACATGTAGCTAAATTAAGAGCTATATGTAAGGTAAATGTATTTTTTATGCTATTAATAAAGAACTTTGAAAATCAAAAATCAATCAATCGACGGATTTGGTTGCAATTCTTTTATTATAATCGTTGTGTGTTTATATTGTTGATGTGCCTTTTAATAAATATGTAAGTATACAAACCTACGCTTCCTGTCTTCTAGAGGGGTAGGTAGAGACAAAATAAAAGGCTATAGATTACACACGTAATGATAATAACAGTACATTCTATTAAATATCGAACTTCCCGAAAGACACTGGGAATGTGCTTTCAGCCAAATGCGCAGTATCAGTCATTTGTCGGTCACCAACTTACGTAGATTTTGTTGAAGTCACTGGACGGACTAATTAAGGCGAGGTGGATAAATTTGTCCCGCTCCAAAGCTTTCATCGGGTCGCTCAGAAAACTCGCTGTTTCGAGGTGTTTTTAATTATTATTTTGGAATTAGAGGGATGGGTTTTTAATGTGATGGACGTTTTATATCACATTTTTCACGACGTTTATTTAAGTATAACTTTTATTGTACAAAACTTAATATAGCTCAAATTAAATGATATTTATATCATTAGCTTAGACCTATTTATCTTTGTGATTTAATTGGATCGAGCAAAATGTATGTAATCGTGTACCAAATAACCGAAATATTAAGTTAAGAGAGTTAAATACATGTCTATTTATTGGTTTAAAATTATTTTGAAAAGAGACAAAATGGGATAGCCTGCTTCTCAACTCTTCCACCTTCTGTACGGGCGCACTTTATCGACGCATAAAAAAACCATTGAATATAAATCCTACATTTACTTAGTTAAGTGTACTGTTTGTAGTACACACAGTAACGAGTTGACCTGGTTGTAGAACATCTGCGCCCGCGCACGCGGCTCGTTGTGATGGTTTATTGTAATTCCTTGTTTTGATGATCTTGTTTTTGTGCGGTTGTGCAAATAAATAATCTCAAGAGTAACATCTGGTGCCAGAAAGCTTATTAATCTTTTATGTGGTTAGTTTGTAGTATATTTGTGTATTTATCTTATAAGTATTGTAGTGTACGGCATGTATTACAGACGATTCTGAAGGCTTTAATTTTAGTTTTAGTGCTGTCAAAACTAAATTTGCTTCATTGCAAAATAGTCCTTAATTTAATGTGAGGAACAGAATCTAAATTACTTTGGAAAAATCTTATTTTTGACAGCACTAAAACTAAAGTTAAAGCCATGTTAAAGCCTTCAGAATCGGCTTTATTGTTAATATAGATAATTTATGTAATTATAACTTAGTTTGGTAGGTTGTGTATAATGGCCATAAATCTCAGTTTTGAGATAGCTTATCTCTACTGTAATTATACATTATATTTATGATGAAAATTGTGAATAATTTAGTCTCTTAAACAAATATTCACTTTCAGGTTTAGCTTGCTGGAAGAAACCTCAGTTTTAAGATAAGCTCGCCACTGTACATTATGTTAAAGACGAAGATTTAAAATTATTTATCTATGTACAATAAATAATTAAGAATTAGTTTCTAACTGAATTCGTTTTTTTTATACACAATATAGTTACGCTTGGCCATAACGCCACCTAATGAAAAGCATCGATGCAATCTAGGATGAAGCGCGCTCATAGGACCGTCAACTTGAAGGAGGTTGCGGGTGGCGGTTGGATGAGGAGGATGGAGGACCGCCAAGAGTGGCGAAATATAGGAAAGGCCTATGTCCAGCATTGGAGGAACACAGACTGATAGAGGATATACCTGGTTGTATTTCACCTTTTCAAAGCACCTTCCATTCCCTTTTTAGGGTTCCGTACCCAAAGGGTAACCAACGGGACTTTATTACTAAGACTCCGCTGTCCGTCCGTCTGTCCGTCTGTCACCAGGCTGTATCTCATGAACCGTGACAGTAAGACAGTTGAAATTTTCACAGATGATGTATTTCTGTTGCCGCTATAACAACAAATACTAAAACCGACCAAGTGTGAGTCAGACCCGCGCACTCCCATACAACAGACATGATTTTATTGCCGTTTTTATAGCTAACGGTACGGAACCCTTCGTGCGCGAGGCCAACTCGCACTTGGCCGGTTTTTTTGTCATCCATCTTTTCTATAAGTAGAAGATAAATACGAATAATAACCTCAGCCATGACCCACTGGCTGGTCCACCACCAGTGCTTCTTCCACTCCACATCGTACGAGACGTCCTTGTACGGCGCCAGCACCCCGAAGTTCTGCCGGAACACCGGCCGCCACGATTCGAAGTCTATGATGCCGACCCCTGGAACCGAGGAACAGCTGTCACATTCAGGGCATACACTTACTAGCTGGGGTTAGGGGGAAGTACCATCTGCCCCCCCCCCCCCCCCCCCAGATCCCGTGCGAGGAGGAGCGTATTAGGTTAGGCGACGAACAAGGAGACGCGGGGCGTCAAGCGGCGCGGTGCGTGTGGCAGGCCGCCGGAAACACAAACATACACCGATGTATGGAGCGCGCACCGCGTCTCCTTGAACGTACCCTTAGGTTCACATGTAAATAAACATTGGGCGACCCCCCCCCGTTTTGTATAACATTACCCGGGTAAACCTGGGTTTACCCTATCTTCCAGTATTACCCGTAACATTTTTATACTAATATGTATAAACAAAAAACACGATATACATAGGTAGTCCATCCAAATATATTTCGACAAATTGTTTTATCGGCATCGGTGGAATAATAAAATTACATAAAGTGGTACAATGAGGATGATGATTTTGATTATATTTTTATGAAATTTATAAAAATAAATAAAGGTGATACTCAACAAGTGGAGCCACGAGTAGGTGGTAAGTATTTGTTTACGATTTATCTTATGTAATTTAACTGTTCACTGAAATTTGAAGCGACAAGAATTGAATCTTGCACTTCAAACCCAACCCGTTTGTTTGTTTGCAACGCTTGCAAAACTACTTAAGCGGACCGTTTCGCTTGACCGCGAGCTATTACTGGTTCAGTATTTATATTCAAGTATTATGTATATAGGGAGTAAATTTTTTATATGAAATACTATTTCAATGCTCGTGGATGCATAAAAGTTATTTTATTGTTTTGAAAAAAATTTCCAAAGTTGGGTCCTTTTGTATGGAAAATACGGGTTCCGTGTCATTTTAAATTGTCTTAAAAAACTTGCTAAAATTGAGCATGGAAAATAAGAGTGTTTTTAGTAACGTGCCATTTTAAAATGAAATAATTTGACGGGAAACTGACTAACCACAATCCCAGATTGTACTTTATATATTCTCACTACAGAATGTCATCCATCATCCATCCATCAGCCCGTGTTCGTCCACTGCTGGACATAGGCCTTTCCCAAATTTCGCCACTCATGTCGGTCCTCCGTCCTCCTTATCCAGCCGCCCCCCGCAACGTCCTTCAGGTCGTCGGTCCAGCGGGCACGAGGTCGTCCTACACTACGCTTTGTAGTTGGTCTCCATTCTAAAGCCTTTCGGCCCCAACGGCCATCATGTCGGCGACAAATATAGCCTGCCCAATGCCACTTCAACTTACTGATTCTGCTGGCTATGTCGGTTACTTTAGATCTCCGACGGATCTCCTCATTTCGGATTCTATCCATCAGAGATACCCCAAGCATAGCCCGCTCCATAGCTCGCTGAGCGACCTTGAACTGGTGGATCAGACCCTTTGTAAGAGACCACGTCTCAGCGCCATACGTCATCACAGTTCCACTCGAAATTTTAGACTCCTTAGTCCTTCGCTCCGGCTTAAAATAAGCCCTCCCTATTTCGCGCACGACATTCGTGAAATTGTTAGCAAGCTGGTCAACATCCTCAGTGGTTTCCAACAGGGCAAATCGGTTCTGAAGTTCCATTTGGAAATTTTCGGATCCCGCAGCGGTTTGGCGCAGAAAAAGGCGGAGCGTAGGCTTCATCAGACGATTTCTCTCAAGCTGTAAGTCGATATTCAAGATGCATCGCACAAGTCGGTGATCGCTACCGGTACAAAACCTGTTGATCACAGATACATCTTGGATTATGTGCTTTTGATCCGTCATGATGAAGTCTATCTCATTTTTATTCTTACCATCAGGGCTTCGCCAGGTCCACTTCCTTTGAGGCTTCTTTTTGAAGAATGAGTTCATCAAATAGAGACCTTGGCTCTCAAGGATGCTAACCAGCATCTGGCCCCGAGGATTTCTGCAGTTGTGGTCCGATTACCGATTCACCACACTCTTGTACTCCCACTTTGGCGTTGAAGTACAGAATGTCATCAAGTTTTATTAGTTTTTCAATTTATGACCGAACCCCCGTTTGAAAAGCGCGCTGGCGGTAGAGTCCTCTTAATAATCACAAGAATGAAGTCGCAAATAAGAGATATTTGCTGCGTAATCAACTTGCGACAACAACAAATATGTGATTCACCATTGTTTACTGAACGAGGCGAGTGAACGTGCGGAACTTACGGATATCGGCAAGTTCACGAGAACGTTGGGAAACTGTGGGAAATGCACTGGAAATTGGGAAATTGTCTCTGTTATATCTAATCTCTTGACAATAAACAGAGTAAGGTAGAGATAAAAGGTTGTTGTCCTGAAAAATCGTGGTTCCCTTATTTTGAAACCACGGTAAATCACGAAGCGAACATTCGAACGGGTAACCGTTACAAATGGAATAAAGAGGATATGCTACGCTAGCAACAATATCTGTTACTCCATGTGGAAATAACCTTAGCGCGAGAGGGACGGATTCTGGAATGAGCAAAATGACAATTTTCTTCACTAATTTGTTGATATAGAAAGAAATGAAATTTCCCTTTTAACGTACTGGCCTTTTGAATTTAAACCTGCATGGTGTGAGATTCCAGAGTGAAACTTTTTTCACACGATAACTTTTTATTTGGCCTGGGCACGATAACTATTATGTCACGATAAAATGTACAACATTCAATTGTTTGACTTTCAATTGTTTTTAATTTAGTGAATACATTGAAAAACGTAAAAAAGATACGTCCGTTTATGCCGCAAAAAACGTAGGTATATTTCGACACTCTCAAGGGAATCAAAATTTATAGGGTACTTCCCCTTGACCTTGAACTATGAAATTTGACAAGTAATACCGTCTTATACTACAAGTATAGGGAAAAACCTGAAAACTATACATTTGTAATTCAATCATAAAAAATATAATCTTTAATGGGGCCCTCGGTGGGCGAGTCCGACTCGGTTTTCATAAATTTTGACTACCTGCATAACTTACCATCGAAATAAGGGTCCGGCACGCTCTGATTCAAAACCTTTTTGAACTCATCCAAATGCTTCTCCAAGTCCCCTTCCTGCGGGACGCCGCCGTTTCTACGCATCAGTGTCCCGCTTGTCTGGTTCTTCAGAAGCGCAGGAAAAAGTCCCGGGTCGTACAAAATGGCGACTTTGTCCCCGCGAAAGCTGTCATCCTGATTCTGAATAATTCCGTACTTTTCGTACAAGTTCTCGAATGGTATTCTTTTGGATTTGCACTGCATTGTGGGCACGTTCCAATATACGTTAAACGGTTTTTTAAAGGATTCTTTCTGCGCCGGAGTGTCGTCGTCTGGCATTTGGAAAACGTAGTTGTTGTTGCTGTAACAGAAAATACAAAATTGATATTCTAGAAATGGAAAATCTTATTTCTTTTTTAGGGTTCCGTACCCGAAGGGTGCCAAATGGTACTCTAACATAGGTAGAAAGTTGAAATTTTCACAAAATACGTTTCACTATAGCTTCTACCACGACAAAAATGTAAAAAAAAAGTAGTTTCCTCGTACAAGAAACTCTGAAAAAGTCGCATTATTTTAAGGATTTTTAGGGTTTCGCATCCGTAGTACCTGAAAGGTAAAAGGAACCTTTATGGTGAGACTCCGTTGTCCGTCCGTCCGTATGTCACAGCTTCATAACTTTAGCACCGTTAAAGATAAAGACTTGAAATTTTCCACAAAAATAGAATTCACTCGCTTACATAATACGGTACGAAAACAATATTGAAAATTTTTAAATTGCTCAAAATATTTCCAATACAAAAGTGAGAAAAATAAATCTTAAAAATACAATATGGGTATCAAATTCTAGATATTAGAGAGCAGATTATAAAAATATATACTTTTACTCTGTTACTATATTTATTGGCACCGATTTCAAGAAATCTTTGAAAAACCATAAATAAATGCATAAAAAAATGTATTTCCGAAACTGGTGGACCAAAAATTAAAAAAAAATAAGGATTATAGGTAATAACTGGCCTATTAAACGTAAAATACAGCGATTAAAAAAAAGGTTATAACAAATGAGAAATAAAAAAAAATGGAAAATAAATAAAAAATATATTTAAAAAAAGACAATATGGGTATTAAATTGTAGATATTGAAGAATTGCTATGAAAAATCTTTGAAAAACCACAAAAAAATGCATGTCCCCCCCTTATTTCCGAAACGAATGAACCGAAAAATATGAAAAAAATCTTGACAATTTAAGATTATGTAGAGATTATAGGAAAAATATAGCGGGTGAGAAATTCACGATAGCAAAATGACAAAATTACATTTTTCATCCACAAGTTTTATTTCGAGTACGGTATAAAAATGTTCGAGTCTCTCTTTTGCGGTACAATCCATTCTTTGTTCAGTTATCATAAACAGTTATGGGCAAGATTTTAAATACCTTCTTCCTGACTGTTACCAAAACTATCGAATTATGGAACCCTAGGTATGCGAGTCTGACTCGCAATTGACCGGTTTTTTGTTTCAAGTTTTAAGTTTAGTCAGATTATAGGACATACATAGAAGTAAAACAAAACATTATAAAAAGTAGGGTTCCGTACGCAGACAGCGCCAATTTTTCTCGTCGGCGCTGCCATTTTAGCAAATTGTGTTTTTCAGTTCATTTATATTGTTGTTATCTACCATAATGTTTTTAGGGTTCCGCACTCGTATTGTGCAGGGGTACGGGACTTGTTGGGCGCGAGTCCGACTCGCATTAGGCCAAATTTAAAAAAAAACCGAATGTTAAGGAGAGTCCTGCGTCAATGTGTGAATATTTAATTTACATATCGCCACAACATGAATCCCCGAGGGGGTGTCAGGGGTGTTTCCAAGTGCGAACTGCGTCACAGTGCTCTCGCCATGCGGCCCTGAATGATATCATCCGAAGGGCTCTTGCTACCGTCAACGTGCCTGCTATTCTGGAACCAATAGGCATTGTACGTGATGATGGCAGGAGACCCGACGGTATGACTTTAATACCTTGGAGACAGGGGAGGCCGCTAGTGTGGGATGCGACCTGCGTCGATACGCTGGCGCCCTCCCACGTCTCCCAATCCATCAGGGCCGCTGGCGTGGCCGCCCAAACTGCTGAAAACTCCAAACGGCGCAAATATGCGTCCTTAGGAAGCTTTTATATGTTTGAGCCGTTTGGTGTTGAAACGGCCTGTGTGGTCCCAGCGCCCACGAACTTGTAAAACAGTTAAACCAGAGGGCTGGCGCTTTCCTCGGCTAAGTTTGTCCATCCAAAGAGAAAACGTGGCCAGCGTTCTGGGTTTCTACTGGGGAGGTACCACCATCTTACTCGAAAACCCCCCCCCAAATTTTTCGGGAAAAAAGAAAGATTAGGACACTCTCAAACAGCTAGGTGACCCACCATTGCCTGGGACCGATGGATGGCGGTTTATCCATCCCCAATTGCCGGGCCTTATATAAGGTGGAATCGAAATACCTGCCACGGATGAAATAGGAGATACTATTATGTTTATAGATTACATTAGTGAAGAAATTTCGTACCCCGGAATAGTTAAATAAATTTGAGAAGGTAAAATTATTAAATAAACATTTTCTTCATTCTGCATAACGTGGTTCACAAATTACGCTTGACGAGTCGTTTAGTCAATGATAACAATTGCTATCTCTTTCTAACCGTTCAATGAATGAAATTCATTTAATTGTATGAAACCATTAGGTAGTAGTCGCAAAACTTCAATGAAGTTGTCAAAGGACGCCGCTCTATCCGAGCGAGCCGCTCGTCAAATAGTCAAAGGGCAGACCGCCTGCCGCCACCCCGTCCCCCACTACCCCTTTCGTCGCACGCGCTTGTTTTTGTTTGTTGTTGTGCCCCCACCCCAGTTCGCTGTTTTCGCTGGTCGCAGAGGTGCGTATCTCGCGCGCATTCTTTAAAAATGCCTCCTAGACCACGATATTCAAATCAAGAATATCTTGAGATGGTATCGTGCTACCGCGAGTGTAACAACGTAACCGCGCATGCAGTAAACCTATACGAGCAGAGATTTGGTGTACGAGTGAGCCATCATACCATTCTGGACGCCGTATACAGATTTCGAGAGCATGGTCGCTTTGACCCGCCTCCGGTTGACGCAGGCAGGCCTCGATACTCAGCCGAATTTGAAGAGGAAGTGTTAGACTTTTTCCGGCGTCACCCTCTTGCTAGCACCAGGGACGCTGCTAGAGTGTTTGATGTAAGCCATTTCTACGTGCGGCAACTTCTTAATCGGGAAGGGCTCCATGTGGTTACCACTTCTTAAGAGTGCAAGAATTGCAGCCACAAGACTACGCGGCTCGACTCGCATTTTGTCATTGGATTAGAGAAGAACGTCGCAACATTATGTGGACCGACGAGTCCACTTTCACACGGGTTGGAATGTTCAATATCCACAATGCGCATTTTTGGACCGAGACGAATCCTCGTGTTGTTCGGCCTGACCACTTCCAGATACGATTTAGTGTTAACGTGTGGGCGGGCATACTCGGCAATAGAGTTCTTGGACCAGTTTTCTTGGACAGACTGAACGGGGAAACATATCTTCGCTTACTGCGAACCCGTGTAAGCAGAATGTTGGAACGTATTCCTCTTGAAGAAATAAGTGGACTGCACTTCCAACATGATGGAGCACCAGCTCATTTCGCTGTGAACGTACGTGACTATTTGAATGGTGTGTGGTACGGTGGCGAGAGGTGGATCGGCCGAGGAGGGCCAGTGCCGTGGCCTCCTCGCTCGCCTGATTTAACCCCATTAGACTTTTTTTTATTGGGTCGTGTAAAGGACCCTGTGTACGGCCAAACTGGACATGATATTAGAACTGTGCGAGAACTAAAAAGGCGCATCAAGCGCGCTTTTCAGCAAGTAAAAAGTGAAACTGACACCTTAAATAAAGTGCAAAGACATGTACGCAAGCGTGCCTACATTTGTGTGCAACGCGAAGGCGGACTTGTGCAACAGTTTTGTAGATAAATAATACTGTTGTAAATTATGCAAATAACTGTAGCTAAGGTGTAATTGGTGTAAATAAGGTACAATTGGTGTAAAAATGCAAAGACAGAACATAATGTTTTTGTGTAATGTGTACCTACGGCAAAACATAATCAGGAGACCCGGCTTTAAGTGTGATGAGAAGTTTACCATCTTATTACATCAGTTTTTATCTGCGGAATGAATTAGAGGAATGCAATAACTGGTAAGTGCACTTTTAAACTTTTGCCTGCGTATTATTGGGTACTGGTTGGCCAACAGATCCAGCCGTTTGGAAATTTAACAGTACCCTAATTAGTTAATTTACCGGTGTCTTAATGACCAATGACGAAGAGTAATTTGCAATGTATTTCGTATTTACATCTACTTTGCGTGTGAGCGTAAGCACATTGGAGAGGCATGCAATGGCACCTATTCTCGTGTAGCACTTTTAAATTTCGAGCTAAAAAAACCCAAGAATTTTCATAGCAAAATAGACCTTAACGCGGAGAGATGACAGTTAAATGAGCTTGTATTATTTTGGGTTTTCACAACTCTACATTTAAGTTTGTGCTACACAGAATAGGTACAAATATCTCTACCTGGTAGAGACGAACTGAGCAGCTGATTTCATTCATTGAACGGTTAGAAAGAGATAGCAATTGTTATCATTGACTAAACGACTCGTCAAGCGTAATTTGTGAACCACGTTATGCAGAATGAAGAAAATGTTTATTTAATTACTTTACCTTCTCAAATTTATTTAACTATTCCGGGGTACGAAATTTCTTCACTAATGTAATCTATAAACATAATAGTATCTCCTATTTCATCCGTGGCAGGTATTTCGATTCCACCTTATATAAAACAGACTGGTGACGGGCAGCGGCGTCACTGGTGGGAGGGTTTCGACACACCTACCCAGAGTGTGTGAGCATTTCTACCAGGAGGATCGTCAAGAGTGACGAAATCTTTAAAAGGCCTATGTCCAGCAGTGGACGAACCCGGCTAATGGATGGATGACACGATAAATAGTGGCAATTAACATAATTATTATGTATCAATGTTTCCAGCATAAACATCCGCATACGAGACAAATATGCAGTGTCCTTGTGTCTACTTTATACAGTGTTATAGGAAATAATAAATAATGATCGAATAGCATGTGGGTCTTAATGGAAGTCAGCAAATCAATTACAAATACTTGTTCACAGACAATGAACAAAAAAGGTTTAGCTCTGTTGGTGAATATCTGTAACTGAGTGGAATGCCCAAACTTATCGCAATTTCGGTGAACAATTGTTCCCAAACTAGTCAATAAACGTTGCCCTGAAGGTTCCGTACTTATATACTAATAGTTAAAGTCGTGTCTCTACATTGAATATTTTTGTCTGAATGGATTTGGATGCAGTTTTCTTTATTATCACCTGGTCAAGATTGTTGATAAAGGGTTTTTTATAAAATAACCGGTGAGTCGAAAACTGTCGATACTACTCAAATATTGAAAGACACTCCCAACCGCGGGCAAAAGCTAGTCTCAAATAAGTTTGTAGGCTCGAATAAATTGTAAAAAAATACAGAGATTCCAATACGTAAGTACAAAATGTATGATAGAAACTACAAAATTAAGTTAGTCAAGTATTATTCCAGTTAGAAATTAATGATTTTCAGATTTATCATTTCACTTGAGCCAAAAGTTTCTTTCGTATCCACAGATTTTCCTCTGTGTTTGTTCGTTCCGTAACAACAAGTCACTGCTTCGTCTGTTTTCAAACTGTAAAACTCAAACAGTTTAAAATTGAAAACAATAATGTAATATTGATTTAATTTATTTCGGTCGATCGACCCACATATATTATTACTTGCTTTTCCTGAATCCAATAAAATTGCAAACATAGGCCTAAAGTATCTAAATATAATTTAATTTGGATAATATAAGTTATACCAAAATTATCGTCGTACATTACAATAATTCCGAAAAAAAAACACGTCAAAATCGCGAGTTTTCTGAGCGGCCCGCTTCCACAGAGCTCGATAGACAATACCTTCGCTTTAAAAGAACACATGCTTCAAAGCACACCCAGCCTTGACAATGATTCTCAAACTTGTAACTCCACGGGTCATTGCGCGTAAAGAACTACATAAACATTACATAGTACATAAACACATGAGTTCATTGCACCATTACATCATTGAAGTAGACTAGCTCACTGCCCACGCGAACCAAACATCAAGGTGATTAACAGACCTAAATGTTATAAGTAGCATAACCAAACACTCGGCTAAAGCCCAAATTGACGGAAAAAATATAAAGAAGATACGCTAAGAATCGTCAAAGCCGGACAAAGTTTGATGCGCCGCGCCGTTCATTTGTAGTACTAAAACTTCTGGAATAAAACAATAATAAATGATAATTTTGAATAATTACATTTTCAATTTCATGAAGACAAATATAAATAAACTTTTAAACAGTTTGGTCGATATAATTCGTTTCACATTGGTGAACTTGATATTATTTAAACTATAAAACTTTAATTTTCAATCGAAAGACCTCCGTCTATTTGAAAAGCATTATTTTCGGAAAAATAAGTTGTTCAAATTGCTTGATTGTCTACAGCAGAGAACACCATCTCGTAAAGATACAAGTCGGTATTGATTTTGGGTACAAAGCCCATAGGAGTACAATGTATTCGGTTCGCGTGCTTTGGAAGGCACGTTAAGGCGACGCAATGAAAATCTTGGCGACATGGATCTCCATTTTTCTCAGCAATAAAAAAACATATGTAATTACCAATTTATATACTAGATTAAGCATTTCATTGACATCATTTTGCCTCAAGATTTAGTTAATTGATTAATTTTCATAGTAGAGAAAAAAATATTTAAAAAACCTTTTTTGAAACATGATTTTACTGACAAACGGGAGCGAATGAATCCTCTGAGTATTTAATTTAAATTAGTCTACAAATACACTACAATATGGCCGATTGGATTTATTAAATTACATATAGTTGTCATTTTAAATGAAAAATACTGTTTTGCCGCATACGACCTTACGGAATAAGCTAGTTCGTGAGCGCATATTTGTATGGAGTAAGTCCCCCTCACTCCACTCCCCTAAGGCGCCGATTTGAAATTAAAAGTCCATCAAATATTTGTGCCCAAAGTACGGCGATAAGGCTCAGCACCCATCACGCTGGTCGTAATTAATAATCATCGGTGAAACGTGGGTGTACGAGTGTGGACTTTGTTTTATAGTCCATACTTGAACACCTCCAGCACCCATTCGAGGAATCATGTGGTGACGATGTATTTGGGAATGCTGAGTTGCAAAAATGACTATAAGCGATGGCTCAGTATTCAATCAAAAAATATATCTCAGCAGTACCTACATACAATGATAAATTAATCGAAGTTTATACTCGTTAGTGAAACGTTGTTACAATTCACGGCCAATGTCAAATAGAATTGTATCACGTCGAATGAGGAGCAAGACGTGGTTAGTTTGATATATATGTTGTGAGTGTTTTGTTGTTGGACACGATATGACATAATAGTCACGACACGAATCCTCTAATCGGTGTCAGGGGTGTTCCCTCGTGTGTACTGTGAAATGTAAGTAAATAGTTGGTGCACCCGATTTACACCGACGATTATTACGTCCCCAAAGGGATGGGGGTGGCCCTGTCGCCGTAATTCAGATTGGTTCGTGTGGTTCGTGTTCGTTTTATATTATAGCGGTTGTAGGAAATGTATGAAAATGCTACAATTTTGAAAAAATATACATATATTAGAGGTCATCGATGGAAACTGGTACTGGTACTGGTGAAAAAATTGGAGCGGTCTCTAAAGTGGAAGTAAATTTAAGAAAAATCTGAAAGGTTCAGTCAGCATTTTTTTATTATTTTCTATGCCGTAATTAAAATATAATTTATGTGATTTAACCGTCTTTAGTAAATGTACAATGTATATTATGTGAAGCACACTAAAATCGGATGGCTAGAAAAAAAAAATCGAAGAAAAATTATATTTCGTTTTTTTTTTAACTAAACCTATACAGTTTATGGTACTCAAATTTTGTACATTAATTACTAATGTAGAGCCACACCATCCATAATAATTACAGGCCCAAAATCCAGGGGGCAGAAGCAATTTCCTTACCTGGCACGGCCTTTTTACTTTTTTGCGACTTTCTAGTTGAAAGAAAAATATTAGTATATATTAGATAGATAGATTCAGGGGGCCTAGCACAGCAGATCATATCGAGCTTAACCGCTCGTTACAGAATGTCTATCCCTCTCGAGGGAGATCAACAGGGTAAGAGAGAGCACTGTATCACGCGCTATCGAGCTCGATATGGTTTGCTATGTTAGATCAGCTGATGGCAGAACTGGTGCCGGGCTTGACTGTAGAGGTATCACCACCTTACTCGCAAACTCCCCGAAGTTATTTGGGGAGACAAAGAGGACAGCTCCCAAATAAGCACAACCAGGCGGCCCATCATTACTGGGACCGATGTATGGCGGTCTACCAATCCCTAACTGTCAGGCCTTATATAAAACAGACTGGTGACGGGCAGCGGCGTCATTGTGCGACCCACCTGCCCAGCGTGTGTAAGTAAGGTATGGGCGTTTCTTCCAGGAGGACCGTCATGAGTGGCGAAATCTTGGAAAGGCCATAGGATAGGACATAGGTCCAGCACCGGACGAAACAGGCAAATGGATGGATGGATAGGGAGATATTACTTTAAAAAAACGTTGTTTAACTGTAAGTTTAGTCCTGTCAAATAAGTCAAGTTGTGTCACACTGAATTGACACCATTATCAGCAGAAAGAGTCCGGGAAATAATGTTTTCAGGATATTTACTAAAATAATGAATAAAAATGGATACAAGGCTTCTTTTAATTCTTTATTTATTTATTAAGTCGGAAGTGCGAGCGCAGGAAGACCTAACACGTGAAATTAACGCAATAAAAAGACGTTATCAAGATGTCTTTCTTCATCAGAAAAGGTCATTAGAGGCAATAAATAAAGTATGCCACTTAAAACAATTAGGCGACAAAAATCAAAGGAATAATGGAAAAGACGAGATCATACATACACTGGTCAAATTAAATGATACCAGCTATATTAAACCAAACTTGAGTTGGTAATTCATTATTATTTATTAGCTTTTTAAAATTAGTACATAACTGATTTAAAGATAAAATATATTTTTTCTTTGGGAGAGTTGCTATTATTGCTATGTAATAAATAGATATTTGGCTCTTTGAAGCTTTTTATTGTTTTTATTTATTGTAGATGTATATATATAGATATATATATAAAACACAGAAAAAATCAATTCAAGATATATTTCGGGCCATACTGGGCCCGGCGTCAGTTGATTTTTTTTTGATTTGAATTGATTTTTTCCGTGTTTTTTATATATATCTATTATTGCTATTATAAAATGAAGCTTAGAAGAGAATAATGTATCTTTATTCATACAAGTAATATGATAAGTGATCTTTCTTTGTTTTTCGCGTGGGCGTGTCATTTTAAAACTGTTATTGACATTTTTCGGCTCGAAAGTTATTTTATTTCTATGTGGACCAGTCACTACGATGATAAAAAAGAACAACCGCATCCAAACCGTGCCTGTGGTTAAAACGGAACATACAGATACAACAGATAGAAAATCCTCGATTATATACTATAACCCATCAATCCATCCAACCGTCCATTTGTTTAGCCACTACTGGACCTTCATGGTAGAAATGCCCGGCAGGCTTACTACTAATAACCTATTTCATTTGAAACTTCGCAAAAATATTCAATGTACAGACACGACTTTTTTACTATCTGGGGGCAGAAACAAGGCGCTAAAGTTCTTGCGCCTGACAAACAATTCGACACCCTCTTGAGTAAATTGCAAATAATAAGCCAACAAGAAAAAGAGGCAAATATCAGGCTCTAAAAAGTCATAGCTAAGGCACAAGAAATGCAGCCTGAAAAAAAAATAAAAAATCATCTTATCAATGCATCTTACAAAAAATATGGCTTGGAGGTTTCATGGAACTATTCCATGATCGATGACATAATATTATAAGTCCATAGGAGTGTCTGTTTGACTTCATACTTTTTGAGCAAGATGTAGGGTTTGTAGAGTTAAGATTTAAAAAATACGAATATTTAAAATGGAAGCCATTTATAGACAATTTTCTGGAATTCGTAATTTTTTTAAAGGTTACGAAGTCTTTTGTCGTGAAAATCTAGGAAGTATTTCTTATCTTTATTTGTTTTGGCAGTTACTGACAGATATACATTATGTTGTTATCTATCAGCAATCCAATGTGTCCACAAAATGTAGGTCGCGATCAACAAACATTCCAAGTTGTAGATCATTGAATAAATAGCAACATACATAACAATAAAAACCTGAAGTTATTCTTAATTAAAGTAACCTAAGAGTATTTTATTTAGTTAACTTTCTTTTTTTATTTAGTTTTAAGTGTTTTAGAATATAAATATATTATAATTGAAATATTGTATAAATGATGACCGCGGAACTAAACTTGTCTAAATGACATTTTCTTGCCAAATTCAACTATATTTACATTTTTGTCCTTATAATGTTTAACTTACAGTCAGTGACACAAGAGCGTACGGGGTGAAAATAAAGAATGGTGGACCAGGGGAAAGGGGGGATGCTACTAATGTATACAGCGGAGCAACGACTCTGATGCACAGTGCATGGTCTCGGGAAAAATATGATTGTTGAGTTCTATCTAGGTTTTGCTATGTAAAAGTGAGACCTAGTCTCAAGCCTAACCTTATGTCTCTGTGAATATGAGCGCAAAAACTCTTTACTGTTAACCTGTAAGTGCACCTTGTTGTAGCATTGGTTGTAGGTAGCAACATCCATATCAGTAAATTCTTACAGCATTAGAACGGCCACCCGCGACGGCGATAACGCTCTTATCGCTGAACTTAAATGGTATTTATATTAATTTCCTCTCATTCAATCAAATATGTTATCGGGCTTAATTAACCGATCTCATCCTGTCCGTGGGGTTTATTGAAATATTAATAGTTCGGAAAAATGAAACAATACACCATTGTTCGATAAGGTTTGACGTCATACCTACGGTAAGGCATACCTATGGTAAGGCATACCTACGGTAAGGTGTACAGGTACACCTGCCGAGGTAATTAAGTGTTCATCACCTAACGATGGTGTGCATGGACGATTCAACAAAAACCCAAGTCTCTCGGGTTCGCTTGGTAAACTGCTTTGCGGACATGAGTGCACGCTGCAACGCTGTAGTGGAATAGCTTGTCGGAGCCGAACATCCGAAGAACATACAACATAGTCAAGTAAGACTGCAGGTCACGTAGCAAGACTGCGTGCATACTCAGCATGCCGGGGTGCTTGCAGTTAGAGTTGAAACAATCGTTGGTTGCATTTGTACCGAAACGAGCACGTACTGAAGCTTACCTATACTTTTTTCCATACGGAGCATGATTGTGCTAGCTAACAGAAGTTAACACAGTGTATGATATGACTCCCGTAATAAAATGTAAAACTGTATGCATTATCCTTATCAATTTTTTCCTTTTCAGCTGAAAATAACTGGGTATTGCCGATATATGCATGTATTACCCGTTGACATCATCGATATTGCGCCATTTTACCACAAAATACGTTTCTCTACCTAATTTGCTTATCAATTCTGTCGTTACTGCGGTACACCATGATGTCACGGTATTTGAATTATCCCTCATTATAACGAGCTTATTCAAGTGGGAAAAAATTCGCGATAATTATGGAACAACGAGTCCTTGTTAGGTAGTTTTCGGGTTAGTATAAATGGAGGAAAGTACATATACAATCAATCATTAGCACATATACACTCGCCATAATCACAAGGCTGTGTACAATCGATCAGTCTTAACAAAATCACCATGTCATCATTCACAAAATCATCATCCACCATGAGCGGAAACTCTGAAGAAGCCGTTCATCGAGACAACGGGGAAAAATCTCGGAAGGAGCAAGAGCGGGCGGAAGAAGAAGCAGAAAAGCGCAGACAAGACTTGGAGCGTGAGGAGAGAAAACGTCAGAAGGCAGAGCAGCGGCGACTGGACAGGCACTTGATGCAGTATGCACTAGCTTTGCGTGAGCAGGCATCGTGGCGTGGAACTCTCAACCGGCCGAAGTAGTGCTAGTCATAGATATGATCATTTGTTTATATAATAAGTATTAGGTATTTGTGTACATCAGTATTAAGTATATTGTGTATGTGAGTGTTTGTTTTTGAAAATAAAAAAAAAAACTTGTTCCCGATACATATTTATTTCATTTCAAAATGCATGCCGACTTACAAATGTCACGACATACCAGTTTCCTTCATGATACTAGTTCTATCCACTAAGATGTTGTACAATCTACATCCATGCATAGATAACCGTGGTCACTACACTTTGTAACACGATAGAGGGGCACCGCGACATGCTATGCAGCGATAGGTAGGTACGGTGCAGTGTTTAGGTAAGGTATCTGTCATACCATAGTCCTAACATTACAGGAATCATGAAAAGTATACATATTTAGAATGATGTTTTGTACATCGTTATAGTCTAACCAAACCTGAAAGCTATACAATGACAAATCTTAAGTATAAGTGAGGTGTATACATGTATGAAGCACACGTGTATGTCCCGGTAATTTTCTATGGTCACTCATCAGTTTTGATTTCGTTTCGAAATACACGCCGCCAGTCGGATACAGATCATAAAATGAATATAGCACGGGTTTTCCCGAATATTTCAAGACAGTGCCAACTAAACGTGGGTTGCCGTAATACGCTGGAGCTACTTACGTTCGGCCGGCAGCCTGTAATAATATTTCGATGAAGGTCCCGTCGTCTTATCATATTTACCTATCTTTTGAGTAGTGACACATAGTTTGTTCCATATTTAAACGATAGCGTGCCATGTGGTCATACGTATTATCGGTTCATAAGGAGTTATAGATGTAACGCCAATTGCCACCAGTCTTTGTCATAATACTGTTTGCGGCTTACAGGCAGTTATTCATGGATATAAAGTTAAGAAAAACCTTATTTAGACGTCTCATATTCCTGTATGGTCGGCTCCATACCTAAACGTCGCAGATACACGTACTCAGAGGCGAATGCACACTCAGGCCTTGCTCAAGACATATGATAAGCATATGCCAAGCATAGTTTGTGATAACGGAGCTTTGCAAACATATTATAAACACAAATATTTATTTTAATAAGCGAACGTCACATTGCAGCAGCATTGCTGCACTATTTAGCACTTTTATCACTGATGTTGCGAGCCGACTGCAGCAACATTTCTGTGTCCGTCCGGTCACCCGTCGAATAATATAGTAAGATTTGCGGATCACCTTCATGCACTTTCTGGATGACCTCTCTGAAGATTTCTTGGGATTCTTTCAGCAGAATCGCCGGGACCATGTACTTGGTTATCCACGCAGAGACGTGCGTCGTGCAGAAATGATGAAAGTGCTGTGGGATCCTGCACTCACGTCCCGGTGGTACCACTACATTAGGCCTCTTGCCGCAGGAACAGGTGTCCCCGGCGACCGCCTTGCACTTCGAAAAGCGAATCTTCTTTTCAACAAACTCCAGTATAGTGGGCACCCTCACGAGATCCCTCTCACCTGGCGGCGGCCCCCAAAATAAGGGCATGAGCCAGTCCCAGTTCACCATCAGACGATCTTCTTCTGGCCTCGTCGGATCAAAGTTGTAGCGGACGGGGCATGGCTTCCCGTTAAGGAAAGTCAGGTCGTCCAGCTGTCGTTCCGCCTGAAGAAACTGTTTGTATGCTTTGTTGAATTGCAGAATTTCGCCGGGGCTGAAAGGGGCCTCCTCGGGTATAGAAGGCCCGCGCGTCGTGAAGGTGTCCACCGGGAAACTGAGTATTCTGTCTTGGGACTGCATCTTGAGTTCTGGATGGATGTCACGGGACTCCTAAGTCTATATGATGTTCTTGCGGTAATGTTGACCGTGTAGTGTCTAGCGACTGACTGCCCGCATAGCAATTTATACCACTCCAGTTGTTTATCGTACCGAAAAAAGAAAACAATATAGGGATAATATCGATTTGGAATTCCCACAACCTCGCGTGCGGGTTATCGTTCGGCGCGGTAATTGGATCATTCCTAAAATAAACGAGTGAATATTAAAATATTCTTGGACCACGTCAGTCAAACTTTCATCCTTATGAAAATAGACGATTTACAATTCATCCTGCGCTCCCATACTGGGGCCCCGGGAGTCACTCACGTGTTCACATAGTCACTATAGATCGTATCACATACCTACGATAAAAATTACGCTACCAATTTGGGACATCGATAACAACGTTTAATTGCTGTACTCGATGCATTGTCTTAGCTCGCAACACCATAATATAAATGCCGGGCATTCATAGGGAAAACCAGGTCAAAAGTTTGTAACTTTAGTATACAGGTAAAACATACCTATTAAGCACATACGGCATTGTGTGCGCGATAAGAGCGTGTCTTAACAACGACAATGATGCAGATCGGATGCAGTTTTAGTAGGGTGAAACAACTAGTATGTGCTTCTTGACCGAATACTGATAACACAGAAGATATAAACAAAATAGACTGGGTTTCTCCAAAACGAGAAACTGTTAGGTTATCGGGCGACTTAGTGATAAGGTATTTAACTCGTGTAAAAGAAATGCTGAGACCACGTCAGCCGATATTTAGATACACGTCGCACTTAGGTATCATCCCACTTTAGTACTCCTGTTTGAAAAAGAACTACAATTATAGCACTAGTGGATCTTGTGAGTGCCCGCTATGAATGCTGCGCTGCAAGTCCAGCGTCATGCTTACATAATGCAAAAGTGGCAAAGCGGTGCATGGCCTATGAGATGCGGGTGACCGCTGCATGGCAACAAAGCAGATAATTCTACAAGAAGTATGTTTATTCTAGGCGTTCTAGGTATCGTTCCGTGAGAACGTGAGCTGTAGGTTTCTGGCAATTCAGCCCCAGCTTGGATGCTGATGCTGCGGCCCCAGCAATTCATGTTACCTGCTGCTTTGACCCATACTCATATCACTTTAGAGGCGGCACATACGAAAAAAGTCAAAATTTTCGGAAATGCATCTGACCCCTATGCACTATAGAATCTTCATCACTGAATACGAAAATAGTACCCTTGCGTTACCTAGATGTTTAATTTTGAAGTTATAGACCGTACGCTACCGTGTCATTGACTGTACATGTCAAACCGGTGTCTAGGTGCTTAAACAAAAGTCTACTAGCACAGAACATTACATTTCACATTAAAAAAAAAACGGTTACTACACGTTTATTTCACGTAGATTATATTTTTGTTGGATATTGGATAGACCAGTTTAGTTCCACGGTCGTCAAAGAACCTAACATATATAATATATGTGCAATAAAAAAGTAGTAAAAATGTCTTTGAATTAGCGAAATTAAAAATGAAATGGGTTTACTTAGGCTAAACAATAGTACATTTTGATGCAAGTGCGAAAAGGTTGATATTTAGAGTAACGAAAACAGTCGGGACGAGAAATATCAACACTTTCGCAGGTGTATCAAACGACGTTTTTTGATACTCCTGCGAAAAATTACATGAAATAATAAAATAAAACAATTTTGTTGCAAATCAAAACAGATACAAGTCGACTGAAGAACACGCAGTTTGGTTGGCGCCAATCTGTACTACAAAGACCAATGTCTCCTTCTAAAATCGTTTTAATAATAATTTCTAAGATAGTTAAAATAGAATGTAAATTATAACGTCTAAAATAGTTGTGAATTTTTAAAACATCTTTTACAATTTAACATACAAAATACTCATCTTAAACAGTTTTTAGAGTATCCGATAAAACAAAGGTTTACTATCATCTAAATGATGTGGCCGGTTTCTCCTAGATAGCATCAGCATAAAAATGAAATATGTCATTTTACGCACGCTAAACAGGCACGTAATCTATCATATTTTGAGCAGGAGTATTAATTTTTTTTTTTAGTTTTTGTTTGTCTGGCTGTTCGTCTGTGAATCAATTATTTATTTTTCTTGTATGCACATTGCAATGCAAACGGTTGCCTAGCAACTAAGTAGTTGTAAGTACTCATGGTATTTGTGGTGTGTTTATGTATTATTTGGATTCTATGTTAGTATTATGCTAAGTGCTTGTGCACTGGAGAAAGTTTTCAGACTTGTGTGTAGAATTGAAACTAGGCAAAACGTGCTTGAGAATAAAATGTTACTCAAATAAATTGTGTACTTGAGATAACCACTCATTCATACATAATCTATACTATAGTAAGGTAAGAAAAAAGTCCGTCTCAAATATAAGTCACAGTCCATACTTGGTACACCCGCTTTTCACCGACGGCTATTACGTCCCAAACGTCGTGGCGGTGAGCCCTATCACCGTACTTCGGGCACAAATGGACCAACAGCGCCTTCCGAAGCACGCAGACCATACAAAAATTAATGTTCACAACGGGAATCGAACCCACGACCTCTAAGTTAGCAGACGAGCGTCCTATAACTCGGCCACAAAGGTTTATAAACATTTTAGTCTGTCTGTCGGTATGCTCGCGAATCACGTAAAAAGACTGAATAGATACGGACACTAAATATTATTATTAGAGTGCATTTAAACTAGAAAAGATCAATAGAAACAAATTTAATTAAAGACAAGAATTTTGAGCAAGTTTCTCGGGGCAGGATTCGAATCTGCGACCTCTTCTTGTCAGGACAAGCGCGCTGCGCCACCGGGGTACTTATGCAAGACGGTTGAATTTTTTCTACTTTGCTTGTCCACCGATTTTGTTTTGTAACTATTTGATCTAACCAGCTTGTAAGGCACATACTGAACGGTCACGAGGGCGTTATATGATTTCACACCTCGTTCTTAGGATTTAGAAACTTGATGTAAATGAAAATACATTGCATCTTGTTAAATAAGACACTTGTACTTGTCCACAGGATTAAAACATTGGATAAATAAATTGAAAAAAAAAAAAAAACACATTTCGTATTATACACTAAAGTAAAATTCCTAGAAGTGGAACGATATTAGAGAGCCCTTCTAAAGATAGCATATTTTAAACCACGACTATATCCCACTCACAAACTGTACCTGGATTGTGGTCTCTTGACAGTACAAGCTTTATTCCTGTTTGCAGTTCTAAAAAGACATAAACTTTAAAAACCGTAACCCCTTACCCGTCCTGTTTGTTAAAACGTAGAATACACGCTATCGCAGTGGCTAAAAGTGTTAAGACTACATTTGCACATCGACAATATAAAACGCAAGCAACTTATTTATACAATTTAATCAATAAAACATTGGATATCGACAGGTTAACAAATTATGAATCCAAAAAACGCATATCTAAGTGGCTCAAAACGTTAAATTACGATGAAACCGAAGATCTATTTAAGATAGAAAAATATAATAAAATATAAAGATTAATTACTTTAGTTAGTGATCCCGAGACTCATGTTCGTAGGGCTAAATTAACTTAATTTATATAATTTAATTACAATTTTACCACAAAATTTACACACATGCACCCTATCGCACACTTCCCTTACACATCCTCATACACTCACACACTCACACACGCACACACTACACTTTAGAAAACCATTACTAATATTATTATTAATTTAAACTTAAACTAATCCATACTATATTTAAGATAAATATTTTGGTGTAAGTTTATTTGGTACGATAACTTTATGGATATGGAAGAGCGTGTTCTTTTAATACAGGTGTTCTTCATTTAATAAAAGGTCACAACCACCAATATGTAACTATGTACCACTTTTGTTAAGGAAATAAATATTTTCATTTTATTTTCATACAATATAGTTAAGTCTTTCCCTACTATGTGGCTATGTATCTAATTACCTTTTACAATGTGTAAATTGGTTCTGTGATGAACTAGAAGACTAGTAATGGAGGCTTTACAATGAGTCACGCATTTGGAGGACCACGCGGAAGAAGTCGTGAGCAAAAGCTTGTACATAATGATATCAATTAACAGACCACAGTAAAAAAAAAAGCTTTAAAATACTAGCTCATAACGATTTATTGCTACCCAATAAATATGTTGCATTCCAAACTACTGCATTTTTCATATATTTATGAACTACAACCGGGTTAGCATGTTTTCAAGTTCGAGATAAAGTGATGTTAATTAAGAAAAATCGATGTGAAAATGGGACGTTTCGGAGCATAAACCACAATATTATATTTTGTAAACATGTTGAATACCTGAAAAGGTAATATAAAGTTTTTTAATTTTTTTTTATTTTATGCATTTGCGTACAAATGAGACTATGGCATAAAAATGTGAACCTCTTAAATGAAATAAAAACGGTGAAATAAAATTACGAAAAAAATTTTTTTTAATGGTACCTCTCATGAACGTAAACTGGGGATGAATTTCTTTTTCACGTCTATCCCATAGTGTGGGGTATCGTTGGATAGGTCGTTTAAAAACATTGTGGGTGTGTGAAAACCATTTTTCGATTTAGAGATCCGTTGGTGAAATATTAAGCTTTAAAATGGAAATTTTAGTTAGAGTGGAGCGTCCCCCCCCCCTGCTGGCTAAACGGTTGTTTATAGAAATGTGAAAAAAATCACAGAAGTAGTATATATAATGAATTTAAAAGGAAAACTATCACAGCTAAGTAGGCTTTACAGGTTTACGAGTACAGGTCACGCCAAACTTTTGGTCCCCTATAATGTATGGTCCCAGAAGTTTGACGCGGTCTGTATTAGTAGACCAACTTATATGTACCGGGCAACTACGGAACCCTACATTGCGCGTGGCCCGACACACACTTGGCCGGTTTTATTTGAAGTAGAAGCTGGAAAGCTTTTTATTTTTGTTATTGCTACCTACTTAAAATTTGACTTATCTTGTAAGGCTGTGTTATGTTATATTGCGTATATTATAATAAACACGTCACGACAATAATCCTGAGGGAGTGTCAGAGGTGTTCTCAAGTGTGGACTGTGAAACGCAAGTCCGTAGAGTAAATATTCTAAGTGCAAGTCACTGTCCAAACCTGTTACACTCACTTTTCGCCGACGATTGTTACGTCCCGTGATGAGTGGTGAGCTCTGTCGCCGTAATCCGGACACAAATGGACCAACAACTTAACGTGCTTTCCAAAAAACGCAGAGCGAACAAAAATAATTGTGCATGCGGGAATTTAACCTTTGAACCTCTGGGTTAGCGGGTAAACGTTTAACCACTCGGTCACAAGTCACAAAGGCGGTCACAAATAAATGAGTATGGTATAATTAATATGCTTAGTTACCTCGTTTGATCGCTGCGAACATTATAGCCAGTCAAAACAAACAACAACATTATAGTCCCCTTCATTTTTTTTCTCTAAAGCTATCGCGCACTATAAATTAAATAAATCTAATTAAAAATATTAATACTGCACTATAATACTGGCTAAAAATTGAGACTAGAATTTTTGAAAAAAGAAAGTTATGTTTTTTTTCGCGCGCGCTTTTTATTTTTTCTGCCGCGTTTTTCTGACGTGCCTAGTGCGTCCAGAGCCGACATGCGATCGACTTGGTGCGTGAATCGATTATGACTGTGTTAAATACCACTCGACACCACAACAAAACTCGATTGTGATATTGTGATTGCAGACGCGAGGTTGGCCGCGTTCAGTTATGAACTTCGGTTTGTGTATATGTACGTATAGGAGTCTTCCCCTTGCCTAGGTATGGTTGATTTTCCACTTCTTTCTGACACTGTTTTTACACATCTGTAAAGGAATTGCGAAATCTGTCATGTACATACTAAATACCGGGTGAAAATCGAAGGCAAAGTTTTAAAGGCCAAAAGGCCAAAAACAGAGAAAATCAACCCAATAAAAACTATCTTTAAATGAAAATACGCACTCTACTGATCATACTGAACAAATTTTCCAGAGGAATTTCCAAATACAATTTTTACAGTACTCAAATTAGTTCAGAAGGAAGGACTACTTTTTTTTTGCGCGCGTACGTTTTCTTCTTTAGTAGAGATGTGGTTTCATTTAATCATTTATGTATAGACGTACCTAATTAGTTTTTTATTATGTACTAGCTTTTGCCGACAGCTTCGCTCGCGTGGAAGCGTCTTTTCTTTTATTTTTTTTATCCACATGTATTTCAATCTTCGAGTAGTGTCACCAATGACTGACCACCTAGAAAAGGGTTTTTTTTTCATTGTTATTTACCTCTGACACCCTCTCGGAGACTCATTTCGAGACGATATGTACGTAGATTAATTTTTCAAAATTATAAATTCAAGGAAACTTTTATTTCCTTGCGGTGTTCTGCTTCTATTACAACTTATGTATACTCATTCGACGGTCTACTTTGGTAATAAGTAGATAGTATCAACATTTTATGTTTTAGCGATAATTTTACCAACAGCCCTATATTCTGTATGTTGACTAGGGTTACCAACTCTCAAAGGACCCAATCCGGGAGATTTGAATAAATCGGTGGGGCGTTCAAGGAAAGTCGGTACATTAGTTGTTAATTTTTATTTTTTTAATTTATGTTTAGATTGCTTTCTAGAAGGATCTAATATTTGTGGGTTTTTGACCACATAATCATAAATGGTTTTACAGGAAAAATCAAAATTTTGTAATATTTGTAACTCTGCTTTAAGCCACGATACCTATATTAATTCTGTTTCTTTCCTTGCTCCACACAAGTCCATCATGCTGAATACGCGTTCACAAGAAGCATTATAGACAGGAATAGAAAGAACAAACGTGACAAAGCTTTTTTAATTCTTGAGAGTCATTTGTAATCGGTTCTTTCAGTGATGAAATTTTCATTGCTTGGTATTCCGGGTGTTCAAAATTATACCACTTTTGTAAATAATTCAAACAGCATGTGAAAAATTTGTTGACTTTAGTTATACATTTAATTTTTTGAGGTTCATCAAAATGCTTTCGGGCGACTATATTGCGCGCGCGATTTATTTAGTTTGATTTTTAGAAAGTCGGGAGAAATTAGTACATTCCTGGAGCTCGGGAGGCAGAACAATATTCCGGGAGTCTCCCGGGCATTCCGGGAGGGTTGGGAACCCTAATGTTGACCAGGGGCACTTCGATGATAAAAAGTAAACCGCGTCTAAATCCGTAAAACATACATACATACAGTTATACAGACAGACATAGATAAAAAAATTGTTTTGGGCTCATTGTAATACTAATAACCTATTTCATGTACAGAAATGGAACCCAAATTTTATTTGATTGCCTTTGTTTAACGCCGGAAGTGTTTCCGAACGCTTCTTCTGTACGGAAAGAAACCTCTCGTGAGTTCTGAATTTCCTCCAAATAGGAAGTGGAAGAGAACTACATCCTTCAACCAGCTTTAGATTAGACTCTATACTAATATTACTTATTTCAGAAGCTACCTACTCACGTGGGATGAACGCATGTTTAATGGTGGGTTATCTAAATTTTGTCTCTTTTAAATTCATTTTAAGCCATGGATTTGTGAAAAAATACATATTTCATTAATTTATGGGTATTTCGGCCATTCGATACACGATACTTGCGGGAAAATGCCGCATCCAATAAAATCGCAAAGATAGGCCGAAACGATAATCTAAATATAATTTTATTTGAGTTTACTCTATAAACCAAAAAAAACGTATTTTTTTAAATATAAGACGGTCGTCATATTAAGATCAATAAAAGATAGATAAAATTTATTCAATCGGTGTAAATCCAAAATCCTATCCTACTAATATTATAAATGCGAAAGTTTGTGCGTGTGTGTGTGTGTGTGTGTATGTTTGTTAGTTACTCTTTCACGCTGAAACGACTGAACGGATTTGGATGAAATTTAGAACGGATATAGCTTATACCCCAACTTAACACATAGGTTAGTTTTTATCCCGGACAAAATCATGTCGTTAAACCGAATAACAAGCGGGCGGAGCCGCGGGTAAAAGCTAGTAATTAATAAAAACACTTAGAAATCGCGAGTTTCCTGAGCGGCCCGCTTCCCCTGAGCAGTATATACAAGTGTTAAATAACCCCCCCTCGCCTTAAGGAACAGATTGTGAAAATATTCCTATTATTATAACATACAGCCAAACATTGATTTAATATACACGTAAATAAATGCGCACAGAAAATATTTTGTGTTAAGTTTGTGTTTAATATCAAACACCAGAACGTCTATTCAATGGACAATGGTTTGTTATATTCCCAAAATTAACTTTTAAAACACAAACATTACCATAATTACGTACACATACATGTATAGATATTGTACATCTACGTTCAGAAGGGAACAAAAACCCCATATTTCACTCTTCGCTTCGGGAAGTGTTTTAGCATCTAATGCTTCTCTGTCTATAGAGTGTGATAATGGTGTCGATTCGGTGAAACACAAGACTAACCTTATTTTAGGCGTCCTGTCCTTGTCTTTTCGATACAGAAAGAAAAAGACAGAAAGCTTCAATTAAGTTTAGTTCTGTCAAATAAGTTAAGTGGTGTTGCATCGAATCGACACCAATATTATTGACGAATTTTTCTCTTTGAGTAGTCATCCATCCATCAGCCCGTGTTCATCCACTGCTGAACATAGGCCTCCCCCAAACTCCGTCCTCCTCATCCAGCCAGCCGCAACGTCCTTCAGGTCGTCGGCCCAGCGCGCACGAGGTCGGCCTACACTACGCTTTGCTGTACGTGGTCTCCATTCTAAAGCCTTCTAAAGCTAGGAGCGCGGTCTGTACAAACTCTGACAAGTTTTACCCATGAAATAACAACACAAGCTCTTGTCTTGATGTTGTTTCCAAATCTTTGTTATATAGTAGTTCATGGCAGACGGAAGGTGCACTTCGCATCGGTGGCACCTTCCTCCGCGCCCCACGCCACCTTCCTCCGCGCCACGCGCCACCTTCCTCCGCGCCACCTTCCTCCGCACCCCGCGCCACCTTCCTCCGCGCCACGCGCCAGAAAACCCAATACTCAGTACTCAATTATTACTTACATTCATGTTGTAAATATAGGTCTTATTAATATAATTACATATTCAACATAAACCCGGATTGGGGACAGCAATTTTAAACTTAAAACTAAATAAAAACTACTTATAAACTCTTATAAGTAAATAAAATTTAGAGATAAACAGTAAATTATACAAAAGTTAAGAAAATAAAATAATAATAATAAAATCATCTAATAATTTTTCTTCCAAAAAATCTTCAATCGTATTTG
The DNA here is from genome assembly GCA_910592155.1 of Ypsolopha scabrella. Classification (NCBI taxonomy): domain Eukaryota; kingdom Metazoa; phylum Arthropoda; class Insecta; order Lepidoptera; family Ypsolophidae; genus Ypsolopha; species Ypsolopha scabrella. Next base: position 20,935,909 of record OU342983.1, read on the forward strand.
GTATAAAAAATATTCAATGCTATTGCATTTTTAATGAGATATTTCTATAGCACTATTTTAAATTTTTGCGGATTCTTTTCATCTATTATATATAATATTTAGGGATCTTGTTGTATATTTAAAGTGACATCTCAAATGGGCAGTTTTGGAATATTTTTAAAGTAGAGAAGAGCATTTGTAGTCTATTTTGAGGTCTAAGGTTTGGAGGGCGAGAATATTCTGGGAAGATACGTATATTCTTACTAAAAAATAAACTCACCTCTCATAATGGGAGCTTGGTAAGTGATCACTTGATCAGTACAGTAACACGGATCGATAACACTTTTTGCTGATTTCTTTCGCAAAATAAAATCTTGACGTCCCATAGGGGCTTGCGTTCGTAAAGAACACGAAAGGAATAACTTAAAAATTTCACAAAAAGGGTCATCGAACCTTATTACTGAGCACTTACAGTCTTCAGTAAGAGTTTGGCTGCATAAATTAAAGTCACCTTATATAAGTAGATGTCAGGGTCAGTATATTTAATTCTTGTAAATACGGTTTACAACTTGTCTCTATGTCAATGTTCTCTATTTATGTATGAATTGGCGTTTGCCTGCGACTTTGTCCGCGTGGAGTTCGGTTCTCCCTTTTAGGGGCGAATGTTCAAAAATCCTTTCTTAGCGGATGCCTACGTAATTACAACTATATGTATGCCAAATTTCAGCGAAATCCGTTCAGTAGTTTCGGCCGTGCGTTGTTAGATGAGTCAGTCAGGTTTGCCTTTTATTATATTCAGATATGAATTTTAATTTTTACCTATTTATAAACAGTTTAAACCTGAAGCCGTTCGCTGCGCCTCCTCTTGGAACCATTTCAATAGAAAAACATTTGAAACGACAAAAAAAACTCTATCGGGAAAATTATCGATTTTTTTTTGAGGAAATTGTTTTTTTCTCTTTTGAAAAGTTTTTTTTAATGGAAGTTAATCAGTAGAGCATGTTGTTTAATTTTCTGAGCATCTCAATTTTCTAAACATGTAAATTTTCTGAGCACTTCAATGGGCCTTATTGTCTAACTTCTACATCCATTGCTATCTCTTTCAAATGTATCGTGATAGGCTAATTAATTGTGTATAGTATGCACAGACGTATAATATAGTAGCAGACATAACATTAATAATGAATGCATAGAGTCAACGCGTGGCAATTTTAGCTCAGTGAACTACGGGCTCTTTCAATTATAAATATTGCTTGTTTCCAAACAAAATATAAACTAGAGATTAGTTTAGGAACTAACAAATATGTTCCAAGCATAAGCCAGCCAAAATAACCCATTTTTATACGTTTCTTCGTACCATGAAGTCTAAATGAGCTTATATTTGTATGGAAACTTGCCACGCTATTTAATCCTTACGTTTGGTCTGCTACTTAGTAATAATTATACGTCTGTGATAGTTTGTTAATTTGTAACCAATCACAATACCTTTGAAAGCGACATGAAAGTATTATCTTCTCCTATTTTACGATATCCGCGATCGCCGTAACAGCCACTTTGCAATACGCGCTGAAATGAGCGTTATCATTTATCTATCAGTGTCGTTTCCGTCGATTTTTGTACTGAACTGACACACATCGGGTTGCTAATTTAGCGTAGGCATGCGCCTTGAACTAGTCGTTAGATATCATAATATCTGTATACGCAGATGTACAAATCTTACATTGGAGATACACAATGTGTTTGTCGCCTTTGTGAGACACACGAGGATCAGCCACATAAAGAGTCTGTATCAGATCTAGCAGCATCAGTCCAGTTTGTTCCGATAATAATAGACCATCACGGATGACATCTCACAATCGCGAGACGAGCATTTCCGTGATGTGATTTTTACTCGCATTCATAGGATTGTATAACTTAATTTAGCAAGGAGTTCAAATCCTGTCGATGAGTTTTACGGAATTAATAAAATCAAATCAAATGATCTTATTGTCAGGCGTCTGTGGCCCATAGATAAAATACCTTACAAACTATATGGGTGTAAATAGACTGCTACCATTAGTTTGGGAAATAATTGAGTTCCAAACAAAAATGCGAGAACCCTAACGCACCGACATACGGGCGAGTTTAGAGAGAGCGTCGTCCGTGAAACAGCTGTTCCGGTGCAGCGTTCTAAAATAGACCTTCCTCCTACGAGATAAAGTCTTTGAATATCTTTTTCTCTGAAGGTTTGCGCGGGTTTTTTTTTCGAATAGTTGTTCAGTATGATCAGTAGAGTATGTGGTTTTATTTAATGGTCGCACTCCATTTGCACCTTTTATACTTTATTGGTACAGAATTGAGATAGTTAATAAAGATTACTACAATGTTAGTATCACTTCACTTTGCACTATTTCTTTCAAATAAGTTTGCAAATACTAGTGCAATGGCTTTCAATTTGTGATTCGACTATATATTAGTAACATCGATATGATGACTAAAGATTTAACGCAATTCAAAACCGGAAGAACACAGGAACGAAAAGTTCTATAAACAGAAAAAAACCAAGTAGTTCCTAGACAGGAAGTAGATAATCCCAACACAAATAGATGCGTTCACATTCGGTAAATCGATCTCTGAATCATCGAGTGATTAATCGAATAAAACGCTGAAGCTAAATGTCAATGAGTCGATTTAAACGTTGGTCGGCCATTTTGCAATTTAATCAATTTGCTACACATAGATCCAAGACCATCTGTTTACGTTGATCATATATTTATATCTCATTTAAATATTGGGAGAATTAAATGAGAAGAGCAGAGGGATGATAGGATACTTGATTAAATATAATAGTATCTTCAAAAATATCACAGAAGGAAAGGTTGAGGGGAAGAAAGGAAGAAGATGAACTAGACGCATCTGCTTTACTCAAGTGATGGAGAAATATCGAGAAGTCAAATCATTAACGGAAGAAAGAGAAGAATGGGGTTATTGCACCGACAAGAGCGTGGCTCATTCAGTACAGATATATGAATATTTGAGGACATACAAAAGAAGGGCAAAGTAAAAAGAACCGGAAAAAAAGTGCTTGTATTTGTATGACTACATTGACGGATGTAGAAGAGGTGAAAGAGGTGAGTCAGGATCGTAGCAAATGGAAATCTGTAGTCTCTGTCTATCCCTTTGGAAGACAGGCGTGAGTTTATGAATGTTTATATAATATGTATGGTTTACAAAAGGTACAGAATTATTAAAATTAGTATCTAAATAATTAATTCAAATAATGTCAAGTTTAATTACCCTTACTTTTTAGGGTTCCGTACCCGAAAGTTACCAAACGGGGCCCTATTAGTAAGCTTCCGATGTCTGTCTGTCTGTCCGTCTGTCACAGGACCCCATAGAGATCTATTGCTTCCACCGTAATAGGTAGAAAATATAAATAGGTCTTACTATGACCTCTATCACGACAAAATATAAATTGAAATCAATGGGGTGTCCCATACAAGAAACTTCGATAAAGTTGCATTATTAACGTTTTTAGGGTTCCGTAGTCCGACAAGGAACCCTTATAGTTTCGCCATGTCCGTCTGTCCGTCTGTCCGCGGCTTAGCGCAGAGACTATTAGTACTAGAAAGCTGTAATTTGGCACAGATATAAATATAAAAAGTTGAAAAAAAATTTTTAAGGTTACCTCTCTTACACGTAAACTGGGGATGAACTTTTTTTTCTCGTCTATCCCATAGTGTGGGGTATCGTTGGATAGGTCGCTTAAAAACATTGTGGGTGTGTGAAAACCATTTTTCGATTTAGGGATCCGTTGGAGAAAAATTAAGCTTTAAAGTGAAAATTTTAGTTAGTGTGGAGCGTCCCCCCCCCCTGCCGGCTGAACGGTTGTTTACAGAAATGTGGTAAAAATTCAGAGAAGCAGTATATATAATGGATTTAAAAGGGAACCTATCACAGCTCAGTAGGCTTTACAGGTTTACGAGTACAGGTCGCGCTAAACTTTTGGTCCCCTATAATGTATGGGACCAGAAGTTTGACACGGTCTGTATTAGTAGACCAACTTATATGTACCGGGCAACTACGGAACCCTACATTGCGCGTGGCCCGACACCCACTTGGCTGGTTTTTTTGTTTTCGCTCTTACCATAGAACATATTAAATCTTCTGTGGCTCGTCGGTACTTATTACATACAAATTTTAAATAGTCAAACTTTAGTACATAGGTACTTTAAAGTAAAACAAAAAATAATGAGACTTTCCGTCCGTACGCAGACGGTGCCAAATTTTTGTCAGTTGCTTCTATTTCAGCGGCTTGTTTTTTGTAGCCTTGATGTTGCTTCGGCATGTATATTATTATTATTTAGCATGTTTTACAGGTTCGTTATCCGTGTTGGTGGTACGAAACTAGGCTTACCATAACAAAAAAAAGAAAATTCCGGACAATTGCAGAAAATTCCGGACATTTTCAGCAATTTTTTTTTTGTTGAATTTTTTTATAAAATAATTATAAAAAGAAATAGTAATTCTGCATCTGAGAGTCTTAAATATAAAAATGATTAATAAGAAAAAAAGTTACATTCTATATTTACATAAATACATAGCTATGTTACTTAATATGAAAATTACAATTTGTTTTGTATGGGTATAGTACTCACAGGTACTGTTGATGTTGATTTAATTAAAAAGATTTATTCTATTTCAATTATACTCTCTCTTTCTTCATTTGTGTGAACAATCCTTGAAAGTTCCGGACATCTTAGAATTCCCCCCTAATTCCGGACAAAGAATCAAAATTCCGGACATGTCTGGAAAATTCCGGACGTATGGCAACCCTATACGAAACCATTAGAGAGCGAGTCCCACAATCACCTTTCATAACGATAAACTATTTCTTATCAACTCATATCATCGTACTATTCGTCACGAGATAAAAATAGAAGGAAGTAAAACTGTCCAGTAGAAATGTGTTTTTAAATGTCCTGACAATATCTTAGTCAGGCGTTTACAACAAGTTTTGGAATTTTATAACTACAAGTCAAACTAAAATGTGGTAGAGCTGATGCCAGGCTCGACTGTGGAGGTACCACCATCTTACTCGCAAATCCTCCCGAAGTTGTTCGGGGGAGAGTAAGAGAACAGCTCTCAGGCAAAACCAGGCGGCCCACCATTGCCTGGGACCGATGGATGGCGGTATATCCACCCCCAATTGCCGGTCCTTATATAACACAGACATATATTTATTTCTTTTCCTTGTACTAAGAGAACCTGAATGCTGTAAGAATATAATAATAATATAATTATATAATAATAATAATAATAATAATATAACACAGACTGGTGACGGGCAGCGGTGTCACTGGTGCAAGGGTTTAGGCACCGTGCTTACCAAACTACATGCCAGCGTGTGCGAGTGTAAGCCAACGTCGGTGTAGGCATTATCAAACAATCAATCAATCAATCAATTTATTTATTCAGTAACAATATACATTGTGTTCGAAATAACATAATACATAAAACAAATTCGAAATTACTTCTAGGAGGACCAATAAGAGTGGCGAAATCTTGAGCAGTGGACGAAACAGGCTGATGGATGAATGGATTGACTAAAACGGGGACAAAAATCGTTTAAAAATTATAAGAGGTTGATACATTTTCCACACATGGAGAGGATAAATTAAAGTAGAGTAATGATTAAGGTCGTTGAGAGTAATGAATGAAATTTATGCTGCACAAGTGGAAGGTAAAGCTCGACCGGGCCGCCCTAGAAGGACGTATGCCGACAAAATAGGCGACATACTGAAGAAGGGCAAAGTGAAAAGTACCCGGAAATCCCGGAATAGAAGAGCATGTATGAATAGATTGATGGATGTAGGAGCAACAGAGTCGCGTCTAGCGTTGCCATCTCTAAAAATCAGAAGGCCGGACTTTGCCGCAAAAACAGCCGGACTCTTGTGTCCCAAGGCCGGATGCCATAAAAAGTTTTACAAAAAAAAAATCTAATAAAACAAAAGTTTTAATCAATCCTATCATTAACATATTTTTATTTGCCAGAAACCTGCTTAGTGTCTTTAATAATTTCGTTAGAAAGTTTTTACACGTAAATATGTGACCTATTTATGATGGGCCAACAATTGCTTAAAATTAAGATCCTCTTGTTTCTCCTCCTAAAACTTTCTCAGATTTTGCAACTGGTCGAATCATTTGCTGTTATCATTTTTATTTGGCGAATATTTATTGTTTCGGAAACTCCACCCTATTCTGGAAGGATTTTTAAATTCATCCAGCCAAAATTGTTCGTGTCTTTAGTCTTTTTATTAATGCGGAGCAACGAGCTATAGATACTTATGTCCTTGGTGCGGGGTCATTGAGACTCACGGCCCTGTTGCGTGAAAGCCGGACGGGCCGGACGCAGTCAAATTAGGCCGGACAAGAGGACAAAAAGCCTGACATTGTCCGGCTTTATCCGGACGGATGGCAACGCTAGTCGCGTCAGGATCGTAGATTCGTAGCACATGGATGTCGAATTTCAAGTTTTTAGGTTGTGTATTTTGCAAACCGTGGCTAACAAAAATTTCAAACAGCAAAGTTGTAACTTAGCCCATATTAGGACCAACCTATTTACAATCTAAGGAATAGTGTTAATTATTTACCCGTCGATAAATATTACTTTTATTGTTATTTTTATTACTAAGATATCAGTAATATTTTACGAAACAACTTGAAAATGCGGGCATTTTAATGTGAATATAGTAATTAGGTCCTTTAATTTATTCGTGAAGTATTCAAATAGTTCCGCAGCCCTTATGTCTCCATTAATTTATTTTTTATTACAGCAGAAGTGTAACAGAAAGACATTAAATGAGAGTGCCTAGATGGTAAGATAAATAACTTTTAATGATACACAAGTTTTGGGACTCATTTAGTTCTAATTTAGTTCTTTTTCTTAGGAACATAATATATTTTTGAGGAAACTGGCAATAATATTTCTATACCATATACAAAGTGACTTTCGTTTATATAGCCAAATTCATACTGGAGACTCGGTAAGTGATCAGGATCAGGATTCAATGACCAAGTTTGCGAAAAAGGGAAAAATATTTTTTGTGCCTCTATACTTGTTCCAGAACAACTTCGACTCAATCAGTATAGGAAGTCAAAATTGTATTGTACGTTTCACAGAAAAGTTAATTGTATCTTGGTCCCTACACTTGACGAGTCTCCAGTATAAATTTGGCTGATAAATTAATGTCACCGTGCATAATATCTATACTATTTTCTATAAGGTCCTACAATAATAAGTGAAAATAATTCAAGGGTACGTCATGTATCGTTAACTGATCAAATTCCAGAAGAAGATAAAATTTTTTGCTCTAAGTTTATCCAGTTAATCCAGTTTCCCAGTACAAAGTGGTTCAATCAGCTGACTAAAATTCTATAAAAAGGTTAAAAAAAGTACTTTGAAAAAAATCGTTTTTAGTGGAATGTGGTCTAATAAGGATACTCTATAATCTGTTAAGTTTTTTACTTTGAATTGTAGGACCTCATATATCTTCTACACTAATAATGAAGTAGTAAAAAAGTCGTTCATTTAATATTTTTACAAAAAGTATTAGTACTTTTTTTATAAAATCTTATTTATTTTAAAAGCCATTGTCCTGACAGTGTCCGGCTTTATCCGGACGGATGGCAACGCTAGTCGCGTCAGGATCGTAGATTCGTAGCACATGGATGTCGAATTTCAAGTTTTTAGGTTGTGTATTTTGCAAACCGTGGCTAACAAAAAATTCAAACAGCAAAGTTGTAACTTAGCCCATATTAGGGCCATAATTAGCCCATATCTTAAGATTAAGTCGGCTTATAAATAATTACAATGTTGCTTAAATTTTAGATGTTATGATGATGGTACTCATTGAAGATATAAATAATGCGAGTGATTGTGTCAGACTACCGAAGTGAGGGTCTTGTTTGTTTTAACAGACACCGGGTGGCTGTCCTCGCCGTATGTTGAACATTCGGAATAGCTTCATTCCATCAATGAAATCAACCAAAGTAATTCTCATGGACTAGTTGACTTATGTATAAAGCAACCACGTGCCTAAATCACGTTTATAAATCAGCAGATGGATATATAAAACGTGCGTGACTGTTTGCGATATGAACTTGGTAGGATTGGCTGACCACGGTTAAACTTGTGTTTCATGGAGCTGCAGGGCAAAGTCCTCATGAGCAAAATCAAAGATTGATTTTGTGCTCTTCTGTTTCGAATACTCGAAGGTCATGAGTTCAAATCCTTTAGCCACATTTGCATTGGTGTAACTAGCATTTTTGTCTTGGGGGGCCTGCCCCCCTAAGAATTGAAGTATTGATCGAAAGGGTACGAATTCCTGCGAAAAAGGTCAGACTATTATCAACTATTGATTATTGTTTTAATGTAATTTATCCTTTTTCTTAATAGTTGTAAAAGTCTTAGCACAGTACATCACTATACTGGCTCTCCCCCCGGCCCCCTACTTGTTACGCCAATGCAAATGTGTGTTTTGGTCTGCGTGTTTCAGTATTATTTGTGCTGAAAGTACGGCGACAGGGCTCACCACAAAATACGTTGGGTGGTAATAATCGTAGGTGAAACATGGGTGTACGAGTGTAAATAGTGACTTGCATTGCACAGTCCACACTTGGAAACTCTTCTGACACCCCCTTGAGGATTCATGTCGTGACCGTGTATTTCGAGTTCAGACTCAATGCTTCCAAGTTTCTTTATTATCGAAGCCTAAAATTAATTTTGTTGTAAAAATATTTACCTGAAAGCTTCTGGAGCTTCGTTTGGTCCGGGGTCAACGGCCGACCTATATTTAACACTCAATTATTTACACTTTGATGAAAGCTGTATGGTTATTTGCACCATATGTGGTAAACAAAACCTTGTGGTATGGATGTGATGATTCGGAAAGATTTTTTGGTATTCGGGAGATAATTACCTACTTTATTTACCTATATATTGACGTACCAATAAATATACATAATGTATATACCTATATAGGTAAGGTGCTCTAAAAATATCTGCCACGGCTGCAATGGGAGACGGTGTTGTGTATGTAGATTACAATTGTGAAGAAATTTTGTACCCCGGAATAGTTACATAAGTTTGAGAACATAAAGTAAATAAATAAATATCTACTTTATTCCGCATAACGTGGTTCACAAACTACGAGCGATGTGTCGTTTGATCAATGAAAATCATTTCTATCTCTTTCCAACTGTTTTGTGTTATTACAGGACGGTTTCATGCAAGTAAATCAATTCTAACTTACACGCACATTTTTTAGATCCATAAAATATCAATACACTCTCCCATTGCAGCCGTGGCAGATATTTTTAGCGCACCTTATGTATGCTACCATTAAATGAAACCACATATTCTACCGACCCTACTGAACCACTTTTCCCAAGAATCATACCCGCGGACACCCTTAGTTTGGGAAATAATTGAGTTCCAAACAAAAACGCGTGAACCCTAACGCACCGACATACGGGCGAGGTTAGAGAGAGCGTCGTCCGTGAAACAGCTTCAGGTTTCATGGACCACGCTCTCTCTAAACTCGCCCGTATGTCGTTAGAATACTCACAAGGGTTGCCTGCCTCGCTTCCCTATGCTTCGCTGACTTTTTGGTGAAAGATATTCCGTGTCAGATCGTGGTATGCCGACTTCTACGACATTACAGAATATATGCCAACAACATTGTTGTGAATTCTGATTGTGTTACACATCATAATAAACACAATGAGACCCAATCCTTTTGAAATGACACAATAAAAAATCACAATTCTCATAATTTTGAAAGAAAGCAATTAATTTGTGGAAAAGTAAAAAAATTAAACCTAGAGGGTTCCGTACGTATCACCATTAAAAACGCAAACTTATTCCACGTACAGTGCGATCCTTTAAACTCCATGTATCCAAAGTAAGTTGAATAAATGAGTAGGTATAGATAATTTCCTATTTTTTTCCTATACGTGTCTTATAAGAGCAATTTGTGAATGTTTCAAGACGATCTGACGGACAAGAGTTACGTTTTTTCAATTTGAGGCACCGAACTGACTGAAAGAAGGTCAACATACTAATGGAAGTGTGATATAAAAATAAAAGTACAAAAGGTAAATTGTTGATAAAGATATTTATTTTCACATTTTGCATTAGAGAGACTACCTAATTTATTTTCTAAACGACATTCGTTATTTACGAGTAATTCGGATACTTCACAAACCATTGAATAATAATAATTATTATTATTATTTAATTAATTAGAAATTAGGAAACCATTCACTAAAGACAAATAAATAAGTATGTCAACTTAAAACAAGGCGTGTTAAGAGGATAGGCTCCGAAAAACCATAATTTATTCTTCCAAACGATACTACATAGGTAACACTAAAAGTTTCCGGAACTGGCCACTTAAATAAACAATATTTAAAAATGGCTGTAGAATGCAGTTTGTTTCATCTGACTGTCTTTTGTTTTTACCTTGTGGCGCCATTTAAAAAATTGTGTGTCTGCATCAACATGGATTTAACTCGGGAAAATTTTCGTAGTATGATTTTCTACGATTTTAAGTGTAATTTGACAGCTCAACAGAGCATCGCTCGGCTTGAAACAGCTTTTGACAATGAAGCACCATGCAAGACGACTGTTTATAAAAATAAAAAATAAATAAAATAATTTTATTGCAGACAATATTACAGTCCATAGAGATGTTAGTAGGCCTTATAACTATGTTAGCAAAACCTATCATATTAAAATTAATTTAAATATTTACCCGTACAGCTCGACCCCGCCACCTGTACATGATTTTGTATCATGTGTCGCAGGATCGGGCAGTCAGGCTTCTCGCTAATGAGTTTGAGAATGGTGTTGGAGCTCCCGCGAATTCCGCGTAGAAGTGACGCGGTGCGCTTGCGCACTATCGCATGGAAGCCATCGGTGTGCGCCAGCGCAAACATTCCGGACGCACTACAGTAACGCGGAAGCCCCAACAACATCCTAAAACCATTATTATATTGTACTCGGAGAGCATTGATAGCCCGCTGCGTACAGTTGACCCACAGACCGCAGGTATATAGAGATTGGCAATATGCCTTAAAGAGTGTTATTTTAACCTCATCACTACAACGGGCAAATCTGCGGGCCAACATATTACAGCGGACTGCCAATGCTCTCCTTTCCCTGTCAATATCACTGTCATCCTTCAAGTCCTCGGTAACTATGTGACCCAAGTACTTGAAGGACGACACTTCAACAAGTTCCACTCCGTTCAGCTTCACAGGAGGCACACAGATCGTTTTGCGATTCTTAGGTCGGAACACCATAAGTTCGCTTTTTTTAACATTATATGTGAGCCCATGGGACTTCGCGTAGCCCTCACATATTGCAATCAGCCTTCTGAGTGCAGCAACCGATGGACTCAGCAGCACCATGTCGTCCGCATAGCTGATGCTATTGACACATTATAGCTGGTTTGCAGAATTCAAGCGTGGTCGTATCAATCTCAGTGACGAATCTCGCGATGGTCGGCCGTCCACCGCTGTGACCAACAAAAACATCGATGCTGTGCGCCGTATGATTGAAACAGACAGGCATGTGACCTACCATGAAATTCACGCATCCTTAGAAATAGGCATGAGTCAAATACAATCAATCCTACACAAACATTTGGGTGTGAGAAAGCTGTGCTCGCGGTGGATCCCACACAACTTGACCGAGGCTCAAAAAACGGACCGCGTCACTTGGTGCAGTGCCATGCTTACCAGATTCAACGAAGGTGCGTCAAATTTGGTGTGGGACATAGTAACAGGTGACGAAACATGGATTTATTGCTACGATCCCAAAACAAAGCAGCAATCGAGCGTATGGGTCTTTCAAGATGAGCCGAAACCAACCAAAGTGGCGCGCGTGAAAAGTGCATCTAAGCGGATGATTGCTTCTTTTTTTAATAAAACTGGACACGTGGCTACTGTTGCTTTAGAGAATCGTCGTGCCGTGAATAGTGACTGGTACACGACCATTTGTTTGCCGGAAGTTATTGACGAACTCCGTAAAAATAACCGTAAACGCCGTATCATCCTGCACCACGACAATGCTAGTTCTCACACGGCCAGACAGACAAACGACTTTTTGAAGACGAAAAATGTAGAACTCATGAGTCATCCTGCATACAGTTCCGACCTGGCACCTTGTGACTTTTTTCTGTTCCCAAAACTGAAGAACCAATTACGCGGTCAACGATTTTCATCACCAGAAGAGGCTGTCGAGGAGTATGAAAAACACGTTTCAGAGGTCACCACAGGGGAGTGGCACAAAAGTTTTCAAAACTGGTTTGATCGAATGAAAAAGTGCATAGATGCCAAGGGAGATTATTTTGAAAAACAATAAATTAATTTTGTACCTTTAATAGTATTTTTTCATATTCATTCCGGAAACTTATAGTGCGTCCCACGTATACATCACATTGTTATCGTGGAGCGACGACCGACGGCGGATATACATGGGGTACCTCATTATGGTAGCGCAGGATGGTGTGTACCGTATCGATAAGAAGAGCAATCAATTAACGAAGATCCTATCACTCGACAACGGTTATGGATTGGCGTTTGATAAATCTAATAATATAATTTACAGCAATGAGCGATCAATCATCAAGTTGGTACAAAAGGGTTCCACGTGTTAATATTTTATCCAAAAGATAACAATGTGATGTATAGTATCGTTTGAAAATAAAGTGATTTAAGGATTTAAACGAAAATGTATAATTTCCGTATTTTTAGTGAAGGCAGCTGAAATGCTTTATAATGGCTGTATGGTTATTTATGAGATGCAAACAAGATTTCTACATCGCGTTAAAATAAATTTATTCTTCCGTGTTTGAAGAATCTAGCAATACTAGAAATTTGAAAAAAAAATTGGAATCCTGTCAAGAATATAATACACACTCTCATCGAAACAGAATCTTCAGACGTCATTCCAACATTGAATTATAAAAATCAAAGATGACTCCAAAAAAAGTATTCATGTCGAGTTTTAACATTGTTTGAGCAAAATCATATTATATTATTTATGAATTAAAATCTGTATAAACTTTATTAAACTCTGAACGTACAGATATTTGATACAAACTTGCTTTTTTTTAATAATAAAATTCGTGATAAAAGTCGTAATTTTGTTTTTTTTCCAGAATTTGTCCCTCTCGCACTGCGGGTCTTTCCGCATGGAGTAACAGCGATCAATGCAATCGGAACCTATTCTCTTACGTGAGTTGTCATTGCGGTGCAATCTGTACTGCCATAAACTCTATCTCCCTCATTGCAAATCGATCCGTCACAAGCAAAAAAAAACTTTAATTTATTAATTAAAAAAGAAAACAAAAATTGGTAGCTAAATTTCAAATTACCAAAATTTAAAAATTGTTAAAACTTAAAAACCATCCAATATAAGGGCTGACAACAGAAATTACACTTACAAAAGTATATAGATAAGACAGAGACAACATGTAAGAGTGTATTGCACATGTAAGAGTGCAAACACAGCATGCCTCTAGGACACTTAATGTTGTATGTTAAATGTTTGAATTCTGTACGTTTCTTATTCGTCATAGGTACTATGAGAAAGCGTGTGTCTTTAAGACCTAATTTCAATTAACAATTTCTATCAAGTGAAAGTCGCGTTTCTGTATTACACGAATCTACAAAATGTTCAAACAAAATATTATATTAGTTTATCAAAATGGTAGCTTCTTATTGAAATTAGTAGAACGACTCCAAAAAGTGCTAATACTTCGCAGCATCCCCTTAAACAGTCCACATCCACCAGCCCTACCTATTCCGTCAAATCCTCCAAACCCCTGCCCCCTTCACCCCTCCTCTCCCCTTCACTCCCATCGGGATAACTCCTATAATTCCACCCGAAGCTCCTCTGCGTGCCATGCCTCATGAAGCTTGGTGACGAAGCGAGAGATCCGAACTTAGACAAGGTAGATGGGATGGAGTCTCCATTGTGGGACATGGAGTCCTGGCTAGACGGAACCGGGGAGCGAATGTCTCTGGAGTAGTTCTCGTAGCCTTTGAGCTGCATCGCGCTGCACAGAGGGGTTTCTACTTGCTCCACTGTGTTGAGGTTGTCGGTATCGATGACGTAGGATTCGTGCTTCTTGGAGTAGCTGGGGAAGGAGAATGATGGGTCAAACTAAACTGTCAAACTATCACTACTATCAGTGACGTTTTATCTACTTCTTAGTGAGTTGTTTTTGGCATTCCACATCCATCCATCCATCAGCCTGTTTCGTCCACTGCTGGACATAGGCCTTTCCAAGATTTCGCCACTTTTTGCAGTCCTCCTGGAAGAATTGCCCATACTCACACAAGCTGGGCAGGCGGGTTGGTATGTGCGATGCCGAAACCCTCGCACCAGTCACGTCACTTCCCGCCAACAGTCTGTTTTTCAATCGCTATCATCGATCGATCGGTCCCAGGCAATGGTAGGCCACCTGGTTGTGCCTGTTTGTTGGCATGCCACATACATTTCTGGAATGTGATATAATTGAAGATTCCGATTCTGAATATATTCTTCAATTTTTCTTCTCTTCCTCTTCAGAGGTACACGTAGTGTCAATTTAATTATGTGATCCCTTCTTACGAGCAGTGTCGCCGATAACCGACTTCCGACTTCTTTTCTGAAGATCTTGGGAAGACTGCTATATAACTAATAAAGCGTGAGAGCTGGTTTTTTAATTTATTTATTTAAATTATTACACAGATAACACAATACAATTACGCCAAACTGTACAACAGTTTGTTGGCGTGATGCGCAATCATTGTGCGTAAAATACCAACAACTCTGACTAACCGTATCACATTCTTGAGCCGGTAGCCCCAGATGATCTCCTTGGACAGGTAAGAGGTGCGGCTCTGCGTCACCGTGCCCATGTTCCTGGAGGCTCCCGTCAGACACACGACTATCTCGAACCTGGAATATTTAACCATCGGTATTAAACGTCATATGGTGTGTACAGGCCAATGCTATCTCGAGATCTCGTGAAATTTACGAGATTACACAAAAGCGCACTATACGCATAGGCGTAATAAGTTAGAAGCCAGGGGGCCCCCCTAGAAGTACGGGTGTCATTGATGTAAAAAAGACTTATTTGTTTTGTGTTTTGGTTTGCATGTTATCTATTTCTATGGAGGGTTATCTATCTCTATTTATCTTATTACGGTCGGTCATATAATAGAGAATAGATACTTGTCGATGGCTTCATAAGTTGGAGCCAAAAGCCGCCCCCCCCCCCCAGCTACATATTAGTCAATTGTTACCATTACCGGAACCGCGGTAGCGTGTGGATGAAAATACTCACGAGATTTCGCCAAAATGAGATCAAACGAGAAAGAGATTACATTCCCCAATCTGTGCAATCTAGAAGTACCTATAATCCATCATGTTCTCAGCGGAGAGGTCGTACAGAGGACTTTGCGCGTCGATGACGTGGACGACTGTGATTGGCCACAGCAGGAACGCCCGCGCTTGCTTCAGCACTAGCTGATGGATGTGGTTCTGCACACATTCGCCTTCCAGGGTCCTGAGGGATTGTAGTTTAGTATATATTTATGCCTAAATTACGCTCAGGGTACTTTTTGGGACTCCCTAAAAGCTAAAGCACCCGCTTTCTAGGCCCATAGAGGGTCATCCGTACAAATAGTTTAAGATTTTTGATAGAAAAACATGTATCAAAGACAGTAAAATTTTCTGACCCATTTGAGTTGTGAAATATCAAAGGTGCAATCGTGTTAGACAATCGTATTCAAATTTATTGTCATATGGCTATTCGGCTAAGCAAATTAGCCCGTATATTGTTGGCTGTCAAATGAATAGGATTGTCTTGTTTTGTTGTTGACAACCAAATAATTCCAATTTCAATTGTCAAGCAGGCTAATTTGCTTAGCCGAATAGCCCTAGGACAATCGATTTTGAATACTAGGACGTAACACTGGTAAATTATGACAATCGAATTGCACCTCTGACGTTTACTTGCTTAAAATGTTTCATGGTTTTCTTTTGATTTCTTTTCGTTCTTGTTTCAAGAAATGAATATCGCAAACATCACATTACCTTAATCAATAATATAAAAACTGAAGGCTGTGTAAACATAATATGTCATAAGGTGATGATAATGACGGCGATGATGAAGAAGAAGAGTGACCTGATAGGCTTCATCATGTAGGCGGTGATGGTGCTGTCGACGAGATGCACGTTGAGGAGGTCCCACACGCGGAACTGCAGACACAGCTCGCCATCACGCAGACACACCTGGGGGCGGGCGGTAGAATTCACGTCTTGGTGAAAACATCCCGGTTTCACCAGTATTACGTTGTGGTAAAACCTTCACCAGCATTACGTTCTGGTAAAACTTTTATCAGTATTGTATCCTGTTAAAACGTTACCAGTATTACTTCCTGGTAAAACCGGGTGTAAATACACTGGTATCTTCAAATGAAGTCACATACTGTGTTGAGCATTCTGAGCACAATTGTTCCAAAATATATTTAAAAAAAAACATTTTTAAAATTACACTCAATTGTTTCCTTGTTGTTATGTACATAATACCGATTCAAAATAAAAGTGTACTTACGTAAAGGAAAAAAAAGTTAAGTCTTTGCAAAGAAAACCCTGACCTAATTCAAAAATAGCCTTCCAAAAGAGTTCCAAAAATTGTATTTATACATAATAATTTTGTGAGCAAACATAAAAAGTACATGGTAGAATGTAGTAACTTTAACTACATTCTGGAAATTAAATTGCAAGCTAAAGAAAGTACCTCTTTGTACCATGGCTAAAGTAATGTATTGTATAAACACGGTATATTTCAAATTTCATTCAATTTGAACCAGTAGTTATAACTAGTCAAAGTTTCTCAATTTTGTCACTCACTCACTGACTGACTGACCGATCATCAAAACTCTAAGGCACTTCTAGCAGACTTAGAAGCTTCACATTTGGAATACAATCAGTGTTTAGTGTATAAATCAAGGAAAAACGAAATTATTTTGCAATTTCGGTCCAGTGCCCTAGATACATCAACTGCATAAATAACGTTGTAATCTCATATAAATATATAGGATTATAAAGTTACATTTGCAGTTGTAAGTAGAAGGTACCGGAAAGGAAAAAAAGTAGGACTATCTACAAAAATAAATGAGATGCCATTATGTAATAACTTAGCTAATTATAATAATAATAATAATAATAATAAATTGCTTTATTTCAGGCAACAAGGCCCATAACAATAAATACCTTATACTACTAATACATATGTTTTTATACTAAAAACTAAGACTAACAAACTAAAATATCGTTTTGGCACAACGTCACTGTGCCGGTCCGGTGGTGTAGATGGAAGTCTACCGCGAAAACGACGGTATACCACGCCTTTCGGCCAGAAGTCCTCCTTCATGAAGGTGGGCAGCCTGCTTGTCGGTATTCGTGCCACAAGCGCTTTGAAACTTGCGTTGTGGCGCGATTCCAGCGGCTCCACTCTCAACAAGAAGTTGGTCTTGTTCTGGATGTAGTCGACGATGTCCTGCGCCTTAGTGGTGTAGTGTAGGCGAGACAGGTACATCGCCGTGGTCGGCGTCGCAGCCCGCAACAGGAAGTTGGGCCCCGTTGATCCGGTGCCGCAACGGTTTTGGTTTAGCCATCTTCATCACGGTAATCAGTGGAGGCGTCTAATGTAACGACGGTTGGTGGTCTGTCAGACGTAGCCCGTAAAGTCGAAGCAACCGGTCGGCTCTTGACGATGGAGGCGTAATTTTTCTGAGAGAAGTTCGCCTTTTTGGCAGGTCCCGCTGGCACGTGCAGCGCTGCTAGCGGTCGCGGGGTACGGGGGGCGGCTACAGGGGCAGCGGGGACGGTGTCACGAGGCACGCACGATCCACGTTTCGCTGACACGGCGGACGACGGTGGCGGCGGTGGCGGCGGCGGCGGCGGTGTCAACACGGCTGACTCGATACTTGACTCCGATATGTCGAGGCAAGCTCCGCGCCGCATGTTGATATGCACGTCATCAGATGACCTCAATGAACTACGCAAACTTACGACTTCCTTGCGCAGCTCCGAAACGATGGTTTCCGAGGCCTCGAGCCTTACCAGCACATCCGCGAGACTCGCCTTCAGACTGACGATGTCCTTAAGAAGGCTGGTAACATCGACGTGGTCAAAGGTGACCGGAGGAAGCTTTTTCAGCTCCTTGGCCACAAAAGTTGGCACGTCATCCGGATCAGCAGCTTTCAGGAGCGTGATGATGTCCTGCAGACTTCTCTTGGTCCCGTCGCGTCGGCGAGACACCATCTGGTCACTCATGTTGAGCGACGTGTAGAGCAGCTTCTTGGCTTCAGATATATCATCTTAACTGAAGCTAGACGAACATATCTGGATTGCGCTCACTTCATCCATTACGTCCTACTTCTGTTGCAGGAACGCAAGGAGTTCGTTAGCAATGAGCGACTGCTCCATATCACTAACAAAAGAGCGTCGGCTTACGCCGCGCTAAGCATTTAATTACATATAAATATAACACGTCTGTTTCAGCTTACGCTCACTGACTGAATCAAATTATGTAATAACTTAATACAGAAGGTCCCTTAAGATGAGACTGAATAAATTAATCGACTTGGATTTACATGGATCTCACTGCTTTTTACGGTAGAAGAATGAAGTTGCGAGACTTCGTTTTTTTTAAGTTTTGTTTTTGATGGCATTTTGCTTACAACAAATCACAGCGCTGCATTTCATAGTTAAGCCTTCAATAATGCAACCATTTGTAAAAATGTATTAAATTGATTTTTTCTTTTGTTTACGTTTTAGACTTCATCTGGTTGAAGATCATATGGGGGTCATCTATGCATATGATCGTTGTTGCTTATGCTGAGTCTAGAATACTTTCTTTTTATAATTTCTTTTAACGAATCCGTTACAAAACTGAAGAATCTGCTCCTAACAGTTTCAGAGACACATAACGAGCGAGAAACGGTAGAGGGAACAATGGAATCACGTCTCTATGGGCGGTCTGTATCCCTCAAAGAGTTAAAATCTGTGCCTCCGGTGAATAACGATTTAACTCAAAAAACCCAATTTTACAGGAGAGCCGAAAAACACTTTATCTTGCACTAAATTTATTGGCAACCATTCGTCACAAAATCAAAGGGTCATGTTTCCTGTGTATCCGTTCAACCCCTACATAACATACCATTTTAGAGATATATCGTTCAGCTTCCAAAAAAATATTAATTGTTAAATGCATTATGATTTAAGTCGAGTTCGTCCCTTTTGCCTTATGAAGTAAACGTGTAATAATGTGATAATAATAATAAAAAAAGAAACGTGAAAATCGATCTAATTCAAGTTACATCTAATTTCACAAATTAGTACGCGACTAACTCCATGTACCCCCCAAAAAATTACCTAAACCATTTTGATATATATGTCTAACTTCGGTGTTTTTAGAGATATCGAAATTCCAGTTAGACCAAAAAACCAAACAAAGTGGTAAAAAAATCTCATTTTGGTTCTAAGTCGAGTTAAACCGTTATTCACCGGAGGCAAAGAAACGTTACTATACTAGCTCCGTACTGGACATTGGCCTTTGTATTAGTGTGATAGTAACTGCCGACAATAGTTGCATTGCATACTCGCATTCTGTATGCGGAAGTTAAGCGCACAACAGATGGCGCTACGAGCCCTCTACATCGCGGTATCGTTTGTTTCTCAGTAGAAGAATACAAACTCTTGTTAGGATTGGGCACGCATGGGAGTACTCCCCTAGTTTCATTTCCATTCAAGTGAGCTTGGCCTGCCTACAGTCAGTGAGTCGGGCAGGCATCGACATAATAAGCTTTGAAAAAGATAAATGCGCCTTTTATTTAACAATCAACATCATATTCATCTTCGTCATCTATTTGTGGTAAAGTATCTACTTTAGCTGCAGTGCGAGGCAGTGACAATTTCAGTGTAGTCGTTGTATTTTTGCACCGAGATGGCAATCTTTTCTTATAAAGTGGTTTGACAGTAACGTCCAATGCATCTTATTCCATCCCTTTTCCCTTTCCCTTTTTCTTTCCCCTTTGCAGAACTTTCTTTTCAAGCTTGACTTCGAAGACCTCGCTTTTTTCTGCCATGCTTCCATTATGTCCAAATAGTAAAGACATACGACACGAAGACGATCCAACTACTGTATACTTCACTGAAAGAAGCAAGATTGAGACGAGCGCCATCCTCTGGAACCCGCACGAGAGCAAATACACACTTGTAATAGAAAAAGTGCAAAAAGCATATCTGAGGTATATTTATAAAAGGATGGGGATGCTGGGCTTTATTTCACTGGAAATAAGACGAAACATTGAGCTCTTACTAACGGCATGTCGTATTCTGCGAGGCGACTTTAACTGCCCACAGTTGGTGGACGCCACAACCGGGCCTTATTGTCTAACTTTGAATCTATCGCGATACCTTTTAATTTGACATTTGTTCCATACTTTAAATGTCAAAATCAAAGGTATTGCGATTGATTTAAAGTTACACGATTAGGCCCCTGATTTTGACTGATGTTGATTTGTCTAACTAAGTTAAACTAAGTTTAGTACTAAGCATCGGTTGGATTATGTAAAATTGTATATATTTCTAACATGACATAAAATTATTTCAATGCTGTATAAAAATATTTATGTAAATTTAACATGACTTTATAATTAATGATGTGAATTTAAATTTAATACTTCCCGTCATCAGACTCTGGTCACCATGTTTTACCAATGTGCTAATAAAGACCAATCAAATAAGCCCAAACTTGAAGGGTCTGCTGTTGTCCGTTGAGGAGATCCCGTACCCACCTTCCAGTCCCATCACCAGACCCTGGTCACCAAGTTTTACCAAAGTGGTAAATACCAATCAAATAAGCCCAAACTCGAAGGGTCTGCTGTATCCATTGAGGAGATCCCGTATCATAACTTCTAATTACTACCAGTAGAAAAGTAAATTCCATTTTTTCCCGTGATCCAATTTTAATGAAATAAAGCCAAATTAATTATTAACAATTCCAAATTAAGTTCTGTACAGCTGTGAAAACTACATGAAAATCCGTTCTGTAGTTTTATAGATGTGCGTGAACAAACAGACAAACAGACAGACAGGCAGCAAAGAATTAAACAAATCGTTCTAATCTTTTACTCTTCTTTAGTCATCCCCTTTCTATTTGTTGTGTTCTTTACAAAAATTTGTAGTCTTTTCGTTTTGTTTTGTTTGATTAGTATTATATACCTATATACATATATATATATATATAGGTATATATATATTTTTTTTATAAAATATTTATTGGAATTTTCTTATTTTATCATGTATTTCTTTAGTTATTATTACAAGGCTACGCTGAAAATCGGCGGATGTCTGCATGCGTGTCAGCTAGCTTTGTGCCGAACTTAGGCCTTTTTGTCTTTCCATTTTTGTAAGTAATATTGTATTTGTATGTTAGTTTACTAAGACATATAAAGTATCTTTTATTTTTATTTTTTATTTATTTCTATTACTTTTCTTCAATGTACAGACAGCAGTTTCTACTGTTTTATTATATGTATTTATTGATTGATTAATATACTAAACAAGGTGTTAACTTTAAAGTAAAGGATAAACATAAACAAGACAGAAGGAAATTGTGTCATGAGGAAAAATATATGTACATATATTATATCTTAGTCTACCTTTCTAATGAATCTCTATCAGATTCTTCAGGGATTGTTCTCAAAGGAGATTGACCAAATACACTAGATTGTTCATATCGCTGTAAAGATTTTTGTGTCCCAATGAAATATAGGTCAAATCTATGAGGAAAACGTTGGCTTTTACACATAACAAGTTTTTTTCAGTTCCTAACCCACCAACCAGAGACATGTTGATTTTAGTATACCATCTTGAGGTTATGTTTAAATGGTTCATATTTGTCTGTGTTATTCAATATTGTTACGAATATCTGTGGTACCTGTACACGAGAGGGTAATGTCACTGACCGTGGCCTTGTTGCTGAACCCCACGGAGGTGACGTGCCGGTTGGGTCTGATGAGCTTCGTGAACAGCAAACTTGTCAGCCCTCCTGACAGCGCGGTGCCGGCCACTATCTGTAAAGAATAGAGAGGATTAGTGTAAGTAGAGTCAAGTGACGAAAGAAATGTATGCTGAACAAGTGGAAGGTAAAGCTCGACCGGGCCGCCCTACAAGAACGTGGCATACCGATTATACAGGGTGTTAAGAAGATAACCTTTTTCCTTGGGATGTTCTACCCGTCAATATGAATATCCTTTACTAAGAGGCCAATCCTTAAATAAATAAAAAAATCTGCTGTTTCACACATTTAGTTCGAGTAGGTTTTTTCGCGATTCCAGGATTGGCCCCACAGTAAAAGTTTTTGATATTGATGGGTAGAACACTCCGTTTTGAAGAAAAAGGTTAACGGTTATCATTTTAACATCCTGTATATCTGCCTGTACAAGGCGACTCGACTGAGGATATGAGGGGGGGGATGCATATCTATATCTAGTGCCCTCTACCAACCTACATTAGGTAACTACATCTACTGCCCCCAAACGCCCCCAGTGAGACGGGAGGCCCGTTTCCCATAGCGCAATGATGATGATAAAAATTTATTTATGTAGGCCTCGTAGCCCATCACGCTAGGACGTGACAATCTTCGGTGAAACGTGACTATACAAATTCTTTATTTTCTTGAAAATGTAAAAACATGAAACATGCTTCAAAACAAAATCCTTAATCTAAAAAATACACAGAGAGAAAAGACAGTTTGGTAAAATTTATTATTAACAAATTAGTGTCTACGTTTTACAGTGGACCCCAAACTAAGCCGGGCTTGTGAAGTGCGATCCAGAAATAAAATTACCAGCTTAAAAACGAGTTAAATCAGGGTTTATGGTTCCATGAGTACAATGCAAAAGTTAATTGATAATCCATGATATGAGTTTACATACAGCAATTTTTAAATGTAAGTAAAAAAATATATAAAAAAGAACTAGTTATATTGTAAGATATTAATTATATATATAATAAGTGACCAAAAAAAACATATTTTATTTACTTTTAAGTCAGAAGTCAGGTTCCCGGAATGAAAGTAAAGTTTTAACAAATGACCTGAGATCAACAACTTACAATCTGTAAGGTTGCTTATTGAAAGTTATCGATTGAGGAAGGCGGTGGGAGTGTTGGTACTTGGTACCGATACAACAACAACGCCGCGGATTGATGCGGGTGGGATTATGACATCCTGCTCGTTATTTATTGTTTCCTTTCTTAATTCAACAACACAAGGTAAGAGATTCAATGTATATATACGTAGATGTAATTGACGCCTCACATAGGTTTACAAAGTGTCACACAGTGGATATTTTTTCAGACACGTTGTGTGTTTTACCCGCTAGTCTAGCATAGCAAACCATATCGAGCTCGATAGCGCTTGATACAGTGCTCTGTCTCACTCTGTTGAT
Source organism: Ypsolopha scabrella (assembly GCA_910592155.1). Lineage (NCBI taxonomy): Eukaryota > Metazoa > Arthropoda > Insecta > Lepidoptera > Ypsolophidae > Ypsolopha > Ypsolopha scabrella. The sequence goes on from OU342983.1 coordinate 20,959,453, forward strand.
CTACCTATAAAAGGACGTACAGTGGTATATCGAGCTGTCAAACCTCGATATGGTCAACCATGCTAGGTACCCTGTTTTTTATCTTTTACCTAAACCCTAGCGTTTAGGGCATGCAGGTTTCCTCACAATGTTTTTCTTCACTAAGTGTTAGGTTAGAACACAAATATGAACATAAATTTCGAAAACTTATTGGTGCATGCCCGACCGGGGATCGAACCTGGGTCTCAAGATTGAGAGGCCAAGCGTCTCTTCTGAGCTATGGCCGCTTCAATTCGTGGTGAAATTGAAAGGAATTTTAACGAAACCTTAAAACAATTAGTTGGAAATATTCTGTTTAGGTATTAGCAAAGTCTGAGTCCTCAAAACATATCAGTAGCCGTAGCACGAAAACATCACGGTTACGTTATAGTTGCGTTCATGTTAGATAGATTATGGCGGACAGTAGCGGAACTTTCAGATTCCATACAAAACCACTTTCTGAACCGTGATGTTTTCTATGTTCTCAAAGACTGAACCAGCTGATTGCAGGTATACGAGTAGAAATAAATTAAAGGTGTTATCTCAAGTACTTACAGTGCAGAGGGTGTGACTGGAGAATTGCGATTGTGTGCGTGCACACCATTGACATTGTAGAAAACAACTCTTATAGCAGTGCAGGCAAGGTCTATTTTTGAAAGATCATGGAAACATAAAGTATACATCGTTACAAAAGAAGAATAAGATAAAAGTCAAACCATAATTTTTTGAAAAGAGACCTTGCCTGGACTGCTATAAGAGTTTTTTTTCCGCAATGTCAATGGTGTGCACGCACACAATCGCAATTCTCCAGTCTCACCTTCTGCACTGTACAATAATGTCTTTCATCACAACAAGTGAACTCACCTCTAAGACCATGACAATGATGGCCTCAGGACATTCCTCATTGGGAAACCTGGTGCCGTACCCTATCGTCATCTGTAACACAGATACAAACTTATTAAACAAGGAAGAAGAAAGAAAAACACCACAAATACAAAATGAAATAAACAATACAAGGTGACTTTGGTTGATATAGCCCAAATCTTACTGGACGCTCGGTAAGTGGTCAGAATCAAGGTTCAATGACCCTCTTTTTGTCTGTTAAACATTGATACCATTGTACATTGTACATTTTAACATTAAGGCGATTTGTCTTGTAGGACGTTTTGACATGTGTATTTTACAGAAAGGGTACTTGAACCCTGGTCCTGAGCACTAACCAAAGTCACCGTATGTACATCGTTACGACATCAGTCCTCGGGAGGTGTCAGAATTGAAATAGGTGTTACCGAGCGTGGTAAGTGAAATGCTAGTCATGTACACACTCGTACACCCGTATACTAACGTCAACTTTTCGGCGTTCGTGGTGCGAGTACCGGACTGCTTTCTGCACCTCGTCATGGAGGAAAGCTTTTGGCCGCAGGGCGTGGTGTGTGCCACAAGACAGTACAATGACATAGTGAAGAGATTCAAGATTCAAGATTATTTATTTGTGAACCAAAGGTATAAAAGTAGGTGTAAATAACAATATTATGTCTCCTCTCAGCTCTGCCCAGCAGGGCGTACAAATATTTTACACATGCAATAAAAAACATAAATGAACAGCTAACAAGCAAAGATCTATCATGCAACTTTGACCTGCAGACATGATACACTGGTGGTCAAATCAAATTAATATACCTATACAAAACTCAAAGATATTAAAACCTCATTGACAAAACTACATAAATGTCTAAACACAACGCAAACAAATTATCATTGAAACAAACAATACGAGTATGGCATTATATGGGTCAATTTTTACAAACATAATACAATACAAATACAGTCGTAACCTATCGAGGCTGAAAATCGGCGGCTTTTTGTTTAAATAACAGACTGTCATAAGCCGAGTCTTAGACCGATTTGTCTCTTTTCATGTATAAAATTATTGTGTATAAAATTTATTGTGTTTTTTATAATATAATAATAATAATGTAATCTTTATTTCAGGCAGTGCCCATAGTGTTAGTAACAAGGTCTTAAAAACTATATTAGTATTACAATAATGGTGTAATTAATTTAACTTAATCTAACTGAATCTTGTGCCACTGCCTGTCGAAGTGGTATGCAATGACACCCAGTGACGCAAGATGGGACCGCTCGTCCTCTCGGCAAACACTTTCAGGAGGCTGTTAGAGCTATCCCTAACCCTGCACAACAGGGATGCCACCCTCTTACGAATTATCGCATGAAAGCCGTCTGTATAAGATTCAGTGAACATCCCCGAAGCACTGCAGAATCGAGGCAATCCCAACAGCATCCTGAATGCATTGTTATATTGGACACGCAGGGCGCTGTAAGATTTTTGTGTAAAGTTGATCCACAGGCTGCAGGTATAAAAAGATTGGCAAAATGCCTTAAATAAGGTTATCTTGACGTTTTTTGTGCATCGCGCAAACCTACGTACCAAATTTGGGACAAATAAAAAGCTTTTATTATTATTATTATTATCCATTCCAATAAACAAATCAACAAATCGAGCCAGGTGAAGATAAAAATAATCCAGAGTGAAATAATCCATCCATCCATCCATCAGCCTGTTTCGTCCACTGCTGGACATAAGCGTTTCTAAGATTTTGCCACTCATAGCGGTCCTCGTGGAAGAAATACCCATACTCACACACGCTGGGTAGGCGGGTTGGTGAGCGCGGTGCTGAAACCCTCGCACCAGTGACGCCGCTGCCCGTCACCAGTCTGTTTTATACATATAAGGCTCGTCAATTGGGGATGGATATACCGTCATCCATCGGTTCCAGGCAATGGTGGGCCGCCTGGTTTTGCCTGAGAGCTGTTCTCTTACTCTCCCCCGAATAACTTCGGGAGGATTTGCGAGTAAGATTGTGGTACTTTCACAGTCGAGCCCAGCATCAGCTCTTCCGCCTCTAGAGTGAAGTGATACTAACATAATAAATTATGATAGAAATAAATTTCTATATTTTTAAAACACTTTGCGATTTATCCTTCGCAAGGAGATAACAAATTAAATTTATATCACTGCGGCATAGATCCTCACGTCCAGATTTACTTTTCTGAATTTATACAGGGTGTAAATGCAAAGTCAAGAATCCCTTTAGGGTATAAAAGTATACACGATTCTGATGTCATTACGAGAAAAAAATATATACCTTGAATTTTCATCAAAAATTCCATCATCTTTCTAAGCTATGGCTACGTAGCTCACCGGCCTCCTCACACACCTAATTGCACCCCGCAACCCGCACCCCTCATATGAGTGGCCAGCGACCAGTGAGGGTGTCCACGCGATTACTGTATTTTGAGTAAAGAAAATCTATTCATTTAGAGATCCCATTATTTAAAATAATATCTTTACCGATCATACTAACACACCCTTAAAGGATTCTTGACTTTGCTTTTACACCCGGTATACCGCAATAATATATTATTAATTTACTGTAATTTCCGCGGGTTTTATTTAAAGGTTGCAGTATATTTACGCCAGTAGCCTTAGCATGAAAACATTACGGTTACGTTTAGTTTGAAAGCGGTCAGTAGCGGAGCTTATCAGAATTCCATACAAAACCGCGTTACGTTCAAACTAAACGTAACCGTAATGTTTTCATTCTAAGGCTACAGGTATTGTTTGTAACCAGTTTGTTTTTACTAGGTATCTATGGGCATCAGATGCCTGCTAATAAATGATATGATTAGATAACCTGAGTCTCAACAGCCATCATCAGAAGGCCAGCGAAGGAAGAGGTCCCGGTGACACAGTGCTCCTTGCCGTCGCCGATGTCGTCCTGATAGGACCTTGTCACAGTATACCAGATGGACGCAAACAGCAGCCAGAAGGTGAAGTGTGCGCACACCATCACCAATATTAGGAACCGCCATTTGCTGTTGATCTGCAATCGATATCACGAGAGTTGCAATCGTCCCGATTCTGCCGGGACAGTCCCGATTTCGATGGTGTCCCGCGTCCCGACAACATACAACTGTTGTCCCTATTTTGATAACACATCAAAAGGTAGCAGAGGGTCTCCAACCAAGAATTAATGAATATTTCTTTGGAGTACATTTGCATACTTCAAAAAACCCATGCAGAGAAATCAGTTTTCAACTGCCTAGGTAAAACCTAATTTAAGCTGAATAGCAAAATATGTGAGGAAACACAAGTTAAACATAAACAACTATAAAAAAACAAAATCTTTTTTATTTATTCCTTCATAAGTTCCGATGATCCCGATTTTTCTTTTCTAAAAGGTTGCAACCCTACAATGAACTTTATTTTCAGAAGTAAGAATATCATGTTAATATTTTTATAGCACACCGTGCGTAAAATGACCGCTTTACGCACGTTGCGCTTGCGTAAAGTCGGCATTTTCCCCACTTGTGCTATAATAGTACATTACGATACGAGAGCGATGAAACGTTTTCTGACGAATGTGAGTTTGCGGCGAGCGAGGCGAGCTCGTATCGTAATGTACTATTATGACTATTATTTCATTTAATGAACTATTATTTCATCGCTCTCGTATCGTAATGTACTATTATGACGTCAAAAACTTTATGAACTACTAGCTTTTGCCCGCGGCTCCGCCCGCGTGTTATTCGGTTTAACGACATGCTTTTTTCCGGGATAAAAAGTAACCTATGTGTTAAGTTGGGGTATAAGTTATATCCATTCTAAATTTCATCCAAATCCGTCCAGCCGTTTCAGCGTGAAAGAGTAACAAACACACAAAATTCTATCATTAATAAGAAGTTACATTATTCCCGAGTGCTATAGGCTATAGTTTGTTACCTAGGAGTTCCCTGGGGACATAGACATGAAATCAGACATATACAACTTTTTTCATGAGAACCAAAAGTCAAAGTCAATACTTAATTATTGGTCCAAAAATATAAACAGATTCGATAGGACTGCCCAAAAACTAATCAACGTGAGCGAAGCCGCGGGCAAAAGTAAGTACACAAATGATAACGATAAGTCGTGTCTGTAAATTGTCAATTATTACGAAACTTAAATGAAATGGGCAATTAGTATTAGTACTGAAACTGAGGCAAAATATATGTAGGTATGTATGACCAACCACTCAACGGATTTGATTAATATCATCGCATTGCCCCTGGTCAACAAATAGGCTGTAAGGGGTATTGATAAAATAACCGCTGAGCCGAAAACCATAGTCCTACTCGTACTTGACCGTTTTTTTCAACGAACTCTATGTTGAAGACGTACTATACATTCGTGTCCGCTACAGACAGTCTCCACTCCAATAAACCCTGGGTATGATTTGGTCAAAACCTGCTGTCAGCAAGGTCAGTTTACACCATGCTTTTTTGCAGCTCCCAGTCTTGAAAATATCGGTATTGACTGGGAGACATTAACAGATTTGGCACTTTGGCACTCAGTGAACTCATGGGACTTTGGCACTTTTTCATTTGGCACTTATCAATATTTATCAGCTACTAGTCGCCATTTGGCAACAGGAGCTAAGTATTTAACTGTCATTCCAGTGTGGATTGACAAAGTATTTCTCGGCAGAAAGTGAACTGGAAGTAAAAAGAGAGGTTCATGGCCACGATTTACGTTTTCTAATAATTCAAAACTAGCGGACGCTCACGGCATTGCTCACTTGGATCTCATTTCTCCTGATCCCACGGGAATTTCCTGAAATCTCTTTTTAGCGGATGTCTACTGCATACAAGGAACGTACGGTACAAATTTCATGTTTCTAGGTCCAGCCTAGCCGTTTGGTCTATAGGTGTTGATAGATTAGTCAGTCTGTTGTCAGGGTATTAATAACATATTAGCCTTTCGCCCGATGCTCCGCCTGCGTTCATTCAATCTCGGCCTCTTTTAGTTTGGGCGTTATTTTATGAACGACCGTTATAGCCTGTGCGTTGACCAGGATCACTACGATGATAATAAAAAAACGTATCTAAATCCGTTGAGTGGTTCTCTTTTTTCTTTTTTTTTTTTCTTTAACATTCTTACATATATTTCTTCAGGTACACTCTAAGTTTAATTAAAAATTTCCTTCTAAAAAGACTGTTTTAACTAGAGAATGCTTTCGCCCCGACTTCGTCCGCGGGGATTCGGAATATTAAGCCCGTTGATGTACAGTGAAGAACACGGTTGCAGTTAGTGCGACTGTGCGACTGTCGCACTGCGATATTATACAGTGTGTAAAGCTTGATGTGTTCTTCACTGTACCTGTTGGGAACGATTTTGTTTTGTGTAGCCGAAGAAGGAAATTGTCGCAATTGGTCAAATGCGACAGATGTAAAAAAATACAGGTGTTGACAATCAATCTCTGAAAAATCCTATAAAATATCCGTTTAAATCGGTTCAGCTGTTTCGGAAATAAGTTTGGACAAACAAACACACAAAAAAATTAAAACGCCTTTGGTTTTAGCAACATGCAAATAATCGTATGCCTTATTTCTAAATTACAGACAAACATTTAAATTTTTTTTATTTGCAAGTGGAATGGATGGTTAGGTAGGTGTTTTACATGATGAAACTTACAACAGTGTTGACGATGTCTCTCATATACTTGATGGACTTGCGCGGGATGTGACTCCTCACTGGCACGTTCTCTTCTCCGTTCTTGAAGACAACACGCCGGGAGCGACGTGGCCGGCCGGCGCGCCGTCTGCAGAGATGAGGGTCAGTCTTAGGTCTAGTACGCAATAGGCGGTTACCGTAAAGGCAATGCGCAGCTCAGCTTACCACGACAGGCGGTTGGAGCTGTGGATCGTAATGGATAACTGAGGGATAACTAACTGCCTGTCGCGATTCGTCAACCAACTGCCACTTTGAGCTACAATCGTTGGTCAGTTTTCATAATAAACTCTTACTTCAGTAAATCGTTCTTTTCGTAGAAAGAAAACGAAGAAATGTTCGATATTATAAACGTGCAATGAAAAAGGAACGTTTTTGAAAAATTAATGGAGCATGCATACAGCATCGCGACTTTATAATAAATACTAGGTCATTTGAAGAATAATAAAAAATTATGAATGACAATATAAAAGGAGTTGTTACAAAACAGAGGTGCAATTATGTAAGACAATGGTTTTCAAATTGATTGTCATATTGCAATTCGGCTAAGCCCATTTTGACAATTCAAATATTACGTTTTTGGTTGTCAACAACAAACATTGACAATCTTATTCATTTGACACTCAAAAATGTACGATTTCAATTTTCAAACGGGCTAATTTACTTAGCCGAATAGCCATATGACAATCAATTGTCTTACACAATTGCACCTCCGGTATCCAGACGGTCAGAGTATGAAGCCGAGAGTACATATGTATGATCATAGCGGTTCTCATACACAAAGTTATGACTACAGCGGCATGCGCCCGCGTTAACCGCTTAGTGCGTGTGTAGCCTTAGTAGTTAGTTAGCTATCACAGAACATTAAAATATTTTCTGTTCTGTAGTAGTTATCATGATGTTTAGTGCGCGCCAGATAAGTTTGCGCGCGACTGGTGGCGTTACTAACGTTTTACTACTTGACCTTTGGCATGATGATTGCCAAACTCGACCACTGAAAACTAATAAAAATGATAGACATTCTACACACTCACTAGGTACACCTGACATAACAACAACTTGGCGGCCTGCGATTTATGATTTTGGCCACGCGCAGACTTATCTGGCGCGCTAGAGTCCAGTTAAGTTATGCAGAGGCTTGTCGAACGGTTGACCTATGTACAGACAGACAGGTTTCCTACAAGGGTGTTAGTTTTTGTTTAATGATAAATTTTGTTTATCATTGAATTTCGAATGCTGCTCAAGGACAAAAGCGAACCCAAAAATTCGTTTTGAAGTTCTTGAAATTATCGTATCAGTATTGAGAATCGATAAAATAAGTTTATCAGCGATTCTTGGAGTTATCTTTGAGTCATCAAAAAACAAGGTTTTGGGTCAAGTAACAGTAGAACATCTGCGATTTTATTTTGAAAATTCAACTAGGGTCAAAATAAAAGTAATTTTATGTAGATTACGTCTTCAATGACGGTATCTCCTAGGTCAGTACGGTATCAAACAGCACTCTGAACAAATCAGTTTACAGCGTGTAAAAGAAAGGTGTCGGCCAATCTATACCTTTTTATACAATATTCTATGTAACAACTGTATTTTTTGCGATTTTAAGGTTAGTTCCGTAGTAAAAGTTGTTCTTACCACTATAAGCTTACATTAATACAAAATCATGATTTGTAAAGTTAATTTTTGAAATAAATTAATAACGAAAAATGTTTAGTAAAGTTGTTATCTTTTTAATTTAAAATGTAATTTTTCAGTGTGTCCAATTGCTTGTTATAATTTTGTAACCCAATAACCCAACCTTTTTTTAAATATTGTTTTGCTTTTTCTTTTCTTTCTTTTATTGACAGAATACACAATGTATCAATAAACAACTTAAATATACACGGTTAATAAATATGATGGGAAAAGTATTTTATCCTAACTTCTCGACAGTGTCATTTAAAGAGCTTCTTATACTCAAAGGTTGCCTAAGAGATCTCTGATATTGAAAAGATGGAAATCGAATGTTACAACAACAAATTCATCAGCTACTTACCTATGTGTAAGCTTCCTCTTCCTCTTTGTATATGGAGTAGGATGAGAGGAATACCCTTGTGACGAAGAAACATTCGTCTCAGGCACGTTGTAGAAACTCTCATCTCTTTCAATACTTTCATAGATATCATCTGTTGGTGGAGACGATGAGCTAACCATGGGCCTAGTTGACGCATTTGAAACGTAAGCCGTTGTACTTGGTGATGAATACTCTTTTGGACTCTCATTCCTTTCAACATCAATCTTCATCACCAGGCCAGCAGGGTTTTGATCGTCATCCGTATCTTCACTGGCCTGGGAATCATCACATGATTCTGATAAATAATCTCCACTAGATGGTATAGGTTCATTCGTATTACCTGTAGCTAAGACTGATGGGAATGTTATTTCTTTGCCTTCTACGTATGTTTGTGATATTCTGTACTGCTTTTTGAGCTCTTCATTCGCATAGACATCAGTGTTGTTAATACTTGGTATTTCGATGGAAGATCTTCCAGAGCCGCTACCTCTGATTGCTTCAGAGTAGCTAGAGGATCTTTCTAAGGCTCTAACTCGGCTTCCTCTTCTTGAGCTAGATGGTTCAAAGCTACTTAGTATAGCGCTCAATCGTTTGTTTAGTTCCGACATTGTAATCTTCTACTTCGTCCTTGGAAGGTATTTTTATGTCATCCTTTGTTTCGCTTAGAATTTTCCTGCTTACTGGTGACGTTTCGATCGGCGATTGTTTATTTACGTTTTCTGCTGGTTTATTATTTATCCTTCTTTTGACACATCATCTATTGTTCCATTTAAATGACCATCTTTTGTACATTGTTTACATTGGTGTCCATATGAATTTTCACTTTTCCACTTACGAGTAAGTATATTATTATTATGTCTTATTCGATGTACAGGTGTTTTGCAACTATATGGTTATCTCTTGAAAGGCTGGTCGTGATAAGATGGTACTATCGAAGAAAAATGCACATACCCATTTTGAGCTCTTGTTTCAGTTGTAATAAGAGCGAAAATTGGGTCGCCAGCATTTTCTTTTATCAACTTCGTTATTTATCATATCAAACAAGTGAAGATAAGGGATTCAGTATAAGTATTGTTTTCAATAAGTCTTGGCCTAGAAGTGTCAGGTGCGTCGACTTTACCTACTTATGAATGTGTTTATGCTTAATGTATAAGTATTTTACACTCGTCGGAGTGTTTGCTGTTGTACATACGACTGATGCGTAGACAAGTAATGGTTGAAAATAATGGTACCAAAACTGGGCCTTACTACCATACTTTGAACATAAACATACGCTTTTATGGGCATGCAGGTTTCATTATAGTATTTTTCTTTACAAGTGGTACACAAATACTAAGAATGCAGCAATTATGTTTTATGCACATAAATTCAATTACTTTGAAAAAAAATATTATCGTATGCTCGCCAGGTAGGATTCGAACCGAGGTCTTAAGACTGAGAGTCCGTCGACCTACCGACTGACCTACTGCTCTAGCTGGCTGGTTACGATTGCGTATAGAAAACTCGAGACATAATTTTTCATTTATTGAATATACTGGGATCTCTAAATAACGTACCAGTACCTCACAATAAGACGATTTTCTTTACTCAAAATACACTAATCGCGTGGACACCTTAACGGTCGCCGGCCTCTCGCATGAGGGGTGCGGGTTGCGGGGTGCAATTAGGTGTGTGGGGAGGCCGGTGAGCTGCGTAGCCATAGCTTAGAAAAATGATGGAATTTTTGGTGAAAATACAAGGTATATTTTTTTTCTCGTAATGAAATCAGAATCGTGTATACTTTCATAACCTAAAGGGATTCTTGACTTTGCATTTACACCCTGTATAACTCCAGCGCGACAAGGCTCTTTAGTGCGTGTATTGGTCGTAGTCAAAATGAGAACTAATACCACTATCCTAATAAAACGTAACCCTTATTTCACAGTCTTGAGTCGTGTCGCACTTGTTAGTATTATAAATATTTACTACTTGCTTTGTAATAATAGTATTTTATTCAAAACATGTAACAGCTCAATAAATAAAACAACAATTATAATTATAAACTCGTGTACAAGTGGAACGTATAACTTCTATTCGTCCTACAGATCTTTGGTCTCTCAGAGGCCATATATCAAGACTTGGCCTCTGTCTTCTTGCGGAAGGAGGAGGATCTCTGAAGGTGGAAATCCGAAACCCTTCCGCTGAAGCTCCCTGGAGTGCCGGGGCGTGGGGGAAGGTCCGGCTTGTCTTCGATGGCTCGACTGGATATAAATAAAGTATGATTAATACTTGCGGTTACTGTCATTCTAGGAAACAATTAAGTTCACATTGGAATTTTTGCACGTAATTATGTTAAATGTAATCTATAAAAACCAATAAGTGGTGTAAAATCGAAATAGGTTGGGTAAAGAAATCATCAATCTAATTAAAGGACAAAATTAAATCATTCATCATGTCATATTTTAAAATTTAAAAAAAAGTTAAAAACAGACCAAAATTTTAATTTAATGAAGGAATAAATGATTAAGTAATGTAGGGTCAACAAAAGAGATAGTTAACCAGACTCAGCGCAAACATTCTGATGCTAAGAACCACTGACAAGTGATTGAAGAGTATATGTAATCAATAGTGCATGTGTGTATGTATTTATTAAGTGTTTCTGTTTCATTTACCTTTTTTTTCTAAGGATCAAAGTATTTGTGCTGGGATTGGTTCCCTATTTCTTTTTATCTTCTCCAAAATAGCGTTCGGTTGTACTGCAAGCTGTTTGAGTTGTCTCAGATGTTCAAAATGGTACATCATTCAAAACTATTTAACGTGCAAGTTACCTGTAAAATTGTCCGGCGCTGCACATCGGAGTGTCGACTGGCTCGATCAAGTCCAGCTTCTTGTGTTCTATCACGTACTTCTGCTTGCGACGTTCATACCTGCCGGAGTTCACACCTGGTTACCGGGGTTTGGTCACTTTTGATAAGCATTCTAGGTTTCATCGACGCTTTCTATCAAGTGTGGTAGAAGCCAACCGTAAGTCCACGGAAAATAATAAAATTAATAAACGTTTATAAACTGCAACATCAACAATATTGCTGACATACGATAGGCTGCAGCGTCTTTGGTAAGCAATGGGCTTGCATTGCGATCACCAATCCACCTTCTCAGCCGAATTGCGGCGGGCATTGGGAAACAGCTACATGTGACCAGCAAATAGCCAAGGTTGTATCGAAGTGGAGGGGCACGGGGGCCCAGCCATCCCTAAGATAAGAGAGAACAGTCAATTTAACTTTAACTAATAGCTCTCATATTTGCTTTTACTTTCGTTGTCGTGTCTCTTTTATCTATCAATTGTTAGTCGCCCGCGATGCTTTAAAATCTGCCCCACCCCAGAAAAAACCACTGTCACACTGTCACAGCTAGTTAGCGTTTTAGATTTATTACTACTGTAAGTTGATTTCTTCTTTATAAGATCAATCGGATAACACATGTATTAAATTTATCTCACGACATAACTGATGATTTATTTACAAAATACTCAAAGTGTGCCAACGGGTATCATACCTGACAACGGGCGGAAACCTGTATCCCCAAACCACTTCTTTGGGCAAGTACGAGGTTTGGCTCTGAGTGAAGGTCCCCATGGACGCTGATGCTCCTTTCAGACTCACTGTGATCTCGTAACTGAAATACATAAATGGAAATCTCTAGCGGCAGCAGGTCAATTGATAAAACGCATGAGTTCTTTTATATACACGGTGTGACTTATTCTCGTGCAGCAAACCTTAAATTTAGAGTTGAAAAACCTAAAATAATACAAGCTCATTTAACTTTTATTCATCTGCGTTAAAGCCTATTTTGCAATGAAAACTTTTAGGTTATGGCAGCTCTAAATCTAATATTTGCTACACGAGAATAGGTGTCAATATGGGCTTACGTCTGGGCATTACCACGTAAAATCTAATAGCCCGGGCTCACAACCTTCAACACCCAAACCCACCGCTACTTGAGCAGCTGACGGTCGATCTGTCATGTGAGATCTACGATCGATGTCAATATCAGCCAGCTTACTATGACTTTTTTATTTGTAACGGTACCTCCCGGACTATTAGATGTACCGCAGTATGCTACGGCCGGTCTTGAACCAGCTTCAACGACATCATGAGAAATCGTATCGTGGAAATAGTTACAGGCAACTACGTAGTATCAGCTATTCGTTCCTTTCCGACTTCCGTTGTTTTTTTCAGAAGTCTCTATCCAGGACAATTACCACTCTCCTACTTGAGCGAGCGCTCTTTTCCTGGGTTTAGTTAGATTATTATCAATGCATTCCATCATGTACAATAGTGGCCAAGAGTGAGCATAATGGACACAAAAAAGGTCTTCGAAATCGATGTGCTCAGGATAGCTGAGCGAGCGAGCAATTGGTTTAGTGAAATAAAATCTACGTTTTTCTTTTATAGTTGGAGATGGAACATTTGAAGGTATCATTACATTTTTATTACATCACAGCGGATGTCCAACTGTGAGATTGGAAACCGGGCCCAGCCATTCCTACCAGGCCCAGTCACCGGACTCGGGAGGTATGAAAACGAGGCGCGGGAGGGAGGCGGGAGCGCCAACTCGTAGAAAATTTAAGTTTAAGAAAAAACGTAATATTTTGCTTTTAGCAAATAAGAATTTATTTTGTTTATACCAAAGCTACCAAAGTTTATCTATCTATTTAATCTAAGTTGATAAGATAAGTTGAGTATTTTAAGCTGCGTTATATTAGTTTCTTATTCAAAAACTCTAATACTATGTTTTCAAATAGGAATAAAGGAAAGGAATTTATGGAGTAAAGACAAAGAGCTGCTTGCTTAAACTTATAAAAATTAATAATCCCTAATACTAATGTTACTATTCCGTCCATACCTTAAGTAAAAGTAATCAATTCTGTTTTAAACCAGTGATTTTGAGACTTTTAGTGAGAGTGATTATCGTGGTTGATTAGCTAGTTTGAAATAAACATTAATTCATAACCTTGAATCATTGTATTTTTCCATACATGTAGCAAATTTTCATAAAATACTTGAAAGGTTTCATCGCTAACACATGAACCCGGCCGGGTTCAGAAACATAACACTGGGTTGCAATCTCTAGCCCAACTCCCATCAAGTTTCTCGTTCCTCTTTCAGCGTGTGTAACTCCGAGCAAAACGTTAATTGTGACGTACTTGAAATTGGCAAAGTCTTTTGGTGTCATGTGGTAGAGCGGGCTGACGTCATCGATGACGTGAACGAGGGTGATTGGCCACAATAGGAACTGTCGCTGCGAGAGGTCTAGGCGTCGCGCGTAGTACCGGATCACCTCACCTTCTGCTGTCCTGGAATAATAACGCTGCCATCTTGGAATACATGTCAAAATCAAGAAATACCATCGTTTCTCAGGGTTTCTCAATGCCATGTTAAGACTTTTGTTGTGTAGAGAATAAATATACCTAAATATAAATGTCTGTCTTCCAAACACTACAGAATTCCATCTGCTACAATATCTCTTTTCTTTATCTTCTTGCTTTTGACTTGGCGCTTCTCTAGTATGTCATCAATTTGGTTGGCATACTCCTTCCAGGGCGGCTCAGTCAATCTTACCTTGCACTTGCACACTATATATTTCCTTCATTACTGTTTTGCCATTCATACCCTCTATATGCCCAATTACCGAAGCATTTCTTTTTTCGGCTTGTGTTTTCTTGAATAAAGAAAGAAAGAAAGAAAAGACGTTTATTTCGAATGCTACATCAATACAAAAATCACATTCAAAAAAATATAAATAGTTTTAACAATCCATCTACTATACAGCTTAAGAAAATTATAAGATGCAGCAAACAAAAAGGTCTCTGACTCAACAAAATGCCACAGCAAAACTGTGACGCTGATCTTCCGTCAGAGGCCGCGAGTTGCAACACATGCGATGTAACTAAATCTAATAACTAATTTAAAACTGTCTCTCCGTGAAGATATGAAAACGTACTAGTTTTGGCTGCAAACACAAGTAAAAAATGCGTATCTGCAATAAAATATACAAAAAATAAATAAATAAGTAAAATACACACAATAAAATACACACAATAAAATACACACAAAATATTATTAAATAATAAATAATAGAAAGAGAAGTGTGAAAATACTTGAAAGAATAGAGTTATTATTATTATTTTAGTCTGTTCAGGCCACAACGATCCCACATTCACTCTCCTTTGGTGCTCATTGCCATTCCCAACAATCACAATGACCAAAAAACAAATAATATTACCTATTTAGTTGTGTCCATGTCTCGTATTCGATGTATGTCTATATCACTGCCATGTCACTACCACGCATTAGTATAAGCACTATTATTTCAATGTCATTTTCACACTTTTTTGAATAAATATAATAAGAAACTGGTAAAGATACTCAAGCATGTTGTCCTATGTTGAAAAGTGGATCAGTGTAAGATTCCTCCTGGTGGTACCTGTGGGTCTTCACAAAGTGTGCAATGAACTCGGAGTTGATGATGTGATCGTAGTTCAGATCCCAGGCTCTTATCATCAAACACAATTTGCCATCTCTCATGCTTATCTGGAAAAGAAGTAAACGCCTGTTACACTTTATATAGCAAATTTACATTGGTTATATTAATAATCCCCGATTTAATTTCATTAAGCGTTATTTTATATGCACAGCAGACCTTAGTAAACAGGCCCTAGGTTCTAGGGCATCAGAAAGATCTATAATAACAGTACTTACCACAGCTTTCTTGCTAAAGCCAACGCCATCTCGTGACAGTTTCTCAGGTCTCGTCAGCTTCGCGTAAACAACGCAAGTCAGCACTCCTGATAAACCGGTGCCCAGGATCAGCTGGAAATAGGAATTAATAATATGAGGCCTAAAGACGTCTCGTCTAATCTTAGGTCGTGGGCTCAAATCCTTTTTATGTCATTTGTGTTTAAGCTATAGCCTGATATTTGTGCCCAAAGTATGGCGATATGCCCCTTACGCAGATACGTTATAATTGTCGGTGAAAACTGTGAAATGTATGTAAGTCACAGTGCACACTAAGATACACCTCTGACACCCACTCGGAGATTCATATCGTGACTGTGACGATATAATATGTATTATATCCACATTTACCACAATTTACCGAAACGAACTGTAGCCTTAGCATGAAAACATTACGGTTACGTTTAGTTTGAACGTAACGCGGTTTTGTAAGAAATCTGATAACCGCCCCTAGCGGTCAGTAGCGGAACTTATCAGAAGTCCATACAAAACCGCGTTATGTTCAAACTAAACGTAACCGTAAAATTTTCATGCTAAGGCTACTGTTGCTTGTAACCATTGTTACAGGGTTACCTTTTCACTTGGGCTTCAATGGCCAAATCTGAAACTATAGGGAATAGCAAAAAAAATGCAAAGGATTCTCGGGGCCGATTTTGATGAAAACAAAAACTGCGTAATTATATTTTTGAAAAAATCGTTTTAGTAGCTGAGAAACGAATCGGTTGATTAAAAAAAACACAGTATTCTGTGATATTATTGCACCATTCGATAATGTCGCATAAATGAATCAAATTCTGGGAAAAAATGTCATATGGAAAACATATAGGTACTCGTACATTAGGCTTTGCAATATTTCAAAATCAAATAGAAATATAAAATCTATAATTTGTTTGTAATCTTGAAAGGACTTTACCTGCATGATAAAGAGGAAAATTGACTCCGGACATTCTTCATCTATGGTTCTGTCACCAAACCCGATGGTGGTCTGAAAATGTGGATATTGTACCTATAATATTAATCAAGAAAGAATTACTTGAAACTTTATAATTCCTCCCTCTGGTTCAAATTTTTTCGTTCAGGACTTACATGGTCTGTAGTCTAATTAATAAATGGGTCACATGTTCTATCAGTGAGGCAGGATTCCCAAATTACGACTATTGTCAATTTGGGACGATTGATTGACTACTTGTTTCCCGTTTTTTGGGGTATGTGCTTGATGAATGATTTTATAATTATGGAAAGTCAAAGTCGATGTAAGTCTAGAAAAGACTTATCTAACACGATTTTTCTTGATCCAATCCATAGGCTGCTGGACATTTTATTTATTAGGATACCTAATATTCAAATATCATTACACTGTGTAAATTATAGATTTATATAATTAATGCAATATAGCTTTATCTAAAGCAGCGAAATGGACAAATAAAATATTTAAGATTAAAAACAATAAAAACAATAATCATCTCAAGGGCACGCTCAATTGTCTATAGCTTTTGTTTAAATCAGAGTTTAAGGAGTCTGTTAAAATAGTCCACTTATATTTATCAAACGTATCAAATCCTAAATCGTTGCGTGCCGCAAGGAGTTCCAACAAATAGAATAATTTCTCAATCTTTGCGTCGCGTTGTGAAATGTCATTCACTTTGCGCGTTCGTGGGTGTTAATGGGTATCCTGTTATAAACCGTTATTTATTAATTTAACTCATAAGTACTATAAGACAACGAATTAGTCGCTGTCTACAGAAATTATTCACTTTCCTCAAGTTAAGGTGACTTATTGCTGAGTTTGAGCATGACAGCAAGGATCTGTTATTAAATGCCAAAAGCTCGGAACTGAATTTGTGAGATGTTTCTGGTAGTTATAGATTATAGATAGTTATTATTCCTTATTGCGGAAATAAAAGATGCCTCTTCTTTAAAAATGTTAAAACAATCGTTATGTTACCTGAAAAAAGAATTTGCTATTTTACAACAATGCAAAGGTATTTGCAAGATATATGATCAAAATAACAAAGAATATTTTCCCCGTTTTTTAGTTAACAAAGGACATGTTTGGACTCTAGTGAGTACAGGATGGATGAAAAAAGAGTGAACATACTAAAAGAAAGTCAAAATCTTTGCCTAATTCTTAGGATACTGGGGTATACCGGCTGTGAAATGAACAGCGAAATAGAGTAGAGACCTATGTTTTTACCTTTGGTAGGTACCATGTAAAGTATACTCGTATATAGAAGGTGCTATCAAAATATCTGCCACGGCTACAATGGGAGAGTGTATTTTTGTACAAACATAGATTACAATAGTAACGATATTTTATTTATCTAACGTCATATATTTTTTCATACAAAAATATGTGCGTATAAGTTAGAATTGATTTACTTGTGTGAAACCGTCCCGTAGTAGTAACACAAAACAGTTGGAAAGAGATAGAAATTATTTTCAGTGACCAAACGACATATCGCGTGTAGTTTGTGAACCACGTTATGCAGAATAAAGTAAATATTTATTTACTCTATATTATCAAATCTATATAACTATTCCGGGATACAAAATTTCTTCACTATTGTAATTAATATAAACAATTGCAGCCGTGGCAGATATTTTTTGAGCACCTTATAAAGAAAGCGTTTCGTTTTTATAAGCCTCACCTGTGCCTCAACAGAAGCCAAGAATATGGTCACGAAATCCTTTCCGCCAGTGACGCAGGTCTTCTTCGGCGGGTCAGGCTCGAAGTCGTAGTGCGCGAGCGCACTGATGTACCAGAAGACCGCGAAGATCAGCCAGATGGCGAAGTGGACGATAACTGTGCCAGACACTATCCATCGCCAGCGGAGGTTTATCTGGATGATAAACTTTGAGGTGAAGTAAATACAAAGTCATGACATAAATCTCCGACGGAAAGACATGATCCTGCTAAGCCCTTCTAAGACTAATCGAATGGGCGGAGCTAGGCATAATGTTTATTTATTCAAAATATTTATAGTGGTCCGAAGCATTTCTTTTTTTTTCACTTGTTTGTTTATGGATGTTGCTGTATTTATTGCATTACCTGCATGTATTATTTATTCCAATTTTTTTTAAAAGTATGTGTTAGCATTATTTTAAAATAAAACAAATCCTTTTTTTGTTCGACTTTTAATAAATTTATATAATATTAGGTACATTATTGCATAAATATAAATGTGACAGGTGTTTCCAAGTATGGAACGTGAAATGCAAGTGACAGCCAACTCGTAAACAACGTTTCACCGACGATTATTACATCCCAGTTTGATGGTCAGTGAGCTCATTGCGTACTTTGTAGCACATGGACCTACAGTTTAACGTGCTTTCCAATTCCAACCACGCAGAACACATTATGTGCTTCTATGAAATTTTAAACCGCGAGATTAGTGTTTGAGTACTTCAATCACTAGACATAGAGGTAGCCTGGAGTTTTTTATTTGCAATAGGCTTACACTTAGCTATTATAGGTAGAGCGCCTGATTTACATCAGCTTTACAGCAGCAGCGTTAAGTAGGATGAAGACGTTCTCCCAGGAGAGAGAGTGCACGCAGGCGAAGCGTTGATCAGTCTGTTAAGGGAACTCCGCAAATTCTAAGGATGCTGGTAGAGGATGAATGAATGATACTACACAACCGCTTGAAACACTGCTACGATAGATATGACAATATACCTAGAAAGTAAACTGATATTGATTTTAACACATGAGATGCAAATCAAACTGTAACAGCAGAGACCTACCAAAGTATGGAAGGCGTCGTTCAGCATCCGTATCTTCTCGAAGGGAACGTTAGAGATGAGAGCCACATTCTCTGTGCCACTCTTGGAAACCAGACGTCGAGGGTAGTCGCCGTAGCCAGGCCGATACGGGCGGAGAGGCTTGTTGTAAGTGCTGCAGCATAGGACATTATCACGGTAATATTTAGTTATTTGATACGATTACGTGATACGTATCTGACAATCTCTTACATAATTTCATCGTTTCTATAATCATCATCCTGCATAGCAATCAACTGACAAGTAACACTTAATACATATTTGTCCTCTTATTCAGCCAACATCTTTACCACCATTCTTCAGGTAATCACTAACTGTCACAAGGAGATGAAAAATATGGATTATTCTTTTACTATTTTGATGATTTGTTACCATGACTAATTACTGCGTCAGACAAAATACTATACTTTACGAAATAAATTGTAAAACCCTAAAAAAATATCAGTAGCTTACCTTATTACCGAAATTTTCTTCTCATTTATATTTTCTTTGTTCACGTTGTGTCTTTTCACTAAAGCTTGTTCATTTTTCTTCATGTCTAAGCTCGTGTTACTTTGAGTTATTATGATTTTGGGGAGTTGTTGGGATAATTTCCTTAGCCTTTCAGATTTGGTTTCATTTTGCAAAGCTTCTACAGATGCATTGTGGGATTTTGATTCTTTTTCGGAAGCATTGATCTCGTTCACTACTTTGAAATCAGTTTTAGGGGTTTCATATATAAATGATTCGCTTCTTTCATCCATCAGATCTTGTTTTTCTCCAATAGTTTCATATCCAGGACATTGTATTTCATCATAGTCATTATTTATATTGTCGATGTTGTCCTTTCTATCGATGTTACATTTAAAATTCTCTGCGTAAGCTTTTTTAACTGCTGTCAAGTAATTCAGACATTCATCATAAAGTTTGTTGATTTGGTTGAATTCCGAGTTTTTGTCAACAAGTGTATCTGCATCCATGTTTTAGTTTTGTTAGTTACATATATTTTTTACATTCAAATTAGCTTGAAATTTCGAAAAAAGAAAATATGTGCACTACAAATAACTTAACACTTTATTTTTAAATAAAATATTTTAAAATGTATAATTCACAAAATCAGCAGCATGATTTCCTCGAAAACAGAATTCAAGAAACCCTTTTTTTAAATTCAACACTTTCACGTTCTATAATCACCATTATCACCACTTTCAAAACACAATTAGAAATCTCACAATTTTGTCCACCATTATCCCCTTTCCCTTGCCACTCAAACTTTTGTTCAGAAATCTCGTGTAAAGGTTACGGTCTAAGGCTGCGTTATCAGCAGTCGTCTACGTTATCTCCTTATCTGTTATCTCTTCTAATTGTGCGCAGGAGTTTGCCCGCAGTGTGAACATTGACTGCTCTATTACCGACTATTGTAGGCCTGTTTAGTGAGTGAGCGAGAACTAGTATAGAGAAATAGTATATTACATGTATCTCAAAAATATATTATGAAGTTTGGCGTTTGGCGCTTAGTTTTCATCACAACAATGTAAAAAGAAATATCACTATCCAATCGAATATAAAACATTTTTAACCGACTTCAAAACAGGAGGAGCTTCTCAATTAGACTGTATTTTTTTTTCTTGGTTACGTTACACCATAACAGCAACGCGTCTGGAAAGTTCGCTGCGGCGCGCACGTTAGACTACTTCGGCATCATGAGGGTGCGCGCGCTCTGCCTCGCTGCTGCGCCGGCGCCGGGTGAGAACCTCTACCAACACCATCCTGAGCACAGTCGATGATAGGATTGAAAACCCATTCATTATACATTGGGTGTAGTTGTCAATCCTATGCAACTCGAAGTAGTTAAAAAATTATAAATTGTAAATATAGTAGGTAATTACTAACAATAGCAATTAAGAAAAATTGTTGGATCCGATTTGGTTTTTTCTTCTGTTTGATTGTGTTTGCTTCCAGGTAGGTCCCACTTTAGTTTGGATGTGATCTGATCATGGTCTTAAACGAAAGGCAACAAACCTCCTCAATGGATGAGGGCATTAACTCGATATTGATGCAAATATCTCCGGCATTTCTGAACCAATTTGTTTTTTTTTTATTTGTTTTATAGAATTGGCTTCCAGGTAGATTCCATTTTAGTTTGGTCGTAATCTGATGATGGTCTTCAGGAACTCCTCAATGAATGACAGCATATCACTTGATATTGCGGCAAACGCTTTGTGCCAGGATGCTGATTGCAAAGTGTTACTTGAAAATTGATATATATCCACCTGACCTTCGATCCTAGCCTCATCACCATGGAACTCCTAAACGGATGACAGTAAATAATTTGAGATTTCGGGAAACACTTTGTGTCAGTGTGTGCATTGCAGGATATCACTTGAAAACTGTCAATACACCACCTGACCTTCGATTATGGCCTCATCATGATATAACTCCTCAACGAATGATAGCACTTAACACGACATTTCGGCAATCACTTTTCGTGGGTGTCCTAATTCCAGGGTATTACTTGAAAATTGAAAATATGCCCACCGACCTTCGATGCACGTAACTCTAAATGGTGGCAATCGCTTTGTATTAGTAGGCTAATTGCAGGGTATTACTTGAAAATTGAAAATATGCCCACCGACCTTCGATGCACGTAACTCTAAATGGTGGCAATCGCTTTGTATTAGTAGGCTAATTGCAGGGTATTATTTGAAAATTGAAAATATGCCCACCGACCTTCGATGCACGTAACTCTAAATGGTGGCAATCGCTTTGTATTAGTAGGCTAATTGCAGGATATTACTTGAAAATTGAAAATATGCCCACCGACCTTCGATGCACGTAACTCTAAATGGTGGCAATCGCTTTGTATTAGTAGGCTAATTGCAGGGTATTACTTGAAAATTGAAAATATGCCCACCGACCTTCGATGCACGTAACTCTAAATGGTGGCAATCGCTTTGTATTAGTAGGCTAATTGCAGGGTATTACTTGAAAATTGAAAATATGCCCACCGACCTTCGATGCACGTAACTCTAAATGGTGGCAATCGCTTTGTATTAGTAGGCTAATTGCAGGATATTACTTGAAAATTGTCATGCCACGGGACCTTTGAGTTTGAAACTTCTCAAATGAAGCAATCTGATTTTTCACTGTAGTCTACCCATTTTTCAAAATTTAACCCGTCAACATTCTATATATTATAGAACACAAAAACCAAAATGAGAGCGCTGACTTCTAGAGAACATGTGTTTCAGGAAGAAAGAAGTCGGCAAAAGTCGGGAAGTTTGTTAAAAGTTTATTTTTATTGATAACATCCATTACACGCCAATTGCGTAGGTTAATAATTGTATAAATATAATAGTCACTATACAGTACACAGTACAATAGACATTCGATACAATCATAGTACATAGAAATTAATAATTTAAAAAAAAATTCTAACATTGCATTTGATAGACATTAATGGAGTAAAGTCATCTGGAGCATTAGTTAAAATGGGTGTTCAGCAGGGCTCCATATTGGGGCCCCTATTGTTTTTAATATACATAAATGACCTTCCTTACTTAGTTAGAGACTTATCTGAGATAGTTCTATTCGCAGATGATACGTCACCTCATTTTTAAAGTGAATCGACATAACGATATTCTTGATGACGCGAATTCAACTTTCTCTCTGATTCTTGATTGGTTCACTGCAAATAATTTAGTTCTAAATGCAAAAAAGACGAAATGTATAAAGTTTACTTTACCGAATGTAATTCAAGTAGATATCAGTTTATTTTTGCAGGGGTCCAAGCTGGAGTTAGTTAACGAAACTAAGTTTTTAGGTATTACTATAGACTCTCGTCTTCAGTGGGGTCCCCACATAGAAGCTCTCTGTGGTAGACTTAGTTCAGCCGCATACGCTGTTAAACGCATAAGGCAGATTACTGATGAAAATACTGCTAGATTAGTATATTTCAGTTATTTTCACAGCATTATGTCATATGGCATAATGTTGTGGGGTAGAGCCGCGGATATAGAAGCAGTCTTTGTCTTGCAAAAGAGAGCAATTCGGTCTATTTATAACATGAAGTACCGAGATTCATTAAGAGAAAAGTTTAAAGAAATTAATATATTTACGGTCCCATGTGAATTTATTTATCAAGTTATTAGATATGTCAGAAAACATATTGATAATTTCCCGAGGCTTGGTGTGCACCACTCTGTTGAAAGAAAGAAACTAACATAAACTAGCTTTTCCAAAATTAAGACTTGCCAAAGTAGGTACCTCTTTTGTAGGACATGGTATAAGATTTTACAATAAGCTTCCAGAGGAGGTCCTTAGTTTGCCTGAAAATAAGTTTAAACTATATAATAAGCAGGGACTACTTAAGAAAGCTTATTATAAAATCAATGATTATTTGGATGATAATGAAGCATGGTGTAATAAATAATAGTTATCTTATTAAATATTGTAATTAATAATTAGCATATTTTAATACTGTATGATTCCTCTAAAGGCTTAAAATTAATTAATATGTAAACTTAAAGTAGTAAGTTAAAGAGAAAGTTACTATGGAAATATAGATTAAAATCAAACACAATTAATAAAGTAAGGTATCAAAACTACACAAGAATATTTCAGAAAGTCTTGAAGCAAACTCAACGTGTACAGAATATTAACTTTATTAAAACATCTGATAACATTACTAAATCGGCATGGAAAATCATAAACAGATCCAAACTTAACAAACCCAAGGATGAAATTTGCAAAGTAAAACAAAATAACTTGGCTATTACTGACCCACAAGAAATTCCTGAATGTTTTAATGAATATTATATAAATAAAATACAACAATTTCCAGAGGCAGATAAGAAAATAAATTTAAATTTTAATTCTAGTCTTAACTCTATCTTCATACCACCAAGTACTCCAAGTGAGATCATAAGTATTATAAAAATACTAAAAAATAAAAATAGTGTAGGGCATGATGGAGTATCCGCTAAGGTTGTAAAATATGTTGCCGAATACATAGCTCCACATTTAAGTTACTTGTTAAATTTAAGCATTAGTGCAGGGATTTTTCCCGATAGTATGAAAATAGCAGTTATAAAGCCTCTTTTCAAAAAAAATTGCAAGGAAGATATGTCAGATTACAGACCGATTGCTCATCTGACAACATTTGCAAAAATTTTTGAAAAGTTTATTCATAAGAAACTGTATCTTTACATGGAAAAAAAGAAATTATTCTCAAATGAACAGCAAGGCTTTAGAAAAGACAGATCAACAAATTTGGCGATATTTAACTTATTAAAAAAAATTACACTCAATATTGACAAAAGGCAACATGTTAGCGCGATATTTATGGACATGACACAAGCGTTCGATTATGTTGACCATGAAATTTTATTACGCAAACTTAACCATTATGGGATCAGAGGAAATATTTTAAAATTAATAGAATCTTATTTATTAAATAGAAAGCAATACATTGAATTATCTAAAATCAACATTGATACAAAAAGAGAAGAAATCTATCAATCAAGTCATAAAATCGTTAGGTTTGGAGTGCCACAGGGCAGTGTCCTGGGACCTCTATTGTTTATAATTTATATAAATGATTTGCCCAGGCATATACAGTACCCCATGACACTTTTTGCCGATGACAGTACAGTGATGATAGAGAATAATAATCAAAATCATTATCAACTTGAAATTAACAGCACTTTGAGTAGCATAATTTCTTGGATGAAAAATAATAACTTGCTAGTTAATCTAATAAAAACAAAAATAATGCAATTTCGACAACGTGTTCCAGCACTAGTAATAGACATAAATTACAAGGGTTCTAAAATAGAAGAAGTTGAGACCTTAAAATTCCTAGGAATAACAATTGATAAATCACTCACTTGGAAAAAACATGCTGAAATATTGTGCTCAAAACTGTCCGCTTCTTCCTATGCTCTGTTTAGGCTATCTCAAATAGTAGACATTGCTACTGTCCTGTCAGCATATCATGGTCTCGTTGCCTCGGTTTTAAGATATGGAGTAATTTTTTGGGGTAACTGTACAGATAGAGAAACTATTTTTAAAAGTCAAAAACGATGTCTCCGAGCAATGTTTGGTCTCAAAACTAATAACAGTTGTAAACCTTTATTTAAAAAGTACAGTATATTAACGTTGCCTTCATTGTATATATTAGAGGTAGCGCTATTTGTAAAACAGAATCCTGATTTGTTTGAAAATGTAAAAGTTGCAGCATTTCATGGTCGTCTTCGTCCACGCGATCTCACTAAAATCTACCACAGACCCACAAACACTGCATTGCTGATGAAAAGTGTATTTGGTATGGCGCCAATGTTATACAATAAAATTCCATTGGAAATAAGAATGTGCCCTGTAAACCTATTTAAGAGTAAATTGAATAGATTACTAACACAAAAATGCTATTACACCATAAAAGAATTTTTGAATGATAATTTGTAATCTATACTGACCATACTATTAGGAATATGATTGTAAATATATATTAATAATAATCAAATCAACTTTCAATAAAAATAATAATTATTATTATAAATAGAGTTATCGAATATTATTTTAATAGATTGTACCTAAAATGTGTTTATTTTAAGAAGGCATGCAATGTGTGTAATTTCTATTTGTACGCTGTGAGGCAAACATGAAGAACTTTATGTGTTAACAATGACATCTGTATGTATTTCTACTCATGTTTTTACAAATAAATAATATTTTGATTTTTTGATTTTGATTTTTTGACTTACTTTGTTAAAGGTAATAGACAATATGAGACGGGTTGACTAAGATATGTTTTTTTTCTCGTGACTAATTCCTGCAGTCTTATATTTTTTATGCCTTTACTTGAGTAGGTATGTATATGATTTTGTATCATATGTTTTATTTTGAAAAAAGGAATGTTTGCTAAGTTTCTTGCCCTTCTTCTTAGCAATACTAATCGAATGGTGCGGATGGTTAGGCATTATGTACATATAATATTTTTATTCCTATATTTCTATATTTTATGCAAGTGTATAACTTTATTACATTTTAGTAGCCCAACGTTAATATTTTTTGTATGTATTTCCCGTTTTTATTTATGAACTTATTTCTTCATTACATTATGTATATATAATATTTTTATATTTTTATTCCTAGATTCCTCTATTTTATTTATTTTTTATTTATTTAAAAACTTACGCCTATCATTTATTTATGCAGGTGTATATTTTATTTCCCGTATTATAATATATTTTTTTATATTCTAAAGATATATTATATTGTTAAAATTAACTTTGACTTGTAGAAAGTATACTTAATGTATCTATTTTGCAAAAATAAATATTTTGATTTGATTTGATTGATTTTGATGAAAATCGATAAAAAAATGTATACATAAAAAAATATAAATTATTTATTATATAAGTCTTAAATATCTACGTAATGTCAAAGTCAAAAATACAAACACAAAGACATTGAGTTATATTATAATATAACTCAATGCACACAGACGAAAACTACCCTGTAAAGAGTTTCTTCCCACCGTAGAGGTTCCGCTAAATAAGCCGTTGTTTTAATGTTGTCTGAAAAGGTATCCACTTAAATAATCTACAGATATATCTCGGACACAACCTACTGCATTTTTTATAGGAAATAAGTATTTAAAGTCTATATAGAACTATATAGTTAGATGTATTATACTTTAAAAAGTTTGTATTTGAATAAAACAGACAGGGCCGTATTTTAAGGTGTGAAGGCCCCTGGGCAAGAACGATGTAAGGGCCCCCAAAATATTTATTAGATCTACACTCGCTACTCTCTTATAAAATTATGTATTTAATTTGTGAGGCTCTTCAGTGAAGCAACAAGATGTTTAGTTGTAATTAGTGTTTGAAAACAATTTTGTGTTTTTGTGTATATAACATTTCTTAAAAAAGTAAGATAAAAATTTTTACTTACTGTATTTTTATGTATGGTTAGTTAAATATATGTACGTATATGGCGTGTTATTTATTCGAAAGAAAAAACAATTAGTGTACAATATTACAAACTTGTGGAGGCCCCTCTTGTGTGGAGGCCCCCCTGGGCTTCAGCCCCGGTTGCCCTCCCCTAAATCCGGCCCTGAAAACAGACCCTATTGATAAAGGTACTAGCTCCCTTTTAGGCTCTTTCAGCCTGCAGTCTGCAAGCCATATTTAGAAATCGGACCCCGAAGTAATTAAAACGAAGTTGTAAGTTACCATGTCCAGTATTACAGTTGGAGTGATGTCTCGTTTCGCGGATTGTCAGCATTGTAAAACAAGATCGTGGTCATTTTGCTGACCTTGTTCGGATGTCGGAGGGAGATTCTGAGGCTAAAGTGTGGATTTAGTTCGGTTAGCTTTAGGATTAATGGTTTATGCTAGGATGAAAACATCAAGAAAGGACTTAGATAAAATTCTGCACAATAAAATTGAGGTTTAGAAAAAGGGAGATCAGTCAAGTAAGTGTCTTTTCGTTATGCACAGGTACAGGTATCGCCAACATGTAATATGTGTTTAAAACAATATTTTCTGAGATTAGCACAATACCAAGATACTCTCAAAATGTTACGTCACTAAGCCAATTTGGCCCAGCCATGTTTATGTCGCTGACAGACAGACACAGAAGTTATGGGTGTCTTTCTTATGGAACCCTAATAATAATATTTGAAAACATATAATTTCAACATTATATCTGTCGCCGACATTTGGTTAAATCAGCCACTTAACTAAATGGCTAGCCTTTTGGTTTAAATCATTCTAACCTAAGCTACCGCCTCTCTTCTGCGCTGCAGGACTTCCGAAAAACTAATAACAGCCAAGTGACTGATTTAACCAAATGCCGGCGACTTATCCACGAGAGAACTGCGTATTGATTTGACAGCCAAAAATTTACGATTTCAACTGCAAAATGGGCAAAGCTTAGCTGATATCCATTTGTCAATCGAAATCGTTTTTAAACTGTCAAATGAATACGATTTTGTACACAATTGCACCTCTGAGATGTTTCCAAGTGTGGACTTACGTATTACTACAACAGCCAACATTCGTACATCCTCTTTTCACCGAAGATTGTATCATCTCAACGTGATCTCAAGATTTTTTCACTCACTTTTTTATGGTTCACTTTGTAGTGTTTTTACTCACCGTTTACTAGTGACTAATGTAAAAATAAGACACATATAAATTTTGAACATTTTTCTGGTGCCTATTCCACTGGCAGGATTCGAATTTCGAACCCAACCTCAAGAATGAAAGTCCGTCCTAACAACTAAACGAGCGCTGATAACTTAAATTTGAAATATTTTGATACTTTTTACAGAATGGCCCACTACTGTAAACTGCTGAGACGTACGAATGTTTAGAGCTGCTAACTAGATAACAATTACTTTGTGTTTGCTTCATAATTTGCGATCTACTGTACGTCATTATTATTCTCCAACACAATGCAAACAAATAGCACGAAACGGTAAGTGGGTACTTGTGGAGTGTTTAGTGTCTTTAAAAAATATTCTGCTTAATTTAAAGCGCCCTGCAAGATGAAAAACTAATTCCTAGAGGGGATTTTGAAAATCCCAAGCGATGGATTTTTTTTTAAACTCTGTCTACTTTTTTCATTTTATCTTACCATCCGTAACATAAAGTCATAAATAATTATTTAAATTAAAAAAGTCTACTCCCATACGGTAATCGTATATTTAACACCGCGTTTATGCGCTCTGATTGCACCAATATATTGTATTAATGCTTAGATAACAAATGAGCGTCTAATATTTCTTTGGCAAAGAGTGTCTCTGCCATTTTAAGGTGGTAGAGCTGATGCCGGGCTCGACTGTGGAGGTACCACCATCTTACTCACAAATCCTCCCGAAGTTATTCGGGAGAGAGTAAGAGAACAGCTCTCAGGCAAAACCAGGCGGCCCACCATTGCCTGGGACCGATGGATGGCGGTATATCTGATACCGGCCAAACCCGATTTTAGGACAAACTAGTTTTTCCTAGGCGGAATTCTTGTTGAGATTGGAGCTACCAGTGGGAGCTACTGGAGTCTTGGAGCTACCAGTGGGAGCTACTGGAGTCTTGGAGCTACCAGTGGGAGCTACTGGAGTCGCGTCACAACGCAAGTTTCAACGCGTTTGTGGCACGAATACCGACAAGCAGGCTGTCCACCTTCATGAAGGAGGACTTCTGGCCGAAGGGCGTGGTATACCGTCGTTTTCGCGGTAGACTTCCATCTACACCACCGTACCGGCACAGTGATGTTATGCCAAAATGATATTTTAGTTTGTTAGTCTTGGTTTTTAGTATAAAAATATTTGTATTATTAGTATAAGGTATTAATTGTTATGGGCCTTGTTGCCTGAAATAAAGCAATTTATTATTATTATTATGTATGTACACTTTTCAGTCTCGGGCCCACAGGGACCCGGTTATTTGAAAGGCATTCATGGGGCCGAAACCAACATTGAAGAGGCCTTAGTACCATTTAATCTAAATGTACCATTGGGATACATTAATAGAAAGTCCCCCATAGTTGCCAAACTATTGACAGGAAGGAAGACTTGGAGTGGGCTATGAGGATGGGATGCTAGATGGGCCGGATAACAGGGCTATGGAGTGAGATAACGGACATCTGCCTCAAAAATCTCTCACAAATCTAAGTCTGGCAGATGGTGACTTGCTGCTTGATGACTATCCAGAAGGATAGCCGTTGTGGGCCCCCTATCTAGACACAATGGCGTGGCCAGGGGGCAACACTATGTAAGCAGCTAAGGTTGTCGAGAGGTGAGTCTGTGGGGCGCAAGATCCTTATACAGTCAAGTGCCCCCGGCGTTATGACATTTTACACTTCCAACCTGGAGCATAGGTTCCGCTCTTGCGACTCCACTCTGGCCGGCTGGTTAAGGCAAGCCCAGAGGCGGGGAAGTGTGTCGCTGTGTGTATGTGTGTGTAAGTGCATGTGTGTGTGTGTTTCCCCTGGAGGTAGGGTCCGAGGTGTCGCCACTCACCATCGGCTCGCCACAAGCCGCCCCGCGGTGACTGCTTGCACTGTACGTACCAGAGGGCGAAGGGGTCGACACATCCCTACGCCGTTTATATTATTATATATTCACAAGCAACCTAGCACGCTCCTTCTCGCTTCGCTCGTCACTTTGGCTTTAGGACAAACTAGTCGCGCTCACCAACCCGCCTGCTCAGCGTGTGTGAGTATGGAAATTTCTTTTAGGAGGACCGCCAAGAGTGGTGAAATCTTGGAAAGGCCTATGTCCAGCAGTAGAGGAAACAGGCGAAACTTTCAGTAAAGGTTAGCCAGTAAATTTCCTGGAATTAGGCTGGACCACCACACAGTACGGGTCTGGTCTGGAACCCTTATTATTAAATTAATATTAGTAAATAACAACAATGTAGATGCTATAGCAACATGAAAGCGATGAAAATAGTTTTAGTTTTATCTATATTGACCCGCATTCCATTCTCGGTAAAACACCTAATAAGCTAATTAACTACAAGGCACAGGTTTGCTCGGTATTAACTACGGCGCAAATATCATCAGCGTTATACACGATGAAATCAGCTAATCCCGATAATCTTCTCCAACAGCATCCCGATGTTGGCGGAAGGCAATGCATTCAACCAGTATCCTGACTCAGGCTCACTGGTCGCCAAAAGACGAGCTCGCGCTGCAGGGTTTGTTGCAGTTTCTAACGGGTTCATAGAAACCTTGTGAAGCCATATTGATCGGAATGTCTTCATTACACTGAAAAAACAAGTCTGTTGAATTTACAAAACGCATATTGGTTGACTGGTTGAAATAAAAAAGTCTATGTTAATATAACAAAACCTAGTTTTTATAAAGAACAAAGTCATCTTTGTTGAATATAATGAAGTGAATTTCGTAATTTTAAATGAAAATACCTTGAAAATTACCGTTTTTTTTTTGGTAGATTATAAACATTATAATTTCGTAAGAACAACAATAAAAGTACCAAATGTAACAAAAACAATGGTAAAAGAAACAAATTAAATTTATTACATAATTTATGTCAAAAAATAAAAATATCAAATAGTAAGAGTAACAAAAATAATAACAAAAGAAACGAATAAACTTTGTTTAATTTGATTAAACTATTTATGTAAAAAATAAGAAAATATTAGCAATATGTATAGCAATAGTTGGTTATAGCTACAAAATAACAAGGCGTTATTTTAAACAAATAATACGTAGTAAATCAACAACAGACCTGTTCAGATCTATCAATCACTTTCACAAAACAGCTTTCCTATTTTTAAGAATACAAAGCTATTTGTTGTTTCTACAAACCTGCACTTTCTATGTACAAGTATAAAAACAAAAATAAGTGTTAATTTTACCACTGCAAAGTCATTATTTCACCATTGTCAAAAAAAAAGTAAACTATGATTATTGTCAAGTTGTCAAAATTAAAGAAAAGGTACAAATGAATATTGGTTGATTAAAATAAAAAGTTTTCCTAAAAAATAACATAATATTTGTGATAATTATGTTCGGCCATTAGTTGTAACTATTCTACACTAAATGGCGCAAGTAGTAGCCTACATAACGATATCGTTTTATTTCTTCCACAATTTATAATCTCGATGTAACGTAAGGTCGTTAATACCTATTGGGGAAACCCAATACGATAGTGTATGACTGTGTATTGTGGGTGGGTTGGCTACTCGCTCACATCCTGCTGGAATAAGCTGGCTGGACCTTTGGCGTAGTTTATTTTTAAAAACATTCTGGTTGAGATTGTATGTTTTGGTTTAGTAATTTTCATTAAAATTAAAGTAAATGTAACCAAAACTACTGTTGTTTGTCATGTTTACAAAATAGTAATGTTACATATATCAAAATGAACTGGTAGTAACAACATTATTTATTTGTTAAAAATACTTTCTATGTTGATAAAAGTTAGTGAATGAAAATGTTAATTTTACAATTTCTATTTGTATAATTAACAAAAGTACCATTTACCAAACCCAAAACAGTAGATATTACAAAAATTGATATGTTAGATTAGTAACCAAAAATTGTTTCTTTTACAAAAAAGGAAGTAAACGGAAACATTTTCTAGTTCGTTTTATCATTGTGATCAGTGAAGTTAAACAAATCAAATCTGTTGTATTAACTGTTTTCTCGTTTGGCGCTATATTGAAAGTAAGTATTTGTCAGGACAACAATTTTTTTGTTACTCTAACCAATTTTTTTTTTCAGTGTAGGCTGTTTGCCAAGCGTTTCTGCCTCAGTCAAGCACGTGACCTCAACAGCACCGAGTGATGGGTGTATTATTTTACCAAAGAGGTCGATCGTACTGCAGGCTGAGGACAGGAAGGCTGGCAACGCTACGTGGGGTACTGGTACGGGGTACGCTACTGGGTCCAGCAAGAACAATTTAGAATTTCAGAAGTATGTTTCTAAAAGTAGTAAAGTATTGGATACTGTATTGTTACTTGTATTTATTGGAAAATCAACAGTTTTTACATTGTTGCTCTTATAAAAAGTATTGAACTGTAAATTACTGCCTGTAATTTTTTCATATTTATCTGGTTTATGATCATAATTATAACTTTTGTTAAAAAATAACTAGATCTCGCTGTCGCGGCCATGACATGCCCTTCTAATTGCTGCAGTTCTTTTAGGAGTTCATCTTCTTCTTTGTAGAATTTTGTGGCGCCGGCCAGCAAGGTTGCGGTGGTCTTTAGAGAAAGCTGATGTTTCGAAATGGGGACATCTGAGGCCACCGTCAGCAACTCGCAGCATTTCACAGATAATGGATCGTTTCGTCAAGTACGAACCTGGAGAATGGTAACAGACAGCTGCGTGTAGCAGGCAATCATCATTCACCAACTTTCGTTCAATTTGAGGAAGTCCCTGGACATACAGATTACCGTCGCCTGCTTTTGCTCTCCCACTTTCTGGGCGGACGTTTACAAACTATTTATATATAATAACTCATTGAATAGAATATGCGTGCTCCCATACCAGAATTTTCCATTTCATGGGATGCACAAGTGTTTTTGCCAGAAGGCGCCCACTCAAGCTAACTTAAATAAATTAACCTTTTACTTCAAATAAATATGTTTTTTATAATATAAATATGTATGTTATAATAAAAATACATTTCATTTAATCAATAAATATTTAACAAAATATATGTGTGTGCATAATTTTAAGTAAATTTATATAAAATACACAAAACGCTAACAACAACAAAATAGGGTTTGACTTTAAAATAAGTTACTTATACTTCCTGCACTACTTTTTTTTAATACCTATATTACATAACTGTATTTAGCATTTTCATTGTTTGCAACTGAGATCACCTGCCTGGTTCTTCGTTTGTTTGCTGTAAAATGTCATATTACGTCATAGCCTGATGTGTTTGTTTGTGCCAGTTTCTGCACTCAACTATGAAATATATGGAAATTATGTGTGTTATTTTACACGATTTGTAAATAAGCCGTAGATATGAGTGTTCTGTACTAATTGCGGCTTCTTTTAGACGATCATTATTGAAAATGCAAATATTTATTGATACCGTAATATAGGAATCAGTGCTTCTCCCGCTGTGCAGAATGAAATAAGTAGTTGATATAATATAATTATTGCGTACCGATCAAGTATGTTTATAAAAATATATGAATATTCTATAACTGAAGAATGGCGCAATAATTTTGACATTATTGGTAGAAACAAATTTACAAAAACGACGTTTCACATTATTGTTATTTTTGTTGAACGAGGACATGCAATGGCAATAAATTAAAGAAGAAATGAAAAACAATACAAACATAACACACGTAGTTATGGATGTTTTCTCTAAACATAAATTTATGTTTGTTTAAAAACGATTAGAATTTAAGTAAATATTTTACACTACATTAGGTACACGACAAGATAGAATAGAACCCGTATCTTTGCTTGTCGCATTTTTTTCAGACAACTTGTCTCCGATAGGTTTTTCGATCTTGTAAATCCACTCTAAGAACATTTGGGGTTTCCAAAGCAATGGATTTCGTTGTACATCATATAACATTTGTATGACCTATATTAATAGATCTTGGGATTATTAATGGTTCTCTGTTCGCGTATATGGCTTTCCGTATTCTATATACGTCTCCTATGTAGAGATGAGTTAGGTACGCTTTTCTTAGGTCGTTGGTACATAATGTCTCCTCGACGGGACGAATTAGATACGACTTTTCAGGTACTTCAAATGATAAAGTAAACAGAAATCTGTACCTACTGTAGAATACGTAGATACTTCTGTTTTGGGTTATATTTTAACGATAAAATATTTAATAGATTCGGACAGAAACTTCTATCGCTTTGAATTTATATATTTTTTTTTACATTTAAAAGGGTATGATAACATTGATAGCAAAATCCGTGTTGAAATCTATTTAATCGAATGTTTTCTTACCACAAGTTCGCTATCGAACGTTCTTTCGTTCGCTTCGAAAGAAATGTAAAATCTTTCTTTCCTTGCTATTTTCTTCGTGCTATCAAAGCAGGCTACAAAAAATTTAAATGAATTAAAATTAATCAATTAAAATTAAAATTTTAAATGACCAATTAGAATTAAATTCCTCACCACTTCTGACATATTTTAAATGATGTTATTAATTAATCAATCAAAATTTTATGTTTAATTGTAGTTTATATTTTATATTTTTTAACTTATTGGACTTAATTTTTAGAAGTGTATCCTGACATATAATAGAAAAATGATATTGAAACACAACATATTTATTGCCGTTATTTATTGATTTAACCTTGGCGTAGACCCATTTTGAAACGCAAGCTGTGGTGATTCACCTCTGTTTATTTTATATTTGCTTGTTAAAAATGTTTTCTTTTGTTTTCTTTCTGTCATGTTAAATAATTAATAATTTGTTGGCCCGATGATGTGTAATACGAAACCGGTAGCCTAAGTTAGAATAAAAATAAATATATGTGGAATAAAAGTACAAGAATTTGTGTATAATTTATACAAAAAATTTAGTACTGTTAGAAAAAAAAATGTTTAATTGATCTATCCTTTATAATGATATAATCTTATAATTAATCTATTTACATATTCTAAATTAGAAAATAATTTCTACTGAAGTTTTGCAGACTCTTCAGAATACGTAGAAATTCACTAACTTGTTTAATATTGCTAACATTAACAAATTTTTTATCAACAAATCGTTGTTATTTATATATTATTATGACCTATTGTACGATACACCAATTTCACAATTTTGTCGTCTTTTTTGTAGGTATTTAATTGCTAATGTAGGTAGCCAGTCGCTCGGGATTCTACTCTAGGATCTTTTGCTCTGCTCTGGATTCAAAGAAACACTATCGTCTTTGCTTCCTTGGTAACAATCTACTATTTTAATAGCTGCCTGCTTTTTGCGAGAACTAAAATGAAACGCACAAATCATTGCTTGTAAATAATTTTATTTATTC
Source organism: Ypsolopha scabrella (assembly GCA_910592155.1). Taxonomy (NCBI): domain Eukaryota; kingdom Metazoa; phylum Arthropoda; class Insecta; order Lepidoptera; family Ypsolophidae; genus Ypsolopha; species Ypsolopha scabrella. The sequence continues at coordinate 20,995,124 of OU342983.1, forward strand.
TAGTTTCTGAAGATATGTTTAAGGTAAAAATGTTTTAAGTCTAGTGGGGCAAGTTGAATGATTATACAAAACTTGTAAATAACAAGTACAATTGTATACAAGATGACATTAATAGATGCAGTCAAATTCATATTGAAGACTCTGTAAGTGCTGAGTATCAAGTATCAAGGTTCGATTATCTTTAACGTGTTTACAACAAACGCAAACCCAGCCCCGAGTCAATTACGCTATGGGGGGTCAATATTTGTTTAACGAAATTGGCAAAAAAAAGTTATCAATCCGTAATACTGATTACTTGCCAAGCCTCCAGTATGAATTTAGGTGTATAAATTAATGTCATACATATACTCACGCTTGTCTCCCAGAGAGGTAGGCAGAGACTAAAGATTTCCATCTGCTACGATCCTGACACACCTCTTTTGCTTCTACATCCATCAATCTAGTCACACAAGCTCTTATATTCCGGGTACTTTTTACTCTTCGGGCCCAAAATTTTGAATTCCTAAAATGTTGAATTTGCAAAATGTTGAATCCCAAAATGTTGAATTCTCAAAATGTTGAATTAACAATTTTCACAAATTATTTTCACAGATGTCAAAGTGGAGGATGATGTTTTTTACATACGTCGAAAGTGACGGATTTCAAAGCGACGGATAAATTTCTGACAGTGTGAAATGTGACAGATGATTAAGTTTTATACATATTTTTTTGACAGATGTCCTGCTTCAGTATGTCACCAGTTCTAGGGCGGCCCGGTAGAGCTTTAGCGTCCACTTGCACCATACATTTCTTTCCTCACTCTACTTTGATTCTACTCTCTATTAAATTACAATTGTAATTATTTATTTACAAGTGTTGCACTTATAACTAAACAGAAAATATTAATTGGAAATTAAACTACATGAGAGCTAGCCTAATATTTAAGTGATACAATCAAAATCATCTGTAACTTGTAGTTTGGTAAAGAAGGCCCCGATGGAAAGCCAAGACGGCCGCAAAATTAAAATGGATAACGTCGTAATTTTCAATATTTACGATGAACAAACAACGTCGAACAACAAAAACAACGAACAATCTTCGTACCGCCGAACAACAATACTTACAATAGAGGTAAGTCTTAATAACTCTTTATAATGTGTAGCAATTTAAAACGCCAAAATATACAAACTCTGTATATTGCAAAATATTTATTCCAATGCAATATTTCTAAAAATAGTCTACCTAATTAATTTTAATATTAAATATTTCCTCGTTTAAATATTAACAAGTTTAGAATGAATGTACAACTTTAATTAAGTTTAGTCTAGATGATTTATTACAGATATATTTTGTAGTTATTACATTTCTTCTTAATTTACTACACACATTTTATATTGTTACATTGAACACAAAACTTCAACTTATAGGTATATTGTAGCTTAATAAATGACACAATTTGCAACATAAAGGATAGTCATATATCTGAAGAGATCAAACAGTCATTTACTTTGTTAGAGATGTTTCCTTGCTGTATTAGCTACCCAGCTAATTAAAGAAGTTCGTAGAAATATAATGCGAAGAGATTACTTTATTTAGCATAATCATGATTTATGCTATATAATACGGAGCCTTCATTTACATCCTTCGTTTAAGTACGGCGGGTATGTTACAAACAAAGGACAGGAACAGCTTGACGCCGAAAAACTTGCAAATGCTTGCTTTTCTTAAGAAAACTTGCCTGCCGTTGATTTAAATTATTAGGGTAAAGTAATCATTTTTATAAACCAAAATTGTTTGTTATTCGTATTCGCTAAAGCACTATTCGTTGCATCCCTACCTTTTTTTAAAGCCAGACTCTGCTATCGTCACTATGATAGAAATAAATTTCTATATTTTTAAACACTTGGCGATTTATCCATCGCAAGGAGATAACAGATACCGCAGTGATATAAATTTAATCTGCTATCGTCCTTTTATACATTTTGGCTAAGTATGTCTTGCACTTTTCTGTAGTGAAATTTGTTCAATGACTCTGTATTTTTTTAAACATGACTACACTTTTCCCTCGTATAATATAACTATAGGAATAAATAATACGCGAGGGAAAAACGCTGTCAAAGGAGTTGTTGTTTTGTCGTTTAGAGGTATTCAAAATAAAACTATGAGTAGGTCCTAATTACCAGGCAAATGCTGTATTGATAACATTGAAATGAAATTGTACGAATGAACAGAGTGGTGTTAACAATATTTATTTTTGTTTCTTGTTCACGCCCCAGGAAAATTTTAACCCTATAGTTTTATATTTTAATTATTTTTAATGCCTCTTCGAGAAAGCGGTTTTTTTTTTAATTTTCATTTGCCCCCAATCTGCTGTACTTTGTTTTATACTGACTTTAGATAACGCCAAATTCATTGTGAAGATGCGGTGGGTGATAAACTGATATGGAATTAATATGACTCGTTTAAAAAAATTAGTGACTTACTATCTTCCTACCATTTGTTTGGAATGCAGACATTATTTGCACAAAAATTAACACACGAAGTACTTTATTCGGGAAAGCAACCCCGAGGTGGATTTGGGAAGCGGACTAGCTAGCCAAAAAACATATTCAAGGCCAAAAACAATTTTCGCAAGTTGCCATCTTTCTGATCAGTGGCCATATTCACCTTATACCTAACTACTTTAAACTTTAAATCAAAGGTTTCCACCTTTTAATGAAAGTTCTTGTTACTTTTACAAAAACTTCTTGTAATGGCTACCTCAATATTTACTAATTATTAAAACAAAGTAAACTACCTTAACTAAACAAGTCCATTATTTATTTGGCAATCTAAATTGACATCTAGAGGTATACAGAGTGTATCAGTGGCGTGTTAAAAGACTTGAACTAGGATTATGTTTTTATTGCGAAATCCATCGCTTTGGAGTACTCTAGATATTATTATTAGAGTGCATTACAAACTAGAAAAGATCAATTAGAAACTAATGTAAAGACAAGAATTCGGAAAATTCCTCGGGCCAGGATTCCAATCTGCGACCTCTTCTTATCAAGGGCGCTACCGACTGCGCCACCGAGGTACTAGACCGTTGAATTTTTCCACCATACTTGTCCACCGAATATTTTGTAACTATCTGAGCTCAACTAGGTTGTCTATCCTACTCTTCAACTCTTTTTATGACTCTTGAACTACGCAAATAATAACCTTCCTGAAGAAATTTGCCTGAGGATATTTAAATTCGGGATGTGAAAGTGAACATAATATTTTTCGCGTAATTTCTCTCACGTCCCTGATACACTAATATACATTTCGTGTTAACGTTTTGGCAGAAAATAGAATTTGGGACATCAAGGCAATCATTTATTATATCCGCTATGTAAATAAATGTATATAACTTTTCTACCTATTTATTTAATATTATACCATTAAGTATATGCTGTATCAGTGACGTTTTTGGTACAAAACATAACTGCGTCTGCTCAAAGTTACTTTTCCATTGGAACTTTTTGATTTCTCGTGAATGGAAAGGTTGTTATTATTTTCAAAAATTACAAGATAATCTTTGTTAAGTATAGGTACTAGGGTAACTATGGCATGTTTTGGAGGACATCACTGATCCAGCACTTTAGTTAATTACGATAAGCATAACTATTAATATCCTTATTTAATTTTAGCAAAGGAATTGGTCTTGTGGTCGGAATATACCGGGTGGAAATTTAAAGAGGGACCCCTATGGTTGCACCTCTAATTGAAAGAGGGACCCCTATGGTAGCACCTCTTATTGAAAGAGGGACCCCTATGGTAGCACCTCTTATGGAAAGAGGGACCCCTATGGTAGCACCTCTTATTGAAAGAGGGACCCCTATGGTAGCACCTCTTATGGAAAGAGGGACCCCTATGGTGTTGGTCAGGAAACATTCCTTAGATTTTGTTAATATTCATGACCTCATACTCAGGTTTTTGTATTGCACGACTAGCAAAATTGAGAACTTAAAAAATAAAACATACTTCAGCCAACAGACGTTACTTTCTGTGAATTTAAAACATTTTCGGTACATACATTTTGATTGCATTTTCAGTTGTTTATACTTGGTATAAGGAAATTTCTTGAATTTGCTACCAGGGACTGGTCATATTCTATTTTAGAATAAATACACAATTTATAAAAATTCTATCGCTTGGATATTAACGTTAAACTATTACAGTTAAGATATTAAAAATAAAAAGTTTTTGTATGTTTAGACATGTTGATGTTCAAGTGCTTGAAATAAATATTTACTTGTAAGTTATTTTAAGATATTTTAAAATTTCAGAAACATGATAGGTAAATATATAAACTGGTATAATAGAAATAACAGAAATATATGTACATCTGAAATTGTCACAACCGTTTTTTAAACTCTGCCACACAACCTGGATGATATAAAAAGGTTAATATAATTAAAATGTACAAAAAAAAAAGAAAATAAAACGTTTATTAAAAATATAAGTAAGGTACATTGTAAACCATGCCTTAGAATATTTGTACAGTAATTGATAGAACAACAATAAAGTTAAAAATGTTTATAAAAATCACAACAATTAACACAACGGTTTATAAATAAAAATTATAATAATAAGTATGCAGGTCCTTACAACAGATTACGCGTATAATTATATTTGGATATTTAAGTATGTTCAAAAGGAACTACCCACCTACCCAGCAATGTATTGAAGTAAAATATACAGTTCCATAAAACTACAAGTCAAATCAAGTTAGATCGTGAACGGTGATTAAAACCTTAGTAGTAACAAGGCGCGGCGACTTAGGTAACAATACCTAATTTAGGTAACAATACCTAATTTAGGTAACAACACCTAACTTAGGTAACATTTAATTTTATCTCGCAAAGAGTGCCGTTAGTCAGGTTAGTAAAAAGTGTTTTTGCTATAGATTCCTCTTAAATATTTAAATGTACAACGTCTTGTAATTTTATGAAACAGGCATAATTTTAAAACACAATACATTATAAGAAATGCAGTATTTTGTAGAATAGGTCGTATAATCAATCGTGCATAAAAAACTTTAAATGCGCAGCGTTTCAAAAGTCGTCTAATAAATAAAATGATTGTTTACCTAAGTTTAATGTATACCTACATAACGGTTACTTAAGTTACTCTATCGGTAACGGTAATCTACATTTACGCCGGGTAAATGTCCTTTGGCTGAATGCTGCTGCTTCTGAAAATGAAATAGCTTTTTAAAAACTCCCGAAGGTTCAATTTGACACTTACAAAGGGTTTTTGCAAATTGTCTTCAGCTTATTCAGAAAATTATTAGTCCCTGAAAAACCTTAAAATAATAATAGTACTCATCTATACGAACAACTTTTACTAAGTTATGGATCTAATACTGAATCAGCTGTTAAATTTAGTGACATTTATTTATGGAGCCAAGTTCATACTAGATGCTTGGTAAGTGATCAGTATCATGGATCAATAACATTTTTTTGCGTAATTTGAAAAAGAAAATTTTGACTTTCTTTTTTATAGACTGGGCTTACGCTAGGACGCAGGAAAAAACTTTTTTCGGCTTTCACAAAAATGGTCATTGAACCTTTGTCCTGACCACTTACCACCAAGTCTTCAGTATGAATTTAGCTTTATACAAAAAATTCACCTTAAATAAGGTGACTTTAATTTTTACAGCCAAACTCATACTGGAGGCTTGATAAGTTATACACGGATCAATAACACTTTTTGCTAATTTCCCAAAATAAAATCTTGACGTCCCATAGTAATTGACTCGGGGCTGGGCTTGCGTTTGTAAGGAACACGAAAATAATAATTTACGAATTACACAAAAAGGGTTATCGAAGACCCTTCAGTAAGAATTTGGCTGTATAAATAAAAGTCACCTTAGGTATGTAATATACTAGGTGGATGGAATTCCCACTTTCTTTGAATTGCATATTGTAACAGTTAAATTACTTTGAAGAGATCTAAGTTTAACGAGCTGAAATAAAATAAATAATATTAGTAAAAAAAAAATCTTATATGTTTTTTCAATATTTTTGTTTGTTAAAGTAAGTATATCATAAAAATATTGGTCAATTAACATGTGTAAAATTTAATAAAATTAAATGCTGTATCAATTCACAGAATTTCCCATTTCGCACAACCTCAGAACAAAACAGAATTTGATGACCTTATTTTTGATGAATTGCTTATATTTGGCTACAAAAAAAAAGAAATTATGGAAAAAACACCTTCCATACATTTTTTTTAAGTTTTTATCAGATATTTTTCATATTTTATTTGAGCGTTTTGTGTGTGGCGCGTTATATAGCGCTCCCAAGGTTATTCAAATTACAAAAAAGTGTGCACTGACGACTACAACCATAACCATAGAGTATCTTGACCATAACCAAACGGACGTTGTGGGATTGAGCAGGGATGGCGAACCCATGGCACGAGACAAAATATTTCAGGCACGCTACCAATCGAAATTTTTGAAGAGTTTTGAGTTGTTATAATTTAGTTTTATTATCTTCCCAATAATCACTAAGTTATTCGAAAGCGCGTAAATGGCCTCAAGAAAAAATGGCACGTCGTCGATCCATAAAGTTGTGCCATCCCTGTGATAGAACATCTATACCTCTTACACATTAATACATTTCAAACTTATTCATTTAGTCTGTTGATTTGTAAACGGACTTTGTGGGATAAATAAAACATTTGTAAGAGACTGCGCGGTTTGCGTTAAGCATAGCAATAATAATTAAAATAAAATAATCAAATATAAGTGTACGTTAATTAGGTTACTAGTACATACGTACGAAGGCGAAGCAAGCAACTATTCTAGGAGGTGTCAGAAAGCGGTCTCTACACGTCACTCGTGACCCTGGAATAGAGAAGTTCATTGTGACGTCACCGATATCTATACCACAGTTTAGAGATACATACAGTTGTCCAACAGAGCAACTGTGCGGGGCTTGCGGGGCGAGGCGCGGGATGTAAGCCACCGAGAACAAGTTCGGAGTCTCCCCGCAAACCCCGCACAACCGCTCCGTCCGAACGCTTTCGTTAGATAACTATGTATTTTTCAACTGTGTCTATACCATGTGTAGAGAGACAAACATATCCATCGTAACGACTTATGTCTCCGACGGGGTGTCAGAGGTGTCTGTCAATAAAACTGTCAAAACTCACACCCTAATTTTATAAACATTTCAACCTAACAGGACAGTTGCTAAAAACTGGCGAAAATTAACTAAAAATAAAGAAATTGCTACATTGAACTGTTCATTTATTAAAGTAATTTTAGGATACATTTTCAACCTGTATAACATGTATGAAAAATATTATCGATTATTCCGGTCCACTCGAATCATCAGTCAACCAGTCAAATCCCAAAGTGAGCCGAAATATATATCGAAAATATTTGTTTATACATGTTTTATCATATCCAAATAATTTAAATCGACATGTACTAACGCCAGCATTACAGGCTACCTATTGCAGCGACATAGCTTCACAAATAGGTAGCTTGAAGTGCAGTCACCTGTTCAATGATAAGTAACCGACGCGTCGTCTTTCAGCTCAAGTCGGCGGCCCCTATGCGTCGACGTAACAAAGAGAACTACATGAGCGGAGTTGTACGTACCGGTCCCGCTTGCCGCCGGGCAGCACGGTGACGTCATCATCCGAGTCTAAGTCGAACAGGTCACCAGCGCGGGAGTAGCCTTTATTGTTGAACCCGCCCATGTCCACTGAAATAATAATAATAGTTTTGTTTTTATTCCAGTTAGATTTACTACTAAATAATTAAATAGTAAAACTTTTCTATCCACCAAAGCGCGCGTGATATTGCAGCTATACTACGTAATATCTAAATATCTAAAACATGTAGAACATAGACATGTATCGTCACGACTCACGACATGAATCCTCGAGGGGTGACACAGGAGTTTCCGAGGGTGGACTATTTATAATTGTAGAAAACTGCTATTATACTAACAATTTCAATGTCGTTTCTCTCAATATTTGTAGCGACACACACCGGGCTGCTATTTTAAGTCTCATAGTGCTGTAACCCAGAATGAGTAGCCAAGAGCTCACCTCTAGCAGTGTCCTCATACTTGATGAAGTCATCGTCGTACAGCGGCGGCAAGGTCTGGTGGGGGGTGGGGTAAAGGTCAAGGTCACGCTTGCGATCGCTGAGCACACTGTCCGTGTCACTGTACGCATTCATCCTGGAATAAAAAAAAATGTTATCAGTCATGTGTGCTACAGTTTTCTAGCAGGTGTGTTATTTTATGCATTCTTTGTAAATGATCCTTCACAACAACTTTAAAGCGTGTTTATGATCGGAATAAACAGCAACCATATTAAGGAGTTGTATCTAAATATGTTTCAAGTTTCGCCAGTTAATATAATTTAACCCTTTAGTTATAGCAACTGCCAAATCAAACTACATACCAACCACAACCGCATACATAATACCCACATATGAGGAAGCTAAAGTCATGTCACAAAAGTTCTTCCAATTAATCTTCAAAAGAACAAAAATATACACTCGGTTCATTTAAGAAAGGAATCATAAATGGCGCTCATTATCATGCGCTCCCACTCGTTGGGTATACTGTGTATACCTGTGTTGTATATATCTGTGTTTATTCACAAACTTTCGTCACAAAATAAATAGTACGACGATCTCATCTCGGTAGATTCGTTCACTGGCATTCGACCGAATCCTACCGAGATCGTCGTACGTACGCGTCTATGTGTGCGTGCGCCCGGAATCGCCACTTGCATGTAGCTGGCCTTTTGTATGTATTTATTCTGTGTTTTCGTACAGTATGCATATAATTTTTTACATATTATACCTGCACTTTCCACACACGTTTACACACTTAACACCGAATATAAGAAAATCTAATATAATAAAAAAATAAGCAATAAGGAAATGGCTTTTTTTCTGACTATATAAGTTCCTACAATAATTAAGTGAAAATAATTCTAGGGTAGATTATGTATCGTCAACTGATCCTGGACACATTCCAGAAGGAAAAACAATATTTTTGTTTAAATATTTTTTTTTACTTCCCAGTGCAAAGTGGTTCAATCAGCTGACTATGGAAAGGTAAAAATAAGAACACGCAATTTTTTTTTTCTTTGGAAAGTTGTCTATTATCATCTCTTAATTTTTTTCACTTTGATATGTAGGACCTTATATAACAATGCAGTACAAGTACCAGCTGCTATTTTGAATTCCTTTCTTTAATGACGCGTGTACCGACCTGGTGTAGTCTTCAAAGCAGCTCCACCTCCAAAGCGCCAGCGCCAGCATGCCAGCGGAGATTGCCACTCCGAACCCGATGACCAGCCACACCACCAGCGTGGTGCTGTCGTTGGGGACTGCGAACTCCTGGAATCACGAGACGCTAATGAACGAAGGTGTCTTCAAATGGTACTTAGAGTGGGAGAATTGGAGACACTGAACAAATGTCACGCAATATTTTGGATTTGGCATGCTGATCAAAAAAGTCCTCACTAACAACGTGTTACAGCAGCCACTGGGGTGGCATATCTTGTTTTCAGACTTAGCGAGAGATATTCTCTGAAAGTCATTCAAGTGTATGTCTCCACGATGAGAGACTCCAATGGTCTGGTCGAGGCCATCTATTATGACTTGATTAAGGTCAAGAATTATGAATTCATTCTTCAAAAAGAAGCCTCAAAGGAAGAAGACCTGGCGAATCCCCGATGGGAAGACTAAAAAATGTGATAGACTTCATCATGACATGACGGATCAAAAGCACACATTCCAAGATGTCTCCGTGAATAGGCTTTTTACTGATAACGATCGCCAAATTGGCCGAAGCATCTTGAAGCTTGCAGCTAGAGAGAAACCTTCTCGGCGCCAAACCGCTGCAGGTTTCGAAAAGTTCTAAATGGAACATCAGAACCGATTTGCCCCTTTGGAAACCACTGAGGACGTTGATCAGCTTGCTAACAATTTCACGAATGTTATCTGCGAGGTGGGCAGGTATGTATGTTCCGTTATATCTCGAGAACTACCCAACAGATTTTGATCCGGTTTTCTTCATTCTTATCGTAGTGACTTTTGTCAACATACATAGGTAACACTAAAAGTTTCCGGAACTGGCCACTTACATAAACAATATTTAAAAATTTATTGCAACATTTGAAAATAGAACTCTTTGGCTGTAGAATGCAGTTTGTTTCATCTGACTGTCTTTTGTTTTTACCTTGTGGCGCCATTTAAAAAATTGTGTGTCTGCATCAACATGGATTTAACTCGGGAAAATTTTCGTAGTATGATTTTATACGATTTTAAGTGTAATTTGACAGCTCAACAGAGCATCGCTCGGCTTGAAACAGCTTTTGGCAATGAAGCACCATGCAAGACGACTGTTTATAGCTGGTTTGCAGAATTCAAGCGTGGTCGTATCAATCTCAGTGACGAATCTCGCGATGGTCGGCCGTCCACCGCTGTGACCAACAAAAACATCGATGCTGTGCGCCGTATGATTGAAACAGACAGGCATGTGACCTACCATGAAATTCGCGCATCCTTAGAAATAGGCATGAGTCAAATACAATCAATCCTACACAAACATTTGGGTGTGAGAAAGCTGTGCTCGCGGTGGATCCCACACAACTTGACCGAGGCTCAAAAAACGGACCGCGTCACTTGGTGCAGTGCCATGCTTACCAGATTCAACGAAGGTGCGTCAAATTTGGTGTGGGACATAGTAACAGGTGACGAAACATGGATTTATTGCTACGATCCCAAAACAAAGCAGCAATCGAGCGTATGGGTCTTTCAAGATGAGCCGAAACCAACCAAAGTGGCGCGCGTGAAAAGTGCATCTAAGCGGATGATTGCTTCTTTTTTTAATAAAACTGGACACGTGGCTACTGTTGCTTTAGAGAATCGTCGTACCGTGAATAGTGACTGGTACACGACCATTTGTTTGCCGGAAGTTATTGACGAACTCCGTAAAAATAACCGTAAACGCCGTATCATCCTGCACCACGACAAAGCTAGTTCTCACACGGCCAGACAGACAAACGACTTTTTGAAGACGAAAAATGTAGAACTCATGAGTCATCCTGCATACAGTCCCGACCTGGCACCTTGTGACTTTTTTCTGTTCCCAAAAATTAAGAACCAATTACGCGGTCAACGATTTTCATCACCAGAAGAGGCTGTCGAGGAGTATGAAAAACACGTTTCAGAGGTCACCACAGGGGAGTGGCACAAAAGTTTTCAAAACTGGTTTGATCGAATGAAAAAGTGCATAGACGCCAAGGGAGATTATTTTGAAAAACAATAAATTAATTTTGTACCTTTAATAGTATTTTTTCATATTCATTCCGGAAACTTATAGTGCGTCCCACGTATAGGCTATAAGGAGTGTTGATGAAACAACGCTCAAGCCAAAAACGAGGCAGAGATGAGCCGTGGGTGAAAGGCTATCAAACATAAACGTGAAAGTCCTCACCGTAATTCCCATTCTCCTCAGTCTAGACGCGAACGGGTCAAGGTCGACGTACGTTCTCCACATGACGTCCAGGTCTGCAGCCGTCAGCCGCTCCTCGTCTCCTTCGATATCGAGGGGTACGCCGAAGCGCACGCCGGTGCACAGCTCGAACCCAGGCCAGTTGATGTTGCAGGTCGATACGTTGGTGATCTGGGTCACCTCGGCGCTAGAACGAAGAGAGTCAACCGTGAATTTACTCTTATATGTCGTGGGTAGATCATGAGGTATTCAATCGGAAATCTTTCACTAAAAGAAGGGTGTTAGGTTTACATGTGAATAAATTTGTGCAGCCGAGCGAAACGGAGCAGGGAGTGTATTTTTGAATCATTCGAATTTCAATTCGTATACGAATCCGCATGATTCGCATACGAATACAATACTAATTTTAAGTTTTCGTATGCTAATCATGCGAATTCGAATGCGAATTGAAATTCGAATTATTCAAAAATACACTCCCGGAGCGTTTTATCAGAAATAAGATATACCTGGGCGTATGCAGATTAAGCCCAGTTCAACAATGTGCTGATTACATATATACACATATCCTGTATACTATCTCACTCTAACTCTTGTAAAATGGCGTTACTATCTATCTCTTTCTGATTCATGCAATAAAAATATCTATCGCTCTTTTCTAAAAAGTTGCGGCGGCAGGCAGTTAGGCCTGCATCTAATTTCAATTAGTTTTTGTTAGTAAATACCTACCACTTAAGTTTAACAAGTGTTTTCATTCGAATTTCTAAGTATTTAAATATTTTCAAGATGAGCTCCTTTTACAATAGAATAGCAATATACTTCTTTCTTAAGTAAAGTATGGCAATTGTTTTACTATTTAAGAAACTACACTAAATGACCTATTATTTAAAATTAGTTGCCAGCTGAGCGTTCTACATTTTTTTGCAGTATGAAGAGTCAAAGTTAGCAAATAAAAAATTTCAAAGTCATAATTCGAACAAAAATTATTTTTTTCTTTACAAAGGTGTATCATATTAGTTTTATTTTTGACTTGGATCAATAAAAGGGCTATTCAGGATTGCGAAACAAATAATTGAATCTTGGAACATGGAATTGTGTAGCTGTGGAACTGAAAAGACTCATCTAAGATGCTGAATTTTACGAAATTCATAAAAGTATCGATAACTCGAAATCTATTGACTTTTTACTGAGGTCATATTTTGATATTCTGGACAGACATGAGATGGCCTATCAGCCCTTCAAAGGATAACGTTGACTTTTGGGACACCCTGTATAAAAGAATACTCTGAGCGACTGACTGGTCTATCAAAGCCTATATCTATTTATTGGCGTAAGTAACCATGCCCATTTCTTAAATATTAATACCAGGCAATAAAAAAGACACCTGTTCAACCTGGCCTAAACCAATGAAATTGAGTTCTCTTGCGTTTCAACATACGTAAGATAAGTATAAAAACCAGCCAAGTGCGTGTCGGGCTACGCGCAGTGTAGGGTTCCGTAATTGCCCGGTACATTTTATAAGTTGATCTTAGGTACTAATACAGACCGCGCCAAACTTCTCTTTGGAATAGCAGCCCATACATTGTAGTGTTTAGAGGGGATTAAAAGTTTGGCGCGACCTGTACTCGTAAACCTGTAAAGCCTACTTAGCTGTGATAGTTTTCCTTTTAAATTCATGGGGGACTATGGGACACTAGGGGATAGATGAGAAAAAAAATCATAACCATTTACCTTTAAAAAAAAATTTTTCATGATTTTTTTTCCCGTTTTTGTCGACGTGATTAATATGTATACTCACGCCAAATTACAGCTTTCTAATACTAATAGTATCTGACCTAAGCCGCGGACAGAGACGGACGGACAGACGGACATGGCGAAACCATAAGGGTTCTTCCTCTCAAAAGTTTGGTATATAGTGTAAAACCAAAATATTGCATGTTTTGGGTGGCTTAGTTCTGTAGCCGCCATAAACAAAACGCGATGACGTTCTCCCATCCTGATTCACTGACCCACTAATTATAAAGCGGCAGTGTCTAAGGTTGTGGTAAACACAACGAAGTAAGTATACTTAGTGCATATTTTTGTTTGCTAAACATATTCAAATTCAAAATCTTTATTTGTTAGGTCACAGGTAGATAAAATGTATTGGTGTTACACTACAGAAAAATGTGCTCTGCCGCTAGGCGTTCAAATTTATTTGTTATTATACTAATAACAATTATTATGCAAAGAAAAATATTTTTTTTTTAATCACAATAATTCAGCAATAAAGAATCTATTAAAATGTCAATAAACAGATTCATGCAATATTATAAGAAATTGTTTAGAATTAAATGTCAATATCATTCAAAAAAGCAGCAATTGGATAATAAGTTTTCTTAATTAAAAATTCTGGAAATATCCCTAAAAGATTGAGGAAGTTTATTATAAATTGTTGTTGACATACCAAACATAACGGAGGATCTCGGTGCAAAATGCACATCATAATTTTGTTTCCCTTACTTTTGAACAAAAAGTATGTAATAAATGTGTTTTATAGCAATTCGCGCAAACTGCTTGTTAATAGTTAGGTGATCACATGAAAATTATTCAATTTTATACGTTACATTTTAGCAGCATTACATTACAACTGTAAACACGCTTTTAAGTTTGTTAATGTAATGCAAACAAAATGTAATACATTAACGTACATAATTTTTTTGTGAAGACTTTATTATTAACTAGCTTTTGCCCGCGGCTCTGCCCGCGTGTTATTCGGTTTAACGATATACTTTTTTCCTGGATAAAAAGTAACCTATGTGCTATACCTTATACCCCAAATAAGCTATATCCATTCTAAATTTCATCCAAATCCGTCCAGCCGTTTCAGCGTGAAAGAGTAACAAACATACACACACACACGCAAACTTTCGCATTTATAATATTAGTGTGAAGTGTAATAAGATAACATAGCCTTGTCTTATTTCACCACAAAAGATTAGGACCGCGCTAATAATACACCTAATTTTTCAATGATATTGATCTATCCTACAGGAACCATGCATTTTTACGGGATTAAAAGTAGCCTATGTGTTAAGTTAGGTTATAAGCTATATTTGTTCTAAATTTCATCCAAATCCGTTCAGCTGTTTCAGCGTGAAAGAGTAACAAACACACACACACACACCCTCACACACACACACACACACACACACACACTAACACACACGCACAAACTTTCGCATTTAAAATATTAGTAGGATAAACTATTTCCGCAAGTTGTTTTAAAACACATTTATTGGATACTTTTTATTCAAAAGTAAGGAAAATAATATTATGATGTGCGTTTTGTACCGAGGTAAAAAGTTACCCCCTTAACTGATGGCTTTCCTTTTAACTTCGTTATACTTAAATACTACTGCCGCGAATTTTTCCACGGATCCAAAAAACAACCGCTTAGCTAACAGGGAGGGTACCCTGGACTCTAACAAAAATTTTCACTTTCGCATACGGATCCCTGAATCAATCGATAGATTTTGCACACCCGTAATGTTTTTGAACGAGCTATCCACCGACACCCCACACCTTGGGATAGATGAGAAAAAAAATTGATACATTAAACAAAAACTGGAAATGATATTTGCATTCTAAATGACGTAAATTGTCATTACAATAGCACCAGCCTGCATCTACGCAGTGTAGCAGTCAGAAAAACACAGAAACAGTACGGTAAATAAACCTGAAAAGACATTTGCAAATTACCAGTTCCGCTGGCTCATTGCCAGAAGATCAATGTCGCGATAAGGGAACAAGAACCTTAGGTAATTGTAATAAGGTTGGGTTTTCCGACTCTCGTGGTTGTATCAACCTGCATGCGGCTAAATTATAAAGGATACACAGTAGGTAAGCTTCGAACAAACACCCGGATCGGCGCGCGGCGCACACAAACAAACGTGTGGTTCTAGACGCCGCGCCGCCGCACCGCCCTGTTTCGGGATCTTTGCGATACACCAGTAAGAACACCCATTTCGCAGTACAGTGTTTTTAAATCAATTTAGTCCTCTTCTCTTCTCTATCTACATAAAATTCAACGTATTTTGAAAACCACTGAACGTATTCAGATCAGATTTTCGTTATTTTACAATAAGCAAGGGTAAGTACGTGGGACGCACTATAAGTTTCCGGAATGAATATGAAAAAATACTATTAAAGGTACAAAATTAATTTATTGTTTTTCAAAATAATCTCCCTTGGCGTCTATGCACTTTTTCATTCGATCAAACCAGTTTTGAAAAAATTATACACAAATTCTTGTACTTTTATTCCACATATATTTATTTTTATTCTAACTTAGGCTACCGGTTTCGTATTACAGATCCAGACAGAATTTTAAATGACCAATTAGAATTAAATTCCTCACCACTTCTGACATATTTTAAATGATGTTATTAATTAATCAATCAAAATTTTATGTTTAATTGTAGTTTATATTTTATATTTTATATTTTTTAACTTATTTGACTTAATTTTTAGAAGTGTATCCTGACATATAATAGAAAAATGATATTGAAACACAACATATTTATTGCCGTTATTTATTGATTTAACCTTGGCGTAGACCCATTTTGAAACGCAAGCTGTGGTGATTCACCTCTGTTTATTTTATATTTGCTTGTTAAAAATGTTTTCTTTTGTTTTCTTTCTGTAATGTAAATAATTAATAATTTGTTGGCCCGATGATGTGTAATACGAAACCGGTAGCCTAAGTTAGAATAAAAATAAATATATGTGGAATAAAAGTACAAGAATTTGTGTATAATTTATTCAAGATGATATTCCACCAAGAACCATCAATCGAATCCATCCAGTTTTGAAAACTTTTGTGCCACTCCCCTGTGGTGACCTCTGAAACGTGTTTTTCATACTCCTCGACAGCCTCTTCTGGTGATGAAAATCGTTGACCGCGTAATTGGTTCTTAATTTTTGGGAACAGAAAAAAGTCACAAGGTGCCAGGTCGGGACTGTATGCAGGATGACTCATGAGTTCTACATTTTTCGTCTTCAAAAAGTCGTTTGTCTGTCTGGCCGTGTGAGAACTAGCATTGTCGTGGTGCAGGATGATACGGCGTTTACGGTTATTTTTACGGAGTTCCTCAATAACTTCCGGCAAACAAATGGTGGTGTACCAGTCACTATTCACGGTACGACGATTCTCTAAAGCAACAGTAGCCACGTGTCCAGTTTTATTAAAAAAAGAAGCAATCATCCGCTTAGATGCACTTTTCACGCGCGCCACTTTGGTTGGTTTCGGCTCATCTTGAAAGACCCATACGCTCGATTGCTGCTTTGTTTTGGGATCGTAGCAATAAATCCATGTTTCGTCACCTGTTGCTATGTCCCACACCAAATTTGACGCACCTTCGTTGAATCTGGTAAGCATGGAACTGCACCAAGTGACGCGGTCCGTTTTTTGAGCCTCGGTCAAGTTGTGTGGGATCCACCGCGAGCACAGCTTTCTCACACCCAAATGTTTGTGTACGATTGATTGTATTTGACTCATGCCTATTTCTAAGGATGCGCGAATTTCATGGTAGGTCACATGCCTGTCTGTTTCAATCATACGGCGCACAGCATCGATGTTTTTGTTGGTCACAGCGGTGGACGGCCGACCATCGCGAGATTCGTCACTGAGATTGATACGACCACGCTTGAATTCTGCAAACCAGCTATAAACAGTCGTCTTGCATGGTGCTTCATTGCCAAAAGCTGTTTCAAGCCGAGCAATGCTCTGTTGAGCTGTCAAATTACACTTAAAATCGTAGAAAATCATACTACGAAAATTTTCCCGAGTTAAATCCATGTTGATGCAGACACACAATTTTTTAAATGGCGCCACAAGGTAAAAACAAAAGACAGTCAGATGAAACAAACTGCATTCTACAGCCAAAGAGTTCTATTTTCAAATGTTGCAATAAATTTTTAAATATTGTTTATGTAAGTGGCCAGTTTCGGAAACTTTTAGTGTTACCTATGTATTACTACGCTATCTTAAGTGAGTTTAGCAGTAAATGATTTGGTGAATCAAGTCGGAGAAAAGCGGTTAAAGGGAGACATCCTATTCAGCGCGGGCAGAGCCACGGGAAAATGACTAGTCTTTTATAAAGTAAGGATGAAAGTTAAAAATATAACAGAAATCATCGTTTAAAAAAAACTTATGTCATGATGAGTGCTAGCCCTAACGCTGAAGTCAAGTTTAGGTGTTTATCTGAAAAAAACAACGCAGCTGGGCTACTGCCTATTGTTGTACTGTAATGCGGTGCTCCGCAGAGAGGCGTGGCGCAAAGGATACAGGAAATTGAGGCAATATTGCCGTAAATATTACGTAGATTTCAGATATATTAGTTTCCTTATTGCTTTGCGGAGCTATATTTTTACTTATTTTGAGAACATTGTGTTTTCTTTTGAAAAATGTCCATTATTATCTTATATAAGGTCTTCAAAATTCAATGTAAAATACAATAACAAATAAATATGAAGAGAAACTTACCATTTTTTCTAACAGCTATCTCCATTTGACACAATGTCTAAGGTATTTTTGTAAACTACACTAGTTGAGACGGATTGGAATAGTATTTTTTAACTTTAGGTTAAAATATTTTATATTTTTTAAATTTATAGACACAACAACGGATTTATCATAAGAACAAACTCTATCTATAGCTCTTTATCTTTACAATAATATATGTATATTTTAATGACACCAGTCTTTTAACAAATTTCTTTACATATTTACAGCATTTCATATATCGATATGTCTCTTTTGCTTTTTATCTTTTTTCTTCTCAAAGGTCCTAATAGTCGATGCCAAAACAAGTTCATACGAAAATGCAATGAAAAAAACTGTATCTCCAAATCTCATACAAGTTTCTCTTCTGTAAACTTAACAGGATTCTTTAGGACAGCAACTGTATTGTTGGCCTTAACTATGGAATTTACTTTAACTACCGAACCATTATTGTTCGTGACATTATCTGACTTTTCAGCTATATCTATTTTTGTTTCTTTGTTTTGTGATTTGACATCGTTATTATTTTCTACTCTAGTAAATTTGCTAGTTTCTTCTGCTGCATTTAAATCAGATTTCTTTGTAGCTACTTTAATGGAGCCTGGTTGACAATGATTACTGCAGGGATTGCTTTCTTTACAGTTTTGAGGATAATGGTGCAAGATGGCTGTTGTATCAAAAGTTATTTTTCCATACTTGACAAACTCTGTGGGTTTCTTTTCTTGCTTACTTGTACTAGGACCTAATTCTATATCTATTTCACTATTTGGAGATTCTTTTTCTTTTCTCCGCACAACAGTTCCTCCATACGGAGGACTCATATCAACAAAGATTCCCTCAAAAAGGTCTTTAGTGTCTTCTAATAATTCTAAAACTACTTCTTTACTCTTTCGCAAGTTTTCCATGTAATTGTGATGTAACGTCATATCTATAGTGTTACTTTGCTTTAAGTTTAGAGTTTTTGGCAATTTGTTTGGGTCTCGTTCCGCGGGCGTGTATCACAATGGTTTCTCCTCAATATTTTCCTTGTGGTTCATAGATGTTTCTTTCTTCACCGCGGTAGCGTCCACCGCGGTCTTTCCTAGCTATGTTTGGCTTTGAACCATTGATATACTAGTCGTCTCAGTCACAATAGTTGGGGCTGGGAAGTCATCTCCCGTGGAGTCGTATAAAGGAAACTCACAGCATAGTATAAACTTTAAAAACCTTGGCACTTCCACGTATATGGCCGTCGGTATAGGTATCAATGGTGACGTTGATTGCTTATAATATAAGTAATCTGGGTTATCTCTGTATTTCTCGTCCGCCGATCGTTCTAGCAAAGGTATGCCTGATAAGAAAAGGATTATCGCGGTCGTGAACAGAGGTGACAGAATAGCGACCCATTCGACACCCTGAATTATATTCAGAGAAATAATGAATATCCCCCACCATAGGACGACTTCCCCGAAATAGTTTGGATGTCGAGATAGGCCCCAAAGTCCATCGTTGCACCATTTACCTTGATTATCTGGCTCCTGTCTGAATGCGAATTTCTGGAGATCAGCGTATGTTTCTATGAGTAAGCCTATGACAAATATACCTGCACCCGCAGAGTCCAATGTGGTCATTGTTTTTGGTGACTTTGGATATGAATGATGTGGAGAATTTATTATGATAACAGGTAAACTGACCACGAACACCCATACCGCTTGGAAGCTGTAGAACACAGCGAATCTTAGAGTATTACTCTTCCTGTCTTCAAACTGTTTATCTCTACCGATATGGTATATCCTGTACAGCAGGTACCCTGAGAGCCGAGCGCCCCAAACGCATACGAAAGCTGTCACCATTAGCTGCCTGCTATCGTAATTCTTCAGTCCACTTCCACTTTGCCCCAGAAAGAACGTGAGTAAAGCTATAATGATAAAGTTGGCACCACCTGTGAAATCCGTAACTCGATCACTTTGGAAAACCGACGCTATGGAGAAAAACAGAATTTGCATTACCACTGTCACCATAGCACTGATTGCAAAGTTGTTCTTATCGATCAAGGGTATCATTTTGGTGTTTTAAAATTTGACACTGGATTTTTTAATTGGCATCTAATACTGGTTGTTTGGATGATGTTAATGTGACGCATTGGCGCATTCTTGTGGCACACGCGTTCTTTGGTCTCTATATATTACTGCACAACATTTTTAATTTATTTTATTTATCTACCTATCTAAATACACTAGTATTTTTTTGTTTTTGATATTATTTATGGTGATATAACAATGTTTTTGAGTGTGTAAAGAGTTTGATATTCAGCGTGTAAAGCTGTTCTAATGCATGCTTCCACTACTGAAATAGACTGACGTATTTAGAACGCATGCGCGGAGCTTTTTGTTGACGCATGCGCGTTACAACTCACAACATCCCGTATTATTTGAGCTTTGAATTCATGTGGTATTTCCCTTAAATTTACTTGAAAAATACCCCGATTTTTATTTTCTTTTCAAATCTTTACCGAAATGCAATTGTCGCCTGTGGTTTTTATTAGAGGTGATTTTTTCCAGATTTATAATTACTTGTCAGGAGAATGGGGTCAAAGCTGACGTCACAAGGTTTAGTAGGTCGAAGTGACGTATACAAGGGAGATAACGCGCTCACCTGGATTTGTGTACACTTCTGCATTCTGTCTCATTGTGTCTTGAAGTTATGAAAATAAACTGGCCAGCTACGTGCTAAAACCACTTTTAAGGTTATTTTTTATTCAGATCTGAATTAAATACCTATGACAATGTATAAGGACATTTATTTTTGCAGCCAAATTCCTACTGGGGGCTCGGTAAGTGATTGATCAGTATCGCAGATCAATAACACTTTTTGCTAATTTCACAAAATAAAACTGAGGACTGAGGTGGAAACTATATCGCCTCAGACGTTATCATGCTACGATGATATTTAAAGAATACGCATCCAAATCCGTTAAATATATAAGTAGCAGCCCGAGACTGAGAAAAATGTCTTTTTGGCTTCATTATAAAATAGCATTACATAAGTTTAAAATACGGTGAATTGTTTTTAAATTAGGTTATAATTGGAAAATATTGTGCTGTAATTAAAACGTTTGAGAAAATAATTGAGTTTTTAAGGTAAGTAAGGCAATATGATTGACCACCGTAAATATTGGTCACAGAAAATAAGATCATCATTTTATTGTATTACATCATTCCTTCCCCATAAAAGAGATCTGTCACACTACGGTATGCTTACTGTCATCATAAAAGCGGTGACGGAGCGCATAATTCTATCTGCTTCCTACAAAGTCATGGTGACAGTGCGTCATATTATAACGTTAGCAGCAGCAACAGTAGTTTCATCGTATTTTGTTGTGATGTCCGTATGCACCCTACTTTACGTGAATCATCATAATTTTAGCTGAATTCACTTTATTTTATGATGAACAGTTTTCTCAGTGGATGGTTAATTAATTGATGATTATCAGCCTCCTAATTGGAGGCCTAGGTAGTTAATTTAATGGCGGCATCCAATTAAACGGCTAGACTGCTGGTTGTATTAGTTACGACACCTCAGCGTTTAACATGTTGGCTGCCCGAAAGCTAGCCCTTCAGAAACGACTAAGTTCACATTCAAAATTAGTTCGTTAGTACTATTTCTAAAGTCCGGCAGCGCAGAAGAGAGCCAGTAGTTCAGGATTTTTTTTTATGTCCACCCAGAAATACCATTTAACCAAAACTCTATTTAGCCCTCTTGTTAAGGCGACGCCACGAAGTTTTGGCGAAATAGATCTCCATTTTTCTTAGCAATAAAAAAACATATGTAATTACCAGTTTATATACTAGATTAAGCATTTCATTGACATCATTTTGCTCGAAGATTTAGTTGATTGATTTATTTTCATAGCAGAGAAAAAAATATTCAGAGAACCTCTTTTAAAACAGAGATTTCTATTTTACTGACAAACGGGAGCGAATGGAGACTCTAAGTTTTTTATTAAAATTAGTCTACAAATACACTTCAATATGGCCGAATGGATTTATTAAATTAATTATAGTTGTCATTTTAGATGAAAAATACTGTTTTGCCGCATACGACCTTACGGAATAAGCTAGTTCGTGAGCGCATATTTGTATATATTATTCATATTTGCCCTCACTCCACCCCCTAAGGCGCCGATTTGAAATTAAAAGTTTATCAATGCCTCACATTATCGTTTATCAATCGTGTATTTGGCTAAGCATCCTTTAACCGTTTAGTTGGATGCCATTATTTAACTAACAACCTAGACTCCAGTGTTCCTACCCCACCTGTGGTTCTTTCTACAAACAAGAATTCTTATTCGTAGGGTTCTTTTACAGATTTCGTTTTATCATGCTTCGAGGAAATGGTAATTATTGCTTTCAGTACAATCATTTGGTTGTCTGATAAATACAATTTTATTGGAAAATGGAATGACTGTAAATTAGATCAAGCACGGAAAGGACAAAGAAATAGATAAAATTAATGTTGATAAAGCATAAATACGTATATATGATATAGTGTGTTTGATCCATACAGCCAAATTCAAACTAAGGTTGAATGACCAACTCAAAACAAATTTGTTTGTGCCTCTATACATTTTAAAGCATAACCCCGTGGTAATCAGTAAAAGTAAAAGCTTGGCTTCGTCCGTATCAATCTTCAAGAGCACTTTTTTGATTTACAGAACGATTCATAGAAAAAAATAGTTGATTATTGGATAAATTCTCTTCATTATGAATATTAATGTATGTATGTAAACTTTCAAGTAGTATAAGTATTCTATTACTAAATCTGTTAAAATGGGCGATTCGTAATTCCCACCTCAGTTTATCTATGTCTCAGACTTCAAAACAAATTTCAATAGATAAGAGCATGCTACGGCCGCTGGATTGCTGTGTCATAGTGTACGTTGAACATCGATAGTTTGTAAGTTCGACAACTGTCGATATTTTCCAGAAAACTATCAATGCTATCGATAGTTAAAAAAAATTTTTTGATGTCGGATTATTACCTTGAATTTTTTGAATAGCATCTTCCATTTTTAGGGTTCCGTACCCAAAGGATAACCAACGGGACCCTATTGTCGCGGATTACCGCGAGCTCGGCCCTGTGAAAACGTTTGGTGAGTGATAATACAATTTTCACTATCATCTTTATTTTGTGCTAGCAACACCTTATTTTTTTATTTTGCTTACCCGCCTTTTTTCCGTATGGCAGTTGGGCCACAAGTTAGCTTGCACGGGCGGGAGGAGCGACAGTCTTCCAGTAAGAGTGAAGTGAAGCGTTTGCCTCCTATATATTGTACTAAAAGTCACCCCGGTGAGTAATAGCACTTAATTATGTTGCTCATAACATTAGAAAGTGGTGGTGACTAGGGGGCGGGATGACCTTTGTTGTGTGCTGGTGTCAGTGCGTCTTGGAGGCCACGATTCTGTCGTGGCTCTCTGGATGGGTAGTTGATACCAGCTGGTGGCATGGGTTGGACTGTAGGGGAGGTAGGAGGTCCATCTACGGAACGTAAAGGTTCCGCGCGCTCAGTGTTCACTGGGAGGTAAACTTGTCCCTCCGAACATGGGAGCTCCGCGAGAGTTGATATAGCTTGCTGTATGTCGACCATTGTCAATATCAGGTGAAGGCCTGATGCAATAGTAGCTCTCTTGTGATGTAATGAAGTTGTAATAGAGTGTTTCGCCTCCTGGTCACTATAGCTTCTAGTAGGATTACTATTCAGATATTATGTTGCGTGTAATGTGTTAGTATACGTCCTAAAGGCCGCGACATAATTTGGCGGAGATGCTGGGATCACTGTCGTATGTCGGATCTTAACCTACCAGATTATTGAGAGCAGGACTGTTGTATCCAACGTTGATACCGTTTTGTTTTTTTTTTTTCGTATTTCGAGACGTCGGGAAGGTTAGTACAGTATTGAAGAATGTTCATGAAATTACTGATTGTAAAGTTAAAAGTGGGGTAGTCAGGAATTTTGGCCGGAAGGGTGTAGACAAAACACCTAGGCATGAGTTTTATTAATTTCGCTGAGGCCAGTGGGGATCTCAGGAACTTTGGCCGGAATGGTATGGATAAATACCTAGGCATGAGTTTTATTAATTTCGCTGAGGCCAGTTGGGACCTCAGGAATTTTGGCCGGAATGGTATGGATAAATACCTAGGCATGAGATTTATTAATTTCGCTGAGGCCAGTTGGGACCTCAGGAATTTTGGCCGGAATGGTATGGATAAATACCTAGGCATGAGTTTTATTAATTTCGCTGAGGCCAGTGGGGATCTCAGGAATTTTGGCTGGAATGGTATGGATAAATACCTAGGCATGAGTTTTCTTAATTTCGCTGAGGCCAGTTGGGACCTCAGGAATTTTGGCCGGAATGGTATGGATAAATACCTAGGCATGAGATTTATTAATTTCGCTGAGGCCAGTTGGGACCTCAGGAATTTTGGCCGGAATGGTATGGATAAATACCTAGGCATGAGTTTTATTAATTTCGCTGAGGCCAGTGGGGATCTCAGGAATTTTGGCCGGAATGGTATGGATAAATACCTAGGCATGAGTTTTCTTAATTTCGCTGAGGCCAGTGGGGACCTAAGGAACTTTGGCCGGAATGGTATGAATAAATACCTAGGCATGAGTTTTCTTAATTTCGCTAAGCCCGAAAATGGGTACAAACACTGAGGTACAATGTACTTTATTAAATTGGTTTGTTGGGGCCTGTGGGGATCTCAAAAAATGTTTAGTACCTAATTATATGTAAAAGCCCGAATAGTGTAGGTACCCTAGGCTTTTAGCCTGTATTTGACCCATGACAAGAATAGTTAATTTACTATAGTCAAATAAGACCCCTAAAACATACGATATGAATTTGTTTTTTTTTTCTGGTGGGTTTTGGCTGCGGCAGTGATCATCATATTAATTTGTAACGAAGGAAACCAGTTTTATGAATCCGTTGTTGTTTGTGTATCATTCAGTGACAATATTTTTTTCGTTTGATTGGCGCGTTTGGTATTTCTAAACAAATCCGTCGACGATCATGCGGTTTACCGGTCTTTGACTTACCGGTTCTAACTTTTATTGCGGATGTATTATTGTAATTGTTACCATTTCATTTAGTGTGGCTCATTTTTACAGTGTTGTTTTGCTTATTTTTTAAATTGAAATAGTCACCCGATTCGTCTGTATCGGGAATACCGATTAAGTTCAGGGTGATAAGAAACAACTCGAATTGACTCAATACCTCGATTAAATTAGTCGATTTGCCCATCACTACGAAAATATTTGCACACTTATTACTCTGTGGTTGTGATAATCACCGTGTTCCGAATGGCACCAGTAGTGCCGGGGCTGCCATCGGAGTACTTACGCTCAATAGGGGGGCGTTTCAAATGTGCGGTCGTGGTGCGGGGTTTCACTCGTTTATTAGAAGGACACAGAGAAAGAGAATGAAGGGTCTGGTTGCGCCGATCGGGTGGCCCAGTGTGATTTTCGCATCGCTCCGAAGCGTTTCGGAGCACTTCCGTGCGGCTGTCGGGTAACAATAATTCGTTTACTCTCGGTTTAGCTCGTGTCAATTTTTGGGAGCTTTAGGGTGGAATTCGCATTACTCAGAGTGATTTTACTCGTTTCGAAACGGAACCAAGTAATATGGACTCGGAATGACGATGGATGCGATGTGATCGATTATGTTGTGATTCGGAACGCACTTATTGTAAGGGAACAAAACTATCAAAAAGAAATAACTTTTATCTTTGTTTGTCTTGAATGTTTGTTTTATAATAAACGGTTGGACGGTGGTTTCTGGTACATAAATCGTGTAATTTGATCCTGTATGCTGTGGATTTGACGTTATTTCACACAAAAAAGCTAACAAATCAAGATGGATGAAATTCTGCGCAAGCGCTTAGAACTACGTCGATCCAAGTTAATCGAGGCATCCAAGGAAGCTGCGGCAATCATAAACCTATGTAAGACGGAAGGCGTCTCTAAATACACATTGCGAGAAACGAAAATTTCGTTGCAGTTGGTAATTGAGCGGTTTCAGGCCGAAACGCAGTATTTTATTGAAAAGAGTTCTAACGAAAATAACAATGAATTTATGCAGGACTGTATGAAGGACCAGGTTGAGGCTAAGACTCTCCTCGATCAAATAACTATGGTGCTGCATGACACGACTGAAGTAACACTGACGAAGCCCAAACATCGTGGATTTGCTAAACTACCGAAGCTCGATCTACAAAAGTATGATGGTAACATTCTAAAATTCACAGAGTTTTGGGATGCCTTTGACGCAAATGTGCACTCGCAGGATCTCAAGGATGTAGAAAAATTGGCCTACCTTTTGGCATCATTAGAAGGTTCAGCAAAGGAAGCAGTAGTAGGACTAACCACTACTAATTCAAATTATTAGATTGCAGTAGACCTTCTCAAAAAACAGTTTGGAACCACCGAAAGAGTCATTGATGCCCATTTTGAGGCCCTTAATAATTTGGGACGGGTAAATAATAACAAGACCGAATGTAGGCAAACATTAAATGCTATTGAAAAGCATCTGAGAATTCTGGAGAACCTTCACGAAAGAGTAGACAGCAGTTATCTACGAGTCATGATAAGCAGCAAATTTCCTGACACAGTCGTGTATCAGGTGAATCTCTTGACTCCGGAAGATAGAAGCGTCAGGTCTATAAAAGAAGCCCTTGACAAAGTCATTACTGCGATGGAATTAGCAGACCACCAACAGGGTTTTATTCAAGTTCCAAATGCCTATGCACCTCAATCATCCACAACGGAGGCATTGCATGCCAATGTGAAAAAATATCCTCTAAAACGAAGGTACATTACTCCGAAGGTAGTGACACAAAAGAGAAGGAAAATCGAATGTATGTTCTGCCAACAGAGCCATTATTCTGACCAGTGCCGGCAGTTTAAGACTGTAAAGGAACGGAGAAATAAACTACAGGGTAAATGTTATGTTCGCTTCCGGGCTGGTCATATTAGCAAACAGTGTACTTCAAAAATCTTATGTGTACATTGTAAAAAGCGCCATAACCGCGCTTTGTGCTTCAGATCGACTATATCAGAGTCAGAGTGTGAATCCAAAAAGGGGAAGGGAAAGGAGATGGTCAGAAAAGATGACAACCATCCTCCAGCCGTCAGCGACGGCAGTAACTAAAATTGAAGGACATAAATGTAGACTTCTCATTGACTCCGGGTGTCAGAGAAGCTATTTAACAACCCGGACTGCTGAAGAACTCCACCTCAAACCAGATAAAGAAGATCTTCTTATGGTATATACATTTGGCTCAGACAATCCTAGACAAATAATAAGTCCATCTGTAGAGGTGGAAATTACTACGAAACGAGGTATGAAGAGGAAGATACGTTTAAATATAGTTCCACATATAACTAATGGTTTACCTGTTGCTCAGATAGATACTGATAAAGTTGATTTATTGGCTGATGACAACTCAGTTGGAGAGAGGATAGACTTGTTGATTGGAAATGACTTCTATTACTCCTTTATGAGACAGGAGCACATTCAACTAATGCAAAATGTATTTTTAATAAATTCCGATTTTGGTTGGATTATAACGGGAAATATTCTTGAAGGTGAAAATGATCACACTTTATCTGTAATAACTTATTGTCAGTGCCATCAATCTGCATGTCCATACTTCACGGAACCTGACCTTCCCTTGCGCAATATCGACATGAGATTTCTATGGACACTAGAGTGTATTGGAATAACAGATTCACCCAAGACATCTCGAGAGGAAGAGGCTGTGAAGTTTTTCAATGAAACAACTCTATATAAAAATGGAAGGTACGAAGTGAAATGGCCTTGGGTGCAGTACCCACCAGATTTACCTACTAATTTTGGATTAGCATTGGGAAGACTTAAAGGTTTGATCAAAAGGTCAGATAGTGAAACTCTACAAGAATACAATGATATTTTTCGAGAACAACTGCAGGCAAATATTATTGAAATAATAGAGCCGAAGACATCGCCATTTGAACAGACAACGCCACCCATCACATATCTTCCTCATCATTTGGTTAGACAGAGAGGAAAAAGGGTCGTATAGTATATGACGCGTCCGCGAAGACCAAAGGTGAGAAAAGCGTAAATGAATCGCTTTACTGTGGACCTTCCATGCTTGAGGATCTCGTTGGATTAATACTGAAGTTTCGTACTGGCAAAATTGGGATCACTGCAGATGTTGAAAAAGCTTTTCTACAGGTGGCTCTGCAAGATCAAGATAGGGACATCACAAGATTTTTATGGGTGAAAGATCCCACAAAAGAATTATCAGAGGACAACCTGATTCATCTTAGATTTTGCCGTGTGCTGTTTGGCATTATTTCAAGCCCATTCTTGTTAACTGCGACTATTCGACATCACATTGCTAAGACAAATAAGTCTCTTCTCTCCCAGGTGGCTGATAAATGCTATGTAGATAATCTTGTTTTGTCTGTACAATCTGAAGGTGAAGCTCTTCAGCTGTATAATGAAACTAGACAAATTTTCAGTGAGATCTCGATGAATATTAGAGACTGGGTATCAAATAACAAACATTTCACAGAGAAGATTCCCGAAAGTCATAGAGCTTGTCTTAAGTCTACCAAGAATATACAAGTACCACGCTATGTTGGGAATGCAATGCTGAATGGCGAAATATAGTATGAATTACACTGTTTCTGTGATGCTTCAAAGAACGCATATTCGTGTGTCCTGTATCTACGGATGACATGTCAAACAACCACTAAGACTGCCTTTTTAATGTCAAAATCCCGAGTGACCCCAACTGAGGATAAAGACAACTTAAAAATACCACGATTAGAACTATTGGCGTA
Source organism: Ypsolopha scabrella (assembly GCA_910592155.1). NCBI lineage: Eukaryota > Metazoa > Arthropoda > Insecta > Lepidoptera > Ypsolophidae > Ypsolopha > Ypsolopha scabrella. Next base: position 21,024,045 of record OU342983.1, read on the forward strand.
CTTGATTGGAAGTAGACTCCTGAAGTATGTTAAAGGAAATTTAAATCTTGAAATTTCACACCAAGTTCTGGGGTCTGATAGTCTCGTTGTTCTAGCTTGGATGAAGACCAGTAAACTCTTACCTCCATTTGTCCAACGACGAGTGAACGAAATCAAACTAAACAATGAGCTAGAACTACGCTATGTGAATACTAAAGTAAACCCAGCCGATGTTGCCACGAGGCCAGAACTTTGGAAATGTAAACAAGACCTGTGGTTTTATGGTCCGGACTTCCTTTGTCAAACAGATGAAAATTGGCCAACAAGTAAACAAGTTACTGAAGAAAGCACCTTGTTGGCTGGGGAGGCCCTGGACGTTGGTAACGATCCAGATGTGCCTATAAAGGAGAGTGAAGTTTATGGAGAGGAAAGTATGGTTGAAGATAGTCCAGTCCTCGAATTTTTGATGCCATCTGCCGAAGCAGACTCTGTAAAAGAGGGTGTAAACAGCATTAAAAAACTACAGTCTGAATTCTTTTCAGAAGAAGTTCTTGGTAAAGAAACGCACCTATCAAGAAACCTCGGCTTATTCACAGATATAGATGGTATACTCAGATGTAAAGGTCGTATGACTAATACGAACTGGCCCTATGATAAAAAATATCCAATTCTGTTGCCAAAGGACAGTACATTTACTACAGAGATCATCCAACAGACACACAATAAAAATTTCCATGTGGGCGTACCACATACACTTAGTATCATACGGCAAAAGTATTGGATACCACAGGGCAGAGCACAAGTGAAGAAAGTGCTGTCCAGGTGTCCAAAATGTATCAAGCATACTGGAGGCCCATACAAACTGCCACCTGCACCAGCATTGCCCGCAGAGAGAGTGCACTATAGTACTCCTTTCACATATCTAGGCATGGATTATTTTGGCCCTCTATATGTTGACGGGAAGTATGGAAAGGAGAAACGATGGGTTTGCCTTTTCACCTGTCTGGCCGTTCGTGCGGTACATCTCGAGGTAGTAAACGATCTGACAGCAGAGGAATGTCTTCTCGCTTTACGTAGACTCATAGAAGCAAGAGGCCTGCCCAAGAAGATTGTTTCTGATAATGCTATGTACTTTAAACTTACTTCTGAAGTGCTCAACGGGCCCTATTGTAAGGAAAATGGTATATGCTGGAGGTTTATTACACAGCTTGCTCCTTGGAAAGGTGGATTTTATGAACGACTGGTAGCATTGGTTAAGAATTGCTTCAAGAGAACGCTAGACAAACACTTGTTAAATGACCACCAGCTAATGACAGTTGTGACAGAAATAGAGTCAGTAGTAAACTCTCGGCCACTTACCTGTATCAGTACTGAGCCTGAACATGTCTTGAAGCCATCAGACTTCCTTTCATTAGGAACTTGTCTTACACCTGCTCCTTCACATCAGAGTACCGGGAGTGAGACAATTACTAAAATTGATTTACTCAAAAGTTGGAAAAGAGGTTATGCTATTTTGAATGACTTCAAACACATGTTTGTCAATCAGTATCTAACTAATTTAAGAGAAAGATACAATCATTCAGCACGTCAACCTCGTGTGAAATCCCAAAGGGCACCATGTGTGGATGACGTCGTCCAGATAAAGGAAGACATAAGAAACAGAGGAAACTGGAAGGTTGGGAGAATATCTTCCCTTATCAGAAGTTCAGATGGTGAGTGTAGATCAGCAAGAGTAAAAGTTGGAAATACTGAATTTATCCGTTCCATTGGTCACTTGTATCCATTAGAAGTAGACATAAATACTACAGACGTTAGTGTCATACCAGAGGAAAAACAGTCTGAAGCCCCTGTCAATGATCATGATCTATCTATTGATAGAGAGCAGAATGAATAATCTTTCCATATGGAAGATACTGGTGAGAAAATACTCAACCAGCAGGGTCTCTGTAATGACAATGAAGATTGTTTTATGGAAGTTGAAGAAACTGAGCAGGCCTCTCTAGGTGATTCGCAGGCACCAGTAACTCGTGATAGCGCAGAGGGATCACTAGAGGGGATGTCTGAAGTTGAAGGGGTTAAGGAAGGAAGACACATGAGAAATGCGGCAATTCGGGCGAGAGAGAAAATTGCCGAATGGACGAGCCAGCTCACTGTCTTGCTATAATTTTCTTTCGCCTTGGGGAGTGTCGCGGATTACCGCGAGCTCGGCCCTGTGAAAACGTTTGGTGAGTGATAATACAATTTTCACTATCATCTTTATTTTGTGCTAGCAACACCTTATTTTTTTATTTTGCTTACCCGCCTTTTTTCCGTATGGCAGTTGGGCCACAAGTTAGCTTGCACGGGCGGGAGGAGCGACAGTCTTCCAGTAAGAGTGAAGTGAAGCGTTTGCCTCCTATATATTGTACTAAAAGTCACCCCGGTGAGTAATAGCACTTAATTATGTTGCTCATAACATTAGAAAGTGGTGGTGACTAGGGGGCGGGATGACCTTTGTTGTGTGCTGGTGTCAGTGCGTCTTGGAGGCCACGATTCTGTCGTGGCTCTCTGGATGGGTAGTTGATACCAGCTGGTGGCATGGGTTGGACTGTAGGGGAGGTAGGAGGTCCATCTACGGAACGTAAAGGTTCCGCGCGCTCAGTGTTCACTGGGAGGTAAACTTGTCCCTCCGAACATGGGAGCTCCGCGAGAGTTGATATAGCTTGCTGTATGTCGACCATTGTCAATATCAGGTGAAGGCCTGATGCAATAGTAGCTCTCTTGTGATGTAATGAAGTTGTAATAGAGTGTTTCGCCTCCTGGTCACTATAGCTTCTAGTAGGATTACTATTCAGATATTATGTTGCGTGTAATGTGTTAGTATACGTCCTAAAGGCCGCGACACCTATTACTAAGACTCCGTTGTCCGTCCGTCCGTCCGTCTGTTCGTCCGTCTGTCACCAGGCTGTTTCTCACTGAACCGTGATGATTAGACAGTGGAAATTTTCACAGATGATGTAAGTATTTCTGTTGCCGCTATAACAACAAATACTAAAACCGTCCAAGTGCTGGTCGGACCGCGCACTCCAATACAACAGACATGATTTTTTTTGCCGTTTTTATAGTTAATGATTACGGAACCCTTTATTTTATCAACTTAGCGTTAATGCCAGGAAAATATACCCTATCAAGGAACTAATCTTCAAAGAATAAAAACGAAAATGAATAAATCCTTGGGACTTAATTCTTGGCACCAATCTTATTTTTTGGATTTCCCCAAACACTTCAGGAAAACCTCAAAAGACACGCTTAACAAAGAAAGAACTCACGTGGAGACCTCCCCCAGCTCGATACCGTGGCTGTTCACAAACATAGTCGCCATGTCTGCGATGATCATCCGGAACTCCTCGGTCACGTTCCGGAACTGGTCCGGAATGAGCCCCCCAAGGAAAACCAGCATCCGGTGCGGGGGGAGCTCGATCACTGGCTCCGGTTCCGGTATTGGCTCCATTTCGACTGGTAGTGGCCCTGAAAAATTGTTAAACGCTATGGTAATCTTATTTTTTCACCCAAAGGTTGTCTGGAAGAAATCGCGCTTAAGTGACAAGACCTTCAATGGTATCCTGCTTTTACTTTTGAAATAGTCACTTTATTTTGTTTTTTGTTGTGCAGTGAAATATATACCGGGTGTAAATAGACTGCTACCATTAAATTATACCACATATTTTACCGACCCTACTGAACCACTTGTCCCAAGAATCATACCCGCTGACACCCTAAGTTTGGGAAAGAATTGAGTTCCAAACAAAAATGCGTGAACCCTAACGCACCGACATACGGGCGAGTTTAGAGAGCGTCGTCCGTGTAACAGCTTCAGGTTTCACCTAAACTCACCCGTATGTCGTTGCGTTAGGGTTAACGCATTTTTGTTTGGAACTCAATTATTTCCTAAACTAAGGGTTGCCGTGGGTTTGACTCTTGGGAAGAGTGGTTCATTAGGGTCGGTAGAATATGTGGTTTCATTGAATGGTAGCAGTGTATTTACACCCGGCATACTTAAAAGTCAGATATAAAGTTAATTTAGTCAAGTATAGTATTTTATAGTATTGTTTTGGTTATAGTATTCTTCTGAATTTTTTTTTCTTTACTTCTGTATATTAAAATGGAATTCAGGGAAAACCACATCAATTTTAGTATCATATCTATTTTTCTTACTACATAGTTACTCCTTTGAAGATCGTTGGCGATGGGGGAAGCCTTATTGTGGCGGAAGCCAGAAACTGGCGATAGTACTCGTCCATACGAACAGCTTTTACTATGGAACCTATTCTCAAATCGCAAAAACCAAAAATGTATTATACGAGTATATCCATAAAAAAATTACATCTATTCGACCAAAATGTCTGAGACAACAGTTATTTTTTGCAAGGAAAGTTGTTCGTATGGACGACTACTATCACCACCTTTGCTTCCACAAATATAAATACTCACGGATGACCCACTTCATGCTGAATATACGAAAAATCGTGTCTCAAGCTACTGTAGATACTATACGCAATCGGAACCAGCAAATCAATAAGAGTCCGGGATTATGGTTTTGTTTTAAATGTCATCTTTATAAGCCAAAATGTCCGAATAGATGTTTATGCAGATATCAGATAGACCAACAAACAACTTGTTCCTATTTTTATTTTTGAGTACGGATTCTTTGTTTGTCTTTTCTTTGCGGTTCTTTGGGCAGTTGTTCTGACTATAGAAAAAAAGCTATAATCGTGTGAAAAAGAAAAGTGATCTGGTCAAATACTCACCCACGAGTCTAATCGACATCTTGAACCCCTTGTTGGTCAGCAGCTGCATGCCAGGCTTAGCTTCGAACCTCACGAACATTCGGTCCACATCCAGGAAGCGGTACCTGCGCTCGGACCGCAGCATGTACGAGAAGACGAGCCCATCGTGACCTGTCTCGTCTACACCTCCTGGGTTTTGGGAGGCAATGAGCATATTGATCAGATAAGCATCTTAACATCTTCTGTGGTCTACTGTTTTAACGTCATTACCACAAATCCAGAATTAATTCGTTTAAATTCAGTAGAAAAACATTTGTGTGCTTCGGAAGGCTGTGTGTCCATAGTTCCCCCGAAGTACGACGACGGTAGGGCTGAACACCCATCACGCTTAGGCTTCATAATCGTCGGTGTAATGTGGGTGGACTGTGACTTGCATGTAATAATCCATACAATATAATCCTCTAATGTCTGCTGAGTGTCCAAAAAATTTCCTTCGCGGATATTTTTTCAGGCACAGATATATTTTATCACTGCACGTAACTAGCTTTTATCAATATTTTAGTGTTTTTATCAACTCTTTGCACACAATGATTTATTACTTGCGAACGCTTTGTTAAAATTGAATGAAGCTATTGTGTTATTGTATTGTGTATTGTTTAATTAACACTCTTTAAAATAAATATCATACAACCCTCAAAAATATGATTTATACAGGATGACTGGAAATTGCTCTTATTTCTCTCGGGGAAAAACTATGATTAATTTGGAGTGATTTGACCCCTATCACTTGGAGGTCACAAATCCGCCATTTTCGAAAAAATCGCCATTATTTGTTTTATTTATAAAATTGCGAAATTTGGCAAATAAAACGCCAAAAAATCTCGTTATTTTTTGGCCTAAATTTTGACTAATCGATCTCCTTAAAGCTAAAAATCACACAAACAATTTCAAAATCTTATTTTGCATGTCTAAAATCACGATAACAAAAAATTAAAAATTTAAACAAAGAATGTCGATTTTCCCGAAAATTGCGGATTTGCGACCCCCAAGGGATAGGGGTCAAGTTACTTCAAATTAATCGTAGTTTCTTCCCCCACGAGGAATAAGAGCAATTTCCAGTCACTCTGTATAGACGCTTCCAATAATTTTTGAGTAAATTTCGTATGAGTAATTTAAGTGGGCTGACAGAACTCCTAACAAACAGGTACAGCTTGGGTTACAGCTAAGACATCCAGTATCGGCACGAAACGTTTTAAATTCCGGAACCGATTTCTGATTCTGGAGAACGACATCGGAATTTCGGAAATGATTCCGAAACTTGCAATTATTGCTGTTTTTTTCTATTAAACGATTATTTTTATCGACGTTGTGGAGTTTTATCAGTCTTTCAAGTGCTTCTAATCAACATAAGCCATACCTGTGCTATTAATCATTTGAACTTATAGAACGACCGACGCCTCAATTACAAGAAACGTAAATTATATTTGCTTTTAATTACATATTTACAGGTTGTTTGGGATATCCAGGTGAATATTTTCAGGGATGAAAAAGAAGTGATCTTGAACATTTTTGGCTTAAATTAATAAGGTTATATGCAAAGTTTAGTAGTTTTCAAGATTTTATATTAATCGTTGCAAAACTGAGAAGAATACGGTATTAGAAATATTTTTTGTACGTTATTGTATAATGTATGAATATCGGAATACCAATGTACGATATATACTTACCTCTATAATTACGGAATTGAAATATCGGAAAATAAACACCCGGGATTTCTGAGTTATGAACTTTCGGAATGGATGCCTTAGTAACAACCCGACTTGGGTTCTGTTCCTTTTACCAGCACCAGCTGAGGACGCTTGTAGGGGTTTAAGAGTAATCTAACGATCTCTTACGTACGCAACCAGCATCACTTAGTGCTGTCTAGGTTAACAACCGCTTGTCGTAGTAAAAACACAATCAAGATCAGAATAATATTATGAGTACATACAACCATATAAGATTGCAATAACTCGGACAAGTGCGAGTCGGACTCGCACACAAAGGGTTACGGGTACGGAACCCTAAAAACATTATGGTACAAAAAAGTTGACAAACTACTATTAGCGCCATCTATCATCTCACCAATGAACATCTGCACAAAAAGGTCGAGAAGCTACTTACCGCCATAATTAATGAACCTCGGTAGAAGCTGTCAAGCAAGTCATCTCAGATGACGCTATTGTTTATACGAGGTTTATTGTATGGGGACCCCCTTGGGTTTAATTTTTATTATTTGTCGTGATAGAGGCTATAATAACGGTTGAAGTGTCTGTGACAGACGGACGGGCAGACAGAGAGTCAGTGGAGGTTAGTAATAGGGTCCCATTGGCACGCTTCGGGTACGGAACCCTAATAAGCAACAAACTCTTCGCTACTAAAGGAATCAAAAACAACTCACCCGGTTTCACGAGCAAGTAGTCACCCATGATTCCGTTGATAGCTAAATCTGTGATGTTCATTTCGATACCCATTCCTTCACCGAGTCCATCGATCCTCCAATCGATGATATTGTTTGTTGGATACGGATCTGGGTATTCAGGTGATTCTATTTCTTGGGTTTCTCCTAGTTTAAGATGAATGTTGACAGGTGCAACGTTTTTTCCAAAGTCTTCAGAGTCAATATCTAAATCTTCAACATGGTCTAAAGCAAATTGAGATATTAGGTCATTTAGTTCAGCACTGCTCAATTCTTCTTCTCGCAGAGATTCTACCGGATGAGTATCATTGTCAGCTATTCTGCTGGATTTAGGTAAATTGTCAATCATTTTATTAGAGTCGACCACAACATCAGAATTTATTTCTTTAATACTTTGTTCTTCATCTTCATTTTTGTCAAACAATGCATCGTTGACATAAGGTATAGGTTTCGGGTTGGCGTCGATGCTGTCATCCGCATTTTCCTCTTCATCATACTCAAACTCATCACTAACAGGTTGTTCTGCATTATCGTCAGCATTTTCAAAGAGTTCATGCAAAGATTCATCATAGTCCTCTCGTTGTTGTAAAATGTTTCCTTCTCTGTATGGACGATTGTATTCTTCTTCATAGTCAGCCACATTTTCTTGACTTACACCGGGTTCATGAACTTTTTCTACTTCCTCTTCTGGTAAGCTGTCTTTGTTTTCAGCCAGTTTGTCCATTGTTTCCAATAAATTATTTAAATCATCTTTTAAATCTTCATATACCTTGGCTACCGTATCGTCCTCACCTTCATAATAATCTTCATCTAATATCATGTCATCTTCGATCATCCCTAAGTTTGTATTACCATCAGCTGATATGTCATTCCGTGCCTCTTCTTTTATATCTTCATTTTCAACTAGTGTTTCGTCGTTATTCTTTAAATAACTATTATCCCGATCGTCATTTTGCTGAATTTTATCATCGACTATCTTTTGATCACTATTACGCAATGTATCGATTTGTAATAAATTATCGTTAAGCAAATCACTATTTTTGTTATTCTCGTCTTCTAAAATGTTTCCTTTATTTTCTTCATTGATGAGTTCTAAATCAACAGAAATATTGGAATCGTCTTCTTTTTCCAAGATATATCTTGTTTCTTTAACAATTTCTTGGTTTGTATCATCTATAGCTGGTGCTTCAATTGGATTGGCATCATTTTCGAGAATCATTTGACTTTCACTATCTTCTTTTGAGTCAATTATTTCTTTTCTAGTATTCTCGTTTTCATCTAAGTTGTTATTGACAAAAGGCAATGGTAATTGATGAAATTCATCGTCATTATTGTAGTTTGCAATTACTAGTTCTGTTTCATTTTTGATGTCATCTGCCGATCTATTATCTTCAACCTGATAGTCATCAAAATTTTCATCTTCTTTTACAACATATTCATTTTTATTTAAAAACTGTTCAATTTCTTTTTGAACCTTCAAGTCTGCATCGTCATTCGTTTTTAAGTCTATTTTTTGTTCTGATATATTCATCTCTTCAAACTCTTCATCGTTTTTCTCTTCGTAATCATAAAGCTGTGCATTATTATCCTCTTTAACATCAGCTTTTTCCATGTCAACGTTGATATTGTCATCATTATCTAGGTTTTTATCATCTTTTTCCTGTTTTTTATTATAATTTCCCCAATCTTCATCTAAATCACCATATTCATTTTTGTTCTCACCAGCTAGTTCTTTTGGTGGAGGGTTTAGATCATCTATATTTTCTACATTATCAGGCTCTTCGTTTTCTTTACTGATTATACCAAGTTTCTCAAGTTCATCATCATACCAGCCGTCATCAAAATCTTTCCATTGTGCTTCATAATCTTGTACTTGTTCTGAAAAATTAATTAAAATACAAAATTATATCAAAAGCTTAGTAATGAAGACTGAACAATATTAATGTTATAAACATAATCATATATTGTTTTCAGTTTAGCCATAACATATAAATGACATTGAATTTTCATAACGAATATAAATATTTACTCAGCTGATATTGTCAAGTGCATCTGGTATAATCTATGTCTGGACAGAACTTTAAATAAAACTATTAGAATATAATTAAAGACGCAACATTCATGTTTGTTTGCGATATTGAACGAGCGAGCGAAGCGACCGAGTTCTCCGAGTCTACTAGATCAATCCGGCGTTTGTATGTATGTATGTATGAATGTTTGTTCGACGATAAATCGTTGATTGGAATGCCATGAAATTTGGCAGGCGAGTAAATAAGGCAAAAAGAATTTTTAAGTTCAAATAGATGCCAAATCGGTCAAGTGTGAATCGGGCGAGCGCGAGTTAACAGTTCGGGGCGAACTATTAGTATATCAATATTACGCACACTAGAAAAAGAATGACGGCCCCATACCGCAGACTGAAATATATCGAGTGCAAATATATTTGTCTTTCTTAAATATCTATCCAAATAAATAGATTAAAATACATATTTATTCGTATGTACTATAACATCTTAGTATTTATAATTTTTATTGTGGGTCACATGCCATCAAAAAATTAAATAATATTGATGATCATACGGTCATCGGATCTTTGCCCCGTTTGCAGAGAAGACACAGGCAGGATGTAATCATAACATGCTCATTAAATTAAACCACTGCTCTACTGATCATCCTGAACCACTTCCATAGAATAAGTTTTGATAAAACGCATAGAAAATGACAAGTAGAAGTAGGTATTAAAATTTTGTATGGAGAAGTGAATTTTTTTTCGCGTTTTTTCAAAACTTTCTCTATGGAATTGATTCAGGATGTAATAAGCATGTATCATATTGTTATAAATAATAATAACCTTTATCAAAATTGTAATTCATAATTAGCAAATTTTAATAATGTATGATACCTCTAAGGGCTTATCTTAGGCCCTCTAAAGTTAATTAATATGTGAACTGACTTTGCTGTTAAAGGTAATAGACAATATAAAACGGCTTGACTAAGATTTTTTTTTCTTGCCCTTCTTCTTGGCAATACTAATCGAATGGCGCGGATGGTTAGGCATTATTTTTATTTATGTTTAGTTTAGTTTATTTATCAACTTATTTGTTCATTGCATTAGGCATCCCACTAGTGTAATAAATGCGAATGGATTGATGGATGGATGGATGGATGTTTGTTACTCTTTCACGCCGTAACTACTGAACCGATTGGGCTGAAATTCTGCATGAGTGTAGTTCTAGACCTGGAATAGGTCATAGGATACTTTTTATCCCATAAATCAGTTCCCATGGAACTTGAAAGAGGTTTCAAGTTTCCATAGAAAAGTGATGTGTCACCCTTTCACGCCGTACCTATTAAACCGATGGGCTAAAACTTTGCATAAATAATATTCTAGATCTAGAATACGACAAAAATTACTTTTTATTCCATAAATCAGTTCCCATGGAAAAGCTATAAAAGAGACATACAAAATGGGAAACAGAGCCGCATAACACACACATTTCACCAGCTGTGTTTACTGCAGGTAACAGCCCGAAAAATATTGACAGATTTCAATAGGAGTACACAAAAACTAATTCTACGCAGGCGACGCGACGCCCCGCCGCGGGCAGAAGCTAGTGTATATATAATATTTTTTATTCCTATATTTTATGCAGGTGTATAATTTTATTACATTTTAGTACATATCCCAACCTAAATACGTATATTTTTTATGTTTTTCCCGTATTATTATTACTATTTTATTGTTATATTCTATTGTTTTAAAGATTAATTTCTGACTTGTAAAAAGTATACGAATGACACTTATTCTCATTATTATTATTATTATTATTATTATTATTATTTATTATACACAAGCAGCTATAAGCTGATGATGTGTATGTCACAGCACTTTATGTTTTTATTTATTAAAAAATTTGTCCAGTCTATTTTTAAAGCAGTTCACTGAGGTAGCACTTATAACACTGTCAGGCAGTTTATTCCACTCGTGAACTACACGGTTAGGAAGGAAATGTCTACGTGGGTTGCTTGCACATGTCGACGTGTTAATTTTAAGATGGTGACCTCTCAGATGACGATTTTGGTTCATCTTGAAGAGTTCCCCCAGCGCGGGAACGTCATAGTGTCCAGTGAGCACTTTGTATGTTTCGATGAGGTCCCCACGTTGTAGTCGTTGCTCAAGTGTAGTTAGCCCGAGTTCTTGCAGACGTCGTTCATATGGTAAGTCACGTAAAACAGCTACCATTTTTGTCGCTCTTCTCTGAACTCTTTCCAACATATTAATGTCTTTTTTGAAATATGGACTCCAAATTTGGAAAGCGTATTCCAATAATGGTCGAAGGTAGGTTTTATAAATCTTTAGAAATAGTTCCTTGTCAATGTAGCTAAATGTTTTTCTGATCATGTAAGTTATTGAGTTGGCTTTTTAGTAACTTGAAGAATGTGTACATCCCATTTCAGATTACTTGTTATTGTAACTCCCAGATCTTTCTGTGATGTTACTATCTTTAAAGACTTTGAGTCAATTGTGTACGAAAGTTGAGGATTTGTGTTACCAACGTGCAAAACGGTACATTTATCCGAGTTTAATGTTAAAAGCCAATCTTTAGTCCAATTATTGATTCGATTGAGGTCATCTTGAATAATGTTGTGAGAGATTAGTGGATTTCCCATTATCTTGGTGTCATCAGCAAACAAAGATAATCCACTTTTAATGATAACCTTTAAGTCTGTTAAGAAAATTCCAAAGAGGACGGGGCCTAGTACGGAACCTTGGGGAACACCACTGTGGACAGAATGAGAGTCTGAAAGTTGTTCGCCGACTCTGACTTTAAATTTCCTCCCACTAAGAAAGTCCTCTATCCACTTCAGAAGATTCCCACGTATTCCAAAGTGTTCCAGCTTTGCAACTAGTCTTTTTATCGGGACACGATCAAACGCTTTTTCATAATCCAGATATATTATATCAATAGGTGCATGCTCATCCCAGTTCTTTGTCCAGTAGTCTAAGCAGCATAGCAAGTTGGTAACTATTGATCTACGGGGTACAAATCCATGTTGCTCCTCAATTATGATCTGTTCTCTAGATAAAAAGGTTCTAATTTGTTTTGCTATTATTTTTTCCATCGCTTTGCAGGAAATACATGTTAAACTTATAGGGCGATAGTGACTTGGATCAAGCTTATCTCCTTTTTTATAGACGGGAGTGACCTCTGCTTCTTTCCAGTCCAGTGGCACTTTCCCTTCTCTTAAAGACAAGGTCATAATGTGAGCAAGCTGAGAAGAAAGCAGGCTTTCACATTCTTTTAAAAATATTGCTGGTAATCCATCTGGTCCCATTGCAGTGTCATCTTTGAATGTATTAAGTGTCTTAGTTACAACTTCTGGTGTAAAATCTATATGTTCAAGTGAGTTTTCTACGTGAGGACAGCATACACTTGGTATAGGTTGGTTAGGTGGTTCCGTTACATAAGATTTTTCAAATTGTTTTGCAAAAATATTCGCAACATCACTATGGTTACCAGTAATTTTTTGTGATATTTCATCTCTCAATGACGGGGGAACAGACACTTTAGAGGTAAGATGTTGGCGCATGTACGCATAAAAACATTTCTTGCTACCATTTACAATACCTGCTTCAAACTTAACTCTTGATTTCCTCACTTCATTAATTATTTTATTATTTAATTTTCTATAGCTTTCATAAGATTCTTTTGTTTTAGAGAGCTGGTAGAATTTCCATTTTTGTTATTTTTCTTGTGTTAATTTAATAATTTCTGGTCCAATCCATGGTTTTTTATTATTTTTATGTTTTTTTATTCGGGTGAATGGTATTTTTGTTTCAATTGTTTTATGTGTGACAGTTTTGAATTTCGTCCAAGCTTCATTTGTATCAGATAAGGTTGTACAATTCAAATCGTTTAAAAGTAATTGTGAAGTAATAAGTTTATAGTCAGCGTTATAAAAATCTCTGCGAGGCTTCTTTTCAACTAAGCCATGGATATAATCATTCTGAATTTGCACTTTGCTAAGGAGAACCAAATGGTCACTTTTGCCTATGGGGGGATTATGAATTACCTTGGTACACAAGCTTTCATCATTGCACAGTATGAAATCTAGCAAGGACTCTTCGTCATTTCGCTTCCTAGTTATTTCAGTCACTAACTGATGTAAGTTGGTATTGGTAAGCAATTCTATAAATTTTTCATGGAGTGCATTGTAGCCCTCCAGCTTTCTTAACGGCCACTCGATATCTGGGAGGTTAAAATCTCCAGCAATGAGTAAATTCTCTTTTTCATCAGCAGCAGCTTTCTCAATTGTCTCAAACAGAAGCTTATCTGAATCCTTTAAGTCATAATGTGTAGGACGATACACACCGCCAATAAGCAATTTAAAATTTCCATACTGGACATTAATCCACAGAGCCTCTACATTCAGTTTGTTATTCAGTGTTGGGTGCAGATTGGACATAATAGATATCTCGCTATGTTTATGTGCCACGTAAATAGCTACACCTCCGGCACCTTTGTCACTCTTACCAGGGGGCCTGTCTTTTCTATAAAGTGTGTATCCCTTTATGTTTATCAATGTGTCTAATATTGTAGGTTTCAAGTGTGTTTCAGTTATAATTATAAAGGTAGGTCTTAGATTATCAATTTCGAGTAAGAACAAATCTCGTTTAGCCATGATCGACGCCAGGTTCGTGTAGAAAAGAGTCAATTCGGTGAGACCATGTTTAACTACTTTTTTGCTGGTTGGTTTATGTTCACAATTACTGGTCTATTGTTAACATATTTAATAGAAATATCTGTCTCACCTTGTTCAATCCTTTGGTTCAGCTCCAAGCGCAAATTTTTCAAGTACTCACGCTGGTAAGGAGTGAGATCATTTTTGGCAGAGACTCCTGAACGAAGCTTTTTACCGTTCCTGAGAATATGGACAGCAGCTTCTTTACTTCTCATGACCACCTTGAGAGGTCGCGGCGCAGAGCCAGGCTGCGGCTTACCCAGGCGGATGACCATAGCCGGTGTGTCAGGATCGGGCAATGCGGCCAATGCAACCTCTACTTGCTGCTTATCATACGCTTTCCGCTCGTCAGTTGTCGCATCAGTTATTGGTGACTCCGGAATCCCAAACATTATCACATTGGAGCTCCTTTTCTTACGTTCTTCTATTTCTCCAATTATTGATTCGATATTGGTAGGTGGTTGTTGGTTTCGTTTTATGGAATCAATCTACAGCTTAAGATCGTCTATTTTCTTTCTTAACGCGGGGAGCTGGCGCACCCCAAGTTCACATTCAGGGCACAAGTATTTAAGCGTGGGCGACTGAAGTGCAATCACACGCAGCTCCGTGGCAAGCAACCCACTACATTTCACACATATTTGCCTTTCACATCCATGACACATAATTTTAGGATTCTTCTCATCCACTTTAGGAATGTCCTTCACACATTTTAAGCAGGAAACCATCGCGAATTGATTACTCAAAATGACCGTTAACACTAAAGTCAGGAATTCCGAGATATTAATGCTAGATTTCACTTCCACAGGTTAGTTGTACAGTAATTGTCACGATTTAATAATAATTAGGTTTAATTTTAGGATGATACTGATTTTTTATCGATTTATAGCTACAGCGAACAGAAAACACAAGTGCTTCGAAAAATAAATATAATATTATATTTAAAATATTATATTTAGAGCTCCCATAACCTAAAAGTTTTCATTGCAAAATAGGCTTTAACGCAGGTGGATAAAAGTTAAATGAGCTTGTATTATTTTAGGTTTTTCAACTCTAAATTTTTAAGGTTTGCTGCACGAGAATAGGTCCCAATAAAGTCGATTTGGAAGGTTTTAATTTTAAGCTAATATCGAAACCGGTAAGGGAAATAATATAAATAAGTGGACAAGTACAAGTGCATTTCAATCAAAAATGTATCAAAAGTTCCACCAAGTGCCAACAATCACACACAAGCATCAACTCCATTAAGCTAAGAAACTTACCTACTAAAAAACGTAATTTTAAGTGACAGCAATATATTTTGCTACTCTGAAGGGCACATCAACTAAAATTAGCAAGTCTTAAAAACCCTCCTGAATCAAACGATTTTTTTTAAATTCAATCAAATGACAGCTCTAAAATGTGCCTTGAAAATCAAAACAACTTAAAATCACGAAGTTGAGTAAATTATGGCTGCCAAACAAAAGTTTTAGTTTGACGTTTAGAAAATGGTGACTTGAAAATGGCTCTTCTTTACAAAGACCAACCCTACTTAAGTTTAATTTTATGTATGTCAAACTAAAACTGAAGCCTTCAAAATCGGCTTTAAAATGTATCTATTTTATAAATGAACTTTTTGAATTTGAAATGTCAAAGTTAATTAGGAAGTAGAAGAGTGGTTTACTGGATTTATTTACAACATAAAAAATAAAAACTTATTCTAAACTAAAATTACCTCACAATTTAAGAGTTACGTTTTTTTACCAATATTACCTATTTGAACTTGAGTTGCGGAAATGGATTGTGATTTCCGTATGTTGGTTATATACAAGTAGGTAGTTTCTGCAGTAATTTGGTTTGTTTTTGTTTCTAGGATTTCGATAGTTTGCTTTTCGGAAAGGTTTGTTGTTTCTTTCACACAATCAGGAAGAAAGAAGTCGGCAAAGTGTTATTTTAGTACTATCGTTCAGCATGTAATTATTTTAAACTTTTTAGTGAATGTCTGCTATAAAATTTGAAGTCGGTTATTATTTTTCTGTAAAAAGTTTTCAATCTCGACTTATACCTACGCAGAGAACAAAGAGTCTCGGAACGTTGCTGACAGAGATGTATTGCTGTAGCTGTAGATTTCTGGTTCTCCATACATTCCGAGACAATTATTATGTTTTTCATGCTTAGCATTTCGCAAAAAGTTGTAAATACCCTTTTCTGGCACATTCCAAAGCATGAAAGCTAGTTAATAAATAATGATATTCTAGTATAATAAACCTACATTGAAATTATTTCAGCAAATTTATTGAACTTTTTTGAAATATTTAGCGCTTTGAAGTTGATAATGTGATTATTTTGTGTAAACGTGGCGTGGGAGGTTGATCACTACAAACTTAGATAGTATTTGTAAATGTGATACATTAACATTCAATAAGAAAGATTTTTATACTACACCTGCTTGGAAAGTTCCTTCTTACTTTTTCGAAAACGATGGAGAATATAAATATGTCATTGCTGTCATACCAATATGCGGGCGGAAAAAATGTATGAAAATCCATTGTTAACGTGCTGAGCGGGCAGAAAAAGTATATGAAAATCCATTGTTAACGTGCTGTTTTTTTTATTTGTTGACAACATCCGTATGATAAGCATAAATGTTAGATTAAAAAGGGTATAAACTTCTTGGTAAATAACCTAGCTTGAACAATAATGCCAAAAGACAAAAAGTTTGTATTTCTTAGTTTGCAAAATAATACTGGCCACTTGCTATTTATGATCATAAAAAAATTAAAAAAGTGAAAGTCAAAAAGTTTTTATGTCTAAATTTGCAAAATAATACTGGCCATTTGTTATTTATGTAGTACATATATAATAAAAGGAACTAAAAACTGCAAATCGAACGCGAGTCATCAATCTGTTTCTTTGGTTGTATCTTTATTAAAAGTAACTCAAAATGTCGTCTAGTAGTGATATAGAAGAATGGCTGATTTTGTCTTTTATTTTCCTCGCAGGTGTAGTATAAAGCACTATGTATCACTCGGGAGAAAGTGCGTAATCGGCCTCTTTCTCCACTCGGTGAACCATGTACTATTCTTTGCTTATGCACATGTGTATTCAACAGTATAAAAGTATTTCATAAGATAGTAAATTAAGCGCTGGAAATATTTGATTACTCGCATGAATATTGTCACCATAACATCTTTTAAGATATAAAGTATCAACCTTTTTGATAATGTAATTGCAGAATGAATCATACAATTGATAATAAGTACTTCGTTGTTCAGTATGTTCGCCTGGTACAACTGACCATAAACTCTTTGTAATACCCCTTTATGCGTCATGAGTACTTATTATAATGTATTTAAGGCGAGGTTATCCAGCGAAATCCGTCCTGCTCCAACGCTTTCGTTTTACACATGGTCATCCTGCTCAGCGGAAGCGCGTCGCTCAGAAAACTCGCGGTTTTGAAGTGTTTTTATTTATTAT
Source organism: Ypsolopha scabrella (assembly GCA_910592155.1). Classification (NCBI taxonomy): domain Eukaryota; kingdom Metazoa; phylum Arthropoda; class Insecta; order Lepidoptera; family Ypsolophidae; genus Ypsolopha; species Ypsolopha scabrella. The sequence continues at coordinate 21,041,445 of OU342983.1, forward strand.
TTTGGAATTGGATGGCCGTTTTATATTACATTTTTCAAGACGTTCATTTTAGTATAAGATTTACTGGTCAAAACTTAACATAGCTCAAATGAAATGATAATTAGATCATAGTTCAGACCTATCTTTAGGATTTAAATGGATCAAGGAAAATGTAAGTAATCGTGTATCAAACGGCCGAAATATCAAGAACAAAGAGTGAAATATAACATATATTTTTTACAAATTTTTATCTTTGTTATTTATTGGCTTAAAAATAATTTGAAATGAGACAAAATCGGGATAACCCCCCTTAAACTACTCACTTATCACGATCTATGATAAATTTATAACATTTTCTTTTATAGTTTTGGATCAACTAAAGTCGTTTGCAATAGAATCCAACAATCATGTAAACAAACCAAATTGTCACGATTACTCCGTAATCACATACATTTGACGATCAATTATGAACATAGTCTGATTTCAACGAACGCACCATTGTGTTCACATTATCTTCAACACGATTTAACTTGTATTTATAAGTTAAATTTGTTAAAACATTTGCAACGTAAAAATTTCGAAGTATTTGACAAGCTGTCATCTTAGTTTTTTACTCATCGAACTCTATAAGTCATTGAAAAGTTAGTGTTGTTCGTAATCTGAAGTTATCTTTTATTTTTAATTTAATAAATTATATTAATTTAATATTATTTGAATATAATAAAAATTTTTTTTCAAGAGCTTAATATAATTAACCGAAACGGATTGTATCCTAAGCCATAAAAATAATGGTTAGTTTTTAAAAATTGACAGGTGGCCATTTTGTTAGAATTGTCATTCACAGTCATTCACTGTTCTGTGGGTTCGCTGTGCATTAGTGTTTTCTGTTTCCGTTTTCTGTTTCCGATTTCTACGACTTTGCATTCTCATTTTGGACTTTTGTTTTGCTTTACGATTTGGCTGGACATATTTTTCTTGGAACGACGACCTTTGCACGGCATCACGGACTTTGATATAGCATACGATTGGTATTTTTTCTCAAGGAGTAATCAGGAGGTAAGAATGATTTAGATGTATTACCTACAACGGAAATCTATTAGACGCACTTTAATATTGTATTGCCCTCGTAACTAATTATTTGAATAGATCACAATTACTGAAATGTATGTGTGTAAAATTATATTTGTTTTTAAGGTTATAATGAGCGAGCCGCAGCCAGGTTCGTCGGGGACTGCTCCGCCGCCGCCGGTCAAAAAACCAAAATTGGCTGTTAAAAAACAGTTATCGCAAAGGGAGAAAAAAATTTTGGTGAATATTTATAATCACTTGGAGAAAACCTCTCCTACATACCCATCAAAAATTTATAATTACGGTCACCGGCGACACTTCTGATAGTGATGATGACGAAGACGAAGATTTAAATTTGTTTTAATAAACACTTTTTTTATATATAATCAGTTTTATTTTATAGTCTATGGCTTATATATTTAATCTATTTAGTCAGTTTTATTTTAGTACCTATCCTACTATGGGCCATAGTCTATGACTTAAAATTAAAATAATTAGAAAAATAAATTTAATTAAAATTAAATTAGAACACTATGACATCACTATGGGCATAAACAATACGCTGTCAATGTCAGTCCGCCATATTTGTTTACATGATTGTTGGATTCTATTGCAAACGACTTTATACTTTCCATTGCTTGAAAATTGCGCATGATTAATAAATCTTTGATTATTTAACCTTTGACTTCGTAAACTAGGAGTAAACAAAGTTAAGACTTAGATAGTAATAGCCAATTCTTTCCTTAATTTTTTCCTTTTTTTAGTACCAACAATTTTGGAAAAATTCTAGTTTTGACATCACTAAAACTAAATTTAAAGCCTTCAGAACCAACTATACTATTTCATTTGAATAAGTATAAACAAAATGGATAACTAACATTTAGTAAGTAGGTTCTCAAAAAACCACCACGAAAGTGAATTGTGAAGAAACATATAGATTATATTTCAGTCCGTGGCTTCCCGCGTGGAGTTGAATTAAGTCTAGTATCCTATTTCCTAGACTTACTTACCTAGGCTTTCGAAATGAGTAGATTAAACAACATAATCGTAACAAATACTTATATCGTTTTGACAGCAATGCTACATTATGAAAGTTAGATTGTCGACCAAAACAACTGATAAACCTCGATACAAACATCTACCTATAAAGGACTTAAAATTAAATTGATAGCATTATAAGTTATTGTTATTTGCTTAAAGGTTATATAATTATATAGGTAGCACACTATGTGCATTCCACTCACTCCCGCACATCTCTCGACGTTGCTAACGCACACAGGCATCAAGTATGACAAGGTCCTATCCTACTAGCATCTGAAACGGAGAGTACCTATATGCACACAATAGTAATTATCTTACCATAACTGGCAGCACAAAGCGCCACACAAAACAAAGAAAGGAAGAACACCTTGTCCATATTGTTATCAGCACATATCACAGATAAGACAAGTTTTATAACGAATTGTGTAGTTATTTAGTTCACGCGTGTGTATTCGATCGGTTATTTGTGGCAACTGTCTTTAAGTCGCCAAATACGATAATTTCTGATAACTCGTGTTACGGTTACTCTTCAAAAACGTTTAACTGGAAAGTTTCGGGAACTTTTTCCTGTCGTAATTAATGTTAACGATAACAATAGTGACTAACGCACGCATCCATCTTTTGTTGACATTTTAAGTCTTATGTAAGTCGTACTACGGCTTCTCTTAATGTAAATGGGGCATTTCACGTCAAGCGGACAGAAAAAAGTGAGGTTCTGAAATGTGTTCATATTGGGGCCATTTATTCTCCTAGCCGATACGGAAGTGAACACAGTTTTTTATTTTATTATGTTTATTTATCAAGTTATGGGCTTCTAAATAATAGTCAAATTTGACATTCGGATTTTTTGGAAGTAGTTTTTCAAATATTAAAAAAATACAAAATAATATTAAACCTAGCGATTTGTATAGAAGACGTTTTGTTCTTTTTGAGAACAGTAAAAATTTAGAAAAAGAAAATTTTTTTTCACGTACAAAACCGGAAGTAAAAATTTCAAAACAAAATTTTGAAAAGTTAGACCATTTTTTTCTTGGTCGCTTGGTGCCTCGGTTTCGTCATGGGTGATGGTGACAAACAACGGCCGATCACCAGTTGAAGAAAAAGAACTTTGATTCCTCACAAGAAATAGCATAAAGTACCGTTCGGCAGACATTCCCCGCGACATGTTATCGTCGAATGTTTCCACTAGATAGGTATCATAATTGTGGTCGCAGCTGATACGTTGCAGTTTATTGGTATACAGTTGGCGGGCTTGTGTTTAGGGCTTTACTTTGTGCGAGTTACTGCGTCTACTTTATTAGGTATGAACCAAACGAATGCCCCCTGGAAGGGAAAGTAACCTTAAATATTAAAGATAGCAAATTTTACTTAAACCAACATTTGTTTTATTTTTAAAGTTAAGGAAAAGTATATTCAAAGAATTAAATTTTGAGATATCTTTAAAAGTTTTGTTATTAAAATGTAAAATTTCATGGTTTTCCTTTTATTTACGATACTATGTTACTCAGAATAATTTGGTTCATATGCTTGACCATTTCGATCGGTATCATACAAATACAGGATGTTTTTTTTTCACGTTTCGTCCAGTTCGAATCCCGACTTATGCAGGTGATTTTTTTAAATTCTTTGAATGAAGTTTTCTATAACTTTAAAAATAAAATAAAGGTTGTTTAAGTAAAATTTGATATCTCTTATGTATAAGGTACTTTCCCTCCAGGGGGCATTCGTTTGGAAACCAGCCAGACAAACCAGAAAACCAGCGTTGTAGATTCTATCTACAGCATTTGCTGAGCCAGGGCCATTTCATTTTTTCAGTGCTAGGTATTGTACTTAGATAAGTGATATTTTATATGTTTTTTTTGTTTGTTTCTATGACATTGACGAACATTGTGTTGTGTATATATTTTATACTGTATTTTGCACTGTATTTTGCACTGTATTTATGAATAAACATATTTATATTATATTCTATTCTATTTGGTTCAGTCTGTATAACTTAAAGTTGGCTGAGTGAACTTCAGAGCCGACTTAAGGTTTGACGCGAAGCGAACTCTACTCGTCTAGTTGACTCACTAGTGATGGTACGGACTTGTTATTTCCAGCCCTCTTATTGGCTAACTTCAGTACATCGCTAGACCCTTCAAAAGCGTCGTGATTGGCCAGTAATGGTGTGTGATGTAATTTCTAGCCAATCACGCCGGTTTGATGTCGATTGCGACGGATGTCGAAGTTACACAATAAGGTTCAAATCCTGTAGAAGCACGCTGCGATCGTCGGAAGTAGTAAGAGTTCGTGTTTTACCTAAAAACGCCGCTTTTAAATAAATTTCCGTAGAAATTCTTGTTATATTAGGTGGTGCTTCATAAAAGCGGCGGTAGCTCAAGGGTCCCAATCTTTGAGATCCAGGTTCGATCTCCGGCCGGGGCATGCACCAATGAGTTTTTCTGAATTTATCTGCAGAGTATTTAATACTTACCACTTGCTGAACGGTGAAGGAAAATATCGTCGTGAGGAAACCTGTATGCCCTATAAAGCGTGTATTTGTGCCCGAAGTACGGCGATAGGGCTCACTTCACTACCTATCACGTTGGAACGTAATATAATAATCGTCGGTGAAACGCGGATGTACCTTGACTTGCATTTCACAGTTCACACCCGGAACACCTCTGACACCCCCTCGGGGAATCATGTCGTGACGATTTATTCAAATTATTATGGGAGTTTTTAAGCTATTTATTTAACTTCACGGCACTGAAATAATTCGGAAACAAGTAGATAATTTTCGGCCAAAAAACAGTTTATTTTATTGTTTAAGTATTGTTTCGCAATAAAAATTATATCAACTGAAAGGATTTAGTATTCTCTAGTTATATATGGAATCAAAATTTGAAAAAAGTAAAAATAAACCCTGAAATCGAAAATGAAAGCGTTGGGGCAGGTCAGATTCTTCTGCCTCGCACTGGCCTTAAGGTGAAGTGGGCACAATTTGTTTGGACCACCCTTGTTGGAGGAGTAGTAGGCCTTCAAAGATATGTATAAATTATAGTTTGAGTATACAATGTATACTGTACACATTCACTAAATAGGTCCATATTTGTTTGTGCCCGAGGTACGGCGATAGAACTCCGCACCTATCACGTTTGGTTTGCTTGGTCTGGTGAACAGTACACACCTGGAAACAACTTTGACCTTTATTTCTGTCATAGTTTGAAATGATTGTGAAGATTATATTTGTTTCGGTTATAACCGTTAAAATTGTTTCCGAATGGGGAGCATGAACTGCGGGTGACTGTACATATACTCTTTTGTTTTATGGTACTGCAGGTGAACTTTCTTGGTATTCTCTCCTTTTGTCCGGTCATTTCTGAAGGCCACGTGCCCAACAACATAAAGGCAGTTAGCACATCGACTATCAAATGGTCCTTGTTTTGCTATTTAAGAAACAACACTACATGACCCACGACCTAATTAGTTAAAATTACTTGCCAGTTAAGATAGAAAATAAAAAAAATAAAACTTATAATTCGAACAAAATGTTTCTTTTTCATTACAAAGGCATATCATATCAGTTTTATTTTGGATTAGGATCAATATCAGGGCTATTCAGGATTGCGAAACAAAAATTATAATCTTGGAATATGGAATTGTGTAGCTGTGGCACTGAAAAGACTCCTCTAAGATGTCGAATTTTACGAAATTAATAAAAGTACAGATAACTCTAAAACTATCGACTTTTTACTGAGGTCATATTTTGATATTCTGGACAGTCATGGGCTGGCCTATCAGCCCTCCAAGGGATAACGTTGACTTTTGGGACACCCTGTATGTATTGACTGGTAGTTGGTGTGGTGCGTCAATTCAGATGGTAGAGCTGATACCGACTCGACTGTGGAGGTATCACCATCTTACTCACAAAACCCACTGAAGTTATTCGTGGGAGAGTAAGAGGACAGCTCGCAGACAGGCACAACCAGGCGACCTGGGACCGATAGATGGCGGTATATCCATCCCCAATTGCCAGGCCTTATAAAACAAACTGGTGACGGGCAGCGGCGTCACTGGTGCGAAGGTTTCGGCACCGCGCTCACCAACACTCTCCAGCGTGTGGGAGTATGGGTATTTCTTCCAGAAAGACCGCCAAGAATGGTTTATCTTGGAAAAGCCTACCTATGTTCAGCAGAGGACGAACCAACCTAATGGATGGTGTATAATATGTTAATGTTTACTTCATCGGAATAATAAATTTGAAAAAAAAACATCTTAATGCCCCATAATACCTCAACTGTCTATCCCACTCTAATCAGATGCCGCGCACGCGAAAACATCAGTTATTTTGAAATCACGGCTACACTGATGGTTTTTTCATTTTTACGGAACAGTCTGCAGCTGCTTTATACTAATATCAGTTATATTATGCAAAGTTTCAGATCTTATTTCAAGTATTCATTGAATGCTATCGCTTTATTGTACGGTTTGGAGGTAACTTTGTATTTTTTTTGTATCGTGAAAATTTAATGGTATTTCACTCTTGTGTTGACATAGCATTAGTCCTCAACTTTATTATATATTAATCTCAGAGTGATTGTTGCAGTATTTGTTGGTATAAAACAGGATCATGCGAAGTGAAGTGAGGTATTACACACTCTTAATGCCCTGTCATTGACACGAGTAGTAACCGTGACAATAGATTCCTTCCTCTGTCATTGAGTGAAGAGGCGGCATAAGAAGTATTCACGTAACGGTTGTATCTCAGACACAAACCGCTGCGTTTTATTGAGGTAAATGTTTTCCTGCAAAACAATGCAATGTATATAAGCAGCTATCTCTTTCGTGGCTCCGACTGTTTAACGTGTAATAAAATACTCGTCTATCAGATACGAGTTGTTATCAGTAAATATATAGAGTTTCTAGCTGACACAGGTGTACGTGGCGTGTTGCTATCTATCGTCTAGTAATTGAACGGAAATCGATCACGTAATTTCTATTTACCTAGCATGAACACATCACGGTTACGTTATAGTTGCGTTCACGTTATATTGCGTATGGAATCTGGTGTTCTAAAATATTCACGAAAAACAATACATTAATCAATCAAATCATTTGTTTTCAGGCATTTAGGGCCCAGAGCAGAGCTAAATACCTTACAAACTAACATTCATTATTCTATTACAAAATTGTTTTGGTGAATAAAGCATTATTAGAATGTTAGTACCTATCACTACTTTCAAAGAAGAAATCTAAATTTAGAAGTTACTCAAATAGTTACTTCTAACGATTCTCCTAATTGACATTTCAGCAATTCATAATCCCACAGAACAGAAATCCCATACCATAAATGGGAAAGTTTGGATGGATGGATGGATGGATGTTTGTTACTCTTTCACGCCGTAACTACTCAACCGAATGGGCTGAAATTTTGCATGAATGTAGTTCTACACCTGAAATAGGACAAAACCTACTTTTTATCCCATAAATTAGTTCCCAAGGAAAAGCTATAAAAGAGACATACAAAATGGAAAACACAGGGGCGCATAAAACACACCAGCTGTGTTTACTGTAGGTAACGGTCCGAAAAATATTGACAGATTTTATAGGAGTACAGAAAAACTAATTCAACGCGGGCGAAGCCGCGGGCAAAAGCTAGTGCCATGTAAAACTGTCAAATAGATGAATTGCTGTATATGAATCCAATTCAATTCATCTTATTGTCATTTGTAAAATGATAGATAATAATTATGATCATAATATAATTCATCCAAAGTGGCTTTTTCAGCTCCTCCCCTCTCCCCCGGTAAACGGACAGGCACATAGCGTACATTTTCAGATTCCATACGAAATGTAACGTGAACGCAGCTATAACTTAACCGAAATGTTTTCATGCTAACGCTACCTTTTTCATGTTTTCAATCAGTATATTTTAGGATGAAGTGCGCTCGTTCAGTAAGTGCAAGACGGACATGTGTAAAATCTACGGAAGTACTTAGAATTTACATAATTACTATTTATTTTGTTCACATACATTTACATCAGACTTGTCATTCAGAAGGGTTACCAAATACAGCAGATGCTCGTCTGCTACGATCCTGACACACTTCACTTCAACTGAGTCATGCAAGTACTTCTATTGCGGGTGGTTCGGACTTGGCCTGTATGCCACTAATTGTCAGCATGGCCTTTATTATTATTAAGTGACTATTACGTGTTCATTTGTCGTGCGTGTGCGATGCAAGGGTTACATAGTATGCAAATATAAGGTGACTTTTGTTTATGACCAAATTCATACTGGGGACTCGGTAGTCAGGACCAAGGTTCAATGACCCTGTTTGGAATACGATTTTTTTTTGTGACTAAATATTCCTACTTGTTCAGGAACAACCTCAATAAGTACGCAGAAGTGTGCCCCTGCGGGCTTTGAACCCGCTACCTCCAGATTACTGGTTGTGATGTGAACCACTAAGGCTGTCAGGTATGAAAATAATTTGGCCAAGTGCGAGTCGAACTCGCACACATAGGGTTCCGTCATCCCACAATACAGATGCGGAACCCTAAAAACATTATTGTAAATAACAACAATATAACTACATGTCAAAGCAACAACAAAAAAAACAAGCCACTAAAATGGTAGCGCTTGACAAAAAATTGGCATCGCCTGCGTACGGAACCTTACTTTTTATAACTTTTTGTTTTACTTTAGAATATGTCCTGCAATCTGACTTAATTTAAAACTAATGTGTTAACAAAACATATACTGTTTAAATAATGCAACTTTTCGAGGTTTCTCCTATGGGCAGGGCACCCCCTTAAGTTTGTTTTTTTATATTTTATTATTTTTCGTGATAAAGGCTATACCAACACAAACACGTATATTGTGAAAATTTCAACTTTCTACCCTTTACGGTTAAAGCTATAGACCCCTGTGACAGACGGACAGACAGCGGAGGCTTAGTAACAGGGTATTGTTTGGCACCCTTACTTACCAATGTGACAACCACTGTTACAATTTATAGTTAATAAAATAAATCTGAAATCACCTTTCGGCTTCGGCTACGGAACCCTAACTTAATTTCAGTAAACCCCGCCATCTGTAGTTTAAATGATAAAGTTTTAACGAACCCAGTAACCACACTGGCAGCTTCTGAGCACTGTTCAGTTAGTTCTTAATTTCATCCATAGATGGCGTAATGGAAACTTTCAATTTATTATTGTTTTTACATTTTCGGAACTGGCCATTTCTTGTGTATCATAGAAAAATGCATGTAAGATTTATATTAAACATAAAATAAAATGTGCTAAAATATTTACACCTTCGGACAAACCTAAACATTAAAGGTCATCCTTAGGACCTCGAGTGAAGGCCAGCCTTCCTTTTGACCTTCCTCGAAGGGCACATCCTTGACGAGCCTTCGACATCAAGGTCAAGGTCTCCCGGCCGAGGGATGAAGGATTCTTTTGGAGGCCAGGTTTTCATGACCTCTAAACATATAATTTGTTTTGTGTGGGAGTCATACCTGAATATTAGAAATGGTTTCTTTGAATTAAAAAGCCAATGTTATACTGAAGACTAATAAGTGACAAGAAATGAGAAAAATGCTCTGAGCTACATTTACACGATACCAACAAAAATGTATGAAACACTGATTTTTGGGGTTCCGTACGCAAGGGTGCCAAAGGGGACCCTATTACTAAGCCTCCGCTCCCTGTCTGTCACAGAGTCTACAGTTTCAGCCGTAATGGTAATCAGCGGACGCTTATTGGGTTACCATTGGGTTCCGTTTCGCACCCCTCGGGTACAGAACCCTAAAAACAACTTGACTTTGTTCTCATTTGTACCGTTAGCATGAAAACATCTCAACATTTCGTATGGAATCTGATAACCGCCCCTAGCGGACAGTAGCGGAACTTTAACAGATTCTTCGAATTACGTTCAAACTTTGACGTAACCGTAATGTTTTCATGCTAGGTCTACTGTACCTACCTATAGGATTGGGTATATAGTAAATGTTGATCACATAGTTTCAGATAGTGAGTTTCTACTTAATTTTCGTTTTATAAACTAAGAAAATTAGACTATTGCAGGGCATGATTACCTTTAATAAAAAAAACAATGACGCATAAATTAGAAAATTTTATGATTTAACAAAGAAATGTAGGATAAAATTCAAGTACTAAAACATCTAAGTAATATTGTATCAAAAGCAGCAAAAAAAACATTGGTAACTTATGTCAGGTATATCGTAACAGGAAATATTTCTTAATTTACATTATCAATTAATAAATCGTCTCTTATGGTTACAGCTGAGGTCTGGTTACACCGTGGTCCAACCGGCTAGAACTGGACATGGACCATAGTCTGTTTTTATAAACAATTGTCAAATGACTATGCTTTGCTCATGTGAGAATAGTGTGATTGCATTATTTACAATAAGTATTTTATTACACAAACCGGGTATAAATGGACAAGTACATTGAAAAAAAAACAAGAATCCTGCGGAAATGATAATTTGTATGAGCAGGTCCAACTTCTTTTTTCATTTGCTCGTATTAGATTTTGTATGAAAATCGTTTAATATGATTGATTAATAAGTAAATTGTGTGGTTTTATTAAATTACCTATCTATTTACATACGGTTTATTGAAAGTAGGCTGGTATTACTATGTATTTTAAAATGAAAATATGCACGGATTCAAAAACAGACTTGATGTGTGCTGGTAAGTTAAATTTAATTTAGTTAAAAGTCAGCTAGACCCGGATGTAGCCGGACTTCGGCTTATAGCCATAGTATAAAAATATATGAAAACAAAAGATATAATAATAGTCTTAAATATTAATATTTCTACATTAATTATTTAGACTAAAATACGATACAAATAAATAAATTCACTAGTCATGGTTGAAAGTTCTAAACATATTTTTATTTATTTTATGTCTAAAATCAAAAATAAAACACAATTCCAATTTCATGGCACTTAAATCTTACAAAAATAAATAGTTCGAAAACCTTTTAAACAAAATAGATTTAAGTTATAAAATTTACCATTTCTGTTTCACAGCATGACAAATGAACGGAAAGTTAGCCTGTTATTTTTTGACAAAATGTTCTATGCGTTTTAAATATGAAAGGGATAGCAACCGCAGATAACTTCGCTTGCCATATCTCTCTCTCTCGCTCTGTCTAGCGATGGCGCAAGAGAGAGCAATAGAAAAATGGCGGCAGCATCCTGACCCTCCGTTCTTATTTGAAACACATAGTACATGTGCACAGTGCCACAAGATATAGAGCGACAAGCTTTGACAGTGGCGCGAGCGGGACAAACTATACAAAACAGGCCCATTGGGCCTACACTTGCGGTGCCGCGCGCGAGTAGCGGGGTACCGTCTCTTCTTTTTGTGTTATCTAAGGCTACAAGGCATCTTTATAATTTGAATTTCACAAAATCCTTTCCTAACGTATAGTGTCATAAGGATCATACCTGCCAAATTTCAGGTTTATAGGTTGAATAGTGTGCGAAACGGGGGCAAAATAAACTTCAATCCACACGCCAAAAGAGTCATGCCTATCCGATTATACAGTTCGTGCCAGTCTGATAGATGGCGCGCGTGAAGCTAGTTACAGATGGCGCCGCTGTCAAACATTCTCGGAGCTGAGGGAGTAAGGGGGTGGGGGGGCTTACTGCGCAATGACAGCTAACTTCAAACGAGCCCTCTGTACTTGCCCAAATTGTACATCGAGTAAGATCTGTAGATTTTAAAGTAATAACTATAAACCATGTCTGAATGCATATCAAAAGTATATCAAAGTGTTTTCAAGGTTACTAGAAAAATCCATAGTTGAACAAAAAGAATGTAAAAAAGTGGGTAAAAGTTTTCAAGTAATTAAAAAGATACGTTGAAAATATGTAAAAGTATAACGATATCTTTTGAGTTACTTAAAAAGTTTTAAAGATAATTGATGTTTTTATGGCTGTCATTCTTTTGATATTAAATTTTATTCATTCTTATAAATTCAAAGTGAGCCTAAGTTATATCATATATTTCGCTAAAAGTCATTAAAGCCGATTCTGAAGGCTTTAATTTTAGTTTTAGTGCCGTCAAAACATAGATATTTCCAAAGTGATTTAGCTTCTGTTCCTAATATTTAAGAACTATTTTGTAGTGAGGCAAATTTAGTTTTGACAGCACTAAAACCATAATCAAAGCCTTCAGAATCGACTCTATTATCTGTAAATCCCTTCAAAATTTGATGATTTTTAGTTTTGACTTGTTTCAATTAAAATAATTATGAATATCGATTTTTAATCGGCCTCAAAAATCATCAAATGGCTAAGGAACCAAGTCACAAAATCAGGATTAAATGCCAAAATATTAACAGTAAACTGATAAAAAATATTTCATGTATTTTCATTACATGCAGGCAGAATGAGCTTACCCGCGCGTTCATAGTGAATGCAGTTTTGCCAAAATCCGAAAAAATAATTAAACCACGGCTTTAAACAATAAAAATACATTCAAGATTGTTCAAGAAATTTTAAAAAACTGATAGTTAATTTTATAACATTACACCGGCGCAAGAACAAACACAACAGACGCGTTTCTAAAAAACTTACATTCAAAATGGTACCAGACACTCAAAAAGGCTCATGATTGGTTCTGTAAGTCATGCGGCACTAGGACACTCTGATTGGCTAACTTAGAGAGAGCTAATGCCATTGGAGCCGTCGCCATATAAAAAAATTCGTGGGCTCATTTTTGAGCTCTTATCAGCCTGCTATGTTTTTTCGTGGGCTGCTTTACACTAATAACTAAAAGACCTCTTTTCTAAAATGGAAACCAAACTGATCACATTTCACCCTCAATATTTTCGCTAGTTGTGGCGGGCCGCAGTAGAAAACTGTCACTTTTCCCTGAAAAAATACACAAATTCGTATATATATTTTACGACATGAATACCCAAGGGATTGTCATAGGGGTGAGGGGTCGTTGTAGTTGATTCTATTCTGAATGCTTTTGATTGATAATGATGACTGAAATCTTATAGCAAACAAAATTATTCAGAAGTAAACTTTTATGAACATGCAAAATTAAATATAATGTAATGGTGTCTCCCTAGATTGTCGAAGGTTTCCCGAGTATGGATTGTGAAATCTATAAATCAACGGTTGTACTTTTGGGTCTCTTACAAACGAAATTTTCATCAAGTATAGAGATCAGCGTTGCTCCTTTGGGTAATTCTATGCCATTTCAGTGCGCACTTTAAATGATGTACGGTATATTTGTTGTGATTTAATAAATACAACAAATGTATTTTAAAGAAGTATTTTGAAAGTGATTGTGGTTCACATATTATTTTAGAATTTACTGTCAAATTATTAGTTTTAACCTTGTTCTGTTGTTGCAGTTGCTGGAACACTTTATCCCAGTTGGGTCTACCCGCGTTTGTACGAGTCTTCAAACCGGTGATGAGGTCTCTCTTGCCCTGTAACAATGACGTTTATAAGAAAGTATATTCTTTTGATTACATTTTCTGTACAGGGTGAACATTCCCGTCAGTCAATATATGAATAATTTAAGAGCATAATTCTTGTCACTGTTAGTAGTAATATTTCGTAATCAACTTGAAATTACTGTCATAAACACATAAATAAACTAACGACTGTCTCCCAGAGGGTTAGACCACAGATTTTCATATTTTACGATCCTGACACAACTCTTTCGCATCTAAAACTCTTTTTGTGGTATATCACTAATTTGATTGAAAATGAGAACTTTATTTATTAATTTGGTTTGTTTAAGTTTCATAAGGTATAGATCATCAGCCCGAACGAGCTTTGCGTGACACTTGCACACCACATTTTTCTTCATGTTATCTTTACATCATGCCTTTGTTCCTAAAGCATTACCTTCTCATGTAACAGATCGAGCGCCAGCTGTAGCCCGACCGCCTTCATGTCGGTCCGCTGCAGCGCGCTTGTTATGTACATGTGCATGTCGAGGAACCGCTCCATCGCGCCGCCGAGCTCCGCCTGCTCTATCTCCAGCTGGGAGAGCAGCGACACGAACCACTCGAACGACCGCTGCTCACGGTTTATCCAGAAGAAATCAACCTAAAAAGACATTTGGAGAATTCTTGACCCTTGATTGAGAGAAAGGTTACAATCAGATTCGAACAGGTGAAAAATCTTGGCAACATTCAATGGACAAATAGCTAACTTGATAAGATAGATACGTTTAAATTTGCAACGGTATTTAGTTGTGCATATTAAATTAAAAAATATATATATTCAAACTTGAATTTTCTCTCATTGAGCATGTTATCTTGACGACATATTAATAGTTGAACTTATCTCACCTTCTTCAAGCTCATACTCTGCTGCATATAATCACTAGCCCACGTGTGCTCACACTTGGGGCAGACGTTCCTCGTCTTCCAGTAGCGGTGCATGATGCACTGCAGGATGGAGGCGAAGGGCGTGACGCCGATACCGGCCGCGATGAGGGCAGCGTGCTGCGCGCGGAATATGTGCGACGACGGTGCGCCGTACGGTCCGTCTAAGTAGATCTAGGGGTTAACAAGTCAAAATAGGCTAGAATGAAATAACACCGCAAGAAGGTACCTACAGTACATGCGCGAGCACCGAGGAATCTTTATGCATGTTATATTGTTTTTTTTTTATATTTATTTTCCTGACCATTGCTTCGCCACTCGCACTCTCCAATCAGTCGAGAAACATATTTGTAACTAGCCCTTGCCTGCGGCTCCGCCTGTGTTTATTCAATCTCTGCCCCGTTTTCGGTTGGGCGTTATTTATAAACACCCTTATAGCCCAAGTATTAAGTTGACCAGGGTCACAACAATTATAATAAAAAAACGCATCCAAATCCGCCGAGTGGTTCTCGATTTTAAACAGAATATACAAACATACAGGCAGACAGAGACAAAAATAAAAAAAAAAACTTTTAGCCTCAGTAGAATACTAATAGCCCATTTAATTTAAAATGTTGCAAAAAAAATACAATTAATTAAATTTATATCACTGCGGTATAGAAAATCAGAAAAGTAAATCTGGACGTGAGGAGCTCTGAACCGGGATTCGAACCCGGGACCTCTCGCTTACCGGGCGGTTGCTCTACCAACTGAGCTATCCAGTTCTCAACATGACCTGCGAATTTACGCTTATGCTTTCCCATGCCGCAACGATATGTATAGGTACTCACTTAGTAGTGAGCCTCTTTGCGCCTAGAGGACGCTAGTGTATTCAAGACGAGTCTTAGACTTATTGCCCTACCGTCACCTGTTACAGCATCGGGTAGTGAAGAATACACATTACTCGTATCGAGTAATCGTATATTTTAAATAAATATAATTAATGTACAGACAGACACGACTTTTGTACTACTTTATTATTAGTATAGATATATAACAATATTAATTTTATTAATAATTATAAACAACAATTTAACATTCTTAAAGATTCATTGGAGGTCAGGCACAGACTGTATTTAAAGACAACAGAGAAAATCAAGATGATAAAAATGTGGTGTTTCGAATTTAATACAATTAAGTACATAAAAGGGATACCATAACACTCGTTAAGTATTATTATAATGTAACCAGTATTTATTTACAAACAGTAACCTAAAGATAACAATGTTATCTGTTGTACTTAAGACAACCACAGATGGTATATGACATTGTCGTAAGTAATGATATTAGAGGAAAAAATTAAAAGGGAGACACAAAGCAATGTTCCATGATAACAACACTAACACGAACATCAAAAGCATCACAATCATCCAGCACATATAGCACCTCTGTCCCTGCGCCGAGCCTTGGCACGTCGTGATGTTTTTCCCGACTCAAGTATCGAATGTACTGACGAGCGGGCACTACCGTTCTGCGGCACTATATATCACAATTGTACATTTATTTGTCGAATAAAGTGCAACTGACGCATTTTTCACTTAAATTGCGAAATGGGTGAAAAAGCAGGGAAGTGGTTTTTATTTAAAGAATATTCAACACCTATTTCCTGAAACTAGAGACAAGGTAGAAGACCACTGACCTCTATATATAGAGGTCAGTGTAGAAGACAAATAATGGTGTACAAAGTTCCTTCAACATTAGATAGACCAAATAGGTCAATGAAAACTTCTAACAGGAAATATAAAGATAATATCATTTATAAAAAAAAATGGAAAATATTATTTGCGAGTTGACTTACCTACTGTTTGGATACGTAGTATCTCTATATAATTTGTGTTGTTTGATTTCCAATGAAAATACCAAAGGAATGTTGTTCAGAACATAATAATTATTGACTTAGCTAGAAACTTGACGGGAAAATGTGTAAATGCATTTATAAATAATACAATATGTAGTGTGATAGACGACTCACCTCAAGTGGTTTCCCAACTGGATAGTTTTGGAACGTGACGTCACTTGTCGATCCAATAACAGTTTCTTCCATCTCCTTCTTTGATTTATTTGATTCCACGTCTTTGTCTGGCGAGATGGTTTTGGAAAGACGTCTTCGAGCTGGAACATAGCGATAATCTTTAGAGAGCAGCTGCGGTTGTCACAATCATGATATTATCCATTCATCAACATGGTTCGTCTACTGCTGGACACAAACTACTGCTCGTGTCGGAAGCTGCAGCTGTTTGCTGCACCCACCAGCCGCACGCTCGCTCACGCCACCTCAACAATGTGTAAGATGACGAAAGCTCTCAACGCATTCATTGAATCCGAACCGTCTGCTGACGTGTTCTTTGATAGCAAATGTCAATTAGTTTGTAAGTTTATTAGTTATTGCATGGCCATAAGTTAAGTTTAATTATGTAAACTATACTTTTATTTAATAAAAAGCATTAAATAATTGCTGTAATTGGGTTCGCCCGTAGTAAGTATGATAAAAAAAAAAAAAAAAGAAAAAAAAAATGCCTTTCAAAGATTTCACCGTTCTTTAATCACAGTATTTTTCGTCCACGAATTTGTAAGTTAACAAATGCTATGCCCATGATTTACGAAAATCTCATTGGTGCTAAGACCGACTCAACTAGCAGGATTTAAACCTGAATTTTAGAATTTACTGACTTTTTTACCGACTTCTGCAGCCGATTTTATATCCTAAATATTTTAAGGCTCCACCATACTTCATCATGGAAAAAATAATTACCCTTCCAAGAATGAATACTGTTTGACATGCCTTTCGTGAACTGCCAACCTTCTCTTCAAATACTGACCGACAGTGAGCAGCCCCTCCCTCTCACAGTGGTCCATGCTGGGAGTCTTGAACGCAATGATCGTCGGCTTCGTCCTCATGTATCTGAAGCTGTGGGCAAGCGCTCGGTTCTGTGGACTCCGGTACGCGAGACCCAGGGCCCGGAGGTGGGCTCGCCTCATCTCGCACTCGTCGAAGCTCTTCTCCGACTCTGAGCGGAGCATGTAGTCTTTTAGTCTGGAAAGACGACCAAATTATCAACCACTTCATACTAAACAACTTTACCAGATGGGAATTTCTTATTTCCGCAAGTGTGCTTCAATGGGCAAGTTGTTCAGTACGATAACTAGATTATGTGGTTTAATTTAAATGTATCTGTTCATTAACACCCAGTATACAAAAACACATATCGTAACGACATGAATCTCCGAGGGGGTGCCAGAGGTGTTCCCGAGTGTGAACTATGAAATGCAAGTCACAGTTCACACCCGATATACCCGCGTTTCACAGACGACGTGAGCCGTATCGCCCTACATCGGGCACAGTTTCACGCTTTTTAGGGCATGCAGGTTTCCTCACGATGTTTTCCTTCACCGTTTATAAGTATACTATGCACATAAATTCCGAAAAACCTATTGGTAAATGCAGACCGGGGATCGAACCTGGGTCTCAAGATTGAGAGGCCAGCGTTCTACCGCCTGAGCTATCGCTGGTTATTTATTATACCCAGTATAATATACTGTAGTTAAGCTAACAAATGAAAATATGTTCTCGTGTTGTACTACAAAGATTCGGAAGCATTATCCGTGTCCTATCTGGTCAAAGTTCAATCATAATGCTAATACTATAATGACTGCAGTGTAAGAAGATACTAAACACCAAGCCACTTTCCATGTGGTTATAAATGTATAAAAATGTATATATATTTGTCTTTGAAAAATAAACAATAAAAAAAAAACCTCACATCAACTATAGGTAAATACTGCAGTCAATCACCGGTAATGTGTGGTGATAATGATGATGATGACGATGGTAATAATGATGGTGGGGGTAATGATAATGATGGCGATAACAACAATGATGGTGATGGTGGAAGTGGTGGTGGTTATGATAGTGATGATGAAACTGAGAATGACGATGATAAACCTACGCATTGAGTCGTTCTTTCTTCTTGACTCTGTTCTGCATGTCGGGCATCGAGAGTGACTTCTCTAGCGGCAACTTGAACGGCACCGCGAGGAGGTGCGGCTTGCCGTCCGCCCTGGTCAGTGACGGGGACGATACTCCTGGAGCATACATAATACATTCTGATTACAATTAACGTGTTCACTGTTTAATTACTCATATTCATCCAACCGGTTTCGCTTTAATAGCATTTAGGATAGGGTTTTACAATGTAAATAATAAGAATAAACTGGGTCTAGCGCTTAACCACAGTTCAAAAATCCATACAGTTGTCCAACGAAGGCGTTCGGACGGAGCGGTTGTGCGGAGGCGAGACTCCCAAATGCTTGTTCGAAAATGTTTTGTGGCTCGATGGCCTACCCCGCGCGTCTCGCCTCGCAGGCCCCGCACAAATTCTCTGCCTGAGCGCTTTCGTTGGACAACTGTATGGATTTTTAAACTGCTGGTTCCTTTCCTGCGGTAGCGGAGCGGTGAGGAAAGGGTGTGTGAATTGACGCGATACTTCGAGAGAGCGAGACGTTATAAAAAAAAGACTTTCATACTCTTCATTCGTCGTTAAAAATACATCAATCATTCGCATGTGCATTAAAAGTTAACATTAAAAAAAACAAACATTTATGGCAACTTCCCGAGGATGCCTCGTTCAGAGGCGAAACACGTGTCGATAAGTTTTCTTGCTTGTTATTTAAGATTGCTTTGCTTGTATTGCTTGCTTGTTGCATGTTTTTATGCGGGCGGGCGGGCGGTACACGAGTCTGCATTTTGAATAGCACGACAAGAATTGTTTAGCGGAATATTGCAAATTATATTCATATATCCTTTACTTAGTGATGGACTTCCGCAAGGTAACGCCTATTTCAATTAATCATTAAAATAAAGTTAGTTGCATAATAAAAAATTACAATTACCGTTGCCCCGCTCCTCCTCGATACTGAACCCTTCGTTGGAGTAGACGGTCGGCGAGAAGTCGACGGACCTCTTCTTGTTCGACTTCACACTTCTCGCGCTCTGGTTCGATATCTGACGGGACAGCGCACTGAAAGGAAGATACTGGATTAGTTTTTCAAGTGGACGGCGAACGAACCTACCATTTTATTTTTGTTACATTTAGTGAACCTTACATCAATTGTTTAAAATTATTAAAAATAAGCCCTTTTCTTCAGTTTGCCGTTTGTTATTACTTCCTGGAATCTGGTCCTAATAAGCGACACATAATAATAATTTGTTGTGCAAAATGCATTAAATAACACAACTTCGCTATAAAATCCTAGTGGACACGCGTAGTGCCATAAACCACGTTTATCTAACCTCATATCATAAAACCCTCATTACGAACTCAAAACTATTGGCATAATGAAAAATATTTTTCATGGACGTCTCTAAAAAAATTAATTATAGTATAGGTCTCCCAAAGACATTGTAAATGTCTTTGAGGTCTCCGAACAACATAATGCTATAAGAAAACTTTTTCTGAGATCACAGTACATGTGATACTAACTAGAAAGGTAAAGGGAACTTAGCCCATACAGCCATGTCTGAGGTTTAATTTCAAATACCAATGAGGTTTTTATATAATGTTCTCCAATACTTACAAAATAGTAACGAGGTTACAGTTCAAATTTATTTTCGGCCAGGTATTGTCTATGGCTTACGGCGCGTTGGACTCGGTCTGTCAATGGATGAACTGTTTGTTACGCCATAGTTTTAGAGGAAAATTTATTACTTACAGTGGTTTTATGGTTCATAATAATTATTTTGCCCTAAAATTACTGACAGCAGGGATGGTGATGAATAATATTTGACTTCACTTGACATTCTGGAAATAACGACAGAAATAACGAACACTTTCAGAACAAGCTTTTACAAGAATAATCAAAAATGGCTGACGACAAATTTACAAAAATTATGAAAACAGGTTAGTAGGCATGAGCTTAGATAAAGTAGTGTATGAAACTATACATAACTAGGTATTAAAACACTCATGTTTTTAATAACCTTTTTATGTACCAGTTCCATAAATTACTATTATTTATTACTTTTCATTCAAAACAAATAAAAACAATCATTAGTTGTGCGTTTGGAACGAGTTCTGGAGCCACCACCGAAAAAAAGTTATTGTCGCTTCCGTAATTAATTTAGTTTATTAATTTAACCATACAGTTGTCTAGGAAACTTGAAATTCCGTTCACACGTAGTCTTATAGGTATAGGAAAAAAAACGATAAACTACAAATATTCAATTATACAAGGAGATACATTGTAGTCTAACTTAATTGGACCCTTTGGATACATAGAGTTGAATGGATCGTAAGCACCAAATTAAGATGGTTACCGTAACTCCACCAGGAATAAATTTGTGTTTTAAATGGTGTGTACGGAACCCTCAGGGCAGAAGTTCCAGTCACACTTCGTTTTATTATTAGCAATGGGTTTGCACTTCGTCACAACATTGTCAGCTAACGAATGAATGACATTTCTCATTTCCATTCTCTCAGTTACGGCTACTGATGACGTCATACCGGAACAAGATGAGTCGCTTGGCGGCATGGTGACGTCATGTGGGTGTGACAAGCCTTGGCCGAAGCCTACAACCGCTTGAAGTGTAACGTTTTGTCAGTTAATATTGGTCCAACTGCCGGACTTATTTTCAAGTAATTAACAATGCTTGTACCTAAGTTCACGTCTCCCTCATGCACCCTAAATGGTGTGACCCACAGACACGTGTCTATGGTGTGAGCTGTCTACTTACTCGTGTGCGTTGTCGGAGAGCGGTGCGACCTGCCCCTGGTGCAGCCTGGCTTGTTCCCGCTCGAAGTACGAGTAGAGGCGGTTGGTCCACTCGCCCACGCCGCGGATATGCAGCCAGATGTACTCTGGAATCAGGAGTTTAATCATTTCATTATTCCATTCGTTGCACGAAATGTTGAAGGCAACCATATCGCTTTTGGTTCAGTCTTTGGACGCTTTTACATGGAAAGCAGGTACCCGGTGACGATCTACCGGCTTTCCCGTTGCCCAATATGTGTGTGTGTTGAATCGAAACATTTCACAATCGCATTACGCCTGCAACGGATTCTGTAGTGAATCAAGTTAGGGTTCTTAATTTGCACTTAGGTGTTTATTGTTGAATTTTTTAGGTCTCCTTCTTACTTGCGCTTATTTCGACACAGATTGTAGATATTCTCCGTACTTTCTTTCTGGACAATAAAAACAGATTTGTTTATGTCTAGGAGACGAAACTAGTCGCTAATTAATAAATACATAGTGCAACTCGTATACGGAGACTGTTATTAGTGTTTTAGATTTGTAAGCCTCGTTTAACGAAGAGTGCGCAACATTGTCTGTCCACTCAGCAATTCCCAGCGTTGACTCATGCGCAGATCACTACACAAGCAGGTTAACCAGCGGCAGGCACCTGTTTTATACGTATACGTCCCCTTTGAACCGCAACATTATCCTCTCTAAGGAGGATCCTCCTATGATCAGTAGTTTGTGGTTTAATTTCATTCCATTTACACCACACTCACGTCTGTATCACAGAGGGGTGGAGAGTCCATCCATCTATCCATCAGCTTGTTTCATCCACTGCTGGACATGGGCCTTTCCGAAATTTCACCTTTCCGAAATTTCACCAGGACCGCCGTCCTCTTGTAAGAAATCACACACGCTGGGCAGGCGGGTTGGTAAGCGCGGTGCCAAAACCCTCGTACCAGTGACGCCGCTGCCCGTCACCAGTCTGTTTTATATAAGGCCCGACAATTGGGGATGGATATACCGCCATCCATCGGTCCCAGGCAATGGTGGGCCACCGGATTGTTTGAGAACTGTCCTTATATCTCCCCGAATATAACTTCGGAGGTTTGCGAGCAAATGGTGGTACATCCACAGTCGAGTCCAGCATCAGCTCTCTACCACCTCAAAGACAGTCCACACATCTATCTGCTGCAATCCTCACGCACCTCTCCCATATCCATCCATCAACTTCAAATATAGTGTGACCGCAAGCGCTAAACCGCACTTAAGTTAATAGTTGTAGAATATAGCTAAGCGGCAAGAGGGGTCAAGCAGCTGTCATTTCGTTCGGCAACGTTCCCCCGCAATATTGACGCTACTCATGGCGCGGTAAGTGAAAGTGAAAAGCATTTATTTGTCACAAAAAATAAATCAAGAAACTACAACTAAGTGGCAAAAGGGATAAACTCAGCAAATGCTGCTAGTTGCAAGCTACTCACAGCGCTGATTTTCAGTTTGTCCCGTTTTATACAGATTAGGAAATTTTACGCAGGTAGCAAAT
This sequence comes from Ypsolopha scabrella, assembly GCA_910592155.1. Lineage (NCBI taxonomy): Eukaryota > Metazoa > Arthropoda > Insecta > Lepidoptera > Ypsolophidae > Ypsolopha > Ypsolopha scabrella. The sequence continues at coordinate 21,064,230 of OU342983.1, forward strand.
TTAAATTATTATTATTATTATGAATTACAGCATAATATTTGTCGCCGACATCATAGCCGTTGGAGCCGAAAGTTTTTAGAATGCAGATCACGTACAGCAAAGCGTAGTGTAGACTAACCTCGTGCCCGCTGGACCGACGACCTGCAGGACGTTGCGGGGGGCGGCTGGATGAGGAGGACGGAGGACCGACATGAGTGATGGAATTTGGGAAAGCCCTGTGTCCAGCAGTGGCGCTCGCTGTCACACGTTAGAGCGTACCTTCCTGCTCGGGTGCACTACTGATGGTGAAGGGATGCCACTCGTAGCTGGCGATGTTGGGGATGTTCACGAACACGTAGTCCCCGGCCGCGAAGTCGAACAGCGGCGGCCGCTTCACCACGAGGTGCGTCACGCGCGACGGCAGCAGGATGCCCGACGAGATGTAGGTCTTGCCGCGCTCCGACCTGCAGCCACACTTCACTGTCATCAGGCTACTATCGCCCACCACTAGAACACAGGCCTCAACTCATATTGGAAGCTTTGGGAAGTAATCACCACGCTTAGGGTTGCCAGGCATCCGGCTTAGCCGGACATGTTTGTTTATGTTCGTGTCCGGCCAAATATGTGAACATTTGAAACAAACTGTGATTCATTTGTAATAAAAATGGCATCCATTTTATATGACTCATATTGATAGACTTGAAAAATTACAGAAAAGGTTTGTGAAACTGTTTCAGAACAGGTTATACTTATCTTGACTATTATACCTCAGCTGACAGACACAAAGTTCAACTTCTATCCCATAGGCGAGACTACATTGACGCTTGTATGCTTTACAAAATAATTAATAATAATTTGAAGGATACCCCGGATTTATTACAAAAAATCAACTTTAGAATACCTCGCAAATGTAAACGTGCATGTCGTACAAAAAATTTGTTTAGTATTGCTTCTTGTAAAACGTGCTATGCAAAAAATAGTTTCATTAGGCGTGTTTGCCGATTATATTATATAATGAACATTTATCAGATGTCGACATGTTTTGTGTATCTTTTTCCACCTTTAAAAAACCTACCATTAAAAAAAAATTGTATATAGACATTTTTAACCCTAACATTATTTGTTGCTTATATTTTATAACTAGTGTATTACTTATGTTTAGTTAACTTCACTTCTTGTTAGAAATATAAATTTTTGTAAATTAAGTAGACTTTAGGCTTAATTTAATTATTTTCACTTGTAATAATTTGTATATGTGGCAGTTTGTTTCTTAAATAAATAAATAAAAAATAAATAATTAAAATACGTAACCGAGTTTATTAGTTTTAAAGTAACGTCCAGCTTTAAAGAGGTATGTTTGCCTTTTAAAAAACATATGTCCAGCTTTTTGGGCAAAATGTCCGGCTTAACATAATGCCGAGTCACGCTTGACCAATATAGATTGGTGGATAGAGTACTAGACATTCAGTACCCCGTACAACCTCAAGAGGGCGTTAAGCATATTTGGATTAATGAGTAGTGGCATATCAGTTTACGTCGATTGAGTAGACTCGTTCATGCGCCCATATTCATAAAAAGTAAACCCTAAAACTTTAATGAGCAATCGAATCAAACCCATTGATGCATCAACGGTGCTGCATCACGATAAACCCCTCACAATCAATTCCAAAGTGCACCGTATCACAACCCAACAAGGTCTCACCTCATCCAGGCGAGCCTCATGACGCGCTCCACGCAGTAAACGATGCCGGGCACCACGAACCACTTCCAGAAGTTCGGTCCGTGGAACAGCAGCAGCACCCAGAACGGGACGTAGAGCAGATGGGACCAGTAGAACACCTGGGGAGAACACCATTGTGACATTGTTAACATCACACATTCTCATTACATCTCCAAGAGGATCATAGAGGATGTTGGAAGCGTGGACTGTATGTGGGAATGAAAATTACTGGTAATTGATGAATATGAGAATTTATTATTTTAACATAAGGTAAGTTTAATTTATGCAGTTAAATTCATACCAGAAGCCCAGTAAGTGATCACGGTTCAATAACAATGTTTGGTAATTTCGCAAAATGAAATGTTGACCTCTCATACTAATTGACTTGGGGCTATGGGCTTGAGTTTGTAGGGAACACGAAAAAAAAATTTACAAATTTCACAAACCTTGATAATAAGCACCCATTAAGTTTCTAGTATGAATTTGGCTACATAAATGTATGTTTTTATGAGAGAATCATTCATCGGGATCAGTAGATTATGTGGTTTAATTTAAAGATACCTGTATAGATTTCACCCGTCATGACAAGTAACAAACCTCAAAGCTCCCCCCTCTCCTCACCCCCGGCCGACTGCAGAGGACCATCAGCGTCAGTATGATGGCGAGCGCCACGCCGGTCGGGTTGGCGCACCCCCCAACCAGCCCGAACACCCCCGGTCTCTCTGTCAGCAGCCACTCGGTCAGGGTGAAGTTGTTCGCGTTGATCACTGGGTCGTTCACTACCATGATGCCTGCAAGTGGAGTTCGATACATCGTCACGGCCTCCTCGAACACGTCAGAACGTAAATACTTGCAACTGTCGGCACAGAGCTTTACGTGCATTTCTAGCCATGGAGGACTGAGGTACCGAAGATGGCCATTTATTCAAGGGCTGACCGTGCCAAGCTTTGCTTAGCCGGGGGTGGATCCAGGGTTTCATTTTGGAGAGGACCATTCCAACAAGGTTCGGGGATGGGGTCAAAAATCACAAAGTTAACAAAAAATAAACTTATGTAGTTAGAAATAGTTTTTAAAGTTTTCTATGTGATTGCTTGTTGCAAAAATGTATTACTATTTTCGCATAAACATAAGCTGTGTAAAAATGGACCTGATCGAAAAATCAATTCGAATGTATAAAATTTCTAAAGCTAATTTCTAAGGAAATTTTGGCGACATGGATCTCCATTTTTCTCAGCAATAAAAAAACATAATGTAATTACCAATTTACCTATGTATGCTCGTAGATTAAGCATTTCAATGACATCATTTTGCCCGAAGATTTAGTTGATTGATTAATTTTCATAGCAAAAAAAATATATATTTAGAAAACCTCTTTTAAAACAGAGATTTCTATTTTACTGACAAATGGGAGCGAATGAAACCTCTAAGTTTTTTATTTAAATTAGTCTACAAATACACTTCAATATGGCCGATTGGATTTATTAAATTACTTATATTCAGTTGTCATTTTAAATGAAAAATACTGTTTTGCCACATACGACCTTACGGCATAAGCTAGTTCATGAGCACATATTTGTATGGAGTAAGGCACCGATTTGAAATTAAAAGTTTACCGATTCCTCGCCCTAAGTCACATGTAGGTAGTTTTTGCTGCATTTTTTATGCTCACGCTAACTTCAACTGGTGGTATGCTTCGGCCGTGGCTTGTTACCTAAGCCATGCAGCCAAGCGATTCCTTGAGTCACGACATAACGTCCGTGGTAGAGTGGTTATGGTTACAGGCAGTTGCGTAGTCAGTCATTCGTTCGTTACCAACTGTAGACTTTGCTGGATAGACTGATCGCCTCGCCTTTCTGCGCAAGCGCCGGTCATCCTAGGTGTCATCGACCATAAGCCCACTGTGTACAAAAACTGATACTCACTAAAGTTACACAAATGCATGACAGTGTGCACCAGACTGTAGACCCCGATGAGTACTCCAGTGATCTTGTGCAGGTAGATGTGGTTGTCCAGCGGCAGCAAGGCACCGTACCCGCGGGAGCGTGCCCACGTGATGCAGTGACGCAGCATGAGGACCAGCACCCACATGCAGGTGAAGTTGAGGCATTGACCTGGAAGAGAGAGACAGAAGAGCATTCTCACAACAGACCAGGATTCGATTACAACACCTTCTTCAGCGGATTCAAGGGATGCATAAACACATTAATTCTGTTTCAATCCACACACGTACACCAACGATATACCGATGGTTATTACGTCTTGGTATGATATCGCCGTACTTCAGGCATAAATATGGACTTCCGAAGCAAGTAGATTGAAGACAAATGTGCCAAGGTGATCAAGATCCTTCCCCTGTTTCAATAAGTGTCGACAGTCTTAAGTATTTAAAACGTAAAGGCAAGGCAAAACTCCAAGTTCCATTTGGCCGCCATTAGGTTGGCGTTAGTGACGGTAAAGCTAGATTTTCATGATTAAACGCTGTTGGTCTGTGGTAATTTATTTATATTGAAAACACCAATATACCTGCCCACTAAAAGACCCCCGACATTCAATCATAGCGAACCTATTTAGCTCGTACAAAGGCTTATCTTAGTGTTTTGTGCTATAGTTTTTGGTTGTGTAATTTATTTAGCAGAGGGAAGATGATAGGGCACTTGAGCCAACTAGAGAGTTACTTGAAAAATATCAAATAAGGAAAGGTTGAGGGGAAGAAAAGAAGAAGACCTAGACGCACCTACTTTACTCAAGTGATGGAGAAAGTTAATGTTATGTCATATCGAGAAGTCAAATCATTTGCAGAAGAAAGAGAAGAATGGCGGCTACTTCACCGATAATCCTAAGTTAAACACATAGATACATAGATTTTATTAATATTATTAAAGGGGAAGATGATAAACAATAAGATGATAAAGTTCACGTAAATAAAATTTAAAGATCTGAACTCACCACACGCCCTCGCGACGATGACGAACCCGTTCGACTCCCGGTACTCGATGGCCCTCGACACAAACAGTCCCACGTTGACGACAGTGAACAGAGCCAGGTAGATCACAAACACGTAGTTGTTCTTGAAATAGGGTTTCGAGAACTGGTATGGTTTCAGCTGGTTTAACTTCTGTTTGAGAGTTCTTTGACGTTTAACTGGTTTTGGCGGAATCAGCCAACGATCTATGCTGCGGAATAAACAAAGATCATTCAGAATATCCTATAATTAACAGTGTGAAAGATCAAACAGCGATTCTAGAAGAGAAAAGACGACAAACAAGTATATCAGTGTGCCAAAAACTATACAGCCATCCTGCCCACTCGTGTAGGTTTGTCTCTATATCACCAGATCACAAAGATTGATACCTACATTGTTCATGCACAGGTGTACACAAATTGAAACTTCCGAATTTGCTTTAGGTTTATATTGCGTTTATACAGCGTTTGGAATATTTTAATTTAGAGTAACAAGCGTTCGTATGCACTGACGCAGTTGAAGTGAAGGTAGGTACGGCTTATAAAAAATGATTGCGAGCAAGCCGAGGAAATGCCTGCTATTGGTTTTATATCAGGCGTTAACATCCTGCCCCCGTTGAAAAGCTCCTGTTTTCAACCCTCTAGTTCTTCTGCAGTAGGCAAGGGGCACAAGCGAACCAAGGGACGGCGTAGGCAACCTCGTGGTGTGGTAACATCGGCAACTCGGGGTATGCCATCCTTGGGACCATAAAACAATCTTGAAATTCGTACGAGCTTCCAGCAGAGAGTTGGAACATCGTCTTCTTGCAGAAGTACCAAGTCTCCTACGTTTGGGCTTGAAGAATTGCTCTTCAATTTATGGCGCTGTTGTAACTCGGCTATGTATTCGCGTTGCCAGCGCTGCCAGAAATGTAGATGTATTTGCTGCAGTCTAGCATAGCGTTGCAGGTTGTTAAGATTGCAGTCCTCCTTAGCAGGTGAAGGTATTGCAGTGAGAGCCCGACCAATGAGAAAGTTCCCGGGAGTCAGGCAAAGGAAGTCATCAGGAGAGGACGATAAAGGACAGAGCGGACGGCTGTTCAATATAGCCTCTACTTGTGCGAAAAGAGTAGTTAGCTCTTCAAACGTTAAGTGTGAGTTACCCATAACGCGCTTAACATGAAATTTTGCGGACTTTACACCGGCTTCAAAGATACCACCAAAGTGAGGAGCGTTCACCGGAGAAAATAGGAATTTGATTCCATCCTCACTTGCAAAGTCAGATAAAGAATCTGCATTATCTTTAAAAAATTGATTTATTTCTTTAGCACCTGACACAAAATTACGTCCGTTGTCACAGAACACTTCAGTTGGCTTGCCTCTACGTGACACAAATCTACGAAATGTCATAACGAAAGCGTCCTTTGACATATCACTAACGGCTTCAAGATGCACGCATTTGTACCGTAAACATACGAACAGGCAAAGATAGCATTTAATGATTGCGGCACCACGACCTTTCCGGTTTACAATAAGAAATGGCCCGGCAAAATCTAAACCCACTGTTTTAAATGGGAAGTCTGGCGTGACACGTTGAGAGGGCAAGTTACCCATCATAGGTTTCATAGTCTTACCTTGTAATCGTCTACACTTAAAACAATTATGGACTATGCGTCGAGCTAGACGTCTACCATTTATGGGCCACACAAACTCTCGAATAGTAGCAAGTAACAGTTGTGGTCCAGCGTGTAGGTTATGTTTGTGCTCATGCTCAAATAAAATTTTCGTTAAATGATGCTCAGCATGCAAAAGCACGGGATGTTTTTTGTCAAAATTAAAATCAGACGCATCTAGTCGACCACCCACTCGAATAACACTATCATCACTAAAAAACGGAGTCAATGATAAAATAGGAGATTTAGGACTCAGTGATTTTTTGCTAGCAAGCAAGTCGTATTCAAGTGAAAATGATTCTTGTTGTGACAAGCGACATAAATGTATAAAAGATGCATTTAGCTCGTCAACAGATAAAGGACCAGAAAGTTGATTTTTTGAATTTCTCATATTATGTATGAAGCGTAATGAATAGGCAAGTGTTCGTTTTAATTTAGTTAGGCTAGAATAGTTTTTTATTTGTATTATAGGGTCTTTGTTTGATGTTACGTTTGTTATGATTGAATTAGTTTTAGTTTCTGGTAAGTTTTGTACATTTATTTTATTATTATTTAAGATAGGCCAAGAACTTTCAGGTTCAGCAAGATAAGAAGGACCCGACCACCATAGCATTGCACTACTCAGCTGATCTGGACTTATGCCTCGGGATATCAGATCGGCAGGATTAGCAGATGTTGGTACATAACGCCAAGAAGCGGAGTTTGTAAGTTCACAGATTTCTGATATCCGATTTGCGACAAAAGTTTTTAAATTTTGGAAGCTGCTATGGAGCCAGCCTAGCACGACTGTGGAGTCACACCAATGAACTTGAGTTTGTATATCGAATCTCAATGATTCCCTGACAGCCTTACATAATTTGGCTGATAATAAAGCGGTGCACAACTCAAGTCGGGGAATAGTAGTGGCCTTAACTGGAGCTACCTTAGATTTGGAACAGAGTAACTTGATGGTTATCTTATTTTCAGAATCTACAGAGCGCAAATAGACGCACGCACCGTATGCGTTCTGCGATGCATCGCTGAAAGAGTGTAACTCTACTGATTTAGGTTTATCGCAGAGAACACGTCTAGGAACCTCGAGGGTTAGAAGAGTAGGTAGCGTCGTAGAGAATTTATTCCAATCCTTTTGAATGTCATTGGGGATTGGATCGTCCCATGCTAGTTTTTTCAACCACAACTGCTGCAAAAGAAGTTTTGCTTTCATCACACAGGGACTCAGCAATCCTAAAGGATCAAATATTTTAAAAAGCGACGAAAGCATTAGTCGTTTGGTTAGGTTATGATCATTAGTTGGGGGCAGAACCTTAAAGGGGAAATGCAATTGATCAGTACTTGGGTTCCAACCCATACCTAACGTGGAGGAAGATTCACTCACAATTAAATTATCATTGGCATTTGAAGAGATTGAATCTCGTATAGCAGGTGAATTAGTTTTAAACTTTCTTAGATGGAAGCAACCTTTCTGTAGAGCTGCAGAAACAGCTTGATGGATATAGCGTAGAGTACATTCGCTTTCGGATCCAGTTATCAGATCATCGATGTAGAAATCGTGTTGAATTATCTCTTTAATCTTAGGATCTGAGCACTCCTCACCTAGTTGCCATAAACAACGTGTACTTAAATAACTGGAACTTGCCATTCCGTAAGTTACAGTATTCAACTTCATCGTTTTAATAGGCATAGACTCATCCTCTCTCCATAATATAAGTTGCAGATCTCGGTCCTCCTGATTAATTAGGACCTGGCGGTACATCTTCTCGACATCACCGGTCAGGAGGTACTTATATTGTCGAGCTCTGACGAGAATGGAGAAAAGTGAATCCTGCATGTTGGGGCCTACTAAAAGTAGGTCATTGACCGAATACCCAGAAGAACTGGAAGACGAACCATCGAACACGATTCTGATCTTCGTGGATTCGCTACTGTTCTTGAAGACAGCATGGTGACAGAGAAAATAGGCTGTGTGTGGTTTAGCTATAGGAGACTCCGAGAGATGACCTAGATCGGAGTACTCACGCATGAATTCTACGTATTGTGATTTTACTTCTGGTTGTTTTCTGAATCGAGATTCTAAATTTAATAATCGTTTTTTGGCTGAATTATAGGATTGTCCTAGACAATCTGGTGAATCTTTGAGAGGTAGACCTACAGAGAATCTACCTGAAGATAGGCGGAAGGTGTGAGCCAAAAAATGGGCCTCGCATGCCTTCTCGCTCTCACTAAGTTTAGATTTTAGGGGAACCTCCTCGAGTTCCCAGAACTTAGTAAGCTCTTGATGAATTTGGATATCGTCATCATTCAATGTACTTGAAATGACTGAATGGTTACATTGAACAATTGTGTTAGTAGAGTGAGGATTTGTGGGAATAGGACCTGATATAATCCAACCGAACTGGGAGCTTCTTAACTTCGGATTATTGAGACCGAGAGAACGTTGATCGCGGCCAAGAATATCCCAGAAGAGATCGGCACCGATGAGGACTTCAGTCGGTGCTGGCTGGTGAAACTTAGGGTCTGCAAGTTGAATATGTTGTGGTATTTTTAGCTTTGATATATCGATAGGTAGCCTGGGTAGATCACCTGTTATTTTTGGTAACACAAAGAAGCCCGATGTGACGTTAAAGTTAGTATTTAGTGACCTCAATTGCGCTACACAGGTTTCTGTAACCTGCCCAGCATGATAATTGCCAATGCCTACAACGTTGATAAGGCAATTGGAATTTATTGGTAAAGACAGTTTGTCCTTGAGAGATTGGGAGATAAATGAAGACTCAGAACCACTATCTAACAGGGCACGAACCTTTTCTGTTTGATTCGTCCGAGGATTGACTACCTCAATGATAGCTGTAGACAGCAACACTTGATTAGAATTTTGCTTTGAAAAGTTGACAGTAGTATCGTCAGTGCTGGCAGGCATGGTCTCAACAGCACTGGAAACGGAAGCATTATTGTTGACTATATTGACTGGTTTATGTATGAGAGAGTTGTGCCTTCCTTTGCATACACGGCATGGGCCCATCACGCAATTTTGTATAGCGTGACCGCTTCTCAAACAGTTTGGGCACAGCTTCAACCTATGTACTTCGGCTATACGCTCCTCTACGCTTTTTGCTGTGAAGGTAGGACAGTCGTAAATACGATGCCCTTCACTACAAACAACGCATGTTTTTGTAGGAGTATTAGCAGCATTGATATTTTCGCCGCTGGAGCATGCAAAAGATTTTGTATATGGCTTAGAATTAGAGGCCGTGGCCTTAGATGTGGACGGAGTTGACTTATTATTATGGGAGTTCCGATATATAGATTCGAGGACATCAGCACGATCGAGTAAAAATTTGTAGAATTGTTCTAAGTTAGGATAGTCTTTCAATGTACCACGCCACTCCTCCCATTTCAGAGATGTGTGATTGTCCAGCTTGGAGCTCATCATGTGGATGATCAGAACATCCCACTTGTCTGTAGGCTGTCCAAGGCTGCACAACGCTCGTAAGTTTTTCGTGACATGATCCACTAAAAATCTCAGTGATTTATCGGATTCGCGAATAATTGGTTGAATGTTTAGCAACGAATTCAAATGATGATTTATCAACTGACGCTTATTATCGTATCGATCGGATAATAATTTCCATGCATTTGCATAATTAGCGTTAGAAATTTCCAAGTTGGAAATTATGCGTGCCGCATCACCCGTTAAGTATGACATAAGGTAATGAAATTTATGAATCGGAGCAATACGCTCATTGTTGTGAACTAAAGACAAGAATGTGTCACGGAACTCAAGCCAACGAAAGAACGATCCGTCAAACTGCGCAATTTGGATACGAGGCAGTTTATATCCAACTTCATGATGGTCAAGATTGCTTTGAGCTGATGATGAGTGACTCGAGTTAAGGCTTTCATTTTGACGAGCACTCGCGTTTTGTTTTTGAATTAAGTTCTGTGCTAAGGCAATGTTTGAAATAAATAACTGCTCAATGTCATCTCGCTCATCTAGTTCGTTGGTTAAATTACTTGGAGTCATCACCTCTATTTGACTTTGCAAGTCATCAAATCGATTTGAAAGTGACTCAAATTTACCAAGTCTAATTGATAATTCGGCTAACTCTATAGTCGTCGGCGTACTCTTGGAACTAAGTTGAAATACATAGTTCTTAAACTTAGTAATTTGGCCCTTTACTGAACTACGTTTTAAAAATAAATCTTGTAAATTTTGAGAGTCCTTTGCACTAGTTTCACCTCCCATTGTTAGAAAAATTTAATATTATATAGAAGTTAATCAGACTTTGCTAAGGAATTAACACTACTAAAAAACTTTAAAAACATATAAACACAACGTTTGTTTACTATGGAAATGAAACTCAATGCAAAGAAAATAAAAATGTAAATTGAAAATATGTCTTTTAAATAAAGTATTAAAATTTGTCTCACGCTCCTCGACTAGGTGTCACCTGAACCGGAGCTCAGTCTCTGCGCTTGACCTGCCGCTGTGAGGGTCCGCTATGGCTCGAGTTATCGCGGCTCGTCGAAGGGTCACGCGCGAGTAGTGTACCAAAAATGCCTGGAATGTTTCGGCAAATAGATGAATATTGATTGTAATAAATAGATACAAAGATAAGAATATTCTACCTATACTGTAGGCTTAGATTGTAATTAATATTCGTTACACTTTGTGAGTTTGTAAGAAAAGCCTAGTAAAAAAGATTTACTTATTGTGTTGCTTATATGGGACACAAGACCTTTATAAATAGGTAAATTTAACTACGTACTCATAAATAGTAGTACGGTAAATAAACAAGTGGGTAACTTTGTAATTTTGATTTTTGGTAGAAATTGTAACTGTAATTTTGGGAATGAATTCAAATTAATGGATTGTTTGATTTTTGTTTAGTAACACTGTATAAAATAAATTAGCACAAGTATATAACTGACGAACAGACGTACAAAGGAAGGTAAATAGGTTTGAGGTAAATAAATAGGTCTGATTCGGAAATTTTGGTATAGTTAATGGACGGGATAAAATATAGGAAGGGCACTTAGCTGCATTGGCCTGGCTGCGGCTCGATGCTGTTTGCTGATCGATGGACCGGCGATGGCTGCAATGGCTGGACCTTCAGGTATCCCGTGAATGTATTGGGTAATTGATATTGTAATTGGAAGCGGCGCGGCGGCTAGCAGCGATGTTATAACATGTCTGATATGGCGTCACACACCGGCCGGCTTCAATCCGAATATTGCTTCTTTTTCGAAGAATTTTGATGGTTCTTGACACGGTCGCCAGATGTTCATGCACAGGTGTACACAAATTGAAACTTCCGAATTTGCTTTAGGTTTATATTGCGTTTATACAGCGTTTGGAATATTTTAATTTAGAGTAACAAGCGTTCGTATGCACTGACGCAGTTGAAGTGAAGGTAGGTACGGCTTATAAAAAATGATTGCGAGCAAGCCGAGGAAATGCCTGCTATTGGTTTTATATCAGGCGTTAACATACATTGTATTTATGGTGACTTTTTTATGCATCCAAACCCATATTGGAGGCTTGGTAAGTGATCAGTAACACGAGTTGATAACACATTTTTGCTAATTTTTCAAAAAAATATCTCGACATCCCATAGTAATTGACTCGGGGCTGGGCTTGCGTTTGTAAAGGGACACGAAAAAAATAATTTACGAATTTCACAAAAAGGGTCATCGAACCTTGTTACTGAGCAATAACAGAGTTTTCAGTAAGAATTTGGCTGCATAAATTAAAGTCACCTAATATAGACATCTTCCAAGAAGGGATTTCAAGAGATCTACATGAGCATGGCTGAGGCACTGCTAACAGCAATAACATCCAAATGCAGTATATCGGTGATGTAAATGAGTCACCTGATGGACAGATTCTCCAGCAGCCCCCCATGTTTGGACAGCTGATTCTTGAGCGCCTCGTATGTGATGGCGCCGCGGTGCTCCGTGTCCGCGTCCTCGAACATGGCGGAGGTGAGGTCCAGCAGCTGCTCGTCGCTGAACTGCATGCCGTTCTCGTCCATGCAGGCGCGCATCACGTGCTGCAGCTCGCGGTGCTGGATGAGACCGTCGCCTGGGGATCGAGCCGGGAATTACTGAACAATCGACTTAGTAGAGGAAAGTACTTAAAGTTACGTATGACATACTGAATAAGGGCAAAGTTACATATTACATACTGACTAAGGGCAAAGTTACATATATGATATACTGAATAAGGGCAAAGTCAAGAGCACCCGGAATTGAAGAGCTTGTATGATAGATGTGCCACTTCTTACTGCCCACTTACTTACATTTGTAAGACAAAATGGTAGTAGACCGTGATCCGAGGGCGCGATGGTATCGGAGCTTTCCTATTTTTAAAATGACATATTTAGTGTAAGCTTGATGGGACACGTCGATTTAAATGTAAAGGTTGGCTGGGAGAATTTCCTTTTAGTAATAAGCCCGCCTTTGTACAATAATGAATGAGTGATTTTATTTATTTCAGGCCAATAACCACTGTTCCATAGAATAATACTATTAAGGTATCTATGCCAATGTCCCAGAAAGATTACAATTACAACAAACACACAAATTGACATAGAGCATTACAAAACAATTACGACAGCACATATACTTTTAAGGACAAATACAATACTAAAATTGAATTAAAATGACAATATTAAACTCCTACAGGGAGATGGTCTCGGAGTCATCCTGGTTGAAGATCTGGAACACTCGCTCCGTGAAGAACACAAAGCAACTCACCGTCCAGATCATAGACCTTGAACAGAAACCGTATCTTCTGTTCGGGCGCCTGACCCGCGAAGCTGTGCGCTGCCGCGATGAACTCCTGCAAGGAGATGGTCCTGGAATCGTCCTCGTCGAAGATCTGGAACACTCGCTCCGTGAAGAACACAAAGCAACTCACCGTCCAGATCATAGACCTTGAACAGAAACCGTATCTTCTGTTCGGGCGCCTGACCCGCGAAGCTGTGCGCTGCCGCGATGAACTCCTGCAAGGAGATGGTCCTGGAATCGTCCTCGTCGAAGATCTGGAACACTCGCTCCGTGAAGAACACAAAGCAACTCACCGTCCAGATCATAGACCTTGAACAGAAACCGTATCTTCTGTTCGGGCGCCTGACCCGCGAAGCTGTGCGCTGCCGCGATGAACTCCTGCAAGGAGATGGTCCCGGAATCGTCCTCGTCGAAGATCTGGAACACTCGCTCCGTGAAGAACGGCTGTGGAATTAAATAAATTGATTAATTTATTAACACTTTATTGCACAATAGCGTTTGCTTGCGGCTTTGCCCGCGTTCATTCAACGGCTTGGGCGTTATTTCATGAACACCCCTTATGCTTATGTGTTGACCAAAGTCACTATCACAGTTTCAAAATTACACTGTGTCACTATGATGATAATTGAAGAACACATCCAAATCCGTGGAGTGGTTCTCGAGTTAAAAGCGTGTATTCAATCTTTGCCCCGTTTTCGGTTTCGGTGTTGACAAAGACTCTTCCAAGAAGGGATTTCAAGTATTTCCCACGAGATCTACAGGAGGCACTGCTAACAGCAATACCTTCTAAATGCAGTATATTGGAGATGTGAATGAGTCACCTGATCGTCAAGTTCTCGAGCAGCCCCCATGCTTGGATAAACGTGGGCGGAGCCGCGGGCTAAAGACAACTTAAAAATGTTTTCACATTTCCTGCTAATTTTTAAAACCTACTGTGAATTTGAATTTTTTATTGGCAGGTCGAATTTTGGTTTTCATTTCCAAGGTAATATTATTTATAAAAGTCGTTCAGTATGATCCGTAGTACTTGTATACTTTCCATTGCTAACGGTGAATGAAAACCCTATGGGGTAAAGCTGTACGCCCTAAAAAGCGTGAATTTGTGCCCGTAGCACGGCGATAAGGCTCACCGCCTGCCTACCACGTCGGGACTGCCGGGACTGGAAAACCGTCAGTCGATAAAGAACAGTCCACATTTGAAAAACCACTGATTACCTCTAGGCATAGTAAAAACAGAATAGTAGACTATCTTTACCTAAAGGTACCGAGCGCCGCTGATATGTGTGCGTGTCAGAACGTGAACCACAGCACGCACACAATGGCAACATTTATGCCGGTTTTGCCGGTACAAGTCGGGGCTGCGCTCCACAGCCCGCACTGCACAGTCGCGCTTTCTCTACAAAACCAAGAGTAAGGGACAACCCTGCAATAGTAACTACCTGCAATTATTCTACTATTCTGTTTTTACTATGAAGTGGGGAATTGTGTAGTAATAAAGTAAACTCACATTCTTGGAGACGACGATCTTCTGGAACTGTTCCCTCGTGATCTCCTTCTGGTCTCCAACAGTTTGTCTGAACAGCTGCTCGAGTCGGTCCACGCTGTTCTTGTCGAACCCCGCCCGGGGTCTGGAACATACGTCACACATTACAAAAACCGGTTTAGTGCGAACAGGACACGTGCCTTGAGGGTTCCGTACGTGACGTAGCTAAGTGACGTCATTCCAAGTCTAATATTGAATAGAATAAATAATAAGAACACAAATGATTTATTACTCAAAGCGTTAAAAGACACAAAAATATTAATATTATTAAGGACAAAATAGAATGAAACAAACTTATTAATCCGACTAAAATGTACTTTATTATGGTAAAAGGAAGTATGCAATCAGCATGCTGTCTTACAATGAGGTTCCAAACGCGCTGTTTTTGCACACATGTTTTTTGTTTAAGTGGTGCATAAGACGGACAAGTAATGACGAGTAATTATATCCACACCAACCCCAATAAAAGAAAAGGATTTGACGAGGACAATAAAATAAGCTAAATAATTACTTTTCAGTCTTTTAGATAATGAACGCCCTAAGGTGCGGTAGACTGAATTTTCATGAACAATCTCCATGACATGGGTATTAAAATGAACGGGTTTGCCAAGAAGAATACCTGACGTTGTTCTTAATTCCTCTTCTCCTCGTGATCTATTTCTAAGCAGACGTGTTGTTGGTGCTCGCAAAATATTACTTTTACTATCCAATCCAATTTAGTGTTAATTAATGACAGTATAAAATCTGTATTCGTTTACCAGTGCAGTGTATAAATTTAAAAGCGATCGGCTCCCCGCGACCCGCGAGTGAAAGAGAGGCACCTTATAATTTGCCTCTCACTCTTGCGGCGACAAGCAGCAGCAGCGCGTGCGCGTCCCCCGCACCCCCTCGAGTGAAAGAGAGGACACGATATTTTTCTGCTCGCTTCCTCCGTGACTACGTAGCCCCTACGAAAACTGCTACTAGTGATACAGAGCTGCGCTGCTACGTACAGTATCTACGACACGGCTAAATGTTATCAGCGACTACGAGCTTGCCGCATGAATACGTCGTTTGAGTGCAGTTTTAGACAAAAAACAGAGAATTGCACAGTGAGTACTACCTTATATCAATTTCCTTTCATTCTATAACTACTACGAGTAGGATGAATGCTCAGAATAAGTCTATGTCCGACTCGGAAATTAACGTCTCCAGCCAAACGCCGCTGGATATAACTCCAACAAACTTTAACGTAACCTGTCGAGTTAAGAGACCTAGGGAAGATGATTTCAGAACTGAAATGAATCAATATAGAAATGAAATAAAAGATATGATGACTTCTTTGTTCAACTCACAAAAAGAACAGCTACAAAAGATTGTCTCTAGTCAATCAGAAATAAAACAATCAAACTCAAATATTGAAAAATCGGTAGCTTTTCTTACTACTCAAAATGAAGAATTTCAAAAGAAAATTATATCTTTGGAAGAACAACAAAGGGAAGACAGAAAGTATATAACACTGTTGGAGGACAAAATCGAGGACATGCAAAGGGAAAACAGGAAATCTAACTTTGAAATAAAGAACGTGCCGAAACAAAAAAGAGAAACCAAAGAGGACCTTATAGAAATGGTTGCATGTTTATCGAACAACATTGGCTGCACCCTAGACCAAAAATATATCAAGGATATCTATAGAGTACATGGAAAAAGGGAGAGTGCCCAAAATACTCAAATTATAGTGGAAACATCCTCAACTTTACTCAAGACGGACTTTTTAAAAATGTGTAAGGCATTCAATGTGAAACATCCTAAGAACAAATTGTGTGCCAAGCACTTGGGACTACGTGCAGCAGAGGAGACCCCTATATTTGTATCGGAGCAGCTCACAGCTAAAGGCTCCAGGTTGCACTTCCTGGCACGTGACATTTCCAAATCAAAGTCGTACAAATTTTGTTGGACATCATATGGAAAAATACTTTTGAGAAAAGACGAAAACTCACCAATAATAACAATAAAAAATGAGGCTCAAGCACATCATCTGTTACAAGTATGACTACTTACAGTGTTATACTTTATGATAATACGAGTAAATTCACAATGGAACTGTACTAGCCTGATACTAAAATCGATTGTTCTGCTCTTTTTACTATTTTTGATTAATATGTTAAACTTAACTTACTTTCCATCACACACACAGCAACAAACTTACACACACAATACCGTACAAAATATACCTACATTTACACAAAAACACACTTGTTCACTTTTGCATACCTCAAAACCTAAAAATAAAACCATATACATAGGTTCAACTCAAACTAAACCCTATGTTCAACATAAAACAAATAACCCAAACGATAATATCGACCGCAGTTTTATTTTGAATTTTGATAATGAATAGTACACTAAACAACCTTAATGAGATGGATAACACAAACATAGCAAGCGCTTTTGTTTGTGACATAGCTGAATTCCCCAAATATATTAAAATTAAAGACAAAGACTTAACAGTCCTCTCACAAAATATACGAAGTATATACAAAAATTTTGATGATTTTGAATTAACCTTCACAAACCTTAACATGGATGTAGACGTAATTATTTTGACTGAATGCTGGATTAACTCGAATAAACCCATACCTCATTTAGATACCTACTCATGCTTTTCAACAACTAGTCACCTGAACCAGAGTGATGGAGTTGTCACTTATATTAGAAACTCAATTAATGCTAACGTGAAAGAAATAATTCTCGAACACGCATCTTGCATACAAATTGAACTTGAAAATAATACTATTCTTGGTATATATCGCTCTCCTTCAAATATAAATGCGGAAATTTTCATCAAATCATTGGGAAATCATTTAGAAACCATCAAGACACATAATAATGTAATAATTACTGGAGACATAAACATCAATATTATATCCAATGTAAATGAAGAAAATTATGAACGCCATAATAAATTCAATTATCTGAATATGTTATCTACAATGGGACTCTTACCTGGACATTTTTTGCCTACTCGAAATGGCAATTGTCTTGACCATTTTATTCTTAAACTGGAAAGAGACCTAATTTCTGCTCAAATAGCTGTACTCAATACAACAATTACAGATCATGCCATGATTATTCTTAATCTAACAAATATAAAAACCTGTAACTCTACCCCTAAAACAAAATTAATTACAAACTACGAAGATGCGGTCACTAGTTTAGTGAGCGAAGATCTGTCAATTTTGCTTCTCAGTGATAGCCCTGATTTCGTCGTTAACCATCTAATAGATAGCATAAATAAATCATTAAAGGAAAATACCAAGGAAATTAATATCCCTAACAATAAACGCACCATCAAGCCTTGGATGACTTCTGGTATACTACGTTGTATTCAAAATAGAAACAAAATGCAAAAAAAAGTTAGACTAGACCCATATAATGATATTCTAAATATAACTTATAAAAGATACCGTAACTATTGCAGTAAACTTATAAAGAAATTAAAAAGACAATATGACAGAGAACTGCTGGTAAAATCTACAAAAGACCCCAAAAGCCTTTGGAATAATATCAAAAAATTAACACACCTTGCACATGCTAAAACTAAAAACCTTGAATTATTGGATAATAAACCGTCTCCCATTGAAGCGGTTGACTATGTTAACGACTTCTTTGGAAATATAGGGAAAAATCTGGCTGAAAATATTTCATCAAGTAATGATCCTCTCCTCTCTGAAGTTCCCAAAATTACTACTACTCACAAACATAGTTCATCATTTGTTTTGCTTGAGACTACACACGAGGAGGTCCACGGGGTGCTTATGAGCTTGAAATCAAATAGTGCTCCTGGGTGGGATAAAATAACGACAAAATTTCTTAAATTGGTTAGTAATGAAGTCATTCCGGTTATTTGTCACCTAGCAAACCTTTGTTTCAACCAGGGTTTATTTCCTGCAGCCCTAAAACAATCTATAATAACCCCTGTTCACAAGGGTGGGGATGGTGTTGATGTCAACAATTACAGACCAATTTCTGTATTGACTGTGGTTTCTAAGATTATAGAAAAATTACTTAACAATAGGCTTCTTTTGTATTTGCATAATTTTAACATTTTATCAAAGTCTCAGTATGGCTTCCGTCATGGGAAATCCACTGAAGATGCTGTTGAAGCACTTACTTCATTGATTGTAAATAATTTAGATCAGGGAAATAAATGCCTAACTATTTTTCTAGACCTTAAAAAGGCGTTTGACACCATTTCTGTTCCTATCCTTTTACGTAAACTGGAATTGATCGGCATTAGGGGCACACCATTGGAGCTACTCAAAGATTATCTTAACTGTAGGAAACAAAGTGTTAAAATAGGTAAGTACATGAGTGGTTCTATCAATATAACGTATGGGGTCCCGCAAGGTAGTGTACTGGGCCCAACCCTATTTTTAGTGTATATAAATGACCTATGCAATGTAAATTTAACAAATGGTAATGTGATCTCATATGCTGATGATACAGCATTGGTCTTTTCTGGTGCCTCTTGGAATGAAGTCAAAGAAATGAGTGAACTTGGACTTGCCCAAGTCGCTGAATGGTTAAAATGTAATCTCCTTACTCTTAATATAAAGAAAACTAATTATGTCTGCTATAGTATATATAACAGTGGTCAGCCGGATACGGATTGTAACCTTAGAATTCACAATTGCGGGAATAGGGCTCGGGTCGGATGTGATTGCCCAAAAATCAGTAAAGTTGCCATGATCAAATATCTAGGAGTCATGATAGACCAACGCCTTTCTTGGTACCCGCATATCGAACTTGTATCTGGAAGGATCAGAAAACTTATATGGATTTTCAAAACCTTAAGATATGTAGCTCCAGTAGATTTATTAAAAACTATATATGTGGCACTTGCACAATCTATTATATGCTATTGTATTCCAGTCTGGGGAGGGGCTTCTAAGACAAGGTACATAGAAGTAGAAAGAGCTCAACGCCTATTATTGAAAGTCATGTTTTTTAAACGACGAATATTCTCCACTGATTTATTATATTCTACGTATCAGCTACTAACAGTAAGAAAGCTATATATTTTAAATACCACCTTGAGGCTACATAAACATTTAACGTTTGACCCTACTGTTCTAAATAAGAGAAGGATGGACCTCATAACCACATCTGTATCTAGCACAAAGACCTCTTTCGCCAGACAGCAATATACTAGACAAGCAACATATCTTTATAAAAAGATCAACAAACAGCTTAACATATATTCTAAAACACTATATGAATGTAAAAACTTAGTAACTACTTGGATAAAAACATTGAATTATAACGAGACGGAGAATTTATTAAATGTCATTGAGTAGCATTCGTAAATATCATACGGTCATCATACTTAAAAATTATGTAACTTATTACTATGGTTATCTTCAACCAAACTGATATTGATTTCAATTATTAGGTATTGCAGAAAATTTAGGTATTCACACACACAGTCACACACATTTCACATCCACATACACACCCTTCTTAGTGTCCTTTTATACATCCGATCCCAAGACAAAGTCATAAGGCTAGGAAGGATACACAAATAAAAACATCCTTACACAATCTTCATGCATACTCCCTACATACACAATTCACACACACCCTCACACACCCTAGTAGTAATAAATATTAAAATATATTAATTTGTTAGGCACTTTTGTAAGTAAAAGTATATGTTTTGTTTCTTTACTTAATTTCGTATTTTTAGCTATAGGAGAGCGGGGACTCCTACTACAGGTATTTTCATACCCAATTGGAGAACTCGAACTTAATGTATTAATTGTTTAAGCACGTTAAAGAAATAAAGCATTTTTATTTTTTTTTTTTTTTTTTTTTAATTCAAATGGCTGATCTGACGGATAAACGGCTTCGTAGTACCTACTTTTATGAACATTTATCGCGACAAGCTTTTTGATAACGAAATAATTCAACATAAAAAGTTAAATAAGTTTCAGCGATCTGAACTTATTCGTTTTATTCCATAGCTTCAATAAAACCTTCTTTTTAAGTGTTTTTTTTTTCAATCCCGATTTCGCATAGCGATCTAGGTATGTCAATGGACTTAGCCTAAAGTATTATAAAAACATTCCATAGAAACGTCACAATTTTCTGTTAGCTTTTCTATGAAAAGTACTTCGTTCCTTTAGGCCACGCAGTCGTGGTATAAGGTATAACAAACTATGTTAAGCGTGTTTAATTTTTTCTTTAAACAATAATAAAAAAAAAATCTTTAAATTGGTCAACCTTAGTTCAGAACGCAGTAGATAGATTAAAATATTATAATTATAAATACATTACATATGATTATTTAAATTATATATTTTTAAACTTTTCATTAATTAACGATTTAAAAAATATATAAATGTTTAAAAGAAATATATATCTTTTATTGAAAATAAATTAACATTCTTAACATGCTTTAACCTATAGTACACGTGGCTTAAAGGAACGAAGTACTTTTCTTAACACCCTGTATAATTTACCGAAATCCATACTAGAGACTCGGTAAGTGGTTAAGATCAAGGTTCAATGATCCTTTCTGTGAAATACGACCAAAAGGGCAACCCCGTCTCAATTAGTATAGAAAGCTAGATTTTATTTTGCGTATTTCATAGAAAGTGTAAGAACATTCGTCCTAACCATTGACCGAGACTTCAGCTTTATATACGAAAGTCACTTTATTTATCATGTCCTTGATAAATACCAATGTCCCAAAGAACACAATAAATAGATAACCTGCTACTGCTGACGGTGGAGAGGAACTCCATGATGTCGTCAGCGCTGCTGAAGCCGTCTGTGTCGGCGTCCACCACACGGAACAGTTTGTCTGTCACCTGGGATAAACAATGTTTACAATTAGTGCGTCAAGAAGCGACACTCGCCTCTCCCCGCCTGTCAGCGTCGATTAGAAGTACGATTGGGAGTACCCATTACTTGGTTGTCGACCGTTCCCTGCGCGCACGCACACACACAAACGTATTGTATTGAGTTGAGTGTTGGGGGTTTGTTTTGGGATTTTAAAGTTCATTGCACGTATCCAAACAGTCCCCCTATTCCTAATCTGGGATCAACTTCTTAATTATAATTTTTTAGTAAAAGTATGCAAGTCACTGCTTATTAATATGATATTTTGTTAAACTTGTTGTTACACTTTTTTGTTTCAAATCAAGTTATTGTTTATTGTTGTAATTAGGTAAACACTATTCTACGCAAAACTGTAAATAACATAAGATTCAACTCTTATGTAATTTCAATGATATGATATTTTCAATGAAAATTTCAAATATTTTGTGTTTTTTTTCAACTTGACATTCTCTGACATTACAGTAAGTACAAGTGTTTCTATGTTATATAACATTATGACAAAGTGTACATTTAATTTTGCACCATTTCTACAGATTTGGACATGGACATAGGCGAATCGCATATATTTAGATAGATTTGTTACACAAACTACCTAGTCGGTTCTTAAATACTGTCAATGGCCATTTATTTTAAAAATAGAACACCTAGAAAAAAATATTAAATGGTGTTCGATTTTAAAATATTTTTTGATTAATAATCTGCCAAATCACAATTACATTCATTCATTTTTTACGATGGAGTGGACTCGCAAAGAGGACCGAGTAGCAGTAATTGCATTGCATCGTTGCGGCCATAGACGATATTCAACTTGCTTCAAAAATTAAGAATCACGAAGAGGTTCGTGTACCGTACCATCAAGAGGTACAATGAAACCTCTAGTGTAGATGACAAGAAAATAACTGGCAGACCTCGTTCCGTTAGGACTCCAGGGGTCATCAAAGCAATCAAGGCGCATATTGCAAGAAATCCCGTCCGCAAGCAGAAACTGATGGCTTTGGAGATGGGATTAACCAGAAGTACCGTAAAAAACTCCTGGAACTCCGAGCTTACCGAAAAAAGAGTGGACATCTTCTGAACGCGCGTCTGATAGCTATGAGAGACAAAAAATGCAAAGTTTTGCTAAAGCGGTACGCAAGAAACAGACACCGCGATATCCTGTTTACAGACGAGAAAATTTTTAATATCGAAGAGAAGTACAACAAACAAAATGACAGGGTGTACGCTACCAGCTCTGCGGCCGCTGGAAATGCCATTCCTAGAGTGCAGCACGGCCATCATCCATCATCAGTCATGATTTGGTTGGGAGTGTCCTACTATGGCCCTACTGAAGTGCATTTTTGTGAAAAAGGTGTCAAAACCAGTGCAAAAGTGTACCAAGACACGGTTTTAGATCGCATAGTAAAAGATCTGCCCCAGACACTCTTTGAAGGACTGCCATTTGTGTTTCAACAGGACTGCTCATAAGGCCAAAACAACTCAGGAGTGGTTCGAGCGCCAGAATATCGAGCTAATAAGGCATCAAGATTGGCCCTCATCTAGCCCTGACCACAATCCACTGGATTACAAAATTTGGCAGGAATTGGAGGAAAAGGTCTGTTCTAAACCTCACAAAAATTTGAGCAGCCTAAAGTCATCATTGATTAAAGCAGTGGCCGATATCGACATGAATATGGTCCGTGCTGCTATTGATGATTGGCCGCGAAGATTGAAGGCTTGTGTGAAAAATGGTGGCAATAATTTTGAATAAATTTTGTGTTTAATGTAAGCTAACTAAATCACCTTTTTTAAAAAAAAAACTTTTTTTGAATATCATGGCTAGTTTTCATTTTATAGCCAATTTTGTTTGTGACAGAATTTAAGCACCGACTAGGTAGTCAGTTCAAAATTTTAGGAAAAATATACGTAACTATGTAACGAAATGATTATTATTTGCTAAACATATTTTCATTAAAGATTGTATATTTAATTGTAAGTTTAATGAATTAATTTATTTATTTATTTCAGGCCAATGACCCATAAAGATTTATATACAATTATTATTAATACAATAAACACCCAAACTGACATAGATCATTACAAACCAAGTACGATTAATTTAATTTAAATTACACTTAAAATATTAAAATAAGAATTATGTCTTTGCTCCAAAAAATGTATTCTGAACTGTCTATTTCATTCTGTAAACTAATTTCTCTTCGACACATGAAAATTAAAATGAAAAAATGATCTCAATACGTAAGTTTTTACTTTATTTATGAATCATTTGTATATTTTTATCATTCCTTTTTGCAGTTTGTTTTCCTAAGAGTTGTTGCCTAGAGATCACTGCTCAAGGGCATTGGTGATTATTCCAGCCCTCAGTGATTTCGTGTTACTGTCAATGGACGGACAAATAGACATTCACGATAGAAACCTATAAATAACCGGCGTTAGCGGCGTTCGTGTCATATCACTTCTAACTTCGATAAGTTTCGTAAGACAGTAACAATTCACGGAATAATGACAGATACAGAGAGTAGCGTACCACTTTACTCTTGAACAGGTGCTGGAAGTTGTCTATGGTTATCTCTCCGTTGCCACAGAGCACGTACGCGACGCTCTCCACTTGCTCCACGAACTCTATCTGCTTCTCTTCTCTGGAAATATGCAAAGTAAATCTAATTATTTATTATGTGATATAAGTATATAATATTTATACACTTTTTACATGTTAATTTTGTAAATATTTGTTTTTTATTATACGAGTATTATAGCATATACACAAAATAATTAAAAATAAATTTCAAGATATATTTCGGACCTTACTGGGTTGGCATCAGTTGATATTAAAAAATAAAAGAGCTACCTACATTTATTTTATTATATCAACCATAGACAGAATTACGAGTGTTCATCCATGATATCAACTGATGCCGGGCCCGGTAGGGCCCGAAATATATCTTGAATATATATTTTTTTATTCTTGTCAGCAGCTCGATGGTTATTGGTAAAAATATCGACAGAAACGACATTGAATTAACGTTCAGAGAAAATAATTCTTTTCGTGTATCATAATTTAGATATTTATAAGTTCATCATTATCATTAAGCCAGAGTTTTATTTTAACCTAGTCTCTTTTGAATTAAAAAGTTTAATCATTTTATTAGTTTTCTAAACTTTTTAACAAACTAAATATACGCGGTGGACTGTTGGATTTTGGCGCCTTACGTGGAAATTATTATTTACTATGGTTTTATGGTTTAAACCAAATGTATTATTTTGTCCTAAAATTACTAACAACAGTGATGGTGATGATAATTTGACTCCACCTGACATTCTGGAAATAACGACGGAAATTACGAACACTTTTAGAGTTTTTACAAGAAAAATCAACAATGGCTGACGACAAATTTTATCAAGATTATTATAAAAACAGGTTGTTAGGCATGAGTTTAGATAAAGTACTGTATGAAACTCTACGTAACTAGGTATTAAAACACTCGTGTTCTATTAAAAAAATTAATAACCTTTTTATGTAAGTTTCATAAACTACTATTATTTCATACGGGGATATACAATAAAAAAGTAAGTTAAATTAAATTTATCACATGCAGCTATATCATTTTATTAATTAAATAAAATTTTATTTACTTACTTTTTTTAAATAAACATTAAATTTAATAAAATGATACAGCTGCATGTACCTACATGAAATATAGGAATAAATAATCATTTATTATCTTGAGAGCTGCGTTAAATCCTATGCACAAATAAGTTTTTTTACGTGAATAGTATTTGTATAGGTATCTACTACTACCTGAACAGTGAATAAAAACACTGATGTAAGCCTACGAAACGAATCCTAAAAAGCGTGTAGTTTTGCGCCAAGTATGGCGATAAGGGTTATCACGTTGGGAAGTTAAAATTGTCGGTGAAAAGAGAGTTACGATACTCGGAAGCACCTCTGAGGTCGCCTCAGGTCCATAGTCATCTGTATTGACGGAAACAAAACTCTTCAGGCGTAGAACAAAACTCACATCGAACTTGTTGGATACAATGGGTTTGAGTGATTGATTGGCGCCAACTTCCATGAATAACCAGTCACCACTATCTTCCAATAACTTACGTTAGTCTTTCCTTCAGGAACTCAATCCAGTCTTCCTGCACCAGGCGGTCTTCTTTATCCAGGTCGAAGAGTCTGAAGATTCTCTCCAGCAAGTCCTATAACAAGGAGGTTTCACTGTTACCACAAGTTTAGCACGTATCACAAGCAAATACTGGCAGGAAATAATTATTGACGAGTTCAAAAACAAAATACTGACAGGATTTCAAATAAAGAATGTTCATTTGTTTCGAAATTATTCGTGTTGTCACGGTCACGAATAACGTTTCTTTACTGATGTTTCGGTGGTTTTCCAGGTTTGATAAATTATTATAACTACCCACAAGTTCATATCAGCATTAGTTTCAGAAGTCATTTCCACAATGATATATGGCCATATTTTGATTGCCTCGTATCTACAGATTGATCAACATAAAAATATCAATTACAAATGCATGACATGTTAATCTTATTTCGAACCTAATACCCCATTCTTGAACTATTAAACCAGTCAAAAACCGGAGCAAGTTGCATCAGAGCCAAGCATTCATTAATCTTGTCATTCATGCAGTTTTACCATTAGAATAAGACTAGTTAGCCAAGCAATTTTCACATCTATTCCTATTCGATAAGGTATGAAGCATTGGTATAATTTAAGGTGGTTGTGTCCTATAATATCGTTATTATCATATGAATGGCCATTTTGACAAATGACCTATCGCGCTTTCTACCAGCGACACACCTTAGGTGGTGAGTAAGTATCGAAGCTGTTGAGATTTGATAGAATGTTTTGACTTTGTTTAGAACTACATTGTTAGGTATTTATTATTGGACGATGGGATTTTATTTGGTTCTTTTATATATAAAGAGCGGGAAAACGAAGAAATAAGCGCGCATACGAATACTTTATTTCTGTAGTGTAGGTACATAATAGTAGATTCTTATACAACAGGGGAGGGAGGTAAGTTATCAGTTGGCACCCGAGATATTCAGGCGAACGAGCGAGCGAAGCAAGCGAGGGTGCTTTAGTTCGAGGGTGCAATTCATCACTTACACCCGTCTGTAACACTCTACTTTTCATCATCAATGCGAGGAAATTATGTTTGCAACAACGTTTTCAACAAGATCATTTACAACCGGTCATCTGAGAAGACACCAAAAATTCTAACACCTCATGGAGATTATTGGTTCATAATTGCAAACTAACATTATTTGAAATTTCATTTGCGGCTATTTTCGGAGATACATGAAACTGTAGGAGGTAATCGGTAGAGCGCGCTTATGTATAGGTAGTATCCTTATCAGTATGGAGGAAGTTCCCGTAAAATTAGACCTTAGCATATGTATAGGTAGTATCCTTATCAGTATGGAGGAAGTTCCCGTAAAATTAGACCTTAGCATATGTATAGGTAGTATCCTTATCAGTATGGAGGAAGTTCCCGTAAAATTAGACCTCAGCATATGTAAGCGTGCTCTACCGATTACCTCCTACAGTTTCATATGTATTTGCAAAATACTGAATGTTCGTTCATTTCGTTCAATGCTTGACTGCAAGCAATGGAACTTTGCCACAATAAAAATAAAAATCGTTCATTCGAACCAGACCGAATGTTTAAAAGGCCGTTCAAAAATTAACCCGTCTCGGTGTAAGTAAGTTTAGCATGTTACTCGGTACAAATGCACGTAAATATGTTTAAAGCCTACAAAATTGAAGGGTTTCCGTGCAAAAAATATAAATACCTACTACAAAAAGGCATAACAATACAGTCGGTTTATCTGGCTTGCAGCTCCCTACACATACAAAATTTAAAATCCCTCAATCTCCTTGAAGTTTAAATCCACCGTTACAATTTGGTTATTCACTCTGGACTATGATAGTAGGTACTAAAAAGTTATTTGATTGTTTTTTGTGTATTATCTCATTTGTTTTGATTTTGTTACTGGTACAAAACTATTTATTTAGGGTACACTGTTTTGTAATGCTTACATAGTTGCCTAATTGATGATTTATGGTTGTTATTTATTCTAATTTTATTATTTTAACTTAAATCAAAATAAGATTTGTTTAGGATTTTGATTAAAGTCTAAGGATGAATCTAAGGATTTCAGTAATAATCATACTGTGACTTGACTTAACACATTTGACAGAGTTAAGTATCGAACTCCTTCTTTGACAAATGTCATGTTGGACAGTGACTTTTTTGTTTTTTTCCTTTCGTCCCTTTCAGGGACAGGCAAAGGTATCTAGGACCATGATAGCCTTTTCTGTAATTTAACACTGACTTTTTTCTATTAGTGCAAACTTCTCTATCGGGCAAAGGTCTCAGTCACATAGAGCCGACCATTTGCACTTAAGACCTTTTAGAATGAAAAGTTTTTTAAATGGGAATACGTAATGAAATACTTAACCAATCAAGATTATTCTTTCTTTATATTTTAACGTTTGACGTATATTTTCAGATAATACTATTTAATGCCTTAACAAACAATTTGAACTGTTGTCAATTTCACTGCCGCCATGTTCTTTTCATGTGACATTTTCTTTTTTTGTGTGATTGATTTAAAAATAAAACTAATTTAGTTTTTGTGTAAATACTTAAACGTCTTTTCAACATTTTATTTAGATATTTACCTATTATGTGCAGGTCTTATTTTTCCTTATTTATATAAATAAAATACAGCATAATAAAATAAAAAGGAAATAGGCGGAAAGGATATTTTCCATTGTCATTTAGCAGGACGAGTGACTGACTATAGTGTCTGTAAGGGACTCGTCATCAAATTTACTTACTTCACTATGTTTGTAAATCAAATTTACCTCCCGTATTTCGAGTTAAATTCGACGTACTTTCAGAGCATTAGTGATGGAAATACTCTTATTACATGTCAAACTTATTAAAATTAAAACTAATACTTATAACAATTTTAATTAAGGTTTGAGCTTACTTCCATCCATACATCCCTCCATCAGCCTGTGTTCGTCCACTGCTGGACATAGGCTTTTCCCAAATTTCGCCACTCATGTCGGTCCTCCGTCCTCGTCATCCAGCCGCCACCCGCAGCGTCCTTCAGGTCGTCGGTCCAGCGGGCACGAGGTCAGCCTACACTACGCTTTGCTGCACGTGGTCTCCATTCTAAAGCCTTTCGGCCCCGACGGCCATCATGTCGGCGACAAATATGGCCTGCCCACTGCCACTTCAACTTACTTAACCAGTAGAATTTCATCGTGCCAAGATCTTGACTAAACTTAAAGTGTGTTGACTAATATTATTTAGATGTAGTTATTATAATATATATATTACAATAGTAATATGGGTATCGTTGGAAAGCTATAAAGTGGGGCAACAAACTACAGTGCAGCTTTGGAAAGATTTTGGTGAGTAGTGACAACACGAACCCGAGTACTCCAGGGGACGACATCATCTCGTCCCCGCCTTGGCTTGCCTTCATTGCTCGTCCAGAGTGGAGCGTTAGAGCTATATGCTCGAAAGCGTGGAAGTGCTCAATCTGCGGAATAACGGGGAAACCCGCTCCGAGTCGCGCTACTCATGACTCGCGATGGTGAAACCATTGTAAAAATGGGTGTCCCGTAGGGCTCCATATTAGGGCTTTTATTGTTCTTAATATACTTAAATAACCTTCCTTATTTAGTTAAAGACTTATCTGAGACAGTGCTATTCGCAGACGACACGTCACTTATTTTTCAAGTTAATAGACATAAATAAATCCTTGATGACGCGCTATCTATGATTCTTCATTGGTTTACACCAAATAATTTAGTAATTTAATGGAAAAAAGACAAAATGTATAAAATTCACATTACCAAACGTAATTCAAGTAGATGCTCATCTACTTTTGCAGGGGTCGAAGTTAGAGTTAGTCAACAAAATAAAGTTTTTAGGCATTACTATAGACTCTCGTCTTCAGTGGGGTCCCCACATAGAAGGCCTTTGTGGTAGACTTAGTTCAGCCGCATACGCTGTTAGCCGAATGAAGCAAATTACTGATGGGGAGTTGGTGTACTTTAGTTATTTTCACAGCATTATGTCGTATGGTGTGTTGCTGTGGGGTAGAGCCGCGGATATACATGCAGTCTTTGTTTTGCAGAAGAGAGCAATTCGAGCTATTTATAATATAACTAGCTTTTGCCCGCGGCTCCGCCCGCGTGTTATTCGGTTTAACGACATGCTTTTTTTTCGGGATATAAAGTAGCCTACGTGTTGAGTTAAGGTATAATCTACATACATTCTAAATTTCATCCAAATCTATCCAGCCGTTTCAGTGTGAAAGAGTAACAAACATACACACAGACACACTTTCGCATTTATAATATTAGTGTGATAGAATATGAAGCACCGAGATTCATTACGAGAAAAATTCAAAGAAATAAATATTTTTACGGTTTCTTGTGAATTTATTTACCAAGTTATTAAATAGATGAAGTTGATGCTCGTGATTGTTGGCACTTGGTGGAACTTTTGAAACATTTTTGTTTGCTAAACACTTGTACTTGTCCACTTATTTATATTATTTCCCTTACCTTAAGGTTAAACCTTTGATAATGCTTTAACAGCGAAACCGGTAAGGGAAATTAATATAAATAAGTGGACAAGTACAAGTGTTTATCAAACAAAAATGTATTAAATATATCAGAAAAAATATCGATACTTTCCCGAGGCTCGGTGAGCATCACTCTATAGAAACTAGGAAGAAACATAAACTGGCTTTTCCAAAACTCAGACTAGCACCTCTTTTCTAGGGCATGGTTTTAGATTTTACAACAAACTTCCAAAGGAGGTCCTTAGTTTTCCAGAAATAAGTTTAAATTATATATTAAGCAGGGACTTTTGAGAAAACCATATTATAAAATCAATGACTACCTATTTATTTGGACGATAGTGACGCGTGGTGTCATGTTAGTTTAGTTTATTTTCTAACTGATTTATGATATGTCCTTGTCAAATAGTCTGTTTTTATGTAGACTAATATTATTATTATATTGTTTTTTTTATTATTTTGACATTTCTTATTACACATCGACATGAAAAATTTACAACTTGACGTTTATTAATTGATAATTTGACTGTAAAAGTGTTTATATGAGACAGGTAGATGATGTTTTGCTTAGTATTTTAACCTTCTACCTAATTAGACTAAGATATATATTTTTTTCTTCATGACATAATTTCAGATATCTCAATGATATATATCGTTCCGTAGTTCCAGAGATTACACGCGTTAATGTTATAACAACTATGCCCGTCCCAATTAATCATTATTTATTTATTTATTAATCAAAAATTTGCACAGCATTACAAAAGAATCCAATTCGCTGTACAATTAAAAAGTTAAAAGAAAGTTAACTAATCTACATAAATTATTGACATGCACATAAAATCATTGAGAAAAATAATAACAAAATTAACAAAAATAAAAATACACATTATGGTGTAAGGCTTAGAATCTAAGGACATCGTCATTGAGGCTTCACTCTCACAAAACTTCAAACATTCCCTCACCACATCCGTCATTCTGTCAGAGAAAAGATCACATAGTGGTTCTGATACCAAGAGCGCGTTGAGTTTCAGGGGTGCACGCATCAGTGGGGACTCCCTCCGCGCCACGGAGCAAGAGGAGGACGTTGCCAAGAGCTTGTGTGAGGGGGCACGGAGATTTGACAGACCTGAGTTACAAGCTCAGGGCAGTCAGAATTTCCGCGAAGTAGGCAGCATGCAGTCACCATCAACTCACATGCTTAAAGAATTTTAAGCCTATGTCTTAGAGAAGAGTAAGAGAATCCACAAGTTTTCGTTTCTGTAAAGGTAAAAAAATTAAAAATCTATGGAGATATCTTTTTATTCTTATTCCCAAAAGAGTTTTAATTTTTTTATTTATTCTTTAGTTCCAGAGATATGTTGAAAAAAATACAAATTTTAACGACATGGGCTGTATGTATAGCTAGATTTCCCTATCAATAAATAAAAATACTAGCTGTCAATGCTCTATGGTCATGTCATGCCATTCCGTTTTTTTTAATACAATCAAAGTAGTTACTGGCATTGGTACGAAAGTCATTATGCCTACAAGGCTTTTGTTGAAAAGTCAAAGTATAAAAAAATCATTTAAGTATGTAAAATTCCAAATTTTGGGCAAGGGATATATACAAGTCCCTTAGCTTTTTACCTACTTTCTAAATATCTAATGAAATTAAGGGGTTAGTGTTTTGAAAAGTTATGGATTATCAAAACCGGTTCGGTGCTTCTAAAGATTACCCGCGTGAATGTAACAACGGTTGTGCCTCTAATAAACCGTCCGCCAGTGCCCCAAGAGTCCCGCAAACTATAACATTTCCAAGTAAAGAGTGAAAACATACAGCATTTAAAAAATGAGGTCCGTAGTTTCAGAGATTACCCATTCCATACAAAGAAATAAATATTACCAAATTTAATTTTGGATGATGTACATCATATTAACTTTTTGCGATGTCCTGAACGCCAGATACGTTACTTCTAGGTAAATTAGAGCTTTTGGGTATCAGAGGTGCAGCATTATCGTGGTTCCGTAGCTATCTTTCCCATAGAAAACAGCTCGTTAAACTGGGGTCGTACAAGAGTGATACTCAACAGGTTAAATTTGGCGTTCCTCAGGGAAGTATATTGGGCCCCACCTTATTCATCATATACATGAATGATCTTCATAACCTTGAAATAAGAGGAGCTGAGACCATTTGTTACGCTGACGATACCGTTATTCTGTTCCATGGTAAAAGTTGGAAAAATACCTTTAGGTCAGCTGAGGTGGGAATGGCTTCCGTATACCAGTGGCTGCAAAATAATTTACTTACCCTGAATAGCAATAAAACCAAGTACGAATGTTTTCATAAAACAGCTGCCTCCGAGCCTCCAATACACGACGGAATCAAAATACATTGCTGCAAAAACTTGAACTATGACCATCCGTGCGACTGTGCCATAATTCAACGAACAACCAGTCTCAAGTATCTTGGAGTGGTGGTGGATGAAAAGCTCAATTTTAGGGAGCACATTATGCAACTGTCTAAAAGGGTCCGTAAAATAATTGGCATTATGAAAAAGTTACGAAATGCAGCTAGCCTCCAGATACTTAAATTAGTGTACACTGCTCTTTGCCAATCTCTTTTGTCTTACTGTATTTCGGTTTGGGGTAGCGCCTGCAAGACATTCATGATCGTCATCGAATGAGCACAACGTTCTGTGTTGAAGGTTATGATGAAAAAACCTTATCGTTTTCCCACGAAAGATTTGTACACAAACGCTCAGGTACTTACCGTACGACAATTATTCATTCATAAAATTTGTATAAATACCCATCGAAATATTATCAGTTCAGCTGAGTATAACAACTTATTGAATAAACGAGTGTTTAGAGTACATCCTCCTAAAACCAATACAGCTTTTGCTAGCAGGTTTGGCACATTTATTAGTTATCGAATTTACAATAACATACTCAAGTTTTGTGACATTAAGGCATGTTCTGTTAATGAAGCTAAAATCAAGGTGGCAAACTGGCTTAAAACTGTTAATTATGAGGACACTGAAAAATTACTACTTTCATTCGCTGTCAATAAATTTATAATTAACTAGATGTTAAATACTACAAATGTTTGTTTGGCATGTTCTTTTAATTAAGTATATAATCTTGGTTTCAATGTATTCCTTTTTTCTCTCTGTGTTAGGTATTTAATTTAATTTTGTACTAACTTTATTTCTTTTTTCTTGTAAATTTCACTTTGTTTTAGAATAATTCTGTTTTATATATAACAAATTACACTATTTTCTACACAAAAAATTTCTGGTACCCCAAGTTACTAGCCTAGCTGAGTTTGGGGACCCCTGGTAAATTTGTATTATAACTATGTGCAGTGTATTTAAAAAAAAAAAAAAAGATCAAGGAACTTTCATCTTTAAACCTTTGTATTAACGTGCAAGCAACCTGACCAGCAGCCCCCCGCTGAAGCTACATGGCAGATCTGATCACTCCTGATGTTACTCTGACCCCCTGCGGCACACCCGACACGACAGTACGTCTAGACTACTCAGTTCTAACTTTATTCATACCTAGCCTTTGCCACGGCTCCGTCCACGTGTTTTCAATCTCTGCCCCGTTATCGGCTTGGGCGTTATTTTAGGAACACTCATTATAGCGTATGTGTTGACCAGGGTCACTACGATTATAACAAAAAAGAGCGCATCCGAATCCGTTGAGAGGTTTTCGAGTTAAAACGGAACGTGTACCGGGTGTAAATAGAGTGTGACCATTAAATGAAACCACATATTCTACCGAGCCTACTGAACCACTTCTCCCAAGAGTCATACCCGTACACCCTTAGTTTAGGAAATAATTGAGTTCCAAACAAAAACGCGTGAACCTTGACGCACCGATATAAGGGCGAGTTTAGAGAGAGTGTCGTCCGTGAAACCTCCAGCTGTTTGAGGTCAACGCTCTCTCTAACCTCGCCTAGGGTGTCCGCGAGTATGACTCTTGGGAAAAGTGGTTCAGTAGGGTCCGTAGAATATGTGGTTTCATTTAATGGTAGCAGTCTATTTACACCCGGTATATACGTACAGCCAGGAACACAGATCCGTGCGGTCTATAATGCCTGAATGCAGTTTCAGGTGTGACTAAGAATCTTGCCATTGCAATCTTAACCCGATGCACTAGGATGCATTGCACTCAAAATGCACTTGAATTTTTTCACTACAAACGGTGGTTGCGAGCCTCCGGGCTTGCTCCTGGATAAGTTCTAGACATAAATCTCTGCAAAAGACTTGCAGGTGTTGCACAAAAGTAAGAAAATCACAGCTGCATAGCCCATGAAGCCCACGGCGCAAAACTTAGACTTCTAGTAACGTAACGTCGATCCTAGGCTAACTAGGCTTTCTTAATCTAGAAACGTTCGTGACGAATGTAGAGATCATGTCACGTTTTTTTTTGTATGTGTATGTGTGTGTGTGTGTGTGTGTGTCTAGTTAGTGTACGAACATTTTATGAACATTTTATTTATTTACATTATAAAGCTGTGTGTCATCCGTCACCGTCTTGCCCGCCGGACTCTCAGACGGCGAAAGCAGCAGCAAATATGTTAGCGAAAAGCGTTTTCATACTTTAGTTTTGTTTTGTGGCCGTAGCAACGAAATTAACCCAAATACTTTATCTTGGGTTTTTCATAATAACTCCACGGGTGTGTTAGCACCTCATTTAGCGATTCACAAAGTGCTTTTCCTCGTTATAAACGACCCGTCGTAAAATGAAACGATCGATAAAAGTCGCCTGAATATATGTGGCAAATACATGCAATGTCGTAACGGGGAATTCCAGTGAATTTCAGCCAAGGTTGCGGCAAGTACCGTGGGCGTGGAATCACATAAACAAAAATTATGTGCGGCGCGCCCGAAGTGTCGCTACGGGGGCGCCCCGCAAATATGTGCAATATACATGCAATGTCTTAATGGGAAACCCCAGTAAATTTCAGCGGAATGTGGGCGTGTAATGATATAATTAGAAATTATGACTGCGACACTACGGCGCCCGTAGGCGAGTCTACGGGCGCGTCGCAGGCGAGCACCCGCTGTGTAACGTTCGACAGCACTTTCGTATGTTGCGACGTATTCGCTGATGGGCTCCAAGCCGCTGTCGATAAGCCTGAGTAAAATACATGATTTTTTCTTCAAAGATAGCACAGTCGCCGCACCTGATTCCATTGTGTGACCGGGAGCTCCATGCAGCGTTGGAGAGTCACCTGCACCGCGGTTTTATCGGTAGCTCGATGGTGCGACAACTCCGACACGAAGTCTTTTAAGATTATATGTAACGTAACGTCGTTCGTAAGCTCACCTGCTCGTAGACCTTTGCTACAGACATTCCTTAATCTTGAAACGTTCGTGACGAATGTAGAGATCATACCACGTTTGTATGTGTATATGTGTATGTATGTCTATAGTTATCGTACACGTACACGTATGTTGCATAGGTAAGATAGTATGACGTGAACATGTCTTTACTACGTTTACTACGACCGTCGTCATGTAGCAGTCAGCATGTCAGCAATGATAGTATAACGTTAGGGTGCCGGAGCAGCAAGCGCAAGTACGAACGTCTGATATATGCACTCTGTATCAATGCGCCGCAACGCTCGAGACACATCGATGGTGTAATGTTGCATAAACATTATTTACATTATGAAAGCTGTGTGTTATCCGTCACCGTTCTGCTCGGACCCTCGGACGGCGAGATGTTTCGCTATGTTAGCGAAAAGCGTTGTCAAACTTTACTTTTGTGTAGCAACCAAATAATCCCAAATACCTTATCTTCGGTTTTATAAAAACTAGCACGGGTTCGTTGCTACGTCATTTCGTGATTCCCGAAGTATTTTTCCTTTGTTAGCCAAACGATTAAACCCATAGGTATAGGTCAAATAATTATTTGACTTATCGACCCGTTGTAATGAGGATAACGATCACTAAAAGGTATGTCGCTAGGCATGACCATGTGTGGCAAAGCCGAATGATGTCATTGGGAATTCAACTGAATTTCAGCCAAGTTTGCGTCATGTGTGTAGTTAATTAAACATTATCGCCGCGCCCCGTTGCTATAACCTTTGAAAACAAAATCAGGGCAGGACTTTTGTATGTTGCGACGTGTTCGCTGATGGGCGCCAAGCCGCTGTCGATAAGCCTGAGTAAAATACATGGTTTTTTCTTCAAAGATAGCACAGTCGCTGCACCTCATTCCATTGTGTGACCGCGAGCTCCATGCAGCGTTGGAGAGTCACGTGCACCGCGGTTTTATCGGTAGCTCGGTGGTACGTACGGCCAAGACGGAGTTACACCTGGTCGGCGTGCAAGTTAATCTTGTACGGAGTTTGAAAAAGTTAGCATGTCAAAACGTATGCACGTTGTATTAGGTACATTAGGTACAAACCCAACTTTAGTATAAAAACAAACGGTATGATAACATTTATTTAATTATGGCATAAAAATATGGTGAAATTCCGTTGACGTCAGGGTTTCAGACAAACCGCAGAAATAGTTGCCTATTATTACAATATTATCGGCATTATTTCTGATGGGTGACGCAAAAGTATAAACCGCTCGCGATTTAACCACAATTATTTATTAATTTTATTTCAGGATTAATGCCTGAATGCCTAATCAATTTTCCTTACATTGCGTCATTGGATCGTTCATTTTGCGGCCGCTGATATCAGCAGGCTACTATATAAGGTCCCCAAATCTTCCTTGATATTCATAAACCCACCGACAGCCACTGAGTGAACAAGTTCGCCCACAGGAACACTGTGACCCGTGACTCGTGACCCTCCGTGCTCTATGTAAGTATTGAAGATTTTAATTATTTATTTTGTGCATTTTTATACTTCTCCTGTGCCTTCTTTCCAGGGATAAAGCGCCTGTTTTATGACTGAATTCAATATTTTATTTCTTTTCATTCGCAGCTCCTGAATCAAAATGCTGCCAAACAGTCTGCTGGTGCTGATGGCGGTGTGCATGCTGGTCACGGCGAGGCCTGAATCAAAGCTGGAGCTGCCCAACCATCAAAAAGCTGTGAGTATCGAATTTCTACAAACTCCTATCAACGACCCATTCAAGTTTCTTATTACCGTTGCAATTACTAAGCAAAGAGTTTGTCCTATGCCCCGACTCTCAGAACGTCTTGTAAGCTTCAACGAAATTAATGTTAATTTTTCTATTTACAGATGACCGATCCCACCAGGTCCCGCCGGAGTGCCGAAGGACCACCAGAGTCGCACGTCGTCAAGAAGTCCGGGGTGCTGGGGACCCGCATCGGATGGCGTGAGGGCCCAGACCCCAACACATACTGGGCCTTTTAGGGGAATAATACGCTTATTTGTTTTTTTATACTTTTTAAAATAAAAGTTATTGTACAATATTTCCTGGTATTATTGACGTAGATAAGCTGACGTGACACCGCGTCCAGTAGGTATCCCAACTGTTGTATATACCTGGCTGCGAGCTTAGGTTACCATCGGTCTGCTAGGCTACATGCACATGTAATGTGCATCGGACCGATGTGCAGATATAGACGTCACGCTGCAACTTGTGCAACAGATACTGCACTCTAATAGGTCGAGCATAACGGCTTGGGAGTTAGCACCATTGCATGATAGAACTGTGTCTCCTGAGTTCAAAAATACCACTCCCCGCTCCCCCCGACCCTTAACTTTGGAGTTATAGGCCGTACGGACTTGTGTCATTGGGTGTACATACGAGTACATAAAGAAAAAATCTGCAAAATTGTGGTTTTGTCCTCGTACAATACTACTATAATCTATCTAAATAACCCATTTCATTTGAAAATTCGCAAAAATATTCTATGTACAGAAAATACGACGTTTTTACTAAATTATTATTAGTATAGATTTGAATAAAAATTAATTATTTAAATAATATTCAATGTACAGACAGACACGGCTTTTTCACTACTTTATTGTATAGATAACGACATGAATTCCCAAAAACTCTTCCGAGTATGTACTGTGAAATGCGAGTAAATACTCGTACACCCACGTTTCACAAAAGATTATTACGTCCCAGCGTAGTGGTGAGTCCTATCGCCGCACTTCGGACACAAATTGGACCCAAACCGAACACAAACGCGCCCCTAGAGGATTTGAACCCGTTACCTCCAGTTTACCGGTCTAGATGTTCAAACCACTAGACCACAGTTCTGTTCAGATGTCCTCACATCCAGATTGATTTTGTTCTGCGTTTCTGTACTGCAATAATAGTACAGGTTGATAAACTTTTAACAAAAAAATAATAACCGACTTCAAATATTATAGCAGACATTCACTAAAAAGCTTAAAATAATTACATACTGACCGATGGTACCAAAATAACACTTTTGCCGACTTCTTTCTTCCTGAAACACATGTCCTTTTGAAGTCAGCGCTCTCATATTGGTTTTTGTGTTCTATACTATAGATAGGGAATGCGCCGACTTCTATTTGCCAGGTTATCAAAAAAATAATAATCAAAAGTGTTTATTGTGATAACCAAATATTTTCTTAATTACAATTACCGCTGGAGCCTTCTTTTTAAGTATAAGTTACCTGTAACAGAAGACACCGCTCCTTCAGTCCTCAGCTTTGGTTTTAAAATACTGTTTCAAATAATTTACAAAAATTGATTTTAGTACATAATAAAAGTATAATAAAAGAGAAATAACATGCAGCATGCGTCAGTGGGAGAGGGTGTGTGTGTGTGTGTGTGTGTGTTTCTCTGTATATTATATTAAATATATAAATAAAAGTTTATCTACATTAATTTTATTTCTAAGTAATTTGGTAAATTAGGTTTTCAGTCTCATCATAGCTCTTTGTTTTTAATAATAATGTTGTTTGCTTTTTGCAATGAAAATTATTTTTTGTACATAAATCTAGACTTCTGTTAAGCTGACTGATAGTTAAATTGTCTGCGTACAAAAGTAGATTTGTAAAATGGAAGTTTAATAATGTTGCCTCTTTTTCTCTTTTTTGAAAAATGTTCTTTACCGTACTTCTAACAATATTAAATTTTTAGATACGAGTTTTGTTATTTAAATGTTAAATTTCATAGTCTTGCTTTAATTTACGATACTTCCAAGAATTTGGTTCTAATGCTTTCGATTGGTATCATAAAAATACAGGATGTTTTTTTACACATTTGTCCATTTCGACTCCCGGTTCATGCAGGTGATTTTTTTCATTAGTTTTTCTTTATTTAAAAAATAAAATTAAGGTTTCTTCAAGTACAATTTCCTATCTTCAATATTCTTGGCACTTTCCCTCGAGGGGGCATTCGTTTGATTCATCCTGTATATTTCGTTGCATACAGGGATGGTTATAATAAAGATGCGTAGCCTTCTAAGGGTTTACCGCGTGCTAGTTGCTTGCTCCACATTCCGAACCACTTGTTAAAAACAAAATGACACCAGTCACATAGAACAATGTGATAATCTCTCTGTCACGTCGATATCAATCACATTCTCTCTCGCAGACGTATGTTAGCTTTTATTCACTGACAATAGAAGCTGTAGTTGAGTGCACGTTTCTTATTGTCTTGATGCAGTTTTTACATTATAACACGTACGAGTGACATTGATCTAGATAACAGAAGAGCGTGTGAATTTGAAGAAAGGAAGCCAGAAAACAACGATTTTGTGAAACAAAAGTTAACACCTAATTTCGAGAAACCCTTTCGTGATGCAACTGTTTAGGGTTTGGTAACCCAACCGTTTTTCGTAAACGGGACCATTTCTAAGCGTCCGCTGTCTGTCTGTTTGTCCGTCTGTCACGGGGTCTACAGCTTCAGCCGTAATAGGTGGACAGTGAAACTTTTTACGGAATATGTGTTACTATGGCCTTTATCACTAAAAATAATAAAATATTCAGGAAATTAAAATTCAAGAAACCTCGAGAAAGTTGTTTTTTTTGCGTTAGTTGTTTCGGCTCTTACTGACTTACTATACCTAAATTTTGTATGAGCTTATTCTATTTCTTTGTTACTTTCGCGTGTGCGTTTGTTGAAAAAATTGTTCAGTAGATACCAGTCCATTCAAACTACGTGCCACAGCCAAATTCATTCTGGAGACTGGCTAAGTAATCTGCGATACGGCCAAAAGTCTCTTTCTGCAAAAAGTAAGTAAATTTTTCATGCAACCATTTAAATCTGCCTTTCCAATTCCTGAGAAACATTTCCCGGAATAAAGTCATTACAGTCTTGTCCAATTTAAACTCTTTAAACAATACCACCACAGTATTATTTTCAACAGCACACATTGATGTGATGTGTTACTTTAATTTTGTTCCTGGGCGGGTATTCTGGCATCATTTCTCACTCGCAATATCAGTCATTGGACTTTTCATACAATAAGTATTAGTTTTATATTTTTTGTGATATTATTTGATTTTAAAATGACATGTAAACAAATATTGATCTACTGTTATCTGAATAAAATGAAATTTATTCATTATATTAAAGAAAAATTCAACGGTCTAGGTAAGTACCTCGGTGGCGCAGTCGGCTACGCGCTTGTCTTGATATCAAGAGGTCGCAGGTTTGAATCCTGGCCCGAGGAATTTTTTCAAATCCTTGTCTTTACATTTGTTTCTAATTTATCTTTTCCAGTTTGTAATGCACTCTAATAATAATGTTTAGAGTATTCCAAAGCGATGGATTTCGCAATAAAAACATAATGTAATTAATTTTGACAATTTACCTTCGACATTAAATTTATTTTTAGCTGAAAGTAAGTGTTTGGGCGTTATACCTAGTCATTTTTTGTTATTTACAAATCATTCCACCCAATGACTGAACATCAATAAATGACCACTTCAAAATGTGAGCAATAGGTTTAAAATTAAGAAAATCGATACAAATTTCTTTCATTTCAACAGAAATGGGTATATAATATCTCGTATACAGTGTAACCATATTGCATAAACAAATTATTCATTAATTCATTCGTGTGTCAGAATAGCACCCTGAAGGTATAATTTTGGTGAACATTTTGCCTCCAATATGATTGCCTCGTCGACGATGACGGTGATGCGAGATATTCAAATAATTGTATTGTTTCTCTGCTTACACTGATTGGAAGGTTTATCCGTTCATTTATTTTTATTGTTTTCTGGAATTGTTAATTTGTTCTGTACAAGGTTTCTCAGAAAAAGAGAATTACAATACCTACATATCTATGTACAACTTCACGTTTAAAATATACAGAATGTTGAATGGCGTGCACTTTGGTCGCAGGGGTGTGTTACTATGCACAATGCTTCATTTAATAAACTAGGTACGTAAAAAATAAAACTAAATGTACACGGCTTAAAATTATTCCACTATTACAATGTGAAATTAAAAAAAGTGGAATTTTGTGTTCACCCACATCTTAACAATCGAAAATTGCATAACATAAAATTTCCCAAAATCATTGTTTTTATCTATTTTGAATGAAAAAACCGTGTGTCATTCATCAAAATGAGCCAAAATCATGCAAAAAATATGTATATTTTTAAATAGATGTTTTAGGGTTCCGTGCATCAAAATATTAAAAAACGGTGCCCTTACACGATTATGTGGCTGTCCGTCTGTCCGTTTGTCCAGACCCTTTTGTTTGGGCCCCGTTAGAGATATCAAGTTGAAACTATACTTCCTCAGAAGCCTGCGGCCCCATGGTGCTGTCAAAAAGAAACAGGCTTCTAACTCAACGAGACTAAAATATAATCTATATCATTAGATATATTAATTATCTAATGATAATAATAATTCTATGGTCAAGTACAGGTGTCTCGTACTGAATGGCTCAACATGAGTTGTTTGTTTGTATGAGATTCATGGCACCAAAACCAACTATCGCCGCTCCATCTCATCACTGAATCTCAAATTATCTTGTATTTCCTAAAATTGATGAGAATTTATTTATTTTAGTTTCTTATTTAATTTCTACTGTCACGTGATCGTTTTACTGTATATAGGTTTCAATGTTGAATTTTGCATATGAATGGCGTACCAGCCGAAGCAAGCTGACCGAACACTATGAGATTTGAACCCGCGACCTACGGCTTAGTAACTAGTCGAGATGTTCTAAGTCCTAGACCACAAAATCGTATAGGTTACCTAGTAATAAAGTAGTAAAAAGGTCGTGTCTGTACATTGAATATTTTCGCGAAATTTTAAATAAAATGGTACTGTACTGAGGCCGAAACCACAATTTTTATTATTGTTGTCTGTCTGTTTGTATGTTCCGTTTTAACTTGATAACCACTGAACGGATTTGGATGCAGTTTTTTTTATTATCATCGTCGTGAGCCTAGTCAACACATAGGCTTTAAGAGTGTTAATAAAATAACGCCCAAGCCGAAAACGGGGCAAAGATTGAATAAACTCGGGCGGAGCCCCGGGCAAGGGCTGGTAGATAACACGATTGTTTGTTGTTTTACAAAACGTATTCCGACTCTATGGTACGAAGATAATCTAAAAACAAAACCGCGGTATATTAAGGCGTGTCCACACGAGCTGATCTAAATCTCACAATTACAAGGTGAACTGTAATGTAACGAGGTGATTTATGAGCACGCGTGTTGTTTGCGTAACGTGCCGATAAATAATAATGGCTGCGGGTCAATTGATTCCTGTAACGTATTGATTAGATCCGTTTCTACAGCGGTAGTAAGTTCTGTAAGGCCTGTAGTCGGCGGCTTGAAGTCAGTCGCGCACGGGGTCGCTATGCTTGCTATTTCATTCATCGGAACCCTAAAAACATTAAGGTACATAAAAAATGACCCCCCTTAAGATCTTGGCGACATCAATCATCTTACCAATGAACCTCGGTGAAAAGTTACCGGTTGATAAGTTACCCTTAGCGCCATCTATTACTTCGGTAAAAGCTGTCAAACAAGTCATCTCGGATAGCGCTACTATTGTATGGGGACCTTGGATTTATTTTATAATTTTTATTTTTATTATTTATCGTGATATAGGTGATAGTAACACGTATTATGTGAAAATTTCAATTTTCTAACTATTACGCTTTGAGCTATAGACCCTTGTAACAGACGGACAGACAGACAAACGACAGCGGAGGCTTGGTAATAAAAAACCCTAAAAATAAAGTCACAGAGACACATGCGTGAATGGAATTCGTAGAAATTTGTCAAAAGTAAAGACTATTGCCACTTTACCTCTTGTGCGATATTTTCCCCCGTTATCTGATTGGTCGACTCACGACCTCGCTGCCATCGTCCGACCAATCAGAGAACAAACAGTGAACGTAAGGTTAATTGATCATGATCACATGTGAA
This sequence comes from Ypsolopha scabrella, assembly GCA_910592155.1. Lineage (NCBI taxonomy): Eukaryota > Metazoa > Arthropoda > Insecta > Lepidoptera > Ypsolophidae > Ypsolopha > Ypsolopha scabrella. Next base: position 21,107,700 of record OU342983.1, read on the forward strand.
ACGAAGGAGTGGAGGTTAATAGTAATGAAGTAATTCATATGAAGGGACCGTTTATGCAAGCTGAAGGGTATAATTACAAGGTATTATAATGGCAACGCTTACGTTATAATTATAATAGTAATGCCTGAGATCAGTAAGTAGAACGCTGATCTACCGATATTGATCAAGGCACCCTTCCACGGGCTAATATTTTGCAAGGGCTTCCCATTCAATTGACTATTCAAATATTTTCACTTTATAGTTTAGACGGACTACTGTTTTGAACTGAAAAACACAGCCTTCAGTTTGCAATTTGTTCGATGCAGTAAATTTTTCTCTGTCACGTTTCGGGCTATCGTCTTGGAAAAGGGTTCGTTTATAACATGTTCTTTTTTCAGAACCCTATCTATTGTAGTATGTGAGTTCTAGTGTTTTAAAATCTATATTTTTCCTATCTATGTCGTCTTATCACTACTTATCTACGTACCCTTGTATCTGGTAGCCCTTATTCATAAGGGAAACTCTTTCATTGGATGGAGCTTACCCTTTTGTTGAAGAGGTTCCATTTTATCACCAAGTTTTCAAGATACAGTTGAAGTAAAGGTGTATAAGGTGAATTTAGTTTACATAGCCAAATTCGCACTGGAGACTCGGTAAATGGTCAGGACCAAGGTTGAATGACCCTTTCTGTGAAATACGCAACGTTTCTGTGAAGGACGCCTGCCACTTCGTCCGCATAGCTTCGGGATATAAACAATCCATTTACCCGTCGGAAACTCATTGCTGATACTAAAGCTTAAACTCCGTTTTACGCCTTCAAAAAATCTTTTTCTTGTAGAGGTGCATGCACAATACCCCAAAATATAAGAATTGAATCTATTGTGTCTACAACACAGATCTGCATTTAAGAATGCACTGAAAAAAATTATCTTCCAAAAATAGAAGACCAATATATCCCTTTTGACTCAGAAGGAAAAATTTCATTCTATTTAGATGGATTTTGGTGGGTAATTTTTGGAGGGAATATTCATGTAGAAGATTATCCAATCATCATGCAACATTTCCTTAGCTAATTTTCGTCTGTTTTAGTTGAAAATCCAAGAAATCCTTCTGAATTCTGACAGAAAAATTGCAGTTTTCTGAATTGGTGAGTAATTGTTAGACGGAATATCAATGTAGAAGATTATTCCATCTTCGTGCAATCCTTCTAATAAATTACCTTCGGTTATTTTCGTCTGTTTTAGTTAAAAATCCAAGAAATCCTAATATGTATAAGTTCAAAGTTTCATGTTTCTTTCTTTAGAGGTTTTTAGTTTGTATGTTGTCTTTCAGTCAGTCAGTGACGCATGTGCGGTGTAATTATGGCGCAAAGGCCGACCCATTACTATATGTGTGCGACGACAGCGAAACAAAACGGAGCGAGGATATGCGTTCGAGCGAAGCGGAGCGAAACAGTGCCAGTGTCAATGCCCTCAGTTTTGACAGAAAATCTTTTTTTATGATCGCGCAATGGGAATGTGTTTTCGCAATAATTAGGTTTTTCACGAAAAAGCAGTTTATATTTACATGAATAGATAGATAAGCAAACCGAGCCCACGTTCCCAGGACAACTGGTCGCGTGGCGTGGGTGGACTGCTGGTGGGACCAGTCTCCGGTTATTAATTCAGCTTCATATCGCAGTAAAGTGAATTAATCTGGAGACCAGGATGTATCTATAAGTGGATAGACGCCTGCGTGGGGTTACTCTAGTTGACTGAAAGTTCCCTTTTTTATTTTACATGTAATGGCCTCCGCTTGGCCACTCACTATGTGAAGCGGCGATGAGGTTTAGAATGAAAAGTGCCTGGATGAGTACCAGCAGGCGAGCTGTTAATCAATCTATAGTTTTTGATTTCATACTTCATGATATGCCCAATTACGATATCTACATAAAATCGCGAAGAGACTGGTTTTCACTTTACAGCTTATCACTAATCAGAAAACTAGGGTACAATTAAAACAATATCCGTTTCCTCTTACTTTCATTAGTAAAGAGTGTTTCCTAGTTTAATTTTAGTTTTATAGCACTTGCAAGTTTTTAAATAAATTAACTTCAGTGTAACCAACAGACGTAGAGTAGCCCCTGCAGGTAGCTGCAGTGATCTGGTCGGACGGCTACCGTGCGGGGTTTTAGCTTATCTGGATATTTTGTAAACAAGTTTCTGCATACAGCTGTTAACTGAACAACGGTGATGTCAGTAAATGAATATGGTCACAGATGGTGCAGTTCAGTAATTAAGTAGCATTCTCGGGACGTAGACGGGGAGACTGGAATAACGCACCAAATGAAAAAAAATAGTACACACTTCAACCATAGACGCTGTGCCTCCGATAGTCATCGTTATGTGGTGGTAACTCTTTGGGTAATACCGAAGACTCTTTGGGTTCAGTTCAGTGCAGTACGGTGCACCAATAAGTTTTTAGAAATGGTTTCCCTAATGTTTGTACTTGTATGTTACCACTTGCTCAAAAGTGAAGAGAAATTTGAAAATGAGATAAGTTTACACTTGAAATACTTCTGATAACCCTTGATGAATGCATGTATTGATGATTTATGATTAACCCTCTTAATTCTAGTTCAAATTCAAATTCACGTATTCAAATAGTTTATTTTGTAAAATAGATAACTCAATAAAGTACATGTTTTTCAGGTCAAAGCTAATCTTTATAAAAACATTATTGCCAAAACAATATTAAAGCAGTTCGCAGTTCAGATTCATCCTATACATTAAGTTTTCATATTTTTTCTACCTAGGTATATATCCAGTTAATTAACTAGGGTTTTCAGTTTCTGGGTAACGCTCTCAAAATGTTTTTTGGAAAGTCAAGAATGGATCTCAAATGAAGACGAAGTACTTTGGGACAAAGTAATGTTTAAACACATTTTTTGTTTGATAAGCACTTGTACTTGTCCACTTATTTATATTGATTCATATATTGTACGTAAACAACCAAACAAACCTTTGATAATGCTTTAACAGCGAAACCGGTAAGGGAAATTAATATAAATAAGTGGACAAGTACAAGTGTTTATCAAACAAAAAATGTTTCAAAAGTTCCACCAAGTGCCAACAATCACGAGCATCAACTCCATTTAAACACATTTCCAGAAAAAAACATCTTCCGAGATAAGCTATTTTCAAGGTGGAAAACACTAACTTCAGTTTTTGATCAACTGGTAGAGGTACCAGCTTATGTATTACGTATTAAACTTTCGAAGGTCTTCAGAGAGCAGCTTTCACATCCTCGAACTGCTTCTCCAGAACAGTCAAGACCGAGTCATTGGCTTAAGTTTTCTCTAGCTTTCTGCAGGGCATGTCACTGATATACAAATAAAATACGAGAGGGGCTAGTACAGATCCTTGGGTGATCCCGTTCTTGAGAAGTTGCAATCTGCTCTCTTCAGCACCTAACATAACCTTTGTGTATAGTAGTCCAAGCATTCATTTAGGTAACAATACAATTTTTAACAACAACAAAAAGTACTAAAAGCCCACATGTCGCGCCATATTCAGAAACGTCTTATAAAAGTATACTTATATCTGGAGCATTGCTCTACTTATGTAGATGTGAAATGTGGACCATGACAAAACGTGACAGGGAGAGATTGGAAGCCTTTGAAATGTGGTGTTGGTGAAAAATGGACAGAATTAGTTGGATGGAAGAGAAGAGCAACGAAGAGGTCCTACAGATTGTAAATGAAAAGCGAAAATTGATGAAGACTATAGATAATAATAATAGAAGGGGAAAGATGTTGGGACATCTGATACGACACGACAATTATATCAAAAACATCATTTAGGGAAAAGTGGAGGGGAAAAGAAAGAGAGGAAGGCCCAGGAGAACATTCATGGATCAAGTGAAAGAACAAGTAAATGTCGTGTCGTATCAAGAAGTGAAAGAGAAGGCGAAGTGAAGACGTGAATGGAGAAGACTCCACCGACAAGAGCACAGCTCTTAAATTGTGAATGAATGAATATTTTTTAAATAATAATAATGTATCATAAATCATGGAGTTTTTAGCAATTAGTATTTTGTAGCAATGATGACCTCAGCAACAACCAACAACAAAAATTTCTTTTTCATAATTCAATAGCAGGTTACAGATTTTCTCGACGAAATATTCTTGCTCTATATCAGAACTTGATCTAATACTCAAAGGCCCATTGACTCATATACTTATGCACCATAAATTAACTGTAAACGGCACATTGTGAGCTCGACATTTGAATCGTTCGGCGCACGCGCATATATACGTACGTACGTATCGAACGAATGATCTATGGATCACGAGTTATAGATCTATTGGATCACAATGGCGGTAATTCTTGTTACATTCGGCAGGAAGCTATTCAATTATAACATATCTGTTCGCAAACTGACGGAAAATTTATGGTCCCAAAACCAACTATCGCCGATCCATCTCATCACTGAATCTCCAGTATGAATTAGACTACACAAATCATCTTGTGTTTCCTAAAATTTGTAAGAATATATTTATTTAGTTTAGTATTTTATTCCAGTTTAATTATTTAAATAGGTAGCATTTTCCATCGCCTACTTCGCCTTAAGCACAAACGTATCCTTAGATAGTCGGAAATCGATAGTATATCTATGTTTTCGATGTTTAGCAACCAGTTGGCGACCGACTCAACGATACATAATCTAGGAGCAGGACAGGTCCTGATGATGAGGGGTCATGATTTCATCGAAGCTCGACCTGTACCTCCGTACCTACTCACACACGCAGGGCAGGCTGGTTGGTGAGCGCGATGCCGTAACACAACAAGATTTATATAATTGGGGATGAATAAACCACCATCTATTAGTCCAAGGCATGTGTGCTACCAAATTGTGCCTGTTTGAGAGCTGTCCCCCCCCAAATGATTTCGGGGGGTTTGCTAGAAAGATGGTAGTACCTCCACAGTCGATCTCGCCATCAGCTACTTCAAAATCTAGTATAAACACTGAAAAGGCAGATACTTCTTATAGAAATGTGTATGAGCATCCGGTTTCAGTTGAAAAGTAAAATCATCCACCGTTGAAGAACATATCGTCGTTCAATTCACGAAGGGGCGTATCTGATTTTTATCAATTTTACAGTGGAGCCATTTTTAACAAGATGTACCGTATTGATTTAATAACACATGAGTTAGCAGATGTTCTTTAAGCCCCGTCACACCCATAGGCATGAAGTTAAGATCAACCAATACGGTACATTTTGTTAAAAATGGTTCAACTGTAAAAAGGATGAAAATCAGATACGCCCCTTCTTGAATCGGACGACGATATGCTGAATAAATTGTTGATATACTGGAGAAGGGCCACATCAAAAGCACCCCAGCTGGAAGAGCTTGAATGACTCGACTTAAGCGGAAGAAATGTAGCAATAAGAGATCTTTTTGGTATATTAAATTTATCTGCCTCGTATGTACCTACACTTGACTACTAATTCGTACAAGGTTGTACGAATTGTCAGAAATTTCATTCCTTCATTGTACGAAAATCAATCTAGACACATAGTCAGGATCGTAGCAGATGGAAATCTATGGACTCTATCTACCGCTTTGGGAGACAGGCGTGAGTATGTAGGTATCAGTTTAAAAACATTTTAAAAAGGGAAGCCGGGAAAAAAAATTGCCTTACTCAGAAAAGCAACCAAGGAAAACATTTAAAAAAATGTACTTTGCAACTCCCTGTCAGGCAAGTGTATTATATTGTCGTATTGAGATTTATGGAAATGTTTGACAAAGCGAAGAGCACGGAATAAAGAACTGTATTATGGATGCCATTTCATAAACAAGCCGATGGGAATCGTGTTATATAGACCCTTCGCCAATGGTAGGTATGTACACAAACATCGCTCAAGACAACAAATAAAGAGGGATCTTTAATCTTGAAAATAAGATATTCTGAAAAAAATATCTTCAAAACTGGACATTAACAATTTAAACTACTCTATACTGGGTGTTAAGATGATATTGCGGATCCCAGTAACTGGCGATAGTATTCGTCCATACAAGCAACTATTTGTAAAACAATTTGAACTTACCTTCAAATCGCAAAAAACATATCAGCTGTTTCATAAAAAAGTTACATATCTAAAAATGAAACAAATGTTTTTTATCACGATTTCTCTATTTTTATCACGAAAATTTGTTAATTTGAACGAGTCCTATCGCTAGTTTCTTTCGTCTTAGCACTGTTCATAGTTTATGGGAAGATCATTCTGCAAAGAAGACCTTACCGATCGCGTAGCTACACTAATAAATTTTAAAGCAATAGAATCATTCAACCAGCTGAGTTCATTCATCATGGAGCCATGATATAATTGTAAACGCCGCCAGTCACGATGCGAAGATAAATGATCGTTCCGGGTAGTCATTAGTTTATACACTTTAAATTGTTTATTTGTATGGACCTGTAGCATTTGCATAGCAATTATGTATGGTCACACAATATACATCAGTATCTGATATATTATTGTGTACTTGGAAAACTTGGGCAGGTTGTCCTGTCCTACTAGTGAAAGTTTATTGATTTGTTACCTAAGATCTCGAAAACCATTTGATGTATTGACGTGAAACTTTCACTATCTTAAAGAATAGATCCTAGATTAACATATAGGCCACATTTTTAGCACTATGGCCTAAAGTATCGGAACTACCTGTTGCGGTACATGTTTGAGATTACATGACATAATATTTGCGAACGCGGCACGCTTGCGGTTTTGTAAGAGGTTCATTCGCGGTATCCGCTACCTGTATCTATCTATTACAATTGTTTTATTGTCCCTTATGACCTCAGTAACAGCCCCCTTAAAAGTTCACGTGGTCATCAAACTGAAACTCTGGCACAGTGTGGTAATAGTGTTTTGTTAATTCTTTATTCCAATTACAAGGGCTGCTATTTATGTATCCGGATCTGGCCAGATACATAACAATATCAAAATAGTAGTTTATGAAACTGGTACATAAAAAAGTTATTAAAAACACGTGTTTAAGAAACGAGCTCTAGGCGAGTTTTTTTTAATAGTAAACGAATGTTTTTATACCTAGTTATGTATAGTTTCATACATTACTCATGCCTACTAACCTGTTTTCATAATTTTTGTAAATTTATCGTTAGCCATTTGTGATTATTCTTGTTCTAAAAGTTTTCGTAATTTTTGTCGTTATTTCCAGAATGTCAGGTGAAGTCAAATATCATCACCATCCCTGCTGTCAGTAATTTTAGGGCAAAATAATTCTTTTGACCCATAAAACCACAGTAAGTAATAAATAAATTTCCTCGAAAACTATGGCGTAGCAACAAACAGTTCATCCAGTGATGAATCTTGGATATGCGTATGATCCTGAAACTAAACAACAATCAACGGCTTGGGTGTTCCAAGATGAGCCGAAACCAACAAAAGTCATTTGTTCAAAAAGCACTTTGAAGCAAATGGTTGCTTTTTATGTATGAATGGACATGTGGTTACAGTACTACTAGAGGATCGTAAAACGGTTAATTCTGAATGGTACACGACCATTTTTTTGCCAGAAGTAAGAAAGAAAATAAGAAAGAGCAAGCGACAACGTATAGAATCCTTCTTCATCATGACAATGCTAGCTGCCTCACATCGGCTGAAACAACCCAAAGTAGCCCAACCTTAATATTTTTTGGATGTATTTCCCGTATTTATTTATCAACTTGTTTGTTCGTTGAATCATTTATATATAATATTTTACTCCTAGATTTCTCTATTTTATGCAGGTGTATAATTACATTTTAGTAGCCCAACCTGAATATTTTTGTTGTATGTATTTCCCTTATTAGTATATTTTTTTATATTCTAAAGATAATGTATTGTAAAGATTAACTTTGACTTGTAGAAAGTGTACGTTATGTATCTATTTTACAAAATAAATATTTTGATTTTGATTAATAACTTGGTATTTGGAAGGTCAAAAGATCGAATTAACGGATCATCCGCCGTACAGCCCTGACTTGGCCCCCAACGACTTCTATTTATTCCCAACCCTGAATAATAAATTACGTGGTCAACGTTTTTCGAGCCGTGAAGAGGCCGTTGATGCGTTCAAAATGCACGTTTTGGAGATACCTCAATCCGAATGGAAAATTGCTACGATAATTGGTTCCAACGTATGCAAAAGTGCATCGATCATCATGGCAAATACTTTGAAAAGCAGTATAACCATACTATATGTTTGTTTCACTTTGTTACTCCAGATACAGCAGCTGCAGCGTGCAGCCTCGTAGGTAACCGACATGACAACGGAAAGACAAAGGTCTGAAGAAACACGTGTCCAAGTTTTACATTGATCAGATAAGTAGTTTACTCAGAATATTAAAACGAAAATCGTGGGAAAACCAAAGGCAAGGCCATAAATTTAATTGTTTTTTTTTACATTATACCTATATTAGGTGAAATTAAATCAACCCACAAAATTCATACTGGAGACTCGGTTAGTCATCAGGAACAAGATTTAATGACCCTCTAGGTAAAATTCGAAAAAAAAAGTTTCCCCGTAGTGCCTGCACTAGGAATTGTACTAAAACTAGTCCAACGAGAAAGGAAGCTAAAAAATTTTTTTTCGAAATTTGCCAAAAGGATTACTGAACCTAGTTCTTGATTACTAACCGAGTCTACAGTATGAATTTGGTCGGTTGATTTAATTCCACCCTATTGGCATATTAACAAACAAATTATGTCATTTAATTACGAATATTGTAAATTTTAACTCTTATAAATGTAGTCCCTTCTACAATGTCCAACATAAATAAACCGGGCATTAATCAGCTCTGACTTGAAATACTCCCGCAATATATTATTCAAATACCCACCACTGCGTTAGATACCCACCGAAACCCTTAAATGTTTACACGTAGGGGTCATTACTCCTTGGCAAAAGGGTCCATATCTTATGTTAACAAGCTAAACGCTATCACAAGCACTTAGGTAATAAAATACTGGGCAGATAACGCGAAATCTAGTCTAAGTTATAGGGATAAATGGTCTAGGACCTGTCCTAAATGGGTAGGATTCCGATTTACACGAGCTATGTACATACATTGCAACACTGTTGGCATACAAACTACGAAATTGCTATTTAAAGTGCTTTGAGGAATAGAAGGGTTATACATTTTATGAAATATATTATGAAATGTCGGGCCCGTGGTGAGTATACGAACAGTTGAAACTTGCAAGAAAGTTGTGAATTTTATTTATCACTGGCGTTTCGCCCGCTGCTCCGCCCATTTGGACGTTATCTTATAAACACTCCTTATAGCCTACATATAAATAAAAAACCGCATCCAAATCCGCTGAGTAGCTCTCGAGTTAAAACAGAACATACAGACAGACACGCATAATTCTACAAATAATATTTGAAATTATTTGAAAAAGTAATAAATCTAGAGACACCACTTTTTACTACTTTATTATTATTATTATTATAGACAGATATAATAATCCATCCATCCATCCAACCATCCATACACCAGCCTGTCTTCATCTACTGCTGGATATACGCCTTTCGAAGATTTCGCCACTTTTCGATTTCGACGTGGTCTTCTTGGAGGTTATGCCCATACTCATTTAATGTCCTTAATTAAAATCTCAATAGTATTATGTGCAACTGTAACATAATGAGAGCCATTGTGACACTAGTGCTTGTTTACGAAACAAATGCGGTGAGCTAAATATATGTCCAGTTGGACACAATACTTTATCAAAAATATCGTCTTAGCGAAAAATTTTTTAATCTTTTCAACTAACAATTTTATGCCAATTTTTAAAAAGATAAGATAATATTGTAAGTTTAGGCAAGGATCGTTGTTCAGTTTAACTGTCCGTAATCTACTAATTGAAGGTGCTCTGTGGGAGCATTCGAGGCTGCATGGCAGAAATACCTTTGCCTAGCCCACAGCAAAAGAAGATGTATATTATTAGTATTAGTTGCTGATTGAGCACAGTGCATAATTGCAGTGTTATTATTAAAGCAGTTTATAACATGTATTTATTATTATTGTACTAATTTTGTTTTTTTTTATATTTATTAGGATATATATATATATATATATTTTAATAAGTTTCTTTATGTTTTATTAAAAAAATATTTTATTCCTAATAACTAAATTATTCTAAAATTATAATACATTAAAAAAAAACTTAACTAAATTATATAAACATAAAAGTTAAATTAAATAAAAGACTTTATTTAAGTCGTCGCTGTCACTGGGCAGAGTACCCAATACACTGGCCGCATTACCTCGCTGGATAGCAAGGCTGATGCGTTGCTCGAGATAAGCTCCAGCCCTTGGGTCCCCTGAAGCATCCACCAGACGCGTTGCTATTTGTTTATATAGCAGTCGAGCGTCAGGCCCCCACGGCCCAAACGTCTCGAATCCAAACGGCACAAAAATGTAGCCTTCTCCTAAAGCTGCATATTTGCGCCGCTTGTTGCGCTCTGCCGTTGCAGCAGCTACGCCAGCCGTGACAGCGGTCGACTGGATATGGGACGCAGCGAGAGTATCCACGCACGTCGCGTCTCACACCAGAGAACGACCATTCTGCCATGGAATGAGCGTCATTCCGTCGGGCCTCTTGCCGTCGTCACGTGCGATACCGTTCGGCTCTAAAACAGCCGGCACGTTACCGGTTGCAAGGGCCCTCCGAATGACGTCATTCTGCTGCCGTGACGGGACTAGCGGCCAGCGCTGCGCCGACAACAGAGGCCGTGATGGCCCAACTGGTCGACGCTTGCAGCACACTGACAGCAATGACTTTCATTTGTCTTTGTACCGAGGCGCAGACAGATGGCGAGGGTAAAAGTTGTTTTGTCCAGAAGAGTGCCTATGTTAGCAGAAGGAATAGCATGCAGCCAGAAACCAGATTCACGCTCACCAGTAGCAAGAAGATGAGCACGGTCTGCGAGGTTGGATGCAGTGGCCAGAAGATTCTTCTGGGTCTGTTTGCAGAGAGGCTCGTGCCACGATTGCTGTGATTCCAAAACGATGGGCAGATCCCGACCAGGACAGGCAAGCGTCCAAGCGTTTCTGGCCTCCGTCAAGCACGACGCCTCCACGTCACCAAGTGACGGGCTTATAATATTACCGAAGAGGACGTGCGTGCTGTAAACAGAGGACAGAAAAGCCGGGAGGGCAATGCTTGAGATCTTTCGTACACCCAGTCCGCCGAACGGACTGGAAGTGTGGCCTGGCTCCAGCTTCTGTCGTCAAATGATCAGTTCAAAACTGTGGTGAGAGATTGACGCAAAACGGTATCAACTGTATACAACTGTGTATCAACTAAATTTGGGAACTTCCAAATTGGTGAACAACGCAGTGTGTAAGTGAGTTGAGGAACAAACAAACAATGCCGTATGACGCAGAGGGCCATGTGCGGGTTTATTTTGTTCATTCGTTCGGATGAATGTGTGAACTTGGCAACTTGATCACTTACAAACCTGGGCACTGCGTCATCCAGGATTGGGGCCCCCAGGAGGCGAAGCGATTCCTTATCCACAATCCTAATATCAGGAGCCAAAATGTTAAATTTTGAAATTTGAAACTCGCATTTATAAAAATTTAGTTCCAGGCCGATTTCACTAAATTTATTTATGATTATTTCCAGATCGTTAAAAACTGAGGTCGCTTCGCCTCCTACGGTCCCGTCATCCAAGTACCAGATGTTAAGTTTGGACGTTAAGGACGATATAACTGGGTGGATAGCCAGGCTAAAGATCGCTGGTCCTAGTGGGTCACCCTGTTGACATCCGACTGCCGAGTTGATAAAAGTATTTTGGTATAGTAATTTTGAAGATTGATTATAACACTGAGAAACGTAGTTGTAAATTGGTGAGACATGTTCTTTAACTTGAGTCAACAGGGCTTTTCTGTCCAGGGAATTAAAGGCGTTCCGAACATCCACCTTCAGAAGGACTTCACCGGCGTTGTTATTCAGAAAAGTGCGAGTTGCGTGAACGGCCGAATCGCAGCCCCCTGTCGTACCAAACCCCAGCTGAACTGGTTGAAATTTGGAAGCAAGGTCAGGCAGGATATGTTGACAACAGATCTTGGATACCACACGGCGGATCGTATTACCTACGGCGATTGGCCTTATGCCACCGTCTTTTTTTTTAAGTGCAAAGAGATTTGCTCCGTATAAGATGTCCAAGATCTGTTCACACACCCTGCCCGACAGCATCAGATTCACTAGCCGCGTAATGGCGTCAAGGAGAATACGGCCGGTTTCCCCCACGGTACCACATACCAGGTCCTTATAATGCTCTGGTGTGAGACCATCGAGGCCCCCGGCCGAACTGTTTCGGAAAGACATGATCGCGGCCAGTGTCTCCTCTGCCGTTGCCTCGGGTGTTTGATCTGAAGGACCGGGTGGATCCGGCAGCTGGGTTGGTATCTGGGTGGTTGTTTGGACGTCAAGGCCGAGAAGGTGTCTGGTGTATCGGGAGCGATCGCATCGTCGGAGAAAAGTAGCCGAGAGGCTCCTCGAATGTCCCCGTCGTTAACCTTGGCTTCGATTTTTTTTATAATATCGTATGAGTTGTTTTGGAAATCGATTGTATTACTTAGATTTAAATTATCTGAATGCTTACAGTTATTTTTATTTTTTTGCGTTAAGGAGCCTTTTACGTCTTTGTTCCTTCTGACGTGCAGAGTCCGGTACGAAAAAGTGAGGAAGTGCTTCCAACTGTCTTCACTATTGTCATGTAAGACGCTGTTAATGCATTGGGACAGAGAGGCCGCTAGGTACTGTAGTGCGAGCACCGCGGGGTATCCTTTTCACTCGGGGTAAATTACCTTTGAGATCCCCTAGAAATTGCCAAAAAGGTTTATCATGGGGAATGCCCGTGTCTCCCTGGGCAGCTGGGCTAGAATTGGTTACTTGTGAATTTAGATGCACTTTCGACCTGTGAATATTTAGGCCTCTCGGTCCCTTATATGATTTTTTACAATCCGGACACTGCACGTCATTCAACGATGACTGGCTTCCGGCTGCAGTGGACGGACCAGCTGTCTGCGACATAGATAATATGTTTTTAATATTGAGGTAAAAAATATTATACACCTTATAAATTAATTTAAAAAATAAAACTAAACACAATTAATAATAATAAGAATTCAAAATAACACTAAGAAACGAAGTATAGGAGTAAAAGGTCCAGTTGCATGGCATTATTAGGGTCACATTCTTACTCTTGTTAATATATTATTTCGCTATTTGAAGGGCACTTTTTAATATTGCTTCATTGTTTACTGGTAGTGGCGTTGTATTTCTTGAAATTTTGTTGTTGGATCATTGTTTGGATGTCGTGGAAATTTTAAATCTTGTCGACGTCTGGAAAGCCTTTCCCTTATTTATGTCAGATAATGATTATTTATATTTTCTTTACTGTTTTAGCTTCTATTACGTGGTTCGGTGGTATTTTGTTGAGTCTTTTACATTAAAATTATATTTTGTGAAAAAATTATGACTTCCTCGTTTGACATTTGATTTGACCAAATTAAAAAAATTACATTTCAAAAAATTATTATTTATTGAAAAATTAACAATATAGCTTGACACTCAAATCTAATATACGCTTTACTTGCTAAAATAATTTAGATTTTACATATACAATATTTACACGGATTTAAACGATACGCTGGAATAAATAACACATAATCACACTATACCTACTACTCTTTTTTGCATCCCTTTCAGATAATCTCAGACATTCACGAAACACATACTTCAAACTATCCGCAAACAGATAATCATCGGATAAATAAACGTTTTTGTTGTTGTTACCTTATTGGAGAAGGTAAGTATTTTTTTTACAATTTTCCTTTTTTAATCGAGCGAAGCTGTAAAGGGACATTTTTGTCTCTTCGCAAAGCACAGAATATGCAAAATACCACTAAACCGTATCCAGTAGCAGCGCATGCGTTGCTATAGAATAGATCAATGATCCAGATCTATAGATGAATGCTGGCACTAGATCACTATCCACTAACGAGCTAGAGCCAGGTTTCCGTAAGGAGTATGGATAAACAAAAAATAATATAATTAAAACTATTAAACGCCACCCGTCTCGCTGCTTGTGGATACTTTTTAATTATGAAATTTCTTGAAATAGAAAAAAAAGTGGCAAGTATGCGGCAAGACTGTTGGATGGCGTTCCGTATTTGAAATAATATTTTGAGAAAACTAGGGCTTATTTAACCAAATTATTTTCTATGTAAGACATCGAATTAACACGAATCTATAGGTAATCGTTAAAGTATGCATTTTCTTTAAAATTGGCGCGACAATCTTTTTGAAAACAAACAAATCAACATAATATATTAGATAAGTTTCTAATATAAACTTGTTTCGTTTTACACCATGGCTTAAACAAAAACTTGTTTTTTAAGAGATTTTATCTGTACAAATGGAAATAGTTGCATTTCCAGCAAATTCAACCATAACATGGTGTGCAAATATTCAATAGAGCATTTATATCGTCACAAAACAAAAAGAACAGCGTGCACAATTAAAAAAAGTTTGAACACAAAAAAGAAAATATTACAATGCAATGTCAAAGAAACAAAAACTTTATCATTGTACGTACAAATTAATCATTATATGTCAAAATTAACCTATGCTAACAAAATTTATATGTCAAGATATGCTTGTACAGAGTAGAAACAATGAGTAAACAAATATTCTTTAGTTTTTTTCTTAAATAAGTTGAAGGGTAATTTTTTGATCTCGTCTGATAACTTATTATAAATCTTTACACACATAGAGTTTTTAGAGTATACATTCTTATCAAATAAACTGAGATTGGATCTTGGTAGATATAATATATTGTCACGACGACGAGTGGATTTGTATTGCATATCACTTCTATTTTTAAATAAATGCAGTTTTTTTTTAACAAATATACAGATTTCATGTAAATAAATACACGGTAGAGGTAAAATATTAAGTTTCTTAAAAATAGGTTTACAAGGGTCTCTATAGCCTGCATAACAAAGAACTCTTACACATTTTTTTTGTTTTTTAATCGCCTTTTCCGTATCGACTAAGTTACCCCACATTACGACTCCATATCTAAGAATTGATTCCACGTGTCCATAGTATACCTTCATTGCAGCATCAAGTGAAACGACCTGTCTTATCCTTTTTAAAGCAAATATAAACCTATTAATTCTTTTACACACATATTCAATATGTGGCTTCCAGCTACAGTTTTTGTCGATATGGATTCCTAAAAAATTTGTGGCATCTACCTCTTCCAATACTTCATTATCACACTTTACCTGAAGATTTAAAGGTTTTGCACGATAAGACTGAAATTGAATCATTTTAGTTTTGCTTACGTTAATTTTTAAATTATTTATTTCTTGCCAATCTATAACATCTTTAAGGGCCATATTTATATCCTGCTCAAATAAATCCTTATTTTGACATTGTATCACAAGAGTAGTGTCATCAGCAAATAAAACTGAGTGATGAGAAATATGTAGAGGCAAGTCGTTTATATACAACAGGAACAAAAGGGGACCAAGAATACTGCCCTGTGGCACTCCAAATTTATTTTCTCGATATGATGATCTATAAGTTAGTCTTTGATTGTCTTTAGTTCTACTAATTTCGGTGCATTGTTGCCTGTCTTGCAAATAACTTTCAAACCATTTGTATGCTGGTCCTCTAAAACCATACAGACTGAGTTTTTCGAGTAATAAATTGTGACAAACAAAGTCGAAAGCTTTACTCATGTCCAAAAAAATCGCAATGACTGGTATTTTATTATTTAGGCTTTCCGTAACTTTTTCTATTAATGAGTAGCAAGCTAATGATGTCGAGCTGTTATTACGAAATCCAAATTTTCGAGGGCTCAGAATTTTATATTGATTTAAGAATGAATACATTTTTACATACATAACTTTTTCCAGTACTTTTGATAATATTGAAACAAGAGTTACAGGTCTGTAATGATTCATATCAGTTTCATCTCCTTTTTTATGTAGTGGTTTGACTATAGAAAATTTCATCCTCTTAGGGAAAATGCCTTGTTCTAAAGATAAATTAATTACATGATTCAAGGGATGTGAAATTTCATTAGAGCACAGTTTTACTAGAAATGTATTAATCTCATCATAACCCACTGAAGATGTATTATTTAAGTTATTTATTATTTTATTAATGTCATTTTCATTTATTGGATACAGAAAAATAGATTTTTCATTTGATTCTATGTTTGAACTATTATTGTTATTATTTGTATTTACATTTTTCTCTATAATGTCAATGAAAAAGTTATTAAATAATTCGCAAATGTCATGAGGTTCATTGAAAGCCCTATTATCCTTTGTTATACATTTTATATCTTTATTATTTAGATTTAGATTAATTGTATTATTAATGATATTCCATGATGCTTTACACTTATTAACAGCTTTGTTTATATAGTTATTGTTTTGTATTTTTAGGGATGTGTGTATTGCTTGTTTTAAAATCCTGCAATATTTTTTGTACTTGTTTTTGTTATTTCGTTTATTAAATTTGCAATTGTGGTATTTATAATATAATTTTCTTTTTGCAATGCAACTTTTTCTTATTCCTTGTGTTATCCATTTGCCGTTGGATTGTTTACACGTCATTTTAATCTTGATAGTGGGAAAACAAAGATTGTAAAACAATATAAGTAAATCGTGGAAGGAATTGAAAGCTTCATTTGTATCAGATTTTAAATATACTTCAGAAAAAGATAGTGATTTCATTGCTTCATGAAACTTTTTTATATTTTCAGCACTAAAATCGCGTTTATATTCGAACCAATAATTTTTAAATATTTTTCTATTTACATAAAACTTCAAAAATTGTGCAGTGTTATGGTCAGAGAGAGCTAATTCCTTTACAGATCCAGAAGCGTTGCGTATGTTACTAACCATTAAATCTAGACATGACTTTTTCTGGTTGGAACATTTATGTGTATTTTCATACCATGTTTTCGGATAATGCTTTTTAACTTTCTGCTTGCTTTACTGTTTTTTAATGTGTTTATGTTCCAATCACCACATACAATTATTTTTTTATTTGATTTTTTATGAAATTTCATTAGTAGGGCCTTAAGTTTTTCTAAAAATGATGAATATCTGACACATTTTTTTTATTCGGTATTCTATAGATGCATAGAACAATAATGTTATACTCATTAATTTCTATGCCACAACATTCG
The DNA here is from genome assembly GCA_910592155.1 of Ypsolopha scabrella. NCBI lineage: Eukaryota > Metazoa > Arthropoda > Insecta > Lepidoptera > Ypsolophidae > Ypsolopha > Ypsolopha scabrella. The sequence goes on from OU342983.1 coordinate 21,124,952, forward strand.
AATATATTTAGGCAGCTTAGGTTTTCTGGAATTTTTAACTTTTTATAATTAAGTGACTTTTTTACTAAAATACACGAGCCTCCTTTACTTTCATGAGCTCGAGAATAAAATGCCCCTAGTTCATAATCATTTAAGTTTACATTTAACTCATTACCTGACTTAATATTAGTTTCAGTAAAACACAATACATCTATATCAATCATTTCTTCTTTCATTTCGTTTAATAACACATTTAATTTGTCTTGTTTATTGACTAGCCCTGCTATATTCTGATGAAAAACTGTAAACTTATTAGTATTGTCATTATTCAAGGAATTATATTTTACCGGTTTATTTGGCTCATCTGTACATTTGATAAAAAATTAAGACTGTTATAGAATCTTTCATTGATTGTTATTAAACATTGATTTATTGATTTTGCTACCTTATATTTACCACTTCTATTCAGTTTATACCCATCCATTTTGAAGTCTGATGTCAATAAGTTATCATCAATTGTCTGAAAAAATATATAATGAGAATTATTACTAATGTCTTTAAGTTGAATATTAATTTCACGAACGAAACTATTAAAATCCATTGAATTTTCATCAATGCTACACGGTATATTACACAAAATTACATTCGTATGTGATAATGATTGAAGATGGTTTGAAAGACTCTTTTTAATCTCGCAAGTACTGTTATAATAATCACTGCCTCCACACATGATAATGACACAATCAGTCTTTTTAAAGTCTTTCGTTTTAAACTCAATATTTTGTAGAATTCGGTCCGTGGTTCCAAAGGATATTATATCAGCCGAAAAATCGTAGTCGTTTCTACGCATCTTCGCCATATGTGTGTAATTTCAGTGCCATGTAGATCAGAGAGCAATAGTAGCTTAGGCTTCTGGTTTTGAGTAACAAGTATTTTTTCTTTTTCGCTTAGATTAGCTTTTTTGTCTACTTCAAATTGTTCAATTCCTGTTTTTAATTTTATATGCGTAGTCTGCACTGTTTTTTGTAGGATTCTAATGGTTTGAAAATGTTTACCCAGGCTAACTTCCTTAATTTTTAACAGATTTAACTGAGTAATAGCTTTTTCATTTTCTTTTAAAGTTTTGCTCAGTTTTTGAGAAAGCTTCTTAATTTTTTTATTGAGCTTAATACAGTCCCCGTCATTTGAAGAACCAGGAATTTGATTTAAGCTTGAAGAAGCTATCGCTTCACAGAGTCTTGAATTTTCATCTTCTAAATCTTGTATTTTTTTAGTTAGTGCGATAATTTCTATGTCTTTTATTTCAATTTTCTTTTTTAGCGGAGTTATGATTTCCATGCTCTCGTTTCCTGACTGAGTGAGATATTGTCTTCGGTCATAATCTAACTCGTTGTTTTTGTTTATCACTTCCTCCAATCTTTGTTTTAAAATTATGTTTTCTTTTTGTACTTCATTTAATTTATCTTTGTATTTTCCCTCTTTATCTATCTCTGATGTTAAGGTCTATATTTTGTCTTTCAAATTTTCTATTTCGCGCTTCATTTCTAGTACCTTTTTATCGACGTCTTTTGTGTTTTTTGTACGGTTCTGACTCGTTTCGTCATCGCTATGCGTACCCCTACTCCTTAAATGCATTTTATTCATTTAAAGAAATGTAGTATGGATGCCATTTCCTAAACAAGCCGATAAGAATCGTGTTATATGGAAGGACCCTTCGGCAATGGTGCCTTTATATTTGTTCAAGAACAACCTTGACAAGATTAATATTTAGCGTATTTCACAGAAAGGGTCATTGAACCTTGTTCCTGATTACTTGCCGAGTCTCCAGCATTAATTTGGCTATAATAACGAAAGTTAAAAGCGCTAAAATCTATAAAGAAACTAAAATATTTAACATATCTCAAACATATAAATACAATACCTGTATATTGATACGAAAAATCTTAACCAACGATATTCACACACAAATATCTTTTACTAAAAAAATACAATTAAAAATGCGCTTAACAAGACAAGCTAATAATATATACATACAACGTCAGAGAACCAACTACGGTAATAGTAGCATAGTGGCTGAGGGAGCACGAATGTATAACAAGTTACCGAAAGATATTAAAGAAGCAAAATCATTGCTTATTTACAAAAAACTATTGAAGAGTCACATTTTGAAGGACTATTCATTACTTCATTAAAACCTAGTGTTTATTAATTAATTATTAGTTTATTAATAGAAGCTTTTGGTAGAAACCTACTCGCACTTATAATATTAAATATTCATCCTATCAACTCACTGTAAACACAACCCTACATAACATTGCATTGTTAGTGAAGCTAATCACTTTTTAATATTTTTAAACACCGCATATTACCACATATTTTTATTTGTTACGCGATTAAAGCGTTCGCTGTTATAAATTGTAACTGTGATAATTTATTGTTTCTCATGTAAGTGAATTTTATTCTTTTTGAGAAAATAAATATCTTAAACCTTAAACCTTAAAGTCACCTGGTAGACTACTAGTTCACAGTACTTAATGTAAGGCGGTTCTACTTTCCACACGGATCTCTAAAAGCGACTGGTTCAGCAATCTCCGACGGATATAGTCGTCAAACTACTGAACCCAGCTCAGACGCGTAATTTATTGATTTTTTTATACGTTTCATAGGAATTTTATAACTGGTAATTACGAATCTTTTTAGGAGCTTTGAGCATTAACTAAGCAGTCTAGATTTTAAATAGATTTATATCTAGACTTCCTGTGATTAAAATGTTGTTCCTGTTTTGGAAACTCATTTTCGTACACAACATTTTGTTTAGTTAATATACGTTAAGCAACTACTATAGTAATTTATAATTAATGGTATTTCTATTTCCATTATTAAATTTTATATTTTACCACCATCTTACTGTTTGTAAAATAGATACATAAAGTATACGTTTTACATGTCAAATCTAATCTGTATAAAATAATAATTTTTGATGAAATACGGGAAATATAAAAAAAAAACTATATTCAAGTTGGGCTACTAAAGTTATACACATGCATAAAATAAAGACTTATTGGAATAAGAATATTATTATACATAATGCAATTAATAAATAAGCTGATAAATAAACTGAATAGACCATAAATAAATATAATAATAATGCCTAGCCAAATTATACTAACATAAGTACAAAATTAAAATATTGTATATACATACATAATGCAATGAATAAATAAGTAAATAGATTAATCAACTATAAATAGATATAATGCCTAAATCCGTCTATTCAATTAATCTTGCTAAGAAGAAGGGCAAGAAACTAACTTTCGGTCATATAGCCAAATTCATAGCGAAGACTCGATAAGTGGGCAGGACCAAGGTTCAGTGACCCTGTTTGAGAAATACGAAAAACATTTTTTGTCCATCTACTTGTTCAAGAACAACCTCGACTCAATTAGTATAGGAAGTCTACATTTCATTTTGCGTATTTCACAGAAAAAGTTATTGAACCTTTGTTCTGCCCACTTACGAGTCTCCGGTATGAATTTGGCTATTTGAATCGTCACCTTATATTTACAATAAACCACTTCTGTATAGTTAGGTGGTTCGAGTATTAGAACACCAATCTGGGGGTCACACGTTTAAATCCTGCAGGGTCATATTCGTGTTCAGTCTGTGTGCTTCGAATGTTTTCATGATTTACCATCTTAGAAAAAGTTTCTTTTTCTGTTGAACGCATGTGAGATATAGAACAAATATTTTTACTGATATTTTAGATATCACATTTACAAATACTTTTTTTGTTGTGATTGATCTCTTACACATCGTTTATGGAAAAATAATCACACTTGTCAACTTCAAACAGCCTTTCATCAACATTCATTAAATTTGGCGAAAAAAATTATTAAAACATCAGGCAACATTAGTCAACACATAATATTAAAACATCAGGCAACATTAGTCAACACATAATATTAAAACATCAGGCAACATTAGTCAACACATAATATTAAAACATCAGGCAACATTAGTCAACACATAATATTAAAACATCAGGCAACATTAGTCAACACATAATATTAAAACATCAGGCAACATTAGTCAACACATAATATTAAAACATCAGGCAACATTAGTCAACACATAATATTTTTATTATTCATCACGTTAATAATAAAAATAATACTTTCGTTAATTTTCCCAGTTGTTGTCGCCAGTTTACAGTTTATTTTGTATTGAAATTAAAATAAGTAAAGCTTCTATTAAAAAAAACAGGGTTAAATTTTAAAGAGCTTTTTGCTCTAAGACTCACAAATATGCACCACCTCCCATTCAAACTTATTTTGCTTACTGTTTTTTATTTATTCATGTGCAGGTATTTTTGAAAGATCCTAACGCGACCAAATCGTGACTTCAAACCTGCCCACTTTAACTAACAAAGGCAGCGACTTTATCACAGCAACGGTTACAACGTGCCATTACGTTCATGATACATTATCATAGTTACGTCAGCCAACTGGCTGCCTCCAACTGGGTCACATGTGGCTAAATTACAGGGCTGCCGATATAGGCTGGGGTTGCCAGGTGCGCGCTGAAAGGATCTTGAGTTTATGTGCGATTTTATAAAACATGCCACGAATATCCTTGAAGGGGTTTTTCCGAGTGTAGACGGTCACTAGAACCGCCTAAATAAGTAATACCCTCTTTTTAACGGAGATTTTTACGTCCTTATCGCCGTCCAGCACAAGCACCTTTAGAACGAAAGTGACCTAATCCAAAATCACAAAATGTTGGCAATCGTTAAAAGAATATTTGAAATTGGGACACTTTCATATTATTTCCATATTTCCTTAATTTCTTGTGAGAGTACCAAAATCTAATATAGTTAGCATAATGGAAAGTAAGGTTTCAGCTATGCAACTGTTAAATAAATATATAGAAATAATGCAAAAATGTATTAAAATGTAAAATTTTGGATTAGATCACTTTAGTTCTAAAGGTGATGTTTTAGGGCATGCGTACACAAACTGTATGCACATTTTATCTCGTAGGATTTATTTGTTCGTCTTTTAACACGGATACAAAGATTGACTGGACTACTGACTGATTTAATATCGAAATAGTGTAGGGTATTACATACATGCCATTTCATATATAAATATTGTCGGTAAAACGTTGTGCGGACTATGGCTTGCATTCACAGTCAATTACTCAAAAACACCTATAACACCTCTTCGAAGGTTCATGTAGCGAGATGTTTTTTTCACATTATATTTTAGGGCTGTATTCTTAAAAGTCATGGATCTGGCAACACCAGCACCGATAGACTATATTTGTTAGTTATTACAGGCGCGCATAATCGCTGGAGGCATAATTTTTGACGTTGTTTATGTGAGAATTATGAAGTAAATCGATTAAGCTGTTAGTTTTGAAGGCTGCCTCACGTGTGGCTGTATTGGAAAGTCCCCATATTGATCAATGGGTAATTGTACTTTAATATGAAACGACCGCCTATAAGTTCCATATTTAACCCGACATTATATAGATAGTCATGGTTTCTTGCCATGTAATATTTATACTAACAATATTCTTCGATATTACTAAATAGTTAGCATATATCTACACATAGTTATTTTTTTTCAATGGGCGTGGGTGGCCAAATCTGAAACTATAGGGAATAGTGTAAAATGCTCAAAGGAGTCTCGGGGCCGATTTTGATTTAAACCAAAACCGTGTAATTAGATTTTTGAAAAAATAATGTCCTTATCCGAGAAACGATCCTGCTGATTAAAAAAAACACTGTATGTCATTGCACCATCTGAAAGAGTCATTTATAAGGATAAAATTCTGGGCAGTAATGTCAAAGAGAAAACTAAAGGAAAAGGCTTACGGCCCCGAGACTCCTTTGAGCATTTTACACTATTCCCTATAGTTTCAGATTTGGCCATTCATGCCCGTTTGAAAAATTAACCTTGTGTACAAATAATAAAATGGTAAAAAGGTCGTGTACATTTATATTTTTACGAAATTTTAAATGAAATGCGTTATTATTATTCTACCTAACCCAACACGAAAATGTTTGTATCTATTTATCTTTATATTCCGTTAAAACTCGAGAATAGCTCAACGGATTTGGATACGATTTTCTTTACTATCATTCTAGTGACCCTGGCCAACATTTAGGCTATAAGGATCTCGAAAAAAAACGGCCAAGACAAAAACTGCCGATCCTACTCAAAGATTAAAAAACAATGTCACGCGAGCGAAGCCGCGGACAAAAACTAGTACTACATATATTCAATTTAAAGTGACACTTCATAATTGTGCAAAATGTGTCAATAATAACTATAAAATCCGATACTGATAAAACTCCCATACAAAAGACCTCAACGCGCTATAACACTGCTTTTTCTTGATTTTTTCGACATACTGCCTCCATCCATCCATCCATCAGCCTGTTTCGTCCACTGCTGGACATAGGCCATTCCAGGATTTCTCCACTACTCACACACGCTGGGCAGGCGGGTTAGTGAGCGCGGTGCCGAAACCCTTGCACCAGTGACGCCGCTGCCTGTCACCAGTCTAATTTATATAAGGCCCGGCAATTGGGGATGGATATACCGCCATCCATCGGTCCCAGGCAATGGTGGGCCGCCTGGTTTTGCCTGAGAGCTGTTCTCTTACTCTCCCCCGAATAACTTCGGGAGGTTTGCCAGTAAGATGGTGGCACCTCCACAGTCGAGCCCGGCATCAGCTCTACCACATACTGCCTAAATAGTCATAAAATATATCCCGAAGTTGAGGACAGAGGTGTTCCAATAGTTAACTAAACGATCAACATAAATTTTAGTTTGCTATTAAGATGCTATGTAATTAAACCTGGGTGACTTTTTTCATTTTTTTTCTCATAATACTCAGAAAATTCTAATAATAGTATTTAACCTTTGTTTTTGGACCTTTGGAAAACATGCTTAGATACATTTTCCTCGACAGAAATAAATGATTGAAATGTGATCTTCAAACACACTTTTTCTGCTCGTATTGGGAAGCAAGTTTTTTTCACAAACCTCTTTTATTTTTGTAATTTAATGTAAGAACGCACGCTTCAGACTTTTTATAAACAATCTGTACGTAAAAACTGCTGATTATTTCACGTCTTGGCTAACGTCGTATCGGACACGCACGAAATTCCACGTAACCAATCAATGCCCATAGACAAGCGTCTTCTCAGTGCAGCGACACTTTCGATTAAGGGATAATTGGTCTCTTTTCTAAGTAGAAACAGTTTAAATTAGACCTATGCGCCGATGAAATTGTCGGCGTCACGGCGGCGTCACCGGCGTGAGCTTACGCCGGTGATTAATCTAAAGATTCTACAAGTTCGCCTCTTCATATTAACTTATGTTTTCGATAGATTTGATAGATTTATAGGAAAAATTATTATTGTTTATTCATACACAACGTTTAATATATTAATACGTATATTCTGTGTGTTTTAATTTGTTTATTTATTATCTTTCTTTTTTGTGTGTTTCTTGTTAATTAAAGGCTAAGGCTGAAAATCGGCGGCTTTTTGTTTAAATAACAGACTGTCATAAGCCGAGTCTTAGACCGATTTGTCTCTTTTCATGTATAAAATTATTGTGTATAAAATTTATTGTGTTTTTGAGACAAATAAAAAGCTTTTATTATTATTATTATTATTATTATACGAAAATTAAAAAAAAATAAAGACAATTACTATTTGCGTTTGTTTTAAATTTGTTTAAGTGTAATTTGTGTAAGTTTATGAGGATAACAAAAGCGTTTGGTTAAAAAGAGCTTCTCAATATTTAAAGGCATTGTAAACATAAAACAAATTACTTTCCGGCCGCTGCAGGGGCTTAGTTTGTTAAATAATATTTATTGATTAGCTATATATTTTTAAACCATTCAGTTACTTGTATGCTCTTGCTATGGAATAAATAAGCAGTGAGTAAATGGTTTTGATAATTATTTCAATTACCAATCGGCGCACAGGTCCCTAGATAATTTTGCTATCAAACAGTTGACTAAAAAGGCAGTCATTAACTACCACCCGATGGAGACAGGAAGGTACCCACCTTATGCAGGGAGGGGGGGGGTTGAGAAAAAACTGTAGTGAGGTGATACACCTGATAGGCTGACTGACAGGCTCCAAAGCGATAAAAACTGATTATTTTCTGTCACACATAAACATTTTTTTTATATTGACGTAATGGGCTTACGCTTGGCCACCACCGCACCTGAAGGAAACTGTCCATATGACCTAGGATGAAGCGTGCTCCCCTAGAACAAGGGGGTGTAACAACAGGCAAGGCGGTAATTAGTCTCATTGTAATGGAGATGGTAACAGGCAACGGCCGAAGCCAGTAGACATGCGCCTGCGTCGTCTCTGCAAACGGGGCCAAGATCCGATGACCTTATGACCTTCAATACTACACAGATATAGACTGTGGCATACCGTTTGATAATCGCTTAGTCCTTTTACGACAACCACGATAAGACATGGAGTGACAATATTCTCTTTAGATGACATCGCCACATGCCACAGAAGCTAAAAAAACGAGATAAAAGTATCAATATTTTGAAGGGTCTACCTACTCAGTAAATTTTTGTATGTTCAGTCGGAAATGCGGCTTCACGCTTCAGAAAATGTGTGTTAACATTACTTTTTAGGTTTACAGACTTGAAAACAAACTTAGGGACAAGGAATTTTCCAGTAATTATGTATGTTTTAGTGTGATTTTATTGCTCTAAGATGGCGCTTTACGAAATTTACGTAAATCTTTGCTTTTGAGCATAAAGCTCGCAAGATACCATATTTTTCGTCTGCTTCATCTTGCAAGCTCACAAAAAGCTTTAGATGAAGTTGCAGCGGTAGCCCAGTTGCTTTGAAAGTAAGAGGTCGTTTTCGAATCACGGCCCGAGGTATTTCTTTCATAATATGTTTCTTTCTTGAAATTTGTTTCAATTGATCTTTTCCAGCTTGTAATACACTCTGTCTGTTTGTATGTGTGTTCCGTTTTAACTCGAGAACCACTCAACGGATTGGGATGCGTTCTAAATTATCATTGTAGTGAACCTGGTCAACATATAGGTTATAAACACAGACGTATAATATAGTAGCAGACCTAACATTAATAATAAACGCATAGAGTCGACGCGTGGCAATTTTAGCTCAGTGAACTACGGGCTCTTTTAAATATAAATATTGCTTTTTTTCAAACAAAATATATACTAGAGATTAGTTTAGGAATTAACAAATATGTTCCAAGCATAAGCCAGCCAAAACAACCCATTTTTATACGTTTCTCCGTACCATGAGGTCTAAATGTAGCTTATTTTTTGTATGGAAACTTGCCACGCTATTTAATCCTTATGTTTGGTCTGCTACTTAGTAATAATTAAATGTCTATGGTTATAAGAGGTGTTAATAAAAGATTGAGTAAACGCGGGCAAAGGCTAGTAGTAAACTATAGAATCTAAGAAAACTGCTTTAAAATTCAGTTTAGTACAAGTTAGCCCCGAGAAAGCCATCATTTCTAAACCGATCGACATACTCTGAAGCACTCGATGTGACGTGTACAATATGGCGCTCCGTGTACCCTCGGGTCTGGCGGGTGGTCCCACGACGCGACGCCGCACTGAGTGACATACAGGGAATACTTCGTTACACCGTACAAATGAGATACCATGAGAACCGCCGGGACACCTGACCACACTGCGGGACACAAAAACGGGACATCAGTGCCGTTTAGCTGAAGCTAATAGCTCTTCAATGTGGTTTCTAATAGCACTGCGGTATAAACGGCCCCTGAGGTGGTGGCACATTGTAGCTTTTTATCGTATATGTTACTGGCTCGAACCGATTTTAGGGTGAGCTAGTTTGACCTAGACTAAAGTGCTTCTGGGTTGTGATAATCAATAAGGAATCGGTCTTCGACTCTCTTCTGCGGTGAAGGATTTCCGAGAAACTAATGGAGCAACAGTTTAACGAGCCTTCCGAAGTACACAGGCCGAAAACTAATTGAGGCATTGAAAGCGAGAACGGCTAACATTTCCGGACACAATCGAAATCAATTCTGTATGGAAATGTGAGGCCGTTCTTGCACTCAATTAATTCCTTAATTATTGTGCACCGCGACGATTGAACTTGTGAACTCAAAGTTAGCAAGTGAGCGCTATAATTTAGGAGCTAAAAACTAGTATAATGTGTACGAATTTCTACGGCATTTTTATATATTTACAAAATGAAACTATTCGGTGATTGAGACACATAAAGAGGATTAATGAGAAATTTATGCTGCACAAGTGGAAGGTAAAGCTCGACCGGGCCGCCCTAGAAGGACGTATGCCGACCAAATAGGCGACGTACTGAACAAGGGCAAAGTCAAATAGAAGAGCTTATTTTAAACTAGCTTTTGCCCGCGGCTACGCCCGCCTGTTATTCGGTTTAAGGACATACTTTTTCCGGGATAAAAAGTAGCCTATGTGTTAAGTTAGGGTATAAGCTATATCTATTCTAAATTTCATCCCAATCCGTCCAGCCGTTTCAGCGTGAAAGAGTAACAAACATACACACGCACACACACACGCACAAACACACACACGCACACACACACACACGCACACACACACACACGCACACACACACAAACTTTCGCATTTATAATATTAAGTGTGATTACAATTCAAAGTGAAAACAATTTAAGAGGTGATTAAGTATCGCTGGTAGATCACTTTGCACCGAAATTTTTATTATCCTGCGCGAGTACAAATAGTTTCTCAAAATTTTAAATTAAATGGGCAATAAAGTTATATTTATAAGTATTTTATTGAAGCAAAAATTTATTTGGTCTGTCGGTATGTTCCGTTTAACTCGAGAACCAGTCAACGGATTTGGATGTGGTTTTCTTTATTACCATCCCATCCCATTATGACCCTGGTATATAAGATGTAGAAAGTGTTAATAAAATAACGCCCAAGCCGAAAACGGAGCAGAGATTGACTAAACGCGGGTGAAGTCATGGAAATAAATTCCGTGCTTGTTCGACCAAGGCACTCAACATTAAAAGTCCAAGTCAGCTATTATCTGAAAATTTCGCCATTACTATCCCAGCCAGCCTCCACAGATAAATCCACTTCGTTAAACCCATACCATTCCTCATTGGAGATAAACCGCTGTCCTTTAAAGCCGCGTGATGATAAATCTAACCTTCTTGCTCCAGTTTTTATGATCGTAACGTTGGCAGCCCTGCGCGCGCTGGCAACACTGCACTATCGAGTATTGGCACAACTGTCACGTAAAATACTTATGGATGCGCCTGATTCGCACGAAACAGAGCAGTTCTAATGTAGATACTAACGGTAATGGGTCAGGAAAATTCCATCTGATACGAATGGACAAACTGCGTGAGAAGTGGAAATAATTAGAAGCAGTCTAGAGTTTTTTAAGTTAAAATCTAGACACATGAATTGTTTGAAGACGATACAAAAAAAGTTAAGAATGCTATGTACGATACGAATTGCGTCTAATTTAAAATTATTTGTTTGAGAACCTATAGGTACTTTTTACTATATAACCAAAGATTTTTCTTTGTCTGAGGTTCCAAAGCTTTAAGCTTTTTCGTTATACTGCGTACGTGTCTTAGAATAATATTATATTAAGATATCTATAGCATACAAAGCGAGAGTTATCATGAAATTGCGTCCGTTTTTAGGGTTCCGTATCTGAAAATGAAAAAACAGAACCCTTAATACGATCACTTTGATGTTCGTTTGTCCAGACCCTTTTTTTCTGGCCCCGTTAAAGATATCAAGTTGAAACTAAAACCTCCTACGGAAATCTGCAGCCCCATAGTACTGCCAAGAATCATGCTCTTAACCCAACGCGAAAAAAAGTTATTGCCTATTGTCTAATAAATTTCATACAGATTGGCTCAACATGAAAACCCAAAGAGAACTTCCAGTTGACTTGAATCGTAAGTATCAAGTTATGTTGGTACTACATAACTGCACGTGAAATAAGTTTGTATTTTAAACAATATGTACGGAACGTTCCCGTCGTTGCGCTCCAAATTAAGTAACAGAAACACCTCTGACACTCCCTCGGGGATGAGTCATGAAGATATTATTTTACTATTAAATAACCGTTTATTTTCACTACTCTACACTACTCGTATTAAGTTGGTGTCACACAAAAACTGCAAGCTCAGTGATTATCGCATACTCGTAACTCAGACCTGCGGCGAGTGTTTGACTTTCAACCTTCCTGCCCGGTAATAGCGTGCCCCGGTATAAGGAGATGCAAGTATGCTTCACAAAAACTTTATCGGATGGACATCGCGCTCATTATCTGGAGGCTGAGGAAGCAGCGAGCCTCTGTGCGGAGCGATAAGCGGAGCGGGTTCCAAACTAATAAATGTATTGTCACGACATTATGTCCCCAATGGGGTGTTAGAGGAGATTCCAACTGTCATAGCACCCTCTTTATACGGACGATTTTAACATCTCAACATGTCTTTATCACCGTATATTGGGCATAAATACATGGACCCTAGGACATACAGGATTTTATAGTGTTTTGCTTCACCATCAGCAAGTGGTTAGCATACAAATACTATGTACATGTATTCTGTAAGACTTATTGGAACATGCTCGACCGGCAGGATTCGAACTCCTGTCTCAAGAATCAGAGTCCAGCGGCACACTGACGATGCCGTATCCTCAATAATATCAAAATATAAAAGGTGACTTTAATTTATGCAGTCAAACTCATACTGGAGGCTTGATAAGTGATTAGTAACACGGAACGCTAACACTTTTTGGTAATTTCGCAAGATAAAATCTTGACGTCCCATGGTATAGTAATTGACTCGGGGCTGGGCTTGCGTTTGTAAGGAACACGAAAAGAATAATTTACGAATTTCACAAAAAGGGTCATCGAAATCGAAATTGAAATCTTCAGTAAGAATTTGGCTGCATAAATTAAAGTTACCTTATACGTTATACAGAGAAATCTGACTCATCAACGCCCAGCCCAGACCCTTAGACCTAGAAAGTTGAAATTTTGCACAGAGGTTCCCTTTATAATGTAGATACGGAATAAGGCCGTTATTTTTTCAAATTTCCCACGGAATCAAGAGAAACGGTATCCACGCGAGCAACGCCACGGCGCGTCCGCTAGTTAAGATATAATTATCGTAAATATTTGCGAAATAAATTAAATTAATTAATAAAATCCCGGCCCAGAGCTTCTCACGTGCAGATCTACGCTCGCGGCAGCGTGTCCAGGGCCAAGCTCTTAAATAAAAACAGCGATCTTCACTTATTTTTATGGAAAGTTTGTTAGGCCCTTGCTACCGAATATATAGATAGAACCTGGCAATGTACATCATTGCAGTTATGGCTCAAGAAACCTCCAAAAACCTCGGCGCCTAATTTGATCTCCATTATTTTTTGACAAAGCCGACAAATCTCCACTTCCTTTGTACTGAACCAGCCCCTTTTTTCACATTTATGTTTTTGGTAGGATTATTCACGTCTAGAATACAACATGTAGTGACGATGTATTTTTAAATATAAAAGGTGACTTTTATTTAATACAGCCAAATTCATACTGAAAGTTTTTGTGAAGTTTTGTGAAATTCGTAAATTATTGTTTTCATGCCCCCTACAACTACAAACGCAAGCCCAACCCCGAGTCAATTACTATGGGGATGACAACATTTTATTTTGCGAAATGGCAAAAAGTGCTATCGATCCGTTACGCTGATCACTTACCAAGCTTCCAGTATGAATTTGGCTGTATGCCTTATATATTATGTGTTTGTAGTTTCCGCTCTACGGCCCCGCTCCTGGCACCCCCCACATCGCCTACTTCTAAACTCTATTTATTGAACCTGTCAGTCTGTCCGTCGGTTCAAATTAACACGCTTCTAGTATGGCCTTCAGGAAATTGCCTTCCGTTTTAAGTAAATACTAATTTACTACGTTTTTCTATGTTAATACCATGGCGGTGTAAGGGAAATAATTATGGAGTCCGTCGGGATTTGAGTGGGGCCATTTATTGCGGCTCTCTTTGGTCTGGATCAAAATCATTCAGTATGTCAACCGACAGCGTACGATCTATACGTTGTAGATGCCAGCATTTTAAACTATCCTGAAAGTTGTTCTTTATCCTGATGTTATACAGATTAAAATTGAATAAAAATGGTAGTTAATATACCTACAAGGGTTTTCTAAGGCTTGATAGCGAGAAATACGTATTCTTCTAAAAATGCACCGTTGGGTATCCTATGGGAACTATTTCAATGTTTTCCACGTACCTACATACAAGTCTTATGATGAATGAATTTTGATGAATGAATTTATGATTAATGATGAATTAATTTATTATGAATGAATTTATGATGAACCTTAAAACGCTTTAATAATATATTATACGTCCTGAGATGTCCCTTTAATTATTGTCGTCGTTTTATACTCGATCGGCCCCAGATTTTGAGTTATATTTCTAACTCTTGTACAGTTTTTGATGTTATTATGCATTATGTTAAGGGTTATGCTATAAAAATGGTAAGCCTAAGTTTACCCGGGTTAATTTATAGTTACCTAAGTTCAGGTCAAATCACAAAAAATGATTTCCTTTTCACGCAGGCCCGGACTTAGAGATACAGGGTCCCCAGCAATGACCTTCTATCTCATTGGTCCCCAGGCACTTTAAAAAGACAGGGCAGCAAAAAAAAATTGGCCTAATTCTGTCGATATCGCCACTGGTGCAGTGTTGCAATCTAAAGGTACTCTGTGGTTGCAAGTTTGGGCGACAGCACGCCAATTGGGCGTAATTATTATTTTTTCGTTTCTATAGTTTCCGTCTCAGCCATAGCCGGGCCCCGCTAGGCGGCTGGGCCGCTAGGCCTGTGCCTTGTGGGCCTAGGTGTAAATCCGGGCCTTTTCACGACGACCTAATTTTTCAATAATAGTTCGAGTAAACAATCAGATGGTTAGATGGTCACAAGACCACCACTGTGGTCTAGTGTTTTGAGTACAGACTACAAAACCGGAGGTCACGGGTTCATACTCGTCAGTGACACATTTTTTTTGTGTGCGTTCTTCGATAGTCTCGCGAGGTTATCCAGAGAAATCTGTCCTGCTCCAACGCTTTCATTTTTCACTTGTTTATCCTGCTCAGCGGAACCGCCGCTCAGAAAACTCGCTGTTGCGAGATGTTTTATTTATTATTTTGGAATAACAGGGTTGAGTTTTTAATAGTATGGTCGTTTTATATCACATTTTTCACGGCGTTTATTTTAGTAGTTTCATTGTCCAAACTTAATATAGCTCAAATGAAATGATATTTAGACCGTAGTATAGATCTATCTTTGTGATTTAATCGGATCGAGGAAAATGTATGCAATCGTGTATCGAAAGACCGAAATATTAATAACAAAGAGTGAAATATGACACATATTTTTTTCAAATTTAATCGTCGCTTATTATTGGTTTAAAGTTAATTTGAAAAGAGACAAAGTCGAGAAGCTCCGGGTCTATTTTAGTGCTTGAAGTACGGCGATAGGGCTGACCACCCATCACGGGAGAACGAACAGGAAACACCAATGATACCCCCTCGGGGATTCAGGTCGTAATGATAGTTTAAAACAACTTGTATGCTTACATCCTCACACAACTAGAATTACTTAACAGACTATGCGTGCACCATTCAAATACTCGTCATGAATAAACCAATAATGCAAATAACGACGGCTAGTTTCTCTAGTTGGACCGAAGGTGGGTCGGTGGATGCAGAATCTTGACACTTCCATGTTGGTTGCACTTGAGATGGGAGTCTGTACCTACTAATACTTCGATTTTGCTTGTAATCAAAATTCTGATCCTAAAAAGTGGTGGTTGGCTTATAGTTTCGCCATGTCCGTCTGTCCGCGGCTTAGCTCAGAGACTATTGGTACTAGAAAAGTGTTATTTGGTATGGATATACATATTAATCACCCCCATAAAACGATAATTATTTTTTACTGGTATCTCCCTTACACGTAAATTGGGGATGAATTTGTTTTTTCTCGTCTATCCGATAGTGTTGGGTATCGTTGGATAGGTCGTTCAAAACCATTATGAGTGTGTGATAAACATTTTTCCATTTAGCGATCCGTTGGCGAAACATTAAGCTTTAAAGAGCTAATTTTTGTTAGAGTCTAGTCCCCCCCCCTTTCTGCCGGCTAAACGGCTGTTTATGAATATGTGGAAAAATTCACAGAAGTAGTATATATAATGAAGTTAAAAGGAAAACTATCACAGCTAAGTAGGCTTGACAGGTTTACGAGTACCGGTCGCGCCAAACTTTTAGTCCCCTCTAAACACTACAATGTTACGGGCCGTTCTTCGGGAGAGCAACTTCACCATCATCATCATTTAAAGATAAAATTCATAATTGTGTGTTTTTGGAGTGGTTGTGTCTGTGCACAGAAGCTTTTCTGACATCGTCGACTTCCGAGCGGACTAGAAGTTTAGCGCGATCTTTATTAGTAGACCAACTTGTGAAATGTACTGGGCAAATACGGAACCCTACACTGTGCGTGACCCGACACGCACTTGAACGGTTTTAACTTTAATGTGTTATTTTGTCTGTTTTTTAGAATAACTAGATCGATTTATACAGTAATTTATATCATATATTTTTTTGCACTTTTAAATCCTATTTATTTGTATTTTTGTGGATACAGGAAGTTACGTCTTCACATATGTAGGTTCAATTGTCGTTTACTTGCCATAAGCTATGAGCTTTAAATATTCTCCTCGAACTGCATGCGACCTCTTGTGGTAACGCGTTTGCCGTGGTAGCAAATTCATGTCTTGGAGTTGTTAAGTGATGTTTTCTATTAATTAACAGATTTGATTGATTCTTCTTGATGGAACTCCACATAGTAATGAACAGTCTTACTTGTACTAGTTCCACAGTGTTTCTCCTGTTAGCGACCGGTTTCGTTACATCTTGCAACTGATGTAAACACATCAAATAGATTTGATTGAAGCTTCTTGATGGAACTCCACATAGCAATGAACAGTCTTACTTGTACTAGTTCCACAGTGTTTCTCCTGTTAGCGACCGGTTTCGTTACATCTTGCAACTGATGTAAACACATCAAATAGATTTGATTGAAGCTTCTTGATGGAACTCCACATAGCAATGAACAGTCTTACTTGTACTAGTTCCACAGTGTTTCTCCTGTTAGCGACCGGTTTCGTTACATCTTGCAACTGATGTAAACACATCAAATAGATTTGATTGAAGCTTCTTGATGGAACTCCACATAGCAATGAACAGTCTTACTTGTACTAGTTTCACAGTGTTTCTCCTGTTAGCGACCGGTTTCGTTACATCTTGCAACTGATGTAAACACATCAAATAGATTTGATTGAAGCTTCTTGATGGAACTCCACATAGCAATGAACAGTCTTACTTGTACTAGTTCCACAGTGTTTCTCCTGTTAGCGACCGGTTTCGTTACATCTTGCAACTGATGTAAACACATCAAATAGATTTGATTGAAGCTTCTTGATGGAACTCCACATAGCAATGAACAGTCTTACTTGTACTAGTTCCACAGTGTTTCTCCTGTTAGCGACCGGTTTCGTTACATCTTGCAACTGATGTAAACACATCAAATAGATTTGATTGAAGCTTCTTGATGGAACTCCACATAGCAATGAACAGTCTTACTTGTACTAGTTCCACAGTGTTTCTCCTGTTAGCGACCGGTTTCGTTACATCTTGCAACTGATGTAAACACATCAAATGTATAAACAACTTAATAACTTTACCTGGAGATGTTTTAAACGAAACCGGTCGCTAACAGGAGAAATAAACACTGTGGAAATAGTACAATAAGTGAGACTTCATTGCTGTGATCTTTTCTAGTTTTTTGCACTCTAATAATATTTTGAGTATTCAAAAGCGATGGAATTCGATATGAAAATTTAATCATATATTTTAAGGGAAGCGTCGTCGGTCTCGAGGAAGAAGCGCGCTGGTCCAGAATGTGAAAGGGTGAAAGCAGGAAGAAACTAATCGAACTTTTAAAATATAAAACCGTTGTACGTATTCATAACATGCTATACGTCTTTTTTAAGTTAAAAGAATTATCGTCATTTATGACGTGATAAACACATGCGTATGAAATGCAAAGCGTGTGAAATTTCTGCGAGAATCGCCGTCATGGGACTTCAGCAAAATCTACGGTAGTTGCATCGGACGAATCACTTTCTTCTTTATTTAAATAAATACCTTTCATATTTTCTACACAATTTTATGCATTTTCTTGAGCTCATGCGAAAAAATGAAGAAAGGAGTCGCCCAAATAAATATTCCATCCTTCCAGGCTGTCTTTGAAGTCGGCGCAGTTTTACTTAAAACTTTTATCGATATATTTTTTTACCGTAAAAACTAGAGTCATTAATTAAAGGTATTGCGATACTAGATATTTATAGCCTCGAGTCGCTCTCGTCTGTCTGTCTGAAAGATAAACGGACTGCATTACATAGGCCTGGTAGATAAATAAGCCGTGTTTGATGGTGGTCTAGCTTTACCCTTCCTACACGATAGAAACGTATCGTAACGACATATACCTTTATGTAACACTCGTAACACCAGTCTTCTCACATCCCAACGTGAGTCTGACTTCAGGTTTGGCTTAATAATTAAAATAATTCTATAACATTGACAATGATCTCTTCAAAATATGAGCACACTTTTCTGTTACACGTTGTATGTGTTGGTTCAACTTTGATTATTACAACTTAATTCTTACTTATGACTCAGTAAGTTATCTGTTATAAAATTCAAGGACTTTTTTGCAATATTTAATAAAGCTTCCCCTAAACTACGAGAAATATGGTTCTAGTTACTGAGTCTCCAATATGAATTTGTCTGTATCAATGAATGTCACCGTATTGACTGCTGGCGTTACGTTAGCAAAAAATACACAAGAACAAAAAAAAACATGTCGTGGTTTATTTCTTCAAAATCACAAATGTAAGAAGATACACTTACGGGTAAACGTATAGTTGAGTGAGCTAGCGATGTGGTTGAATCAGCCCACGCATTTCTGTTTAATTACCCGCAATGTCAGTCCGTGTTCACTGTGCTGTCAGTTTACTATAACCTTACACTACCCACCTTATAGTACGAGACCTGGTCAACATTGTGTTCTTTCAGGCAAACCCATTTACGCAAAAAAAGTGCAACTAGAAGCCAAAAACTCAACCAATCGGAATAGCCTTTCGAAATGTAGTGTTTAAAAAGTTGTTTTTTTGTTGCAAATGTTGAATCCCCTAATTTGATCGACAACATTACAAATAAATATGATACAAAACTAAAAACCATTTCGAGATATTGGCTTTCTGAGCATCATATATTTTTTTTAGAATTAAATCATTATGAAATAAAGAGATTTAAAAAAATAGAAAACAAAAGTTGGCAAACACAGGATTTTAAAAACAATTACCTTTGCTTTTGAATTCATTCCGTATTAAAAAAATCAGCTGTCATGTCATTGTGACTGTTGACATTGACAGCGAACATAAAAATCCAGAGTTTTTTTCATAATCCTTTGGCAATGAACATCGAGTTTGAAATCCTCAGTTGCGAGTTACGTTCGTTTAGAATAAGTGAACAATAAAAAATTAAAATAAACATTAAAAACACACAATAAAACAAAATAAAAAATACGTAAGCTTTATTTTTACGCAGACTTTCAATATAAATATTGAAAACAAATGGTAACCTGAAATGAAATGATGTCGATTAGTTTTAAACATTATTATTTATTTAAAGCTTATCTATTAACTTATTAATTTATTCCATTATGTTATATAACATTTTATTTTTTCCTTACCTATCTAAGTTTAAAGTTTTATTGAATTAAAGCCTAACTTTAATTTTTTTTATCTATTTCCACGTGTTATATTTATCCCTTTATTTTTATAGTAAAATCGAGATGTAAAAAGTATATTTTATGTAGCTGTTTAACAAAATAAATGATTTGAATTTGAAGCAAAATACAGTTGCAAACTGTACAGGATAAAATGTTGAATATGCTAACAATGAAAATATGTTGTTATTATTATAATGTGGTCAGGATATGGACGTTGTCTTGTAAAAATATATGTGAGAATGTGTACCAGACACCGTGTTCCCGTATCAGCTGGCTCTCATACTACGAGTTTAATATTGAAGGCTTGGCCCATGGTGCACGATTATATTACTGAGTGATTTTCAACTTTAGTATGTTGTCAGAAAGTCTACATTAGAACGCTCTCTTCACGCGCTGCCGGCACGCATAATCAGTCAATTTTCGAGGATTTCCTGGATTTTACGAAAAAGTAAAAAACACGTGTCCAAGTTTTACATTGATCAGATAAGTAGGCAGTTGATTCAGCGTATTGCAGAAAAAACCTTTGAACGACCAAAGGCAAGCCCATAATGAGGAAAAACTTACAAACTATGAGTCGCTGAGCTGAAATATGTTTTACACGCTAAAATGAATGAACGATATTCAAACTACTAAAAAAAACATTATCCGTAATACTTCGATCTAAATTAGAAATAAATATAATAAATATTTATAAATAAATAAATTGATATATCGTCACGATATGAATCCCAAATATGAATGATATGAATGTAAGTATTAAATACTCTGCACATAAATTCCTAAAAACTCGTTGGTACATGTCCGGCTGGGGATCGAACCTGGATCTCGAAGAGGCCAGAGTTTTACCCCTGAGCTACCGCCGTTTTTTTAGCTTTTATTTATGTACATTGTTATTGTATTTTTAATTCAATTTTAGTATTGTATTTGTTCTTAAATGTATATGTGCTGTCGTAATTGTTTTGTGATTTATGTGTTTTTGTAATTGTGTATAAATCTTTATGGGTCATTGGCCTGAAATAAATAAATTAATTAATTCATTCATTACTTCTGATATTAATTTAACCAAAAAAATGAATTTTCGAAATATATTTCGGTCCCTCGTCGAATAATTGTTTATTATCTATTGATTCGACAGATGTAAAAATTGTTTTCTTTTGCTTAATTCATGGCAAAAATAAATGAGCTGCACAGATTAATGTCACCTTACATAGCCTGTTACAAATGCATCTGATATGCATCCAACATACTCTTAAACCAATAGCTTTAGTATAGAATTGTTTATAGTTCGACCGGCCTGCGATTTATTTATCTCGATATTATCAATAACCAACGTGATAGGTACATTGAGACAGAATGACATTAGAATCTAGGTCAGTTTGACAGGTGGGTAGTTGACTTAGATTAACGGCCCCTGATTGGCGGAAAACTTTTATAGTTCGACCAATCGCGGGTGTTGTAATAGCGTAAACTGGCCTTCTGTACGATATGGGTTTTAATTGTGCCCATTGGATTTAATGTAGAACATTTCTGACGTCAATAGGTTCTATTCTGAAATGTTTACATTTCAGTCAAACGTACTGGCAATAAAACAGTTCATGCCAAGTGCGAGTCGGACCCGCGCACAAAGGGTTCCGTACCACCACACATACGGGCACGGAACCCTAAAAATGTACAACAACATTATAGATGTCATCGCAACATTCACAACAAAAACAAGGCGATAAATTGATAGCAACTGGTTACCTATAACGGGTAACCAGTAGGCAGATTCTACCATTTTAGTTCCGTTTTAACAGTTAAGGCCCTTGTAGCCTCCAATGACCTTGAGATATTTTAAACAAAGTCAAAATGAACGTTAAAACCTTGCATTTGATTTTGTAATAGACTGCTTCGAAACTTGCCGTTTACGGCAACGTTGACGCCACGCGCTCTCAAAATATCTAGTTTTTATTTATTAACTCTGCTGTAAATCAACATTTTTAAATTTTCTGCAATGAGTTTTATAAGCTATACTTTGTTTGTATTTTAGTGCAAGAACCATACAAATAGCATTAGCGGTTTCCAAGAAATAGCCAATTTTATTCTGAAAACAGCTTGACTTTGGGAAATATTTTCAAGGTGTTTCTTATAGGCGAGAATAATTTCCTACGATGAAATTGTTTTTTATACTTTAAATAATGACATTATATTTTTTTCCTAATTTTCAAGTAGGCTGTTTAAGAGTAATAACTTCATCAATGAGAGTAATTTTCGGATGACGCGGGAACACGCGCCTTAAAGCTGTAGACCCCTGACAGACGGATGGACGGACAGCGGAGACTTAGTAATAGGGTCCTGTTTGGCACTCTTCGGATACGGAACCCTAAGAAACACGGCACGTCCTTGTTATTTGACTGATGTCATTTATATGTTACAATTCGTACACAGTCGATATTGTAAGTTATAAAAACATTGTAAACATCTTCACAAGATATTTCCTCGAGGGAAGTTTACTATCACTGAAATAGTCAAGTTTCCATTATATTATTTAGGGGCTATAATACCTCAATTCGCAGTCCTGCTCTAACGCTTCTGCTTTTTAAATAAACACTCTTAATTCACAATACAAATTATATGTACAATTCAACATTGTACATTATACATACGTATAGGTACAATTCGAGCACGATTTTAGAGCATTCTTGACCTCATTGTGTCTTCTTTCATAGTTCAGCGAGTTGTAAAGTTTACAAATACTATGCACATTATATAAAAGGTGACTTTGTTTTATATAGATACATTCATGGTAGAGACTCGGTAAGTGTCCAGGACTAAGGTTCAATGACCTTGTATGCGATACAAATAAAAATGTGTGCCTCTATGCTTCTATTTTCTTTTGCGTGTTTCATAGAAAGGTTCATTGAACCTTGATCCTGATCACTTACCGAATCTCCAGTTTAAATTTGGCTATATAAACGAAAGTCACTTAATATAAGGTGAAATTTATAAGCAGGCAGATTCATACTGGAGGCTTGGTGAGTTGACGACCTTTCTATAGTACGAGTAGTATAGATTCGGGGCTGGGCTTGCGTTTGTAAGGAACACCAAAGGAATAATTTACGAATTCCATAAAAAGAGGCATCATATTTTGATACTGGGAAAATATTCCGGAAAACTTGTAAGCAGTTTTTATACTAATAGGTTGTAGTGGTGAAGTGACCGACTGGTGCTTGTCCGAATGCCAAGATTCAAACCCAGATCTCAATATTCCGACCTACCGAATGAGCCACCACCGCTACTTCTATACATAGAAGACTGCAGACATTGAATCGAGTGAATTAAAACTGGATACTCCAAATAGGTTAGTAGAGGGCAAGGCGTGGCTGTAGATTGAAATCAAAGCTATTGTTAGAGTAGCCATATTCCCTTGTGTTACAAACACAAACCGCCGCTGTAGACGTTGAAATCCTGTTAGGTTTAGTGGTCCGTCAGCGTGAGAGCACGTTCTGCGAAGTACGGGGCGATAGGGCACACAACCCACCACGCTTGGATCGGCTATAGCCGTCGATGAAACGTGGGTGTACGTGTGTGGACTGTCACTAGAATTTCACTTTCCATACTCGGAAACACCCCTGAAACCACAGTTTTTTAGACTTTGGTTTACGGGACTACAAACAAACCGTGTGCGGACGTTGATGTCTTTTATACGAGAGGCAGTAAAATATTAATTCTTTAAATAAAATAAATAAATAAAATAAAATAAAATATCTTTATTTCAAGTAACTCAGAGACTCATATAGGCAGAAAACATGAAAAGATAAATTATATACATGCATAACACAAAAACACAAAAACATATTTACAAGAATTATCCGCCACGGCTGGCCACATGCCTGTGGCAACAATGGCGGATAAACGGACAATCAAGCCTGCTTGCAATCATTGCTAGGACAGCGTTGGGACTACTCCGCACCCTGTGTATCAGAGACGCGCATCGCCTGCGCATGGTCGCGTGGAAGCAGTCGATGTGAGCCCAGGCGAACATGCCCGAGGCGCTGCAGTAGCGGGGCAGCCTCAACACCGCCCTGAGCGCGTTATTGTATTGTACACGTATAGTTTTATATATAAAACCCTGTCACACTGAATTTGACGACTATTACGAGTAACTGGCATCCGTAAACAGATGTACGTTTTGTTGGCTGTGGGAGAAGGTTATCTATACTTTGAGAAGGTTCTATTGGGAGTCAGCATTCAGTTTCAGAGTATTACCGTTTAATTGAAATTTTTGCATGCCAGTCTTGGCGAAACATTCCTATACCCTAATCAAGTTAACACCTAAATATTACCATGTTTATTGCAAATAAATTGTTTGAGTTTGAAAGATATAATGGATACAAAAGAAACACAATTAATATAGACCAAATAAATTTAAAATTTCTCTGTTTTGATTAATCGTTCATCTAATAATTTAAGAACAGTATGTATACCTAATAGTAGCAATGACCCGAGATACCGGTTTTGAAATTGTCTACTAAATTCAACGCTGAATTTCCTAACAAAATTATCTGCAAATCTCACGTTACCTAGTCGTCTCAACAAGACCTAAATAATCCTACCCCAGTTGATCTAGACGCTTATTCATTCTCCGATACAGTTGTCAAAAACCCTTGTCACCCCAAATATAGATCATTGATCGATGGATCATTAGAGCCTGCGCGCGCGCAGCGAGCGGTGTCCCGCGTCAAGTCGCGTGCAGCCGCCATCTTGAATTATTCATGTGGATGCCCGCGTCGATGCGGGTCTTTGCCATTTTAACGACTGAATGAATTTTAGTCCGTAAAAAGTCGTAAGCAAGAGCCGTCGTCTATATGATAAACTTTTACCATAATGGAGCTAATACTTATATTATGATCCATATAAAAAAAGCCAGCCTAAAGACATAATTTATTGTGTCTGTCTATATGTCTGACTGATGAGTCGATGAGAGAAATAAGATAATATGAGGCTGGTGGGCTGGAATTTATAATTTAAAATATGTTTTAAATAAAGATCCGTTTTTAAGTGCCACAACACACACAAAAAAATACAATTTAAATTATGTTAACATAACAAATAAATAAATATCAATGTGGACTAAACCTGTATATACATTACAGATTGACATTCCACATGAGATATTAGAATAATTTCAAAATGTTGAGTCATCAAAAGTTTCTTTTTTCTTTTCGAGTTTCTGCGTTCATGCATGCCAAATTTCAGCTACACTCTTAACCTAATTCTTATTATTGCTTAGACAATAGATCGCAGTCCATATTGTGGCTCAGATAAGTCATTCATGAGTTATGCCGGATAAAGATAGAAGAACCCCGAAGCTTTGCAATATAGGTTAAAATTTTATGACTCAATGTCAAACGATGAGAGACCCGGAAACTTCAAAAAGTTGCAAAAATTTGTCGTAGAAATGCCATTCGGCCAGAATGATATGATCGTCCCGGATAGGGGGCACAAAAACAGTCCGTCACATGATATTGAGCGGTGAGCTGACGACGGACAGCCGATGCACACTTCAGATATCACCTTAATTGGCTATTTTGAGATACTAATTAGTTCCTTATGTTATAATTATAATATTTAAATTTAAATAAATGACAAAGTACGCTATAATGGCAAGGTACATGATGTTTGTGAGTTGTGGTGATATTGGATACCTCAGAAGCCGGGTTCAAGCACAGGGATGCTCATGGCTCATCCAACTCTTCCTCGAGTACACCGTAGTAATACTGATCACAATGATAAATGTTTTCAAAGTAACCATCATCATCATCATCCTTTATTTATTCCTGCGTTTTTCGTAATTATTTAAATTAAGTTGTGTGATCCATTTTTTCGCCTCCGGAGTATGTATGTATATGTTATGTATAGTATAGTGTATATATGTATAGTTATGTAACCCGGCAAGGCCTCCTGGAAAGCAACGGATCAATTGGCTACGGTTTGCTTTGGTGCAACACAGTCGCAGCTTGGTGAGCTTTTTTTTCAAAGTGAAAAGAGCCGATCTGAATTATTTTCACGCTTTCTTTACAAATTTTTTTAATCACTGTACAGTTTCGTACACAGGATAAGTTTTTCAAATCAGTAAGGAGTGCGAAATCTAAAACTAGGCAATAGCTAGATGAAATGCTCAAACGATTCTCGGAGCCGACTTTGATGAAAACCAATACTCATTAGATTTTTGAAAAATAAATTTCTGTAGCCGAGAAATGAACGGGCCGATTAAAAAACACGCTTTACCATCAGATAGTGATATAATATATATTATAAGCATCAAATGTAATGTAATGACATAATGGCAAACTAAAGGAAAGTTTGTAATGTTGGCTGTATAAATTCGTCGCTCTCTTTACATACAGGCGTCTGACTTTTAGCAGTTTTTTTGGAAAGTAAAAAAACTAATTAATTTGCCTGATTGTAATACATTTTATGGTTTTCATGGTAAATAGAGCTTGGTCTATTATGACTTCTTACTATGAGCTAGTTACATCAATAATAAAGATACCAAAAATAAGAATGGTATCTTGAAATCATTTTCAGATTTTTATGAGATACGCCAGTAAGTATGTAAACAGGGCGATGAGTTAATGTCACCTTTTCTATTTTACAGGGTGTAAATGCAAAGTCAAGAATCCCTTTAGGGTATGAAAGTATACACGATTCTGATGTCATTACGAGAAAAAAAATACAAAAAATACACCTTGAATTTGGCTATTTAGCTACGCAGCCTACCGGCCTCCCCACACACCTAATTGCACCCCGCAACCCGCACCCCTCATCCGAGTGGCCAGCGACCAGTGAGGGTGTCCACGCGATTAGTGTATTTTCAGTAAAGAAAATCGTCTTATTATGAGGTACTAGTACTTTATTTAGAGATCCCAGTATTTAAAACAATATCTTTACCGATCATACTAACACACCCATAAAGGATTCTGGACTTTGCTTTTAGACCCGGTATTATTTATTTTTATTTATTTTTTTTACATTCTTGTCTATCTACAATCTACACGCATGTTCAAGGTAAGTTTCAATCCGCGAATCAAGAACTTTTTCTCTGTACTATGACATTGATAGATCAGACTCAGTGTTAATCTTCGCGGCACGTTTTCGGCATTAAGTGTTTAGTGAAGTGATAGTGATAGTGAAGGTGTGGATGTCCCGAGTGGAGTGAGGCTTGCGTCAAGTTCGACTCGATCACGACCCGCTGGTACCTACTTTATACAACATGCATCTTCGTCACGGTATGAATACCCGAGGGGATATCAGAGGTAGACAAGTGAAATGTGAACTGCAAGTTGCAGTCCACACTCGTATACGCACGTTTCATCGACGATTTTAGGTATGGCGCCATGTTTCAGCCACGAATATGGACCCGTGTTAACGTGCCTTCAAGCCGAACTTTATGAAAGGCTTAACCCTTAATTACTCGCTCGGGGTCAAAGCAGTTTCGTGTGTCGAAAAAAAGTATTTGCCGCGTTCCGAGTTTCTCCGTGCCCTAGTAGTTTCCTAGCTCGCCTCAAAGTTTGCATTTCAGTGGCAATCAGATCCCGCGAGTAAAAGGATACGTCACTGCTCTCTTGAGCCGTGACCCCATGCGACTAATTACGCAACTTTTTTGAAACAGATGAGTTCCTAATAAATATATTTTTTTATATATTATTTCATCAATTGCTAGTCCAGTTTGTAAAATACAATTTCTTACAGTTTTTAAAACAATTTCATAAAAAAATATGTGTTCATGAGATTTGTATGTTTTCTAGAATTCGTCATGGATAGAAGAGAAGAGCGTATTTTTAAATCGTTGGCAGAAGCTTCTGATAAAGAACAATAAGTTGGGAGCTCAGAATCAGAGTCTGAGGCAGATGAAATGACCCAAAGTGATCACAATAGTGCTAGCTAAATAAACGATCTCCTGAACATTCAGTGAAGAGTCTAATAATGATGAAGAAATATCAGCGTCTGAAAAGTGGCAACAAAATGCAAAAATTGCGCAAAATTGGTATGCAACAATTACTCTGAGACATATTTTCAAGAGTGTGATAACAGTGATTCTGAGAGCTCCTTAAATATTTTATTTATAACTCTTAATCTCACCGTGTGTACAAAATATAAATGTTTGCTATTAGTTCTAGGTTAGTTTTTTCTCTTTCTAAGCAGATATTAATTCATGTTGCATCTTAAAATTTTAATAGTATAAATAAAGCAGTTTCAGAATATAATTATTTTATTTACATATATATTTAATAAATCTTTAAATGAACAGTACAATTTGGGGTCACCTGAGACCCCGTGCGAGCAGTTGTGTGATTTTCTTCGTGCGAGTAATTAAGGGTTAAACCTAAGATACGCTTAACTTTTAATAGGCCTAAACTTATGCCTGCGTACACCTGATGAGGGGTTAACCCTATGATAAGCTTAACTTTCAAACCTGGTATTCGGGTCCTTGGTTCCAAACAAACGATCGAAATCGAAATTATTGTCCTGTGAATAATCATCAGAGTATGGAAAAGACGTCCTTTGCTCGCGTTTGTTGAAGAACCAAACATCGTTTTTCGAATAACTAGTGGCACGAAAGTATAATCTTTACCACCATAATAAGTAGTATACAAATTTCACAGGCAAAGTTTGCAAAAAGTGTCTTTATTGTTGCCCGCCAATAAAAGAAATTGTCGTGCTGTACACAATTAGCGGACATTAAAATCTGGGGCGATGTTCCGCAACCCCAAATCATAACACCTACATAAAGGCTTATATTGTTACTTCAAGTACTCGTTAAAGGAATTAACATTCAGAGCTGATTGGATTTTAAGATCTCATATTATAATACGAAATTATATATCGATTCGAATGTTTCAAGTTATGGCACTCGTAACTGGATCAGAAGGGAGGGACAAAGTGACTGGCCATGAGAGTACAATGAGTCAACTTTATTAGTCTCATGATTTCTTATTTTTGGAATATAATAGAGATGGCAATAGATAAAAATATATAAGAAAGGCAAGAAAAATACTCAGGTTGGGTTGCAACTGAAGCTGGTATAAAAGCGGAAAAATATTAATATAGAAAGGTTTTGTTTGTATGAGCCACTTTATTAAAAAAAAAAAAATCAAAAAAAATATGTTTATTGTGGTAACCAAATATTTTCTTAATTACAATTACAACTGGAGCCTTCTTTTAAGTAATAAATACCTGTAACAGAAGACTCCGCTCCTTCAGTCCACAGCTTTGGTTTTAAAATACTGTTTCGAATAATTTACAAAAATTGATTTTATACATAATAAAAGTATAATAAAAGAGAAATAACATGCAGCATGCGTCAGTGCTATGGAAGGGTGTGTGAGAGGGTGTATGTGTGTGTGTGTGTGTGTGAGGATGTGTATGAGGGTGAGAGGGAGAGGGTGTGTGCGTGTGTGTGTGTTTGTTTGTTTGTATATTTTATTTTTATATTTCTTTATCTACATACTACATACTAGTTAATTTTATTTCTAAGTAATTTGGTAAATTAGGTTTTCAGCCTCTTCGTAGCTCTTTGTTTTTAATAATAATGTTGTTTGCTTTATGCATTCAAAGTTATTTTTTGTACATATATCTAGACTTCTGTTTATCTCGTTGTATATATAAGCTGACTGATAGTTAAATTGTCTGCGTGCAAAAGTAGATTTGTAAAATGGAAGTTTAATAATGTTGCCTCTTTTTCTCTTTTTTGAAAAATGTGGGTCGAAAACAGAATTTTTATGCTTTTTTAGCACTGCATTTGCAATATACAATTTTCTTACGGACAAGAGATCGCAAAAAGAATATAAATTATCTGTTGGGTATCTGTAGGGTTTAAAATACATAACCTTTAATAATGCTCTTTGGGCTCTCTCCAATTCGATAAATTTAGATTTTGCAGCTCCTCCCCAAGTTGGTATGCAATAGTTAAGTACAGATTGCACAAGGGCTATGTATATTTGATTGAGGAGTGAAGGGGTAGCTATATGTCTAAGCATTTTGAAGATCCAAATTAACCTTCTTACTCGAGAACTCAGTATTTCAATTTGTGGGAACCAGGATAGTCGCTGGTCTATCATTACGCCTAAGTATTTAGTTTTGGAAATCTTAACAATAGCAGGGCAATTACAGTTTAGATGGTCATTTGTACAGTTATGAATTTTGATTTTAGTGTTATCGGGGGGTTGGGTTCGATTATATTTAGTAAAACAGATAAAGTTGGTCTGCAGCGCGTTAAGAGTGAGCAAGTTTAAGTTTAGCCAATGTGACATTTTTGAAAGTCCAGATTCTGCACTCTTTGGAGTTGAGTCCCAGGTTGTGTTTGAAAATACTACTGCAGTATCATCAGCGTAGGAGATAACTTTTGCGTGCTTAATGTTCATACTGCACAATTGATTTATATACACAAGGAATAATGTAGGACCCAACACGCTCCCTTGTAGACTACGAATGGTTTTGGTGTAATTTGATAGGTTAAATAAATAAAACAAACGCAAATGTAACAATTGTTGAATTGAATAAACAAATTTTTCCGGATATTTATATTATAACAAATATTTATTTTAAAAAAGGTGTTTTTTGAGCAAGCGCGTTAACCCCCAAGTCTCAAGCACAAACAAGTGCCTTTTTTATAAAAAAAATATATATAAAAATAATCCAGGTATTTTTTATGGTTTCGTACCCAACGGGACCCTATTACTAAGACTCCGCTGTCCGTCCATCTGTCCGTCTGTCACCAGACTCTATCTCATGAACCGTGATAGTTAGACAGTTGAAACTTTCAAAGATGATGTATTTCTCTTGCCGCTGTAACAACAAATACTAAAACCGGCCAAGTGCGAGTTGGAACCGTGCGCTCCCATACAATAGACATGATTTTTAGCGGTTTATGGTACGGAACCCTTCGTACGCGAGTCCGACTCGCACTTGGCCGGTGATTTTCACTTGTTTATTTTGACGCCTGCAACGTCATGTTATGACGCAAATTTATTGGTATATTTGGATACAATATTAGAGAAAAGTACAAACATTTTGCGATTGCTTATGCTTAACGTTTACAAATGTCTATGTAATTGTAAAATAACTGACTAATATATTATATAATGTAGCTTTTTCAAGCAATAACTGGACCGATTTATTCTCCGGTAAATTAATCTCGTCATAAATATATCGCTCTGAGCTCACTTTCGATTTAAATAACATTTTATGTCTTTATTACCTTTAATAAACATCGAGGTAACCATTTTAATTACAAATGGATTAAATACTTTCTTGGAATAATTAATTTATCACACTAGGGTTGTAAATTAACGATTCATGTTTTTAAATTGCAAAAGTTTACCAACAGTGATCATAATAAACAAACAGAAATATTCTAAAACACAGTAATTAATGCAAGATCGCGCAATCCAAAAGCTTTTAAAAAATCCGGTATAACTTTAATGTAATACTTATGTTATAGACAAGTTATAATTATACAAAGTTTTCCCACGCCCACTTAATGATTACCAGTTTTGCTAAATTTGATTATTGACCTCAATTTTGAAGTTAGTAAGTATAACATTATATCGTAATTGACAAATTAAACATACTTACCTACTTGTAACTTTCTTACACTGAGGTTATAAAATTAAACGATTCTTATAATATATGTACTTAATCAAAATTTCAAAGGTCTGAACGTTGTTGCTAAATTTAAATGACTTCAAAATACTCGTTGGTACTTAGATTATGTTCCTCAACTTCCTATAGAACGATAACCTCAATAAACTATCCCGAAACCATCTTTTGAATGATACCTCTTTGAGGTCCGTATAATTTGCAGCGATAAATTCAAAATATCAAAGATAAATTAAGCACAAACAATTGAACTTGAAAAAGAACGAAAATAATACCTCAAAATAAAAACAAAGCTAAAATTATGTCAAAGTTAAAAAGAACGAGCAGTACTTACCTCATCCTGAAAAGTCCTGTACAAAGTATCCTTCGTGTATCGCTGATCTCCTTGTTTCAATATGGCGGAACACTGCTTCAACAAAGATATCCTCAGCCTGTCTTTGACACTCTCTTCTTCCATTATTGACATCCTGTGACCAGTTCTGTGACCAGCATTGGGAACGCCGAGCAAATCCACAGATTTAAATTCCGATCCCCCATTTTGTTTCCCGATATCTTCCAATTTTATTCCATTGCAACTATCATTTTTCCCGCCCTCCGATTTTTCAATGTTGATGGATATGCCGCCATTTTTATTGGGCTCTTTATCGCTGTTGAAGTCTTTTATCGCGATGACTTCAGTATCTTTATCTTTAGCGATTTTCCCGTTCGAAGCCATTTTCACTATTGCATCTTACTCAACGTAAATCACAACATAACAGTTAATTACACACTAAACGAAGTTTATGTTTTAAAATAAACAACGAAGATCAAACGTTTCATGAACCAGAACACATTATAAGAAAACAGTTAAAAGTCAATCAACCTTCACTGCTTTGTAATTTTAGAAACAATACAAAAATATTTTTCATTTCAAATTACATTTTTACGAGTAATAATACCGACGCAACTAAGACTGATCTTATTATAACTGTGCTCAGAAGTCACAATACAAATCTAAATGATTTCTTTTTTTATAATAAGTCAGAGAGCAATAACTTTAAGGTTTCTAAAACTAAGCAATTAGAGAAACATTTTGCCGGTCTGAATGTCAAACTTTTGATTTGACGTTGATTGATTGCTTTTATGATTTTGCAAACATCTTTGAGCGATTTATGTTTAATAATGCATTATTAATTATACTCTAGTAAGAATGATAAATGATAATATTAAAAATTAACAAAAGTAACACATTTTTAAAGTAAATTATGGAAAAAAGAGTACGTGAAGATTATGCTTCAAAATATAATATCGATAAATTAAAATTATAATGTTTTATACATAAAAATTAGGTAAGGAAACGACCTTGTGTAAAATTATCTTTATTTCAAGTAACTTAGGTTTAAAATTGTCAAGCCAATAACAATTTCAACTTATTATGCTTGTTTTGGTTAAGTAAGTAGCAATAAATTGTAAAATTTATTGTATTAGATTTCACTTTTTAGAATGGTCTACTTTTAACAAGTTGATTTGCCATTTAATCTATACATTAGGTAACAGTACTAAATTAAACTGGTCAACGGCGAATTGCTTTTACTCGCTAAGGGTTCCGTCTGATACAAAACAAAAGTTTTTTATTTGTTTTTCGAAAACTTCTTTGTCTTTGTTTTTCAATGATTTTCCGTGCATGTAAATGCACCACAAATAGCTTTTTTCAACAAATTCAACACTATTTTTTTAGACCAAAGAAAACCAAATATTTTACCAAAAATCTGACAACGGACCTCGGTTCAATGCTGCCTATTGAGCACAGACCACCAAAATGTTGGGTACCAATTAAAGTTAAACGGTATATTTTTATTTATGTGCTTTTAGACTTTTAATTTGCCGAACAAAAAATATGTCTCATTGTTAATTTACTCATAAACCGTAGAAGTGACCCAAGAATCGTTCAAAACATGAATTGTTGAGGAAATAGGTAGTGGCAATAGACAAAAAGACATGATTGTGATGCAAAATTATGTAAATGTTTGTCGTAAATAGACAATATCCGCTGTCGGCGAGCAGAGCGGGTCCGATTTTGTTAATCTTGTGACTAATCGGTTTTAAAAGATTTTTTGGACATTTTTGATACTGTTCTGTCTTGATACGGTTCCGCCTTGGCTAGGTCATTGATATATCTTGATATATCTTTAGTCGCTGTAAAACTAGTACTCTATACGAACAACTATTACAAAACATAATATATGTACTGAAATTGTGAAAAAAATTCAGCTGTTCCATACATTTTGTCACGTATGACTGTACGCGGAAAAAATCACTTCCCCATACGAAACTTCAATGCATACTCGCGAATACTGTGTTGAGCTAAATGTAATTGGCGGAATTTTGAAAATTCACAATTATTTTACAGTGGACCCAAAATTCCCAATTATATTACACTGGACCTAAAAATAATTAAAAGAAATATTAGCTTCTACACGTTTATAGAAAGCGATTTTCACGTTTTTTATTTATCTGCCACTTCTTAGCTTAGAGCAAATTAATTTGTTCGGCTTATTAGAGAGAAATGGAAAATAATTAATTTTGGTAATATATTTGTTACAGTGAAAACCTTAAAACATTTAGTTTAATACCTAGTAACAAATAACTATGTTACGGTTAAATTTAGAAATCAATCACTTTAAGGATGTTCTACATAAACCTGAGTCGTTGCGTGGCAGTGACTGATTGATAAACATAAA
This sequence comes from Ypsolopha scabrella, assembly GCA_910592155.1. Lineage (NCBI taxonomy): Eukaryota > Metazoa > Arthropoda > Insecta > Lepidoptera > Ypsolophidae > Ypsolopha > Ypsolopha scabrella. Next base: position 21,159,252 of record OU342983.1, read on the forward strand.
TCTATTTACTTAGCCTTATTTCGACATAGATTCACTGCTTTACCAAAACAACTCTATGAATAATCTAAAATTTTCGTCTTCTCTTGACACAAAAATGTCATTTAGACGAAAATTTAATTGGTAATTTTTATGCAAATTCGTTACGCAGAAGGTTGATTTACTTTTTAATTACTCGTTCTATTTCCTTAAAGCTTCTATTTTATAATGACAAACATTTAAACTTTTTGCACTGTCACTAAACTCTCACTTTCCACCGAACAAAATGTTTAACAAAACTTTTAAGGCACAAAACAACAAAAAAAAGAAAAAGCGCGCGCGAATGTTTCTCCAAAACACTGGCAAGTAAAACGACGGAAAAAAAGTCTGGCTGTCAACACGTAAAAAGTTCGAGACAAAAAGTTTGTAAGACGCGCGCGTAAGGAGGCGAAGCTTGAAATGTATGCAGGTTTGACGGTCGCTCGCCGCCGCCGCGTGTTACGAACTCTATGTTTCTAGCCTCTTTGCTCTGTCATGGGAGGGTGTTAGAAGCCTGTTTTAGGTTTTGGAGATGCGAATGCGACCAGATTGGTTTTTCGGAGTCTTTTAAAGAAAAACGAGCTATCTAAGCTACATCCTGATGATCTTTATAAAATTGCGTACCTAACTTACCTGTTACTTTTCTATAATCTTTCTTTAATAACTTACCTATTGTAAGACACAGAACCACTGACTCAAGTGACACCGTACACCAAATAGAAAATAAACTGTGTAAGAATGACGTATATATTTTTAAAATGACGAAACAATCAACAGATGAACAAAGAAGTAACAAATAAGGTGTCGTTACCAAAGAAACCTTAAAAAACGACATTTCGCAATAACATAACGAAGCCAAACCAAAAGTAAACAAAAAGATCTTAAAGTTAATTAAATAATTATAGCTACTTATTAGGTATTCTGATTACTTCTGATGATGCAAATACAAATAGGTAGGTAGGTAAGTATATTGTGAAACTTATTCTGATATAATTATATGTTTTATCGTTTTTCCGAAATCAATCAATTGGATTCTCAAGTCGGTTATGTATGGCCGACAGAATGCAAACTACCATATTATTTAAACACTAATAAAAGTATCCATGTACATTTTATTTATTTGTAACTAACCTTAGCGCTTGGCTTCGTCTGCGATGAATTGAATACGCTAAAAGCTAAAAATATAATAAGCTAAAAGATTTTAACGTTACCCCGTGTGTGATCAAATGGCGTTTATTTGAAAACATAAGGTGACTTTAATTTATACAGCCAAACTCATACTGGAGGCTTGGTAAGTGACCACTAACACGGATCGATAACACTTTTTGGTAATTTCGCAAAATAAAATCTTGACGTAGTGTTTGACTCGGGGCTGGGCTTGCGTTTGTAAGGAACACAAAAAGAATAATTTACGAATTTCACAAAAAGGGTCATCGAACCTTATTACCGAGCACCTACAGTAAGAATTTGGCTGCATAAATTAAAGTCATGTTATATAAGTTAAAGTTGTAATTTTAGTAATCAAAATAAAATAATTATAAGTTATCGCTTCGTGAAAAAGTCAGGATATTAAGCGACACACTTTTACTTTTTCCTTTTTCACAGCTGTCGACAGGAATCCTTTTGCGTGTCACTGGTGGCCTGTTTTCATAGAATCTCCTCCCAAAATAGAGTGGGATGGTGTCTGATGGCGCCGCCAGTGGTGCACGCAGACAGATCCCTTTTAACCGACTTCATAAAAGGAGGAGGTTCTCAATTCGAATGCAACCGATTTGAAATTTTTTTTTTTCGTTTGTTGGGGTTTGCTTCCAGGTAGGTCCCATTTTAGTTTGGTCGTGACCTGATGATGGTATTCAGAGATAGGCAGTGGAACTCCTCAACGGATGACAGCATATCACTCGATATTGCGGCAAACACTTTGTACTAGGATGCAGTTACTTGAAAATTTGCATAATCCACCTGACCTTTGACCTTGGCCTCATCACCATAGAACTCCTGAACGAATGACAGCACATAACTCTAAATGGCGGCAATCGCTTTGTGTTAGTGTGCTCATTGCAGGATATTACTTGAATATTGACATAATGACACGGGACTTTTGAATTTGACTCCTCAAATGAAGCAATCAAAGTGCTGACTGTAAGCTACCCATTTTCACAATTTAACCCATCAACACTAAAAAGCGTGAAATAAATAAACTTTTAACAAAAAAATAACAACCGACTTCAAATATTATAGCAGCCATTCACTAAAAAGTTTAAAATAATTATTTACGGACCCGATGGTACCAAAATAACACTTGCCGACTTCTTTCTTCCCGAAACACATGTTACCTAGAAGTCGGCGCATTCCCCATAGTAAATAACGCAAAAACCAATAGTAGAGCGCTAGGTATAAACTCCATTGTTAAGACGAAGGGGACGAATCGACACCCAAAAAGAGGACGAATTTTCACTTAATGAATATATTTTTTGAACAGGGACGAATTTAGACCAAAAATAAAATATTATAAGGACAAATTTACCCGGTACGAATTTCAAGAGGATGATTGTACCCCGACCTCACGTTTTCGGCTCTGTTATCGTTTTGGAAAAGGCCTTATTTATAACATGCTTTTTTTCAGAACCCTATCTATTGTAGGGTGTGAGTTCTACTGTTTTAATTTAATTTTTAATACCTATGCCGTCGACAGAAATTACTAAATGATACTCATATCGAAAGTCCGTGGGAAAAATGTTTGTAAATCTGGATTAACAAAACACAGCTTCTATGTATGGGCGCATTCATCTTGAAACAGAAACAAAACCAAATTAGTAAATCTGTTTACGTTAGGAGCTTGTTCAATCTCAGTCAGTTCTTATTTCTCTTACATAAGGACCATTATTCAGTAAAAAAGCAGTGACACTTTAGAATAACTTTAAGTAGTCTATCGACAGTTTCGTGGGAACTAAGGTCTTACAATAATAAGTGAAAACAATTTTAGGGTAGACCACGTATCGTTAACTAATCACAATAAAGAAGAAAAAATCATTTTTTTGTTTCAATTAATTTCCACTTACCAGTACAAAGTGGTTCAATTAGCTGACTCAATTTCTATGGAAAGGTGAAGAAAAAAGTTCGTGCGGTAATAGTACATTATGATAAGTGAGCTGCGTTGGACATTACAGTCGAGGCGGGATTGCCGTAATGGAGCCGAGAGTGTAATGTCTAATGCTCACGCGTTTCATACGACGTTTTTCAACACACTTCCGAGGAAAAATAATAAAATTTAATAGTCTTATTTTTCCACATAATCGAAACCACAGCTTAGAACTGACAGTTTTCTTTGAAAAATGGCGGCTGAGATTTTGTTTTTTTGGGCAGATGGAAATAGAGGCACTGACGCAAAAAGCCAAACAGCCAAATATTAAATATTAACAAACTGAATATTTTTGTATTTACAAAAAAAAAATAAGTTAATTTGTTGATAAAAATAAATAATTTGATGAAATTAAATGATTATTTATTATATTTTAACTGAGACAGCCTATTTATTCGCAAAAACTTTACTATTTCTCAAGACATCAAAACTCTTTGCTAAGATTTTAAAAAAACTGTAATAAAAAAAGCACTTGTGCGATAATGACTAAGAATGCTGCAATAAGGACCACTTTATAAGCAGAGGTGTTGAAAAAATTAATTCGTTGTTATTGGTCTATTAAGGATACTCAAACATCTCTTAGGTGGTAGAGCTAATGCCGGGCTCGATTGTGGAGGTACCACCATCTTACTCGTAAATCCTCCCGAAGTTATTCGGGGGAGAGTAAGAGGACAGCTCTCAGGCAAAACCAGGCGGCCCACCATTGCCTGGGACCGATGGATGGCGGTATATCCATCCCCAATTGCCGGGCCTTATATAAATTAGATTGGTGACGGGCAGCGGCGTCACTGGTGCAAGGGTTTCGGTACCGCGCTCACCAACCCGCCTGCCCAGCGTGTGTGAGTATGGGCATTTCTTCCAGGAGGACCGCCAAGAGTGGCGAAATCCTGGAAAGGCCTATGTCCAGCAGTGGACAAAACAGGCTGATGGATGGATGGATGAATCATCTCTTAATTTTTTTCTCTTTGAATTGTATGACCTTATATATTCATATCGTCACGACATGAATCTCCGAGGGGGTGTCAGAGGTGTTCCAGAGTGTGGACTGTGAAATGCAAGTCACATACACTCGTACACCCACTTTTCATTGACGTTTACGTCCCAATGATATTGGTGGTGACTGGTGAGCCCTGTGGCCGTACTTCAAGCACAAAGGTGGACCCTCAGAAGCTGCGTGCTAAAACAAATGTGCACCTACAGGATTTGAACGTGCGACGTCCAGATTGTCAAGACATTCGAACCACTCGACCTCAGAGCGCCGGGCGGTCGTGGGAACTAAGTACTTCAGTAAATAGAACACTCTATTCGTTATGAATACGCTGAGTTTTTCTTAGCTTTGTTTGTTCTATGTATGGAGACCATTTATTTTCATTTTTCGAGGCCAAGTGCGTGTCGGGCCAGGCGCAGTGTAGGGTTCCGTAGTTGCCCGGTACATTTTATAAGTTGGTCTACTAATACAGATCGCGCCAAACTTCTAGTTCCATACATTTAGAAGAACGGCCCATGCATTGTCGTGTTTATAGGGGGCCAAAAGTTTGGCGCGACCTGTACTCGTAAACCTGTAAAGCCTACTTAGCTGTGATAGTTTCCCTTTTAAATTCATTATATATACTACTTCTGTGAATTATTTCACATATCTACAACTGTTTAGCCGGCAGGGGGGGGACGCTTAACTCTGACAAAAATTAGCACTTTAAAGCTTAATATTTCACCAACGAATCCCTTGAAAAATGGTTATTATTATGACTATTTATGACACACCCAAAATGTTTTTAAACGACCTATGTAACGATATCCCACACTATGGATTGACGAGAAAAAAAAATTTTACGTGTATGAAAGATCATACTCACCCCTAAAAAAATTTTTTTTCATGATTTTATTTTACCGTTTTGTGATTATTTGCGTGATTAATATGTATACCCATGCCAAATTACAGCTTTCTAGTAGTCATAGTCTCTGAGCTAAGCCGCGGACAAACGGACATGGTGAAACTATAAGGGTTCCTTGTCGGACTACGGAATCCTAAAAATAAAGCTTCGTCTGGGTTCCCGTTTTCCACGGAACTCATAAAATTAAACTTCAGTTACCCAGTGAAGTGCAAGGCTAGCTAACAAAGAAACATTAACAATGTAACTTATTTATTTTCATCGATCAAAACTAATTAATTGATAACAAATTAATGAAAATGTCAACAAGGTGTTGACTAATCGTTTTAATCGTTGTCACTCGAAGCGTTTCGTCGAAGAGGGTCGGCTTCGTTACTGGACATAATTGTTTTGTAATTGTACTTACTTGAAGGGTTCCGTAGTTTAAATAACTAACATCATCTAGGTTTTATTTTATCGTTTTAATATTTTGTAAATTCAAATGTCATGGTGTTGAGGCAGGTTGGTAAATAATTAGGAAAGGAAGAATGAAAGGTATATGTAATATAAAATTATTTTTACTCTTATTTGTATTTGTCTGTCAGATGTCACTTCAATAAGATGTTATGCATGATGTTGGTTGTCTATGTTTTCGGATGCCTAATATCATAGACTAGCTAAGGGTTCCGTCTAATTTGCTTTCTAAATCTATGCCTAATATCACCATCACCAATAGTTTATACTATTAAGAAAATTAAAATTAAAAATGAAATCTTTGTTTAGTCTCAAACCGAAAACATTTTTTTAACTTTGCGCCTGAATTTGGCTCTTACAAAATAATACTTATGGTTTAAGGCGCATAGGCACGCCACCGTTTTAGTACAAATCTTGATAACCCTTTTCTCTGTGGTTTTTCGTTGTAGACCAAAGTAGAAGACCTCTATCATTTGGTACACACATTTTAAAAGACACCATTTTGCCAAAATTTCCAAAATTGATTTTCAAATCAAAATTTATATATGGAATAATTACATAGAAAGCCAAATACAAATTTACATTTTGTGTTATAATCAAATAAAATAGAATTAAATATATGTGTTAGAAAATCACTACATAACAAATCAACATAATCAGATCACCGTTTGGCTTAAGTTTTGTTTTAAAGATCAGGCTGGACAGATTTACATACAAAGTTTTTTTTGCCTTAAATTGTATCTATCCAAAATTTTACATTTCAACCAGATAGTGACATTGAGAGGTTTCAAACTTTAGTCTATAACGAAAATCAACAAAGAAATTGGTTATCAAATTTTGTACTAAAACGGTGGCGTGCCTACACCAGACGCTTGCAGGAAGAAACAACCAGCATCAGTGCAAAGTTCATGTTCCTACTCCCAGCAATTTGGTCTAGGTGTTGATAGATCAGTCATTCACTGAATTATTTAATATAAGTTGATGCTCGTGATTGTTGGCACTTGGTGGAACTTTTGATACATTTTTGATTGAAAAACACGTGTCCAAGTACAAGTGTTTTTCAATCAAAAATGTATTTAATATAAGGTTACATTGATTTATACAGCCAAATTCATACCGGAGGCTTGGTAAGTTATCAGTATCACGGATCGATAACACTTTTTGCATTAAGCAAAATTAAATGTTGAACTCCCTTAGTAATTGACTCGGGGCTGGGACTGCGTTTGTAGGGAAACGAAAAACAATATTTACAAATGTTGCAAAAAAAGGTAATTCAACTTTGATATTAAGCTCTTACCATACCTTACCATAGTCTACAGTATTAATATGTCTTTCTAAATTAATGTCCTTGTGTAGATTCTCTAAAATAGGATTTCTAGGGAGAAGTGTTTTTATTAAATACCTACCTAAAATCCTATTTCATGAGTTTTAATAAGTGGGTTAATAGTACAGTATACATAATGTGAGTTACATTTATATATCCAAATTCATACTCGAGCTTGGTACCTGATCGGAAACAAGCTTCAAGAATATTAAAAAAAATTACCAGTAATTGTAATGATGGCAGCATCATGGTATTGATACTAAAATTGACTTTGACATCTCATTCTTCTTGATAACTCTTCTGACAGCCAGTTGACACCAACACATCGCTATAAGGGTTTCTGTTGCTGACGTAACCCTAAAGAGTTCTTCAGGGACGAGATGGCCACTGCTACACACACACACACGCACATAGTGAACGCACACTATGTTACGGTCACTCCGGAAAGTATTATTTAAATTTTGATGTCAGAAAAAAAATATTAATCTGGAAACAAAATTTAATTTTTTCGGCATCTGATTTGCAACACTAACAAATATTTTTTTTGATAGCTTGCATCCTCTTTTTCCAAATAATCTTCAGCGTTCGTTTTGATAATATCACGCACGCCGACGTGTGCGTTTTATCACGCTCATCCAAAATACTGTACTAACGTTACCTTATACTTAATTTATTTCAAATCGATTGATGGTTCTAAGTAGAATATTATCTCCAATAAATTATACACAAATTCTTGTACTTGTATTTCATAAATATACATTATTTCACATGTTTTTTGACAATGAAAGTGAAAGCATAAATCTTCTGCATTTAACGATAGCACCCAGCGTGATACTATCCTCCTCACGCAAAGATGGCTGTGTAGAATCTCGTGAACGCTTCCCGATCCAGTCTTCAATATGTGTTGAATCTCCAGATATGTAGTTCGCCTATTGTCTATTATTATTGACGTGACACTCAGCTTTTTCTCAATTTTAACTTACATTCACTGAAGATAGGCACTTCAACAAACTCCCGGCCGTACACAATGACTGCAACATCGCGTCTACGAAAGTGTATTGAAAAGGTTAAGTGTCCAACATAATTGCGCTGATGAGCTCGATCACCAACAAGCTGGGTATAATTTCGATCAATCAATCAATCCTGCCCACTCCAAATAGATCTAAAGATAAAAGGTGCTAAATTAAACATAAACAAGCTGTTTCAAATATAACCTTCAAATTGAACATTTTGATTGGTCTTTTCGATTGGGCTAACTGTTACTATGTTACATCTAGCTAGGTTTACAATTCGGCTGCACTCGGGTTGGGAATACGCTTATTACCATATCAAAAAACCGGCCAAGTGCGTGTCGGGCCACGCGCAGTGTAGGGTTCTGTAGTTACCCAGTACATTTTATAAGTTGGTATACTAATACAGATCGCGCCAAACTTCTAGTCCGCTCGGAACTTGCTCTCCCGATGAATTGTCGTGTTTGGAGGGGATTAAAAGTTTGGCGCGACCTGTATCACAAACCTGTAAAGCCTACTTAGCTGTGATAGTTTTCCTTTTAACTTAATTAAATATACTATTTCTGTGAATTTTTAACATATTCATAAACAACTGTTTAGCCGGCATGGGGGGACACTTGACTCTAACAAAAATTAGCATTTTAAAGCTCAATATTTCGCCAACGGATCCCTAAATCGAAATATAATTTTCACACACCCTCAATGTTTTTAAACGACCTATCCAACGATACCCCACACTATGAGATAGATGAGAAAAAATAAATTCATCCCCATTTACGCGTTTTTCATGATTTTATTTTACCATTTTGTCGGCGTGATTAATATGTATACCAAATTACAGCTTTCTAGTACTAATAGTCTCCGCGCTAAGCCGCGGACAGACGGATGGACAGACGGACATGGCGAAACTTTAAGGGTTCCTTGTCGGACTACGGAAGTCTAAAAAGGAAAGCCAGAGAAAATTCCGCAGATTATTTTTAAACATTTCCAATTTCACGCCAAGTCGATTTCTTGCGTTAAGCGATCCATGTAGCGACTCTTAGTATTGTTATCAATCACATAACACGCAATCCCACTAATATTATAAATGGGAAAGTTTGGATGTATGGATGGATGGATGGATGTTTGTTTATTACTCCTTCACGCCGTGAAATCTAAATATATTGTACCAAGGTATACAAACTATTATGGAAAAAGAACGGGTGCCTACTTAATACCAAAAATATTTAATTCAATACCAGGGGACGTTGACGAAACTTTAAATAGTAAAATAAGTAAAACTAAATTTAAAAATATTTTAACAAAGTGCCTACTTCACTCAATTACATTACATAAATAATGATTGTAAGATATTTTTTAATATTCTTTGTATTTCTGACTTTTTATGTACGGACGCCAGTAGTTATGATACTGATATAACAACTGCCAATGGTACCCTATTAAGCAGGCGCCCGTACTTCGTCTCAGTTCGTTGTTCTTATGTATTAAATTTAAAAAACTATGTCTTAATACTACTTACTTGTACGCAAATAAATATATAATAGTGTATAAAAACAGACATGTACCGAGAGTATAGCCGATAAACTGCTACGCAGTTTGGCTTCAATATTTTGCAAACAAAAATCTGTATGTCTTTTGCTGAATAAATAAATAATCTAAAAAAAAAACCACCGAACCAATTGAGCTGAAATTTTGCATGAATGTAGTTCTAGACCTGGAATAGGACATAAGCTACTTTTTAGGGTTTCAGAGTCCGACAAGGAACCCTTATAGTTTCGCCATGTCCGTCTGTCCGCGGCTTAGCGCAGAGACTATTAGTACTAGAAAGCTGTAATTTGGCATGGATATAAATATTACTCACGCCGCCGACTAAATGGTAAAATAAAAACTTAAAAAAAAAATTAACGGTTCCTCTCATACAAGTAAACTGGGAATTAATCATTTTTTCTCGCTTATCCCACAGTGTTGGATAGGCCGTTCAAGAACATCGTGAGTGTGTAAGAACCATTTTTCGATTTAGGAATCCGTTGGCGAAATATTAAGCTTTAAAGTGAACATTTTAGTTAGAGTGGGGCGTACCCCCCCTCTGCCGAGTCTCCAGTATGAATTTGGTCGGTTAATTTAATTTCACCTTGTATGTCTCTGTTCTCATTAACATTCCATCCATCAGCCTGTCATCGTCCACTGCTGGACATAGGCCTTTCTAATATCTTGGCGGACTCTTGGCGGTCCTCCGTCCTGCTCATCCGCTGCCACCCGCAACGTCCTCCAGATCGTCGCGTCGGTCCAGCGGGCACGAGGTTGGCCCACGCTACGTTTTGCGTTTTGCTACACGTGGTCTCCATTCAAGCACTTTTCGGCCCCAACGACTATTACGTTGGCGACAGATTTGGCCTGCCCACTGCCACTTCGACTTACTGATTCGGCAGGCCATGTCGGTTACTTTTGATCTCCAACGGATCTCCTTGTTTCGGATAAACATACAGAGGTGCAATTGTGTAATGGATGGCGGTATATCCATCCCCAATTGCCGGGACTTATATAAAACAGACTGGTGACGGGCAGCGGTGTCACTGGTGCAAGGGTTTCAGCATCGCGCTCACCAACCCGCCTGCCCAGCGTGTGTGAGTATGGGCATTTCTTCCAGGAGGATCGCCAAGAGTGGCGAAATCCTGGAAAGGCCTATGTCCAGCAGTGGTTGAAACACGCTGATGGATGGATGGTTTTTAGGTTACGTATATAAGATATTTAGAGCGTGGTCAGTAATCCGTTCCCTGCGCGTACGCATGACGCAGTTAGCTACATTAGTGTGATATATGTTCGGGTACAGACTTCAAGGTGTTCCTGTATGAGTCCCCGGTCAGTAGATTCTCGTGGAACAGTTGTTTGTGGCGAGTGACGGCGTGTTTACACTGCACATTGAAATAGCGACTCTGGGCTGCGGTTGTTTATCGTTGCAGTTCATGAGCAGCGTTAGTTCAGTCGGTAGGCTTTCAATCTTGAGACCAGGGTTCAAATCTTGCTGAAAAAACATGCCCTGATATTTGTGTGCGTAGTAAGATAACTTTGGTTGACATCGCCAAATTCATACTGGAGACTCGGCTGTGGTCAGGAACAAGGTTCAACTACCCTTTCAATTTGGAAATGTGAATTCCCGGCAGGCCTTCAACAAAAGTAGCGAAATAAAATTCATGTACTTTTGAAAGCTTCATACTCCCAAAGTTTAAAAGTTACAAAAATGATAGTTATATCGTTATGAAGATCCATTCGGCGACAACACAAAAATATATGTTTCGCCCTCCCTCCACCCCCCGCGATGACGTCAGAGACCACTAAAAAAATAAATGTAATCCTGCAATTCTTGACAGCCTATGACGTGCAATTTTGTGGTACTTACAGTTGAAATCAAATTTTGACAAACCATCCAAAGAGATGGAAATCATCGAATTCACAAAAAAAATAGAAACATCCAACCACCATAAAAAAAAATTTACTTTATTATTAATTAGTATAAATTCGCTTAATTTGACATGTTTTATGAAATTTTATGACGTCATCTGGAAATTTCGTAATAATCCTGAGATTGTTGTGCGTTTATATCTAACAGACGGACAGACAGACACAGCTCAGTTTTCTAGAGTGACAGTATATTTACGGAACCCTAAACCTTTGTTCGAGATGATCTCAGACATTTGCATGTGTTACCGTTAAACGTACTATATATCTGTAACTCCGGTATATCTCCAAGTGGCCCGGTTTGTAAACTTGCACTTTGCGTGGGCGGGAGGGAAGGGAATGCTTCTGTGCTGTTTTACAGTCTAACGTAAATATTTATTAGTTAAATCGTGTCACAAGCAGTGGCGCAGTCGGTAGGACTATCTTGAGACGCAGGTTCTAATCCTACAGGTCAACATGCACCAGTAAGTTTTTGGAATTAATGTGCTAAGTATTTTAACACTCGTTGAACGGTGAAGGCTTGGCCGATGGTGCACAAAAATCTTACTGAGTGATATTGAAAAAAAAAATTATATCATTACGGTATAGAAAATCAGAAAAGTAAATCTGGACGTGAGGATTCAGAGCAGATTTACTTTTCTGATTTTCTATACCGTAATGATATAAATTTAATTTGTTATCTCCTTGTGATGGATAAATCATCAATTGTTTAAAAATACAGAAATTTATTTCTATCATAGTTTTATTAAAATAAATAAAATAAAAATATCTTTATTTCAAGTAACTCGGAGACTCATATAGGCAGAAAACATAAAAAGCTGAATTAGATACATACATAACACAAAAACACAAAACATATTTACAAGAATTATCCGCCACGGCTGGCCACACGCCTGTCGCAACAATGGCGGACAAACGGACAATCAAGCCTGCTTGCAATCATTGCTAGGACGGAGTTGGGGCTACTCCGCACCCTGTGTATCAGAGACGCGCATCGCCTGCGCATGGTCGCGTGGAAGCATGCCCGAGGCGCTGCAGTAGCGGGGCAGCCTCAACGCCGCCCTGAGCGCGTTATTGTACTGTACACGTATAGTCCCGTACGACCTCTGAGTGTAGCTAGCCCACAGGCTGCACGTGTACAGCGATGTGCAGAACGCCTTAAACAGGATAAGTTTTACCTCAATAGAACAACGCGCAAACCTGCGAGCCAACATATTTGCTCTAATTGACAAAGCCCTCCTCTCTCTCTCTATGTCAGCATTGTCCTTCAGGTCGGTTGTGATAAGATGTCCAAGGTACTTAAATTGCAAACTGATTATCATGCAGCACCAGATATTTGTCTAACTGTGTATTAAGCATAGCGTCAAAAACTTTTGCCATAATCGTCGCAAGTGAGACAGGTCTATAGTTGTTTTTATCACCAAGATCTCCTGTTTTATTTTTAACCACATTGAACTTCAGTATGTTGTCAGAAAGTCTACATTAGAACGCTCGCTTCACGCGCTGCCGGCACGCAAAATCAGTGAATTTTCAAGGTTTTTCTGGATTTTACGAGAAAGTATTTAATGTAGGAGTTCTCTCACCTGACATCGGAAAATAAACCATGTTTTCTTGTTACAGCAGTAATTTCAGACATAAACTCAAGCCGTTTGGACATAAAATGAATTAATAACTTAAAAAGACATCATTTTCAAAAATGCGTTTTTCACTCACGTGTTCAAATTGTACATTGATCGGATAAGTAGTAGACTAATCATATTAAAGCAAAAACCGTTGGAAGACCAAAAGCAAGCCCTTAAATCGTTATAGTATATGTGACCAAAGTACCGAAACATGCTTCAGAGAGGAGTGATGTAGTGGAGATGTATATTTTTAGAGTACATGCTTCGATCGCTTTCTCAATGAAGACTTTCACCGTAACATTGGAATTCAGCTGTAAGCAGCCCTGCGTCTATACTAGAAGTAATAATAAAGTAGTAATAAGTTGTATCTGCACATAGAATATCTTTTCTCAATTTTAAATGATTTGGAATTAATAATGTACTTAAGCCAAAACTACCATTTCAGAATTTTTGTCTGTTTGTCTGTGTGAATGTGTGTTCCGTTTTACCTCGAGAACTACTAAACGGACTTCGATGCAGTTGTTTTTTGTTATCATCGTAATGACCCCGATCTACATAATAGGCTATAAGTGTTCATAACATTACACCCGAGCCGAAAACGGGGCGGAGATTGAATAATGCGGGCGGAGCCGTGGATAAAAGCTAGTTCACTATAATTATAGGTTAGGGAAAAACTCTTTTCGCAAATAGTATGTATGAGAAATTTCTTTGGCTGTACCATTTGTATCTGGCTGGTTTTGGTATTATTAAAAAGTTTAAATTTTAAAAAAGATAACTCCGATTTCAAATTAGGTAAAATGTGTGATTTTCATTTGTTTTTATTGCTGTTAAGATGAGTGAATCTAATGAAGAAATTCGATACATTTTAAAATTTTACTACAAAAAAGGTAAAAATGAAACGCAAGCCGCGAAAAAAATTTGTGATGTTTATGGACCTAGTGCAGTGTCTGTGGGAGTAGCACAAATTTGGTTTAAGCGTTTTCAATCCGAAAATTTTGATGTCTAAAATGCACCTCGCTCTGGGCGCCCTGTTACGGATAAAATGGATGAAAAGTGGATAACATACGACAAGAACGTGCGGAAAAGATCGTGGTCAAAGGCTGGTCAGGCTTCACAGACTCTGGCGAAACCCGGGTTATCTCGCAACAAGGTAATGCTGTGTGTATGGTGCGATTGGAAGGGCATTATTAATTGTGAGCTGTTACCGCCAGGCAGGACCATCGATTCTGAACTCTACTGCAAACAACTGATGATATTAAAGCAAGAAGTTGAGAGAAAGCGGTCGGAATTAGTCAACAGAAGGGGTGTGGTTTTTCATCATGATAACGCTACACCTCACACATCTTTAGCCACTCAGCAAAAATTAAGCGAGTTTGGCTGGGACGTATTAATGCATCCGCCGTATAGTCCTGACCTTGCACCTTCAGATTTCCAGTGTTTCGGTCTCTTTAGAATTCCTTAGGCAGTGTCAGGTTAACATCACGAGAGGACTGCCAAAACCACTTGTCGCGGTTTTTTTATCAGAAGCACCAGAATTTCTATAGCAATGGGATCATGTCCCTACCTACAAGATGGCAGAAAGTTATCGAACAAAATGGCACCGACATACTTTAGTTAAATGTAAATAAACTTTATTAAAAAGGTTTTGAATTTTCATATAAAATGCGAAGAAACTTTTTCCCTAACCTTTTAATTTTGTTAATTTATTATTTAATAATTGGTTAAAAATGTCCTTTCATCAAAATTACAATGAAAAAAAAATGCATAGTTACAATCTTCTCTTCTCTATACGTAATATGACAAAAACGAGCATCCGTTTCCACTCGGGGTGAAAGGGACAAACCTATACGTGTAAGCAGGATAGACTGAAGGTGAACAGCGTCTGTTACACTTCCTCCTATAGGTTTGTCCCTTTCACGCAATTACTTCTTTCACCTCAAACTGAAACAGTTGCATTACATGTAGTCCGAGCCTAACACACGCCTTGACGACGGACAGACTTAGTATGTTGATAATACCAACGTAGGGATGGTCGGGAACTAAATCTTATCGATGAAATATTTGCATCTAAGTGTTATTAATTTAAATAATTTACTAGTATTTTAATGGCCTTATTATGAAGAACAGTTCACCTCTGTGGCCTGGGAATCGAGTTTGAGCTTACATATGAAGGTAGCGAGTTGAAATTCCGTAGGGCACAACCTGTGTCCGGTTTGCGTGCCTCGGATAGCACGTAAGCCATTGGTCCCAGATAGTATTACAAGATGGAAACTTTTACAAGATAAGTAAATAAATAAAAATATAAAAAGAGAAATTTCTGACGTCACCATTGTTGCTTTAATCTCATAAGTATTTAAATAAAGGGGCATTTGAAGATTCTGTTTATTGGGTTGATCTATTTTTTTTTGTGCATGCATTTTGTGTGTTTAAAATATAATTCAGCTAGAAAAATTACATTTTGTTTCTTTTTTTAAAATGCAATTGTTTCCTTATACAGTTTTTTTTTAAATAAATGGTAAATTAGTTTTTTTTTGGGTAAATTTGTTTAAAATTAAAGTATGATTATCCAGAGGTTCGAATTACTATTAAAAAAACGTTTTGTCCCCTGGATGGCGCTCTTAATTTGCTGAAAGTCATGTTTTTTTTAGAATAACTACCCAGATTGACACGTCGTTTTAGTTTGGACAGACGTATTATTTCGCTATACCTAAAGCAATAAGATAAGCTATGAGGGCTGAGATTCTACACAACACGGGCGAAGTCGTGAGCAAAAGGTTTTCGTTAATGTGAAATAAACTCATTTTTCCACGTTAATCACAATAACTAAATATCTGTTCATCGATAAACAAACCCCATCCCGTCACTACCATCGTCGGCGCCTTTGATCAGTGACAGGTAGTGAGGCGACACGGCGATAATCGGATTTCGTTTATTTTCAATTAAATGATACATAAATTACGGTCGGAACATTTATTCCCGTCGCGTCCACTTACACCCGTCTTGCCATTTTTGGCGAGAAACTAAATTAGAGATTAGTTAGAAAACTATGTTAATTCGAAAGTCCAAAGCTAACAACTATTATGTACGTTTGTCGACATGTAATATGTAAATATATTAGTATTTTGTAAACTAACTAACCTTTCTATTTGATTGAAGACGGTCTGTCTATAAGCGAGATTGATAAATAGGTCCATTATATTGGACCGAAACAAGTACACATACAAAATGAATTTGACTGATAGAGCGTTCACACTGCAGGCTCAGTAAGTGATTAGATCAGTAATAAGGTTGAATTATGATTTTAACGAAACTAACTATACCTAAACTTAAACACAATGTGACAGAATGGACTATACTATCGATATGGACTTATTGATGTTATAATCTCGAAAACTAAAGCCGACAATATGGTCCCCTTACATCCATCCATCCATCAGCCTGTTTTGTCCACTGCTGGACATAGTCCTTTCCAGGATTCCGCCACTCTTGGCGGTCCTCCTGGAAGAAATGCACATACTCACACACGCTGGGCAGGCGGGTTGGTGAGCGCGGTGCCGAAACCCTTGCACCAGAGACGCCACTGCCCGTCACTAGTCTGTTTTATATAAGGCCCGGCAATTGGGGATGGATATACCGCCATCCATCGGTCCCAGGCAATGGTGGGCCGCCTGGTTTTGCCTGAGAGCTGTTCTCTTATTCTCTCCCGAATAACTTCGGGAGGATTAGCGAGTAAGATCGTGGTACATTCACAGTCGAGCCTGGCATCAGTTCTACCACCTAAATAGATAACATAACATAAATCAGAGCCTGATTAAGCCATGTAAAGCCTACATAGGCAAATGCCACTCTCTCCCGTTTTCTAACTCCTGTAGTATTTTTTAGCTATTTCATTAACGGTGTACCTTCATACGAGTACACTGCCTTTACTGGGTCTTCTTCCAAATTTTAAAATAATTATAAAATAAAAGCGTTAAATTTAAACTTCGGGCCGCGGGGGGCCGAACTCCGGTACCACTGGTGACCCCATACTGTCGACATTTGCCTCTATGGATGGATAGTCCGAAACTTGAAGTTGGTCTGAATTAGGCTTGACCAAGGTCGGGCCAACAAAAATGTTTATCTTATTCAACCCATATTCCGATTGCTCACTATTCTTCTTGTTCTTCAATATGAATGTGGCCGCATTAATTCAACTCGTCTGATAAGAGGGTAATCGATTTGTCTACAAAATAAGTTTCCAACTGTCTAATGAGACGTAGATTATAAGCGCGATCAATCATCCAGGCGAGAGATATCACAATGAGAATGATCAATGATAGCGGCGCAGGAGTGTTGGCTACTGTGCGGACTAGGGACCTTTTACACTGTCGAATAATATTAACTGCTTCTAGGTAAACAACTAACACTCACCGCCCCTCGACAGGTGAAGTAGGCATTGGAATAATAGGCTGTGAGAGTGCAGGACGAACTTCTATACAGTAGAGCGCGAGTGAGCAGCTTAGACATAGTAGCGTGAGCAATAATCTTATTTTATGTTAATGAAAAAGAAAATTAGAAGATTTATTTTTAAAAATATTGTCTTCTAAAGATGGACGAAAGAAAGTGTACACAAAATATTCGTATCAAGTTTTCTAATGATACGATCCGGGTGAGCGTGCCGGTGGAGAGTATCCGGAGCGTGCACCGCGCAGCCCCTGGGAAGCAGCGCGACAGACCCAGAAACATCATCGTACAGTTGTCCACGCGACGCCTGCGTGACGACATCCTGGCCGCAGCGAAGGTACGCCGCGAGCTCAGCACCGAGCTGTCTCTCCCGCCTCCAATCCGACGATTTTATATCAATGAACATCTCACGCTCACAAATAAAATTCTGTATTCTAAAGCACGTGAACTGATGAAAATAAAAGAATACAAACACACTTGGGTAAAGAATGCAACCGTGCTTATGCGCAAAACGGACTCCAGTAAAATCATAAAAATCCGTGATGAGGAAGACTTGGCGAAGGTTATCTGACTTTTTATTTGTACCTGCATTTTCCACCACATTTATGAAACATGGACTCTACTCTGCATGATGTTTGTAATTAGGAATTTGATTAATTATAAATTCTATACGTATGTGTTTAAATTTATTAAAATACCGCTATCCACTTTTTACTACTCTTATAATTGTGTAATTTTTGAAAAATTTATTATTGCCTGTGTACTCGTATGTTTTATACTCTTGTATTTATTGGAACACCATGTAATCAAAACTTTACAACATATCATTAATACGTATTATTTTACTATTATACTGAACTACGTTCATCATCTACATATTTTTGAACATATTTACTCAAATAAAATAATTGCATTATACTCGTGCAGTCTACTCACGTTTTCAAACATATTTAATACACATTATTATAAAAACTTACAAAATGTGTAGTACACCTAAAAAGTGCAATCTTAAACTAGGATTTTTAAATATAAGATCGCTTAATACGGGAAGCGACGAACTACAGTTTATAATGGATAAATATAAGCCAGATATACTAGCCCTTAACGAAACTTGGACAAGGGACGGTGAAGATAAGTACGCACCAAATATACCCGGTTACACCCTTAAAAACACACCGCGGCCCCGCGATAAGAGAGGTGGTGGTGTCGGCTTTTACGTGCGACATGGTCTACGTGTACGGCACAAACCACACCCCCCGTCTTCGCTCGAGCAAATGTGGGTGGAACTGAGTATGTCCGGCGTAGGACGCGTAGCCATCGGCACTGCTTACCGTCCCGGATCCGGGCTGTCTCCAGGCTCAGCTATCGACGCATTGAGTGAATCGGTAAGTACTTTTGGGTACTGTGATTTTATTTTCGTGTTAACAGATTTTAACGTAGATTTGTTGAAACCAGATAAGGGCTCGGCACCAGAGTTGATTACTTTTTTGTCACAGCAAAACTTATACCAGTTAGTAAGAGAACCAACAAGAATACAAAAAAAATCTGCGACATTACTGGATTTATTAATAACGGACAGTCCTGATCTATGTAAAACTATAACTGTATACCATAATCCCCTGTTAAGTGACCATGGGCTTGTCTTGGGAGAATTTAAAATAAAGAGTTCAGTGAGAACGTCTCAATTCGTGTGGACACGCTCGTTAAATAGCATAGATCAAAATGAATTTTCTAATGATCTACAGCAAATCCAATGGAGTGATGTTTACCACGCTAGCAATATACATGACATGGTTGATACATTTAATAGCTTTATAACTTTAATTTTTGAACATCATGCGCCACTGCACAAGGTAAAATAAAAGACAACCCATCTCCTTGGATCACGGACACCATCAAACAAATGATGTCACTTCGTGATAAGGCTTTTAGGCGAGCAAACCTCACAAAACGCGAGTCACACTTTAGATATTACAAAGACCTTAAAAATATAGTAACGAGTGCAATCAAAAGAGAAAAAGAAGCATTTTATACAAATTATGTGAACAATAATAAAAACAACCCTACAAAGATGTGGAAGTACTTCAAACAAACATCGGTTTTAGGTACAAATAAAAATAAGCGATTAAATATTCCTCAACATCTTAATGATCCCGATCAAATTAATGACTTTTTTTTAGATGTTCCTGGTGACCCCAAAGTTGACGAAGAGTTGCTGAGTTTTTATAGAAAGAACAAATTTGGTTTAAATGAATTTAAAATCGAGAACTGTACCGAGGATCAAGTTCTAAAAATAATTAGATCAATAGGCACTAGCGCTTCCGGTTATGATGCTATATCGATTACAATGATAAACATGACTTTATCGACAACTCTACCTATAATCACCGATATGGTCGATAGATCAATATCTGAAAATACTTTTCCTGATGCCTGGAAATTAGCAAGGGTTAAACCTTTACCGAAGTGTGCATCAGTAGAAAAACATAGAGATTTAAGAGCTATTAGTATATTGCCTGTGGTTTCTAAGGTCCTTGAAAGGGTTGTGTGCTCCCAACTAACAAAATATTTAGAGAAGGAATCAATTCTCCCACCTTATCAGTCGGGCTTCCGTAGTCAACACGGAACCGCTACGGCTCTGGCTCACGTTACTGACGATGTTCTAACAGCTTCAGATGCGGGTAAGGGCAGCATTCTAGTCCTGCTGGATTTTTCTCGGGCCTTCGACTGCCTCAATGCTGAACTATTGATCGCTAAAATGTCCTATTACGGAATATCTGAATCAAGTTGTAGGTGGTTCCAGTCTTTTCTCACTGATAGATCCCAGTACGTTGTGACTGAGGATGAGCAAGGGAACATTATGCAGTCACACATAAAACAACTAGCACGAGGTTGCCCACAAGGATCAATCCTTAGTCCACTCTTTTTTATTTTATACACTTCAGATTTGACCAAAAATTTAAATCACTGCAAGGTCCACCTATACGCGGATGATACTCAACTCTATCACTCGTTTAAACACCAAAATACAAAGGAGGCAGTGCAGCACATTAATAATGATCTACAGGTCATATTTGAGTGGACTAAAAGAAATGCGCTGGTTCTGAATCCTTCCAAATCAAAGTTCATGGTCTTTGGAACAAAGCGCCAATGTGAACAAATTGCCGAAAAATTGCCTCAAATTGAGATTGACAATAAAACCGTAGAAAAAGTTGCATCTGCGAGAAACTTGGGCCTACAAATGGATAACGAACTTCGTTTTGTTGAACATTATGTGTTTATGTGTTTATTCTTCCAGCTATATTGCCCTATGATACAAATCTTAAATCCCATAAAATGCATTCTAGTGAAGTCTACGTATTGCTTAGTATTAATCAATATTAATAACTTGTTGCCGCCTTACTACCATTCATCTTTTCTAAATAATATGACTATTTTTATTCAATACAGATTAAATTTTACTTCGGGCTATCTTAAATCTATAATTTATATTATTTTAAACATTAATTATGTATGTTGAAGGCCTTAATATATATTATCAAAATTGTGGTGGTATTCGAACTAAACTCGAGGCTCTGCGTCTAAGTATTTTAAGTAACGATTTTGACGTTGTGGTCCTGACTGAAACGTGGTTCAATGAAGGTGTTTTTGACTCTGAAGCAATCGGGGATAAATACATTGTGTTTCGGCGTGATAGAACATTACTCACTTCACGTAAAAAAGATGGCGGTGGTGTTTTGGTCGCTGTGAAAAAGCAATTTAAGGTGATTCGTCGTACGGATTGGGAGTCTCCAGTGGTCGAGGAGATAGTCCTCCTGTTTCCTTCTCGTTCTGAAGGCTTCATGTTAAATGCTTGTTACATAACGGGCCAATCCAAAACTAGTATTTACGAAAGCCATTTCAACAAACTTTATGATATTGTTGCCGAAATTCCTGACTGGACTGTCCTTCTTATTGGCGATTATAATCTACCAGAAATAGTTTGGAACTACCAGGATGATAAAGGTACGATCACGGATCCATCTAACAGTACTATACGCTCGCTTGATACCCTTATGAGGTTTCTGGACCTCACTCAATATAATAGATTATTAAATTGCAACAACCGCACTCTTGACCTAGTTCTTTGTAATAGTTCTTGTAATGTAGCATTATCTGATGCTCCTTTGTTACCGATTGATCGCCATCACCCTCCCTGTATCCTGGAAATCCCTTTTAACTTATCGTCTACTGATACACTACCCAGTACTGAAATTCCAAAGTATAACTTTGACAAGGCTAATTATGGTAACATAAATATAAAAATATTCGAGATAGATTGGCACTCAGAACTAGAGCATTTACCTATTGACAAAGCAGTTGATCGTTTTTATGATATGCTTTATGAAATAATTAACGACGAAGTACCCTTGGTTAAAACAAACCCAGCACGCTTTCCAAAATGGTTTTCTAAGAAATTAATTACCAAACTGCGGGCAAAGGAAAAGAACTGGCTTAAATGGAAAACTTATCAGCGTCAGTCAGACTATCTTAAATTCTCGTCCATTCGTTCGGAGGTTAAAATATTATCACATGATTGTTGGGAGAACTATATTAAAAATGTGGAAAACTCTGCTCAAAAAAATATTAAATCATTTTGGAAATTTACCTCCTCATTAAAGAAGACAAACACCGGCTACCCTCCGTCAATGCAGTACGGAAGCAACTCTTCGGATAACCCCATTGGTATCTGTAATCTGTTTTCTCAATATTTCTCTTCTGTCTTTGAGCAAGCTGACAGCGATGCTTACGACCCGAAAACTAATAATTTTTCTGAAAACGGCTCTTCTGATCCCTTGTCTGACTTGAAATTTACTAAAGACGAAGTGGAGAAAGCTTTAGAAAAACTAGACGGTGGGAAGGGTCCTGGACCTGATAAACTAACTCCTCTCTTTCTGAAGGAAACTGCCTCCTCAATATGTGTACCTTTAACTATTTTATTTAACAAAAGTTCTTTAGAGGCAGCTATCCCGTCCAGATGGAAGATAGCATACATTATCCCAATACATAAATCAGGCACTAAAAATCAAGTCGAGCATTACCGCCCTATATCTTTATTGTCAATAATCCCGAAAATATTTGAAAGGCTAGTGCATGATAAAGTTTATCCTGTCCTTGAACCTGTCTTTGATCATCGGCAACATGGGTTTGTGAAATCAAAATCGACCGTTAGCAATCTCCTCGTATACACTAATTACCTTTTTTACTCTATGGACAATGGAGTACCGGTGGATTCGATATATACTGATTTCCGTAAGGCGTTTGATAAGGTAGACCATAAGCCCCTTCTTCAAAAACTATATTATAATGGAATAAAAGGTAGTCTTTTGCGGTGGTTTGCCTCTTATCTTCAGTGTCGAAACCAGGCCATTATATTAAACGGGCATATTTCTTCCCCCTCTTGCGTGACGTCTGGTGTGCCTCAGGGCTCAATATTAGGGCCTTTGCTTTTTATTCTCTTTATAAATGACATTGGCTCCTGCTTCCATTTCTCAGAAATCTTGATGTATGCTGACGATCTCAAAATTTACAAAAAGATTAACTCCATTGACGATTGCGAGAAACTTCAGGATGACCTGAGCAGACTGTCTACATACTGCACTAACAACAAATTACATTTAGCAGAAAATAAATGCAAAACTATTACATTTTCTAAGAACATCAATGTACATACATTCGTGTATATGATAGGCAACCACGAATTAGAACGTGTTTTTGATATCAAGGATTTAGGAGTCATATTTGACAGAAAGTTATTATTTGATTTACATGTAGAGTCCGTAGTAAACAAAGCATACCGTATGCTGGGCTTCATCTTGAGAACATCGAAATGCTTCAAGCAGGCGTCGACTTACATCACCCTTTATCAGACCCTTGTTCGACCTTATTTGGAATACGCTTCAGTTATCTGGAATCCTTTTCATAAGACTTATGAGAAAAAAGTAGAAATGATTCAAAAGCGTTTTCTGAGAGCACTAAACATCCGCATGAGACAGCCTAAATTGCCATATCTTAAACTTTCAAAGAAATATAACTGTCCTTCCCTTACCGCTCGACGACAATTCTGTGCTGCAATTATCCTCCGGAACATTTGCATCGGGATGTACAACTTCACAGACCTTCTAAATTCTATTGATTTCCGTGTGCCAACATTACCCTGTCGTAGTACTAGACCGAAGCATACATTTTTTCTGCGCAGAGTCCGAACAAACGCCGGTAGTAGGGCTCCAATATATAGAATGTGTAAATTATTTAATGAGAGACTTACTGATACAGACTTATTCAATTTTTCATACAATTTATACAGAACCGAGTTGAAGAAAGCGCTCTTTAACAGTAGTGCCTAAAAAACTGTAACTTTTACTATTTTACTAACCCAAGTTGTGTGCATGTGCATGTTAGTTTTACGTTTAATGTTTAGGCTGTGTACATTTCAGATTGTTGTATGTTATTTGTAGTAAACTATTAGTTATATTCATATGTATCTCATGTTTGCGTCTATCTAAAAAATATTAATGTATTAGTGAGTATGTTAAGGAAACTGATATATTTATTTAATTACCTGTATCAGTTCTATCTTATAAAATATGTATCTTTTTCTGTTTTTACTCCTTGTTCCAATAAATAAAAATAAACATGTTAATAAAAAAATTCAAAATGCTTTTTACCGCCTGAAGGTTATGTATGGTATTAGGGACTTCCTGAAACAAGACGTTAGAGTAATACTTACTGAATCCCTTATTCTCTCAATATTCAATTATTGTGACACCGTGTATGGACCAAGGCTATATGGAAAGACCAGTCGGGCTATACAGCGTATCCAAAACGCATGTGCACGTTTCTGCTACGGGATACGCAAGAGAACGCATATCACTCCTTATCTAAATGAGATGAAAATACTCAAAATGGAGGGACGGAGAGAAATGCATCTCGCAAGCCTCGTACATAAAGTTGTACACACAAAGCAACCGAAGTACTTGTTTGATAAATTTGAATGGTTAGGAGATTCACACACTAAGTTTACTCGAAGTAAGGTACAAAACAAAATGTCTATTCCAAACCACAAAACTGTTAATTTTAGAGCAGGGTTCAAATTCGCCGCAGCTAAGGTTTGGAATGACCTACCACCACCGTTACAGGAAAAAGTACCTTACTGTACACTTAAAACTAAACTTAAATCTTTTTATTTAAACAAACAAATTTCATTGACAACAGATCGATATAAAATATCAAGATCAGCGAAAAAGAAAATCAAAAAGGTCAGTCAGTCTAATAGGCTGTAATTGTGATTCTCTTTTTTTTCTTCTTTTCTTCACAATGTGCTTTCCATACAAAATAATATAGTTACCATTTTTTTTTCCTCTTCATGACAGATTGCACCCTTTTTGCACAACGCACATGCACTCGAATTTATAAATTATGTATTAATTTATTCCTGTTGATATATCACGTACTAGCACTTATTCTTTTAAAATTTGTTGGTATTATATTTTATTTTTACAACACTTTTTGTACAACTATATAAACTTTTATAACTTTATCAAGGATACCTTTGTGTTTTTTTTATGGCATTTATTTACATTTATGTACTATTTATGTACTTAAATTAAAATATTTACATGGTACTCACATGGTAACACTACATACCCACATATACATAAGTAGACAATTTTCAATTTATTAAATAAGTAAAATCACATCATACATGTGTATCAATCACAATCAAAAATGTTAGGTGTTGTTTAACTTTATTTAATATGTTTATAAAATTAGAAATTACCAGCGAAATTATGTGTACGTTTTAAGGATTTTTCATAAGAAAACTCCTAGCTTGTGCCACACAAAATTTGACTCTAATTAGTGTCCAATAAAAATGAGTTTTGTTAGAGAGTTCTGGAACGATGTGGATGTCTGGTTGTCGCTGTGCGCTGGTGGATCCTTTTGGACGAAAAACGGTCAACTACATTGTTGACGTCAGAAAAATATGTACGTTGTATTCCTATTTCTGAAAATAAAGATTTTTTAAAGAAAAATTTCAGTACCTTTATTATTTCTTCGCGAACCCTTTTGTACAGAACATAATATCAGCAGTTTGACATAAAAACAATTCACATATGTTTTCTCTATGAATTGTTCAGTGTGCACGCTCCTTTACCGAGTGAATGTATAATTTTGACAGATATTTAATCTCGCTCACTGATCTTTTATTGTCTATTTTTAGTTGCGTATCGGACCACTCAACGAAATTAAATGCGATGCATTTTTTATACACAACTAGCTTTTGCCCGCGACTTCATCCGCGATATTACAAAATCTTTTACATGGGTGAAGCATAAGCAGAGTGAAACCAGCACGAGGCTGAGATTCAGAGTGCATTTTGAGTCTGAACTCAATCTTAAAAAGCGACGTGATCTCATACTAGAGTGACGTTTGTAAGACTGAGTTCGGACTCAAAATGCACTCTGAATCTCAGCCTTAGTGCATCTAGGTAGTTAGAGCTATGTTTGAACTCTATAGTTCATGTTAATTCGTGACAAATCTAATGAATAGCTTGTTTTAACAGATATTATAAGCAACAGAACGCTAATTGTATCATGGTGGCCTTGCAAGCACGATGCTAAATACCGGATAATTACTTAAATCATCTCAGTTATTCGACCCATTAATAAATCGAAGGTATCGCATCGTGATAGGTCTCCCCTACAACTTAAGGCGCACACTGTTTTAGTACAATATTGGACCCTTTTAACCCTATTAACCCTTTTCTCAGTTACTTTTCGTTATAGACCAAAGTTTATCATCTGGTACTGATATTTTGAAAGGCACCATTGTGCCGAATTTTTGAATGTTGATTTTGTTTTAAGGATATCAAGCTGGACAGATTTACATACAAAGTTCTTTTCTTGCCTTAAATTGTAGTTAGACCAAAATTTTCACATTCTGATACTGACTTTGTAAATGCCTGAATTAAACTACAGAGGTCTCGAACTTTATAACGAAATACAACAGAGATACGGGTTATATATGTTTGTACCGGGCATGCCTATGCGCCTTATGGCGAGGTTATCCAGAGAAATCTGTCCTGCTCCGACGCTTTCATTTTTCACATGTTTATCTTGCTCAGCGGAAGCGGGCCGCTCAGAAAACTCGCGGTTTTGAGGTGTTTTTATTTATTATTTTGGAATTAGAGGGATGTGTTTTTAATGTGATGGCCGTTTTATATAACATTTTTCACGACATTTCTTTTAGTACTAGCTTTTGCCCGCGGCTCCGCCCGCGTCGAAGAGATTTTCGTGGAAATAAGGAAAACAAAATAATATGATGTTTTGAACGACTATATGCAACGGACACCATGTTTAAGCAAAGCGCTAATAAAGACCAATCAAATAAGCCCAAACTCGAAGGGTCTGCTGTTGTCCGTTGAGGAGATCCTGTACCCATCTTCCAGTCCCATCATCAGACCCTGGTCACCATGTTTTACCAAAGTGTCAAGAAGTGTGTCAGGATCGTTGTAGGTGGAAATCTGTAGTCAGATTAAACTCATGCAGTTTTCTCCTATGGGAAAAAATCAATATATAAACCTGGCTGTAATCACTTTTTCAAGCTAAATATTTGCAAGAGGTGTGTATGGATCGTTGTAGATGTAAATCTGTAGTCAAATGAAACTGATATAGTTTTCCCGTATGGGAAAAAATTAATCATTACTTAAACCATAGTATTTAATGTATTGCTTATGCTTAAACCTGGCTGTAGTTACTTTTTCAAGCTTAATATTGGCAAGAGGTGTGTCAGGATCGTTGTAGATGGAAATATTTAGTCAGATTAAACTGATACAGTTTTCTCGTATGGAAAAACAACCGGTTTCATCACGTATAACTAACCATTTGGTCAAGGAACGCCGATAAAGCAACTAAGCAGCGTTTTTTCTCCCGACATGGTTCACAAATATTGAATGTTCAAACTGAAAACTTAGTTTTATTAAAACAAAATATAGCCTATGTTACTCAACAATAGTATAGCTTTTTATAAAAGAAAGAATTTTTAGAATCGGTTCAGTAGTTTCAAAGTTTACCTCAAACATACATACAAACAAACAAAATAAAAAAACAAACAAACATAGTGTAGATAAGTATTATTGCCCAAAACTTTATCTAGCTCAACTGAAATGGTATTTAGATCGTAGTTTAGACCTATCTTTGCGATTTAATCGGACCGAAGAAAGTGTAAGCAATCACGTATCGAACGGCCGAAATATTAATATCAAAGAGTGACATATGACATATATTTATTGCAAAATTTAATCGTCGCTTTTTATTGGTTTAAAATTAATTTAAAAAGAGACAAAGTCGGGATAACCCCCCCCTTAATATCTAGCTCTAGGTATGTAGCTCTAAGTATATGTAGAAGTATATGTAGCTCTGAGTATACGTAGCTCTAAGTATATGTAGCTCTAGGTATGTAGCTCTAAGTATATGTAGCTCTATGTATGTAGCTGTAGGTATGTAGACGCTATGTTGACTAGGTCGTGATTATTGATGACTTATTGAGATAAACAACGTTTAGAGTAGACTGAATGTTTTAGTATCCACTAGCGAAGCGCGCCTGGAGTTGAGAAATAAGTAAATTCTGATTTTAATTATATATCCATCCATTCATCAACCTGTTTCATCCACTGCTGGATTCCAGGATTTTGCCACTCTTGGCGGTCCTCCTGGAAGAAATGCCCATACTCACACACGCTGGGCAGGCGGGTTAGTGAGCGCGGTGCTGAAACCCTTGCACCAGTGACGCCGCTGCCCGTCACCAGTCTGTTTCATATAAGGCCCGGCAATTGGTGATGGATATGTCACGGGTAAAACCCGAAGTCAGGTAAAGGCCGAAAAAAGTCAAAAATAGGTGCGACGGCGAGCGAAGCGAAGAGAAGCGTGTTAGGTTGACTGGACGCCGAGCGAAAATTTGCTTCCAAGCTTTTTGTATAGTATCCTATATTCCCATGTTCTAATAGGTCAACAGAATTACGGCAAGAGTAGAACACCCAGATGTCAAATTCATTTAGTTTTTTTTTAATCATTCTTTGTACATTCGGCCAATCAAAAATCGAATACTAGTTAACTAGTTAAGTTTTTCTAAACAATAATCAGCTTTACAAAACACCGCCATAAAATTAAAAAGAATGTTAGTATTCCAAATAAATCAACATGAAAAATAAAAATATATCTTTACTAAAGTAACAACATTAATCATATATTAAAAATAGGCCTCTAGGCGCCAAGAGGCTCACTACTAAGTGAGTACCTATACATATCGTTGCGGTATGGGAAAGCACAAGCGTAAATTCGCAGGTCATGTTGAGAACTGGATAGCTCAGTTGGTAGAGCAACCGCCCGGTAAGCGAGAGGTCCCGGGTTCGAATCCCGGTTCAGAGCTCCTCACGTCCAGATTTACTTTTCTGATTTTCTATACCGCAGTGATATAAATTTAATATATTAAAAACGTAACAAAATGTAAAGTTTCACTAATCAATAAACAACACCATAAAATTAAAAAGAATTTTAGTATTTGAAGTGAATAAACATGAAAACAATATACTGGATGATTGGTAATTAGATGCAATCCTTTGAAGGGGTTGTAGAAGAGAACAATTGCAGTCAGTTCGACTATGTAATGCCTTATGCAAAAGTGAACCATTTCTGAGATATTTTGAATTTTTTTTTCTTTCCTGAAGTAAACTTTAAAAAAATATATTTAAAAAACCAGCCAATATTTTAGAATTTTTTTATTTGTTTCGCTTCGATAACATCCCAGCCAATAAACAATAACCCTAAAATGCACATTATTGATGTAAACCTTGACACTGTACTCCAAAACAATTGAAAACTCTTGAAAATTGCTAAAGATTTACACAAAAAAGCTAAGTTAAAACAAAAGTCTCTATGCAATTTTCTGTGGGTATTAGCTTAACACATCTGCATTTAACTAGTTTTCGAATGAGGTACAAAAATCTTAAATTTTATAGAGGAATGATAAAAATAAGGCCAAAAAAGTAGGAGCAAACAAATTTTATGCATACAAAATGTAAGTTGTTCATTCGTTCCATTGTTTTCTAATTTAACCGTTAATGATTTTTTTCTGCCTGCTCCTTTTGTTATGGCCATATTTTTATCATATTTTTGTACTTCATTCGAAAACTAGTGAAATGCAGATGTTTTCAAGCTTCTACGCACAGAAAATTGCATAGAGACTTTTTGTTTTAACCTAGCTTTTTGTGTAAATCTTTTGCGATTTTCAAGAGTTTTCAATTATTTTGGAGCACAGTGTCAAGGTTTACGTTTAATTTTACACACATTTGTTTACTTATACTTATATATATCCAATAAAAACCAGTAAGTACTTACAAATCCAAAAAAATTGTATGGTTGCAATCTACGGTAATTATTGAAGTTACATTTAAAATTACATACATTACATTTTTGTACCTCTTATTCCCGCTAAATGGAACTATGGAAGTCTATATACACAGCTGAGGTCGTTTTCGAGCACACTTTTCACAAAAATCCAAATAGTAAGCAATTAAAATCCCATAAACGTAGGCCAGGGTCAAATTTATGAAATATCCAGAATAAAACACAGAAAAGTATACGATATTAAGATCCGAAAGCCATTACTTAATCATCCTGTAACTGACACACAAAATCGTAGCCGCTTTCAATTTTAAAAATGGAATGGAATCTAAATTTGAATCTGAAATCGAAATTTGAGCCTTTTTGTTTAGGTTGTAAAGTTGCTATAAATAAAAAATATTTGTTTTTTCGTTATGCACTGCTCATTTAGCGGTCGAACTTAACAATAGATAACAATGCCATTCAGTGGAAGATAAGCTCTTAAGCCGATTCGGTCATTTTTTTTAAATCCTACTATATATGACTTGAGCGACGACGTTACCAGCTATCTCGGTGCAAAATGCACATCCTATTATTGTTTTCCTTTCTTTTAAATAAAAAGGATGCAATAGATCCATTTTACATGTATTCGCGAAAATTGCTTGGTAAAAATTATGTTATTAAAAGAACATTTTGTCATTTTATGCATTAAATTTTTATTGAATTACGTTAACAAACTTTAAATCGTGTTTTAAGTTGTAGTGTAATGCAATCTAAATCTAATGAATAAAATGTCCTAATTTTCTTGTGAAAACATCATTATTTTTAAGCAATTTTAGCCAATACACATTTCTTAAAACGCAATTATCACATACTTTTTATTCAAAAGTATGGAAAACAATGTTATAATGTGCACTTTGCGCCAAGGTCCTCTGTTTACCCTTTTACGCCTCAGAACCGCGTGATTTGAATTATGCCTTTAAATGCGAAATACAAACAAATTCAGTTATTTTCCAGGACCGGGGGAACCGGTTTCACTTCCTTCGGAACCGGTTCTACAATACCTTCGAGGAAACGGGTATACCCGGGTATTTTGGAACCGGATATACCCGGGTGCATGCCCTAGTTACATGTAGCGAGGGACGTTCCGTTGCTCTACTATGAGGCTTTCCTCTGTGTTTTTATGAATTCGCCATTTCTGTATAGATGCATTGCTTCCCGCGCCACACGTGGCCCCTCATCGGAAATAATACTTGAACATTTAAAATATTACTCAAAAGGTCAAGTTACATATTTTGAAAATCATTTTCTCAAAACCTACGCAGAGTTAGAATGTAGTATTTTTGTGGGTTAACCCTAAGTTTGAGGAATGTTTCCGTCTTGAGCAGAGCTTCTATCTACTTCGGCCTAGAAAAGTTACAAAAAAATAAAGATTGAAATGTGTTTCTTTTTTCTTTTTTTTATTGCGCACATTTTTGATAAAACAAAAACTAAATAATAAGTCTCTCATATTGTTCCACATTACATTTACACCTACTTTTATACCCTTGGTTCACAAATAAATAATCTTGAATCTTGAATCTGCATGCTATTAAGTACATTGTCCACTGAAAACGGTGTTTTTTATATGAATTCTTTTCTCGTTTTCATTTGCAAAGGTCACGAAAACTTTGATGATTTTAAAAAAATATCAAATTTAATTTGACATCTGGGTGTTCTCCTCTTGCAATCATAATAAGAAACTCTGTTCACTTATGCAATAAAACCAGGATTTCACTTTTTTGAGTCAAAAAAAACACCGTGCAATATCTTGAATTAAATTCCACAAATAACGTGTTTGCAAGTTGCGTCACATATTTACGTCGTCAATACCGCAGTGCTTAAAGGCTTAGATGTTCAACCAGTGCGTCCTTCCTGTGATGACGTATGGCGCTGAGACGTGGTCTCTTACAAAGGGCCTGATCCACCGATCAGCGAGCTATGGAGCGGGCTATGCTTGGGGTATCTCTAATGGATAGAATCCGAAACGAGGAGATCCGTCAGAGATCGAAAGTAACCGACATAGCCTGCAGAATCAGTAAGTTGAAGTGGCAGTGGGCAGGCCATATTTGTCGCCGAGATGATGGCCGTTGGGGCCGAAAGGCTCTAGAATGGAGACCACCACGTACAGCAAAGCGTAGTGTAGGCCGACCTCGTGCGCGCTGGACCGACGACCTGAAGGACGTTGTGGGTGGCGGCTGGATGAGGAGGACGCAGGACCGCCATGAGTGGCGAAATTTGGGAAAGGCCTATGTCCAGCAGTGGACGAACACGGGCTGATGGATGGATGGATGGATTGCAAAATAATACTCGCAAAAAGCAAGGAACTCTGAGTAACAATATATGTGACCCATTTTTGCCACTCACGGTCGTGTTTGGTGAAAAATAATAAAATGATAAAGCCTAACAAAAGCCGGACAGGCCGGACGCAGTCAAATTTAGCCGGATAAGAGGTCGAAAAGCCTAACAGTGTCCGGCTTTATCCGGACGGATGGCAACGCTATATACAAGGCGATAAAATAGTAGCGCGCTGACGAACAACTTGGCACCCTGTGTATATGTGGGACAATAATTGTTATTATTATTTTTGTTCTACTTTAGACTTTAGTGTAAAAATACGTATACAATTTTTTTCGGCTTCAGTACAATACTTATAGCTCATTTCATTTGAAATTTTGCAAAAATATTCAGTGTACAGCCACAAATTTTTTGCTACTTCATTATTAGTATAGATAGGTGAGTTATGTTAGGTAGTGTAGGTGGTGTTGTACAGATAGCATTGGAACATTACAGCTAAGTGGAGTTATCCGCGGAATGTCCGCCGCGGCCATTGTATGGAGATGTCGGGACCGGGCGCGGCTGTGGAAAACGCCGCGGTTCCTTTATTATAACTCTGATCGTAACCGTGAAATGGCACTGTGAATCTGCGGTTTTATTCACAAAAGACTGGAACAAAGATTTATTTCCACATAAAAAAAACACAAAATAGCTAACAATAATTCAGAGAACACTTTGGAAGAAGGAATCATGCTCTCCAAGATCTTATCTGGAAAACAGATAAGCGCTGGTTTTCAGCGAGCTTCTATATGATGTAAGGTTTAGATTAAGTTGTACCGTAGATAATAGAATACAACACGATGACAATCAACACATCGTCACAAAATGAATCGCCCAAAGGGTGTCAGGAATGTTTCCGAGTACTCTGAAATTCAAGTAACAGTCCACACTCGTACAACCGCGTTTCACCGATGATTATTACGTCCCAGTGTGATGAGTGGTGAGCCCTATTGACATACTTCGGGTACAAATACGCAAACCGAGCTCAAATGCGCCGTACGGGATTTGAGCTCGTAACTTCTGGATTCGTGACAGACTTTACAACCATTTGACCACAGATACAACAGAAAATATCCTAAAAATTCGATTTTGCAGTATTACCCAGATGCAATATTTATTGCAAAATGAAGAAAATTATTGATAACGTTACATTAAGCAATCAAAGCTGACTTTGACTGATACAGACAAATTCATACTGGAGACTTGGTAAGTCATCGACAACACGGTCCAATTACCCTTTTCCTAAAAGTTTAGGTGTTGTTTGGGATGGAACAAGGCACAAAAAATATTTAATGTATTTTGGTAAAACGAACTTTTCAGCGCGAATTTAGTTGTATCAAACCGATCAATTCACCTTTTGTAGGTTTCATGACGTAATAACATTTATACCCTATATTACGAATAGATAAAAAATACGAATACGATTTACAAAATAACTTCAGTTCGAACCAGCATAGAAATCGCATGTGAACTTAGCAACAGATACAAATAATACAAAGTTTTTTTTTTATACACACGTTATTTTGGCAAGGACTTTGTATCGTCCCTTTGACAGATGGCGGCGCAGTCACGCATTCTCGGAACTTCAAGGATGAAGGGGGTGGCGAAGCTAACTTTCCTTGTTGCCTTTCCTCGCGCCTTCGGTAGTGCCTCGAACTCTAGTAACATTCCGTTATCCCGCCATAAGAACATGACAAACGCAGCGTTTTTCTCGCCCGTGCATCGCCGCGTAAGCGTGGCCGCGCTTGGCAAACAGAAGACAATTTATGTCTCTCAGCCAGCCCGCACTAGACAAGCAGGCATCTGACAAACACCAGCTCGCCGGTTAAGGAGATTTTAATAATGTAGGCTTCGCTCTAGTCTAAATCCATCAGATACAGGAAAGTAGCCACCTGGCCCCGCGGAGTGCACACCTTTATAGCGTCACTAAATAATATACCGTATGCCTAGAGTGTTCCTTAAATCCATTTCCTTTAGGGGGGTATCCCGATATTGTCTCTTTGCAAATTCATTTTAAACCATGAAATTGTAATAATTACATTTTAAAAAAAGTTTTAAATGACTCTTTGAACTCAGTATTTCGGCCGTTCGATACATCGAATCTTATAAGATTACTCGCATTTTACTGCGTCCATTAAAATTGCAAAGATAGTCCTAAGCTATGATGTAAATACCATTTCATTGGATATTGGGGTGTCGACAATAAAATGATAATTTATAGTTTATTCATATTCATAACGTTTATATGCAAGATAACACCAAAAGTGGTATACAAATAATTTTAAAATACATTATACATCTTACAAATAAATAGATTAGTATTACATCATTATATAATTCCATCCATCCATCCATCAGCCCGTGTTCGTCCACTGCTGGATATAGGCCTTTCCCAAATTTCGCCACTCATGTCGGTCCTCCGTCCTCCTCATCCAGCCGCCCCCCGCAACGTCCTTCAGGTCGTCGGTCCAGCGGGCACGAGGTCGGCCTACACTACGCTTTGCTGTACGTGGTCTCCATTCTAGAGCCTTTCGGCCCCAACGGCCATCATCTAGGCGACAAATATGGCCTGCCCACTGCCACTTCAACTTACTGATTCTGCAGGCTATGTCGGTTACTTTCGATCTCCGACGGATCTCCTCGTTTCGGATTCTATCCATCAGAGATACCCCAAGCATTATATTATTATGTTAATTTATTATTTAATTGGTAAAAATGACCCTACATCAAAATTACAATGAAAAAAAAATGCATAGTTACAATTATAGTATAGGTACTTGTAAGGTGTGCACTGCTTGATGGAACCTCATTCTAACACTAACACGAGTTTATTAGCGACTAGTTTCGTCTCTAAGACATCGTCTGGCTTGATAAAACGTTAAATTCTAATTTCCTATCAATGTATTTTTTTAAAGATCAATTTGACAAAATATTAAATTTTCAGAGCGAGATGGAAACAGACGCTGACATGACACGGACTTATTGTAACAGTAAAATCTGTCCTGCTCCAACGCTTTCATTTTTCACATGTTTATCCCGCTCAGCGGTAGCGGGCCGCTCGGAAAACTCGCGGTTTCGAGGTTTATTTTATTATTGATTATTTTGGAATTAGAGAGATGGGTTTTTAATATGACGGCCGTTTTGCATCACATTTTTCACGACGTTTATTTTAGTATAAGTTTTATTGTCCAAGACTTAATATAGCTCAAATGAAATGATATTTAGACCGTAGTATAGACCTATCTTTGCGATTTAATCGGATCGAGAAAAATGTAAGCAATTGTGTATCGAACAGCCGAAATATTAAGATGAAAGAGTGAAATATGACTTATATTTTTTGTAAAATTTAATCATCTCTATTTATTGGTTTACAGTTAATTTAAAAAGAGACAAATTCGGGATAACCCCCCCCCCCCCTTAAAGGCTGTCACAGAAAGTGAGCATATTCCACTGACCAACCGTGCAGAGACCATCTTACGAAGAACCAGTACAAACACAAAGACCATCTGGTTCACACGACGCGACGCGACATGAACTGGTGATACCACAAATATGGTTTTATGACCGTCGCGGATGGAGCTATCGCGGCGGCCCGATCGAATGTGCCGATGACAAAGCTATGTTCCCTGGAGAACGGTTTTGATGTCAACTTTACTGTTAGTCCGATACAAAACCTTCATTTACGAGTAAGGTTACCATCCGTCCGGATTAGTCCGGACATGTCCGAACTTTTCAACTCTAGTCCGGAGTTTGCCCGGCTCTTTAATTTTTCCGGATTTTGGAATATGAGTAATAAAACTACATATTACCTAAGTAATATCAAATAATAACTTCTTGGAGTTAATGCTTGTGATTGTTGGCACTTGGTGGAACTTTTGATACATTTTTGATTGAGAAACACTTGTACTTGTCCACTTATTTATATTATTTCCCTTACCGGTTTCGCTGTTATAGCATTATCAAAGGTTTTTACAAAGGTTATAACAGCGAAACCGGTAAGGGAAATAATATAAATAAGTGGACAAGTACAAGTGTTTCTCAATCAAAAATGTAATAACTTCTTATTTATCTAAAAACAAAATATAAAATCCATCATCCGACCAGGCATCCTCCCCCCCTCGCAATGTGAGCGTCTGCTACCATGCTTACCATGCCACTAGAACCAAAGAGTACTTTATGTATAGGAGACTGCAACTAAGTAAGTAATGTTTCCATTTTGTGACTATAGGCTGTCCAAGATATCATGATATGGGTGACAGTTCATAATTTTCCGTTTCACCTATACTACTCACACCATACTACTCACACCATACTACTCACACCATACTACAAACACCCAGGTACAAAAGAAAATATTAGGTTTTAGAAAGAATGCATAAATACAATAACTAATGCCTCTATAAATCGAAACTAAAATCGCAGTGTATTCGTTAAATTTATCAAAGAAAAGATTCAGTACATAATCATGTCTTTTTGCTACTTGATGCGTGGATCGAAACGTCAACCCATAGTACGTACGGACACTACATAATCTAAAAATAGTTCCTTCAATATTAATTTCAACACATTTATGACAGACTATATTTTGTAAGCGATGTGAATAACTCAAAGCGAAAAAAGGTCCAGTCACTTTTGCAAACACTTATTTGTCCAAATATAGTAAAAAAGAAAAAAGTATGCTCTATCATTTTATAACAATTTCAAGAATGTGTTTTTTTCTTTGTTTACATTTTTGAAATTGATATAAAATCATAAAGCTTGCTTTATTATTATTATCATCTTTGAATATAAAAGGTTGCAAAAGTGATTCGTCTTTTTTAGGATTCCGTACCTCAAAAGGAAAAAACGGGATCACTTTGTTGTCCGTCTGTCCGCCTGTCTGTCTATCAAGACCCTTTGTCTCGGGAACGCGTGTAGGTATAGTTGAAATTAAAACCAAATAGGTACTCAAATATACAGTTCCTTTATGGTGGCTCGCAGGTTCGCGCGCACCTCAGGTGAAGTTAAAATTAAGTACCCTGTTTAGGGCATTTTGTACTTCCTTGTACGCGTGCAGCCTATGGGCTAAGTATACTCAGAAAACTTACAATGCCCTTCGTGTCCAATACAACAATGCGTTTAGGTCGCTGTTGGGGTTGCCGCGATACTACAGTGCATCAGGCATGTTTGCTGAGGCGCGAGTAGACGATTTTCATGCCACTATGAGAAAAAGGTGCGCGTCCCTGGTGCGCAGGGTGCGTGGCAGCACCAACAGTATCCTGGCCATGATAGCGGATAGGCTTGATTGCTGTTACATGAATCACTGCTGCAGCCTTCATGTGGTGGTAGACGGACCTATGTTCACTAAATTTAATGAGCTTACTCACTGTTACTAACATTAAACATAAGACTAGTTTTTTTAAGTTTACTAACAAAAGTGTGATCCTTAGTTGGTCTTTTAATAAATGATATGATATAAAGCTGTGGAAAAAACAAACTTCAAAGTTAACGTAAAAAAAATACGGCCATTTATGCCGCAAAAAACAAAAATTTCGACACTCTCAAGGGTATAGTAATAGGGTATTTTCCGTTGACATAGAACTATGAAATTTGGCAAGTAATACCTTCTAATACTACAAGTATATGAAAAAATCTTAAAACTATACATTTGTAATTATATAAAATTTTTATACTTTTACAAATTTGTGCGGAACCCTCGGTGGGCGAGTCCGACTCGCACTTGTCCGGTTTTGTCTCTTACAAGTCAGTTACAAATATCTACTTCTCGAACAAGATCAGTTAAATAAGTGTACAACAAGTAAATACAAAAAAACTTGGCTCGGAAATTAAATGATGTTTTTATTGATTTTATCGGTAGGTATTTTGACGGGGCAAAAAAGATGCTTATTTCTCATTACTAACGGTATTTTTAAGGACATTTTGGAAACATGTTTTAAGGTAATTTTTAAGGTGATTAGTTAGACCCCCTCTGATTACATTTTTTTAATGTACCTTATGTTTTGCCTGCTGTATCTTGACGTTTAACCTGTAGAATTATGGCCATTTTTGCTTTCCCGGCAATTTTGTTTTTGACTATATCTCCGAAAGTAGTTGTCAGATTCCAATGCGATTTTCTTTTTCTAAAACTAGATTAAATTTTCTATACAAAACAAAATGAAATATTTCGGTTTTTTTTTCTTGGAGCAAGTAGGTACTTGTCGCTCTCGAATTAATTTTCCTGTTTTGTAATAATGGTAAATAAATAAAGATATGAATAATGGAATTACTTGTCAAAAAAAGTGTAAGTACTATAAATGCGTATAGTACACGTTATTATTAAGAATTATTATACGTGACAAGACTGATATGTATGAAATCGGCAGCACAGTCTGCTCTATCGCGTACCTACTATATAATATGTAAAAAAGAAGTAATTACTTTGATAAATAATTGTTTTATTTCCTTGTTGTTTTTATTAATAACGAAAGTATGTAATTATTTAGCAAAATCTAGCGACTTTAGAAAATTTTTGTCTTTTAGCGACATCTAGTGACTTTTGAACGACTGTCTAGCGACATTTGCTATTGGCAACACTCATCTCAACGTGTCAACTAGTGTCTAGAGCTCAGAACAATAACAGTTATTGTTCTGAGGTATAGAGATTTAGTATCGAAACAAAAGTATCGATACTGGTATCGAGTAAAAAGTATCGATGTTACAGTATCGACCAAAAAGTACCAATACTAACGAGTTCCTGTATTCAATGCTCAATATTTTATGGATTTCACTGGGTATAAATAACATCAAGTGAAACCAAATATTCTACTGATCATGCAGAACAACTTTCCCAAAGAAACAACTGCGTTAATAAATTTCCTTTTTCATTTGTTCTCACAAAGGAGATTGACAGTACCCACGTCGTCTTTAAAACAATTGTGTCATCAAATTTGTTTCAAAATTATAATATCATTAACAACAAAAATTGCGCTTCTAAAATTCTCAGTCTAAGCTAAGTCACCGTAATATTTCTGTTTCTAAAAGTATTTTTTCACAAGCTGGATATTTAAATATGGCCGTATCACAGAAGAAGGCTATGGCCGTATCCTCATTTCTCCCTCCCTCTAGGCCTCTACGCATGTTTTTTTTGATGATTTGGTCAGCCTGGATACTAGTCCGTTTAGCCAGTCTCTCTAGGAATGGCACAACAAAGGTTAGCATATCGAAAATAATGTAAGAATTCGAATCGATTTTAAATCGAATTATGTGATTGAGCCATTTTCCAGGCTAGTTTCCATAAAATCACATAAATGGTGCATAACAATGACTTATGATATACATATAGGTGTATGGTGGCATTCTCCGTATATCTACTGTCAACTTAAAAAGTAGGTGTTTACCTTGCGTTTACTTCATTTTGAAGTTTTATTTTATATGGACGACGGACGTACGTACGGACCATCTTCGTATGGAAAGCTACCTGCGCATTATTAATCAACCGTGACCATACTTAATAAAAATCACTTGTACTGTTTCACGAGTTATTATATTTCTGACTAGTTTCACCTTAACGTCATTCTCAAGGATTTATATATGTATATTACACAGATTATTTAACATTTATGTACAGTACAAGTGTTTTCTTCAGCCATGATGATGTTTCACCAAGTGCCGACAATTGCAAGTATTAAGTTTAAACATAACCTCAAAATGGTATAGTGAAATCAACATTTCTCTGGCTTATGAATACAAAAAAAAATGTTGTGTGTAAAAGTCGTCCTTTTTCTCATAGATTTATTTAATCTATGTTTATTGTTACACAAAAATCTTAATGGTGACACTGACACTCTATTTGATCAATCTCTTTTTAAATGTTTCCTGTATTTTTTTTACGGGCATAATTTTTCATTGAGGGTTTTTTTTTAATAATAATAATAATAAATTATTTATTGCTAGACTTACGTCCAATACAATTAAAATTACATTACAATCACGTGCATTAAAATAAAACAAATAAAAATTAACTATTATACTCAGTGTGGTATTTTCTCCAAATATTGTGGAGTGGGCTTTGTGGCCATTGACGAACAGCGCACATTATCGGGCTTCGATACCAGCACAAGTCCCCGCAGAGCGCTGAGAAGGTTCATTCAAAGTTAGCATTCTATTTACACCCGGTATGAGTAACTTTAATACTACATATAAAATATAAATAAAGTTGGCAAATCAAGTTTCTGGGCTTATAAAACTCAAATTACCTACTCATGAAATATTTAAAAAAAAGTTATTATACGAGTAGTACAAGATTTCTATAATCAATGAGACAACCTTGATGTCGATGCTACAGTTACCACAAATATCACTGGTTAGAAATGTATGCATTGGAATAATGACGATACTGCCTCTTCATCGCGACATAATTATCATTTATACTTTGTTCATATTACACAATACGTAAGATATAAATTAACTAAAACAATAATAAACACTTTGTCTATGTATCTATCTACCCACCAATATATATTCTACGTTTTACGAACAAACTATACCTATAAAATATGTGTCTTGAAAAACTACTTTTTGTTAAGTTCTAATTATTTAAGTAACCTAGAAATTTTATTAGAATACTGTCAAACTTCACAGTGCCTGAAGTGAAGCTATGAGGGAGTGGGGTCATCTGGCACAGGCAATATTTTGCTTAAAAGGTGATCCCAAGCACTAGTTTTAAGTTACACTTTCTGTGAATGAATAAACTTTTGTTTTTTTTTTATATAATTTGTAGTTATTATAAATTACCTCGGACCAATCCGAGTAAATTACCGATAAGTCTCTGAATTAGAGACGTATCAATTCCCACATATAAGTATCGAGTAAAGTGAAAAGTATCGTTGCTTAGTAAAATATCGGAACAAAAATATCGAGTACGAAAATACTATATTATCTTTCATTTAGAAGTCCCGGCTGACACTTCTCAGAACTGAGCTTTAGTGAAGAGACACTTTGAATCGACACTATATTCTATCGATATTCGATTATTATTACAAACAGATTAGAATCGAATCAAAACATCTAATATTGGAAACTACTGAGATATGGAGTTCAAAGATCTTATCACGCTAACAGTGACTCAGAAAGAACACAGCGTACTCGTATGTCTTAAAAATTACATAATTATGTGGTG
This sequence comes from Ypsolopha scabrella, assembly GCA_910592155.1. Lineage (NCBI taxonomy): Eukaryota > Metazoa > Arthropoda > Insecta > Lepidoptera > Ypsolophidae > Ypsolopha > Ypsolopha scabrella. The sequence goes on from OU342983.1 coordinate 21,200,555, forward strand.
TGTGGCAACGTCATCTAAAAAGAATATTGTCACTCTAAATCTTCTCATGGATGTCGTAAAAGGCGATAAGTTTTCTTGGATTTGAAAGCAAGAAGGCAGTTTGGAACAAATCCTTTCTATGAACCCGCGTGACAAATAATCAACCTTTCCCCTTTACCACTGGGTACTTTTGTTGAAGAGTGTGGAGTGTCATCTGTCCATATTTCACCAACAGCGTGATTCATGTTTAGCCAGGTCTCATCTAAAAATAAGACACAACCCCAATCATTCATACTCTTTTCTGCGCGTAGGAATTTGCATATGGCTAGTGCTATGTCTCCTCGTTCCATCAAAATCTTTCTTTTATCACTTTTTTGCAACTAAGGCCAATTTTTATTAATACTCTCCTTATGGAAGTCGTGCTGCCATGAAATAATCCGGCTTCTCTTAAAGTATGCATTAATTTAGGGAGAGTTGAAAGTTGGTTCCTGCTGTAGTAACCATAAATATTGTTTCTAATGGCATCAGCATCGAAACTGTTCACTTGTGTAACGATTGGCCTTTTTAACTCTCTTCTTTGACGGCGATTTTAATATGTTCTCCTCAGTGGTTTCTTTTCCAAAGTTTTCCTTTACTCGTTCACACACTTGAGATAGTGGTAACAAACAACGGTCCGTTATTTAGCGATTCCCGTTCGAAATAGTCTCGTAGACGCACAACAAACTCACGTGCTTGTCTATACAGCAAACCCTTTTTAGTGGTATACTTACCGATTAATTGAACGATTCTTCGCCCCGTCACTATGAAAAAATAGGCCTAGAGTGCATAACGGTGAAATAAAATGATGTATCAATATGTTATTTAAAAACCTAAGGATTAGTGAACGCAATAAATTGGTTGTAATTTGATTGTAATAATAAAACAATTTTGAAATGTTGTGTATTGGATTAAGACTTTACAAGTATTATTTGGAACTGAAAAACCATACTCGTAGTGTATCATGCATGTCGATAATTTACAATGAACATACACCCTTACTTTCTTTAGATGTGTCAGCCGGCCGGGACTTCTTAGCTGAAAGATACTATAGGTATCGTAACAAAAGTATCGAGTATACTTAAGTATCGATACTTTTTCGTAGCCCTACTAGTGTCAAAAAAAACAAAACAAAGTGATTTTGTGGAAAGGAAATCTTGCTTGTTTCCAATTCGTGTCTAATTTTAAAGGTAGGTTCTTCCTTTTTTGAGATTAGCATAACTAAATAAACGAAAATAGTCTGCTGTTCAGAAAGACTATCAAGTTTTAGATTCTTTTCTTACGCAATGGTGTAAAGCAGTTCTCACCTCTCTCCCAAATATTCTTTCCCTCAGTGCCCTTCTCAAATTCTCACAATTAACTATTTTCCATGGTGAGAGTGGCATCACTGTCTCATTCCGGCCATTGGATTGTAGGGACCTACAAACTTATCCTCGGTCAAAGTTTCTCATGCATAGGAAATAAGTCGGTCCCTATTGAGCATGTTTCGATAGAAACAGGGGACTAAGTATTTATATATGTCCATACTCTTAAAGATATTATTCCAAACATTTCTACTCTTGGCTGCGTGGGCAAGATCATTATTATCAGGGAGGTGCATCTACTTTTATACCTACATTATAATTTATAGGATATATGTAATTATATAGTTGATGGAGTTGATGCTCATGATTGTTGGCACTTGGTGGAACTTTTGATACATTTTTGATTGATAAACACTTGTACTTGTCCACTTATTTATATTATTTCCCTTACCGGTTTTGCTGTTATAACCTTTGTAAAAACCTTTGATAATGCTATAACAGCGAAACCGGTAAGGGAAATAATATAAATAAGTGGACAAGTACAAGTGTTTTTCAATTAAAATTGTTTAGTTGATCCTTGTAATTATATGAACACATAAGTATGAGGTAAATATGTTTAAGCATTTATGTCATGTCAACGTGGCCTGATTATTCAAGTGACAAAAAAAATGTTCTTATCCTTTTCTCTAAGACAAGTGTGTGCAAGTTCACCCTCTTGCAACGCCCGGTACCCACGTGTAGTTCAGTAACCCTTGCAAGATATAGCTCAGTTGGTAGAACATTCACCTGGTCAGCAAGAAATCCCAATATTTAGATATTAGTTTTAATTTTTGTAGGATCCAGTAGAAAACCAGTCCTGTGGCATTACACTGAGCAGGGTACCTAGTATAGTAAACCATATCGAGCTTTGACAGCTCGATATACACAGTCTGTCCCTCTTTATGTGGATCAACAGAGTGAGACAGAGCACTGTATCAAGCGCTATCAAGCTTGATATGGTTTGCTATGCTAGACTAGCTGGACTCCTTTTTCTTAACCATAGAATTTGCTTAATTTGTTTTAGATTTATTTTCTTGTGTTACTGTGGTTACAGTTAACTGAGCCATGTAATTCCGTCAGCTTATACAAACGTACATTGTAATTCCGTCAGCTTATACAAACATACATATTATACATATAATATCAGATGGAACATTCCAACGGATTTTTGTGGACAAAGGGTGCATGATGGGGCTTAAAATAATATATGCTTAATATAAGGCTTAAAATTAATTAATTAATTAATATGTAAACTTACTTTGTTAAAGGTAATAGACAATATGAGACGGGTTGACAAAGATTTATTTTTTTCTCGTGACTAATTCCTGCAGTCTTATATTTTTTTATGCCTTTACTTGAGTAGGTATGTACCTATATATGATTTTGTATCATATGTTTTATTTTGAAAAAAGGAATGTTTGCTAAGTTTCTTGCCCTTCTTCTTAGCAATACTAATCGAATGGTGAGGATGGTTAGGCATTATATATATATAATATTTTTATTCCTATATTTCTTTATTTTATGCAGGTGTATAACTTTATTACATTTTAGTAGCCCAACCTTAATATTTTTTGCATTTCCCTTTTTTATTTATGAACTTATTTCTTCATTGCATTATGTATATATAATATTTTTATTCCTAGATTCCTCTATTTTATGCAGGTGTATTTTTTATTTCCCGTATTATTATATATTTTTTTATATTCTAAAGATATACTATACTGTTATAATTAACTTTGACTTGTAGAAAGTATACTATAAATATCTATTTTTCAAAAATAAATATTTTGATTTGATTTGATTCCTAAAGTCCATCCATCCATCAGCCTGTTTCGTCCACTGCTGGACATAGGCCTTAACAGGATTACGCCACTCTTGGCGGTCCTCCTGGAAGAAATGCCCATACTCACACATGCTGGGCAGGCGGGTTGGTGAGCGCGGTGCCGAAACCCTTCCACTAGTGACGCCGCTGCCCGTCACCAGTCCGTTTTATATAAGGCCCGGCAATTGTGGATGGATATACCGCCATCCATCGGTCCCAGGCATTGGTGGGCCGCCTGGTTTTGCCTGAGAGCTGTTCTCTTACTCTCCCCCGAATAACTTCGGGAGGATTTGCGAGTAAGATGGTGGTACCTCCACAGTCAAGCCCGGCATTACCACCTACACCTACTACCTACTGCCTAAAGTAGTAGAAAAAATTACAGGACTGTTATATTTCCCTATTTCAGGTAATAGCTGAGGAATAAGGACTTTCCAGCAAATATGGTGATACCAACTCTCCAGACACTGACCATTAACTGCATAGTGAAGGAAGTTTGGAAGAATTCTGATGCAACCGCAGCTCTCCTGAAGATAGCCGTTGGAGAAACCGAAACATTGACAAATGAGAAGGTTGATGCAAGAACCACATATCATCAAATTATTGAAACTGTCTTAGCAAACATTTTAGCATTAAGTTTACCCCACACTGTTAAAGTGAAGATAGGTGTAGCTTATGTTAAGCTTGGTTGTCAACTGCAATGTTGAGCAAACTTGCTCTTAAAGATGAATTAATCCTTTACCGCATATTGGTACAGATTTGAACCACACGGGGTTTTGATAACTTATATATTTATTTTCAAACTGCATGAAGGATCAAAAACGAAACGTAGGTACTCATAGTTTCTAGAAAAAACTAGTGTGATGTTGAATCAAGATAAAGCCGCTGAGAGTCTGTGCTAAGTACTGTATTCTGAAAATAAATAAAAATTACTTGTGGACGTCTCTGCTGGATAAAATTTATTTTAGTTTTTTCTACAAATAAGAATTCTCTACAATTACTATTTCGATTTTGGTTCCATTTATGCTGACAACTTAGGTACTCCAATAACAACGAAACACTCACACAATCACATAGACAAAGCTTGCACGCGATTGGTTGCGTCGTAACCGGCGGCGCGGCGCGGCGGTCTGTCAACATGGCGGCCACAGTGACTAGCTAGCAGCGAGCAACAGACGATGAGTTTTCAAAATGTTTATTTACTTACGTATGAAATATAATTCCAGTATTTTTCATTTCCGTATGGCTTTTACACCACTTCACGACACACGAAGGCATATTTGTAAAATCAATCGGCGCGAAAACACAATCGAAACTTTCCGCGGCACAAACACACGACTCAAGGTGTTATGACGAACTGGCGCGCCGCGCGGTACTTATTTTGCGCTCCGCCCTCAGCGGTATAAACATACATACATACATATACTCACGCCTGTCTCCCAGAGGGGTAGGCAGAGACTACATATTTCCATCTGCTACGATCCTGAAACACCTCTTTTGCTTCTACATCCATCAACCTAGTCATACAGGCTCTTCTGTTCCGGGTACTTTTCACTTTGCCCTTTTTCAAAGTCGCTTATTTGGTCGGCATACGTCCTTCTAGGGCGGCCCGGTCGAGCTTTACCTTCTACTTGTGCAGCATAAATTCTTTTCGTCACTCTACTTTCATTCATCCTCTCTATATGCCCTTCGCGGTATATATTTAGTGGAACTATTTTTTGGGCTTAGTTACGCTTCTTGAGAATTCTTGTTTGTAGAGTTTTTTCTTAATTGAGTCAACAATTCTGGTACTGTAAGATTTTGTCATTATTTTCTTAATTATAAGCATATTTTCCATTTCCAGCTTCGCTTGTATGTACCTAATTTGATCCAAGATGCCAATTAATAACTTCATGTAATTTAAGTTTGCATATATACCTACTTAATCAGGCTCATAAAAGGTTCGTATACGCATCTCACAATAGAAAACCATATTTGACCCTAGGAGTAACTTTAAACCTCTCCATATTTGTATAAATGAAAAGAAACTAGATGTGCTAGCCAGAGGCACTTGAAATAAATAAATTGACTCGTCAATGCAAAAAAAACTTCAATTAATTTAATTATTCTTTATTCAAATCATTATTTTTACTTATTTAAATGTTACGGAACCATCTGAAATGTAAACAATAATATTTAAATATTTAATTTTTTTTCCTTGATGATGCTCTAAGGCGAAACTAGTGATACGATAATAATTGATGAAACATCACAAGATTGTTGTTATCGGGGGTTGTTGGGTGGTGTGTTTTGAATATAACGAGCCATGAATTGTTTCTATAATGCACAAGGTGTAGTGAGATCGTGTCGGACCCACAACACCACTAAGAATATTATTTATTTTATTTAATCATGTATTTACATTTTGTTTTTATTTTTTGGATTTTTTTAATGATCCATATACTCGTACCTTTTTATGAATAAACGTACAAAAAATTACATTGAAATCTTTTATTAATTTAATCTTAAAAAATCATAATAATTTAAATTTAATAAACGGCCTAACTAAGTATTTGTCTACATTTTGCGTTATTTCTTTCGGCATGGTGTACCAACCATATTTGGCAGACTATTGTGCCAAAATTGCACCGAACCGAAAAATTGTACGTCAGTAAAAAAATGAAAAGCAATGTTCCTTAATTCATTTTCCATCTATCCATCCATCAGCCTGTTTCGTCCACTGCTGGACATAGGCCTTTCCAGGATTTCGCCACTCTTGGCGATCCTCCTGGAAGAAATGCCCATACTCACACACGCTGGGCAGGCAGGTTGGTGGGCGCGGTGCCGAAACCCTTGCACCAGTGACGCCGCGGCCCGTCACCAGTCTGTTTTATATAAGGCCTGGCAATTGGGGATGGATATACCGCCATCCATCGGTCCCAGGCAGTGGTGGGCCGCCTGGTTTTGCCTGAGAGCTGTTCTCTTGCTCTCCCCCGAATAACTTCGGGAGGGTTTCACAGTTTCACATTTTCCTCCACAGTCGAGCCCGGCATCAGCTCTACCACCTAACATTATACGACTACCTAATTCATTTTACGACTAATGTAATGTTATATTTATTTCGTCAAGAAAAAATAACTATGCGATGAAGGGTTGATTTCCACCACTTGAAAAAGTAAGCCGTTTTTAACTCTTAATATTTAGGGGTGCGAAAGCTCTAGCTCCGCTCCGCTTTCCTCGGCGCCCAATGTTTATTAACATGTCAACCTAACACGCTCCTCCCCGCTTCGCTCGTCGACGCACCTATTTTTGACTTTTTTCGGACTTTACCCGTAACAAATACCTATACTAAATGTATTTTGTTTTTTCCGTATTCTAATAAGTAAATAACATAAAAGACGCTTTTATAACTTACACTCATAACTTTGGCTCATAAGGCCAAAACCACTGGATTACAAAATTTAAAACAATCGCACTAGCCTGCAAAATGATAGCATGGAAACAAGAAAAAGAACCTTAGATCTTTTGTGAGAGTTTAGTGTCAAATGTGTACATTCACGCTGCTGTAAGCAACCTCACTCGCTCGTACGCCTAAATATATCTCCTCCGGGGAAATGATCCTGTAAATTTCAATTCAAGGCTCTTTATGGTACTTTTTATGGTGGGAACTTAAGTTAAACTGTATTAAAATTGAAAGTGGACATCACCATCTTACAAAAACATGAAAAAATTCTGATGCTTAGTAATAAGTGAAACATGGGAAAAATTAAGTCAAACTTGGCACTTAGAATTTTCAGAAAATTGGGTTAAGCATACAAAAAATATATATTTATAACTTTTGAAAATTGTCATAAATGGGTACCGTCTACTATTTAGTGATTACACTAAATCAAAATGTACAGGAAGTCTTCGTTTTCCTGTCCTTTACCACTTATAAACCGGGCGACGTGAAAATGATACAGTAGTTTACAAGGTTCGTGGTATGACTAACCTAGTACTGTGTTCTTAATTAATGTAATGTAATTAATGTGTTGCTTGATTTCTTTTGGCGAATTCATTACATCGTGCTTATCTTCTATAAGGGGAAAAAGAAATGCTACTGTAAGACCTTTGATGCAGTCTCTTCTGGGGTTCATAATTTAGTTAAAATTTTCTATGTCCCTCCGCGATGTTCATGAAACCATAAATTTTTGCGAGGAAGTCTTACACCGCCTTACTACTCTTAGCTTAGTCATAATGTTGTAAGATGGCTATTTGCTGAGCGAAAGGGTCATAATTTTGTTCTGAGCAAAAATCAAATCAATCAAATCAAAATATTTATTTTGTAAAATAGATACATAAAGTTTACTTTCTACAAGTCAAAGTTAATCTTTACAATAAATATCTTTAGAATAAAAAAATAATATACTAATAAGGGAAATACATACGAAAAATATTTAGGTTGGGCTCTGCTCTAATGACTACCTAACTATTAATTATCCAGCTCAGAACATGCAGTCAAGAACTAGGTGTTCACATATTCCAATATGATTCTATTATGACAAAAGTAAACAGGGCACGATTGCTGCCTAAATTCATTATTTTATAAATGTATACATATTTTATTATCACTGAAAAATAAGTAACACAAAGAGTCGCTACTGGGTAAAAAGTACCCATACTCACTTCAAATACCTACTCCGACGGAACTGCGGGGTTAAACTAAACGGGGAGTCACGTAGGTAACGCCTAAGTATACGATACAAAGGTACCTAAGCTGTCACAGTTGTGTGAAAACGCACACAGAAGAAATTTGCTAATTAATGGTGATCTGGGTATTTTTACCCAGTAGCGCCTCCTCGCGGGTTAAAGGCTAAGATATACAACCAGTGCATCCTTCCTATGATGGCGTATGGCGCTGAGACGTGGTCTCTTACAAAGAGCCTAATCCACCGATTTAAGGTCGCTCAGCGAGCTATGGAGCGGGCTATGCTTGAGGTATCTGTGATAGATAGAATCCAAAATGAGGAGATCCGTCGAAAGTAACCGACATAGCCTGCAGAATCAGTAAGTTGAAGTGGCATTGGGCAGGTCATATTTGTTGCCGACATGATGGCCGTTGGGGCGGAAAGGCTTTAGAATGGAGACCACGTACAGCAAAGCGTAGTGTAGGCCGACCTCGTGCCCGCTGGACCGACGACCTGAAGGACGTGGGTGGCGGCTGGATGCGGAAGACCGACATGAGTGGCGAGATTTGGGAAAGGCTTATGTACATCAGTGGACGAACACGGGCTGATAGATGGATGAATGGATTATAGCATAATATAATTAGAATGATTAAAATCAAAATTTCATGACACAATACCCTATAATTTTTAAGCAATCGAATTTTATTGACAATCCATTCATTTAATTAGACGGAAAAAAATATTTAACATCACTTCAAATTACAAGATTTTGACTATCCAAAAAAGCGCTCCGTAGAGAAAGCGTAATTTTGGGAAATGGCTCTTTAAATCTACCTACTATCGAAAAAATGGCCGCAGACCATTCGCTCTTACTCGCATTATAATACGGTTATTTCTTCGATGGTACAGTGGAGCCCGTACAAGCTATACACATTGAGTATAAGCTTACCTCTCATTTTACAGGAAGCCTATACAATGAGAGGTCAGCTTATTCTGAAAGTGTTCAGCTTGATGTGGGCTCCACTGTACATACAATAACGATCTGAAAGTCCCACACTCACTGTAAGTACACCCAAAAAAAAACTGCTGGGACATAATTTGATACGTAATATATAAAAATAAAACAAGTTAATAAGCCGACAACACGTCATAAAAACAAGGTAAGTATCATCTTCATTTGGGGGGGGGGGGGGCAAACTGCCCCCCTGGCCCGTACCTAGTTACGCCTATGCCTAGAGATAGGTCGCGACGACGAGCGAAGCGAGGAGGAGCGGTTCGGTTGACATGTAAGTACATAATTAGGAGCCCAGCGGAGCGGAGCGAGGCGACTCCCGTAGTTTTAACAGAATTCATGATAGGATTATCATTTGATATTTTTCTGCATCCTATGCAGAAAAACATTTTTCGAGCACTTTTATGAGCAAATTAAAGGACCGATTCGCTTTGCGATTGCAAATTGAACTTTATTAGTTTATACTAAGGAAGGTATTCCAACAGCTAGGTATGAGTTACGGTTCAATAATTAATATTTTGAAAATCAAAGGACCGCTAGCGGTAGCGTAGTCACTTCCTATTAAATAGGTACCGTAAAAAGGGGCGAATAGGGATCGGGGCGTAGATAGGACCGGGGTGTGAATAGGGACAAAACCGGTTCTGACATTTGAATCTGAATAAATAAAAATATCTAAACTACCAATTGCTGTAAATTAGTAAAGCACTTAGTAATATATATTCTTTTTCAGCAATACTGGCAATACTGGAACGCAAGGAAGTTCGTTACAAATTTAGTTCTTGTTCTGAGTTACAAATTCTCTTCGGAAAGGACTACAAATACGGTGATAATTGTGTCTCAAAACATTGGGTTTATTTTATAAAATACTAGTGTTTTTGAATACAAAAGTGGTTTAAAAGCTAGTTACTATAATATTGAAGCTATAACAAAGGCATATAAAGTGTATTTTTTATATAAAATCAAAATATCTAAAGCTTTGTAATTTTAGTAATTTCCTTACGAGGTTATTGAAACGGTAAAGAGGTGAGTGGAAACAGGTCTGGTCTGAATAGGAACGCTAAACTTAGTGAATAGGGACGAACGAATGGGAGGTGATCTGGAACGGTAAAGTTTGCATACGGACAGGGTTGTCACTCTTGCCGTTTATTTTATTGTTGGTGTCAAGTTATTACCTGACTTGAAAAATTCGCTCTTATGTATGTTGGACAAGAATTATAACTTTAGTAGGTACTTATAATTACATAGGTAACACTAAAAGTTTCCGGAACTGGCCACTTACATAAACAATATTTAAAAATTTATTGCAACATTTGAAAATAGAACTCTTTGGCTGTAGAATGCAGTTTGTTTCATCTGACTGTCTTTTGTTTTTACCTTATGGCGCCATTTAAAAAATTTTGTGTCTGCATCAACATGGATTTAACTCGGGAAAATTTTCGTAGTATGATTTTCTACGATTTTAAGTGTAATTTGACAGCTCAACAGAGCATCGCTCGGCTTGAAACAGCTTTTGGCAATGAAGCACCATGCAAGACGACTGTTTATAGCTAGTTTGCAGAATTCAAGCGTGGTCGTATCAATCTCAGTGACGAATCTCGCGATGGTCGGCCGTCCACCGCTGTGACCAACAAAAACATCGATGCTGTGCGCCGTATGATTGAAACAGACAGGCATGTGACCTACCATAAAATTCGCGCATCCTTAGAAATAGGCATGAGTCAAATACAATCAATCCTACACAAACATTTGGGTGTGAGAAAGCTGTGCTCGCGGTGGATCCCACACAACTTGACCGAGGCTCAAAAAACGGACCGCGTCACTTGGTGCAGTGCCATGCTTACCAGATTCAACGAAGGTGCGTCAAATTTGGTGTGGGACATAGTAACAGGTGATGAAACATGGATTTATTGCTACGATCCCAAAACAAAGCAGCAATCGAGCGTATGGGTCTTTCAAGATGAGCCGAAACCAACCAAAGTGGCGCGCGTGAAAAGTGCATCTAAGCGGATGATTGCTTCTTTTTTAATAAAACTGGACACGTGGCTACTGTTGCTTTAGAGAATCGTCGTACCGTGAATAGTGACTGGTACACGACCATTTGTTTGCCGGAAGTTATTGACGAACTCCGTAAAAATAACCGTAAACGCCGTATCATCCTGCACCACGACAATGCTAGTTCTCACACGGCCAGACAGACAAACGACTTTTTGAAGACGAAAAATGTAGAACTCATGAGTCATCCTGCATACAGTCCCGACCTGGCACCTTGTGACTTTTTTCTGTTCCCAAAAATTAAGAACCAATTACGCGGTCAACGATTTTCATCACCAGAAGAGGCTGTCGAGGAGTATGAAAAACACGTTTCAGGGGTCACCACAGGGGAGTGGCACAAAAGTTTTCAAAACTGGTTTGATCGAATGAAAAAGTGCATAGACGCCAAGGGAGATTATTTTGAAAAACAATAAATTAATTTTGTACCTTTAATAGTATTTTTTCATATTCATTCCGGAAACTTATAGTGCGTCCCACGTATTCCATAAAGCTCAAATTAATGTAAAATATTCTTCTTAAAATATAAATGTGAATGTTTGTATTCATAATAAATTAGGTAGGTACCACCAATCAGTTAAAAGTAAGTATCGTACGCTTGCTGCCAGCCCTAGACTAGCTCACGCACACAAGCGTGTACAGATACGCTTATGCGCGTGTGGAGATAACTGGGCCAGATTGGTTGGTGTGTCGGGGGCGTAGATAGAGGATAGAATAGATGTGTCAATGGAATAATAATACAAGAATAGAAAGAGATGCAGTCATTTGAAATCACTTATGCGTAAGCGAGAGGCATCTTCAAATTTTGTCCCTTTCTTGCGTATACGGTTTTGCTTGTTTGCCACAATTCAAGTTGTGGCAGACAAACTGTTGAACGAGAAATTCGAGTTGGACTTTTTGTGTTTCTGGGCTTTACGTGTTTAATACTTGTGTTTCTGTGAAGTGCCGTGAAGTGAAACAATTGTCGCAAGATGGTGAATTACAGTATTTTAGGCTGCAAAAGCCGCAGTGAGCGAAAAGAGAGTAACATAACCTTTCATTCGTAAGTGTTCATTTTTTGTGATTATATGTATAATGTTCAAAGTTATGGTAGCAAATGAAATGACAAGTTTACTATGCAACACGCCTTCTGGTTACCTTTCCACTGCTAATTTTCGAGTAATTTAGGAAAATGATTTGCTCATTTTTCGTATTATTCGTATCAAGTTATGTAGGGCACGCTAAAGCATACATCTGCAGTATGTTTTCTGACAATTCAATTTAGTCGGGTTATTGGGACTTTAGTGTTACCATAAGGGAAAAATTTATTTTACCCATTATGTTGGGTAAATAATATACAGTCGTACATATTTCAAAAATATGAATAAATATATATTTGACTCTTCTTGAGCCTTCTTATTTATTTTGTAGCAATAAGTATGAAAGAAATAGTTTTTATTATACGTACATATAAATACGTACAAAAAATATTATATAAATATTAAAAATATTAAGGTCACAATGATGATAATAAAGAAAACATAAAGTCTTCAGTCTTCGACAGTCTTCAGCTTGGCGGATATTTCATCAACACACCGTAAAGGCTACATTTTGACCAGAGCCACTACGATGATAATAAAGAAAACCGTATCCAAATCCGTAAAATACATTTAAAAATTTTGCTACAATATTCAATGACACACACGAATTTTTTAATACTTTAATATTAACATAAATACGTTGACATAATGACGACTTAGGTACCTACGGTAGTACCATCTTAATTATAATGTGCATAGGAGACTTCGCCACTATTCTGCAAAGGTCGTATTTTTCTTAGTTTTCTATACAATCCATGACAGATATTGCGAGTCCAGTCGGTTGGCTATAGATTTCTATACGCATAGTAGGTACAGTATCTGAGGCAGATTTGTAATTTCATTTGTCAGAGATAAAATACATTTGGGGAGTTTAGGTTTCATGTTGGCAACCCAGAGTAACTATCTCCGTCTCAAACGTATACGCGAGTGACTCGTCTATCTTATTCTCTGTCTACGGTCGGGGGTGTGGTTTAGGTGCCTTATTAGTTTACTGTTTGTTTGCGGCATCATTAGTCATGAAGAGACAAAGTTAAAAATTAAAAACTTATAATTCGAACAAAATCTTTTTTTTCATTACAAAGTCGTATCATATTAGTTTTATTTTGGATAGCTTTTGCTCGCGGCTCCGCCGGCGTGTTATTCGGTTTAACGACATGCTTTTTTCCGGGATAAAAAGTAGCCTATGTGTTAAGTTAGGGTATAAGCTATATCCATTCTAAATTTCATCCAAAAGAGTAACAAACATACACACAAACACACACACACACCCTCACACACACAAACTTTCGCATTTATAATATTAGTAGGATAGGATAGGATTAGGATCAATAGCAGTGGCAGGGCTATTCATGATTGCGAAACAAGAATTACAATCTTGGGATATGGAATTGTGTAGCTGTGGCACTGAAAAGACTCCTCTAAGATGTCGAATTTTACGAAATTCATAAAAGTACGGATAACTCGAAAACTATTGACTTTTTACTGAGGTGATATTTTGATATTCTGGACAGTCGTGAGCTGGCCTATCAGCTTTCCAAGGGATAACGTTGACTTTTGGGACACCTGTATAACGAATTAATATACAAAAAATACTAAATTCAAAAATCATGGCTTTTAATGGAAAAAAAAATTAAATTAACCAAAAGTTTAGGCAGGTTTTTGCTCTTTATTCTGATTCTTTGCTAGTTTAAGACCAGCGATGCTTTTGAAAACAGCCTTTCGGCGGGTACTTGTTTGACGCGTTTTGTTTACATTAGGTTTTATGTTACGTGCCCAGGGTACCTAGCAAAGGTATACAAACCATTTAGAGCTTTGACAGCTCGATATACACTGTCTGTCCCTCTTTAGGTAGATCAACGGAGTGAGAAAGAGCACTGTAATAAGCGCTATTGAGCTCGATATGGTTTACTATGCTAGACTAGCAGACCTGAATAATAGTCATTTTTAACCCTGGGCTGAGTTCAGTTTGATCGCCCGCTCACGCCCGGCGATCATGACATCTCTTTTGCACGCGTTGAATTTATTTATGCTATCCTGCTGTCAGGGATGAGCGGGCGATCAAACTGAACGCGGCCCTGGTGTCACGTTCAACATTAGAATAATATTATGATGTCTATGCGTTCAACACATATGCAATGTTCAATACATCGAATAGTTCGATGCATCGTATAAAAAACATCGAATGTTTTTTTATACATCGATGTATATCGTCCACCCCTAGGACAGCTGGCTCCAGTGCTGCCGTTTTGGCATTTTTAATGCTAAATCTGGCATATTTTATCCTTCCTTAGCATGCAAAATTTAAACTTAGCATATTGCATGTTTTTAGCATATTTCAGGGATTCAAATATTTTGATTAAAAAAGAGTACATTATTGGTAATTTATTAATTATGACCATACAAATATGCAACTTTTTGGACACTGAGTGGCAACACTTCAAGGGAAATCCCCTGAACTTAAAGACAACTTCTCGACCTTCCATTTCGTATGTTCCGAATTCACTAAAAAGATCGCTTAAGTATGAATTAATAAGGGACGCTTTAATATACTTTGTAAGTGCGTATGTGAGCGATGATTTGGACCATTTTATTTAGGACTTCAGTCGGACAGTCATTGCCATTCCTATAATATTCCTCAAAACATTCTGAGGATTATTATACTAAATCTATGGAATGATTGGTATGGGTGAAAATGAAAGAGGCGTGTCAACGTCACAAACTTAAACCATCTAACATGTTAGATGGTCTAAGGTCACAAAACGATTTTACGATGGTAGTCTATGGACCCTGATCTACAGATTTTAGATTTGGAATTTTTTTAACAGTATCAAGCTTAGATACTTTTTATATGGTTTTCGTTACAATAATAAGAAAGCAAATAAATTGGCATTTTATTTAGCACTTTCAAAAGGAACTTGGCATTTTTTTATCATTTTTTCTGTGAAAATTTAGCATTTTTCTCAATTATAAAACGGCAACACTAATTTGTGGGCAGCACTGGCTGGCTCAGCCTGGCACTGTTGCCAACTTAGCTACTTTGTAGCTAGATCTAGCTATTTTTCAGTGTCGGACAGCTACGAATTACAAAAACTTGGTGCTAGATTTTTTAGCTACTTTTTAAGTAACAGACAAAATCAGTCCACGGTGCGTTTTTTGCTTATAACTCGACATTGGCGGAACTAATATGCGGAGACACATTTTCTGAAGCCAGATAAAACAGCATTGAATTGAATTGACAAAACGTGAATGAGAGTTCACACTAAATTTCCTTTCAAGAAAGAAGTCCGCTTTCAAAGTAGGTACTTATTATTAAAGGGTTAACACAAAAATGCCTTAATTAGATTTTCAGACCACTACATTTCGTCCAAAATAAAAAATATTTTTTTTATGGTTAGTAGATTATAATTCCAATATGAAATGGACGATCAAAATGGAAAAGGCTAAAATTGCCTCGATAGAAAAAAAACAGAAGTCACCTCTAATCTTGACGGAGTTTCTATTTGTACCTAATATGGTACATATTACAAAGCAAAAAATTAGGTAAATAATATCACGTTTATATAAAAAACATGCAATGGACGAGGATTTCATAAACATAACAGTATTTCAAGAGTTACTTACATATAAAGCTTCTGGCGCTTACATCATTTCATTTCATTTATTTAATTCATTAACAATAAAATTGCATTTGAAATTATCCTTATATACTAGGTATTCACTTAAAGTCTAACAGAATAAACATATTAAAATTACAATTCTAAAATACTCATAACAACATCAGAAAGAAAAAAAAAATGTCAAATTCTTTGTTAAAATAACAATGTAAACTAAACTAAACGAACAAAAATCTCAAAAACGTTTACCAGTCATCAACAGAGTACAAGCACTTATCTAATAAGAACTGCTTTAGTTTATTTTTAAACCCAAGTTGGCTGGTAATTACTTTAAGTTCTGTTGGCAATTTGTTGAACAAATGGACTGATTGGGATCTTGCAGAATGATTAACAATTTGTAACCTAGGTGAAAAAACTACTTTTAAGTCTTTGCGTCGAGAGTCTAGTCTTTGTTTCTGTTCTACCGCAGTCTCAAACTTATTGAGATTTTTAACAAGGTTTGTTAGAGAACCAATACGTACAGACTGGGAGCTGTAAGGATACCTAGATCCTTGAAATGATCCCTGCATGATTCTGTTTGGGGAATACGAACAATCGTACGAATCGCTCTCTTTTGAATTATGAATGCCTTTTTCATGTTGTACTGATAACTTTGTCCCCAAAACTGAATACTATTTCTCAGTCGTGATTCTACCAGTGCGAAATAAACCGCTTTTAGTTCCTTGATTCCAATTTCTTCCCCTAAACTTCTTAGAGCATAGCATGCTGAACTGATCGAACCTTCAATTGCAGCTAATTCACGCTTCCAGTTCAGTAACGAATCTATATAGATTCCCAAAAATTTGACCTCATTGACCAGAACAACTTTCTCGTTACCTATAATTATATCTAAAGTGCCACTATTTCCAGTGGTTGTCTTAAACAGCATATCATTAGTTTTTGACGTGTTCAGCTTTAATGCGTTAATTTGGAACCAGTTATTGAATACAAATAGAGCACTATTTACCTTGTCACTTAGTTCATCCAATTTCATGGAGTTTATAATGGCGTTTGTGTCAACCGCAAACACTACAAGTTTAATTCCTGACAGAGATTTGATGACGTAATTTATCAGATCATTTGTGAACAAGATAAAAAATATGGGACCTAAAATCGAGCCTTGAGGCACGCCCTTAGTAATTGTGACCGTGTTGGATTTTACTACTTGCTCCCTTTGATTCTCTACAATTTTTATTTCAACAAATTGCTTTCTATTTTGTAAGTATGACTTGAAAATATTTAAAACATTGCCTCTAACGCCGTAGTGTTCTAGTTTACAAAGTAAAATTTCGTGATCCACTAAATCAAAAGCGGAGCTGAGATCGAGAAACAAGCCAGCTACTTTTTGTTTGTTATTGAGACTGCAAACGACATCATCAACTAGTGCATCTATTGCATTTGTAGTCCCTACACTGCGTTTGTAACCAAATTGCCTGTCGCTGATTACTTTATGAAAATTTAAATGTACTAGCAGCCTTTCCTTAAGTACTTTTTCAAATATCTTTGAAACTATTGGCAATAACGAAACTCCTCGATATTTGTTTGGGTCTGTTTTTGATCCTTTTTTATGTATTGTCATCCGTTTTATTTCGCGAATGAGGGTATCATCTGCCGCACGTCGCCCATACTCCGGTCCGGGCATGTTTCTGTCTCACCGATCAGTCACACACGCGCCGTTGAGACGAGAACGCTCTGCTCACTGCGCCAACCACAGTAAATTACTATAATTAATAGTTTAATTGCATAAATTTGTGTTGCGACTGTTTGATTTGATGATTGTGAGATGGCAAACAAAATAAACTCAAGATTAAAACGTGGAAAACGAGAAAAAAGAAAGATGTAAATCCAGAAATCCGCTATAATTTAATAAAAATAAATAAAAAAATAAATTAAAAAACTGGTCACATTTTTGTAGATTATTGTTAGAATTACAATTTATTATTCGAAAATAATTGAATTGTAAATATCATATTGCATTTTCCTTATTTCTTACTTACTAATTATAAAGTTCATACTAAAACAGTGACCATGAGCAGTTTTGTATTTTTTTGGTCAGGTCCAAGGTTCAAAGACCCTGTTTGCAAAAAAAGTAAAATATTGTTTTGTGTCTCTATACTTGTTCAAGAATAACCTCGACTCAACTAGCATAGGAATTCAACAATTTATTTTGCGTATTTCTCAGAAGGGGTCATTGAACTTTTGGTCTGACTAAGGGATGCAATCTCAAGTCGAGAATGGCAATTCGAGATCTCGCGTGACAGCCCTGAGGTCGACATTGGCCATTCGAGATCTCGCTAAACAAACTATGATATTGATGCTGTACTTTCTGAAGCTGAAGTTGAACACGTGAAACATTTGATCTTCAATCAAATGGGAATCTGATTGTTCGTGGCTACGATGTAAATGTAATCGTTTGACTAAGTCTGAGGTACTTTCGTACAAAACTCTTTATGTCAGGCAGTTACACTGTTGTATCATGTGCAAATTTGCATTACCGCGCACCGATCGACACGATTTGCACTGGCTCAGTCTTGAAATCTCGTTCTGGCCTGTGATTACGAACGAGATTTCCAAAACGAGATTTAATCTTGAAAAATTGCTCGAGATCTCGCGAGCAACGAGATCTCGCGAGATCAAGATTGCATTCTCTAGTCCTGACCACTTACCAAGTCTCCAGTATGAATTTTTTCATATAAACAAAGGTCACCTTATATAAGTTGACTTCTAATTATATAGCCAAGTTCATACTGGAGACTCAGTGAGTGGTCAGGACCAAAGTTTAATCACCCCTCTGGGAAATATGCAAAACAAAACTTAAACTTTCTATACTAGTTGAGTCAAGGTTATTTTTGAACAAGTATAGAGATAGAGGCACAAAACAATATTTTTCGTATTTCACAAGGGTCATTCAACCTTAGCCCTTACGAAAAAAAAACAAAACCTCCATGATCACTTTTTAGTAGAAACTTTATTAGTAATAAGTAAAGATAAATGGTACTTAATTAAAATATTTAATAAATTACTAATATATGATGAATATTAAATGTTTTTATATCAAAGCTAATAATGAAAAGTTACAATAAGTACTCGTATTAGCAAAACCTAAACCTACATGAATAGTTAGGTATTCCATTGTTTGGCTCGCCACGTTCGCTCGGAGCCCGCAGGTGATGCGCAGGGGAAGGAGGGGCGCGGGTGAAATCTGAAATTTTGCTAGCTTGGTCCTTGAGCCTTGAGTCCTTAGCTTGGTACTCTTAATCCTTGAAATATCTTTTGCGAAAAGAATTTTAGAAGCGAAACGTGGCGCTGTCTCTGTCTATAACACGTCAAAAACAATAAGACGCGTGGGCCAACCAATAATCTCCTCTATCACAAGGTAATAAAGTCTTCGCCATTCGTCTAATTAGTTTGGATAATTAATGTCTATGGTCGACTCGGTGGCGGACCCGGACATATGACTTACTATAGTAGCCATTATATCCTCACTTTTATTGGACTATCTCTCTCTTTCATATCTCTTGTCACCTATTTCTCTTTATCCATCTCGCTCTTCATATCTCTTGTCACCTATTTCTTTTTATCCATCTCGCTCTTCATATCTCTTGTCACCTATTTCTCTTTATCCATCTCGCTCGTCGGACCGGAGCTAACTTCACTCAGGCGCTATATTATATTTTGGCATGTGGTTGGTGTTGGTTGAAAATAACAGCATTTGTTTCAGTTATATTATTCAATTTTGATTTGCCTTAATTTGTGGCATTACGTCCATTATTTTGTGTTGAAAATGGATTTTCCCATGAAAAAAAAGACTGAAACATTTAGCTACATCTAGCTACTTTCTGGGGTACGATAATCGGGCGATCTAGCAACTTTTCACGACAAATCTAGCGACTAGGGTAGCGTTCCAAATCACTTTTCAAGATTAAAATATTGCTCGCTGTGTCAGACAAAAGTAGCTCGATGTTGGTTCCAAAACATCTACTTTTAGGTTTTGGAACCAGCATCGAGCTACTTTTGTCTGACAGCGACTTGGGTCTAAGGCTGAGATTCAGAGTGCATTTTGAGTCCGAACTCAATCATACAAACGTCAAAAAGTGACGTGTCTCATACTAGAGTGACGTTCGAACTCAATATGCACTCTGAATCTCAGCATAAGGACAGCGAGCAATATTTTAATCTCGAAAAAGTGATTTGGAACGCTACTTAGATATGGGTAGCAGTACAGAGTACTATATAATACTGAGAATAGACATCAGTTAGTAAAACTGCACAGAGACATCTGGCGAAATGTCATGAAACCCTAATAGTTATGATACATACCTATAACTACATCACAGTTGGCTTAGGGATATATATATATATATATATATACACCTATACCCTAGTAAGAATTTTTTAAATACCTTTTTAAAATCTGTGTTTATCTACATTTTTGCTTTACGCTGAAAAATTGCATTCTTAGTTAATGTAGATAAACACAGCCTCACGGGATGGTGATAAAAAAAATACATAAGTTTTATTAAAAAATCATCGGTTTTTATTGTATCTTTTCTTATAACATTCATGTGCCATTTTTTTTACGGTATCATTAGTAAAAGTCGTTTGCAATAGAATCCAACAATCATGTAAACAAATATGGCGGACTGACATTGACAGCGTATTGTTTATGCCCATAGTGATGTCATAGTGTTCTAATTTAATTTTAATTAAATTTATTTTTCTAATTATTTTAATTTTAAGTCATAGACTATGGCCCATAGTAGGATAGGTACTAAAATAAAACTGACTAAATAGATTTTTGAGGTTTTCTCCAAGTGATTATAAATATTCATCAAAATTTTTTTCTCCCTTTGCGATAACTGTTTTTTAACAGCCAATTTTGGTTTTTTGACCGGCGGCGGCGGAGCAGTCCCCGACGAACCTGGCTGCAGCTCGCTCATTATAACCTTAAAAACAAATATAATTTTACACACATACATTTCAGTAATTGTGATCTATTCAAATAATTAGTTACGAGGGCAATACAATATTAAAGTGCGTCTAATAGATTTCCGTTGTAGGTAATAGATCTAAATCATTCTTACCTCCTGATTACTCCTTGAGAAAAAATACCAATCGTATGCTATATCAAAGTCCGTGATGCCGTGCAAAGGTCGTCGTTCCAAGAAAAATATGTCCAGCCAAATCGTAAAGCAAAACAAAAGTCCAAAATGAGAATGCAAAGTCGTAGAAATCGGAAACAGAAAACACTAATGCACAGCGAACCCACAGAACAGTGAATGACTGTGAATGACAATTCTAACAAAATGGCCACCTGTCAATTTTTAAAAACTAACCATTATTTTTATGGCTTAGGATACAATCCGTTTTGGTTAATTATATTAAGCTCTTGAAAAAAAATGTATATTGTATTCAAATAATATTAAATTAAAATAATTTATTAAATTAAAAATAAAAGATAACTTCAGATTACGAACAACACTAACTTTTCAATGACTTATAGAGTTCGATGAGTAAAAAACTAAGATGACAGCTTGTCAAATACTTCGAAATTTTTACGTTGCAAATGTTTTAACAAATTTAACTTATAAATACAAGTTAAATCGTGTTGAAGATAATGTGAAAACAATGGTGCGTTCGTTGAAATCAGACTATGTTCATAATTGATCGTCAAATGTATGTGATTACGGAGTAATCGTGACAATTTGGTTTGTTTACATGATTGTTGGATTCTATTGCAAACGACTTTTACATAAATCTATTCTGGTGCCATTTAAAAGTTTATTTACATCGCGGCACCAGTTGAAAATAAAAAACCTACAGGTCAATGTGTTTTTCCATGTTTGATACTTTTGCTCAAAATGGCAGTGACAGACTCTTCCTTGCTTGTGTATGCGATTATTATCCATTGCTATTATTTCTCCTCCAATTGCATGTACCTAAGATCGAAATCGGTCAGGTTCTTTTCCAGGGTTAGGAAAAGAATGCATTGGAATATGGTCATTACCTAAAAAAGAAGAATAAAGGAGTATATTTGATATGTTTGACATTAGAGTAAAACAGTGTGCCAGTGCTATCTTTCTATGGAATCTATTGTAAGATGCAGTTGTTTTTTTGTTGCCTGACAGCGATGATGATTTAAATATGTATTCAACGGGCATTACATATATTATGTACTATATCTGACATATCATTAGCTAAATGTAATAATTATAACAAAATGTGTCCCTTATCGACACTGACCGGGAACTTTAGGTAGGTACTTACGCGTCACGTTACAATTTGGTACACAGCATCTATACCGAGACGCCATCTCCAAAATCAACGATGTCCAAATCGAGAGGCAGCAAAGGTCCAAAAATAAGCGCAGGTAGGTCAAATTGAAGGCAGTAAAATCAAAATCCGGAAGGCGTAGCTGGGGTTGTCGTATTTCACAAGAAGCAGAAGAACACATTCACGTATCACAGAAGAAAACGGAATGAAGGAGAAGAAATTTCCACATTTCATTTCACCATCTTTACGCAGGAATGTAAGAGTTAGCTCCAAAATTATGGTATCGGCTTGTCAAAATTATGGTACCTACTTTAGAAAACAATACGGTACGGGTTTTCAAAAAACTTTGCAGATTAAAATTATATTTGTAGTGTACACCACTTTTAATTGTTTATTCATTTTATTTTCACTCGTCAAGTCATGTAAGACTCATGTAAGAATCATACGACGTTGATAAAAACTTTAACGATCTATAGTTCCAGCGGTATGCCCAAAATGGCTGCAAATGGTGATAAAGGCATGAAAAACGGAACGAAATGTGAATCAACGTTTTTTTGGTTGACTGGAAGAAATTTCTTTTAGAAATAAGTCCGCCTTTGCCATGTTTTTCTATAATGTGAATTGTATTTATCTGTGTTTTCCGTGCAATAAAGTGTTTATTATTATTATTATTATTATTAATCAATCTGACCCATAGAACGAAAAAAAGGTGAGGTGTTATGACGTCATCTTTTTTGTATGAGATTTTTTTTTTCTTCTGATACCTGTCGTGTCTGGTATCAAATGAAAGGGCTTTATGAGCCCATTCTAAAAATATATCACAATCATTTCATTTACTTGTTTTATATTAAAATTAAAATCATTTTCAAAACTTACTGAGTTTGGCCTCCTCCAGATGCGATACGGTTGAATATTTTTTTTGTTATAAAATATGCCTCAAATGAAATTATATTTAATATCTTCATATCGAACCTCAAGAAAGCAATTTTGAAAATATTTACATTTATTATATATTTTTTTAATTATTACAAATAATAGTCGCATTACTGGTTGAAGTTTTGTAAGTTGAAGTGTATGTTTTAAAAGTTATTTTAATTTTAATTAAAAAAAGTGAATGAAATGCAATGATGTGATACATTTTTGGAATGGGCTCAGAAAGCCCTTTCATTTGATACCACACACAACAGGTTTTAGAGCAACTTTTTTCCAATACAAAAAAAGATGACGTCATAAAAACACCTCTACTTTTTTTTTCTTTCTAGGGGTCAAATTGATTCATATGGCCTAAAGGTCTATCGTTCTGATTTTCATGCCTTTAACTCCATTTTCAACTATTTATTGAATTTCAGTTTGTACCGCTAGCACTACTAGATAGTACTCGTAGTTGACATAGTAAATCTTAACTAAATGTTTACAATCATAAAAATTTAAGAAGCTTCCTCAAACAATTAAGCATCGGCACCGCCTTGGTTGATTTAAATGGGTATTGGTGGCATCCCTTAATCCCTTTCGCACATGGTAAAGACGTCAACACAAAGAGGGCCCCTAGCAGAGAATATAAACTATCCCCTGACCTCTACACACCAAAACATATGTGACTTGTCTATGTCATCTATTCGCGTCAATAATTGAATGGACTATTTTTAGGATACGTTTTATTCCATTTCATGAAGAAAGTGTGCTAAAGTGCGCTAAGATTGCTTATCATTAGAAATGCGAAAATTATGGTGTTTTTGCGTACTATAATGGAAATACTATGGTACACGATACGAACACCTGAATTCTGGTACAAATACCATAACTATGGTACGTGTAACACCCCTGGCAGAATTGACACATAAACCTAGAATTGCTAGATCAAAAATAACGCCATCTAATGAAATATTAGTAAATAAATGTGTAAGCTGATTTCTCATACAAAAGCTTAGAGTATAAAAGTGATAAAACCCTGGGTAGCAGTTGGGAACACTGGCTCCTGGCTGCATGACAGCTCTTTGTTTAGTTTGTTTCGCGAATGAAACGAATTTCAGCAAACAAAACAAACTGTTTGTTATTTTGGAAAGATATTGGTTGGTTTCATTCATTACAACTTGTGTTAATGAAAGTAGGTATTTTGTGGAAATAAAGTTATGCTGTATGTAGGTACTTACTAAATTAACTAAAATTACAGGCTCTGCTACATACTCCGAAAGGTTGACAAATATGAGATTTTCATACTCAAAGCAGTGATTAATGAAGAAAAAGGTCCCTCAAGGTAATTATACTTATTTGAAAACTATCGTTCATGTTTAAATCCAAAAATTAACTATGGTTAGGGTACCTACTAGTTTACGTATTTGTAGGTACATTACAAAATTAGGTCAGAGTGTAGCAAAGGGTGTGCATGGGATCCGATACTTAACAGAGAAGAGCACCTATTTTCTCGGTATCTTGATATTCACTCCAACCAATATGATTTTTCCACCAAAAACCAAACAAAAAAATAATGTTTAGTTTTGGGTTGGGGTGTGTGGGTAAGGGGAAGTATGGGAAAAAAGAATATATCAGAAATCCTTGAGCCCATAGGTTAGGTTTAACAAATAGGTATAACCTGCGAGAATAAAGAGAGGAATCTAAAATGGCGCTCATAATCATCCCCTCTCACTCGCACTGTATGTCCCGCACACTGTGTACTGCATGCAAAAAACGTAGTCTGGATTTCATTGACCCATTGTTACTTGTTTTTGTTATTTTTTGTTGTTATTTTTAAATTAACTTTACAAACTGTGAGTGCTTGAAAACGAGGAAAGGTGATCTGTAGTGACACACGTGAAATAGTGTTTAACATGATTAAAATACTTCAAGGAAGAAAATAATTTGGAGCGCTACAATACATTTGAACACATGTTTTAATTTAAATATGTGCAATATTATCGCCTATGACATTGAAGGTATATTATAACTACACTTGTCACACAAATGTACACACTTAACACAGAAAAGGTATAAAAAGTAAAATTTTACTCATAAAAAATAATAATAAAAAACAATTTTGATGCTGACTATCACAATCCAATGCAGACAAGAACAGACCCCGTTTTCAATTCCTTTCTTTATTCTCACGGGTTATACCTATCTTTCTTCCTATACAATTCTCAGCACTTCTTCATTAGTCTACGTCTGTGTTCAGCTAATTCCTTCCTCCAGCATCACACTTCAATCTCTCTTGTCTCTTTGCTTTGATTAATGTCCACATTTTATCATCATACAATGCTCATGGTCATAGTACCGCTACGGCCCTTCTAAAAATTACTGATGATATACGCAAAGGAATGGATGATGGACAACTCACAGTTTTGACCCTACTTGACTTTTCTAACGCATTTAATACAGTTGACTTTGAAATCCTACTGGGTCTGCTACGTTCTCTTAACATATCTCCAACAGTGATTGACTGGTTTCGTAGTTATCTACAGGGGCGCCGGCAACGTATCCGCATTGATGATACCTTTTCTGAATGGTGCGACACTACTGCCGGTGTTCCTCAAGGTGGCGTCCTATCTCCTCTTCTCTTCGCTATATTTATTAATAATATATCTCAGTTTATTTCTTCGTCCTACCACCTTTACGCAGATGATCTCCAAATTTACACTCAGGCCAAATTAGAAGATCTTCCAGAAGCCATAGCTACGACAAATGCCGATCTATCAAAAATATCTGTCTGGAGCAACGAATATGGTTTAAAAATCAATCCCTCCAAGACGCAAGTCATTATCATCGGAAGTCCTTGGTTCACCGATAGGATTGACTGGCAAACAGTTCCTACTATTGTATTTGATGGGACTATAATACCATACAGCAACAAAGTAAAAAATTTAGGTCTCCTATTAGATAGTTGCCTGTCATGGGACCCCCAAATAAATGAAGTTAGCAGAAAACTTTTTGCGGCTGCAGGAGCTCTGAGAAGGCTTCGAAATTTCCTCCCGACTGCTACTAAAATTGCGCTTGCACATTCCTTGTTACTACCGATTCTCGATTACGCAGATATTTGTTACCTCGATCTTACTCAGGTCCAACTTGATAAACTCGAACGTCTTCAGAATTTCTGTATTAGGTTCATTTTTGGTATTCGTAAATTCGATCACATTTCTGAATTTCGTTCGCGTCTTAATTGGCTTCCTATTCGTCGTCGTCGCAATTCTCATATTCTGTCTCTTTTGTATTCTGTTTTAAATAATCCTGCCACCCCATCATATCTCAAAGCTCGCTTTCAGTTTCTTCATGGTACTCATGACCGTATCTTACGGTCCTCTCAAAATCTACTCCTGGCTACCCCAATGCATTCATCGTCCTTCTATGACAATTCCTTTTCAGTACAAGCCGTCCGTTTGTGGAATGATCTTCCTCTATCTATAAGAAGAGCACCTTACCTACCAGTCTTTAAGAGACTGGTAAAAGAACACTACCTCTCACTCTGACCACTGAACTATCTACATTCCTCTTAAAGTTTATTTATTATTTATGTAATATATGTATGTATGTATATATTTATTCATTCATGTTATTTATCTATAATACATTATTATTTTTCTTTTAATTTATTAATGTAGATTTTGTATAGTATATTTAAATATTATTTTAAAATTAGTGCACCGCCTATTCATCAATCTCCTTTTAAACCAGATTCTACCCAAAGGTTGTCTGGAAGAGATCGCTATAAGCGATAAGGCCGCCTGATTGTACCTACGTTATTTGGCTATTGTAATTTATATTATTTTTGTTTCCTTCTTTGTGGTGTGCAAATAAAGTTATATTGTATTGTATTGTAATGCTATGCTCCAGATGTAGACTTATTCACAAATAGACTGGTATCTTTTAATTAAACTACATATTTAATGGCCATACTAAGTCCTAAAAACAACTGTGAAAATGAAAAAAATAAACCACTTTCCCTAAACAGTACTATGGAGAACAGAGCAGTTTTTTTTTACCTGGCAAATGCATGTTATCACCTGGATGTTACGAGTACTCGTTACTAGGCTCCCAAAAAATATATTAACTTAAAGAATTAAAAAGACGTTATTAAAGGAAGTGTCTAAATACCCGTTAGTGGCTTCCTTATTTTTAATTTTATTTGACCACTAGGGATAGGTTGCGACAACGAGCGAAGTGAGGAGGAGCGGTTAGGTTGACACGTAAGTACATATTAAGGAGCCGAGCGAAGCGGAGCAGAGCGAGGCAACCCCCCATTGTTTAAACAGAATTCCCGATATGCAGAAAAAATCAATTTCCAAGCTTTTTCCGATGACTTATGGTTCAATAATTTATAAAATTAAAGGATCGCATCCCTTTTCGAACTGTACATTGCAAATTAAACTTTATTAGTTCGTGTTAAGGAAGATAAATAATTCAATCAATCAATCAATCAATAAGCCCTTTATTCTGAACTAAGAGTTGTGATTTTTGAGTTTATTTCTGTATTTATAGGATATCTCTTAGTTCAGTGTGCCTCTTGGCAAAGGCCTCCTCTAACATCTTCCATTGTTTCCTGTCTCGAGCAACTCTTCTCCATTTAGGACCGGCTGTCAGTTTTAACTCTTCTTCCCATCTTTTTTGTTGCCTTCCTTTGCTCCGTTTGCCATCTCTAGGGTACCAATCTGTGACAATTTTGTTCCATTTATCTTGGGTACATCTTATCATGTGACCTGTCCATCTCCATTTCTGTTGGTCTATTTTGGAGAGCACGTCAACAACTTTAGTTTTTTCTCTTATATGTATACTTCGTACTCTATCCTGTTTTTTGATACCTATCAGACTTCTTTCCATGGATCTTTGGCAATGTTCGAGCATTTCTCTGTGGTGTTTGGTGAGTGACCACGTTTCACAACCATATGTGATGCAAGGAAGTATACATGTATTGAACACTTTCCGTTTTACCCCAATACTTAGATGTGTAGACTTCATAACTTCTTTCAATGACCAGTACCTTTTCCATCCATTGGCTATTCGTCTATTTATTTCCTTAGTTGTTTGGTCTTTATGAGAAATGAGCTGGCCTAGGTAAGTGTACTCGTCTACACACTCAAGTGGCTTGTTGTTGATCTTAATTTCCATGTTTACAGAGTTTGTCAGTAGTTTTGTTTTGTCTATATTCATTGTCAGTCCTATTTTTTCGCTTTCTTTGTTTAGATCCTGTATCATTTTCCGTAAAGTTTCTGGGTTTTCTTCAAATAAGACAATATCATCTGCAAACCTGAGGTGGTTAAGTTTTCTTCCATTTATGTTAAGACCAAATTGATCCCAATCAAGTTTTCGGAAAATGTTTTCAAGCACTGCAGAGAATAATTTGGGAGACAGAGGATCTCCCTGTCGGACTCCTCTTTTTATTTCAAAGGCATTGCCTAATGTTTCAAGTTGTATTTTTGCTTTGCTGTTACAGTATATGGTTTTGATTGTTTTAATGTATGTTGTGTGTATACCCTGTTTTTCTAGACTTTCCCATATAGCCTCATGGCTGATACTGTCGAAGGCTTTGGTGTAGTCAATGAAAGCCATGTATAGAGTCTTGTTATATTCATTGTATTTCTCAATAACTTGCTTCACGGTCTGTATGTGATCTATTGTAGCATAATTCTTTCTGAAGCCAGCTTGTTCCATTGGTTGGTTTTCATCTAATGTGGTGCTAATTCGTTCTAAGATGATTTTGGAGAATACTTTATAAATATTTGACATCAAGCTTATTGGTCTGTAGTTTCCTATGTCATCTTTTGCGCCTTTCTTATGTATAAGAGTAATGTGGGATGTTTCCCATTGTTCTGGTATGTGTTGAGATATTAAAACTTCATTGAAAATTTTTGTGAGTATAGGGACAAGTTCGCTCAAAGTTCCTCTTAGTATCTCATTTGAGATTTTGTCTGGGCCTGGTGCTTTTTCCATCTTTTGGCTGAGTATGGCTTTCTCTACTTCACTCGGTAAGATTTCAGGTTCTTGGTTGGTTTTAGTTACTTTGGTACTTCTGTTTACATGTTCTGGGTGTTTGTAAATATGGCTTGAATAAAGGTTTTGGTAGAATTTAGTTGCTAGTGTGTTCATGTCTTTTCTGTTTGTGATAGTGTCTTGTTTGTTTTTAAGGTTCGGTATCCAATCTTTGTTGTATTCACGTATCTCTTTCAGAGCCTTTCTTGTTCCTCCTGTTGTCAATATGTGCTTTTCTAGAGTTTTTAGTCTTTTAGTTTTACGATCTTTTCTAATGCTTTCTTTGTTGTTTTTGCTTAACTCTGTTATCAGTTTGGTGTTTTCTTTTTTGAGGTGGCTAGTTAATATGCGTTTTCTTTCTTCTATAAGTTGGAGTGTCGAGTCGCTTAATTGATATTTTTGCTTTTCAGTTTTCCTGACTTTGTGGCATGCTAGCTGATTTTCTAATTTAGCGTAGGTAATTTTGACATCAATTTTGCTATTGTCTGATAGCTCCGTAGTTATTGCCACCAAAGACTGAGCGGTGTCCTTATAATTTTCTTCATTTGCATCGTTTGCGTTTGAAGGTTTTATGTGTTTTCTGGGCTTTTTGGGTGGTTCTATTTTAAGTGATGCTCTGACCATACGATGGTTAGTGTTAAAATTTAGTTTTGATTTTGATATCACTGATGTGTTTGTAAATGGTCTTGGAAAGTTGCTTATAATGTAATCTATTTCGTTTTTATATTTTCCATCTGGGGAAATCCAAGTCCACTTATTTGTTTTGTTTTTCTTGAAGATACTGTTCAGGAGAGTCAGATTGTGCTCTAATAAGAAATCCACTAGTCGTTGTCCATTGACACTTCGTTTGCCATAACCAAAGTTTCCCAGTGGAGATTCATCTTTGTTCTTTTTATTTCCAACCTGGGCGTTGAAATCACCCATAAGGATAATCAGGTTGTTTGAGTATTTTCTTATTATTTGGGATAGATGTTTGTAGAAAGATTTAGTTTCCAGTTCTTCAGCTTGTTCAGTTGGTGCATAAACTTGTATTATCGTCCATGTTTTTCTATAGCTGGGTAGTTTGATGTTTAGGATTGCAATTCTGTCTGAAACTCCGATGATATCTTCTATATAGCTTTTCAAGTGCCTTTTTATTAAGAAACCAACTCCTTTTTGTCCTCCAGTTTCACCTTTATTGAATAGTACATAGCCTGGATGTTCCTCAATTGTTTCCCCTGCTCTTCGCATTTCACTTATTCCTAAAATATACAATGCTATGCTCCAGATGTAGACTTATTCACAAATAGACTGGTATCTTTTAATTAAACTACATATTTAATGGCCATACTAAGTCCTAAAAACAACTGTGAAAATGAAAAAAATAAACCACTTTCCCTAAACAGTACTATGGAGAACAGAGCAGTTTTTTTTTACCTGGCAAATGCATGTTATCACCTGGATGTTACGAGTACTCGTTACTAGGCTCCCAAAAAATATATTAACTTAAAGAATTAAAAAGACGTTATTAAAGGAAGTGTCTAAATACCCGTTAGTGGCTTCCTTATTTTTAATTTTATTTGACCACTAGGGATAGGTTGCGACAACGAGCGAAGTGAGGAGGAGCGGTAGGTTGACACGTAAGTACATATTAAGGAGCCGAGCGAAGCGGAGCAGAGCGAGGCGACCCCCCATTGTTTAAACAGAATTCCCGATATGCAGAAAAAATCAATTTCCAAGCTTTTTCCGATGACTTATGGTTCAATAATTTAAAAAATTAAAGGATCGCATCCCTTTTCGAACTGTACATTGCAAATTAAACTTTATTAGTTCGTGTTAAGGAAGATAAATAATTACTACTGGTTCAATAATTTTAAAAATTAAAGGGCCGCTAGTGGTCCTTTAGTCATAATATTTAGTTAATTATACAATGTGAAAACCTTATTTACCTATATGAATAGGTATGTAGGAGCATGTGTTGTGTGTGAGTGATTGATAATGGTGTTGATTCGGTGCAACACGACTTAACTTGTTTGACAGGACTTACCTTATTTTAATTGTCCTGAAATGGAAATAAAAGAGACAGCACACTTAAATTTAGTTTAGTCCTGTCTAATAAGTTAAGTCGTGTAACACCAAATCAACACTATCATCAGACTTATTTTTTTTTTCTATTGTTATCCGCACCTACCAGTATGATTCTTTAGGAAGTTGTTTATGTAGAATAATATATTAGTATGTCGGAAGCATTGTGTCCCAAGACCATTTTGAAGTTTAAATACTATTTAAGACACAATGCTTCCGACATAAAGATATTTAAACTTCAAAATGGACTTGGGACACAATGCTTCTGATTTACAGATATGGCTTAAGTAAAAATCAAATTGTTTATTCTGTATTATAGGTATTAGTGTATGGAGTACCAGTGAAAAATAAACAGCAAATTGGTATACAAGCAAGCCATTTCATTTCAGGAACTGTAGTCCTAACAATCATTTGCTAGACTAGAGATGAGATGGAACTATCCAGTCATATCATTTTGAGTATTCGGTATCCCTGGCCGAACAGTAGCAAAGGTCGAAAACTAGATATTTAATTTGGCATACAAAGTTTTTTAATCACAAAAATACTTGTTTTTTATGAAGAACTCAGACAATAATATCAGAATTTAAATACATAAAGTGATAAAAAGTATGACGCTATAAGTTATGACGGATAAAGACAAGTTTTTCAGCATTTGTTGGCAGTAAACGTTTGTACTTTTCTTCATACTCCACACCAGCCTTAGAGAATAGTCTCTCATTATATTCCGGATGTAAATAGAAAGTAGGCCTAAAATAAGGCCTCGATACTCGCTTGCAACTGTAAAATATATTAAATCTACTGATCAATCTGAACAACTAACCCAGAAAAATATAATTGCTGAAATGGAAAAATATTAATAATAATTTGAATTGCCAATTCAATTTTAAATTTTTATTTTGTTTGGGCAAGCAACTTTACTGACAAAACATTCTTGGGTAAAGTTGTTTGGGATGATCTGTAGATCACGTGGTTTTATTTAATTTTACCTTATCCATTATAGACTGTTACACATTTGCTTACTACTACCTCTATGATTGTGACACAATCATTTAGCAGATGTAAGTACCAAATACTCACACCCTCGCGCTGGCTCGAACTGCGATGCGAAATGTTTAGAGTTGCTTGATGAGTGCAAAATGCATATCTTGAGATGAATATTTGGTTGCTGGATATTCGGTTATCTGGCCTAAAGCCTTCCCAGTATCTGGTCAAATCACTTTGCGTTTTAGTTATGACCCCCATAAGCTTTGTGTTTGCTACTTATTTACTTGTTGTATCATTTAGGATAAAATAATATCTTAATCTTACACTTGCGTAAATATAAAATATAGGATTAACTGTAGAGACTACAAATCTGTTATCTTTCTGTTTCCAGGTAATATCTTAGGAGCTAGGACATAATTCCAATGAATATGTTGATACCAAGTCTCCAGACGGCCAGCATTAACTGCATAGTGAAGGAAGTTTGGACAAATTCCAAAGCACCTTCGGTTCTCCTCAAGTTGGCCATGGCAGAAACTGAAACCTCCACACGTGATAAGCTTGATGCACAATCCATGTATCACCAGGTTGTTGAGGCTGTCTTAAAGAACATTCTAGCATTACATCTACCCTCAAAAATCAAAGTGAAGATTGCTATAGCGTATATTAAACTCAAAGAGGACATCACAAGTACAGTCTTGGAACTGATACATAATTTAACTGACAATACGAAGGAGAATATAGCATATTGCATCGCGAAAGTGTACATAAACAATGGCAAAGTGGACCGAAGTGCAACAGTTCTGAAAATCTTACATGATTCATACTTCAACGTCGATCTCAATATAGATAATATGTCTACTTATTGCCGCCTCTCTAGGAAGAAGTTACATGATGTGTATGAATCTTTAGTTAAATGTGTCAGTAAGAAAGAAATTAGGATGAGAATAAAAACTAAATATTGTAGAATGTGTAAATTTTCCATGGACACCTTTCTGATCTGGAAAATTGAGTCCTTTAAAGCTAATAACATGCCATACACTCCATTCCGATATAGCGACAGCATTATTTTTGAACATGTAGCTGTATATGCATCGTTAGATATTGTCAAGTTAATTTATACAAGAATAAACAAGCCGAGGAGGCTATTAATTGTGTCAAAAGCATTACTTTGTGCGCTGCTAAGTGACCGAAGAAATGAAGAAAACATATTGTTTTTATTCCAGAAACTTAGCAGGAGAAAACTCTTTAGAGTATTTCTGAGATTCCATGAAAATATTTTCAAGAAACTTTTCTTAAGCTTCTATGGTGACATCTGCCTTGATGTCTTCAAAAAATTGTGCGAGCACAGTAAATATGTGACGTGCAAAAGAATTTTATACAACACTGTAAAGTTACTGCATTCAACTAAATGCCAATATGATTGTGGAGATATCGTATACGCACACAGTAAAGAAATATTTCTTAAGATGTGGCACACAGCCCCTGATAATGCCAAATCAAAACTAGGGAAGCAGTTCCATCAGATGTTGGACATGTTAATAGACAAAGATGACTTCCATTTCATCTCGATCTTAATTAATGACTCCGCATTCACTAAAGATCAGAAATACCAGCACACAGTGCATATTATATCAAAGCTGATACTAGAATCCAACTCTGTCAAACTAGAGGCTCTAGAACGAGATTGTCCTTCTGCAGACATTGCTTGTATCAAAGAAAACATGACATTTGATCTATTAAAGATGATACTCATAACAAAATGCGAATCATATGCTTTTGAAGCCCTATCGGTATTCTTTGAATCGCAGTGTGATATTAAAGAAGAACTTTTAAACAACAAAACTTTTGCAGTAAACGTTATTAGTACAATAGCACAATCTGATGAACAAATAGATAACATACAGAATTTCCTCAAATGGATCTTCAATGATAACGAACAGGAGATAGAATCTTTCATACAAATACATTTGGTATCAGATTTGTGGCTCTTAGATATCTGCAAGCGATATTTACTTGAAACATCAAGCCAACTTATCTGTCCACAACCAACTCTACTGGACTGTTTTGATCTCAAGGAAGAAGACATAGATAAAATTAAAATCCATATACGCAAAGACACAGAACTAATTAACAGGTTATGTGACTACTTCATTGCTCCCCAACTGTGCCACCAAGTCTCAAATCTACTTGAATGTCTATTCAATGATGGGGAAGAGAAAGAAAAGCAACAGCTACTAATAAACTACTTCCTATCAGAGAGGGGATTGACTCGCATCTACCTGTTATTCGAATCCAATTATTACAATGAAATGTTGTACCGAAAATATGGATTCTTGGACACGATAAAACACTACTTTGATCTAATAAGGAACTGGTTTGAGTATCGGTTAAGCAGTCATGAAGACCTGAAAATTCTAATTGAAGCGATACAAGACCGCTGGCATCCAGACGAGCTAAGAAGAACGCAAGACAACGCGAGGAAAGTGCTGTTGCTACCTTGCGAGTTCTCCATGGATCACGTGACGATCACAAACTGCAACATGAGGATGTTCCAGTGTTTATTGGAGCTGGATCTTCAACATGATTATTTCAAGAGAGTCAAGGAAGAGTTGGAGATTTCTGGTTGCTCCATAACGGAGTACTGCCGCAGGTTTGAAGATAGGATAGCATGGGAATGATGGTCTCAAACGAAAAAGACACACACAGCCTTTACTTGACTTCCATCATCCATAAGCGTTATAATTAATTCAGTATTCGACACACTTTTAACAGGGACCTTATTATGTGCTAATTTACATCTGGGTCCCTCTGTGCCCAGGCGCGGTCACGGCTCAAGATTTGGGGGGGGGGGGGGGGTGTCATCAGGCCAACTTTAACATTGAAACATTATTAATTTATCTTTGATATGTTAAATTAAATATTTTTGACTTAAACGTTAGTAGACAGATAATAATTTGTTTGAAATTTTCGTAAACCATCAAGTTTTAGGGGATTTTTTGAGTTGACGTGACTGATTTTGGGGGAGTCATGACCCCTTGTGCCCCTACCTCGGACCGCCCCTGTTGTACCTCGGAAAGCATATAAAGCTGTTGGTTTGGCCTCTTTTTTTATAACGTTATACAAATAGTTATTACTTATTAATAACAACTTATAATAATAATATAAAAGGAAGGCTGAATAGTAATGTATAAATAAGTAAATAGTTCAGCACATTTTTGCCTGTGATTTAAAACGCCGTAAGACTGAGATCAAACGGGTTATTTTGTAAAACTATTTAATTATAACTATTACTAGAACTAATATCAAGCAGCGGTACCTCAGTCGGAGGAACTCTGACCTCTCAATCTCGAGACTCAGGTTCGATCCCGCCCGCGCATGCACTATTGAGTTTTTCAGAATTTATGTGCATAGTATTTGTGAATTTGTAAATTGCTGAATGGTTTGGTCCAGTAGGCCTACCATGAGTTACACGTTAACGTCTGCGTAAATATTTTATATAAGAAATTGTGCAGCGCCCCTAGCGGCTTACGAGAGGAAACAAAATTTCTCATACAAAATATTTTATGCCGTCATTAACGTGTATCGCTCGGACGAACAAACCAACTGGACAGGCCACCAAAAGGCGAACCCCTCTGCCAAAGGTATAAGCCTCGCGGGCATACCGGTTCTATAAAAACGATAGATGTCCCTGTGTGTGAATGTGATTGTGTGCGTATAGTTTAAGCTAGTGTTTGAGTATTTTGTAGTGTGCGTGCATCGCGACGCTGCCTCGTCCCCCCCGAAAATGACAGACTTTTTTGTACAGAAATTAGTGCGCGGCTCCACTCCAGTTGGTTTTCTCCTCCAAGGTGTATCGTGACCAAAACTCATGATAGGCCTACAGCATATACTAAATATCTCTTTTTTTTTCTTGTAATGCATGCACTCTGAAAGGAGAGATGGAATTCGCTATAAGTCATTTAAACTTTATTGTTTTAAAAAAGTTGTATTATATTGTACTATCCGT
Source organism: Ypsolopha scabrella (assembly GCA_910592155.1). Lineage (NCBI taxonomy): Eukaryota > Metazoa > Arthropoda > Insecta > Lepidoptera > Ypsolophidae > Ypsolopha > Ypsolopha scabrella. The sequence continues at coordinate 21,236,452 of OU342983.1, forward strand.
TTCAGATGCTATTAGGAAAGGAACTTGTCATACCTGATGTCTGTGTGCGTTAGCAACGTCGGGCAGTGAGTGAGATGCACACATGCACAAGGTCCTGTCCTAATAGCATTTGAAACGGATAGTACATATTATATGCTTATGTACACATAGGTACAGTGGTATTCATGGACGTACAAAAAAGGCGGACGGAGTTTCGCTAATCAAAAACTGAAGCGCCAATAGTAAGTCCACTCGCGTGTACGTACGAGCCCGGCGGCACGCACACATTCACATCATAGTAAATCTACTCGCGTGTACGTACGAGTCCGGCGGCACGCACACATTCACATCATAGTAAATCTACTCGCGTGTACATACGAGCCCGGCGGCACGCACACATTCACATCATAGTAAATCTACTCGCGTGTACGTACGAGTCCGGCGGCACGCACACATTCACATCATAGTAAATCTACTCGCGTGTACGTACGAGCCCGGCGGCACGCACACATTCACATCATAGTAAATCTACTCGCGTGTACGTACGAGCCCGGCGGCACGCACACATTCACATCATAGTAAGTCCACTCGCACACTTGTAATCCACCGCCATTGCTATGCTTCAGTTGTTGTTTAGCGGCGGCTCCGTCCTCCGGTTTTTGTACGTCTATGGTGGTATTTGTTTGTTATGGTCGAGAGAGAAAGCCCTGTTTATTTCTTAATTTACTTGATTTGTTGATTTTAATAATACTCAGTTCAAATATTTTTAACAGTCTTTATTTGAAACTACTAAAACTAAAAATACTGTTGATTATGTACAATTCATAAACGAGTATAGTTACAATAAATTGACAAAGGTTAAATTGACTTTTATTGCTCGTCTTATATTATAATTGCACTTGATTATGTCTTATTAAACTTACTTTAATTGTTAATTTAACATTACTACTACGTACATTTTTAGTTATATATTTGGTAAATAATATGTTATTATCTAAACGCTTTTTCTTATCGAGCTCTGCTTTGGAAACCAGAAATTGTAACTTTATCTTCTAAACTTTTTATTTAGAAAATACAGAATTCCAGATTAGATAGTAACTGGCTAATCGCTATCTTCTTTAAAACTTAACAGATGGTGCCAATAAAATTGTTTATTTATTTTAATTAAATAATTTTTATTTACATTAGCTCCTTGTATGCATAATTTTACCCCCTTCCCCCTTTCTAGGATTTTCCGCTCTTCTAATCCATCCCCTTTAGACGTTATTTCCCTTTCCCCCAACAAAAGGGTTCCTTTTCCCTTTACCCACTCTAGCTAGTATATTATTGTATCCCCCAATTTCCCCTCTTGTTCTTAGTGAATATATTTTTTATTTTCCCCCATAACCGTCTCTAGCTCCCAGCATATTGCTTTCCCCTCGCACTACTAAAGTATAATCCTATTTCCTCATCTACCTTTTAGTTAGTATATTGTTGTATCCCCCATTTCTCAATCCACGCCCTATTTGATAGGGAACTATTATGATGCTGTATCACCCGTTCCACTTTTAGCGCCTAGTGTTTAGACCAGACTTTTATAATTTTTCAACTTACCCCCTGATGGCTCCCTGTTGTTCTAAGTATGTTGTTGTATACCCCCTCTATCTCCAAGCATATTGTTGTAACCCCCAAAACCCATTCTAGCCCCTAGTAGTTGTACTTTCCCTGATTTCCCCCTCTAACTCTAAAATTATATTGTCGTACCCCCCTCTATCTCCAAGCATATTGTTCTAATCCCCCTATAACCCCTAGTATTTGTACCATCCCTGATTTCCCCCTCCAGCTGTAAAATTATATTGTTGTACCGCCTTCTATCTCCCAGCATATTGTTGTAACCCCATAACCCCCTCTGGCCCCTAGTTGTTGTAACCTCCCTAATACCCCTCTAGCTCCTAGTATATTGTTTTACCCCCTCTATCTCCTAGCATATATCCGTAGCCCTCTAGCTCCTAGTGAGGTAGAGGTTGGCGATGGTCTTCCAGTCGGTGGGGTCCTGCTCGTCGGGCGAGTACCTGGTCTTGCGGATCCGGTGCAGCAGGTCCCACCCGTTCTGCTTCTCGGTGGAGGTGACGTAGGTGTTGCCGGGGTCCTGGGCAGCGGTGTACGCGCCCAGCACCAGGCTCTGGACGAGCCGCGACGAGACCAGCGTCTGGGGAACCGGTCCAGGGTGAGGAGCTTCCTTGACATTCACCTGGCTCCAACTCGTGAAGCCATCGATAAGAATCTATTCTCTATTATGTGATCGTAATATGATAACCCTCCATACAAAGAGATCACATAAAAACCAAAAAACAATACAAATAACGCCTTAAAATAGATAAATAAGTATTTTTACAAGACCCGTATTACTTGGGGGGGGGGGCAGACGGTACTCTGGGGAGATCCGTGCCCCCCGGCTCCTGGCCTAGTTATGCCTATGTTCCTTGAGGGTTCCATCAATGAAATGTTGGTATACGGAACCCCGGGTGTTATAAATCTTAGGAAATTAACATTAAGCTTCCAAAACTTGAATGTAGATGGCGCTAGATCATAAAAAGCATCGATTAAAACTGGGTGCAAATGAACATCTTTAAATAAGTACCTATGTTTTTATTCGATAGTGCTATCTAACTCTGTACACTAAATTCGTAGTTTGAAAGCCAAATATTCATCTCATTATATTCTAAACACAGTTTATTTTAAAAATGTCGGCCGCTGTATTTTTCCTGTGAAACTACTGGAGTCTAGCTCAAACTGATCAAAAGTAATTTTATTAAGCACTTACTTGCTTCTACTACGTACAATAAAAATGGTTCTCTTTTTACCCTTTGGGTACAGATCCATAAATAAAGGACATGATTCCTGGAGGGGGGTGCCAGCCGAACATGAATGTGCCACACCGAATTGAACCCACGACTTTCGGATTAATGATCGAGACAATAAAGAATATGCTTGTAATTTTTTTTATGCACTAATCGTTAATACATCATCAATATAGGGCTATGAATAAGAATTTACAACTAAATTATCCATATTTCATAGTTATAAAATCAAAATAAGTTTCATAATAATCTTCTACAATTCAAACGGCTGCCATTTTAGCGCGCATCAAGTGACGTCACATGATACTGCTCTTGCTTGCGGTTTATGGCGAGTGGCCGGCTTTTTCATTATTTTTGATTGAAACAACCTATTACAAAATATTTGAGTGATTTATTTTACATTTATTAATTTTGAACTTAATATTTTATGATGAAATGTACTCAATTTGTCACAAAAGGCAGTTAGCCAATGGTGACGCGTTTTGCATTTGCGTTTCATTTCATCAAAATGTTGTATTTTTTAAAGAAATAATTATAAAACTATAAAATAAAATAGTTTCCCATGGTCATCATTAAATTCTACTAAGTAAATAGAATACAAAAACGCAATATATTACTTATTTAAACGACATGCATATTCTCTATTGAACTACCTAAACCATTGAACCAGAGCACGCTACAAACTTGTAACACTCAAACAAAAAGTATGAAAAATGCATTACTGAAATCTACGATGAACGAGCGCCTCGGTACTTGCTAGCGACTGCGAAACATTATTTTATATGGGAAATTGTGCAGCGCCTCTAGCGGTTTACGAGAGGAAACTTTTTTTTTGTAGCCAGCCTTCTTAGGCGCCAGTGTTAAGTACCTACAATCTGACACTTCAAATCATAAAGCAAGTACCAGCTTCAAATGCCTCGCCGTTTATTCATCACGGTAAAATAAAAATAAAACTTATCAATTTATCATATTTTGATGTTATTTCACAAGTAGGATAAATTTTGCCAAGATAAGTTTAAGTAAGATAAGTTTTTAGTAGGATTATTTAGAATAGCTTTAAAATAACTACTAATCACTAGACTACAAATACTATGTCAGTTTGCAAACTCAAGGACGGTCGTCATGAGCAAATGTAATGTACTGCTATGACGTTGCACACTCGATCGAACCTGCGAAGGCAATACCTACAATCGTACCGATTTCGTCGCGGGCACAAAATTAATAACGTGTGTCAGGAGAAACAACATTTTGGCAATACTGTGATGGTTTTCAAAGATATTATTGGAAAAAATTAATCTTAATTATTTACATTTTCGATACGAAATAAGTATCTATTAGTTTTTGATTTCATCTACAGCAATAAAACACATTTTAGTATACTTTGAGAAAAGCCGTTAAACTTTCGTTTCGAACCCGCTCCGTATTTTTCGTCTGTTTGATCCGAAGGATTGTTTTAATTGTTTTTCTTGTCATTGCCGCGATGTTTTTGTAAAAATCAGGGACATGCACCATACTCCTGTCTTTATTGGCAATCTAAATGAATCCCTAAAATTTATTTGATTCAATTTATTTCTCCTTTGCGTGTTATTTTGGTACCTACTTAGATATTATGAATAGGTAACGTTTCGGAGCGGGCTCGTAAGTAATGAAATAACTCGCAAAAGAGAAACAATTCAATCAAATAAATTCTAGGCCTTCATTTAGACGGCTAATATGAAGTGGTGTAGGTCCCTAGTTTTTCCAAAAACAACGCGATAGAGGCCAGAAAAATATTTAACATATTGTTTTTCATCAAAGTTGTCGTCGTCGCTGACCTCTTACGTTATAATTCAAACTTTTCGATATACCGCGCGCGCTAGTAGTTCCCGGACAGAAACACAGATGGCGCCACAAAGCGCATCACTCCAAAATGCACCTTACGCACTCACCTTTAAGAGCCGATACTCGTTGTCAGGCAGCCGCCGGTTGACGGTGTACCCCGCCAGCACGATGCCGCCGGTGCTGGGGTCGCCGCTGAGCAGCATCATGTAGGTCATCGTGACGGCCAGCTCGAACACGTAGTACGAGTATTGGATGTCTCCGAAGTCGAGGACGCCCGTCACGCGGTATTCCGATTTGCTGGAACAAATTAAATGTACTTACTGTTATTTTGTAGCTATTGAAGAATTATTGAGACTGTCTGTACCACAACATATAGGTAAGGTGACTTTGGTTGATATACTTTGTAAGTGGTCAGAACCAACAAAGGTTCAAGTTCAAGGACCCCGTTTGCGAAATACATTTTTTTTTGTGTCCCTATACTTGTTCAAGAGTTAGTATAGGAAGTCTAAATTTTATTTTGCGTATCTCACAGAAATGGACATTGAACCTTGGTTCTGACCACTTACCGAGCCTCCGGTATGAATTTGGTTATATCAACCAAAGGCACCTTTTATTTGCTATCATGAGATACAGACACGTATCCAGACCTTCGTTTCGGGGGGGGGCATTCATAAAAAAAAAATAAGAATTGTGAAAGAAACCTCTTTAAATCACTGTACTATAATATTATAAGTATCAAACCTTTTTTTATTAAAACGTACTTGAACATACTTTACAGTGGTTATGAATAATAAACATTCCCGGTCCCGTGTAGGTCACGCCAAATTTCGGGGGGGGGGGGGATAAATCTACACATTAATTCCGGTATTATAAAATAAATAGCGTCTAATTGTGCCCGAGGTACGGCGATAGGGCTCACCTCACCACCCATCACGTTGGGACGCAATAATCGTCGGTGAAACGCGGGTGTACCGTGACTGTGACTTGCATTTCACAATTCACACTCGGAAACCCCCTCGGAGATTCGTGACGATATGTTTTGTATAAATATGTGAAAACAGTTGCATCACTTGTCGTAAACGTAAAGAACGTCTAATAATAACTGAACAAACAAACATACTGCCTGTCTCGCGTTATCTCGCTGATTGTGTGAACACGAGACTGACAAAATGGATCTGACGATATTTTATTTATCACCAGTGGCGGTTTGTATTAAGGAGCGCTAGAGCGGTGAACTCCCACATAAATTTATGTGAATACATTTTTACTTATCACAGTATGTATATTATTAAAATCTTAAACCAGGACCGCAGCAATGTTAAAAAAGTAGTAAGTGGATACTACGTTTATCACAAAGAACAATAACATAAACATAACTGTGTAAACAAACCCATAATTAGTAAGTTGTCCGGCCCGAGTAGGTAGAGCGTGCGCTCGGGACTAGCGCTCTCAAGAAAAAAATGTCCCATACAAAATCTGTACGTAGAAAAGAAAGAGAGGTACTGAGGTCCGTAAGCGTGAGACGGGGCATTTTGTATGAAAATTATACTGAATTCGGTGCGGTGTTCTTGGCACGTTATAGCCGAACTTAGCCGAACTGGGTCGGATATCAAAGAGCGGGAGGTGAGAGGAGCCCTTGACCGTTGTTTATTTTAATTATCTTCTTAGTGTTGCGTCATATTTGAACTGAACTGCATTGTTCGGTGACATATTAGTGCGCGAAATCATTACTATGGCGAGATAAAAAACTGTTCGAGTGAGCGCTTTGTACGCAAGGAGCTTCTCGGTACTAATAAATATGGCATTTAGTGTTCAATTGATTAAAAATAGCAGTGAGACATTTGAACAACGTTTCGGTATTAAAAATAAAGGTCACCCTCTTCCAGTCATCTAGTAAGTACAGGAGCGTCCTTGGAAAACAAAAAAAATTAAGCGTTCTTTAGGTGTATAAAAAATAGGTGATAATGTGTGAAGTGAAGACGCTTTGTTTGAGTATATAATGTGAATTATTTGAAAATGATAACTATAAAAAGTGCAGACAATAAAACGCAGATTTCCAATGTAAACTTGTACAATAAATGGTAAGTTCACTCAGGTACCTAGCTATAAACAGTCACAGAGAGAGTATGTTGCAATCCCTGTCAGTAACTGAGACAGGGAGTGAACCCCCAGTGTTAAGACCCACCAACCGCCACTGTTTATCACTAGCGTTTGCCCCCGGCTTCGCTCGCATTATGTATCTTTTAAAACGGTCATCGGCAGTACCGGTACCAGAAATCTGTTGAACGGTTCCAGAGTTCAAACGGAACATACGTACAGCCAGACAGACAAAAGTTCTAAAAATTGTAGTTTTGGCTTTACAATTTAGAACAATAAGTTCGAGTTTTTATTGATTATTTGGAAATTGCAGCTGATTCAAATTCAAAAAGTTTATTTGTAAAATACACTGGTGGACAAAAAAATCGACTCAAGCATTGTTGTTCTACATTTAAGGAAATAACCCAATCATACAAGCATAAACTTATATAATCCGTAAATCATTTTAAAGGTATAGGCTCGTCCGTGCTCTTCCGTCGTTGCCATGCAAGCACATTCGGGACTCGTCAGAGAACAAAATGGAGCGCCTTTGGTCCAAGGTCCAGTTTACGTGTTTTCGGGCAAATTGAAGTCGTACTTGCCGATGAGCTGTGGTCAGTTGGGGCCCGGTTTCTGGTCTTTTTGGTGTCAGGTTAGCTTTCTTTAGTCTTCTAGCGATCGTTCGCCGACTTACAGCCCGATCTCGTACTTATCTGAGTTCTTGTTGGATCTCAACTGCGGTCATGTGACGATTTCTTAAAGAACTTAAAACGATGAAGCGGTCATCTTGCTCAGAAGTGCATCTTCTTCTACCAGACCCTGGCCTCCGAATGACGCCGCCGGTCTCCACGAAGCGTCTGAAGACTCCGGAGACAGCTGATTGGCTTAGGTGTAATTCTGCAGCCACGCTTCGTTGGTTCCGCCCCAATCGCAATAGGGCAAGCACTTGAGTGGCCTCTAATGGCGTGGTGTCCATTTTCGGATGACGTAATCACTGGGTAATTTGGGTAGGTGTTAACAGGTTGAAATTGTGTAAGCAAGTGAGGAAAAAAAATTATTGCACGTCCTTTTAACGGGATAAAGGGAGCTTAACGCGTACGTATCTGTACGAGGTAAAAACTGTTCAAATACGGTAAATGAATTTCACGTCCTGTATAGCGAATACTTTTAAACCAAAATGCATTTATTCAAAAGGCCCATACCTTTAAAATGATATATATATTTCATATGTTTATGTTTGTATGCTTGGGTTATTCCCTTGAATGTAGGACAACAATGCTTGAGTCTTTTTTTGTCCACCAATGTAGATACATACCTCTATAGTATACTTTTTACAAGTCAGAAATTAATGTTTATAAAACAATATAATATAATAAAAAATATATATAATAATAATACGGGAAATAGGCACGTAAAAAAATATATAGATTTTATTATATTAGTACTGTCAATACTAAAATCTTTGCAAGCCTTTGATTTAGGTTTAGTAATTTTACAAAAAATAAATTTAAGTTTTAATCAAAGACTTCATCTGCTATACAACGTGAAATTTAAGTCATTTTGTTAACGAAAACTGGTTATAGTACTCGTCCATAAGACAAACTTTTACTATGGAGCCAACCGTGAAATCGAGAAAAAAATATCAACTGTTCCATACATTTGGGTCGAGTAGGTATTTAACTTTTCTATGGAACAGCTGATATTTATTTCACGATTTCAGGGTTGGCTTCATAGTAAAAGTTGTTCATATGGACGAGTACTATCACCAGTTTTCGTTAACAAAATGACTTTTTCACGTTGTATAGGTGACTTTTTTATAAGACCAAGTTTAAACTGGAGACTCGGTAAGTGGTCAAAACCAAGGTTTAATGACCTTTCTGTGAAATGGGCAAGTTATAATAGCGTCAAAATTGTTCAAACACAAACAATATTTTTCGTGTTTCGCAAACAGGGTCATTGAACCTGGTTCCTGACCACTTATCTGTCTCCTGTATAAATTTGGTTATATGAACAAAAGTCACCATAGATTATCTTTTTAGGGTTCCGTATCCGAAGGGTGCCAAACGGGACCCTATTACTAAGTCTCCGCTGTCCATCCGTCCGTCTGTCACGGGAATCTACAGCTTCAGCCGTAATTGGTAGCCAGTTGAAATGTTCACACAATACGTGATACTACGGCTTCTATTTAAAAAAAAATACCCAAGAGGCGGTTCCTTAAGAACCTCGAAATACCTTTGTTTCAGAAGAACGGTGATACATACAAGCTTCAAATGTGAACAGATTGTTGTACATCTATTGATTGTGTCGAAACTCTCGCACCAGCGACGCCGCTGCCCGTCACCAGTTGTCCACATGCAGCGTAATGCAGCGGTCCCAGGCAATGGTGGGCCGCCTGGTTTTGCCTTAGAGCTGTTCTCTTACTCTCCCCCGAATAACTTCGGGGGGGTTTGCGAGTAAGATGGTGGTACCTCCACAGTCGAGCCCGGCATCAGCTCTACCACCTGTACTAAACTGTACTCAATAAATCAGTCGAACTTGAGTCTAGTTACTAGACCATGTTCTCAGATACTTGGAGACTAGGAACTTCGGTCGTGGCTCAGGGGGGGGGGGGAGCATCCATTACCCCCCCGCATTGCCTACGTATACATAGATAGAAGTGACTCACTTGCCCTCCTTCGGCGCGACGAGAATGTTCATCTCGTTGAAGTCTCCGTGGATAACCCCCTTCTCCAGCTCCTCGTACTGGGGCACCACGGCGTACTTGAACTCCTCTATCACCTGCAGTGAGAGAGAGATGGATATATGGAGGACAGACGCGTCTGAGTAGTGCGGTGAATCAAAGGAAATATAATTTTCTAATCCAATTTCTTTACAGAACTTTACTTATTTTGCAAATTAACAGTGGTTGGGAGGAGCCGAATTAGTGACAAGTAACGATACCAGAGTAAGACTTCCGTCGCGCTGCTGTATTTAGTTTTTGTACAGTAATTTTTCAAAGTTACCATATTCTAAATGGAAAATAATTACATTTACAGAATGAAGCAATATAATCAACTTTTAATGTAGAATGTATACCACCTTTTTAGATACTAATTAGTTCAAAATAAAAACTCCCTGAACAAACTTATTGGGCGTATATTAGAGCAACGACTTGCACAGTTCATCCTTGGAAACACCTCACACTTCGAAATCAAAATCAAAATCAAAATAATTATTTTTGCAAAATAGATACATTAAGTATACTTTCTACAAGTCAAAGTTAATTTACACAATATAATATGTCTTTAGAATATAAAAAAAATATATAATAATACGGGAAATAAAATATACACGTAAAGATATATTGTTGTTATCTCGAGTTACCTTGAATATTTTAAAGTTGAATATATAAGGTCCTACTATTCAAAGTGAAAAAAATCAACAGATGATAGAGTATCCCCAATAGATAAACTTTTTTTCACCTTTCCATACAAATTTTGTCAGAGCTAATTGAACCACTTTGTATTGGGAAGTGAAAAAATATTTGATAAAAAAATAATATTTTCTTCTTCATTGTTATTATACAGAGTGTAAATGCAAAGTCAAGAATCTCTTTAGGGTATGAAAGTTTACACGATTCTGATGTCATTAGGAGAAAAAAAAAATATACCTTGAATTTTCACTAAAAATTCCATCATTTTTCTAAACTATGGCTACACAGCTCACCGGCCTCCCCACACACCTAATTGCACCCCGCAACCCGCACCCCTCATCCGAGTGGCCAGCGACCAGTGAGGGTGTCCACGCGATTAGTGTATTTTGAGTAAAGAAACTCGTCTTATTGTGAGGTACTGGTACTTTATTTAGAGATCCAATTATTTAAAATAATATCTTTACCGATCATACTAACACACCCTTAAAGGATTCTTGCCTTTGCTTTTACACCCGGTATTTTACATGATCTACCCTGAAATTATTTTCACTTATTATTGTAGGACCTTATAATGTATTTGTACTAACCTCGTCCACGAGGTCAAGTTTCGCTTCGTCCTTGATGACGTACTTGAACTTGTCCAGTTCGGGAACAGAACTCAGCATCCAGATGTGTGAGCGGGACACCACGCCGCTGTGGTTGAAGTTCTGTGGGTAAGTGGAGGGAAGGAATGTGCACTTAGATAAACTACCTTCATAAGGTCCTAAGGTGATACGTTAAAACATTTTACTAAAAGTTGGTAATTTTGTACACGACTGACCCCCAAAAAGGAGTGTATTGGTTTCAGGGTTCATGGAGTATTTTTCTTAATTCCACCAGTAAGTTTCGTCGAAAATTTTAAGACTGTCATAGTAGTTGATGCTCGTGATTGTTGGCACTTGGTGGAACTTTTGAAACATTTTTTGTTTGATAAACATTTGTACTTGTCCACTTATTTATATTAATTTCCCTTACCGGTTTCGCTGTTAAAGCATTATCAAAGGTTTGTTTGGTTGTTTACGTACAATATATGAATCGCTTGGCATGCGTGTAGGACAAACAAATTCTACAACAGAAACATTTGAGTATTTTAATTTCTTAATATAACGTTGTATAAAATACTCATAAGTTTCCATAGATACACTATCCTAAATATCCAACGTTGTGGCAAGGTTTGGCAATGGTAGAATTAGTTATGGGGTTGTCATATAACAAAAATGAAGTTAACACGGTAGAAGAAAGAAATATATAAATATCTTAAAAACAAAAATAAGGATTCAATATGCTAAAATGTCAGTGTATGTTGATTTTTTTAAATAAAATAAATGTGTAATTGAGTGTCAAGTCAGATAAATGTCAAACGATTCAATCCTTTGCCACAACGTTGGATATTTAGGATAGTGTATCTATGGAAACTTATGAGTATTTTATACAACGTTATATTAAGAAATTAAAATACTCAAATGTTTCTGTTGTAGAATTTGTTTGTCCTACCCGCATGCCAAGCGATTCATATATTGTACGTAAACAACCAAACAAACCTTTGATAATGCTTTAACAGCGAAACCGGTAAGGGAAATTAATATAAATAAGTGGACAAGTACAAGTGTTTATCAAACAAAAAACTGTCATAGTAATTACCATATCCTTATATTACACCCCCCCCCCCCCAACAAAATCCGAAGCTGGGCCCGCCCCTGTCTACATTTCATAACTAACCATGTTTAATGCTAGGTACATAAAATTAGTGCTAGCTATAAATTAGTTAACTACTTATGGATATTTTCTGACGGCACAATGGTGGCCACTCAATCAATACATTACTTGTTAAACCTTCACGTGCACTATTGTTCTGAAACTGTAGCCTCAACATCTATATGAGGTAACATTGCATGATACAGCCAATTCACACCGGAGACTCGGTAAGTGGTCAGGACCAAGGTTCAATAACCTTTACCGTGAAAAACGGAAAATAAAATGTTGACTTCGTATACTAATTGACTCGAGGTTGTTCATAAACAATATTTTTCGTTTTTTGCAAAAACGGTAATTGGACCTTGGTCTTCGCCACTTACCGAGTCTACAGTATGAATTTGACTATATCAATCAAAGTAACCTTACGATTTCATTTTCGACAGGGTGTGATTATAATCTTATAATGAGAGCGCCACTAGTAAGGCCACCTCATAGATTTATATACCTTACAGAATGCCAGTATAAGACACTGTAAGTGATTAGTTCTTACAACAGCATTATATTAGGACTAAAAACACTTGATAAGACCACGATACAACAATTTTAAGGGCAAATGCTCTTACAGAAGAAAAAAATGTTTTTTTTTAGCGCCGGCGGTTTCTTTTACCGGTTACGGAAATATTATTTTTCGATAATTTTTCATTGAAATCCGCCCTGATAGGTACTCCTTGAGCATTTCTCGCTATTCCCTGTAGTTAAGAATGTGGCCATCTACGCACACTGGAAAACTAACTCTATAAAAACTATGATGAAAAAAAAATCTATATTTTTGAACACTGGGCGATTTATCCATCGCAAGGAGATAACAAACTAAATTTATATCACTGTGGTAGGGCAATAATAGTCTCAGACTTGTCTTGAATACACTAGGGTCCTCTAGGCGCCAAGAGGCTCACTACTAAGTGAGTACCTATACATATCGTTGCGGTATGGGAAAGCACAAGCGTAAATTCGCAGGTCATGTTGAGAACTGGATAGCTCAGTTGGTAGAGCAACCGCCCGGTAAACGCGAGGTCCCGGGTTCAAATCCCGGTTCAGAGCTCCTCACGTCCAGATTACTTTTCTGATTTTCTATACCGCAGTGATATAAATTTAACACAAACCCACCTGCAACTTATTGTCCATATTGGCGACGAACTCGCCCACTTGGTAGAAGAGAGAGTCGGACTTGGGCGCGTCCTTCAGCAGCTCGCCAGGGACGTACTCGAGCAGCCGCACGCAGTGCTGCTTGCCGCCCAGCGACTCCACCGAGTACAAGTGTCCGAACACGTTGCGGACCGGCCGCGGCACGTTCACGGACCGGGCGTCTGATACAAACAATATTAACTATTATTACATTTTTTTTTGTTTTAAGCTACACCTACATCAAATGGGATAATGACATTTAAATAAAATTTCGGAATATTTTCGGGTCTGTTTTAATAAAAATTATCATAAGATCAGATTCTGAAAAAGTACATATTTACTGCACTAGCTTTAGGCACTAAGATAAAGGTTTCTGGGCACATTAAATTTCATTATAACCTCATTGTCATTTTAGCTCCCCCCCCATCGTTAATAATCGTGTTGTTTTTCTGACTCCCTCCCCCCTGTTCGATGCTCACGTGATTAAAGAACGACCCCGTATATTGGCCATAACAACCAAGAAAACAATATAGCCCGGGAGGTAGCGTTGCATTTTAGGTAGAGTTTATACGCCGATAGATTGCCATCTTTTTCAATAGATCTGGAATGACTAATAACTAAGAGAACCAAGCGTCAGCTGACGCACCCGAGGTGGGTGTGGGTGTGGGAGGTTGCGAAAGTGGTAAAAAAAAAGTAGTAGTACGCCGGCTGAAACTTTTCTCACAGATAGTTGACGCCATAGTAAGCTAAAAGAAATCGTCAGCTGCATCGTGGAGGGGGAAGATGCGTCAGCTACTCGCATGAACTTGTAAAAAAACAAGTAAAATTAATATTACACCGCGTGGAATTGAACTAGGTGATTCTTTAAATAATTAAAAGTACAAAACCAACAATCAGCATGGGTAGCGGTGGAAAGACCGTCGGCTGAGTCAGTCAGTAAAAAAATTGCACTACTCACTCAAGAAGTTCATAATCTCATTCTGCGCTTCGACAACACCCAAATTGTGCGAGTCCATAGAGTTCATTATCTTCAGCACGTACCCTTCAGGGCAGTGATTGGTGATCAACGGGTTCTTCACGTTCGGGTCTTCGACGATCTTATAGTTCTTGTCATCATAACCATTCAGTTCAATCAGTTCCAACACCGAAATGCCGTACAGTCTCTCCGCCAGCAGTTTGACGGCGTCTTGGTCAATCACTGGTTTGATCACCTTCCCCGGTTCTAGGACCAGTGTTTCTGGTTTCTGCTCCGACATGGTGGTGATGGGTGGTTCTTTCGGTTTAGGTTTCGGGGTTTTCTTCTTGATTGGTCTGAGCTCGAATTCGGTTGTGTTTGGGTACTCTTCCACTGTAAAAATTAGAGCTTGGTTAAATTTTGTAACTTTTCAGAGACAGGAACCTGTGTGAGACCGTTTCAGAGAATAAAAAGGAAGCTCGACACAATTCAATATACTGATAAAGATTTTGGATTTAAAAGTTGGTAGTTTTGGCTGAGGGCGACTGTACGTTAAGTGTTGTAAATTGATTTTTCATCACTAATGCTCTGAAAGTAAGTCATATACGAAACTCGAAATACGGGAGGTAAATTCGATTTGCCTACCTAGGGAGGTAAGTAAATTTAAAAATCAAATGACTGTCCCTAAGGTTGAGATTCAGAGTGCATTTTGAGTCCGAACTCAAGAGGAACTCAATCTTAGAAACGTCACTCTAGTATGAGATCACGTCACTTTTTGACGTTTGTAAGGTTGTGTTAGTTCGGACACAAAATGCACTCTGAATCTCAGCCTTACAGTCACTTACTATGTAGTCAATCACTCGTCTCCCAAAGGACAATGGAAAATATCTGTTCAGCTTATTTCCTTTTTGTTTTGTTATTCTGAATTTTATTTATATATTATTATGGAAAAATGTGACTTGCGTATATATGTAAAAATGCTAAATAAAATCTTAGAAAGACGTTTTATGACTTAACACAGCAACTAAATTAGTTTTATTTTTAAAACAATTACACTGGCCAGTAAGACGCAATTGCACCAAAAAAAGAAAAAGCGATGAAAATAAAATGGCGGCAGTAAAATTATCTTGTTGAAAACGTTGTTGCGAACATAATTTCATAATTGATTAACGACATATTTCATTGATTGCACATCGAATTAATTTTTATATCCTGCAAAATGTGTTACTAGGTATTTTAATATATAGGATATACCGTTGATAAAACCGAAAACGGATGGATAAATATAATTACTGTGGAACAAGTACAGGTGCAGTTAATCATCATGTCATAATTGTAAGTTTATTTTATTTCCTCGCATTAGTGATGAAAAGCAGAGTGTTACACATGGGTGTAAGTGATCAATTGCACCCTCGAACTATATGCACCCTCGCTTGCTTCGTTCGCTCGTGCGCCTAAATATCTCAGGTGCAATCGATCGCTTACCTCCCTTGTATAACAATCCAGTATGTACCTATTTATCGAAGCTAAAGAAATAACAAACTCGGTCATAAAACTAAATTATTAACTTCATCCGTCTAGGAAATGGAGACCCGAGACACATGGATAGACAGACGGACAAACACAGTGGGTTAAACGGGTTCCGTTGGTTTAGCCCTTTGGGTTCACTGTTTTCTATCTAGTAAACATTTTTTCCATCAATTTGTTATCTTTGAGGAGATTAGCGATCATTTTATAATGCAAATGTTATTCTTGTATTTTTACCAGAAAATTTATTTTAATTATAAATGGATAGTATTAGAAAACATATATTTATACAAAAAAGAGAAAATTAACCTTTATGAATATCTCTATTTTCTACAGCAGCTTGATCTTCAGTGTCACCGGAACTTGCACTGAAGCGTCGTAAAAACGTTTTAAAAACACCCGGCATTTTTATATAATGAAGTCCACTTCTTTCACTGTTTTAACGAAACTGCATCAGGAAAATGCCACTCCCGCGCAAAACCTACATCGTTTTGTAAATAAGTATCTTGTATTGTGTAACCTACTTTGGCTATCTGGATTTACTGATAAGTAATATTATATACATTAGGTTACATACTTACAATTAATCAACAAAGATTACGATACTCCTAGGAAAAGAAAGTGCAGGACATAACTTTGAAATCTCTACGCCAAAATATATTTTTTTGCCTTCAATAAATGTTATCTTATCATATTAAATAAATATTGTTGACTTTGACCCTATTTAAAGAATATGTGAAAGCTTTTAAAAAATATTAATAAAAAATCTTTTTCAGAATAGATATTTAAAAAAAGCAACGAGATTGAGATTTTGTGTAGTAGTATACACTTATACCTTGAAATTATAAACTCTAAACGTTAGATTAGTGCATAGCCAATATATAGCAGACTATGTATCCGAGTTGATCTTTGTCCAAAACTTTGTTTGGCTTTTTTCAACTTCAAGCCACTATAAGTTTGGTACCGTTTTTAAATTTACAGATATTTCTCAGTACCTAATGTATGACTAAAGGAAAATCATATGTTTGCTCGGTAGCGCCGCCTACCGGACGCGTGTGTCAACAAGATATCACATGATTTTCTCAACCGGCATATGATGCCGGATAAACAAACTAATAAAGTACTAGAAGTTTTATTATATGTTGTTACCACGAAACATCGTTTAAAACAATGGCCTACTTAACCATTATGAAAGTTTTACAAATTTCACGGTTTAGAACAAAAGCTATTTAAACTAAAATCTAAAACTTACTTGCCATCATTTTGCTTTAGCACTCTGGATTTTTTTTTTCTAAATTAAAACTGAGCCACCGATAAAATCAACAAATCCTTAGGTACTCAAAACTGTGTAAGTCCAAAGGGCAAAGGTCTTACCTCTAAACAGCCAGCTTGTGGGGCGTCCACTTTATTACTGATGTGCTTGTTAACACATCTCTTCTCTTGTCACTCATCGTTCATACTTTACCTTTATCTCGTTTTGAACTCTATGTTTTGAGATAAAGAGTTTATTTTTGGCCGGCGTACCGGTAAGTCTGTAGGCTGATTGTGAAGAGAGCCTAACGCGGAGATAAGGAGATGTCTAGGTCGCTGTGTACTGAAGCAAATGGGCAGGCAATGTGCCTTTTCATACGATTCGCTATGTTCATCAAGCACATTAACTATATTCATGCTGCAGAATAGTTCATTCTGACAAACGTTTTAACTATAAGATATCATTTCACGTT
The DNA here is from genome assembly GCA_910592155.1 of Ypsolopha scabrella. NCBI lineage: Eukaryota > Metazoa > Arthropoda > Insecta > Lepidoptera > Ypsolophidae > Ypsolopha > Ypsolopha scabrella. The sequence goes on from OU342983.1 coordinate 21,253,705, forward strand.
TTTAGGGTTCCGTACCTCAAAACGAAAAAACGGAGCCCATACAGGATCACTTTGTTGTCCGTTTGTCTGTCAATCAATACCCTTTATACACGGCACGGCTGGGTAAGTGGTTGTGAACTTTGTGAAACACGGGAACAAGTGGAGTTATCGAGTATACTCAAGTTTACAGTCCCTTGAAGCTGTGAAAAAATAAAATTTCTAAGTTAACGTAAGAAATCGTATATTTCGACACTCTCTAGGGAATCAAAATTTATAGGGTATTTTTCGTTGACCTAGAACTATGAAATTTCGCAAGTAATAGCGTCCTTTACTACAAATATAGGGAAAAATATGATATATATGTATCTTGAAAAATTTTGTCTTTAACGGAACCCTCGGTGAGCGAGTCCGACTCGAGCTTGTCCGGTTTTTAAGAAAGTTAAAAGAAAGTCTGCCAAGTATTACGTCGCAAACTAAGTACGGGAGCCGTCAATAGAGAAGCTATTTCCTCAAATTTAACAATGACAAAGTATTTTGTCTTTAACGGAACCCTCGGTGAGCGAGTCCGACTCGAGCTTGTCCGGTTTTTAAGAAAGTTAAAAGAAAGTCTGCCAAGTATTACGTCGCAAACTAAGTACGGGAGCCGTCAATAGAGAAGCTATTTCCTCAAATTTAACAATGACAAAGTATTTTGTCTTTAACGGAACCCTCGGTGAGCGAGTCCGACTCGAGCTTGTCCGGTTTTTAAGAAAGTTAAAAGAAAGTCTGCCAAGTATTACGTCGCAAACTAAGTACGGGAGCCGTCAATAGAGAAGCTATTTCCTCAAATTTAACAATGACAAAGTATTTTGTCTTTAACGGAACCCTCGGTGAGCGAGTCCGACTCGAGCTTGTCCGGTTTTTAAGAAAGTTAAAAGAAAGTCTGCCAAGTATTACGTCGCAAACTAAGTACGGGAGCCGTCAATAAAGAAGCTATTTCCTCAAATTTAACAATGACAAAGTATTTTGTCTTTAACGGAACCCTCGGTGAGCGAGTCCGACTCGAGCTTGTCCGGTTTTTAAGAAAGTTAAAAGAAAGTCTGCCAAGTATTACGTCGCAAACTAAGTACGGGAGCCGTCAGTAGAGAAGCTATTTCCTCAAATTTAACAATGACAAAGTATTTTGTCTTTAACGGAACCCTCGGTGAGCGAGTCCGACTCGAGCTTGTCCGGTTTTTAAGAAAGTTAAAAGAAAGTCTGCCAAGTATTACGTCGCAAACTAAGTACGGGAGCCGTCAATAGAGAAGCTATTTCCTCAAATTTAACAATGACAAAGTATTTTGTCTTTTTGACGGAACCCTAAAAACGAAAATCTTGTCGAAGATGTAAAATCCTTTATTCACTTACTTGTGAACATTTTTTAATATTTTTCGTGACTTTCTTTTTTTGCAGAATATATTATGCCAAATATTGGATGGATTTGATTGATGGTTCTTGGTGGAAATTCTTGTACTTTTATTCCACATATATTTATTTTTATTCTAACTTAGGCTACCGGTTTCGTATTACACATCATCGGGCCAACAAATTATTAATTATTTAATATGACAGAAAGAAAACAAAAGAAAACATTTTTAACAAGCAAATATAAAATAAACAGAGGTGAGTCACCACAGCTTGCGTTTCAAAATGGGTCTACGCATATATTATGCCAAGGTTCATTCAGCTAAAACAAACCAGCTTTTATTGAGCTATGCCTTGGACAGACAACCCAAGGCTCTCTACATTTTACTAGATCAGTCCTTGAACTCCCGGGGTGCAACAAGTTTATTTTTGTTTCGATATCTTCCTACATCTCCGGATTGTTTATCAAAAGTCAAAACTGCATATCTATTTTATCTGACAATGGATCGTGATTATTATCCAAAGAGAGGGATTTATCTTGCTTAATGTTATGTAAATCGTCAAGAGTTTATTCAACCTACGGATTGAGGTTTCAGTCTTTCAGTGCGGTATTCACGTGTTTTATCCTGCACTGCCTTTGTCCTGAACCGGTCCCTTATTCACATAGGTAATTGTTTTTTGTGAAGTTGTATTTAAATTCGTATTGAATCAATGACTATGTCTCTAGCTAGATTACTCTAGCAGATCTAACATATTTGCCACTTTAACACCATTTTAGAACACCATTTGACAGAAAATATATGGGATTTACTGTCAAATGGTGTATAAAATGGTGTTAAAATGGCACCATGCTAGGCCCCTAGACATAAAAAGTGCCTCCAGCTACTTCTAGAAACGTGTTCTGTTCTGATGGTGGCCGTTCGCTCAACTTGGCAGAGCCGCTATCGTGATCCATGCGTTCAGCTGATACCAAAATATTATAAAAGCCACCGGATGTAACACTCACGTTTTATTCTTGTTGACTACATGCCAACAGTTTTACCACTTTCGTCATTTTCAAGACGACGCGGCGGCATTCACCGCTCACTCGCCCAGAAAGTGCAGTTGGCGGGTAGTCAACAACAATAATAAGTGAGTGCACATCGGTTTTTTCCAATATAGGTATTTTATTGTGCAATATTATCAAGTTTGTGACTGGCTCCTTAGCATGCTATAAATTAATCGGTCATGTCACGAATCCTTCTCGATATAACAAGATGGCGACGCGGGCGCGGGCAATGATCTCTACTCGTGATGCGACAATGATAGATTGGTTTATTTAGACCTTCTACGAATTGACGGACAATAAGGATGCCGATATATTTTCAAATATATTGATTTCGAGTCGCCGAAGAGAGAAGCAATCTATTGACAGAGACACAGACATCGATTCGAAATTAATAATTTGCCCATAGAGTAGTAGTAGTAGTGCATTTATTTTTTAATTATGTAAGTTATCTAGGTTAAACCTACCTATGAGGTACCCAATATTTTTTGTTTTTATAGCATACTAGGTACGTAGCTTTTGCCCGCGACTTCACTACTCGTATGAGTGTATTTCTATCAATGTATGTGTAAAAACCATTATCGTCAGTTTTCTGCTTGGCGGTGTGTATTACTTAATACCTCTTTCTAGCCTTTATTATGTTGACCAGGGTCACTACGATGATAATAAAGAAAACCGCATTCAAATCCGTTGAGTGGTTCTCAAATTAAAATGGAACAGAGACAGATTTTTTGTTTTAGTTTTGAACGCTCTTAACCCAACACTGATAAATAATCCATTTCATTCAATATTACGCAAATACATTTAATGTATATGTAAATTTTTAGGTGGTAGAGCTGTTGCCGGGCTCGACTGTGGAGGTACCACCATCTTACTCGCAAATCTCCCGAAGTTATTCGGGGGAGAGTAAGAGAACAGCTCTCAGGCAAAACCACGCGGCCCAACATTGCCTGGGACCGATGGATGGCGGTATAACCATCCCCAATTGCCGGGCTTTATATAAAACAGACTGGTGACGGGCAGCGGCGTCACTGGTGCTAGGGTTTCAGCACCGCGCTCACCAACCCGCCTGCCCAGCGTGTGTGAGTATGGGCATTCTTCCAGGGGGACCGCCAAGAGTGGCGAAATCCTGGAAAGGCCTATGTCCAGCAGTGGACGAAACAGGCTGATGGATGGATGGACATTCAATATACAGACACGAATTTTTTACTACTTTATTATTGGTAAGTAAATGTAGATATAGATTAAAGTTACTTGTTTTACGATAGGTAAAATATAGTTTCATGAAAAATATGTAGGTAACATAGGTAGTTATAATGCAGGCTTATTTATTAATCACAACGTTAAGAAAACACAGCTAAAGCCATGACAAAATCGCGGCCGCGAATCTACTTTACGGGGTATCTAATGCTACGAATAGTAGGTATTATTATTGGTAGGGTGTATGGATCAATTCGAATCAAATTAAAATATCTTTATGTTAAAAGCCAAAGAAAAGACCTACGAATAAAAGTAGGTATTATTATTCGTAGCCAAAGACACAGGACACCCCTGTTTGTTAGCAGAATCTGTGTAAAGAAGATTGAGTCGCTTTGAAAATCGATCAATAAGAGAAAAATTTTCTGTAATTTAAAATTGACATCCCTTCCATCAACGCAAAATGAAAAGTCCAAGTCTTTATCCTCAGCGGGGAAGTCGCTAGCGCTAAGGGGATCGAGTGGTTGAATTCATAAATATTTTAGTCAGAATACTCAGAGTTATGATTTAAATCCCAGTCTATAGCTGAAATGGCTGGTTGTTTTTAAATAGGAAAATGAGACCCATCACACAGTATACCTTCTTGGCGTTTATTAGGTATTAAAATTTAAAGCAATATGTTAGTCACAGATAAAATTCGGTTAGGTTATATTATATATAACTTATAGCCCGGGCGGTAGCTTTGCATTTTAGGTAGTGATTTTACGCCGATTGATTTCCATCTTTTTCAATAGATCTGGAATGGCTAATAACAGAACCAAGCGTCAGCTGATGCACCCGCGGTGGGTGTGGGTGAGGGAGGCAGAGGAAGAGGTAAAAAAAAAGTAATAGTACGCCGGCTGAAACTTTTCTCACAGAAAGTTGACATTATACTGAGCTGAAAAAAAATCGTCAGCTGCATCGTGGATTCGTTCGTTTTTTTTACCACATTCGCAACCTCTCACACCCACACCCACCGCTACTTGAGCAGCTGATGGTCGATTCACATATAAGTCATGTGAGATTCCGGGCTATTACCTATATTTTTTGTCTGCGTAAGATCCCCCCCTCCCCTCTAAATTCTAATCTGGGTCCACGCCTGGTTTGAGGCGCACCATACATTTTTGCAGCAGTTGCAAATACAATAGGAGAACCTCGATAAATCAACAGCTTACTTACTTTCTTTCATTAGGTTTATGTTTGTTTGTCCGAGAGTTAATACTTTCATTCTGGTAAAAAACAAAACATAACCTCACCCCAACCCCTATTTCCTTGGGCGATGGTATCCATTTGGTATGGCTGTGTAGTTGTTGTTAGTCCTTTATTATACTTAAATCACAGGGAATAATTGACTTGTTTTATAATCATCAAAATGCTCAAAAATACATAGGTACAAATTGTGATAAAATTATGAAAAATTACGCGAGCGCGATGCAATAACGTCAACAAACAAATTTTAGACTAAATGAAAAACCAGACTACGTGCGCCATCTATAGGTGAACTTTCAAACAGTTTTGTCTGTGACTTTTCTAACTGCCCGTATCGTACGTCAAAGTAGCAAACCCTTGAATAATTAATAGTTCCACTATTCGACGCTAGATGGTACTAGCATCAAACATACAATCTTTCTACCGAGCAGTAGATGTCAAGACTTGTATTTCTATCAACTAAAAAAGCAGCACACTTCATCCACATAGTAGAAAAATCGCTGGTAGAAAATAGAGCAACTTGATCTTTTTATTTCGTTGATATGTGTTATTATTATTTGTATTTTGTTGTCCGAGTGAATTAACCGGATAGCTAGCTTTGTATTATACCTATACTAGCCTTTCGCCCCCGGCTCCACCCGTGTTTATTAAATCTCTGACCATAAAAGTATAACGTATGTAGGTAGTACCTACTAGGTATTATTAAGAGCTCAATAAAGCCGATTTTGAAGGTTTTAATTTTAAGCTAAGAAACTTACTAAAAAACGTAATTTTAAGTGACAGCACTATATTTTGCTATCCAACTAAAATTAGCAAGTCTTTTAAACGCTCTTAAATCAAATACTTTTTTATAAATTCAATCAAATGACAGCTCTAAAATGTGCCTTGAAATTACCAAAACAAGATAAAATCACTAAATTGAGTAAATTATGGCTGTCAAAATAAAATGGTGACTTGAAAATGGCTCTACGTTTGAACCCTACTTATGTTTAATTTTATGTATGTCAAACTAAAACTAAAGCCTCAAAATCAGCTTTAATGTCCCTTTTTCGACTTGGGCTTTATTTTATCAACACCCCTTATAGTCCATAGGTTCACTACAATGGATAGAAAGAAAACCGCCCAAACTGAATCCGTTGAGTAATTGTCTATAGACAGACGAAAAAAAATGGTTTTGGCTTCAGTACAATCTCTGAAACCATTTTCATCTATTGGAATAATGTTCAATGTAAGCAGATACGATTTCTTTACTTGTTCATTATTAAAGTCATTAGGGCAATACTTACATATTGTTACGCAATGTCACCGTAAAATGGCGCAAACTGCCATTTTGTCTTTTTGCGTAAGGGTTAGCGTTGCCATCCGTCCGGATAAAGCCGGACAGTGTTAGGCTTTTTGACCTCTTGTCCGCCAAATTTGACTGCGTCCGGCCAGTCCCGATTTTATCGGGCTTTTTCATTTTCTTGCTTTTCAATAGTGGAATAAAATTGAAGACATCTAACGTGTTAAGTCTTTAAAAAAATAGCATTTAAGGTGGTTTCTGGCAAAGAAAAATGGTATGTAAATGATAAGATTGATTCTTGATTTTTTCATTTTAAAAAATCCTTTTAGCGTCTGGCTTTGGGACCCAAAAGTCCGGCTTTTTTGCATCCAACCTACAAAAGAAATCGTTTGCCCAGGTGTCCCGCCGCCGTTCCCGTCGCCGCAAGCATCTACCAGCGACCACCCCCACGACAAATGGTATCCACTCCAGCCGCCGTGTCTGTCCCCGTTCAACGCCCGCCGATTGCTGATGGTGAAGGAGAGAAGAGAACAAGAAGTGCCGTCGCTGTCACAACCGCTATAAGCTCGGTACCGCCCTCGCAGCTTCATGTGACCCGAAGGCCGCAGAGCCCATAACACAGATCTACCTCTCCAGAGTGCACAAGAGTGTCACGTTAGATGACCTGATGCATCACTGGTCGCATTGGAGGGATTGTGGACGTAGGGATAGTGCCTCTCGGATCTGAAAGACAAAAAGATTTTTTGTGTTTCAAACTCCGTGTGTCCGCTGTTCAAGCTATCAGTTTCCTCAGTGCTGACTTCTGGCCAGAAGGGATCGTGTTTCGACGCTTCAGGGAAGCGATAAGGACTAAAATCTCTCAAAAATAAGTAGGTAGAGTTAAAGTGTTAGTCTTAGTTATATTTTGTATGTATGTATGTAGTCTGTGAGGTATTATTTATAGGTATATATGAGCCCTTGTCATCGTATGTTGTAAATATTTAATCATGTGTTGCTTGAAATAAAGAATGTATTATTATTATTATAAAGCGGAGTGACTGGGTGTTTTCGCCATAGTTGGGTAGGTATTTCATGAAGAAGCAGTTTTCACATCCTAAAACGACATGTATAATGTATATGACATGCATATCCCCAAGGCGGTGTCAGGGGTGTTACTGTCACTACAATAGTCAACATTCGTAACATTCTCCGTCTCCACTCCGACGATTTGATTATAGTGTTCTCGTTCTACCGTGGGCAGGACTTAAACGTTATTTGTTTATCAGTAGAATCGCTTTGTTATCTAAGGCAATATTAATAATCTCAGTTACAGCGATCACCGAAACAGCCGGCCCGATGACTCCTGCTCGCCCCCCGTCGCGTCAGCGTGATGTTTAATTGGTTCTCCCACTAATCCTCGACACGCGTGCCGGTGCGGGGAGAGCTGAGAATAAAAATCTAATTTAAAAGCAAAGAAAAGGGTGAACGCATCGACTTTTAATTCTATCTTAATAGTTGTGAAGTGTTTGCGTGTTTCTGATTGGCTGTCCGTGTTTGTGACGTTAGACGTGTTACTTTGGTAAGCCGCCTCCTTTGTACGCAGAACGACAATTGCTCAAAAGGGAAAATTATTTTAAGTTTTTTTTTAAGTAATTTTCACACAACCTTCTCGAAATGTCCAATTACATATTATGCAACCTCAACGTAAAGTAAACCAATATCTCCTAGGAGATATAAAGTTGTATGAAACTCCCTAGGGAATAAAGTGATTTGAATTTGGAACGTCAAATTCGCGTGGAAACTCATGGAAAACTCTAAGTAAAAATGCCTTTATGGCATCGCAAAAAGAGATTTGTTCGAAAATCGAACTGGCCACCATAAGCAGAATAAAAAAAAAAGAAAAAGGTGCGTTTACAAAAAATGTGAAACAAAAGACGGTGTGTGGTGCTGTGATTGTCAGTGAATTTTATTGCAATTATTATGGAGCCCTGGCTTTTTATGGTCTCGCAGAAGGTGTAAAAAGTAGAGTATGCTCCTCTGGAATAAACCCTGTCTTCGTCTTGGGCAGCTTGAACCCTCGCTTCACTCGGGACTCTATACAACTACCTACCTCGTTACGCTCAGGGTTCAATATGCCGGCCACGACGTAAGACACTACTTGTTTCCCTTAGTACATAATACAGCCATATTTATACTGGACTTGGTAAGTAGTCGGTATCAAGTCACGATTGCTCTTTTAGAAAAACATTTTGTTCCTCTTTCCTACAAACGCAAGCCCAGCCCCGAGTCAAAATTTTATTTTTCCGCAATTTTCGTTATTAATTCCTAAAAAGTACTGATCACTCACCAAGCCTTCAGTGTGAATTTCGCTACATAAATTAATTTCACCTTGTAGTCGTATATTGTACAACAATTACATTTTTTATTTAACGGTCAGTTGCCATTAACCTTTATAGGACTGGAAAAAAAAGAGCAATAGTAAAACAATAGGAGATGGGACATACTACGGGTGTAAAGCTAAGAAAAATAACCACATAAAGAAAAATTAAATGGGACCTGCCCATAGCCACAGACATATAAGGTCCTAAAATTCAAAGTGAAAAAAAATTTACAGATGATGGAGTATCCCTAATAGAGCATATTCCACAGGATAAAAAATTTTTTGCACATACTTTTTTTTTACCTTTCCATAAAAATTTAGTCAGCTGATTGAACCACTTTGTACTGGGAAGTGAAAGAATTATTTGAGCAAAACATTTTTTCTTCTTTTGGAATTTGATCAGTTAACGATACATGATCTACCCTAGAATTATTTTCATTTATTATTGTAGGACCTTATATAATTATTACTAAGTAGCAGACCAAACATAACGATTAAATAGCGTGGCAAGTTTCCATACAAAAAATAAGCTACATTTAGGATTGGTACGAAGAAACGTAAAAATGTGTTGTTTTGGCTGGCTTATGCTTGGAACATATTTTTTAATTCCTAAACTAATCTCTAGTGAGAATATATTTTGTTTGGAAACAAGCAATATTTATTTAGCAATATTGCCACGCGTCGACTGTATGCGTTTATTATTAATGTTAGGTCTGCTACTATATATTTACGTCTATTTATTCCCATAGCCCATAGCAAAATCAACAGTAGTATGTTTTCAAAAATTAAGTTTAATGCCATCACCAAGGCTCCCACATATTCAGTTTCAAAACCTTATTGCTTGCATGTGGCGATCTCAGGTAGCCCCGCCTTTTATTTTATTTACCAATTAGAGTTTATGAGAGACACTTTTTATGGCGTTTTTGGGTCCATCAGAGTTCATCGGTCACTTTAGTCAGACTATTGGTAGACAAACACTGGCAGGGTGGGACCTAGCGGAAGTTGCCGCGAGCCACTGCACGCTAAACTGGCCCTTGAGGTGGTCAGGCGGGAACCTTGCTGACTGTACAAATATTTCATCATCACCGCATAACTCCAACTCCTCAAATGAAAAACATTCAAGAGACAGATAAAGTCATTGGTGACTTTTTAACAGATAAACATGCGTTTATTGATACTTGAATGACTTACCTATATATTTTATTTTAATTAACTTATTTTTAAAGGACGTGGTTGTATGAACTTACTGAATAACATTTCTTTTCAATAGTTTGAATTTATTTTAAAACTTAATATACATATATTATGTATGCGTATGTAAGGCATACCTTTTATATAATAATAATTATTGTTATTAATTTATATTGTATTGTGTTACTTAAGTACAATTTGTAGAACTTTGACGTGTATAAAAGCGATTTATCGCCCATGTACTGAATACATTTCTGAATCTGATTCAACACCATGAAGACAGGCTGCAGATATGAAATGTACCGTTACTCCCTTGCTCATCCGCCGTCAGTAGCAGGATCTTCTACTTCTATCTTGTATCTCCAGGATTGGTGTCATCTCTCATCTTCTTCTATTACTAATAAATTAACAAGTAAAAAAGTCGTATCTGTATCTACACATTTAATATTTTTGCGAAATTTTAAATGCTATGGGTTAAATTTTTGTCTGTCAGGCTGTCGTCTTTCGGTCTGTCTGTATGTTCCGTTTTAACTCGAGAACCATTTAACGGATTTGGATGCTGTTTTTTTATTATCATCGTAGGGACCCTGCTCAACATATACGAGTAGGCTATGAGGGGTGTTCATAAAATAACGCCCAAGACGAAACGGGGCAAATATTGCGTAAACGCGGGCGGAGCCGTGAGCAAAGGCTAGTCTAAGTATATAATTGTTTTTAATGAAAGTGAGACTTCTAATTATCAGTGTGGGTGGATCCTTAGCGAACAAAAGCAACATTTATTTAATTAATTTACTTCATGTTTATTTAAAATAATTTCCGGTGTTTTATTTAAGGGTCCGTATAAGGCTAGATGCCCAACTTTAAATGAGCATATCACATTGTTTGTGTAACTTGGTTAATCGGTATAGTATAAATAATATAGACAGTAGAGTATAGGGCTGATAGATTCATCTTAGAAAATACGCAAAATCACTACGAGTAAGTTCGCTCGATAGAAAAAAAATCCGAATTTACCTCTGAATTTCATGTTTTTCGAGTGTGTCGAATTTGAATACCATTGTCTTGCACAATTGCACCTCTGATCTCATATGTAACCCTAATGGAAACAAAAAAAAAATAATTAAACTCAAACGTACAGTATCTCTTGACAAGACTGATGTCTAAACATTTCGCAAGTTCCCCTCGTCGGTATGGAAGGTTCACCCCTATCACACGTAGGGTTCCGCAGTACACTCGAGGACCGCGTCTTGCGAGTACATTATCACGGAACAGTGGCCGCACTCTCTCCTCGGGCTAAATACTCGCCGCTTCTGCCTTCGACTCTAGGGTTGCACCCAGAAGGTCGGATACTTGCTATTATCTATATCTAACTTCAGAGCTATTCTCGATGGACTAACCGCCATCTGCTAATGATTTTACCTCTTGATTGATACGACAAAATAACTTTCTCCGTCACTTGACTAAAGTAGGTCTTCCTCTGTTTAAAGCCACCTAGCAAGAGTTTAGAAAAGTTAAATTGAAATAGCTGATTTTCAAGGCCGTAGTTTTAGTGCAGTCAAAACTAAAAGCTTTTATTATGCCCATGTAAGTACTATATTGCAATCAATAAATTTTAGTTTTCACAGTTTTAAACTTAAAAACTAAAGTCATTGAAATCAGCTTTATTATTAAGTAATACGCTTTACTCACAGATAAGCAAAAAAGTCTATCAAGTGTATATTGCACACTATGAATGTAGATGTAATATGTTTAAACATAATACGTTTTATTAACTTTGTATTGGGGTCTTACGCGCGATAACTAACAACATACCTTAATAGATATGTGCTTGACGTTTCGACGCCTCTGTAGGCTGTCGTTGTCACAAGCTAACTGATGAGAGTAGCAGCAAAAATGTCCTTGGTGAGCCGGCGATAGGCAGCACATTATTTTTCTTTTTCCTACCCGCACTTTGTCTTTTGTTAATTAATTGTTTCTTTCGTCATACACGACACACAACACTAACAGTATCGAGGCAAATATTCGAAGATAAATCGCGAGGTTTATTTTTCTGTATGACTGAACTCCATGCCGAAGATAACTTAAACCCGTCATCCCGATTGAAATTTTTTGGGTGTTTTTTAATTTCAATTGCTTCTCGCACAATTCTCGGGTAGTAGTGGCGGTCAGTAGAAAGGTTTTTTGGGTCATGAAGTTCTATCCAGTGGTTTGAACCAGCCGTTAGCAGGTGTTCTGCAATCGCTTAATTAGTGCTACCTACCGCCAGCTCGCCAAGGACATTTTTGCTGCTACTCTCGTCAGTTAGCTTGTGACAACGACAGCCTACAGAGGCGTCGAAACGTCAAGCACATATCTATTAAGGTATGTTGTTAGTTATCGCGAGTAAGACCCCAATACAAAGTTAATAATGTGTGAAAATCGCGAAAGTTTAAAGTTTACTATAATACGTTTTAGTATGCAAGTCCACGTTTTATAAATAATAACTCTTTCTTATACCTATTGCTGGAACTTTAAATTTTTTACTAGATCCTGTAATGTAATTTATTCGGTCCATTGGGACCAAGCGAGCAACAGTCTCCGTAAAAACAACAAAGTAAGAGCTGAACATTGTAGGTACAGATGTAATAGCTCTCAAAGCACTGTTTGTCATTTTGCTTCCCTCAATACCGGCGAAGCGTCACGTTCAGTCCGACCGACTGGAGTATTACAAATAGACACTGCAGACATATAGACACTCCTATATATCAGTCAGCTAGCTCGACCATTGTGTTCACTGGATAGCCGCCATGACAGTTTAGATTGACAGCTGTCACTTGCATCGTTTCTATTTTCAGTGCAATTTTTATGGTAGCGCGGAACAAAATGCATTAAACTTTCGCGATTTCTACACATTATGAACAGTGTACTGGGGTCCTAATTGCAGCAAGGCATCTGTTAAGGTATGTTTTTATTCAACGCGATTAAGACCCCTAGTACAACATTGATAAAATGAATATTCTCGTGTTTTGTATTACAGATTGCAATACTTCTGCACAGTAAGTAAAAACAACTTTATCAAGGTATAGCAAACTAAGATGGGGCCAACGGTTAATTCTAAGTATCGGGCAAAAGGGGACAAACCCAAAACACTTCTCTGATACGAATCTTGTTAAACGAAACGTCTTTTTCAGTGTCCATTGTCTACAATTACTTGGGTTTTGTAAGAAGATTGCGTCTGTCTCTTTCACAAACAATTTGAAGTTATCTTCTGTCTCACAAAGTTTCACTTTGAAATTCAATTTGAGATTTCCGTTCTCTGCTCTGCGGTTGCTATTTCCGGTTTCTTTTTGAATTTTGTATTATTAGCTTTGTGTCTTTGTGCTTAGTTTTGTACAATATAGAACAGAAATCGAAATTAATACTTAGATATGCTGATACTATTTTATCTTTCTGCAGGTTCTACATTCTCCTTTGTAAGAAATGTATTTTGGTGTCAGTCAAGGAAGTAATCTAGAGCCTACATAGTTTCTAATTATGATAAATGATCTCCTTGAGATTGTGAGGGCTCATGGTTGATGTTTGCGGACCATTTGAAGTTGCACTTGAGTACAAAAAAAGGAATAAATAAATGTATTTGGGATAATGAAGCATGTTGTTTCTAAACAAATAATCATAATTGTCAATTTCATCACTATATGGGATAAGAACCGTCTGTATACGTAGCCTTCAGCCGTGACTTGTCACCATCCTCATGACGTAACCATGCCGCCAAGCGACTCGTCGTGTTCCGACATGATGTCAGGAGAAACCGTATCGAGAGAGTTGCATTCACTTTATGGGTGAGGGCACTTCATCCTAAGCTCCGTCGAAGCTTTTTTTAACTCCTGAAAGTACTGACTGTTATGTGGCGAGACTTGTTATGCTGGAGATTTTTCACACATTTGTATAGAGACAGATCCTAGAAGGACGGACATATGCCGACCAAATAGTCGACATACTGAAGAAGGACAAAGTAAAAAGTAAATCGATTAGAAGAGGTTTTATGACTAGATTGATGGATGTGAAAGCAAATATGGTGTGTCAGGATCGTAGCAGATGGAAATCTGGAGTCTCTGCCAACTCCTCTGAGAGACAGGCGTGAGTATAATGTATGTATGTTGTGTAGAGAAGAAAAGAAGTGAGAATTGTAAATGAGAGTTAGAAGAACTGACGTTGAAGTTTGTCACTTGTTAATAATACTCGTAGACACCGGTGACCCCGGGTGCGTGCGTCTCACTCACTCGCACGACTCGACCCGTATTGATCTCTCCCTCACTCGACGGGCAATCAAGTCGCGAATGCGCTAAAATATACCTAAATATCTAATTATTTTTGTTCTACGATTGGATTGGGATTCAAAAGTACCGTTTGCATAAGAGTTGATTACTTAGGTACTTAAGACCACCAAGTAAAATAATTATCAAATTTTTGCGTTTTATGTACTTATGTACTGATGTTTAGAAAAGTTTATTGATCATTAATGTTGCTTCTCCAAAAAATTCAATGATCGCTGATTTAGTTGTCTAAACTGTTGGCTGAATCAAATTTCAATTGGTATATAAATGAAATCTTTAAATTTTATTTGACAAATCTGTCACATTGATGATGAAGTTGATGAACTTTTTTTTAAGAATATCATTTTATTTTAATTCCACGATATATTATTTTGGTTAAATGTTACATTTTCTTCACATTATAATTTCGCAGTACTGAATAAGTTTTTACGTATTTTTGCACATCCTACCTTTGGTAACTGTCATTTCATACATTTACGTAAAGTTGACGTTAGCACCTCATTCCCAATACAAACGTGGAACAATAATTACAATTATCGTTACTAAAATTGTTCAAAAATAATAATGTTGTTATAATATCTTCAATGTGACTTTCAACTTGTTTCTTTGCATACTTAATCAATTAAACCGGATATTCGTTTAAAATTAGACCCAGGTTTTGTATTTATTTAGTTAAAGACATGAGTGGCGAAATTTGGGAAAGGCCTATTTCCAGCAGTGGACGAACACGGGCTGATGGATGTATGAAAAAAATAATTCTAATCAAGGCACATCATTTCAGATATGCTGTAGTTTATCACGATTTTTTAACTTTTATAACGTCTTATTAAGCCCAGCCACCAATTTTGACTTTCAAGTTCACCAGCATGTATTGCCCCCTTAACTTAGTATCCATTCTAATCTCTACCGGCAGCTTTATGCAAGCGTTTGTAGGTAATGGCTAAATTATAAGACAACGATAAAAAGAAATGTTTAGTGAACGTATCTTGGCACAGTTTATTGCGAGTGGAGATGACACATGAATTATATTTGTTCTGTAACGGATTTAGGGCTGGCTCAGTGTCGGGTAAATAGGTTGTTTTATAATTTTTATTATTTTGTCGTTATAGGAGCCATAGTAACACGTATTTTGTAAAAGTTTCAACTAGCTACCTGTTACAGTTGAGGCTGTGACAGACGGACAGACAACGGAGGCTTAGTTATAGAGTACAGTTTGCCACCCTACGCGTACGGAAGTCGTGTCTGTAGAATGAATATTTTTTCGATGGGTATTTTAAATGACATGGGTTAATAGTATTGTACTGAAACCAAAAGCACAATTTTTAGAATATTTGTCTGTCTATTTGTATGTATGTCACTTTTTAACTCGAGAACCACTCAACAGATCAACCCTTTGATAATGCTATAACAGCGAAACCGGTAAGGGAAATAATATAAATAAGTGGACAAGTACAAGTGTTTTTCAATCAAAAATGTATCAAAAGTTCCACCAAGTGCCAACAATCACGAGCATCAACTCCGAAGTCATCTATCTTTTCTTCGATCTCTATTTGGCTATCACGCGCCAGAGATACACCGTCCGACGGCGCGTGCTAGTCAGCCTCATCCTTAGCCCCGATACCATCGCGCCACGATCTACTTCCAATTAGTATTACAAAATCATTCATTTTGTTTCAAGTCACATGTACAACAAACATACACATAAACTCACACCTGTCTCGCTCGTAGGCAGAGACTACAAATTCCCATCTGTTACGATTCTCACACACCTCTTTTGCTTCTGCTACTTCCGTCAATCTAGTCATATTCTCTTCTCTTCTCTTATATTTAAAGTTATCTACTTTGTTAAATATCTGCCCTTTCGTATTTTCCCAAATAAAAACAAAAATGATATTTTTTTCGACATCCCGATCAGTTCCCAGTAAAGAATACTTTTCTCTTTATTAGAGCATGTCGGCAGTAGGCACCCCTACCGCATCAATAACTGACCGCCCCCTCGCCCGTTAAAAACATATAAAAAAGTAATAAAACGCAAACTCCTCGATAAAGACGGAACCCTTCCGCAGCCACGTGCCTGCGGAACCCTAATTTGTCTAAGATA
The DNA here is from genome assembly GCA_910592155.1 of Ypsolopha scabrella. NCBI lineage: Eukaryota > Metazoa > Arthropoda > Insecta > Lepidoptera > Ypsolophidae > Ypsolopha > Ypsolopha scabrella. The sequence goes on from OU342983.1 coordinate 21,269,803, forward strand.
CTTGAGACGTCACTTTAAGGTTTTCTTTGTGGTTATTTGAGAAACATTATGATTTCTTGCGTTTTGCGATGGATCTTACTTTATTATTTAAATTCAAAATATATCGTCACGACATCAATGCCCGAGGGGGTGTCAGAGCTGTTACCAAACACACCCACGTTTCACCGACGATTGTCAGTTACGTCTCAGTGATGGGTTGTGAGCCCTACTCGACTGTGGAGGTGCCACCATCTTACTCGCAAATCCTCCCGAAGTTATTCGGGGGAGAGTAAGAGAACAGCTCTCAGGCAAAACCAGGCGGCCCACCATTGCGGTATATCCATCCCCAATTGCCGGGCCTTATGAAAAATACACTGGTGACGGGCAGCGGCGTCACTGGTGCAAGGGTTTCGGCACCGCGCTCACCAATCTATATATATATGGCCATTTCTTCCAGGAGGACCACCAAGAGTGGCGAAATCCTGGAAAGGCATATGCCCAGCACTGGACGAAACAGGCTGATGGATGGATGGGAATTATTTAAAAATGCGTGCATTATACTTTACTTAAGTAGTTGCAATATACGTACGTTTTATAGCATAATAAAACGCAACAAAAATTATTGAGAAAAATTGCAAATTGAAAAAGACACAATCTTGCCAAGTTTCTTGCCCTTCTTCTTAGCAAGACTAATCGAATGGGCGGATCGTTAGACAATACATTTATTTATTGTTTATTTATCTATTTATTTATTCATTGCATCATGTTTATGCAATATTTTTGTTCCTGTATTTCTTTATTTCATGCAGGCGTATAATTTTGTTACGTTTTTGTAGCCCAATTTTTATATATATCCCGTATTATATATTTTATACCAATTTATATTGTTGTTATTACGATTGATATTGTCATTTAAAATGTACACTTTATGTATCTATTTTACAAAATAAATTATTTGAATTCTAATTTGTTACTGCACATTCAAATCCATTCGTTACTCTCAAAACCAAAGAACTAAGTTATTTAGAACGAAGATCTCAAGTTTTTGGACTGAGTCTACTGAAGTAAAGAATAGAATAAACACTTCTAAAACTATACATTTGACCTCCACACGATATCGTGTTCTCGAAATACTGCAAGAAGCAAAAAGTTGAGTTACGGAGTACTAAAAAGTAGGTTTATTTTATTTAAACAAACAGCAACATTAAATAAAACTAACTCAAACATACACCACTAATGACCGTGTCTCTTCACAAACTTACATTATTCACTTCGGTTCATATCTATTATGTTGAAGCTTAAGAGCTAAAATTCAGTGGCAATAATGTATTTTAATTTGTAAACAGCAGGTCTACGTGCTTTAATGCTAAATGGAAATTCAAGTTTCTAAAATGTCCAAATATTCCGTACACTATAAGTTATATGTGACGAACAAACAGACAGAAAGGCAAACAGACGGATTCTGTTGAGTATTTAGGTGATCAAGCGGAGAGCCGATCATGTTACCAAACGGGGAAGTCGCGGCCAAAAGTTTACTAAATAATTATAGATAATCAAAAACTTGAGACCTACTTACAAATGAAAAAAATATACAAATTAGATGAACACATATTTAATAATACAATACAATTGAAACGAAATGATTCAAAATGTTTATTTGTAAAATAGATACATAAAGTATACGTTTTACATGTCAAATCTAATCTGTATAAATGAAATAAATGAATAAAATGAAATTCAATAAAATGAAATTAATGATGATGAAATTGTATCTTATAAATAGAAATGCTTCCTCTCCACAAATATAGGTATGTTTTTATGGTTATAGTTATAGTTTGTTGTTCATCTGTCTGTCTGTCCGTCTGTATGTCAAGACCCTTTATCTCGGGCCCCGTGAGAGATATCAAGATGAAAATAGTACCTCATAAAAATCAGGCTTTTAAGTTAACGCGAAAAAAGTTATTGCCATTTAAGTAATCAATTTCATACAAATTGGCTCACCATGAATACCTATAGCGTACTTCCAGTTCACTTAGAAACTTGAAATTCCGTACACATTAGGTCTTTTAGCACACATTTAGAAAACAATCTATAAATTACAGATATTTAGTTATTTAAGAAGTAATGTGACTCGTATGATGAGTTCTTGAAGTGGCCCATTTTACAATATGGCCACTAGACTTGATCATAATACGACAACTAAGTTATAAAACGTCACAAGCGCTTTTCTCCCGGACCGTACCAATACTATTGGTGTCTTTGAAACTGGTTAATTGTGAACAAACACCCGGATTAAGTAAACTCAGAGATTATCTAGTTGCGTCACACGACTCCGCCCGTTAGTAGGAAGTTCACAGAGTGTCCAATGTACTGTGGGACGCACATTCTAAAGCCTTAATTGGGAAATCGTGTACCTAAACTAACATAAAACCATTGAAATTTCGTAATTTTAGTATCGATAAAACCTATATCTTTAAAGGAATTATGACTTTTCTCTTCTTCAATATTTCGTCGATTTGCTGGGCATACGTCCTTCTGTGTAGGAATTAAATTACACATATAGAAACAGATCTTTTTATGCAATTTACCTATTATTATATATTTTTATGATAAAATATCTAGTTATATAATTTGCTTTTATTAAACGGCTATTGTGATTGCAAAAATAAATAACTGGACCAAATATAATATCATAATATAATATGTATAATATCAATAAAATTGAATGAAAATGGGCTCACTTAAATTTAATCAAATAATAACATTAACATGGACTAAAAATAAAAGAATAAGTTTTACGCATATATTTGCAAATGCTATATAAACAAAAAATATAATAAATTAATGTAGTCCAGATACAAATTGTTATTTAAGTTTTAGATTATGTTAGGTAATAATAAAAAAACATAACAAATATTTATGTGAGCGCACTGTACAAATACGTTAATAAAATAAATTATTTCTAACTCCACCCATTCGATTAGTCTTGCTAACTACACAGTTAATGGCGCATCGGGAGTGTAACCCTGTCTACGCCGTAGAACTACACAGCAGCGGGACAGCTCGCTACGGCTGGAGCGTGTAGCGCGTTTTGCTACGAGTAGATTCGCAAATCGTAAAAGTAATTCTAGCAACGCCCAAAAGCAACTCTCATAATCAATATTATGATAAAATATAATACGCGGGAAATACATCAAAAAATCTTCGTAGTCAGTAACATTAGGTTTTCACTTCTTGAACACGTAGATTTAGATCAGAGCGTTCTTCGATCAATAATGTCTAAGCCAGCCTGACCTGCGCTATGTTGCCATGGTTACAGAGACCTTTAACCTGTTCCCTATTAACTTTGTAACCAAACTCCTCCCAAAGGAAACAAAAAGCCAGAACCACTTTGTATCGACATTTCTTCAAACCCCGCGTCGAGTGGCGGTTGTATCGAAAGTTGAAGCAAACACGCGCGTGCGCCGCGTCCCGTGACGCTGTGTGGACACTCGGAGCCACTCGGAGCCACTCGGCTGAGCTCGGACCGATACATGCAAGAGTTGAAAGCTGCCGACTAACAAAATACTAGCATGGTGGCAATGCAGGGACGGATTTGGTTCTATTTGGTTCGACTTATTCTTGGAACGACGTCTTCATCGTGAAATCACGGACTTTTTTTTTGCTTACGATTGGATCTCTTTCTCAAGAAACAAGGAGGTAAAAATGTTTTTAAACTATTATTTCTTCAAAATATTATAAAGATATACAAATACCAAATACAAAAATTATTTATTTACTTCACAAAATAATTTACATACACAGATTCTTTGTAGAGATGCTACGAATAAATCCAAGAATAATATTAAAGTAAAAAAATATTACGTGGTATTTTTAGGTTATTCATTTTCATTTTTTCATTTATTTAATTCATTAACAATAAAATTGCATTTGAAATTATCCTTATATACTAGGTATTCACTTAAAGTCTAACAGAATAAACATATATTATTAAAATTACAATTCTAAAATACTCATAACAACATCAGAAAGAAAAAAAAAATGTCAAGTTCTTTGTTCAAATAACAATGTAAACTAAACTAAACGAACAAAAATCTCAAAAACGTTTACAAGTCATCAACAGAGTACAAGCACTTATCTAATAAGAACTGCTTTAGTTTATTTTTAAACCTAAGTTGGCTGGTAATTACTTTAAGTTCTGTTGGCAATTTGTTGAACAAATGGACTGATTGGGATTTTGCAGAATGATTAACAATTTGTAACCTAGGTGAAAAAACTACTTTTAAGTCTTTGCGTCGAGAGTCTAGTCTTTGTTTCTGTTCTACCGCAGTCTCAAACTTATTAAGATTTTTAACAAGGTTTGTTAGGAGAACCAATACGTACAGACTGGGAGCTGTAAGGATACCTAGATCCTTGAAATGATCCCTGCATCATTCTGTTTGGGGAATACGAACAATCGTACGAATCGCTCTCTTTTGAATGATGAATGCCTTGATCATGTTGTACTGATAACTTTGTCCCCAAAACTGAATACTATTTCTCAGTCGTGATTCTACCAGTGCGAAATAAACCGTTTTTAGTTCCTTGATTCCAATTTCTTCCCTTAAACTTCTTAGAGCATAGCATGCTGAACTGATCGAACCTTCAATTGCAGCTAATTCACGCTTCCAGTTCAGTAACGAATCTATATAGATTCCCAGAAATTTGACCTCATTGACCAGAACAACTTTCTCGTTACCCATAATTATATCTAAAGTGTCACTATTTCCAGTGGTTGTCTTAAACAGCATAGCATTAGTTTTTGAAGTGTTCAGCTTTAATGCGTTAATTTGGAACCAGTTATTGAATACAAATAGAGCACTATTTACCTTGTCACTTAGTTCATCCAATTTCATGGAGTTTATAATGCCGTTTGTGTCATCCGCAAACACTACGTTATAATGAGTGAGTCGCAACCCAGTACATCAGGGTCGAAGACTCCTCCGCATTATCATTTTTAGGGTTCCGTACCCTAAGGGTGCCCCACGGGGCCCTATTACTGACCTCCGTTGTCTGTCTGTATGCCTGTCAGTGGGCTGTATCTCATGAATCATAATAGGTAGACAGTTTAAATGTTCACAGAATATGTTTTTCTATTGCCGCTATAATCACAAATAATAAAAATTTAGTAAAATTAATAAAGGAGGCTCCCATACAAAAATCGTGACTTTCTGGCGATGGTACGGAACCCTTCGTAAATAGTTGTGCTCCTTTATTAAGTTAATCATACGCTTGCCATAATTTGTTATACTTTTAGGTCAGGTTTCAAAAAATTTTGGAGAAAATTCACCCTGGGTCTGTAATTGTCATGGACAATGCCCCTTATCATTCTCGCCAGCTCGAACATGTGCCTAATATCAGTTGGAGGAAGGACGCTATACAAGATTGGCTACGTAGCAAAGTCATAGCCTTTGAAACCAGCGAAATAAAAGCACAGTTGCTCACAAAATTCGATAAAGAAAGATATAAAACAAAATACGTCGACGATCTCGCCGCATCGAAAGGAATAACTGTGCTGCGCCTTCCTCTATATCACTGTGAGCTTAACCCAATTGAACTAATTTGGGCACAGGTAAAGTCCTATGTAGGAAGAAAAAATAAATCTTTTAAAATGGCAGAAGTTAAAATGTTGCTAAAAGAAGGTTTGGCGAGAATCGGAGCAGAACAATGGGCTAAATGCGTCGGCCACGTTCAAAAGGAAGAGCAACGGATGAAAACATCAGACGGAATTATGGATGTGGCTAGCGATGCTGTAACAAAGCCTTTTATAATAACTGTGACCGGTGACACGTCAAGTGATGATGAATCTGACACAAGCGAATGACGCGCGGCGCGATTGATTATTGTATGTGTATATTATACTGAATAAATTGTTATTCTATTCTATTAAATTTTCTAAAATAATTTAATTAATATTTTTTAAAGAGCCTTGCCCTATGTTTTGAAATATTGCAAAAGCTCTTTTATTAAATTTATTTCTGTACTGAAAGCCCAAAATCTAACAATATAACAACATAATAATATAACAATCACTCACTTTGACATCAGTGTAGGTACAACACTATGATCATAGACCACTGTCTAATAATTATCTTGTTTACCTTATTGCCGGTTTCTATTGAAAGGGACTTTACGTACTCAAAATGTCGTCTAGTAGTCATATAGAGATTTTATGACGCCGCCTTTTGTCTTTTATTTTTCAGGTGTATTATAAAGCACTATATATTGTATCACTCGGGAGAAAATGCGATTCCAGGCCCTTTTTTCCGTCGGTAAACAATGTACTATTATTGCCGCAAATAATGTTCTTTAAGAACGTTGTTCAGATTATCTGGTTTAATTTTAACGTTAACTGTCCATTTCCATTGGGTTTAGTCCGCATCCCCCTCCTGAGGCCTCTACTTACACTGAGTCCGACTCTGCACCGAACTAGCAACACACTCGAGTCAGTTTGGTTATTTTAACATGTCGCAGCGCGGTGTGTGCCCCTCTGTGGTCGCAGCACTCGAGGCGACCACTCGGCTCCCTCTGACCCGGACGAGCCGACTTCGTACTGTCACTACAACGAGTGATTCTACTCTTACTCGTGGCCAAGTGCGAGCCGGACTCGTGCACAGAGGGTTCCGTACCTCTATTACGGGTACGGAATCCTAAAAACATTATGGTACAAAAAGGTTGACAAGCTAATTTTAGCGCCATCTATCATGTAACCCGACCGTAAAATGTACTGTTCGCGTAAATTTAATGTTTATGATTGAATATAATATTTTTTCATATAATTTATGTGTTGTATGAAATAAGATTGTAAAGCTCGACCAGCAACTGAGCCGACCTGTCAATGAGGACGCTAGTTCTGCGTTTCATATGGCAATACCGAACTTTAATGTCATCAGATAATATAGTGATGTGATCATACATATTTACTATCGATAGTCTGTTTTATTTTTTATACAACAATGGTACATAATAAGTATTTCGATATCATTTAAAATTGTATTCGTGTCATGCTGAAATGTATCAGTTTGTTGACGCGATTTGATCATTCGTTTTGTCAAAGTGCATCGACGCGTTTCATGCATAAAAACAAGTTGAGACAATATTGACGAGAATTTCTATTGTTCATGTAGTTTGGAATGACCCACGTATCTCTACGTAGTTTTGGATACGGCATAACATAACCACGGCACCAGGCAGGCGTCATCATCATCATTGGGTGCCGTCTTCATTATGAAGTTTGGCGGTCAGTAGGCTAAATTGCTTGCGATCCGTTGTTTTGTCCTTCAAGTCTCTGAAGCTTTTTAGTCCAGTAAACTCTTTGATGTCATCTATCCATTTGTGACGTTGACGTCCTGGTGCTCTTTTTCCTGGAATCTTACCCTCGAGTTTCATTTGAGCATTTTGCGTAGAGTCTACATTTCAAACGCCTGAAGTCGCTCGCATGCTTCCTTCTTTAATGTCCATGTTTCGCATCCGTAAAGCAGAGTAGACCAAACGTAGCATCTCATGATGCGATGTCTGAGATCAAATTTGATTTGATGAAATTTGATTTTTAGGCGGGCGTGATAAACCATTTATCTCCTTACCAGTCATTTCCGAAACCAGCTTACCAATATTGCCCAATGGTATAAATTGATGTCCTTCAGCTGTAAGATGTTAAATTAAAGGCGCGTGTTCGCGGCGGTGGTTTAATGAACTCTCTAATATAATATTACAAAATAAAGTATAATTAAATCTATTGCTAATAACGCAGTTTTGATAATGTAGGTTACACATGTCAGCATGTACGTAAGTGCATCGTACATACTATGTAAGATGTTAAATTAAAGGCGCGTGTTCGCGGCGGTGGTTTAATGAACTCTCTAATATAATATTACAAAATAAAGTATAATTAAATCTATTGCTAATAACGCAGTTTTGATAATGTAGGTTACACATGTCAGCATGTACGTAAGTGCATCGTACATACTATGTAAGATGTTAAATTAAAGGCGCGTGTTCGCGGCGGTGGTTTAATGAACTCTCTAATATAATATTACAAAATAAAGTATAATTAAATCTATTGCTAATAACGCAGTTTTGATAATGTAGGTTACACATGTCAGCATGTACGTAAGTGCATCGTACATACTATGTAAGATGTTAAATTAAAGGCGCGTGTTCGCGGCGGTGGTTTAATGAACTCTCTAATATAATATTACAAAATAAAGTATAATTAAATCTATTGCTAATAACGCAGTTTTGATAATGTAGGTTACACATGTCAGCATGTACGTAAGTGCATCGTACATACTGCCCACTCTAAAGAAGCACAAAAAACATCTTAAACATGGTAACAACTGAGCAACAATAATAATAACACCAATTGTAAAAACAAAGTACAAGTATAAGCATAACTATATGTAAACAATAAAAGCTCGTGCAGAAATAAATGTTTAGGTGAATGTGCTATTAACATGCAGACTAGCATTTGTAATGTAAAAAAAATGTAAAATAAACTAATTAAAATAACATGATCCATAAAAATCAATAATGTCTCTATATATCGTCAATGTTCGTATCAAAATTCACAACACTTTTTGACTTACGAATCTTATTACACTGAGAGCCGGTATTGAAGTTTTGCATAGGAACTGACTGAACACTTATCACTCTCGGCTCTTGCACACACATCACTTTTTTGTTTTTTGTCCGCTTTGAACGACATACATAACACCCAGCAGCCACTGCGATGATGCTGAGTATCCCGAATAACACTGCTGTCCCGATGTAGTGGTTCAAATCGTGACTGGATAGACCATTATCTAGTGTTGACTGCTCTCTCAGCTGCTTCAAGTCTCTATTAATCTTTTCAAATTGCTCCAAATGGCCTTCCGCTTGATACGTGAAATTGTCTGTAGATGTGTTCATAATCCCGTTCAAAGAAGATATTGATGGAATATAAATTTCTTGCTGTAGCGCTAGCCTGCCAGTAAGTTTATTGTTGTTTGCATATATCATAATTGAATCGGCTTTCATTACGCATCCTTGCCCGAGTGTTATCATTCCGACTCCATAGAAGTGATGCGACGTGAGCCCAGCTGGGCACAAAATGCGCACGTAGCATTTCTGACAACATGTAAACATCCAGGTATTACTATCGTGCAGTTCTATCCACTTATCGGCACAAGCCTTTATTTCAGACCGACAGAAGGTGTCATATTTACTGTTTGTAAACAATTTTATATTGCAAATGTTTTGATGTAATTCTATGCTGTATTCTGCATGGTTTAAGGTGCACAATGACTTTTGATCATTCATATGTATGCAGTTTCGTAAATCGGCTGAAATCACTAGGACGAAGGAGTCCTTCTTAATATTATATGCAATGTAGTCTGATAAAGGGATAATATTAAGAATCCTTTTGTCATCTCTTATTTGCGGAATGCTGTAAATTTTGTCTAACTCGTATTGTTCCTTACTTATAAGTGGTATTTTAATCTCTATGATGAGATAACTTTCTGTGACTCGTGCATGCGGTTTTATTAATTTGTAAATGTCACGGATATTGTCTCTCGTTACTGGCAGCGCACGGTCTTCCGGTAAATGAGGAAAAATGATATCTAGTTGGTCTTGCAATAACTTTGGTGTAAACAAATGGATGTTCAAGTGTCCTTGATATATATCTGCTGCGAGGTCGATTAGGGCCTCTTGTATTCTTCTCATTTCCGAAAGTAAATTGTTTGCAATGATGGAACTAGTTAACACGTAAAAAGCAGTTTGGGTAGCAAGTTCCAGCTTGTTTATATTTTGCGTTGTATTTTTCCAGTGCTCATTTATTAAAGAAAATTGTTTGTTCATGATCGTCTCATTACGCATGACGATGTTCTGTTCTGCTTCGAGGATAGAGGTTTGATTCTTTAACAGATGTAAAAGATGATTTTCATTACCCTCTATGGTCTTGATATCATTTTCATATTTTTGCGCAAATCTTTCGTCTAACACACCGAATAACTCATTTGCTAGGTAGCCAACCCCGTTGATAAGTCCTCGTCTAGTTCTCGATATACTGCTTGATACATTCTGGTACTTAAGGATGCTGTTGTAGTATTGCAACTCACTCATGCTATGGTCTAGCTGCATGGCCATAGCTTGAAATTGCATAACCCAATCTTCTTTTTTCATCCCCTTTAAATGAGTCACATATGTTTGTAGGTTTTCTGTATGTTGCCAGTACGTTGTCATGTTGTAGTAGATAATAAGATTCCAAGTATCCTTAATTTGTTGCATACTCGACACTCTGTCAAAGTATAGCGATTGGTTCGCTTGAAACTCAGTTACTTTAAACATAGGAGGTGCTTGTTGTAGTGACGATGTAAACAACGTTAAAAACAGAAGCAATGCATTTATGAAATAAGTTTTCAGGGAGGTTTTCTTGACACTTCGTCTTTTTGCAGGTGCAGTATCAGTTGCAAAATCTTTTTGTTCACTGTTGTTTTCATTTGTCAGTAACGGTGCCAGTTTTACCAACGGCCTTTTTATCAACCCATGCTTTGTTTTCAAAGTAACTACTCTCACATACCCATCTTTTCCTGGATGCAATGTCATTACTCTCCCCAGTGCCCATTTTCCTGGAGGTAAGTTATCTTCCTTTATGCAAACTTTGTCATTAATTTGGACGTTTTTTGTTGGTGTTCTCCATTTTTGCCGTGCTTGCAGTTGTTGCAGGTATTCTTCAGACCACTTTTTCCAGAATGCCTTTTTCATTTGTTGCACAATTTGCCATCTTGATCTTAAATCAACATTAGTGTTCTCTGGTTCTGCAATTGATAACATCGGGTCACCGATAAGAAAGTGCCCTGGTGTTAGAACTTCAAGGTCATCCGTGCTCTCTGTCAGTTGGCAAAGTGGTCTTGAATTCAAGCATGCTTCAATTTGACAGAGAAGAGTCGTAAATTCTTCGTATGTCAATTTTTGATCACCTATCACCCTCTTAAGGTGATGCTTCATGCTTTTGACAGCCGCTTCCCAAAGTCCACCTCCTGATGGAAATTTTGGGACATTTAGGTGCCATCGGATCCCTTGTTCATTTATCTTCCTCAGACTGTCGTTGTTAATGCATTTTAAAATCTCCTTGTATTCCCGTTTAAGTACCTTGTTTGCACCGACGAAATTAGTCCCGTTATCGCTGTAAATATCAGACGGCTTTCCTCTTCGTGAACAGAAGCGCTTCAATGCTGCCAAAAAGGAGATTGTGCTGAGGTCTGACACTAGTTCAAGATGGATTGCTTTCGTGGCCAGGCATACGAAAACAGCTATGTACGCCTAAAGTGTTCGTATACCTCGTCCTTTATTCGCCTTAATCTCAACATTTCCTGTGAAGTCCACCCCCACATGGGTAAATGGACGTGAAGGCGTCACTCTTGGTGCTGGTAGATCTGCCATCAGTTGGTGTTGTTGTTGTGATTTAAACCTTTGACAAATGACGCAGCGATGCAGTTGTTTTTTAACTGTGCGATATCCACTAATGATCCAAAACCTTTGTCTGAGATGGCATAATGTCAGTCGTGGGCCCCCATGTAATGTTTGTTTGTGGGCTTGATTAATAAGGAGCTCTGTCAGTCTGCTGTGGCTTGTAAGAATGATCGGATTTTTGCTGTCATCTTTTATAATTGCGTTTCTTAATCGTCCTCCAACGCGCATTATGTTGTTTTTATCCAAATAAGGATTTAAGCTTAAAATATTGCTGTTTGAACTCAAACCTTTATTTGTTTGCAGACGCGACCTTTCGTCGCTGAATTCATGCATTTGTATATTTCTTATAATAATGTCATATGCAGTTAATATTTCGTTTGTTGTCAAATATGCAGTGCAGCTTCTAGTATCATTTTTACTCTTTCCAAACCTTAATATCCATGCTATGATCCTGGCAATGTGGTCAATGTCACTGTATTTGTTTAACAATTCTATTACAATTGATGATGGGAGAGTGTGTGTGTTAAATAAGGTCCCCAGGATGAAGAAAAAACGAAAAATTTCGGTGATTCAGTAGCCTTTTACTAATAAATTTAGATATGATTTTCGGCACAACATTTGTACAGGAAAAGAAAATGGTAAAGTGAGAAGGATGAAGTAGCAGAGACAGCTGTCAGATGACAGCTGCGTTCCGATATTAAACTTACGTTCAACATGCTCCCAGCACAAAAATATGCAATGTAATGCAAAAATTACAACAGAGAAATATTAGATTTATACAAAACAAAATTTTGAGAATTTTAAGTCAATGCAAAGATCTGATTTGATGGGAATTTAAAGTTTAAAAATCCTATTTGAAGTTATGTAATTAATAAAATAATAAATTAAATGGGGCATGTGATTACAAAATATAATATGCTACATACATAATCAAGTTGCAAAACAAACAGAGTATAAGTTACATTTTAGTTGAGTGATATTAAGTTACTCGATTTAGTAACAAAAAACAAGAAAAATAATTAAATGTTTTCTTGACAGACTAATTTGAAAACTATTAAACAAAAAATAGAGACAAGTTTTCTTGACAGACTTGTTTGAAAATGTTAAACCAAAAAATAAAAACAAGTTTTATTAAGACTAATTTGAAGATTGACTTTCGATTGGTAATCGGATGATCCTACTAAAAGATCTTCGTACGGTCCCCGATGAAGTCTGGATGTCTGCGACGCGAACAATCTTGTCCTTGCCCGGATGAATAGAAGCAACGCGTCCAGTCTTCCACAGCATAACCGGTGCGCCAGGATCACGCAGAAGCACAAGATCGCCCACTGCGATGGACTGCCCCTTGGATGCTCGCCACTTGCCCCGCTGCTGCAATTGGTTCATGTAGTCCCTTGACCAGCTTCTCCAAAAATCTTGCCGCAACTGTTGCAGAAGTTGAAAATACTTTAATTTGTATTCAGGGACATGGGAATAGTCCCAATCTGGCAGTCCTACGAGAGGGCGCCCTATAAGAAAATGAGCCGGGGTTAGGGCGGAAATGTCATTGGGATTGTCACTAAGGGGAAAGAGAGGGCGGGAATTAAGTATAGCTTCAATCTGACACAAAATAGTGCTAAATTCCTCAAATGTTAGAAGAGCATTAGAAAGAATACGCTTCAAATGATGCTTACAGCTGCGAACAGCTGATTCCCACAGACCACCCATGCTCGGTGAAAAAACGGGCTGGAAGTGCCACTTAATACCATCGTTTGCCAGCTGAGAAGCGATGTTATCATTCTGATCTATAAGAAATTTAAATAATTCGCTTAACTCACGTGCTGCTCCTTGGAAATTTGTTCCATTGTCTGAAAATATCGAGTTCATTTTACCTCTCCTTGCTACAAGCCTACGTAAAGCTGCCATAAACGCATCCGTAGAGAGATCTGTAACCAATTCTATGTGAACTGCCTTCGTACACATACAAACAAAAATACAGACATAGCATTTAGAAGTCTTGCAGCCGCGGCCCCTTCTGTCACGGACATAATAATGGCCAGTGTAATCTACACCGACTGAAATAAAAGGAGGTGCAGGCATAACGCGAGGTTTAGGTAAATCCCCCATAATAGGATGTGCTGCAGGAGGATTATGTTTATAGCACGTTAGACATTTGTGCAAGATCTTACTTGCCAGAGCCTTTCCATGTATGGGCCAGAATTTCTGCCTTACAAGAGATAATAACAGCTGTGGTCCAGCATGAAGGTATTTTAAGTGATAATAACTCATCATTAATTCGGTGAAAATATGCTTAGCGGGTAGCAAAATAGGATGCTTCTTATCATAATTAAAATCAGATAAAGATAATCTACCTCCTACCCTAAGAATATTATTTTTATCCAGAAACGGGTTAAGTGGGGTAAGATTACTACTAGGTGAAATTGGTTTGTTGACCTGTAATTTGGAATATTCTTCCGGGAAGCATGCTTTTTGTACTAATTTGACCAAACAGTGCAAAGCGCTTTCTAATTCAGTAGATTGGAGACAAGTCTTGATAGCGTTTTGTGGATTCTTACAGTTACGTTGAAACCGAAGCAGCCACGCAGTCACTCTCAACAAAGTGTTGTAATTTGAATAAAGTTCAAAGAATATGTTGCCACATTCGTTATTATTCTGCAAGGAAATATTGCATAATAATTTATTAGTATTACGTTCAGGGGAAATTGCATTAGATGGCGCCACAATTTGAGATTTTTCATATATTATTGGTTCATAAGGCTGAAATTTGGTTTCAGGCTCTGTACTAACAGATGGCGCTGTAAGCGAAGGCCATAGTTCACAAGGGTTTTTCAGGAAGGTCGGGCCAAACCACCAAATGTTGCACTTTGATAGTTTTGCTGGCTCCACACCTCTAGATAAAACATCAGCTGGATTGTCAGCAGAAGGAAGCCAACGCCAAGTATCTGGCTTGGTTAAAAGTTGAATTTTCTTTACACGGTTAGACACAAATGTTTGGAGTTTAGAAGGACAAATTTTTATCCAGCAAAGTACAACATTGGAGTCCGTCCATAGATAAGTTCGGCAATCATGCCATTTAATGGAGCCTCTAACTTTATCCATCAAAATGGCTAACAACAAAGCTGCACAGAGCTCAAGTTTGGGAATCGTTTGCGACTTTATGGGAGAAATTCTACTCTTTGAACATAGAAGTCTAGTTGAGATATAACCTTTGGCATCGATGGTACGGATATAAATACATGCCCCGTACCCTTTCAAAGATGAATCCGAGAATCCATGAAGTTCTACTTCGACATGACTATCTAACTTGACATGTCTTTCTATTTCAAGCTCATTAAAATGATGCAATTGTGTGGTGAAGTTAACCCATAAATCGGAGACTTCCTTCGAAGGAACTTGATCCCATGGGATCTGGTCTTTCCACATTTGCTGGATGAGTAATTTAGGTATCAATATACAAGGTCCTAGCAATCCTAGAGGATCAAAAATACTAGAGATTATTGATAAGATTTCTCTCTTTGTAACTTTCGGTTTTAGTTTATCTAGATTAATTTGAAATTTCAATTTATCATCAGCTGATGACCATACTAAGCCAAGTGTCTTACTCTGATCATTATCGAATAGATGAGGTATAGATTCAGACTGATGATCCTTAACACTATCAAGAATCTCAGTACTATTTGACTTCCATTTTCTTAGATGAAATGAGGCTGTACTTAATATCTTGTTGACTTCAGTGACAGTTTGACTTAAATCAGCCTTATTATCGCTAGACGTATTTAAATCGTCAATATAAAAATCTCGGTTAATAACAGAAGCCGCCTTTGGGTATTTTTCTTCAAAATCGATTGCCAACTGTTTTAGACAACGAGTGGCCAAAAAGGAACCTGATGTGGTACCATAGGTTATTGTATTTAAAGCATATACTGAAATTGGTTCAGATGGGCTTTCTCGCCAAAAGATGCATTGAAGGTATCGTTGGTCTGGGGAAATCCACACACAGCGGTAACATTTTTCGATATCAGCGCACACGACATATTTGTGTACTCTGAATCGCAATAAAATTGATATTAGTTCATCCTGAACAATGGGACCTGAATACTGCAGGGAATTTACGGAATAACCGG
Source organism: Ypsolopha scabrella (assembly GCA_910592155.1). Classification (NCBI taxonomy): domain Eukaryota; kingdom Metazoa; phylum Arthropoda; class Insecta; order Lepidoptera; family Ypsolophidae; genus Ypsolopha; species Ypsolopha scabrella. Next base: position 21,285,396 of record OU342983.1, read on the forward strand.
AATCAGAGTTGCAAGACCCATTGAATACTACTCGGAGCTTAGTGGTAGATTTATTTACATTTAACACTCCATGGTGTGGGAAAAAATATTGTACGAGCCCTAAGTCATCAGATGATAGTCTCGTCATGTGACCTAAGGCCTCATACTCCTTCATGAATTCTAAGTACATTGATTTTAAAGCAGGATTTTTGTTGAGTTTAGTCTCTAAATGTTTGAATCTTTGCAATGCCACCCTACGTGAATCACCGAGATATGAAGTAGGTAATTTGAAGGGGATACTAACAACGAATTTGCCATCAGAAGCACGAGTTGTGGTGGAAGCAAATATTTCTTCACATTTTTGATCATCATCTGACAAATCCATGCTTTTATTAGTACACTCCTCCAGTTCCCAGAATTTATTTAGTTGAGAGTTTAAAGTAAGGTTGCATCTTACCTTGACTTTAGAATTTTGGTGGTCTGTGTTAAATGGTCCTGAAATGACCCATCCTAGTTTGGTTTTTTGCAGAATTGGTAGGCCCTTACCAAGGCGATACTGCCCAATGCAAAGTAGGTCGTAGAAGAGTTGAGCTCCAATAATTATATCAATATCAGATGCAGTATTATAGTTTTCATCAGCCAGCTTGATGTGCTGTGGAAATTTAAATAGATTTCGGTTACTATCGGTTAGAGTCAAAGAGGATAATTCGCATATTTTGGGAACTATCAGACAATTTAGGTTGGTTTTAAAAGAAGTTGTTTTTGATATTAGTGACAAGTTACACTGTTTGGTTATATTCGATGATTTGTCGTTAATTCCCAAGACCAAAATATTGGTAGATTGAGTGGACAAGTCCAACCCGAGTCGGCTTAGAGCGGCCTGGGAGACAAAATTAGATTGAGATGCCGAGTCAAGCAAAATTTTGCATACTTGTGGCTGTCCCTTACTGTCAAGAATATTAACTTGAGCTGTAGATAAAAAGACATGAGAGTCATTGGTAATGGGCTTGGTTGAATTCAACTTTGATACCATTGAAATGGTATTCTCCGAAGAGATTGGTAGATTTTTGCTGTCACTTACTGTCGCTGGATAAGTAGTGGCCGCATTATTGGTGATAGGTTGCTTGCTAAGATGCAAGAGAGTATGATGACGACTTTTGCATACTCGGCATGGGCTGGCTCGGCAAGTCGGCAACAAATGATTGGATCTGAGACAATTAATACATAGTTTCATACGCTTAACCTCGCGTATGCGTGCACTTACTTGTAGGGCCAAGAATTTTTCACATTGATTGATGAAGTGACCAGCGTTGCAATATGGACACGTAACCCGTGGTTCTCCGTCTGCTTTTCTAAGACCCGCGGCTACAAATGTCTTCTTAACGCTTTTCTGCTGCATGCCGGATGTTGCAAAATCTTTCGAGTCGAGGGTCTCGAGTAGATCGGCTTGCCTCTTGATAAAATTCCTGAAATGCTGTAACGAAGGCAGTTCATTAGAATGGTCACCAGTTTCCTCCCACTTTTTTTGCATTCTTTTATCTAATTTGTTTAGCAGAAGAAAAATTAAAATAGTATCCCAGTCAGCTGTTGGGACATTAAGTTTAGAAAGTGCACGCAAGTGTTTCGAAATTGAATCACAGAAATTTCTTAGGGACTGACTTGTATTAGTCACATTCATGTCTACCAATAGCGCCTTTAAGTGATTGTGCACCAAAAGATTTTTGTTATTAAAGCGTTCACATAAAATTTTCCATGCTATGCTATAGTTTTCCTCGGTTTTGTCAATATCGCTTATCACTTCAAGGGCAGTGTCCTCAAGCTGACCGATGAGGTAGTGGAACCTTTCAATGCCCCTCAAAGACATATTTTTGTTAATCAAGCTATCAAACGTGTCCCTAAATTCCAGCCAAGTATTGGCATCGCCATTAAAAATTGGTAGGGATATATCGGGGAGCTTTACCCGGCTGACAGATTCAGAAGAAGCACTTGCCTGAGGCATGGTTTGAGGTTCCGTCACATATTTGGACAATAAATATTTAAACTTTGACAATACCTCGAAATACGCGTCCTCAAATTGACTTCTTTCCTGTACCTGTTCCTCGATATTCTCAGACAAGAGCTCAATTTTGTGTTGCACTGCCTCAAATGAGCTATACATAGATTTTAGCTTAACTGTTCTGTCCCCCAGTTCCAGCACCTGCTCTGCAGACAAAGGTTCTGTTAGATTTACAATATATTTTCGCGATAATGTTACTCTGCCTTTGAAATAACTACGACTGCGAGTTAAGGCCGCCACGTCAGCTGGAATCGCCATGCTTTTTGGCGGTGCAGTCATTTTTAATTGGGGATTTAAATAGAATTTTTAGGTTAACTTTGCATGTAATAAAAGGTCAAATTATTAGATTTAACTGTGGCTAAGGATGGGGATGAAAGGGAATAGAAGGATACCAGCTCAAAATCAAATAGTATACGTATCCTCTCGTAGCCGCAGTATGGTTCTTCTGCACTCCGGAGCCCAGGCCTGCGAGGATCCTCTGCAGGCAGCGTGTTCAGGTTGATAATCGACTTCTACTCGACGATTTCACGACGTCGACGTGCTGAGATGACGCTCGGAACCAAACCTTTTGTTCGATTCTGATGATCACGATGACGACGTACCAAATCCGCAATTTATTCTCCGATCGTCGATTATTTCCAAAAAACTAGGGGTCACCATGTTAAATAAGGTCCCCAGGATGAAGAAAAAACGAAAAATTTCGGTGATTCAGTAGCCTTTTACTAATAAATTTAGATATGATTTTCGGCACAACATTTGTACAGGAAAAGAAATGGTAAAGTGAGAAGGATGAAGTAGCAGAGACAGCTGTCAGATGACAGCTGCGTTCCGATATTAAACTTACGTTCAACAGTGTGTGAAACATGCTTTGTTTATTTTTTCTTCGATTTGCGGTGACTCATATCGTGTACTTGTAATGTTGTTGGAATCAAATGATTGTAGCCAACTTGGCCCATGCCACCATAGATCATGTTTCATTAGCTGGGCAGCGGTCATTCCTCTCGTAGCGCAGTCAGCAGCATTGTTTTCTGATGATACGTGATTCCAACTTTTTGCGGGAATAATGCTAGTTATTTGTTTCACTCTATTTGCGACAAACATTTTCCATCTGGATGCGTCTCCGTTAAGCCATCCGAGGACTATCATTGAATTTGTCCACGCGTAGGTACTAATTTTATGCTGGTTATTAAATGATCTTAGAACCTTTTCAAATAATTTTGCTAGAAGTAGTGCGCCAGATAATTCTAGTTTTGGAAGTGTCAATTTACTTTTTGAAGGTGCATGTTTTGTTTTCGCCACTAGAAGTCTGCTTACCCTTTTGTTGTCAGAGTTGATGGTAGTTACGTATATCGAACATGCGTACATCTTTTCTGACGCATCACAGAATCCATGTAATTGACATACGCTGGAGGTATCACCTGTCCACCTGGGTATCTCAAGCTGTTCAATGATGTTTATTTCTTTCCTAAATTGGTCCCATTCCCTTTGTACTGGATGTTGTATTACGTCATCCCAGTCACAGTTGGTAGTCCATAGTGTTTGGAACAACAACTTAGCCTTGACAGTTACAGGTGATAGCCAACCTAGTGGATCAAAGATCTTTGAGATGTCAGATAGTAACATCCTTTTTGTGTGTGGCTTGTCGGTATTCATGCAAATTTTTATCTTGAATTGAAAGTTGTCAATTGTAGGAACCCACTGTAATCCGAGGGTCTTGGTTACTTCTGCATCGTTGAAGTCCATCACCGAGGGATTGAGCTGCTCCTCTGTTAAATTTTGTAGAAGTGCTATGTTATTGCTTGCCCATTTACGAAGGTTGAGCCCTGCTTTTCCCAACATTTCTATGAGCTCACATTGCATGTTTTGGGCTGTGTCTAAGCTATCAGCTCCACTTAGTACATCATCCATGTAGATGTCATTCTGCAGTACTGTACCTCCTAATTTGTACGTCGGTTCGTCTTCAGACACTTGCTTCAACGTTCGTAATGCAAGGAACGGTGCAGCTTTTGTGCCGTATGTCAAAGTGCAAAGTTCCTATTCTTGCAAAGGATGCTGAGGATTGCTTCTCCATATTATTTTTTGCAATTTTCGGTCGGTATCCGCGACCATGATCATTCGGTACATCTTCTCGCAATCCGCTGTAAATACATATCTGTGTAATCTCCATTTTATCAGTAATGCTTGTAAATCGTTATGCAGTTTTGGTCCACATTCCATCAGATCATTGAGGCTGTATCTATTTAAATTAGGAGGAACCGTAGTCGTTTTTTGACTAGCATTGATTACCACACGAAGCTTCGTGGTGCTCGAATCTTCCTTAGTCACTGCATGATGGGGTAAGAAACATTCTGTTGTCAGTGTATTCTTTGCTTCACATCTTCTCATATGACCTAAATGCAGATACTCGTCGATAAACTTTTTGTAGCTTTCTGAGAGTGATGAATCTCTTGCTAACCTCTTCTCTAATTGCAGGAATTGTGCTGTTGCTTGTACTTTTGAATTACCCAAATACTGTGTAAAGTTTTCTTTCATCGGATATTGAACTTGGTACCGTCCATTTGCAAGACGAGTGGTTGTCTTTTTGTAAAATTCTTCGCAAAATTGTTCTTGCGATGTCAATGCAGTATTTGTGTCATTTGTAATATCTTCTATCTCCCAATATTTTTCTATTTCCTTCATATTATTCACAATAACGTGACAGTTGTAAGATTTGACCACACCTGAACTACCAGACAGAATCCAGCCTAGGTTTGTCTGTTGTGCAATAGGTTCCCGACCAGGGCCTTTCAGTAACCCGTTCATAAGGATCTTGGAATAAATTTCAGAATCCAAAAGAATGTCGATTGGCCTTGAAATATTATAATCAGGATCTGCAAGTGAAAGATGCTTGATGTGTTGCAAATCTCTTCTGTCAAATGATGCGTTCGGAAGGTTTCCGACAACACGTGACATCACTAAAGCTTCCGTGTGAAATTGATAATCACTAAGTCGTGATTTGCATGTTAACTGAACTTTACCTCTGCATTTATGTGATAAAGTCCCTACGCCCTTGATACTTGCGTTATACTGTTGCCTTGCCAATCCAAGTCTCTGGGCCGCATCCTCAGTTAAAATTGATGTTTGGCTGGCCTGATCGACCAGGGCCCTCAGGGTTAAATACGTTCCATCATGACATAAAACGTTAATCAATGCAGTTGTATAGTTTGACTTCTTTAGCTGATTGCCTAAAGTCGATGACGCGCTGGGGTTAGTGAACGTATTATGGAGCAATGTATTATGTGCATCGTTGCATTCCCTGCATCGTTTCTCGGAATTGCAATAATTTTTGTGATGTACATAGAGACAATTTTTGCAAATATTCAATTTCGAAATTGAATTTAATTGTCCATTCGGTGACATACTTAAAAACTTTTTACATTGGTAAAGCGCGTGATTGCTGTTGCAAAATGGGCATGTATTGGGGTTCCCTGCGTGAAAAACGTAGTTATTCGTTGAGGGTTTCGTCAATCTCTTTTCGTATTGTTGTGGCTTGTACTGGGTGTGAGAGTTGATTTGACGATTTTTACCTTTCGTTTGCACATGGTTTTTACTGTTAATAGGTTCTAATGCAATAAATTTGCCCTCCAAGAACTCCATAAACTCGTCAAGTGCAGGCAAGTCTCGGGGGTCTTTTCTGGCCTCCACATAATCAGCGTAAGTTTCAGTGTCAAGCTTATCGCACAAGATATGCACTAAGAAAGGGTCCCATGTTGTAGTGTTGATCCCTAAGTTATGCATGGCATGTATTGCTTCCATAGAGGTGTCTAAGAGCTTTTTAAGCTCAAGTGCAGATTGATTCGTAATTTTTGGTTGGGTCAGAAGTAGCTGTAACTGAGCTGTAAATAGTAGCTGCTTATTATTGTACCTATGTGTCAAAAACTCCCAACATGTGTCGTAATTGTCTGCAGTTACACGTAAATGCTGTACTTGTTGCCCAGCTTCACCTTTAAGTTTTCCCTTCAGGTGTTGCATTTTCTGGGTCTTACTGAGATTAGGGTTGTTATGTATGGCTTCGGAATATGTACAGATCCATAAAGGTAGGCCACTGCATATAATCGCCATAAAAGTTGGGAATATTAATTTTCGGTGTTGATTCTTGCTGAGCACAAAAAGACGACAGTTTTTTATTTAGGCTTTTCTTTATGTCTTTATATGATATTTCAAGTTCCGTGTATTCGGTCTCATAACCTGCCTCAGAGCCTGCCAATAAGGTATCTATTTGCAAATGTAGTTGCACGATTATTTCCCAACGAGATTGCAGGCTTTTTATCTCGTCTTCGATTTCCCACTTGTCATAAAGATTGTCAATGCAGATACCTTTAATTAATTTATAAAATGCACGAAAATTTGCCATAAGACTTCTCTTTAACTCGGAAATTTTGTCACCTTGTGTAGTGTCGGTATCAGTAGAGCGCGCATAGTTACTCTGCGTGTCAAACGTAATTGGCTGGTCAATTTTGAATGATAAAATTGTTTCGCGAGTACTGGAATAGAGACTTTTTACAAACTCGACAATATTCTCTCGAAAATACTGGTGACTTTTATCCTCCACCGTCTCTAGCTTCGAATGGTTAGCTACAAACTCGCTCCAAAGTTTATCTAAAGCGCTAACTCTCACTCCAATGTACTCGGCGGTCTTTCTAGACCGGGAGTCCTTTTTAAAATTCGACAAGATTCTCTTAATCTCCTCGAGAATTTTAGATTGACAGTCAAGTAAGTCTTCCATTATGATTGATGCAAATGCAGAGGAAGCGAAAAGATATGGAAAGATCTTACTTGAATTGCTGGTACTCTCCTGTCAGGGGTTAACTGGCCTGCAAGCTCAGTTTATGCAGTTTAATCCGTCGAACTCCAAAATGTGCATCTAAATAGGTATGTATGTACCTCACTTGCACTGTAATGTAATTTAATAGAGAATTCCCACACACACACAAAGTTATAGGTATCGAAACATGTCACTCTAAATGCAGAAAACTGTCAGAAAAGATGCAAAATGTCACTGATTGTATCCCGGACTTCACGCACGACAATGCAACCGAACGCGAGGTCCCTTTTTCGAAGGACCAAAAAACTATGTAAGATGTTAAATTAAAGGCGCGTGTTCGCGGCGGTGGTTTAATGAACTCTCTAATATAATATTACAAAATAAAGTATAATTAAATCTATTGCTAATAACGCAGTTTTGATAATGTAGGTTACACATGTCAGCATGTACGTAAGTGCATCGTACATACTATGTAAGATGTTAAATTAAAGGCGCGTGTCCGCGGCGGTGGTTTAATGAACTCTCTAATATAATATTACAAAATAAAGTATAATTAAATCTATTGCTAATAACGCAGTTTTGATAATGTAGGTTACACATGTCAGCATGTACGTAAGTGCATCGTACATACTATGTAAGATGTTAAATTAAAGGCGCGGGTCCGCGGCGGTGGTTTAATGAACTCTCTAATATAATATTACAAAATAAAGTATAATTAAATCTATTGCTAATAACGCAGTTTTGATAATGTAGGTTACACATGTCAGCATGTACGTAAGTGCATCGTACATACTATGTAAGATGTAAATTAAAGGCGCGTGTTCGCGGCGGTGGTTTAATGAACTCTCTAATATAATATTACAAAATAAAGAATAATTAAATCTATTGCTAATAACGCAGTTTTGATAATGTAGGTTACACATGTCAGCATGTACGTAAGTGCATCGTACATACTATGTAAGATGTAAATTAAAGGCGCGTGTTCGCGGCGGTGGTTTAATGAACTCTCTAATATAATATTACAAAATAAAGTATAATTAAATCTATTGCTAATAACGCAGTTTTGATAATGTAGGTTACACATGTCAGCATGTACGTAAGTGCATCGTACATACTATGTAAGATGTTAAATTAAAGGCGCGTGTTCGCGGCGGTGGTTTAATGAACTCTCTAATATAATATTACAAAATAAAGTATAATTAAATCTATTGCTAATAACGCAGTTTTGATAATGTAGGTTACACATGTCAGCATGTACGTAAGTGCATCGTACATACTATGTAAGATGTTAAATTAAAGGCGCGTGTTCGCGGCGGTGGTTTAATGAACTCTCTAATATAATATTACAAAATAAAGTATAATTAAATCTATTGCTAATAACGCAGTTTTGATAATGTAGGTTACACATGTCAGCATGTACGTAAGTGCATCGTACATACTATGTAAGATGTAAATTAAAGGCGCGTGTTCGCGGCGGTGGTTTAATGAACTCTCTAATATAATATTACAAAATAAAGTATAATTAAATCTATTGCTAATAACGCAGTTTTGATAATGTAGGTTACACATGTCAGCATGTACGTAAGTGCATCGTACATACTATGTAAGATGTTAAATTAAAGGCGCGTGTTCGCGGCGGTGGTTTAATGAACTCTCTAATATAATATTACAAAATAAAGTATAATTAAATCTATTGCTAATAACGCAGTTTTGATAATGTAGGTTACACATGTCAGCATGTACGTAAGTGCATCGTACATACTATGTAAGATGTTAAATTAAAGGCGCGTGTTCGCGGCGGTGGTTTAATGAACTCTCTAATATAATATTACAAAATAAAGTATAATTAAATCTATTGCTAATAACGCAGTTTTGATAATGTAGGTTACACATGTCAGCATGTACGTAAGTGCATCGTACATACTATGTAAGATGTTAAATTAAAGGCGCGTGTTCGCGGCGGTGGTTTAATGAACTCTCTAATATAATATTACAAAATAAAGTATAATTAAATCTATTGCTAATAACGCAGTTTTGATAATGTAGGTTACACATGTCAGCATGTACGTAAGTGCATCGTACATACTATGTAAGATGTTAAATTAAAGGCGCGTGTTCGCGGCGGTGGTTTAATGAACTCTCTAATATAATATTACAAAATAAAGTATAATTAAATCTATTGCTAATAACGCAGTTTTGATAATGTAGGTTACACATGTCAGCATGTACGTAAGTGCATCGTACATACTATGTAAGATGTTAAATTAAAGGCGCGTGTTCGCGGCGGTGGTTTAATGAACTCTCTAATATAATATTACAAAATAAAGTATAATTAAATCTATTGCTAATAACGCAGTTTTGATAATGTAGGTTACACATGTCAGCATGTACGTAAGTGCATCGTACAGCAGATGACGCTATGGGGAACATGAGGTTTACTGTATGGAGACTCGGTTAGTTTTTTTTTCATTCATATTATTTGTCATGATAGAGGCCATATTAAAACGTATTTTGTAAATATTTCAACAGGGTACCTATTACGGTTGAAGCTGTAGACCCCTGTGACAGACGGACGGACAGACAGAAAGCAGACCCTTCGGGTACGGAACCCTAATTAATTTATATTAGGGCCGTGCGGTCCAGCCGTGAAACTTATTTTCAAAGAAATGTCTTCACGGCTGGTCGACATTTCGGAGGACCCAAGGGCTGGAGCATACCTCACGCAGCGTATCTTAGAAGCAACGAGGGAATGTTTCTAGCCTTTTGGGGCCCTGCTGATCGACGGCGGTGATATAGGGAATATATTTTCTAGGGTTATCTATTAGTTTTTAGATTGGTCACATACAATACAATTTAGTGTTACGCCTTTGCGACCTAGGATCAGGGACGCAAGACTAAACTATGTATTTAACATTGAGTTTTTCTGTTTCTGTAGACATCAGTATCATCGTTTGTGGTCCTCAGTGAATTGAACTCAGAAGCTGTTTAGGCAACGACGTGTCAAGGTGTTTAGGCAGCCATGTAGGTTGTAGCTGAGGATAATAGCTTCACGTGCTTTTCGATGCGATGCAGGACGCCCCCGATTACTTGAAGGCTTCTAGTCTCCAAAGAATTGAAGCGAGCCCAGTGAAGTGAAAAACAAACCGACTACATGCTTTGGCGTCTGAAAATGACAAGAGTCGACCACAAATAACTTGGTTTACACATTCAAACTCTTCCTTTTTCTTTTTTTTACATAATTTGCTAACTCTTTGTAACTAACGCACCTGATAAAAGCGACGATAAGCTCTAGGAAACTAGAGAGTGAAAGTAGGCGAGGCGTTTATCAGTCCGTCCAACCAATCTTCGGAAGTCGTTATTAGACAAATGACTGATATGACGCAACTGTAACCGCTCCCCGGTACGGCTTATCGTGACGTCATACATGACGAGTCACGTCCGTCCACCATGTTACCAATATTAAAGCATTTCCTTGTCATGATACCTTGAGGGATAATAAGACGCTTAATTGTTTTGTTTGTAACTCAGCCGAGTACAATACTGTTTAGTTATTGAGCGTAGTATTTGTCTTGCTCGTTTTAAAGTGATCCATTTGTGTAACAGTTCAAGTTATTTCAATAAATAGTGTTTGGAAAACATATATTTAGAAGTGTTTTAAATATTCGTGAATCCCTGTTGGCTGGAGAACCCGAGCGTATCAACCACCAGTTGGAAATACGTTATAGTGAGTGAAGGCGTTCATCAGTTAGGTTTGATTGTCAGAACTACTCAGAACCCGTATACTATAACCCGTGCGGATGAAGAAATCATCTATAAATGGCGACAGGTCTCATGCTATCTCGCTCACATCGTCGCTCTGTCTATACTCCCACAGCATTGTACTACGTACAAAAAAAAAACAGTTTGGATTAGCATTCACGCTGTCCCAACCTACGTACAAAAAAAACATAGTTTGGATTAGCATTCACACTGTCTTTGTCTGTAGGCAAAACGCCGAGATATGTTTTAAATTCTTTATTGCATACAGAAAAACAAGTACAGAATAAAGTTAAATAAATACATGTTCTCGGGATAATGTTAACTATTTAAAAGTTTATTTAATAGAATAAACAGTTGATAGCAGGACTCGATATACTTCCTAAAATATATTTAAAATTAATAAATGAAATATTGTTTGGCTGCCGCTTGACTTCTTTTGCTGATGCTCTCTAAGTACCAGTCGCCATTTATAGATGGTTTATACAGTAAAGTGTTAGAAGAACAGTTTAGTGGCCGAGAGTCAGAACGGTAACTCTTATATGAAGCACGGGTACCTGTTGGTGTCTTTGATGAAAGTGATGTGGAGAGTCATGACATGAACGAGTTTTACATTACTGGTAACAAAAGAAACGGTTTAAATGATACTTGCAATAGCTCGTGAGCAATTAGGTAGATGAAACTTAAATACTCGTATCGTCTAGATCAGTATTTTTCTTTTATTTCATATTGCTTCGATCGCGTGGAAGTGGACGTGTATTTTAATCAATGTATCTTTTATTTGCGCCTGTGCTAATACTTTCTATGATATTTCGACAGTTTTCGGCTTGATGATTATTTTATCAACACTCATTATCAGCTATAATGTTTACCAGAGACAATGCGATGATAATATGGAAAACCGCATGTAAATCCATTGAGTGGTTCTCGAGTATAAACAGAACACACAAACAGACAGACGGACAAGAAAGACAGACAGACAGCCTAATTCAGCGCAATCAACCCATTTCATTTAAAAATTTCGTAAAAATGTTCGATTTACAGACAAGCCTTTTTTACTAGGTAGCATAGACTAGGATGATAAAAAAATTCAACACAGACCTATGATACCTATATAGTAGCAGATCTAACATTAATTATAAACACATAAAGTCGACGCGTGGCAATTTTAGCTCAGTGAACTTCGGGCTCTTTTAATTATAAATATTGCTTGTTTTCAAACAAAATATATACTAGAGATTAGTTAAGGAATTAACAAAATATGTTCAAATCATAAGCCAGACAAAAAAACCTATTTTTATACGATTGTTCGTACCATGAAGCCTAAATGTAGCTTATTTTTTGTATGGAAACTTGCCACGCTATTTAATCCTTATGTTTGGTCTGCTACTTAGTAATAATTATATGTATGTGAAATTCAGAGAACCCAAAACCACAGGTTCATTCAAACTTTGCAAAATGCAAAAAGTTCAGTCATCTATTCAAGAATTACGTAACTCCCAAGTCCAGAGGCGAAGTAATCTGATATTATTGTATAGGTCTGTACATTTAAGATGGAGGTTTTGTTGTAGTAGGTTGTTATTGAAGTGTGGTACAGTGTATGGCTGTTGTGTGGACTCGCTGCGCCGTGAGATCGCATTATAATAATGTTTTGAAAATAAAAGTAATGTTGCATAAGCGTTTAACATAAATTATCGTTTTAAAAAGCTTACGCGTGTATCCTACAGGGATAGGCAGCAATTGAAAAAAATCCAGATTGATACTGATAACCAATAATAAAACTATACTAATAATAAAGTAGTAAGTAAGAAAGTCGTGTCTGTACATTGAATATTTTCAAAGATTGAATAGAAGCGCGTGAACCCGGAGGCAAAGGCAAGTAAATAAATAAAATTCTATGACTAAGTATTATACTTGACGACCTCTCTAAGGTCGCGGGTTCAAATCCCGTGAGAGTACGATTTATGTCCGGTCTACGCGGATCAGATACATAGGTATTTCGGGTGGCTTTCATCAAACCTTTTCAGAAAAACTCAGTAATTACCGTATTTCGTACTCTTAATATATAATGTAGTCCAAAATCAGTAGGAAATTGTCATAATATGGTAGAATAAAATAAATATTACGTTCTATAACGTATATTTTGGGGTGGGGCTTCAGACCCCTAGCTCCACTGGGTCTACGTACTTCGGAAAGCACGGTAAATCATCCAAATAGTAATAGTTAACAAAGAGGGGACGGCTGTTGCTCGCAAGATTCGTGGGCAGCAGGTGAAGTCTGAGTCCCTGCACTGCACACGTTCGCACCAGAGGAGTAATAGTAGGTACCGTCTGACCCCCTCCATCTTTATGATCTGTCAAAATAATTGGTTGAATAACCCATTCTGAAACCAATCTGTTCCCGATGCTGCTCTTCCTCCGAATTGAAATACATAACCGAAGAGAATATTTTGTACGTAGGCAGGGTGTAGTAGGTTTATAGGTCGGTAATTATGAGTTAATTTTGGGACTCCTTTTAATAGAGAAGAGTTATCATATCAATGAATATCTCCAGTCTTCAGGACTTGTGGTCAACTTCACACTTCATTGAAATGTTTTGTCAGATTTATAATTTATAGCGGAATTCATCGTTTGCTGCCATACCGTAGTACCTGTATACTGAATGTTTGTAACTACTCGATACACCAGTTTGTAATGCACATACTGAACGCTCACGAGGGCGTTATGAGATTCCATGCCTTGTTGTTAGGAAACAAATAGCGCTGTCGTCACTACAATATTGCAGGTTTGAATCCTGACCCGAGGTATGTTTTTAAAGTTTGAAATTTGTTTCAATTGATCCTTTCCAGTTTGTGATGCACTCTAAATAATGATAAGGGGGGGGGGGCGGCGGGGTGGCCGTGGCTGTGCATAGCCGGCTGCGACCGCTGCGTCGCGCTTGGCCGGTGCCGCCTGCCGCCGCCGCGGATTGCGTTTGGGTCTCGTTGCCGCTTGATCAAAAGCAATCACGTTTTTTAAATATAGGATGTTTATACTTACCCCAAGGGCCGATGTATAAAGAAGCCCTTTTATCATTTTTTGATATAGCAGAGAAATTAATAAACGATTTGCCGAATGATTTATTCTTAATTACTGGCGACTTTAATATATCTGACGCTAAGTGGACTACCAGTAGTGATGCTCGTGATTTGCTTTTAACATGTAGTGGTAATTTTTGCTGTTCAATCTCTTAGTGAATTTTTATCATTTTCTGACTTAAAACAATACAACTATCTTGACAATATATCTGGTAATATCTTAGATTTAATATTGTCAAGCTCCGAATGTTATATACATAGTTGTGATAGTCCACTTGTGCGAGAAGATCCATATCATAAATCTCTTTTAATCGATATTGGTTTAAGTAATTTTGAACGTTTTAAGTTTATGGACACTTACAGATACAAATTTGAGTTAGGTAATTATGATGAAATAAACAATGAACTGTCAAAAATAGACTGGTATACTTTGTTTTCGAACTTGTGTATGGAAGATTGCATTGAAATTTTTATAGTATATTAAATAATTTGATCTCGAAGTTTGTCCCCTCCCGTATAAGAAAATCGACCCCCTCGTATCCTATTTGGCATAGTTTACCTTTGCGTAAAGTTTTAAAAGAAAAACAAAAATACCATAAACTTTGGAAAATATATAAAAATCCGTTAGATTATGAAAGTTTTAAAATTTTAAGAAAGAGGGCTCGGAATCTTGAACAGGAATGTTTCAATAATTACATAAAATTCTCTGAACAAAAAAATAAAAAGGCATCCAAAATTTTTCTGGAGTTATATTAAATCAATATTTCCACGTAATTCTTTTCCGGATACAATGACTTACAAGGGTATTCAAGTTACGGGTGGTGACAGTATCTGTAATCAATTTAACGAGTACTTCAACTCTGTTTTTGAAAAATCCAATCAAAGCTCCTTAGATTTAGATAGCTTACAAGCTTCCTCTGTTGCCGTATTAAGTATGTCTCATATTGAGATTACTCAAAATATTGTTCAAAAGTATTTAAAATCAATAAATATTAGTAAGGGTGCAGGGCCAGATGGGATTCATCCTGTTTTTATCAGTAAGTGTGCACTATCGTTAACCTTTCCCATCACTATTTTATACTCAAAGTCAGTAAGAGATGGTCACGTTCCTAACATTTGGAAACGAGCATGGATCACACCAATCCCCAAGGGCAAGGTCAGCAGCGATATTGAAAAGTACAGACCTATTTCTAAACTCTGTCACTTAGGAAAGATCCTTGAAAAAATAGTGACTGATCAGTTATCTTCTGCTGTGCGTCGCTGTATTACTCCCAGTCAGCATGGTTCTTATAGGGGTCGTAGTGTGGAGAGTAATCTCCTTAATTTAACGGAATTTATTCTTGATGCCTTAGATAATAAATGTCAGGTGGACGCCGTGTATACCGATTTTGCCAAAGCATTTGATAAAATATCTCATAATATGTTATTACTTAAGCTCTGGCGGCTCGGTATACATGGTGACCTCTTGCGTTGGATACAATCTTATGTTATAAACCGTAATCAAGCTGTTGTACTGGGTGGTTTTTGTTCTAATTACAAATTAATTAGCTCAGGGGTTCCTCAGGGCTCCCATTTGGGACCCCTGTTATTTACACTGTATATAAATGATATAACAAATAATATACAACATTCGAACTCCTTGCTTTATGCGGACGACACAAAATTATTTAAAATTATCCGTTATCCTAGTGATTGTAATGAATTACAACTTGACCTACTTAATTTTGAAAGATTTTGTGTTCAAAACAACCTATTTTTAAATCCAGACAAATGTAGTGTAATTAGTTTTAGTAGGAAAAAGCAAACGATTCTTTACGATTACAAACTATGTAACACTAATCTTAAACGGGTAACAGAAATTCGTGATCTGCCGATTATATAATGAACATTTATCAGATGTCGACATGTTTTGTGTATCTATTTCCACCTTTAAAAAATCTGCCATGAAAAAAATTGCTTGTAGATAGATATTTTTAACTAACATTATTTGTTGCTTATACGTATTTTGTAACTAGTGTATTACTTACTTATGTTTAGTTCAATTCTTATTAGAAATATACATTTTTGTAAATTAAGGAGACTTTAGGCTTAATTTGAATATTTTCACTTGTAATAATTTGTATATGTGGCTGTTTGTTTCTTAAATAAATACCTAAATAAAAAATAAATAAAAATAAGAGTATTCAAAGCCATGAATTTTGCTTTAAATCGTATAATTTTAGGTAATGAGAACTGTGAATTTCTTATCAAAGAAAGAGGTCGCAGGTTCAAATCCTGGCTTGTATTTTTTCAAAATACTTTTTCCACTTGTTATTTGTTTCAATTATTCCAGTTTGTAATGAACTCTAAATAATGTTTAGTTTTGTCAGATGTGGTACCAATTGGCTCTATCATAGATGGTGTTGTTGGTGATTCTGTCTTCTCTTGAACTGGTTCCTCTATGTTTACTGCTCTTTCTATTTCATTTTCCAGTATACAAGGAAGAAGTCTTGACTGTAAACGGCTACATGCTTCTTTTGCTAAGTCTTTTGTTAAACAGAATTTCCCTTGATAATTTGACGCTTCTCTAATAATATTGTCTTGAGTTTGAACCCACTCTTTATCTCAATTCAGTCGTATCGACTTCGTTTAGTCGAGCTTCTTGTGTATAATAACAATAATAAATGATAATAAATTTCTTTATTTCAGGCCCCTAAGGGCCCATATCATAAATACCTTAATACATATTAAAATCATTATTTTTAACTAAGTAACTAAAACTAACACTTCTAGCCCTTTGTCGGGATTTTATTCTGTATCGCTTCCCGAAAGCGTCGAAATGCGATACCCTCAGGCCAGAAGTCAGCACTGAGGAAAACATGAGCATAAGCTGCTGATACACGAAGTTTGAAAGACAAAAAGTCTTTTTGTCTTTCAGACTGGAGTGCAACGATCTGTACATCCACGTTCGCCCCAGTACGACCTGCACCCATTTTCTTAATGTGACGGATTAGATTAGAATTCTTTGACTTTAACTATTCTTGTCTCCGTTTCTTTTATTTTTAAAGAGTCTTTTTCTTTGGCCATTATTCTACTCTGTTTTTTTGGTACTTTTTAGGGTTCCATTGTCAACAAGGAACCCTTATAGTTTCGACATGTCTGTCTGTCTGTCTGTCGTCTATCTGTCCGCGGCTTATTAGCTCAGAGAGTCTTAGTACTAGAAAGCTGTAATTTGGCATAGGTATATAGATATTAATCATGCCGACAAAGTGGTAAAATCAAATGTTAAAAATTTTTTTGTGTTATATTTATGTTATATTTTATGGGATATTTTATTCACATCGACCCTATAATTTGGGACTTTGGGATATCGTTGCATAGGTCTTTCATAAGTATTGTAGGTGTGTGGAAATTATTTTTCAAATTTCAAATTAACCTTTAAATTGCTAATTTTTGTTAGAGTCAAGTACTTTGTGAATGATTGTGCACAACAACTATGAACACGAAACTATGATAAAAACACTTTTCTATATTTTAAACACTTGGCGATTTATCCATCATAGCACAAGAAAAGTAAATGTGGACGTGAGGAGCTCTGAACCGGAATCCGAACTCGGGACCTCTCGCTTCCATGAACTTTGATCTGGACTGACTGAACCCCCGACCGACGGGTTTACATCCCGTAGGTCTGTATGCTTCGGAATTCACGTAAATTTATTTGTTCCATATTTGAAACATCAGTGCAATGAGACATTTCACGTTTCAAAATCCATGCTCGATAATTGCTACTTACGTAGCAACACCACTTCGAGGATTTATGTCGTGACGATATAATTATAATAATAGAACTTTATTTCGGGCACTATTAACCCATACAAAATAATATTAGTAATATAACAAAATACACAGTAATGACTAAACATGTATAACCAATTGTAAGAAGTAAGATTCAAATAAAATGAAAAAATTGTATTAATAAACATGTCAAAAATTTTAAAATGCTTATATTTTTTAGATATATTTATGTCGTGGTCGTTATCGTGGAATTGATCATTTCATGATCTGTCTGTGGATATATAATTCAAATCTGTAAGAGCTAAAGAGGTCGCCTCGCCCCACTCCGCTGCGCTCCGCTGCGCTCGGCTCCCTAAACGTTCAGAAGCAAGGAAGCAACTTAAGTAGTACCTATGTGGTTTTATTTATATCAGTACATTTAGATGTCACATCCGGTTTGTATTTATAAGGTGATTTGTAAAATAGATACATAAAGTATACTTTTTACAGGTCAGAAATTAATCTTTATAAAACAATATAACATAATTAAAAATATTTATAATAATATGGCAAATACATTTAAAAAAAATATATAAGGCCCTACACTTCAAAGTGTTTTTTTACAGATGATAGAGTATCCTTAACAGACCATATTTCACCGAAAAATGATTTTTTTGCGCATACTTTTTTTTCCTTTCTATAGAGATTTAGTCAGCAAACCACTTTGTACTGGGAAGTGAAAAAATTATTTGAACAGAAAATGTTTTCTTCTTCTGGAATTTGATCTAACTGATTAGAATTATTTTCACTTATTATTGTAGGACCTTATACATATATTATTTAGGTTGGGATACTAAAATGTAATAACATTATAAAAATAATTTTTAGGTCAGGTTTTTTGTTTAAGCTAGAATTTAAAATGTAGTAAGTAGCGTAACATTATACACCTGCACAAAATATAGCAATATAGGCATAAAAATATTATATTTACTACATACCTAATGCAATTAACAAATAAGTTGATAAATAAACTAAATTACTCAAAAATAA
Organism: Ypsolopha scabrella; assembly: GCA_910592155.1. Classification (NCBI taxonomy): domain Eukaryota; kingdom Metazoa; phylum Arthropoda; class Insecta; order Lepidoptera; family Ypsolophidae; genus Ypsolopha; species Ypsolopha scabrella. The sequence goes on from OU342983.1 coordinate 21,303,870, forward strand.
AAATAATGCCTAACCATCCGCCCATTCGATTAGTCTCGCTAAGAAGAAGGGCAAGAAACTTAGCAAGCATTTCTTTTTTCAATTTTGCATTATTTTTCCAATTATTTTTATTACATTATCTTATTCTATACAATTTTCTTATAGATACCTATTTAAGTAAAGGCAAAAAAAAACCGCAGGAATAATGTCACGAGAAAAAAATTGATCTTAGTTAACCTGTCTCATATTGTCTATTACCTTTAACAACAAAGTCAGTTTACATATTGATTAACTTTAGGCCTTAAGAGGAATCATAGTACATTATTAAAATTTGCTAATTAGGTATTACAATTTTGATAAAGAGTTTTTATAATATCACTTTTGCGAGCAATAATTCAATAAATATTATATAATTGACTATTGCAGTGTTTAATTGAGTGAGATTTAATGTACCTACATATATATAAGTAAATAAAAAAGTTTAGAAATATCTCGATATATATTTCGAACAGCTTGTCGAAATATATATCGAGATATTTCTAAACTTTTTTGCCTATTTAAATGTATTATGTACATTAAATCTCACTCAATTTTGATAAAAATTATTTATATTTATTACACCATGCTTCATTATCGTCCAGATAATCATTGATTTTATAATAAGCTTTCTTAAGTAGTCCCTGCTTAATATATAGTTTAAACTTATTTTCAGGCAAACTAAGGAATTACTAATTGAATTTGTCTTTGAATTTCTTGTTATTTCGCAAATACTGAGGGTCAAAACTGTGACAATAAACTTACAGAGGAGGGCTCTGTAAGTTTATTGTAAAATCTTATACTATGTCCTACAAAAGAGGTACCTACTTTGGCAAGTCTTATTTTTGGGAAAGCCAGTTTATGTTTGTTTCCGGTTTCAACAGAGTGGTGCACACCAGCCTCGGGGAATTATCAATATTTATATTATCAATTGTTTCGGCAATAAAACATGCCTAAACATAGAACTCTGTTCGTTCACTGCGAGTGTTTTGAAAGTTTGTGTTTCTTTAACCACTTGAGAAACTTATCTGTCCATTCAAATCCCATCACAAACCCAAGAATTGCCGGTCGCATGTCAAACCTTACAACATTTCAATTGAACCAAAGAAAAAATATTAAAATAACAACAGAATAAGAAAATCTCAACCCCTTTGTACGGAACTATCTCCCACGCAAAATTGTATATCAGACCAAACTTACAACAATATTTTGTTGTACAATTATAAGCCTTATGGTGAAAGATACAAAGGTTTTTATTACTTTTAAACAGTATTTCGTTCTGTAAAACAAATATTTAAGTACGCCACAAAGGTTATAAATAAAAAGTTTTTATTCGGTCGATTCTGCAATTATTTCCTTCACAATGCGTAATCGATACGGGTCGAGTAGTTTCGAATAACATTAGAACCAGTTTAAGTTGACCTTCGTACGAGATCAAAAGAAGGAAAGTTGTTAGAACTGGCGGGGTTTCTGTAAAATGGTTGCTGGTCGAGATATTTTACCTGATGCTATTGTGTCTATATTTCATTGAGAGCTTACTGTTTTTTTGTACAATTAAAATCATATTGCGGTTTGAAAGCGCAGTTGTGTTCTGAAGTATTGGATGACAGTATCTTTGTTAGTAATTTGAAAAAATCAACCCGTTTCTGATGAAATAAAACGACAAAATAATTCGTGGTCTCTGTCAGATAGGATCAACTTGCAAAATAAGGAAGGAAGCATGAGTTTTATTTGTAAAGAGAATTTCTCCCTTTTCTCGAAAAACTCTTCTTTTTTGAAAAAGGGAATATAATCGTCTTATCTTTGAATTTCTCGTTATTTCGCAAATACTGAGGGTCAAAACTGTGACAACCAGCATGCTTATTTTCAACTTAATTTGTTTTACATTAAATTATTAAACAAAATAAAAAACACAACTTTACTTATGTTCCAACCATTTTAGAGAAGTCACATGAAGCGAATAAAAATATATAATATACTACAAAATAATAATGTAGTAACAAAATCACTGACGTCTTTTTTAGGGTTCCGTACCCAAAGGGTAACCAACGGGACCCTATTACTAAAACTCCGCTGTCCGTCCGTCACATCTCATGAACCGTGATAGTTAGACAGTTGAAATTTTCACAGATGATGTACCTACTTCTGTTGCCGCTCTAACAACAAATACTAAAACTGGCCAAGTACGAGTCGGACCTGTGCACTCCCATACAACAGGCATGATTGTGAGTCCGACTCGCACTTGGCTAGTTTTTATTAAATTTGTAAACCCTGCTCGTTGCCTAAATTAAATTAACTAAACCCGTAATCAGAGTGAATATTCAGTTATAAACTCCGCCCCCTGTCTGCGAACAAACGATGCAAATGTCAAATATTTCTAACACAAATACTTCACATTGTGCAGAATCACCCAGCTCTGTTTATTGTACCAAAACCATTTTAATACGAACCGTCAAATTCAACTTGACAATATGCAAAAAGAGATCAAGTAACACCGGGAGTTCAAATAATGCAAGTGGTCGGTTACAGAAAAACAATATATTATTAAAGTCAAACTTAGTATTATTCCCCACATAATGGTACAAAAGAAATAATAAAACAATTATACGTTTAATAGTTGAGTGGTTTTAAAGTTAAAGCTGCACTTATGTTTGAAAAAACTCGGTTAAAATACTTAAAAGGTATCGTGTGGCGACGCCTCTTTTTTTCTTTTTTATGAAGTTGTTTAAAAAGATGTATTGTTTACGAGTGCTCTCCAGAGCGAACGACTAAATGCTTTTAAGGCGTTGTTTAATTAAACATTTAACTTTTGACTTTTAGTTTCAGTTTCAAATGCTTGAATTAAAATAAAATGTACGCATATACATACCTAGGTTGTCGGTGCTTGGGAATACAAAATATCTATGTATATACCCATTAAATACGTCTCATAAATACAATTCGTGTTTATATATTAATATGTATTAGTGTATTTATTATTAGCATATAAAGGTAGTATATGTATTTGATTATAAGTATTTATAAGTTACCCATTTATGTGTCTATTTTGTAACTGTTTCCATAAAACATCATCGAAGCACTACCCTGGACTAGTTCCATATCGCCAAAGGTTAGCTGGAAGAAAATGCTAACTAGCATTAAGCTCGCCTATGTACACTTCTTTTGTGCAATAAAGATTTTTTTTATAATAATAATAATAATTGAACTTGCGGTTATTAATGATCGCCGAAAATGGAAGAAAGAACATTTCGTACTAAGAAGTCTTGCTATATATTTTCACAATTTTTGCCGAACCAATTTTGAAGAGATTGTTGATGTTAAGGGCCATTCCACTGAACACAAAACTTTTACACTGTTTAAAACATGACAAAAATAGACCAGTATTGACAGTTATGGTATTATTACATTTAAGAATACCATTTTTTGGATTGATCATAACACAAAAAAAATCATATTGTCAACTTCAGAGAGCTAAATCTTCCAATCAAATTCAATGGCTTTTGTATAGTCCATTCAGAATTAGCTGGCGTCTTGTATAGTAAGAATTGCCGGAACATCCGACTTGCCGGGTGTAGGTAATAATGACGAGCTCAGAATATCACACCATAGGCTCTACTGACTATACTGAACCACTTTGAAAAAAGCGAATTACAAAATTCACTCCCTCATGTACATTTTTAATACCTACTCCTAATTTTGTATGGGAATGCAATTTTTTATGTAATTTTGTTTCATAACTTGCAAGTTATAAGTATATAAGTTATAAGTATATGTTATGAAGTAGAACTTATATGGTTAAAATTTCTGAGCACCTAATTCATTAATGCACCGTTATAAATTTGTGAATATTTATTATTCATCTCATCACATTAACTGTAATAATAGTAGTTTATGAAACTGGTACATAAAAAGGTTAGTATACAGGCGAGTTTTTAATAGTATCACAAGAGTCTTTTAATACCTAGTTATGATGATGACGATGACGATGACGATGATGATGATGATTTTTCATTCCATTAAATCTTGGTAACATTTGCTTGATTTTGCTGCTTGGACATTGTTTATCATTTTCGTTGCTCACTTCACTACCACCTGAAGTTGTCAGACTTCAGACATTTATGCCCCGAATAAAACTTTTAACTAACAGAAACAGTAAATATTGAATCAATTATTTAAATTATTATTTAAATCGTGGCAAAAAAATCAGTCCACCGCGGATGCATGTGAGGTTATGCATTAGGCAAAGGAGGTTTTATAGCGTTGAGGTCCCGCACTGCCCACAGAGATCCAATATATAAGCGTGGCACTGCCACAAAAACTCTTTGGTCGGGTGGCAATGACGCACGCATGTGAGGATGGCCACAAGGAACTCAGTGAGGTCCCGCACTGCCCACAGAGATCCAATATATAAGCGTGGCACTGCCACAAAAACTCTTTGGTCGGGTGGCAATGACGCACGCATGTGAGGATGGCCACAAGGAAGTCAGTGAGGTCCCGCACTGCCCACAGAGATCCAATATATAAGCGTGGCACTGCCACAAAAACTCTTTGGTCGGGTGGCAATGACGCACGCATGTGAGGATGGCCACAAGGAAGTCAGTGAGGTCCCGCACTGCCCACAGAGATCCAATATATAAGCGTGGCACTGCCACAAAAACTCTTTGGTCGGGTGGCAATGACGCACGCATGTGAGGATGGCCACAAGGAAGTCAGTGAGGTCCCGCACTGCCCACAGAGATCCAATATATAAGCGTGGCACTGCCACAAAAACTCTTTGGTCGGGTGGCAATGACGCACGCATGTGAGGATGGCCACAAGGAAGTCAGTGAGGTCCCGCACTGCCCACAGAGATCCAATATATAAGCGTGGCACTGCCACAAAAACTCTTTGGTCGGGTGGCAATGACGCACGCATGTGAGGATGGCCACAAGGAACTCAGTGAGGTCCCGCACTGCCCACAGAGATCCAATATATAAGCGTGGCACTGCCACAAAAACTCTTTGGTCGGGTGGCAATGACGCACGCATGTGAGGATGGCCACAAGGAAGTCAGTGAGGTCCCGCACTGCCCACAGAGATCCAATATATAAGCGTGGCACTGCCACAAAAACTCTTTGGTCGGGTGGCAATGACGCACGCATGTGAGGATGGCCACAAGGAAGTCAGTGAGGTCCCGCACTGCCCACAGAGATCCAATATATAAGCGTGGCACTGCCACAAAAACTCTTTGGTCGGGTGGCAATGACGCACGCATGTGAGGATGGCCACAAGGAAGTCAGTGAGGTCCCGCACTGCCCACAGAGATCCAATATATAAGCGTGGCACTGCCACAAAAACTCTTTGGTCGGGTGGCAATGACGCACGCATGTGAGGATGGCCACAAGGAAGTCAGTGAGGTCCCGCACTGCCCACAGAGATCCAATATATAAGCGTGGCACTGCCACAAAAACTCTTTGGTCGGGTGGCAATGACGCACGCATGTGAGGATGGCCACAAGGAAGTCAGTGAGGTCCCGCACTGCCCACAGAGATCCAATATATAAGCGTGGCACTGCCACAAAAACTCTTTGGTCGGGTGGCAATGACGCACGCATGTGAGGATGGCCACAAGGAACTCAGTGAGGTCCCGCACTGCCCACAGAGATCCAATATATAAGCGTGGCACTGCCACAAAAACTCTTTGGTCGGGTGGCAATGACGCACGCATGTGAGGATGGCCACAAGGAACTCAGTGAGGTCCCGCACTGCCCACAGAGATCCAATATATAAGCGTGGCACTGCCACAAAAACTCTTTGGTCGGGTGGCAATGACGCACGCATGTGAGGATGGCCACAAGGAAGTCAGTGAGGTCCCGCACTGCCCACAGAGATCCAATATATAAGCGTGGCACTGCCACAAAAACTCTTTGGTCGGGTGGCAATGACGCACGCATGTGAGGATGGCCACAAGGAACTCAGTGAGGTCCCGCACTGCCCACAGAGATCCAATATATAAGCGTGGCACTGCCACAAAAACTCTTTGGTCGGGTGGCAATGACACACGCATGTGAGGATGGCCACAAGGAGGTCGGTGAGGTCCCGCACTGCCCACAGAGATCCAATATATAAGCATGGCACTGCCACAAAAACTCTTTGGTCGGGTGGCAATGACGCACGCATGTGAGGATGGCCACAAGGAACTCAGTGAGGTCCCGCACTGCCCACAGAGATCCAATATATAAGCGTGGCACTGCCACAAAAACTCTTTGGTCGGGTGGCAATGACACACGCATGTGAGGATGGCCACAAGGAGGTCGGTGAGGTCTCGCACCGCCATTAAAACTTCTTGGTCGGGCCACAATGTATTGTTGTAATATTATTTAAAAACCTCATTGCTATAAAGATATCCAAACCTCAGACATGACTGTATGGGCTAAGTTCCCACAGACGTATTATATAGTAGCAGACCTAACATTATACATAGGTAACACTAAAAGTTTCCGGAACTGGCCACTTACATAAGCAATATTTAAAAATTTATTGCAACATTTGAAAATAGAACTCTTTGGCTGTAGAATGCAGTTTGTTTCATCTGATTGTCTTTTGTTTTTACCTTGTGGCGCCATTTAAAAAATTGTGTGTCTGCATCAACATGGATTTAACTCGGGAAAATTTTCGTAGTATGATTTTCTACGATTTTAAGTGTAATTTGACAGCTCAACAGAGCATCGCTCGGCTTGAAACAGCTTTTGGCAATGAAGCACCATGCAAGACGACTGTTTATAGCTGGTTTGCAGAATTCAAGCGTGGTCGTATCAATCTCAGTGACGAATCTCGCGATGGTCGGCCGTCCACCGCTGTGACCAACAAAAACATCGATGCTGTGCGCCGTATGATTGAAACAGACAGGCATGTGACCTACCATGAAATTCGCGCATCCTTAGAAATAGGCATGAGTCAAATACAATCAATCCTACACAAACATTTGGGTGTGAGAAAGCTGTGCTCGCGGTGGATCCCACACAACTTGACCGAGGCTCAAAAACGGACCGCGTCACTTGGTGCAGTGCCATGCTTACCAGATTCAACGAAGGTGCGTCAAATTTGGTGTGGGACATAGTAACAGGTGACGAAACATGGATTTATTGCTACGATCCCAAAACAAAGCAGCAATCGAGCGTATGGGTCATTCAAGATGAGCCGAAACCAACCAAAGTGGCGCGCGTGAAAAGTGCATCTAAGCGGATGATTGCTTCTTTTTTTAATAAAACTGGACACGTGGCTACTGTTGCTTTAGAGAATCGTCGTACCGTGAATAGTGACTGGTACACGACCATTTGTTTGCCGGAAGTTATTGACGAACTCCGTAAAAATAACCGTAAACGCCGTATCATCCTGCTCCACGACAATGCTAGTTCTCACACGGCCAGACAGACAAACGACTTTTGAAGACGAAAAATGTAGAACTCATGAGTCATCCTGCATACAGTCCCGACCTGGCACCTTGTGACTTTTTTCTGTTCCCAAAAATTAAGAACCAATTACGCGGTCAACGATTTTCATCACCAGAAGAGGCTGTCGAGGAGTATGAAAAACACGTTTCAGAGGTCACCACAGGGGAGTGGCACAAAAGTTTTCAAAACTGGTTTGATCGAATGAAAAAGTGCATAGACGCCAAGGGAGATTATTTTGAAAAACAATAAATTAATTTTGTACCTTTAATAGTATTTTTTCATATTCATTCCGGAAACTTATAGTGCGTCCCACGTATTAATAAACACATAGATTCGAACCGTGGCAATTTTAGCTGAGTAAACTCCGGGCTATTTTAAATATAAATATTGCTTGTTTCTAAACAAAATTTATTCTAGAGATTAGTTTAGGAATTAACAAATATGTTCCAAGCATAAGCCAGCCAAAACAACCCATTTTTATACGTTTCTTCGTACCATGAAGCCTAAATGTAGCTTATTTTTTGTATGGAAACTTGCCACGCTATTGAATCCTTATGTTTGGTCTGCTACTTCGTAATAATTAATATGTCTGTGTAAGTTCTCTTTGCCTTCCTAGTTAGTATCACATGTACTGTAATCTCAGAAAAAGTTTTTTTATAGCATTGTGTTGTTTGGAGACCTATACTATAATTGAATTTTTTTCTGTTTTAGAGACGTTCGTGAAACATTTTCATAATGAGGATTTTACGATATGAGGTTAGGTAAAAGGCCGAATGAAACACTTGTACTGTTTCACAACATTTTATAATGTCCAACTAGCTTCGCCTTATCTTCATTAAAATAAATAGTTCGTAGAACTAATTGGGAATTACAAAGTTTGTACATTCAGCCATGGTGATGTTTCATCAAGTGCAATCTGAGGTCTGTTTATTCATCTGAGGTGCAGACAATCGCTAATGTTAACTTTATGGCAATAAAAGGCTTCTTTTCCGAGCAATGTCACCATGTTTTTTTGTATCGAATAAAGCATAATTACAATAAAAACATATTGGTATCTTGGAATACCTCCAATCCTTCACCAATCAAATTCTGCAATTTTATTGACAATCATTTCATTTCATTACACGGAAAAATATAAAATTCTATGAAAATTATGCTCCATAGACCGCGCCATACAAAAAGCGTAATTTTGTAATCTGTGTCCGCGAAGCGTTGCTTCATGCCTGGGTCTGAACAAGAAATACATACATTTAGATTTGAGGTTATGAACAACGTATACAATTACAATTATAATAATATTATATTTAAAAAGAATAATTATAGAGTAAGTATTACAAGATAGAGAAGATCAATTAGGAACAAATTCCAAGTAAGACTTCTGTGGTAAGTGGTAAGACATAGGTTTTTTTTTAAAGATGTTGGCCAGGAATTTGTTTCTAAATTTATGTTTTCTGTCTTGTAATGCACTCATAGATAACATTTAGAGTATCTTAGGGGATGGATTTCGCTATAAATAATGTACATATTTATTATAATAAAACAAAGAATACGCCAAAAGTAGAGATATTTTTATTTCACTTGAAACACGGCTCTGTAAACAGTAAATGCCTCCATTTTGAGGGATTGCGCGAAGAATAAAATTAATTTTATTGACTCGTCTCGAGTTTCCGTTTGTAGGGCTGCCGACATTTTGTTTTTTTAATTTAATCAAAATGAAGGTTGTAAGGAATCGAAGAACAAACATGAAAGAAATGAGAGTAATTGAGGCAACACAACATATCCCGTTCCAGATCTCCGGCATTTTGTACCTACATAATAGCTGTTCGGATTGCGTGACTGCGAGTTATCAAATACTTGTCGTCGAGGGCAGAGAAATCGAAAATCTTTCATGAAATGTTAAAAATAGGTGCGATGACAAGCGGAGCGGAGCGAGGGGGAACGTGTTGGGTTACGTTACATGCATCTATGTCAAATTTAACAATTTTAACAAAATGGTTACTAACACTAAAACAACTAAAATATGACGAAACAGAAGCCTTATTGGTCGTAAAGCGTCCAAATTCAAATTGAAATAATTTATTTTGTAAAATAGGTGCAATAAAGTACACTTTCTAAAGGTCCATATTAATCTTAAAAAAAACAATAGAATATGTAAGAAATAAATACTAAATAAATAAGTATAAGTTAACTCTCGTCTACACAGCCAAACCCATGCCGGAGACTCGCCCAAGTTACATAATAACAATATACATAGTTGTTACGTAATAGGTATGTATGAAATAAATACTAAATAAATAAGTATAAGTTACCTCTCGTCTACACAGCCAAACCCATGCCGGAGACTCGCCCAAGTTACATAATAACAATATACATAGTTGTTACGTAATATGTATGAAATAAATACTAAATAAATAAGTATAAGTTACCTCTCGTCTACACAGCCAAACCCATGCCGGAGACTCGCCCAAGTTACATAATAACAATATACATAGTTGTTACGTAATATGTATGAAATAAATACTAAATAAATAAGTATAAGTTACCTCTCGTCTACACAGCCAAACCCATGCCGGAGACTCGCCCAAGTTACATAATAACAATATACATAGTTGTTACGTAATATGTATGAAATAAATACTAAATAAATAAGTATAAGTTACCTCTCGTCTACACAGCCAAACCCATGCCGGAGACTCGCCCAAGTTACATAATAACAATATACATAGTTGTTACGTAATATGTATGAAATAAATACTAAATAAATAAGTATAAGTTACCTCTCGTCTACACAGCCAAACCCATGCCGGAGACTCGCCCAAGTTACATAATAACAATATACATAGTTGTTACGTAATATGTATGAAATAAATACTAAATAAATAAGTATAAGTTACCTCTCGTCTACACAGCCAAACCCATGCCGGAGACTCGCCCAAGTTACATAATAACAATATACATAGTTGTTACGTAATATGTATGAAATAAATACTAAATAAATAAGTATAAGTTACCTCTCGTCTACACAGCCAAACCCATGCCGGAGACTCGCCCAAGTTACATAATAACAATATACATAGTTGTTACGTAATATGTATGAAATAAATACTAAATAAATAAGTATAAGTTACCTTTCGTCTACACAGCCAAACCCATGCCGGAGACTCGCCCAAGTTACATAATAACAATATACATAGTTGTTACGTAATATGTAAGAAATAAATACTAAATAAATAAGTATAAGTTACCTCTCGTCTACACAGCCAAACCCATGCCGGAGACTCGCCCAAGTTACATAATAACAATATACATAGTTGTTACGTAATATGTATGAAATAAATACTAAATAAATAAGTATAAGTTAACTCTCGTCTACACAGCCAAACCCATGCCGGAGACTCGCCCAAGTTACATAATAACAATATACATAGTTGTTACGTAATAATAATGTCATGTACGTAATATATTTTCTCTGTATATTTTTGATGCTATTTTCCTGTTTATATAGATAATTAAGTTTCGTCAAAGGTAGTAGTAATACTTTAGATATATTCTCTGGTAAAAGTATCCATAGGTAACTTCCTAATTGCTTTTAATTAGATACGAGTGACTTTCATTATCAAATGTATTATCTAAAAGTCCATATTTTTCCAATAATAATTGTTTATTCTGTTTTTTATTCTCAAGTTCGTCACCACATCTAATCAGAGAAAGATATATATGCAATAACCGTATTTAAGATAATTGTATTTCTCGATTGTTACTCTATCAAATAAAATCTTTAAAGTGTACCTATGTAAATTAATAAAGATTTTTATATAAAATCATTTTGCCACGCACTACTAACACCCGGCAAGTGTCCCTTGTCTTCAATGTAAATTTTATGTATTATTATGTATTGTAATATGTTTAGACAGTAGAATTTTAAGTTTACTTATATTTGTATTGGTATAGTTAAATTTAAAATTGAATGAAGTATTTATTATGCCTTGTATTTGTTTCTACACTCCGAGTCAATTCTTTTTTGTAATCAGACTTGATTCCCACCGGACAAGTTAGACTTAGTGTGGAATCCATAGTTAATCATACATAGCACCGCATGTTATTTAACTTTTATTACTTAGCTTAAAATTATATTGATCATGTAATATAGGGAAAGCTTGATAAATAAATATTATATATTGTATTGTTTTAACAGAAGTTATATATATCATGATGTGTCCAATTGTACGATGAGCTGACGACATATTATTCTACACCATCACCATCACGACATAATTCCCCGAGGGGGTGTCAGAGGTGTTTCCGAGTGTGGACTATGAAATTAAAGTCACAGTCCGCACTCGTCCACCCACGTTTTATCGACGATTGTTCCGTCGCAGCGCTCTCGCCGTTCTCACGTGCTTTCCGAAGCACGCAAACGGAACACAAATGAGCCCCGGCGGTATTTGAACCCGCGAGTTCCGAATTATAGTCGAGACGATCGAGCCTCTGCGGAAGGGTGCTCATTTACAACGTTTCAGGTAGTTTAGAAGAACTTTAATGGCTCGTGGTTGGGAGGGCTACATGGAGATGTGAACGATGTTTGTGGTAAATATCACTCACATTTATTTGCGTATGAAATTGCTGTGGGTTCACATCATAACTCTTGGATAAATAAAGGTGGGAACAGTTCAAAATGCGTATTGATGACATATTTCCCGTTTGATTAAGCGCCGGTCTTCCGAGTCCATACAAACTAGAAAGGTAAACACAATCTTAATTATAATTCCATATAAATTAGCTCTTAGACTTATTATAAAATGGCTTTCAATAACACAATCTGTCAAATGGATTCCATGCGATCTATTTCGCAGGTTATAGTTTCATTAGCGATAACTGTATACTGGGTGTTAAGATGATAACCTTTTTTCTTAAAACGGGGTGTTCTACCCATCAATATGAACAACTTTTACTACGAAGCCAACCCTGAAATCGTGAAATAAAAAATCTGCTGTTTCATACATTTAGTTCGAGTAAGAACAGCTGATTTTCGTTTTATTTATTTAGTTTTTATTAGTTGTTTATATTGATGGGTAGAATATATAAGGAAAAAAGTTATCATCTTAATTAGATTACTTAGCCAAATTCATACTGGAGACTCGGTAGGTGGTCAGAACCAAGGACTCTATGTGAAATGCGTCAAATAGAGGCACAAAAAACATTTTTCACGATTCGTAAACAGAGTCATTGAACCTTGGTCCTCACCGAGTCTCCAGTATGAATTTGGATATATAAACAAAAGTAACCTTATAATTTTTTTTCTTAGATAGGGCATTTCTTCCTCGTTCCATTCCATTTTAAAATATGAACATTTACAACCAGTCAGCCCGACCCTCAACTAACGTTATAGCTTGTTGATATTTCACCTCGCAGGGTCTCTACTTGCAACGCCGCGGAACCCTAAAATCAATACACGACGAGTCGCTACCAAGTGTCACGGAACCCTCGGGACGTGGGTGAGCCCTGGGGCTGTGCTATCTGATTGAACACATCTTGACAAAGTATTACTTACAAATCCTTTTTTGTACAAAAAGTGTGGTTTTTAGCCACATCGGCTTTCCCACACTGTTTTTTCATGTAACAAAGGATTTAAAAGACAAATTGCAACAAGTGGATAGATGTGTTGTTAGCTGGTGGACTCACAATGGTTTTGTTACAGTATTTATCTGATCGTCAAAGATAAGCTCGTGGCAGGGAGCTGGTGGCAGATTGTTTGAAGATCCGCTGAGATATGGGAAGCATGAAAGGAGTCTTCCCGGTTGACGTAAGTTGAGATAGATTCTCTGATTGCTGCAAGTACGCCTGGTGGACGCTAGTGAGACAAAGACACAACTAACTAACAGAACCTTTCACTTTAACTGTCTGTCTGTCGGTCTGTTTGTCTGTCATGACAAGACCCTTGTTCTCTAGTTGATACTAATACCTCTTACAGAAGTCTACGGCCCCTAAGTGATTGGAATATCTCCTAGTCCCTGCTTCAAACATACGAGTTTAAATCAAGCTTCAAACTCAAGCCGAAAAATGTTATGTCATGACATTACGTAATCAATTTCATACAATGAAATTGCATACAAATTTCACCATGAAAACCTTTAAGGTACTTACAGTTGACTTAAAAACTTGACATTCCGTTGACATTAGGTCTTAGGAAAAAATCTGAAAATTACATATAGTTAATTATTAAAGAAGAAACTGAATACATAGAGTTTAATGGATCGACATGAGTGTCAAGTTAAGTTAGTCTTTCTGAAATATGATCCATTAAACCCTATGTGTTCAATAATTAAGCAGCAGTTATGACTGCTGCTGCTTTTGTGTTTTAAACGGTGTATGCGACAAGTTACAGTGTGCTCTGTGGTACAGGGCATCACTCCTACTCGATCTTGACAAGCTTTTTGTCTTTGGTTTGAAAAATAAAAAATCCACCATAAACTGTTCGAGTCACATTGAAAAGCGTAGCTGTCAGTATTATTTGAGTATTATTAGGAAGCAAAGCAGCTTTAATCTGAACTCTATTATTTATTTATAACTTCTGTTAATTATTGTGACTGCATAATGTTTCGTGCACTTCATTTTGTTAATAACATAAAGGAAATGATTACAGCTAAGTATCGTTCGTTACACAACACAAGGGAATTGATTATAGCAAGAAGTAGAGAAAAATTGGGCAACCTCAAAGAAATGTTTCAATGGTCAAATTTAAAGGACAGGATTCAATATGAATCGTCCTGTTTAAGAGAAAGAATTAGTTACGAAGCGTCGTATAGAAAGGCCAGAGGTCGTCGTGGAGTGACCAATATAAGGGGTGAATTTCATCAGGAAGCAACAAATTTATACGAAGGAATTGAACCATATTCTGAAGCGGGTCTCATCAGTGGGATGATTGGTTCTGAATATGCTAACGTATACCCGAAAGCATGTGTAGACATTATTGTCCCTACGGTTCTGACTGGTTATTTCCGGGATCAGAAGACGAAGATCGACCTCGTCATTGTAATGAAAAACCTTGACAAATGCAGCAAACATCGGAGGATATTCACAAGATACCTGACAGGTATGCTGTCACCGCCATAGTAATTACGTAATTACTGGAAGTAATTAACTACGGCGGCGTCCATAGAGTTGTCCCTTTTAGAATTCTTAAAAATATCTTTTTATTTATGGCTGTATGTGTAGAATAAGTGGAGATAATAGATGTTGTCATATGAATGTCTTTGCAAGGATTGTAGGATCCCGTGCCGCTAACAGTTTTGGTTCTGAACACACATCACGTTAAAATTATTGAACGTTTTTTGAAATCTGTTGACATGACCGTACAATTAATACTAATAAAAATCAGCGGTAGCAAGACTCACAGACATATAATTATTAGTAAGTAGCAGACCAAACGTAAGGATTAAATAGCGTAGCAAGTTTCCATACAAAAATTAAGATACATTTAGGTTTCATGGTACGAAGAAACGTATAAAAATGGGTTGTTTTGGCTGGTTTATGCTCGGAACATATTTGTTAAGTCCTAAACTAATTAATCTCTAGTATATATTTTGTTAGGAAACAAGCAACATTTTAAAATTTTATATTTATAATTAAAAGAGCCCGTAGTTCACTGAGCTAAAATTGCCACGCGTCGACTCTATGCGTTTATTATTAATGTTAGGTCTGCTACTATATTATACGTCTGTGGCAAGACTCTATATCTTAAACTTAAATCTTTTGTTTATAATGATTTGAGTTGTTCGATCAATTCTCCTCAATAAAGCTATCGACGAGTCTTTGAGTACTTATGTATGTAAACTTGCAAGTAGTATATGTATTTTATCACATTATGTTGTTAGTTCTTAATATTGTATATGTTTATTAGGATGTAGTGTAATATTATAATTTATTGAGTATTTTAGTGACAAATAATATATCTATTTAAAATTGTATCTATACTATTTTGACATCATGGCACTACCCCCAACAACTTCCCCATTGCCAAAGGTTAGCTGGTAGAAAATACTAAATAGTATTAAGCTCGCCTGTGTACAAAAATTTTATAGTGTGCAATAAAGAATTTTATTATTATTATTATTATTATTATATCTTGGAACGCAGGTTCAAATTCGAGAATGCACTTTTTTCGGAATTTATGTGCTTATAATTTGTATACTTACCGCTTGAGGAGAACCCTGTGAACATTCCCTAAAAAGCGTGTATTTGTGGCCGAGCTACGGTGGTAAGACTCACCCCTTCTCACATTGAGTCGATAGTGAAAAAAGGGTATGCGAGTGTAGAATGCTGACAGTCAACACACGGAACACCTCTGCCATCCCATTGGGGACATGTGTCGTGACAATATGTATTTTGCTTAAATATCTTATTTCCAGGAGCCATTCAAAACGGTCTGCAAGTAGAACTGGAAGCGGGCACAATGCCAGTGCACCAGCACCTCCTGTTCATCAAGGTTCATGCCCCGGACCAGCTCATCCGGCAGTACGGGCACATCTTCCACCACGAGAGGCACTTCCAGGCAAACCACATCGGCATGATCCACCGGTTCTACAGGAGGATACGCAAGAAGATGCCTCTCGTCATGATGGATCACGAACGAGCCTACCTTCGAATCATTCGAGAAAATTATCCAGGACCAGATCAGTATTCAACGCTGGAACGCAGCAGGGTAGTTTATGAGCTGCTTTCAAACGCAAACTTTGGGCATATGCCTGGGGAAGGGATCAATCAGCTGCTGAAAATGAGGGCGGTTATGGACGCATATGCTTTGCATGACGGGCCGTTCTTTCTATTGGAAAATCAATACTTTTGCAATTCGAATGCGAGGCAAATACTCTTCGAGTTCTGGACGGGGATCACCAACATATTTAGAATGCAACCTTTGCACATCATACACGAATACTTCGGAGAAAAGATCGGCATGTTCTTTGCTTTCTACGGCATGTACAATTTGACGATGATGGTCATCGCCGTTGTTGGCATTTTGGTGTGGTTCGTTAATATTTTTCCTTGGCCTCGTAGTGAGGTAACAAAGATGATTTGTGCATTCAGACGATACCCGTACGACTATCTTAGGCATCACGATGAGAGATGGGGGATCCCGCAATCGAGCTTGTACAAAAACAACATCTGGATCTGTTCCAACTGTAAGCACTTTCGCATCTGTCCACACAGGTACTTATACAATTTCTGCGATGAATCCAAATATATCGACAGCTTAGAAACGAATACGAAGTTGATCAGTTTCCCTTTATTCTGCTTTATTTGTTCTCTCATATTCATCAGCTGTTGGAAGCGAAAAGAAAGATTTCTACTTTGGTTTTGGGAAGTGGACGCTGAATATGTCAAAAACATGCTCCGAAGCAATTGCGTTGGCATCAGCAACCATTTAGAATCATCCTTCAACTACAGATTGTGGAAGTTCATCTGGAATGTAGTCCAGCTCGGCATTTGTTTGTTCCTAGCCTTCTTGATGTTGTATTACCTGTTGCATTACCGGTACTATTTGATGCAGCAATACGAAGTTATCAAAGACTTTGGGAGAAGGAAGTACGTGGTGACGATGATGCTGGGGATTGTGCATATGGTGATGGTAGCGGTCGTGGAGCGAGTCAGTCACTGGATGGTCTCTTATATGCTCCAGCTCGAAGAACTAGACACGTACGACGCCAGGGACAGATCCTGGGCGTGGAGGATGTTCTTCGTCTCCTTCGTCTTTACTTTCATTTTGATAGCATACACGGCTTTTATCAAGGGACAGTTCTATACCACTCCCATAGACGATACTTATATAAATTACATGGGCGGCGTGCTTATGGATAACTGCGATCCCTTCACCTGCATTGATGAGGTTGCGGTTCTCATCACAGCTATTGTCGTTATGAGAGAGTTGGTCTTGAAATTTATTCCCTACGTAAGAATATTCGGATTCACTTCGGACTACAGTTTAAATTACAAATACAACTGTTGGCCATATTGGGAGCGAGAAAAGAAGATGTTTAATGATGACGAAACGGAGAGATTTATACAGCAGAAGTATAAAGATATCGTAATGCAGTTTGCTACGGTGACCTTGTTTGTGGGTATGTGGCCTCTAGCTCCAGTTGTGGCCTTCGTTACCAGCGCCATTGACCTTAGATTTTGCGCGCGCCGTTTTTTGGTAGCCACCAGAAGACCGCTTTTGAGGAAATCTGAAGGTATAGGCTCCTGGCAACCCATCCTCCTCCTGGTTGTTTTCCTTATGGGACTATTTCATATCATGACAGCCGTCGTCACATCGGACATCATCCTCCGGATCAACCCCGACCTGCCGGAAGAGCCACTCGTCCACGACCACATTAACTACTTCAAGGAAAACAACCTTGTCACCGATGTCACGATCATAAACGGACACCCACATCACATCGACATCCAAATGAAAATTGGCCACATACCTCTAGTCATCCTACCTGAAATAGAGTATCACATGCACAACTCCTTTTTAAACCGTCAATATCAGAAGTACGTTCAAATCCACGACTTGCATGACGTGATTTGTCAGTGGGAAACCCCAGGCACGTGGCCACCAATCAGGTACGCCAACTGCAGCTCCGCATACCGGCTGACCCCCTTCCGGCACTGCTACTTCCGAGGGTTCTTGAAGCGCTACGCCTCCTACCATCCGTCAGCTGACTGGCACATGGATCGGCAACACAAGCAGGCAGGGACCACATCGACCAAATGGTACAAGTACCCAACCGAGGTATGGATTTGGACGACGAGAACGTTGAGGAATTGGTTCGGGTGGCCGGTCGTGCAGAACGCGTCGACCCTCCACCCCACGTACGTCACTGCGACGTGGAAATGGACGATGCGGTGGCACTACACGGTGAGGATCTTCGCTGACGTATACAGGATGTACGGATACGCTTACAACTGGCAGGAGAGGTACGTCAGCATGTTGAAGTGGCTCTACGCATCTGCTTGTACTGGACTGATGTGTGTCGTCATCGTGCTGGTCTACTGGTGCTGGCCGGATGAGAGCCCGATGGTGACGGAGGCACGAGCTTATGAGAAACCGTATATTGAGAACTATCCCACTAAGAAGAGATGCATCAAAATTGAATAAGTTTTTCTTGCACGTCTTGTGGAGATCTTTTTCGTTTTGTTGTTAGAAAATAAGTTCATACTTGTGTTTTTTATTAATAAATATTATACGTGACTGTTTTCTCTTTTAACTTAAAAATAAAAAATTAAACAGTGTGAAATATATTTCAGGCCATTCGGGCATTTAAAAATTTCAAAATAAACGTATGGTTAATTGTGAAGTTTAAATGCTAAAAAACGAATAAAAATTTAAATACTTAGCTTAAAAAGTGACTACGTTAAAACATAAACAGAGACTTTATTAATTTTTTTAGAGGCGATTCTTAGTGGCACATTAGCTTAAGTTATGGTCGCATAATACACTGGCGCTGTATGGATGGCGCGTGCTACGGATCACAGATATTATCACGGCGTAGCTCGTAGCGGCGCGGTGTGCTTGTTGAACGTAAGTTTAATATCGGAACGCAGCTGTCATCTGACAGCTGTCTCTGCTACTTCATCCTTCTCACTTTACCATTTCTTTTCCTGTACAAATGTTGTGCCGAAAATCATATCTAAATTTATTAGTAAAAGGCTACTGAATCACCGAAATATTTCGTTTTTCTTCATCCTGGGGACCTTATTTAACATGGTGACCCCTAGTTTTTTGGAAATAATCGACGATCGGAGAATAAATTGCGGATTTGGTACGTCGTCATCGTGATCATCAGAATCGAACAAAAGGTTTGGTTCCGAGCGTCATCTCAGCACGTCGACGTCGTGAAATCGTCGAGTAGAAGTCGATTATCAACCTGAACACGCTGCCTGCAGAGGATCCTCGCAGGCCTGGGCTCCGGAGTGCAGAAGAACCATACTGCGGCTACGAGAGGATACGTATACTATTTGATTTTGAGCTGGTATCCTTCTATTCCCTTTCATCCCCATCCTTAGCCACAGTTAAATCTAATAATTTGACCTTTTATTACATGCAAAGTTAACCTAAAAATTCTATTTAAATCCCCAATTAAAAATGACTGCACCGCCAAAAAGCATGGCGATTCCAGCTGACGTGGCGGCCTTAACTCGCAGTCGTAGTTATTTCAAAGGCAGAGTAACATTATCGCGAAAATATATTGTAAATCTAACAGAACCTTTGTCTGCAGAGCAGGTGCTGGAACTGGGGGACAGAACAGTTAAGCTAAAATCTATGTATAGCTCATTTGAGGCAGTGCAACACAAAATTGAGCTCTTGTCTGAGAATATCGAGGAACAGGTACAGGAAAGAAGTCAATTTGAGGACGCGTATTTCGAGGTATTGTCAAAGTTTAAATATTTATTGTCCAAATATGTGACGGAACCTCAAACCATGCCTCAGGCAAGTGCTTCTTCTGAATCTGTCAGCCGGGTAAAGCTCCCCGATATATCCCTACCAATTTTTAATGGCGATGCCAATACTTGGCTGGAATTTAGGGACACGTTTGATAGCTTGATTAACAAAAATATGTCTTTGAGGGGCATTGAAAGGTTCCACTACCTCATCGGTCAGCTTGAGGACACTGCCCTTGAAGTGATAAGCGATATTGACAAAACCGAGGAAAACTATAGCATAGCATGGAAAATTTTATGTGAACGCTTTAATAACAAAAATCTTTTGGTGCACAATCACTTAAAGGCGCTATTGGTAGACATGAATGTGACTAATACAAGTCAGTCCCTAAGAAATTTCTGTGATTCAATTTCGAAACACTTGCGTGCACTTTCTAAACTTAATGTCCCAACAGCTGACTGGGATACTATTTTAATTTTTCTTCTGCTAAACAAATTAGATAAAAGAATGCAAAAAAAGTGGGAGGAAACTGGTGACCATTCTAATGAACTGCCTTCGTTACAGCATTTCAGGAATTTTATCAAGAGGCAAGCCGATCTACTCGAGACCCTCGACTCGAAAGATTTTGCAACATCCGGCATGCAGCAGAAAAGCGTTAAGAAGACATTTGTAGCCGCGGGTCTTAGAAAAGCAGACGGAGAACCACGGGTTACGTGTCCATATTGCAACGCTGGTCACTTCATCAATCAATGTGAAAAATTCTTGGCCCTACAAGTAAGTGCACGCATACGCGAGGTTAAGCGTATGAAACTATGTATTAATTGTCTCAGATCCAATCATTTGTTGCCGACTTGCCGAGCCAGCCCATGCCGAGTATGCAAAAGTCGTCATCATACTCTCTTGCATCTTAGCAAGCAACCTATCACCAATAATGCGGCCACTACTTATCCAGCGACAGTAAGTGACAGCAAAAATCTACCAATCTCTTCGGAGAATACCATTTCAATGGTATCAAAGTTGAATTCAACCAAGCCCATTACCAATGACTCTCATGTCTTTTTATCTACAGCTCAAGTTAATATTCTTGACAGTAAGGGACAGCCACAAGTATGCAAAATTTTGCTTGACTCGGCATCTCAATCTAATTTTGTCTCCCAGGCCGCTCTAAGCCGACTCGGGTTGGACTTGTCCACTCAATCTACCAATATTTTGGTCTTGGGAATTAACGACAAATCATCGAATATAACCAAACAGTGTAACTTGTCACTAATATCAAAAACAACTTCTTTTAAAACCAACCTAAATTGTCTGATAGTTCCCAAAATATGCGAATTATCCTCTTTGACTCTAACCGATAGTAACCGAAATCTATTTAAATTTCCACAGCACATCAAGCTGGCTGATGAAAACTATAATACTGCATCTGATATTGATATAATTATTGGAGCTCAACTCTTCTACGACCTACTTTGCATTGGGCAGTATCGCCTTGGTGAGGGCCTACCAATTCTACAAAAAACCAAACTAGGATGGGTCATTTCAGGACCATTTAACACAGACCACCAAAATTCTAAAGTCAAGGTAAGATGCAACCTTACTTTAAACTCTCAACTAAATAAATTCTGGGAACTGGAGGAGTGTACTAATAAAAGCATGGATTTGTCAGATGATGATCAAAAATGTGAAGAAATATTTGCTTCCACCACAACTCGTGCTTCTGATGGCAAATTCGTTGTTAGTATCCCCTTCAAATTACCTACTTCATATCTCGGTGATTCACGTAGGGTGGCATTGCAAAGATTCAAACATTTAGAGACTAAACTCAACAAAAATCCTGCTTTAAAATCAATGTACTTAGAATTCATGAAGGAGTATGAGGCCTTAGGTCACATGACGAGACTATCATCTGATGACTTAGGGCTCGTACAATATTTTTTCCCACACCATGGAGTGTTAAATGTAAATAAATCTACCACTAAGCTCCGAGTAGTATTCAATGGGTCTTGCAACTCTGATTCCGGTTATTCCGTAAATTCCCTGCAGTATTCAGGTCCCATTGTTCAGGATGAACTAATATCAATTTTATTGCGATTCAGAGTACACAAATATGTCGTGTGCGCTGATATCGAAAAATGTTACCGCTGTGTGTGGATTTCCCCAGACCAACGATACCTTCAATGCATCTTTTGGCGAGAAAGCCCATCTGAACCAATTTCAGTATATGCTTTAAATACAAAAACCTATGGTACCACATCAGGTTCCTTTTTGGCCACTCGTTGTCTAAAACAGTTGGCAATCGATTTTGAAGAAAAATACCCAAAGGCGGCTTCTGTTATTAACCGAGATTTTTATATTGACGATTTAAATACGTCTAGCGATAATAAGGCTGATTTAAGTCAAACTGTCACTGAAGTCAACAAGATATTAAGTACAGCCTCATTTCATCTAAGAAAATGGAAGTCAAATAGTACTGAGATTCTTGATAGTGTTAAGGATCATCAGTCTGAATCTATACCTCATCTATTCGATAATGATCAGAGTAAGACACTTGGCTTAGTATGGTCATCAGCTGATGATAAATTGAAATTTCAAATTAATCTAGATAAACTAAAACCGAAAGTTACAAAGAGAGAAATCTTATCAATAATCTCTAGTATTTTTGATCCTCTAGGATTGCTAGGACCTTGTATATTGATACCTAAATTACTCATCCAGCAAATGTGGAAAGACCAGATCCCATGGGATCAAGTTCCTTCGAAGGAAGTCTCCGATTTATGGGTTAACTTCACCACACAATTGCATCATTTTAATGAGCTTGAAATAGAAAGACATGTCAAGTTAGATAGTCATGTCGAAGTAGAACTTCATGGATTCTCGGATTCATCTTTGAAAGGGTACGGGGCATGTATTTATATCCGTACCATCGATGCCAAAGGTTATATCTCAACTAGACTTCTATGTTCAAAGAGTAGAATTTCTCCCATAAAGTCGCAAACGATTCCCAAACTTGAGCTCTGTGCAGCTTTGTTGTTAGCCATTTTGATGGATAAAGTTAGAGGCTCCATTAAATGGCATGATTGCCGAACTTATCTATGGACGGACTCCAATGTTGTACTTTGCTGGATAAAAATTTGTCCTTCTAAACTCCAAACATTTGTGTCTAACCGTGTAAAGAAAATTCAACTTTTAACCAAGCCAGATACTTGGCGTTGGCTTCCTTCTGCTGACAATCCAGCTGATGTTTTATCTAGAGGTGTGGAGCCAGCAAAACTATCAAAGTGCAACATTTGGTGGTTTGGCCCGACCTTCCTGAAAAACCCTTGTGAACTATGGCCTTCGCTTACAGCGCCATCTGTTAGTACAGAGCCTGAAACCAAATTTCAGCCTTATGAATCAATAATATATGAAAAATCTCAAATTGTGGCGCCATCTAATGCAATTTCCCCTGAACGTAATACTAATAAATTATTATGCAATATTTCCTTGCAGAATAATAACGAATGTGGCAACATATTCTTTGAACTTTATTCAAATTACAACACTTTGTTGAGAGTGACTGCGTGGCTGCTTCGGTTTCAACGTAACTGTAAGAATCCACAAAACGCTATCAAGACTTGTCTCCAATCTACTGAATTAGAAAGCGCTTTGCACTGTTTGGTCAAATTAGTACAAAAAGCATGCTTCCCGGAAGAATATTCCAAATTACAGGTCAACAAACCAATTTCACCTAGTAGTAATCTTACCCCACTTAACCCGTTTCTGGATAAAAATAATATTCTTAGGGTAGGAGGTAGATTATCTTTATCTGATTTTAATTATGATAAGAAGCATCCTATTTTGCTACCCGCTAAGCATATTTTCACCGAATTAATGATGAGTTATTATCACTTAAAATACCTTCATGCTGGACCACAGCTGTTATTATCTCTGGTAAGGCAGAAATTCTGGCCCATACATGGAAAGGCTCTGGCAAGTAAGATCTTGCACAAATGTCTAACGTGCTATAAACATAATCCTCCTGCAGCACATCCTATTATGGGGGATTTACCTAAACCTCGCGTTATGCCTGCACCTCCTTTTATTTCAGTCGGTGTAGATTACACTGGCCATTATTATGTCCGTGACAGAAGGGGCCGCGGCTGCAAGACTTCTAAATGCTATGTCTGTATTTTTGTTTGTATGTGTACGAAGGCAGTTCACATAGAATTGGTTACAGATCTCTCTACGGATGCGTTTATGGCAGCTTTACGTAGGCTTGTAGCAAGGAGAGGTAAAATGAACTCGATATTTTCAGACAATGGAACAAATTTCCAAGGAGCAGCACGTGAGTTAAGCGAATTATTTAAATTTCTTATAGATCAGAATGATAACATCGCTTCTCAGCTGGCAAACGATGGTATTAAGTGGCACTTCCAGCCCGTTTTTTCACCGAGCATGGGTGGTCTGTGGGAATCAGCTGTTCGCAGCTGTAAGCATCATTTGAAGCGTATTCTTTCTAATGCTCTTCTAACATTTGAGGAATTTAGCACTATTTTGTGTCAGATTGAAGCTATACTTAATTCCCGCCCTCTCTTTCCCCTTAGTGACAATCCCAATGACATTTCCGCCCTAACCCCGGCTCATTTTCTTATAGGGCGCCCTCTCGTAGGACTGCCAGATTGGGACTATTCCCATGTCCCTGAATACAAATTAAAGTATTTTCAACTTCTGCAACAGTTGCGGCAAGATTTTTGGAGAAGCTGGTCAAGGGACTACATGAACCAATTGCAGCAGCGGGGCAAGTGGCGAGCATCCAAGGGGCAGTCCATCGCAGTGGGCGATCTTGTGCTTCTGCGTGATCCTGGCGCACCGGTTATGCTGTGGAAGACTGGACGCGTTGCTTCTATTCATCCGGGCAAGGACAAGATTGTTCGCGTCGCAGACATCCAGACTTCATCGGGGACCGTACGAAGATCTTTTAGTAGGATCATCCGATTACCAATCGAAAGTCAATCTTCAAATTAGTCTTAATAAAACTTGTTTTTATTTTTTGGTTTAATATTTTCAAACAAGTCTGTCAAGAAAACTTGTCTCTATTTTTTGTTTAATAGTTTTCAAATTAGTCTGTCAAGAAAACATTTAATTATTTTTCTTGTTTTTTGTTACTAAATCGAGTAACTTAATATCACTCAACTAAAATGTAACTTATACTCTGTTTGTTTTGCAACTTGATTATGTATGTAGCATATTATATTTTGTAATCACATGCCCCATTTAATTTATTATTTTATTAATTACATAACTTCAAATAGGATTTTTAAACTTTAAATTCCCATCAAATCAGATCTTTGCATTGACTTAAAATTCTCAAAATTTTGTTTTGTATAAATCTAATATTTCTCTGTTGTAATTTTTGCATTACATTGCATATTTTTGTGCTGGGAGCATGTTGAACGTAAGTTTAATATCGGAACGCAGCTGTCATCTGACAGCTGTCTCTGCTACTTCATCCTTCTCACTTTACCATTTCTTTTCCTGTACAAATGTTGTGCCGAAAATCATATCTAAATTTATTAGTAAAAGGCTACTGAAACACCGAAATATTTCGTTTTTCTTCATCCTGGGGACCTTATTTAACAGTGCTACTAACTACGAAGTGAGCTACGTGTCTACGGGACCGACTTACTGATTCGATCCGATTTTGGATGACCGCATGACATACATTTTGTATTTTGTGCAACTGTTATTTAATGACGGCTATTAGGGGATAAAACTTAACACAGCTGAGTTTCATGATAGGCTGCATTAGTGGCCCAATGGCTAATTGTATTCAGTTGGACACGATACGATGATTATCTGAAGTATTTCATGAAAAATGAGGTAAGGAAAGCGGTTTTTGTAATAAACGTAGCTGTTAACAGCTGTAGGGCTCGCCGTCCATTACGCTGGGACAAAGTAGCCGTCAGTGAACGCGTGAACGTACGATTGTGGACCATGACTAAGTTATTCTATGACTACGACTTCCATTTCACAGTTTTTATTTGCACGAGGTACGTTACCCATTGCCTGCGGTTAAGAAAGACATTGTGAAACCTGCATACATTGAAAAGCCTACAATTAAGTTGAAAAGTGGGTGTTACGAGTGTAGACCGTTCTAATAATAATAATATCAAGAAACGACGGTGGACGAGGAATTACTGATGTGACCAACCTCCACAGTCACCAAATAACCAACTTACGATTACCAATACTTTCACTTTAAGATGACTATTTCTCCATTACACAATGCAATAACCCAAAACGATTACAGGTACACGCCATTAAACTTGTAGAATATGTCCCAACAAAATAACCAACGGCAGACTGACAGACAGACTAAACTGGATGAGTGGGCACAAAAATCACTTCTGGGAGACATCATCGCGATCTGAACCTACCTCACGTCGACAAGACAGCGTCAAACGAATGGCTCAGTCGCAGTGAGCTCTTCCCTGAGACGGAGGGTTTTATGCTCGCCATCCAGGACCAAGTTGTCGAAATACGCAATTACCAAAAGTATATAATGAAAATACCAAACACGATAGATACTTGTCGACGGCGAAGTAGAGCTTCAGAAACAATACAGCACATAACTGGCGCATGTTCATCAATAGTTCAGACTGACTATAAATTCCGACATGACCAGATTGCAAACATAATTCATCAAAAACTTGCCATACAACACAAACTCATTACTACCCCCCCCATTACCATACTACAAATACAACGCTGAAAGTATTCTTGAGAACCAGACTTATAAACTCTATTTAGACAGAGCTGTACTAACTGACAAAACTGTACATTACAATAGACCAGATATTACTCTTATTGACAAAGAACATAAGACTGCACAACTGATCGACATCGCCGTTCCCAATACGCATAATTTACAGACTACAATTGCTGAAAAACTAAGTAAATACGCAGATCTGAAAGACGAAATAACACGCATGTGGAAACTGCAAAAAGTAACCATTATACCCATAGTATTGTCTGCAACTGGAGTCATACCCAAACAACTTCATCAGTCTCTCCGTTCCCTAAATCTTCCAAGACTTACGTACTACAGCCTACAAAAAGCAGCCATCCTAAATACATGCCGGATAACCAGGAGATTCTTACAAACCGACCAAATTTATGCCACGTCCCAACAAGAACAACCACAAACAACCAAAAACAATGACACTCACTTGGCTTAGAATAGAATAGAATAGAATGACGTTTATTTCGATTAATTAAGATCATAATTATTAATACACATATACACAAAAAATTCAATTATCAATTAGTACAATAAAATGTATATAAAATTAAAACAATATTTTGACTGCTGTCAGCACATGAATCATGCTGCAATGATTCAGGTACTGACAGTCAAACCGTTCCGCAAATGCGTTCAGGATACAGTTGCGGCTGGCCCGCAGCCTGCGCAACAGGGATGTGCACCGCCCGCGCATCGTTGCATAAAAGCATGCGCGTCCGCGAACATTCCCGACGCACTACAGAAGCGAGGCAGCCCCAAAATTATCTTAAGGGCTTAGGCCCGTAAGTGCTCATACTACCGGCTTTTTGAAGCCGAGATGAAATTGCTCATAAACAGAATAATAATAATATTTATAATGTAATCTTTATTTTAGGCAGTGCCCATAGTGTTAGTAACAAGGTCTTAAAAGCTATATTAGTATTACAATAATGGTGTAATTAATTTAACTTAATCTAACTGAATCTTGTGCCACTGCCTGTCGAAGAGGTATGCAATGACACCTAGTGACGTAAGATGGGACCGCTCGTCCTCTCGGCAAACACTTTCAGGAGGCTGAATCACCTCTGACAGCCCCTCGTTGTCATGACGATATAGATAGCAGTGGCGAAGGGTCCATATAACACGATTCCCATCGGCTTGCTTAGGAAGCGGCATCCATACTACATTTCCATGAATCTCAATACGACTAATACACTTGGCTGAAAGGAGTTGCAAAGTACAAAAAATTTCATAATTTCCTTGGTTGCTTTTCTGAGTAAGGCGATCTTTTTGTCCGACTTCCCTTTTTCAAATGTTCACCCTTCGCCAATGATAGATAGAGCTATACTGCTACGAAAGTGAACTAATTGATAATGAATACTTTATTTTGCAATGTGAGTACATCACATGAACTTATTTACACGTCAATTTTATTAAAAATTTAATAAATTTAACATATTTAAAATGGGAATATGTAACAATAAATTCCGTTTTCTTGCTTTCTTTCACAAAATTATATTTTAGACTTACTAACATTTAATAAAATATTAAACATTCATTATCAGAATTAAAGTTAAAATAATGTATACAGTAATGTAACGCAGGATAATCGGAAAAAAGCGGATCAACGCAAAAATCCTAAATAGGATAATTGCAAGGGTCAGGATGATTGAAAACAAAGTCAAAAAACAGTGCGACGAGGAAACGTGTTAGGTTCACATGTAAATAAGTTCGTAAACATTTTGTTAGCACCAAACACTTGTATTTAGATTTAGTCTTTAGCAGTCTTAAGTTTATTTTATGTAACTTTTCTTTTTAAATTTTTGTTTTTTTTCATTTTGTGTGTTACCGAATAAATTTATTTTCTTTCTTTCTAACAGAACTGCCAACAGTGGCGAAAAATTTGAACCACCAAAAGTGGCAAAATATTGGAAAGGCCCATGTCTAGCAGTGGACAACAAAGGCTTATGGATCATGGATGGATAAATTATCTTTTATTTATAATATGATTCAATGATTACTATGTTTTAGTAAAGAAAAAGAAAGAAATTGGAATAATCAGACCAAAAGTTTCATAAAATAGTATAATAATAATAAAATAACTATTTATCTTCCCGTCCTATGTCGCCTATCACCTTTTACAGTCAGAATATAACTATATTTTATCATCTGTCTATATAGGTAGTAAATATAAAATTTAGATATGATAGCACACATTTTAGTAATGCAACAATCCTCTGCCTTAAATATGTACACATAGTAATAATAACTGAATATGTTAAGGGTAGATTATAAATTATACATAAAACTTACCTAACCCAAATTAAAGAAGAAAGAAAAAAAGAATTGTTTATTTGTGAACATAGAAAATGTATGTACCTACAATTTATAAATGTCACAATCACAACAAGATGTTAGAAATTAATTAAGATGTAAGGGTAAAACTAACCTAAAATTATCATTAACCTGTAATAAAAATAAACTTAATTAAATAAAATTCCTATTTCAATCACCACCGTCATGTGGAAGGGTATCTAGAAGGCTGGCAGCGTTTCCTCTTTGTTTTGTATTATTTTATATAAGTTAAAAAAAACCGTAATAGTATTAAGCCATATTGAAAAAAAAAATACTGATAAAAAAGACATGATCTTGCTAAGTTTCTTGCCCTTCTTCTTAGATTAATCGAATGGGCGGATGTAGGCATTATATCTATTTATAGTTTATTTATCTATTAACTTATTTATCCATTGCATTATGTAGGTATGTATATACAATATTTTTTTTTTTACTTATGTTAGTATATATTTGGCTAGGCATTATATTTATTTATGGTCGATTCAGTTTATTTATCAACTTATTTATTAATTGCCTTGTGTATAATATATTCTTATTCCAAGAAGTCTTTATTTTATGCATGTGTTTAACTTTAGTAGCCCAACTTAAATTTATTTTTTTATATATTTCCTGTATCATATTTGTTTCATCATAAAATATTATTTTTATACAGATTAGATTTCAATGTAAACATGTACTTTATGTATCTATTTTACAAATAAACAATTTGAATTTGAATCTTTGAATGAGCAGGCGGATTTTCTGAATTTCTCTGGCCAAGATACACGCCAGCCTTCGGGTCTCCACAAATAAAATATATAGTTACAGTATAATTCTACAATGAGTAAGTTACTTGTGATTTAAATAGAGGTGTTAATAATCTATACCGAAGTATTTGAGGCGGGGCGGAGATGCCGCGGCGAGGCGACCGCGGGGCGTGGAAGCCGCCGCTCGGCCGCGATACTTGTGAACAACAATATCGCACAGTTTAGAATCTGCGAGCTCAGGGAGCTTAGTGTGGAAAAGGATTATTAAAAAAAACAAGTTTGAGACGTAGTAACTGGTTCCTAATAGGGGTTATTAAAACACGGCAGTGCTAACACGAGTGTTTTAAAGATTGTTTGTTACTTTTATTGCTTTTCCTAGACTTCTTGGGTGGAATCAAATTCTGAAAGTATTATGTCAGACAGTTTTGCCCAGAATAAAAATTATATATTATTTTAATTACGATCTGTGGCAAAATTGCGCTTTGAGTAGTGATCGTAGTCAGAAAAAAAGAAAAAAAAAATGGGGCATCAGAATCCAGCCGTCTACCGCGAGTGTGATTCAAGAGGTTCGGTCACGCGGCACGCACAAGTTTTACTATCGTTCGAACCATACCCTATTTTGGAGCTAGGGATGTGTAGCCCGAGACAATTACATACGGCCGCAAAATAATTTAATTGATAACCTTTTTTATCGGGTGATAGTGTATTTTTTTTATTAAACGATATTTTGTTAGAGAAGCAATGCTTTTATTTAATTTTTTTTCCATGTCGTTAATTATTCTCTATCCATCCATTCATCAGCCTGTTTCATCCACTGCTGGACAAAACTGGAAAAATAAAGAAAACCGTTGGGTGAATGAAGAAGCGCGTAATCTTAAGCGACTTCTATTTGACTTGCTAGACATTGACACAATATATTTGGACGAACCATCTATTACTATGATTCAACAGATAAAACGTAACATCGGTGAGAAATATGACGCTGTACTAAAGAAGGAACGCACATCTTTCTTTTCTAAAAAAATTTCCTCAAGTTACAACATAAGTAAAGAGATGTGGAGCGTAGTTAATGAGGAACTTGGCCGTACATCTCGATCAGCACCTGACCACACCGACCTAATCAAGAAAACTGATGGCACCAAGTACAACTCAAAGCTTGACCTTCTGAACGCAATGAACTCGAGGTTTGTCGGTGCGGCTGTTGCATCTCTGTGCAGCGCGATTGCACCGGCTGATCGATCACTGCGACTGGTACCTTTCACACAGCGTGAGGTCCATCATATCATCACGAAGAGGATACCACACAGGCAGAGCAAAGATCATATATGGCATATCGTGTGATCTATTAAACACTTAAGCTGACTGTCTTGCTACGCCTCTATCCCTTCTCTATAACGAGTGCCTGAAAAGGGGAATCTATCCAAAAACCCTTAAAAAGGTAAAAGTTTCTCCAATACACAAGGGTAAAGGGAAGAAAGAAGACATTGATGCTTACAGACCTGTTGCCGTCATTCCTGCTTCCGCCAAAGTTTTTGAAAATGGCTTAAGCTCACGAATTACAGGATTTCTGAACTCTACGGCTGCCCTCAGTGACCAACAGTATGCGTACAGGGAAGGACGGTCTACGAATTCTCTCGCCCGTGAGGTTGTTTGGAGCATATATAAAGCGCGAGAGCAAGGGAAGCAAGTAGCGTTGCTATCATGCGACTTATCGAAAGCATTCGATGTTGCAGATCATGATATCATAGCAACTAAATTACAACACTATGGAATCAGAGGACCACCACTGGCTTTACTAATCGACTTTATGACCAACAGAACTCAAGCAGTGGTTGGCGAGAGCGGTACAATTAAGTCAAATGAAATGCAAACATATATTGGCGTTGCCCAGGGATCCTCTCTATCAAACATTATGTTCTCGTTGTTGTTAAATGATCTACCTGGTTCCATAAATGGTGCTGAAATCACTATGTTCGCCGATGACGTTGCAGCAATAGTCACTGGTAAAACAGTCGATGAGCTGGAGTTGCACCTGTGTGATGTTGCTAAGCAACTGGCTGAATGGTTATTAATATGGGCCTTGTTCTGAATTCCAAGAAAACAAATTTGATGCACTTCAACCTGGCTGGACGTTCCTATCGTTCACTGAACGTAAAAATTAACGAAGACATCCTGTGTCAAATATCTACCACCTGTTTCTTGGGATTCAGACTTGATTTCGCACTATTGTGGGACGTTCACATTGAGTGGCTATGCAAAAGACTGGGAAGTGCATGCTTCGCCCTCCCTCGCTTAGCAGCCACTCTGCCTCGGGACGTTGTACGTACGGCATACTTTGCTACTATTCAGTCCCTTCTGCGCTACGGACTTGAGTTGTGGAGAAGAACAGCGGACTGGCACAGAGTTTTCGTCATGCAGAAACGAGCGGTGCGGACGATAGCCCGCATCAAGTATGACGACACAGCACGACCACATTTTGTTGAGCTAGGTATACTGACGTTGCCCTGCTTGTATATACTCCAAGTCGCGTTATTTATGAGGCAAAACCTCCACAAATTTGACAGGAGATGCGAACGTACTAGGGGCCGTGACAAGCTCCGATCAGTTTCTCGTAGGCTTGCGAAGAGCGCTCGATCGGTGTACGTATGTGGTCCAACTATTTACAACCGACTTCCAGATGACATTGCAAAAATCGAATCGTTTTCCCTCTTTAAATGTAAGTTGAAGAAATGGCTCATTCAGCAGGCATTTTATTCAGTTGATGATTTTTTTAAATAAAGTGGCTATTATTATAATTATCAGAATTAGGCGATGTGATGACATTAAGAATATTAAAATTATTATTATTATTATTTTTATTTTTTTTGTATTTTTTTTTGTATTATTTGACATTATGATTTTACATTTCATACACTGTGCATGACAAATTTGCTTAGATAAATTACTTTGTGACTAGTTATTTAACTTAATTTAATTTTAATTTAATAATTTTTGTTTTACTCCATTTTTTTGTTATTTGATAACAACATGACATGTAACTGACCGTTATGAATAAAGTTCTGTATTCTGTATTCTGACATAGGCCTTTCCAGGATTTAGCCACTCTTGGCGGTCCTCCTGGAAGAAATGCCCATACTCACACACGCTGGGCAGGCGGGTTGGTGAGCGCGGTACCGAAAACCTTGCACCAGTGACGCCACTGCCCGTCACCAGTCTGTTTTATATAAGGCCCGGCAGTTGTAGATGGATATACCGCCATCCATCGGTCCCAAGCAATGGTGGGCCGCCTGGTTTTGGCTGAGCTGTTCTCTTCTCTATATTTTGAATTAATAATAAAGATTTTACGATATGAGATCGACCGATGCTTATGTACTTCTACATCTGTTTGTAGCTTTACACGCGAACCCAGTAAGTTACTAGATAACAAAAGTCCGTCTCCACCCTTGCCACCCGCGTGACCGCCTGTCACGGGCACTCTTCGCGCGGTAATTATTTTTATTATTGCCCTTCTCCCTCCTCCCCTCCTCCTGCCCCCTGCCCTCTCGCGCCCCGATAAACACCACTCTATCGGTTAACCTAACCTCTTTGCTGAATTTGTTTTTTTTTTCTGTTTAAGTGGCGTCGGTGGCCAGTGGTATTTTAATTAATTTTCATGTTAGATAGCTTTATAACGGGGCTCGGTTAAACCAATCGAGTGGTGGCGGTTACGTTTGCTTTTGGTTTACAATTTATATGTTTTATCTTGAAACGGATATTGGATGGATTCGATTGGTGGTTCTTGGTGGAATATCATCTTGAATAAATTATACACAAATTCTTGTACTTTTATTCCACATATATTTATTTTTATTCTAACTTAGGCTACCGGTTTCGTATTACACATCATCGGGCCAACAAATTATTAATTATTTAACATGACAGAAAGAAAACAAAAGAAAACATTTTTAACAAGCAAATATAAAATAAACCAATTTGTATTTTATATTTGCTTGTTAAAAATGTTTTCTTTTGTTTTCTTTCTGTCATGTTAAATAATTAATAATTTGTTGGCCCGATGATGTGTAATACGAAACCGGTAGCCTAAGTTAGAATAAAAATAAATATATGTGGTATAAAAGTACAAGAATTTGTGTATAATTTATTCTTGAAACGGATGTTTCTAACTTTTAGATGACCAAACGTAACTTTCGAGCAAAAGCTATATTTATTAGAAACAAAATTGCAACACGCCGTCCTTGTATTCTCACTACTTTACATAACATATGTGATACAGTGTGAAAATCAGTGTTTTACGGTTCACAGTAGATGCAGAATCATCACCAATATGCATGAATCATTTACCGGATATGAGCAAACATGTATCTGTAAATGAAACCACATGCCAAAGTCTCCTGATCACACATTTCCAAAGTAACCGCAGCTATACTAAAATACAAAATTTATTGATTCATACACTTAGACTCCTCCATAATATAGGTATACAAACAATAAAGTATCTAGTAAAAATTCGTGTCTATACATTGAATATTTTTGAAATTTACTGAGGCCAAAACCACACCTTTTAGAATTTTTGTCTGACTGTCTGTCTCGACTCTGACTCAAGAACCGCTCAACAGATTTGGATGCGGTTTTATATTATCATCGTAATGATCCTAGCAACACACAGGCTATAAGGGGTGTTGATAAAATAACGCCTTAGCCGAAAACGGGGCAGACCTTGAATAAACGCGGGCGGAGCCGCGAGCAAAAGTTAGTTACATAACAACAATAATAACTAAAAATAAAAACAACGCTGTTAAGAGTAAAATAAATTTATTTAATACAATGAAAGTATCATACGAGCAAAAGAGGTGTGTCGCTATCGTAGCAGATGTAAATCAGTAGTCTTTGCTTACCCCTCTGGGAGAAACGCGTGAGTATATGTATGTATGTATAATAAAGATTTACTTAGGTACTACCTCCAGCTCGCACAAGAACTAACAGTAATGATCTGAGCAAAGAACTCGACTCTCCGCTGTGTGGCGGGCGCACTGAGTTATACAGAAAGTTGCACCGCACCACACTGTTCACTGCGTGCTGGCGTAGGGATGGGACGAGCCGGGATTTATTAACCTTGTGAGTGTACTACCTCCAGCTCGCACAAGAACTAACAGTGATGCTCCGAGCAAAGAACTCGACTCTCCGCTGTGTGGCGGGCGCACTGAGTTATACAGAAAGTTGCACCGCACCACACTGTTCACTGCGTGCTGGCGTAGGGATGGGACGAGCCGGGATTTATTAACCTTGTGAGTGTACTACCTCCAGCTCGCACAAGAACTAACAGTGATGCTCTGAGCAAAGAACTCGACTCTCCGCTGTGTGGCGGGCGCACTGAGTTATACAGAAAGTTGCACCGCACCACACTGTTCACTGCGTGCTGGCGTAGGGATGGGACGAGCCGGGATTTATTAACCTTGTGAGTGTACTACCTCCAGCTCGCACAAGAACTAACAGTCATGCTCTGAGCAAAGAACTCGACTCTCCGCTGTGTGGCGGGCGCACTGAGTTATACAGAAAGTTGCACCGCACCACACTGTTCACTGCGTGCTGGCGTAGGGATGGGACGAGCCGGGATTTATTAACCTTGTGAGTGTACTACCTCCAGCTCGCACAAGAACTAACAGTGATGCTCTGAGCAAAGAACTCGACTCTCCGCTGTGTGGCGGGCGCACTGAGTTATACAGAAAGTTGCACCGCACCACACTGTTCACTGCGTGCTGGCGT
Source organism: Ypsolopha scabrella (assembly GCA_910592155.1). NCBI lineage: Eukaryota > Metazoa > Arthropoda > Insecta > Lepidoptera > Ypsolophidae > Ypsolopha > Ypsolopha scabrella. The sequence goes on from OU342983.1 coordinate 21,339,364, forward strand.
AGGGATGGGACGAGCCGGGATTTATTAACCTTGTGAGTGTACTACCTCCAGCTCGCACAAGAACTAACAGTGATGCTCTGAGCAAAGAACTCGACTCTCCGCTGTGTGGCGGGCGCACTGAGTTATACAGAAAGTTGCACCGCACCACACTGTTCACTGCGTGCTGGCGTAGGGATGGGACGAGCCGGGATTTATTAACCTTGTGAGTGTACTACCTCCAGCTCGCACAAGAACTAACAGTGATGCTCTGAGCAAAGAACTCGACTCTCCGCTGTGTGGCGGGCGCACTGAGTTATACAGAAAGTTGCACCGCACCACACTGTTCACTGCGTGCTGGCGTAGGGATGGGACGAGCCGGGATTTATTAACCTTGTGAGTGTACTACCTCCAGCTCGCACAAGAACTAACAGTGATGCTCTGAGCAAAGAACTCGACTCTCCGCTGTGTGGCGGGCGCACTGAGTTATACAGAAAGTTGCACCGCACCACACTGTTCACTGCGTGCTGGCGTAGGGATGGGACGAGCCGGGATTTATTAAATACATCGCATTTTACACAATATCCATAGAAATCACGTTGGGACATAATAATCGTCGGCGAAAAGGGTTGCTTGCATTGCGTTTCACAGTTCATACTTGGGAAACCTCTGATACCCCCTCGGAGATTAATGTCGTGACGATATTTTATACGTGTTTTCTTCGTATTGAATTTTGCCGTCAAAGTAAAAAAAGGTACCTGAGAATTTATTGAAACCTTTAAATGAATTCGAGGAACAATGTTGCCTGCTTTCTTTTGTTTTCGTGACAATCAGAATTCAACAGATTATTCTCATTTGTTTTTGTTGACTTTTTAATTTTGTATCGTAAAAAAAATCATATTAAAGATCAAGAATCGTACAAACCGGTATATCGCAGCGTGTGGCCATGTGTACAATTAAAGGTTGCTTAAAATATATGCCCGAAATTTTATTTTCTTCTCTATCGATGAATTCTATCGTATAATTCACAGCCAACCCTAGTCGCGAGAAGCCATTGTCTCCAAAACTAAACTTAACTGAAGTAAAATCGGCGAACTCTTGATATTACCTCGCAGTTTAAAATTAATTGTTATCGGAGAAAAGTTGCTGAGTTATGTCCCTGGGACGTGTCAGCTCCAGGTTGTGTTTGTATTTCAGTGTGTGGGTAGTTGATAGGGATCTTCAGTTTCTTTTGTCGGCCCTAGAAAACTTACTTATTTTCTAGGATAAAAATTCGTATTTCCCAGGATTTTGTATGCAGGAAACATTAAAGAGAAAATTGTGCGCTTTTGCTTTAAAAATGCAATTATCGTATATTTATAATACTTTGAAAAAAATTATATTATTTGTGGTTTACGTCCCAGATTACCCCGAAAAGCTCGAAAATGTTTTATAGTGTTTCCATTGTTTCTAAATATGTGTAAGAAAACTATTTATTGAATGTCATCAAAATTATATAATAATCCACCTAATGACACGAGAGAACTAAATTCTGTACAATTTCAAACTAAATTATTTAATATATTTGTTGATAAACTTTATTATAACATTGATGGTTATATAAATGAAAGTAACATTAAAATTATAACGAATATATAAATTGCATTTAAAGTTAATTAGTAGTATTTTTTTATTTTCAATAAAATTTTTGCACACAAATTATAGTAAAATGTGTTTGAAATTATTATTTACGGCATACTTTTACCGTAAGTGCACACATTTCAAGGAAATAGATGATTTATATTCTATTATAAAGTGTAGTCGATCAACTGTTCTATTGTTACATTAAATTAAACCATATACCTATTCTACTGATCATAATTAACAACTTCCAAAAAATCATACCCATAATATGTAAGTAATATTACAAAATTTGTTTTTTTTTTAATTATTATTCAATAAGTTTATTAGTTCCACCGCAAATTAGATTTGGATGTATACATGTTTTTGATAAAAATAAACAAGATAAAAATATGCGGGTAAATTTCTTTTTTGCTACAATTTAAAGTCTTAAAGAAAAATATACTACTTAAGATAAAAATTAGAAATTATAAAATTTATGCAAATAAATAACATTAAATTAAAAAAGGAACAGAAAATAAAAATAACACAGGAAGAAAAAGTAAGTTAAGCCGGTAAGTTTTTTTGTTGTGTGTGTGTGTGTATGTGTGTATTTTCATATTTTGTATTTTCATTTCGTGTGTATTATTTGATTATTTATATATTTTATAGTAATAAAATATAAATAATACAAATAAGTATATTTAACAAAAACCACAGTTTAAAAATCCATACAGTTGTCCAACGAAAGCGTTCAGACAGAGCAATAGTGCGGGGACAGCGGGGCGAGACGCGGGAGGTGGTACACCGAGCTACATTCAATTTTCGAACAAGTTCGGAGCCTTGCCCTGGGAGCCCCGCACAATCGCTACGTCCGAACGTCTTCGTTAACAACTGTATGTATTTTTAAACTGTGCTAAACCATGTTGTCTCTTATACAGGCTGTTAAGATGATGTTGCGGAAGCCGGAAACTGGCAACTGGAAACTGGAAACATGAACAACTTTTCGCTAAAAAAGAACAGATGCCGTGAAAAAAAAATCAGATATTTCAAATCATATAATTTGATCGAATAGGTTTGTAATTTTTGTATGAGACAGCTGATTTTTGTTTCAAAAGTAAATGTTTTTCGTATGGACGAATTCCGCAACCTCATCTTAACAGCCTGTATAACCTTAATGCATAATTTATACATGATGGTGGTCAAAATAGTGTAATGTGTTAGTTGATGTTTTCAACCAATGTTGAAGTTTAGATATATTCATCATCACGATTTACTTCGCCCAATTTGAAAAGTACATTTTAAAAATTTAATCCTCTAACCCTACACGCTTTAAACTAAATAATACAAACGTACAAACAATAAAATTAACCCCACTAAACAGAATAATTGTCGTGCGGCCGCCATCTTGCTGTGGTCACGTGACCGACTCGCTAATCTGATTCTAAATTCAAAAATTCAAACCGACATTCTGTTTACGGTTATTCGTTCTGACGTTTTGCGATTTAATTCTTTATTTGAATTCAATTAGTTCCCAGTTGAAGTTACGATGCGGCGCGTAGCAAATTCGTAGCGTAATCGTAGCTTCGTAGACGTGTTACTACAACGCCGTAGAAGTTTTAATGCTATGTCGTAGGATGCTGCTGGGTAGATCGATATAGTAACGTGCTAGAAAAACTTGTAAAATAAAATTTATTTAAAATTCACTATCCCTTACACATTTTTAATAATACTTATTTTTTTCATATGGGAAACTTTTTTGGTACACAAAAGTCATAAAATAAAAGTTTTTCTGTAAGATCGGTAGAGCAGGAGGCTTTATTTTCTGAGTAAGTCATTAATAGTATAAACTAACCTTGGTTATTTAATTATTTGATAAACGGTCAGATTGAATCTGTCTGGTCTCCTTCACCTGTAGAATTATTTCTCTCGCCAATTTTCTTTTTTGGCTATATCTCTGGAACTAATTGTCAGATTCTAATGCGGTTTTCTTTTTCTAAGACTAGATTAAATTTCATACACAAAAAAAACATTTTTGTTTCTACGTGGGGGGACTTTCTCCTAGAGAAAGTTTTAATTATATATATAAATATACATATGTATGTATACTATATATATATTATATATATGTGTTTATTAAAATTTTATAATATTGTAAAAAATAATAAATAATAAATAACAAAAATAAAAATATAACTCTAAATAATATTTAAAAAAAACAGTTGGGCGACAAATTTTGGTCTAGAATTACAATCCTCAACTTTTTTTTTATTGTTATAATTTTTTTTTTGTTGCTCATCTTCCTAGCTTTCCAATGATACCCTTATAAGTAGGTTTATAAATATTAACTAACCATTTTTTTTTTAATGAGCCGACACAGGCTATCGTCTATCGTCACTATATGACTTTACGGGTTCATCCATATATATAAAATATCTATCTGTACGTACGAACGCTTCCTTGTAATTTGAGAACTATCACTAAACTGACTTTAATGGTTTCCCTGAAAGGTTATAGAATATTTATTGTTTATTTATAAGCTATATGTTCACGCCATAACTAGCAGGAGCTGAGCAGTCACCATTTCAGCAGTATGAAATAATAGCCGAGAGCGGCAATACTGGTAAACGCAGAAAGAATCAGGAGAAAAGATATTTATTTATTTTATTTTAAAACAAAAATCCACAGCAAGTACAGTTTTATATAAAATAAAAAAATAGGATTTCATTACGCTAACTAAATCTTTTAAAAGACGAGGAACATAACTATAACTACTGAATAAATTTAAATAAAAAGACGCAAGCAGGACTCCGTATTAAAAACTAAAGGGTTGTGTGTGTCGAGTGATTAGTGTGCATGTATATGTGTGTGAGTGTGTGTGTGTGTGAGTGTGTGTGTGTGGCTGTAATAAACAGGTTAAGAGTTTAAAAGTTTTATAAGTAGTTAATTTATTTATTATTTGTAGGTACCTATTTATTCTCATTAATTTAATTACTAGACCTTACGTATTTACGAGTATTACCATAAATAAAAGTCGTTCGAGTGAAATTTCGAGTGCGAAATAATGCTACAATGTGTAGGCACAGGTGGGCTTTGTTCCTTCAGGTTTGGCCATGAATATATTATCTGAAGACGTGACACTCCCCTCCCCTCGACAGTTTAACGTCGCCCGCACATTAGAAGCACGACTGGGAGCACGCACTACTCGGTTGTCAGCCGTTAGCTGTGTGCTCGCACACACACAAACGTGCTAGTTGCTCACATACATGTAGCAGTCATCCATCCATCCATCAGTCTGTGTTCGTCCAATGCTGCACGTACACCTCGCCACTCTTAGCAAGGACGTTCTCCTCATTCAGCCGCACCACCCGCAACGTCCTTTAGGCGCAAGCCAGACAGCAACGGCGCGGGCGCGGGTGCGTCATCAGCGCACCTCTTCTATCTATTATGCACCACGTCTCTCTGCTACATGTTGTATATGAAAGGAAAGAACATTGGAAACAGTAGCGCTTCTGTCTAGCTTGCGCCTTAGGTCGTTCGCCAACGGGCATGAGGTCGGCCTACGATACGGGCTATATTCGACAACAACGGCCATCATGTCGGCGACAAATATGGCCTGCCCATGTATTGGTAGTAGTAAATCAGTTCACTTGTATTGAGTGTTGGGTTATGGCATCGGGGAAGCCGCAGGCAACAGGCTAGTGACGTATAAATCAAGTATTCTGTCGATGCACACAGAGCGCCGACTACTATAGCTCTAAGATAGTGTCAGCCGACATGCAGACACGATCTGTCACAGACCTCCTCGCCGGTAAGTGCTGGGGTGCAGACCACCGGCCCTCAAACTGTCCATATGATACTAGAAGAAACGATCCCTTCTTCTCAGTAGACGTCACTCAAGGGCCAATAATAACTTTAGCCCTGTCAATGATTTATATTTTAAAATATTAAAAGGCCTGTATTTATTAATTATACGTGTTTGTATATCTACACTTCTACATCTACACTATTATATAAAGAGGAAAGATTTGTTTGTTTGTTTATTTATTTGTATGTTTGAGGTAAACTTTGGAACTACTAAACCGATTCTAAAAATTATTTCTTTTGTATATTTCTGAGTAACATAGGTTATATTTTATTTTAATAAAATTAAGTTTTCAGTTTTAAAATTCAATATTTGTGAACCATGTCGGGAGAAAAAACGCTGCTTAGCTGCTTTATCGGCGTTCCTTGACCAAACGGTTAGTTATACGTGATAAAACTGGTTGTTTTTCCATACGAGGAAACTGTATCAGTTTAATCTGACTAAAGATTTCCATCTACAACGATCCTGACACACCTCTTGCTAATATTAATCTTGAAAAATTTACTACAGCCAGGTTTAAGCATAGATACATCAAATACTGTGGTTTAAGTAATGATTTCTTCCCATATGGCAAAACTAATCAGTTTAATCTGACTACAGATTTCCAGCTACAACGATCCTGACACACCTCTTGCTAATATTAAGCTTCAGAAAGTGACTACAGCCAGGTTAAAGCACAGATACATTAAATACTATGATTTAAGTAATGATCTTTTCCCATACGGGAAAACTATGTCAGTTTAATCTGACTACAGATTTACATCTACAACGACCCGGACACACCTCTTGCTAATATTAAGCTTCAGAAAGTGACTACAGCCAGGTTAAAGCACAGATACATTAAATACTATGATTTAAGTAATGATCTTTTCCCATACGGGAAAACTATGTCAGTTTAATCTGACTACAGATTTACATCTACAACGACCCGGACACACCTCTTGCTAATATTAAGCTTCAGAAAGTGACTACAGCCAGGTTAAAGCACAGATACATTAAATACTATGATTTAAGTAATGATCTTTTCCCATACGGGAAAACTATGTCAGTTTAATCTGACTACAGATTTACATCTACAACGACCCGGACACACCTCTTGCTAATATTAAGCTTCAGAAAGTGACTACAGCCAGGTTAAAGCACAGATACATTAAATACTATGATTTAAGTAATGATCTTTTCCCATACGGGAAAACTATGTCAGTTTAATCTGACTACAGATTTCCATCTACGGCGATCCTGACACACTTCTTGGCACTTTGTTAAAACATAGTAACCAGGGTCTGATGATTGGACTGGAAGATGTGTACGGGATCTCCTCAACGGACAACAGCAGACCCTTCGAGTTTGGGCTTATTGATTGGTATTTATTAGCACTTTAGTAAAACATGGTGACCAAGGTCTGCTGATGGGACTGGAAGATGGGTACGGGATCTCCTCAACGGACAACAGCAGACCCTTCGAGTTTGGGCTTATTGATTGGTATTTATTAGCACTTTAGTAAAACATGGTGACCAAGGTCTGCTGATGGGACTGGAAGATGGGTACGGGATCTCTTCAACGGACAACAGCAGACCCTTCGAGTTTGGGCTTATTGATTGGTATTTATTAGCACTTTAGTAAAACATGGTGACCAAGGTCTGCTGATGGGACTGGAAGATGGGTACGGGATCTCCTCAACGGACAACAGCAGACCCTTCGAGTTTGGGCTTATTGATTGGTATTTATTAGCACTTTAGTAAAACATGGTGACCAAGGTCTGCTGATGGGACTGGAAGATGGGTACGGGATCTCTTCAACGGACAACAGCAGACCCTTCGAGTTTGGGCTTATTGATTGGTATTTATTAGCACTTTAGTAAAACATGGTGACCAAGGTCTGCTGATGGGACTGGAAGATGGATACGGGATCTCCTCAACGGACAACAGCAGACCCTTCGAGTTTGGGCTTATTGATTGGTATTTATTAGCACTTTAGTAAAACATGGTGACCAAGGTCTGCTGATGGGACTGGAAGATGGGTACGGGATCTCCTCAACGGACAACAGCAGACCCTTGAGTTTGGGCTTATTGATTGGTATTTATTAGCACTTTAGTAAAACATGGTGACCAAGGTCTGCTGATGGGACTGGAAGATGGGTACGGGATCTCTTCAACGGACAACAGCAGACCCTTCGAGTTTGGGCTTATTGATTGGTATTTATTAGCACTTTAGTAAAACATGGTGACCAAGGTCTGCTGATGGGACTGGAAGATGGGTACGGGATCTCCTCAACGGACAACAGCAGACCCTTCGAGTTTGGGCTTATTGATTGGTATTTATTAGCACTTTAGTAAAACATGGTGACCAAGGTCTGCTGATGGGACTGGAAGATGTGTACGGGATCTCCTCAACGGACAACAGCAGACCCTTCGAGTTTGGGCTTATTGATTGGTATTTATTAGCACTTTAGTAAAACATGGTGACCAAGGTCTGCTGATGGGACTGGAAGATGGGTACGGGATCTCTTCAACGGACAACAGCAGACCCTTCGAGTTTGGGCTTATTGATTGGTATTTATTAGCACTTTAGTAAAACATGGTGACCAAGGTCTGCTGATGGGACTGGAAGATGGGTACGGGATCTCTTCAACGGACAACAGCAGACCCTTCGAGTTTGGGCTTATTGATTGGTATTTATTAGCACTTTAGTAAAACATGGTGACCAAGGTCTGCTGATGGGACTGGAAGATGGGTACGGGATCTCTTCAACGGACAACAGCAGACCCTTCGAGTTTGGGCTTATTGATTGGTATTTATTAGCACTTTAGTAAAACATGGTGACCAAGGTCTGCTGATGGGACTGGAAGATGGGTACGGGATCTCTTCAACGGACAACAGCAGACCCTTCGAGTTTGGGCTTATTGATTGGTATTTATTAGCACTTTAGTAAAACATAGTAACCAGGGTCTGATGATTGGACTGGAAGATGGGTATGGGATCTCCTCAACGGACAACAGCAGACCCTTCGAGTTTGGGCTTATTGATTGGTATTTATTAGCACTTTAGTAAAACATGGTGACCAAGGTCTGCTGATGGGACTGGAAGATGGGTATGGGATCTCCTCAACGGACAAAAGCAGACCCTTCGAGTTTGGGCTTATTGATTGGTATTTATTAGCACTTTAGTAAAACATGGTGACCAAGGTCTGCTGATGGGACTGGAAGATGGGTACGGGATCTCTTCAACGGACAACAGCAGACCCTTCGAGTTTGGGCTTATTGATTGGTATTTATTAGCACTTTAGTAAAACATGGTGACCAAGGTCTGCTGATGGGACTGGAAGATGGGTATGGGATCTCCTCAACGGACAACAGCAGACCCTTCGAGTTTGGGCTTATTGATTGGTATTTATTAGCACTTTAGTAAAACATGGTGACCAAGGTCTGCTGATGGGACTGGAAGATGGGTATGGGATCTCCTCAACGGACAACAGCAGACCCTTCGAGTTTGGGCTTATTGATTGGTATTTATTAGCACTTTAGTAAAACATGGTGACCAAGGTCTGCTGATGGGACTGGAAGATGTGTACGGGATCTCCTCAACGGACAACAGCAGACCCTTCGAGTTTGGGCTTATTGATTGGTATTTATTAGCACTTAAGTAAAACATGGTGACCAAGGTCTGCTGATGGGACTGGAAGATGTGTACGGGATCTCCTCAACGGACAACAGCAGACCCTTCGAGTTTGGGCTTATTGATTGGTATTTATTAGCACTTTAGTAAAACATGGTGACCAAGGTCTGCTGATGGGACTGGAAGATGGGTACGGGATCTCCTCAACGGACAACAGCAGACCCTTCGAGTTTGGGCTTATTGATTGGTATTTATTAGCACTTTAGTAAAACATGGTGACCAAGGTCTGCTGATGGGACTGGAAGATGGGTACGGGATCTCCTCAACGGACAACAGCAGACCCTTCGAGTTTGGGCTTATTGATTGGTATTTATTAGCACTTTAGTAAAACATGGTGACCAAGGTCTGCTGATGGGACTGGAAGATGTGTACGGGATCTCCTCAACGGACAACAGCAGACCCTTCGAGTTTGGGCTTATTGATTGGTATTTATTAGCACTTTAGTAAAACATGGTGACCAAGGTCTGCTGATGGGACTGGAAGATGGGTATGGGATCTCCTCAACGGACAACAGCAGACCCTTCGAGTTTGGGCTTATTGATTGGTATTTATTAGCACTTTAGTAAAACATGGTGACCAAGGTCTGCTGATGGGACTGGAAGGTGGGTACGGGATCTCTTCAACGGCCAACAGTAGACCCTTCGAGTTTGGGCTTATTGATTGGTATTTATTAGCACTTTAGTAAAACATGGTGACCAAGGTCTGCTGATGGGACTGGAAGGTGGGTACGGGATCTCTTCAACGGCCAACAGTAGACCCTTCGAGTTTGAACTTATTTGATTGGTCTTTATTAGCGCCTTGGTTAAACATGGTGTCCGTTGCATATAGTCGTTCAAAAAATCATATTCTTTTGTTTTCCTTATTTTCACGAAAATCTCTTCGACGCGGGCGGAGCTGCGGGTAAAAGCTAGTTTGCTATAAATTAAAATCACACTTTATTGTATAAATTAATTATACCTTATATTTTAGACGGAAAATATTTATATATTTGGTTAAAACGTAAGCCCAGATGTTCATTTTACACATATCGTCACGACGTGTGTAACACGATAAGGCGTCAGAGGTATTTCCAAATGTGGACTGTGAAATACAAGTCACATTCCACACTCCTACACCCACGTTTCACTGACGGTTATTGCTTCCCAGTGTAATGGGTGCTGAGTCCTATCAATCACAGTACTTTGGACATATATATGGCCAACAGGTCAACGCACCTTCCACAACACACAAACCAAACACAAATGTGCTCCTAGCTAGAGGATTTGAACTTGCTACATTTAGATAAGTGCTCGGGACATTCGAACCACTTGACCACAGAGGCGGGCAATATAATCCTAATCTCCTAAATAAATGCGTTATTACCTGCTATTTGCTTTCTATTTTATTGTATAAACCAAATCAAATATATTTATTTCAGATCAAATTAGTAAAATAATAAAGTAAGGTAATACCAAGGTTGAGCACCACTGGTGATCGTCTCTAGGCTTTGCTTTGTGCATTGTGACGTCACGGCGATGAGGGCGGGCGGACATCGGCTCGCTGCACGACGCTGGGCGGGCGGACTGTGATAATGCAGGCCTGTTAAGGTACCAGCATGGTCCCTATTCTGACACACGAAGACCTGACGGGTTGGAAGTAATGGAATTCCAGGAATGTATCTATTGTAGTGCGGAGTACAATACAACAGTCCATCTGCTAAACAACTTTCTTTCTATAACTAATGTAATAAGCAAGAAAACTTATTCTCCCATAGAAAATTATGAATAGGTTTTGAAAATTTGTATGGGAAAGTTTTTCTGAAACTCAATAAAATATGTTTGTAGAAATATATGATTGAAGTGCGATCGTAATAGGATAGCGAATCTTTCTTCGATGGTACTATTGAAAAGCTCTGCAGGCCCACCCTTCCTCGAAAGTACCTACATAATGTGTGTCAAGCAGAACTGAATAAATACAAAAATTAGCCACTTGCAATATCAAACTTATTTATTATAAGTAATTATAACAAAATACCTTAAAGAAACCCTAGCAACGAAGACACCGACACAACCAGCAATCCTAAAACCTAGTTCTACTTATCAATAAAGCTTTAACACTGTCCATCACTCGAAAACGACTCTCCACAACGCGTCACAAACACCGACCCACCAGCTGCAACATTCTCATCCCTAACACAAAGCAGTAAAGACTTCCACAGAAGACTGTCCAAACGCCGTGATCTCTAATCTCCGTGACAGCAAGAGGTTCGGTGACGTCACCAGTGACGTGTAGTAGACAGCTGCATTCGGAGTGTGACGTAGCTGTCGCTTCGGTCGGTGGAGGGTCATCGCCTGTCCGTCTGTCCGGCCGGGGTGAGGAAGTGGACAGTGAACACTCATTTACACTTCGGGGAGCATCTTCAGATACCCTGGAGCAATATCCGCCTGCCTTTGAGTTTAAAAGCAGCGGTTGTTCAGTCCTGAGACTCGGGTTGTTATCCCGCCGGTCGAGCAAGCACCGATGAGTTTTATGGAATATAGGGGTGGGTTGCAGCTTTTTTCTACAACGAAACGACTGTTTTTCGCGACATAGACTAGTTTCAAAACTGCCCTTGGAACTAGTTTTAAGTAAACTAAACTTTGCTTTATCTGGATTGTAATGAGTAATGGATATTAATTGACTTCTGTTCTGAATATGTTAGATTGATAATGCTGACTGAAATCTGTATGTATCTTTATCTCGATTCGAATATAAAGCAAAATTATTCAGAAGTAAACTTTTACAAACAAAATGAAACGTCATGTAATGACGGGAGTCATGTGTGTGTTTGAAATCTGATAGAGAGGCAGTAGGAAGATTTTTAAATTAAGAATATTAATTAATTTAGTTCTGAGAGCACTAAAACTTAAATTTCAACCTTCAGAATCGGTTTTATTATTAATGTAATTATTAATGTATTATGATGAAGTGAAATAATAAATGTATCGCTGATGACGTCTTTTAATTCTTCTGTTTGACCGGTATTATATAAAATTCACTGATCATATTATAACATACATATATACATATACACAGATCCTGACACACCATCCATCAATCTAGGCAGACAAATTAAAGTTATTCTAGTTTTTTGGATTTTGTTAGGATTTGAAATGAATGCGAGCAGAGATATAACTTTGAGCACGTTTATTATTGTTCGTTTAAATTTAAATTATTTTACAATAAGTAAGTAATAATTTCTATTGAATTAAGATCAGATTAAACAGACAATTAACCTATTATTTACATTTTCACTTTAAATGTTTTATGAACTAGTTGGAGAACACATAAATATGTTACCGGGGAAACCAGATCTCAGGATAAGCTATTTGATCCCAGGGCGGCTATTCCGGCAATATTGCGTACTCGCAATATCAGTCAGTAGATATTTGTTTAAAGTTTGATAAATGCCATGCGAGGGAAATTAAAGTGACTAAACCACATCGAATAGAAGCGATAAGATATAAGGAATGCTTACGATAATTTTCCAATAAAAAAATCAACACATATCTTTCCAAAATCCCTTTTAAAGTCACCCGCAATCTACGTATGCAATTTTTGCGCACGTGCTAGAATTGAGGGCCAGACCTGACTTTTAGATGTAAGTACTTAAAGCAAAGTTACTAAATATACTATATATATATTTTTATTATTTGGCTTTAGTGTTTAATAAAAGTAAACGGTAGTTGTCATTCAAAATATTGAGATATCGGTAAAACGCCCCTTTTCCACTCAGTGAAAAAAAAATGAGTTCGTAGCTTTTTGGAATAGGCTGAGGTATATATGACCATAGAGCCAAGTCTTGCAGATTCTTTTTTTTCTGGATCTAAAGGCGCAAACGGCCAAGTTATACATTAAAAGGGTAAATTCCTATTTATTTTTTCTTGTAACATATAACTTGTACTATACGTCTAAATGGTGATTTTTTTAATTGGAGTTCTTGGCTATTACATTGAATATTTACGCTCTGATTTGTTCAGAAACCTTACATTCAAGGTTCGAAAATCCAAACTTTTGGCAATCAAAGTTGCGTTCCGTCTTATCTAGCCAAGCGTCTTTTTTCAAGCTTTATTTAACTTTATTTTTGCGTTCTCACATTCGGTTGGGCTAAATCTGGTAATGCAAAATTGACTCACCTCAACTTATTTTGAGATAATTTGACCCATTACATCAAATTAATTTTTGTTTCAAATACTCGTCTAGCTAAGATACATCTAAAATATCCTTAAATCTGGTTGAGCCGTTTACATATTCATCAAGGAGTATTTATTCAAATATATTTGCGACCAACAAAGAATTAGCCGTTTTGGACTGAAAACCGTTAGAACATATCAATATTATCCAAAGTTGATTGTAGTTTGAATCATATGAGTATTAAATCTTTATATACACGATAACTACTAGAGTATATAGCCCACTTTATTATACTTTATATTGACTAGACCCGGGTCGATCACGATTGATCGAATCATTTTGATCCGTTTGCGAGTGATTGAGTCATCGATATCAAAAAGATACGATCATTGTTGAGAAGTTAAAAGTGAGATATAATCTATTTGAAAAACTAAATTGGACTTTATCCACAAATAATTAGAATACTTACCGACGCAGAAAAATTACATTTTTGTCTCCTTCGTAGATTCGGTCGCGCGACTCTCAAAAAGCGTGACCAACCTACAAGTGATAGATCAAAATAACGACCGATTTTGACCCAATCATCTAACAGTGGGTAAAGATCGACCCGGGTCGCAAGACATGATCGACCGACTCAGGTCTAATATTGGCAATAAAATTCAGGTCAATATAAAGTAGCGGAAATAAAAGTAACTTATCGATTCGGCTATCGTATCTAACATACACATTGGCAAGTACAGTGGCGAGTTTAGTGAAACCGGAGCATGATCTACCTACTTTATACTTTATCTCGCTTAGTCCCAGACTACTACTCTGACATAACACACTGAGAAGCCGTACCGGCAGACTAATTTCAATCACTTGCGTAGTACTAATCAATTGTCCGTTACCGACTTACATTTTACGGGAGTCTCTGGACAAAATAAACATCATAATATTGTTTTCCTTACTTTTGAAGTACGCAATAAATGTGTTTTAAAGCAACTTGCGGAAATAGTTTATTAGTAATAAAGTCTTCACAAATAATTACGTACTTTAATGTATTACATTTTGTTTGCATTACATTAACAAACTTAAAAGCGTGTTTACAGTTGTAATGTAATGCTGCTAAAATGTAACGTATACCTAAAATTTAATAATTTTCATGTGATCACCTAACTATTAACAAGCAGTTTGCGCGAATTACTATAAAACACATTTTTTTATTACATACTTTTTATTCAAAAGTAAGGGAAACAACATTATGATGTGCATTTTGCACCGAGATCTTCCGTTACCACCTTGCCTCGCCTGCCTCGTATCAGAAACCACAAACCTCAGGTAGGTTTAGAGTTTGTAGACCCTGTAGTATCGGATATTTCTTGGTATTTCGCTCAGTTTTAAGAAGTAGACATTTTTACACCGCACTTACAAAATCTGCTATCAATGTGCGCAAATTTTTAAATTTGCTTCTTTTTACGTGGACATTAGTACATTAATCACTTGTTTACCTGCGAGATGATATAAGACTGTAGGGCTCTTTTAAAAATAAATAAATTTCGCTTATATATATATAGGTTTCTGCCGAGCGAAGACACTAGGGCTAGTTGTAAGTAAAATATCGGTCAGTGCTCAGAGGTGACTACACTCGCCACTATACTGAAGTGTATGAGGTTCACAGTTAACTAGTAGAGAGACAGTTCACGAAACATAAAGTATTTACAAATGCGTCTAACGCTACTTATGTAATAAGAAACGTTGAAAGTAGATATACAAACGTACATGTAGCTTAGATAAATAACACATCTTGCTTATATATACCAGAAACTATATAAACTAGGACTTAGCCAAGTTACGGCCAATAGTAATGAACTTACTTTATATTATACTGATAACAATACTCCCAGAGATACAATACTCACGCAATAGTTAATACTCTCTTCAGTTTCTTGCTACGATATTTGAAACAATTACCTATTGCTTATACGATCATTTGCGAAACTATTAGAAGGCAGAAAAATCAATTATACATATTGCTTTTAATAGGTGGGTGGGTAAATATAGTTATATTCTGATGAATCACGTTTAATGTGGTCCGTGTATAACGTACTAAAGAGTTTTATAGCATTTTGAAGTCACTTTACGTTTTTTAGAGTTCTATTAAAGTGAATAGAGCAAATTATATTTGTTTTGCCATTCTATACAATACACAATAAAACATTTCTAAATTTACTCATGCAGTACCTATAAAATCTAATAAAATATTGTATTTTATTATTTACAATACATAAATATTCACACTGGTATTAAATATAATTATACCTGCAAGAAAAAATGTAATATAGGCAGATATGTACAGTAATTTACGAATAACTAATTATACAGACTTTACCTTAATTTAGAAATAAGATGTTGAAACTTTTTAGTCTTCCCGTTAACCTTTGGGCTGAACGAAGCTTTAATCACAACACATTGTTCTTTCATTATTCTTTGCAACAAGCCAACATAACTATAAGCTTTATTTCTTCAAATCTGGTTTAAATTATTTTCTCAAGTTGGCAATATCAAATTTCACACCAGACCCATACCTTACAGCAAGGTCCAGTGTCCACCATACCCCTAATCCGAGAACCCATCGTTGTTGGTGTTGTCTGACCTTGGGGAGGTACCGGGAGAGGGCATCTGTCTAGCGTACATGAGCTCGGAGGGCGGCATAAAGGAGGAGAGGTACTCCGGGGGAGGGCGAATCACTGTAGGGAGGTACCCAGTCCCGCTGTATGGAGGAGTGAGGAACCTTCTGGAAGGAGAGAACTTGAAACTCTGGTTCGAGAGGGGAGAGAACGCGGATTTCGATTGGTACTGGTTCTGGAGATAAGGCGGCGACTCCTGCGTCAATGCGTAGTGACTGGGAGCTTGGTCTGCTCCAGATATCATCATCTCCATTGCAGCCACCACGTCCCCTTTACATCTGTTGAGAGCAGCTTCTATATCTGTACGACTTCTTCTTGGAAACACCTTGATCAGGACGTCTATGGGTGATTTTTGGAAGGGAGGCGGAGTGGTCATGTCTTCGGTGTGCTGGGCATCTTCTCTGCTAATATTAGGGGTTTCGTTGCGTTCTTTTCTTTCACGTCTCGGAATGAACATTTTGTACTTGAAGTCTTGGCTTTCCGGCCATTTGCCGTCCTCTTCCTTCTTGATCTCGTCGACACGGGGTTCTTTCATCGAGAGGTTCTCCGGAGTGAGGTTTGAAGCTTCGGACTGGTCTTCTAGTTCTTCCTCCACGTTGAGTTCGTGGTCTGAGGGGCTGCGGGGTGGCGAGGTGTTCATGGGAGGCGTGGTCGCTGGAGTCTTTGAGTCTTGGATCTGTTCAGCCGGTGGTGAAGGACTCGGACATACTTCTGTGATTCTGGCGCGTTTTTGTACTGTGGGCAAAGGAAATATATCATATTAATAACACAAGACAGACATAGCATCTCCTGACGTCACGCCGGTAAACGAGGAGTCGCTTGGTGGCATGGTGACGTCATGAGGATGGTGACTAGCCACACCCGGGTCCACCGGGTAAAGTGAAAGGATTTGTTAGATAATTGGATTTTGGTAACACGAGTTTTATCTTAGTTCACGCCGCCAAGCGGAGACTCCCAAAACCCATCCTTTCAGGAAAACAAGATACAATCTCGCATAGCTTTTTGCTTCTTACTCCATGTCTGTCTGATGCTGAGAAAAACAGACTTAAGGAACCAGTAAATTGCATACAACTTGCACAATCGAGAATGATTCTAACCGCACATTGTAATACAGTCCAAACTTGGTTTGACATCCACGAAAACGTTCAGCTCAAAAATCATTGTATTTTCCAAGTGTTTCCAGCAATTAGTAAGAAAGTCTGTCTGCATCCATGTGAGCGAATTTAATGGCGGATGTTATTGTTTTTAACGCCCTAGGGGGAGGGGGTCATGAAATGTAGGGGGGTTCAAGAGGTTTCCAATGTGGAGTGGGGGACGAAGTTTAGTTGGTTCGATGGACTGAGATAAAAGATTAAACGGCTTAACCTCGGATGTAATATAGTTGGGGATTTCGGGGCGAAAAGGGAACTATGAAACAGACGTATTTCAAAGTAATATATATTATTAACGCAAGGAGATACAAATTGTCTATATCTAAAAAAATAAAATGTGATCTAATAAATTATACACATTTTCCACGGCATAATTTAAGAAGAGCTGAGATTGAGCTTTTTATATGGAGGTTGCAGATTCAAAAAATAAGGAAAATATTGAATGACCTCATACTAAACACATACACAAGTGATTATGACATGGGTCAATTGGACAATGTCTAGACATTGCACTTGGTAGAATATCATCTCATTAAAGCCTATTCTGAAGGCTTTAATTTTAGTTTTACTGCTGTCAAAACTATTTTTTCTTCATTTCAAAATAGTTCTATAGTGTTAACAACAGAAGCTATATTACTTTGTAAAAAAATTAGTTTTGACAGCACTAAAACTAAAATTAAAGCCTTTGGAATCGACTTTATTATCTCACGACGCATTTTCGGTTACTCAGGTATATTTGTAAAAGAAAGAAAACGTTGGGCTTTAAAATTCAGGTTCCTTAAAATTACATCAAGATTTTCAAAGGTAGTTCGCGACCTATAAACCAGAAAATTGAATCAAAAGATTATAATAATCTAATAAAAAATAATAAAAGAGTTAAAACATTTGTCGAGCAGCCTCCAGACTCCGAATCGATTCAAATAACAAAACCTACAATGTAAAGAAAGCGTTTTATACAAAAACACACAAAGAAAAAACTGTGCCTCTTTAAACCTTCTTTGTGTTCAAATAAAAGATCCGAGAATACGCCCTCGCTCGTTTCAAATCAAAAGATTTCATTAAAATAATACGCCATTTTGAAAACACAAAACACTTTTTTTAATCATTTTGTAAAACATACTGGCCATTTTGAATCTCATTATGCGATACGGGCCGAAAAAAGAAATAGAAATATAGTTTTTGTTCGTTCAAAAAAGGGATGGATCGTATTCACTCAGTTCCAAGTTTGAATTGATAGAGACATCTGCCTGTCTAATAATATTCAGTGTTTATTTGTATTTTACTATACACTTTTGTGATCCATTGTACCGTGTGGTTTGTTTGGTGATATTGTTAAAAAACTATCATTAAATTCGGTGGATTGAGTTTTCGTATCGAATGTGCGTCAAATTTTATCAAACCAAAAACATTTTGATTGTCTGCTACGGTCGTAGAAGTGGTATTTCGTAGACCTGCTACGCGGTCTATCTATCTAACACTGAGTTGCACGAAAACCCCGCTAATTTTCCGTTAGCTAACTGGGAACTTATCTCAAGATTAAGTAATCTCATGATTAAATTTAAAGCTGTTGTTCGAAATGTTTTTACTTACCTTTAAATGACAATTAAGTGTTCCCCGATATAAAAATAAAATTAATCTGTACACAGAATAGACCGGCCTAAAAATCTTTGAACTTGAATGATTGACGTGAACGATATTTTTATAACCCGCATTAATTCTAATTTTGATGTGGCGCCACTGAATGTAAATGACTTTTATGTCCTTGACATTAGAAGCTAATTTAGCAATAGTTCGTAAATTTGCCACTGATATAGAACATACGTGCTCCCTATAAAATTTCTAACTGTCAAAAACATAAACAAACATAGCATTGTTCGTGTATCTTTCTTACTTTTGCTTATCAATCGAAGCAATATTGGAATATATTATTATACAAAAGGTTTGAGTGCACCATGGCGTCAAGTCCAAAAAAAGAGAAGGCTGCACGGAAAAGAGGGGCGAATTACACAGAGGCGGAGAAGGAAAACTTGAAGTTTTTGGCTAAACGGTAAGCATACGGTCCCCGATTTCTGAGCAATGTTGAATCTCAAAATTATTATAATAAAATTTCTTCTTTTTAGTCACAACCACATACTAGAATCGAAGAGCACAGGGACGAATATTTTCCAACAAAAGGCAGATGCTTGGACGCAATTAGCCAAGAGCTATAATGCCTCATCTACCAGTGGCATTAGAACAGCAGAGCAACTTAAGCATTTGTATGAAAATATGAAGCAAAATGCAAGAAAAGCTCTGGCCACATCCAATGTAATTATGTTACCAACCTATTGACTTTTAAAAACATTTGTATTGGACATTCTTCAAAGTATTCACCAAAGATTTTAAATATGAAAGAGAAAATTGTTTATTTCTATAGTAACTTGTTATTACCTATATTTCCTAGAAAGCCGACTACCTGCATATGTTGGAGGAAGAAAAGACGAAAAGAGCAGATGTTCAGGAGTCCTTATACAAATATGACGAAGTAGGTTAAAGTAAATTTATTCAGTAAATTTATATTAGAGCAATTGTTCAATTCTAACACTGTGTTATTTTCATTAGGATGAAGATACACCGGATTTGGAGGCCTTGAAGTTCCTGGACAAATCAGATAAAGTGGGTTTACTTATTTTATGTTTAGTGTTGTATAATTACAATTTATAACTCTGTCATAATAGATGAGAAACTCTTTTGTATATTCATATTTCAATGAAATTAATGAATTCCAGATTGAACGCAAAAAAACTGGTGGAGGCTGCTTCACTCCTGGAATCAAAGACAAAGACCTAAAGGTCTTAGAACTAATTAAAGATCAGGTGCAGCCCCTTTCCAACCCATATGATAGTGCAGCTTCATATTTTAAGGGTGAGTTCCTACTGTTATATTCAAGATTCAGTGTGAAGTTCAGATTCAAAGTCATAATAATTGTATTATTTTTCAGATATCTTGACACAGAAGCAACCTGTTAGAGAGACGGCTACAGAGGCAACAATAGAGTCATTGTCAGATATAGAGGAAAACATGGTTGTTGTGGAAATTATTGAAGATTCAACGAAATGTGAAAAACCAAAAGGTAGCTTTTATTTTGTTGTTGAATAAAAAAATACATAGTTATTTACAATTTAATTATTAAACTATTTTTATTATTTTACAGGTCCTATTAAGAAAAACACAAAATACAGAACCCAAAAAAGAAACATAAAAGGTGGCTTGTTTTATAAAATACAAAATATGTAATCACTAATCAGTATATATGTATTGTGTTGTTATTTGAGCCATTTTTTTTCCAGAAACTCAATGCCGGACAGGAATGGTATCTGCAAGCATGAAAAAAACAAACTTTTACAAAAATGCTTACTTTAAAAAGAAATATGAAAATTCAATTTTGGAGAGGAGGCGACTATACCAAGACATAAGGCTTCGCCAGAAAGAACACCTGCTAATAACCAAAAAACTCAAGCTAGAAATAGCAATTTTAGAAAAACAAAAATAAATTTAATTTCTCTGTAAACATAATTTTCATTTGACAGAATCAAACCTATTTCTACCATCGTAAACAAACATTTTATTATGTGGGCTATACGTAAAATTTATATAATTTTTTTCTTACAATTTCTGGTTCTCAAGGTTGCTCCCGGAGAGTTATTTATTAAAGATGCAACAAAATCTTTCAACTGAAAGATCAAAAACAAATCAAGGCGCTGAGCTGTAATCCTGTCTGCAAGCCTAAAAAATAACAAATTATTACAAAAATATACTGCCTAACATGTTGAGTTTTGCTGACTGATATTATTATACTATGATTGTATAAGTTTAGGTACATACCACACTTGTGATGGTGATTAAATAACTTATATAGAAAACACAGTGTTCACTAAAGTGGTCCTCACAGATGTATCCTCGCCATGCCGGAATGCCTCATGCAGTTCTTCGATTGTAGCTTCATCCATATCAAAGTCCACATTTAACTCTTGGGGTGGCTGTTCATCCCTTAGCTCTATTGCAAGGTTATGCAGTACTGCTGTTGCCACTATCACCCTTAAAATGGTACTTGTTTTTCGCAATGTTATACCTGAAAACATGTATGAGTAAGATAACTAAATTACCTTTTATAAAGGGAAGCTACATTTTATGCAGCATAACCTACCTTTTTGTAGGCAAGGAAAACGCCTTTTCCAAACACCAAAACACCTTTCAACTGTATTTCTAGTTGTGACATGGGCTCTGTTATAATTTTCCTCACTTGGTGTCGCTGGACGGACAAATGGGGTGAGCAAATATTTTTTACAAAAATACCCACTATCTCCCAATAAAAAGTTTTCACCATAGTGACCAGCTTCCAGCACTGCACATAGGGGCGAATTATTAAAAATTGTGCTATCATGCACAGTTCCAGGCCACCGAGCAATAATATCCCTTATTTTTAATTTGGCATCGCACACCACTTGGACATTTATTGAGAAGAAGTCTTTTCGACAGCGAAATACTTCAGCTAAGTCTCCACCCCGGCTTATGATTTTGATATGGGTGCAATCAACTGCCCCTAGAATGAAAAAGATACCATGAAAAAAATACTACATCTAGTCGTATATTAAAATATTGGGTAAAATAACATTGGCAACATGATTGTAGTCATTCTACTAGAAAGAAAAACAACCTGCACATCTTGGAAATCCTGCCAGTTCATAAAAATCTTCAACAACATTTCGATTTTCTTCTTCGGAAGGCATTTTTATAAATCTTTCGGCCAGCTTACACAATTCCAAAGATACTCTTTGGATTATTCTACAAACAGTAGATTTATTTGCTTTGATTGTGTCACCCAACAGCATCTGAAAGGTTCCTGTTGCATAAAACCTCAGCGTTACTAAAAGCTGGGTCATTGCGTCAATTGATTTTGACCTTTCAGTTGCAGGAGAAAGGTTATGTTCTACTCTTGTTAAAATCTCCCGGA
Source organism: Ypsolopha scabrella (assembly GCA_910592155.1). Lineage (NCBI taxonomy): Eukaryota > Metazoa > Arthropoda > Insecta > Lepidoptera > Ypsolophidae > Ypsolopha > Ypsolopha scabrella. Next base: position 21,361,443 of record OU342983.1, read on the forward strand.
CAGCAGCTTTTGAGAACCGGAACCGTTCCATGAATTCATGTTCACCATATTTGTTGAAAAGATCTTCTCTTTCATGGTATCTTCTTGGTGTTTGCTCTTCATCTGAAGATAACGAGGACAGTGATGTATCCGACATGTTCTGCAATCATAGTAAACATAAGTATGCAACTAATGGGAAGATTTGCACAGAATATTAGTCCCCATTTTTAGGTTGGGTAGGTATATGTAGTTCATCAAGTATGCAGGTACTTAACTGGAGACCCTCGGGATACTGGTCGAAGACCTAATAAGGCCTTGGTATGCTCTCCAGTTGGTGCCAAGAACAAATATAATGGTCCATTCACAGATCTTCTAAATTTTCGTATTTCGACTGCGTGTCCACTTAATAAATACTTACACCGGTTATACCAAACTTCAATACTCACGATTTAATACAATCGTCTGCAATCACTCGTTTTTGGTAAGATTTTTTGGAAAAATTCGCAAATCTTCTGGAATAATCACGAAACAGCGCGCTATCGGTACAAATGTTAAACTTTGATCAAAAACAGCTGTGACATGGCAGCCATCTTCCCATTTAGCGGGATAAGTACCGGATAGTTCCCACTTAAATTTTAATTTAATGAAGTGTCAAATTAGGCACTAACGGAGATGAAATTTCGTTCGAACAACGTAACTTCGAAGATAATCATGAGTTTGACAGGTTTTTATTTAAATTAAGAAAGGTTGCTTAAATATTTAATTGGAGGTTTCGTGCAACAGAAAATCATGATTCTCGTGATTAAATTAGTTTAATCTCTACTTAAATTTTAAAATTAGTTTCGAACAACTCAGCGTAAGTATCTTTAGTGTTTAGAGGGGCAAGCGTATGAATTTATGAACTACTAGCTTTTGCCCGCGTTTTCACCCGCGTTGAATTAGTTTTTGTGTACTCCTATAAAATCAGTCAATATTATTCGGACTGTTACCTACAGTAAACACAGCTGGTGAAATCTGTGTGTTATGCGCCTCTTTTTCCCATTTTGTGTGACTCTTTTATGGTTTTTCGATGGGAACAAAGACTACATTTATCAAAATATCAGCCTAATCGGTTCAGTAGTTACGGCGTGAAAGAGTAACAAATATCCATCCATCCATCCATATATCCAAACTTTCGCATTTATAATATTATTAGTGGGACAAAGAAACATGAGCCACGATAACTCACAAAAGCCAAAAGTTCCTCGAATCGTAAATATTCAGGTTACATACAATAACAAGGCGCCATCAGCCGCAACAGCAATTAATCCTTTATCCAACAGCGCGCCAACAATATCCACCGTCGGACGTACAACCCTGCGTAATGGCGTCGCATTGTCCAACTGATTTATGACGCAATGTTCCTGACGTGACGCAAGCACTTGTTCGCAGCATTGTACCGTGAATAGTAGACTCAGTATTTTCCCGTTCTGTGTCGACTTACTCTCTGTATTTACTGCAGTTTTGTACTCTGTGTACTTATTGTTATATAACTTTGTTAAACATTTTAAGTTTAAGTTTATTTACTACATATAAGCATTTTAACCGAGACTAAATGGAGAGGTATACGCATTTGTGTAGGAGGTTGTTCATTTTTTCCATTCCCTGGTTACGTCATGGGTATCTCTAGAACAGCTAAACAAATCTTAATCCGTATTTTTTATAGATGGTTAGTATCATATCAAGCATAGTCTATGGCTAGGTATTATTGATTTTTGGTATGTATAATTCGAGCTAATATTTTTTAAGTATTGTGATAATAAAAAATCTGGAGACGGATTCATGATTGTGGTCACAAGTTAATGTGCTTCGATTAGGCTGAAAATGTATATAATTTGGGGTTATAGCTTCAAAATGCGGAATTGCATTATGCACCTACGATTCCTCTACCCTCCCTTCCATCAAACCATCAAACACTTCATGCCCCGAATTACTTTGTGAGACTACAAGCAAAGTCTGGGCGGATCGTTCTAAAGCAGATCAAAGCTCTTTAATACAGATGTTTTCAGAATTAAGAATTAACCAAAAAGACATAAAAAAAATATATTGTTTTTGGAAATATCTCTTCTATTTTGTGACCAAAAGCTAAATATCGTTTTCTCCGCAGGTCCCGCATGTAAGGGGCACTACAAAGAATATGTATACTAACATTATAATTATTACATATTCTCTATTACTCAAATTACAATTGTTAGGTGTTGTTTTGAAAGTGTTTTATATTTTGTTGATGAATGATCTGTTTGAAAGTTTGTTTTTTGATAAAGCCGAATGTTAAGAAATCATAAGATAATTTACGAATTTATTATACATACATATTATAATGACTTAGCTAATTTGTTGAACAAATATAATGGAGAGCTTGTTAGAACTAGACGTATAGAAAGTGTAATAAAGTAAAGGAAGTTGATAGTTGAGATTGTCGGCACTTGGTGGAATTTATCAAACATTGTTTTGACATAATATTATTGCACGGACATCTAGCAACAGAAAGATTGTTTAAATAAATAATTATATATAAAATTATGTAATTAAAAAGCCCCTGATGATGCTTATATAGTGAAACCGGTTGGGTAGTGTTGAATTAAATATTATCTGTGGAAAAGTACAAGTGTTTTTTTTATCACAACAATGTAATAAAGTAAAGTTTAGTGTCATCGCCGCCATGCTGTGTTGTTGATTCCTCTGATCTTGCTCAATTTCTGAAGTCGAGTATGCCACGAAGGTTATTTGATTAATACTTGCGATTTTCGGCACTTGATGAAACATCGTCAACATCTTACAAAATACACTTGTACTGTTTCACTTGATTCACTTTATTAAACTACCGGTTTCGCCTTACGGCTACATCAGGTTATAATATCTTAATAACTAAAAACTTATTTACCATCTTCAATGAAAACTGTTACATATATACAGTCTACATAGTTTTTAGTTATTAAGATATTATAACCTGATGATGCCGTAAGGCGAAACCGGTAGTTTAATAAAGTGAATTAAGTAAAACAGTCCAAGTGTACTTTTCAAGATGGCACAAAGGTTATGTTTGGAGATGATTGCTATTTTTTTTTTGTCTTGAACCTTGGCAGGAATTTTTTGCTTTTTTCTTTGTGTTTATACAGGTCCATAAAGATGGAAAAATACTAAATATATAGCAGTGTTTAGAGACGTGATTTCAAAGCGTATCTACAATTCATTTAAAAAGGGAAAGCTGTATGAAACCGTATTTTTTAGTTATCAATCATTTGTATACCTAGTTTCAGTCAATAAACTTAAAATTGTATAGTAAGACTCCCTAGATTATAAGCTAATAATTCCGATCTTATGAAAAAGGATAAAAACAGAAAAGCAAAAATATTTAAAAAATCTCTAGGAAAAAGCACTGACCAGTGTGGCTGAAAGCCTTTTTCAAACTTTCATTCAATAAACGACACACACACACGTCCACCATCAAGCGATAAAATGAAAAACTTTTCTTCTGAAACGTACGAAAATAAATAATAAAAACAAAATCTCAAACTAAAAACAAAAGCAATTTCCTAAAAGTTAAAAGCCAGCCGGCGCGCGGTCAGAGGGAAAAATACTCAAATAAAATAAAACAAAAACTCTTAATTACGATATAATAACTGAATTCAAACGTTCGGTCCACAAACGCTATATTTCATTCGCTAATTAGCTCGAGCACTCAGTGGGGTTTTTTTTAAATATAATTTTGTTTTATTATGTGAGGAACTTTTTTCTAAAGGAATGAAAACCACGGCTTCGTTTTTGGGGAGTATTGACTAACTATGAACTATAACAAACTCCGGCTTAACATATATACATTTTTATATCGTTGACAGAGAAGCCTTATTGTTTGTCCGTCCATGTCAGTTGGTCTGTCTGTAAAACTCAGAACCAGTAAAGCTTAATTGTGTTTAAGTTTAGAATTGTGATGGTGTCGATTCTGTGAAACACGTCGACGTACAATGTTTGACAGGACTTGACTTAATTACAGCATTCTGTCTCTTTTTTCATCGAAAGGGTAAGAACAAGACGCTTAAAATAAGGTTAGTCCTGTTTTGACTTAGTCGTGTTACACCGATCACCATTGACACCATTCTAAAGATATACTGTACACCCTCATCAATAAGTTCATTCAGGGGTAACCCCCCATTGAAATTTATATCTAAATGTTGAAAACAAAAAAGGTCCGTTTCGAGTCGAGCATTTATATTCACTTATCAGTCAAGAATTTGTGATACAACCCACTGTGTTTCTCGCAAGAAATAGCCGCCTGATAATGATTTTTTTTAATATATTTTTCTAAAAGCATTGGCGTGTATGAATCGATGAAACCAAATTGACTATGAACTATGTATTTATCAACCTTTTTATTATTTTTTATTGTGTTACCGGTTACCAACCGAGCGAAGCCGAATTCATAACTTATTTTGTGATGTGTCAAGCTAAAAGAAGCGTATTTTTTAGCACACAACACATTTGTGGTGACGAAACACACACATATATTAAAGTTAAACACACACATTTTGTGTTTTTCGTCGATACAAATGTGTTATGTACGTTTAGTGGTTGGCGACATATTGAAAAACGGCAAAGTCAAAAGCTACGGAATTAGAGGGCTTTGGATGTGAAACAGGTGTGTCAGGATCTTAGCACGTGGAATCTCTGGTTTTCTCCTACCCCTCTGGGACATAAGCGTGAATATATCATTGTGGTTAGTGCAGCAACAGTTCGCGACTGACACAGAGGACCTCAGCGCGTAATACACATTAATTTTTCCGAAAAAAGGAACTATAAATCGATTTAATTGGACTTTTAAAAAGTATTGCGGCAAATGATGAAGCTCACAATAAAACTGAAATATCGATTACTGAACATCATCTGTCATTTCAACTTGTTTAATGTTGTGAAATTAAACTTGATCTACTGATTCTTCGTTTTTATAATTTTATGTTCTCAAATAACTTAATGTTTTTCCAAAAAACTATGCAATGTGTTTCAGTGAGCTGCTCCTAAATCTAAATGACGTGTGATATTGCTCATACTGAACAACTCTTATTGTATCATTTTTATCTTTTTGTAGGTATTCTAGACAGTTTTTTTCGTTTATTTTTATGATCGTTGGTAATTTTGACCGGTAGAGCATGTAGTTTAATTTCGGGGCATCCTTCAAACACTATTTCTGTTCGAGGTGGTCGCTCCGGATCTCGTCCCCAAACCCAATACTTATCATTGTTTTTAGTTTTTTTGAATGTGGTTTATACTTTATTTATACATAAAGTTTATACATTACATGTCAATTAGGCTTTTCCAGCAAAGTTGTTATTTTATGCATTACTTTGTAAATGATCCTGCACAACAGCTATAAACACGCTTTTCCCTCGCACGACGTTCGATTTTGACAAATTGCCAAACAAATCTTCAAATGAATTCGACCCCACTCAAATTATAAATATCTTTTAATTTAACCTCGCACCCGACTCGGGGGCTATTCTCAATGATTAGCGTCGCGAACAATACAGAATAACCACCTCCGCGACCGAATTGTTCCCGACACCGATTATTTACTACCGATTCTCACTCAAAGGATTTAAAACTTTAAATTTCAGACTTTAAAGTTGATTTTAGTTTAAAGGGTAAGAGTGAAGAGAGTAACTTTGAATCGGCGGGTGGTAACAATGAAAGCAATTGTTCGGTTCGTCTATTATTGAATTTGTTGAAGTAATTTAAACTTAATCCTTTCATATTGAGAGTTGGTATTTGAATAAACGTAGTTTTGTAGCTGTAGCTGCATTCGATTGAAGAATTAGTATTCTATTGCACTGGAATCATTCGCTAGCCGATTAGTAGGGTTGACTACAACACACTTTATTTCAACGTAATTTTTGGTAACATTGATAGAAGTTGTTATTTTGAAAATGGAACTTCAGACTATCGGTAAAATCAATTATTTATATCTTCTACGTTTCTTGTATGGGCTGGTTGTTGCCTCTTTGGTTTCAATATCTTAAACATTTTATTAATTTTCACGATAGGGGCCAAAGTAACAGGTGTTTTGCTGTTACGGCTGAATTTGTAGACCCTATGTGACAGAAAGACGGACAGACAGACAGCGGATTTTAAAAACCGACTGTGAATTTTTTCTTTGGTTGCGCGTTTGTTTTTCTTTTGAACAATTACTCAGCATGATAATAATAATAAATTTTTATTATTCCTTAAACAAATGTACATGCTTAACATTAATTAGTGAATAAAGCCTCCCTTTAAGCAAATATAATGCCTGTACCAGGAGGCTCCGCTCTTCCAGGGTACAGTTTAACACAAGTATTTAAGTTTTAATTAAATTTAAGATTAAGTTTACTAACAAAATAAATAAAATGTGCATGAGCGTGGGTGTTGTGAGTGTGAAAGGGAAAGAGAGGGTGAGTGTGTGAGCAGGTGTGTGTGTGAGAGTGAGTGTCGTATATTAGTAGTGTATTTGTGATATGCATTAATTTACCTTATATATTGTAAAAGATTTTTCGTCTCCTCATAGCTTAGAGGTTTTATATAACTTGTTATTGCATTTTTACATTCAAAACAAGATTTAGGATAATTTAGTTTGTTTAATTTATTATATATGTAAGCTGAACGTGTATTATATTGTGCGCTAGCAAATTGTGTATTTGACTTAGGAGCATGTGTTACAATATCAGTAGATTTTATTAATTTAAAAATAAAAAAGGACCTCTCCATTTACCCCCGCTATACGTTAGTATAATATCCGTTTTTCAACGTATTTTTGCATTTCTCTCTTTTATCTTTATTTCAAGAGACACAGTTGATTGGCAACCCTATCGCTACAAGGCAGGGATCACCAACCATCTAAATTAAATTACGCGACTGTATTTAATAAACGCGCTCCGAGTTCCGACAATGGCGGGCGATCCTTTTGTTACCAATAACTGATAATACCATACCGACGTTAGAACATCTGCGAGTTATGATATGCGCTCTATGTTCCACTAAAAAGAGCTATTTCCGGTCGCCGAAGTGTCTGGGTCTTGGTATTTGGGAAATAATTCCTAAAATCTAAATTTGTTGTTCTGGTGATCCTTATGTATTGTTAATAGAAGTTATTTTTGAATGTGCTTACGTTGAAGGAGAGTATATTAAAATTTTCATCAAAACACACGTCGAGTGTGTCGAGTGATGTGTAGGATTACATCGCAATAAAGCCGCTTGTTAGGTGATGCAACAACACTACCAAAACACAAGGTGAACTAAATAAATTAGAAACAAATTCCCAGAGAAAAATATATTTCAAGACGGAGCCCGAATCCATATCTTCGTCTTTTATTGTAGTGCTCCATTATTATTATATTAAGAGTTTCCCAAGCATAGCACATATTTACTTCAGTTGCTTCATCATATACATATTTAGTTGCAAGTATATGACTGTATAGTTGCATCTGTTAATGAAATGTAATCAGTGGCCATCAGAGTTCAAGAGGCGAGTGTTTCAGTCAGTATCGGCTCTCGTGACGTCAGCACGGAAGGGTTTACTGACAATAGGTCCGTCTGTTTGTCTGTTATTGTTTTAATCGAGGGGGCGCAGTCTGGTCGTCATGGATATCGGTGGTTTGGGAAATAGTTGTGTACCCCTGGCGTTTTGGCTAAGGAAAGGCGCGCATTACCTTTTACGCATCATTAGCTAAGCTAATAAATATCTACACGTGTCAGATTTTCTTTTTGTAAAATCGTACAAATATAGTTTTCGGTTTTTTAGCGACTAAAAAATTCAGCCATAAATTCGGCGACAAAAATTCAAATTTTTATAAATTTTTAGTGGTAGAGCTGATGCCGGGCTCCACGGGCTCGACTATGAAGGAACCATCTTACTTCCGAACTTCGGGGGAGAATAAGAACAGCTCTCAAACAGGCACAACCAGGTAGCCAACGATTGTCTGGGACCGATTGATGGCGGTATATGCATCCTCAATTGCCAGGCCTTATACAAAACAGACTGGTGACTGGTGACAGATTGATGGCGTCACTGGTGCGAGGGTTTCGGTACTGCACCCACCAGCCCGCCTGCCCAGCGTGTGTGAGTTGGACATTTCTTGCAGAGGAACGCCAAGAGTGACTAAATTTTGTAAAGGTCCAGCAGTGGACGAAACATGCTTATGGATGGATGGGTTCGTTTTTCAGAACTACGCAATATTGTATTTTTGGACACACTCTAAATTGCGTTTTAGGATGTTTATCTTTTCTTTTCCGAATCCCTATTGACTGCTCTTTGGAATTGTGTCAAATCCTTCCTAACTGTAGTTGGCTCGTTGAAGACTAACCCCAAAAAGTACAAATACTTGAACTGAAACCTTTACAAACTATCCTCTTGGATAAATCAATGTTCCTAGCCAAGTTTAATAAACGTTCAAGCCTTGCAACCCCGCCAAGTTATTGTGTAACACGATACGTACAACACGCCAAATGAAAAAAGTAGAAAGATCAACAAAGAAGTCTTTCTTTCAATATAGAAAATTCATTTATACTCTGCTCACAGAATTGACGCCCCGGAGTTGAAAAAAAATGAAACTGTCAAACATTTTTTGCATAAAGAAAAAATTTAACAGAATGTCAGATCAGATGGCAGGAGCTTGTGGTTGTAGTAATCAATAAATGAATATTATTTAACGCCAATTGTGTGCAATAGGCATGATGACTAAAAAAATTTCATTAGCCCGTCAGTTAGATTATCAGAAAATATTGGACACGTATTATTTCTTTTTTCAATTAAACAAACAATGGTGAAGATATAGCCCGCTGAAGTTCCGCGTGACGTCACATCTAGGTACAATTTTACTTAGAAGTGACGTCATTTTCCCCCACTCCCAAACTTTGACGCGCTTTATCTCTGTAATTTTTTTGTTTGATTGACAAAAGAAAAAATACGTGTCCAATATGTTTTGATAATCTAACTGACGGACTAAATAGAATAATATTTTGGTTATCCTGTGGACAAGCCTATTCCGCACTTCACCCGTTGTAAGCATTAAATATAGGAGAAGCAAACGAACGATATAAAATTCTAGAATCTTTGACAAGACTACAATAGTACCTGCCGATCAGTTTCATTCACAATAATGGGGGATACATCTACAACATATACTATCTTACGTTTTATGAAGATCTTAAAAGTTAAGATGTAGCAATCAATTTTCAGTGTCTCACCAGCAAACTTATTTCTGTAAGGAAGATCCCTCAAATTCAAGAATACTTGATCAAAATCAATACAAAAGTAAACTCTAAACCGAGGGTTTTGAGTTTTAATTTGAATGGTAAACGGTTAAGATGGGTGAGATAATTTTCGGTTTATGTGGACGGTTAGCAAATTGTGGTCAGTAGAGGACATACAAGTGCTGTGAGGGTTCGGTTTTTTCCCGAGATTTTTTTATCGTTATTGTACAAGTTGTTATAAAAATGGCTGGAGAGCTCATTATCTGAAGAGGTTTCGATGTAATTCTATACATCCTCGTTTTATTTATTTTGGTTCAATGTTCGAGGGTGATTTGATTTCTTTTTCGCGATTGTTTGGTATTCCATTCAGGGGCTTTTTACTACACCATGTTTTATAACCTGATTTTGGGAATATTTGTTAGCAAAATGATATTGCTCCCACAAGTGGACCATTTGTTGCGTTTATGAAGTTACAGACCATAAAGCAATTTGTACTTGCTTTATGTTACAGACATATTTAATAATAATAATCGGCCAAGTGCGAGTTGGAATCGCGCATGAAGGGTTCCATCTCACCGCGCAATGAGGTCACGAAATATACCTATTATAACAAAAAAAAAACCCGCCAAGTGCGAGTCGAACAATCGAGGAGACTTAGTAAAAAGGTCCCATTTGGCACCCCTTCGGTTACGGAACCCTAAAATATCCATCCATCCATCCATCATCCTATGTACGTCCACTGCTGTACATGTCTTTCCAAGAGGTCAGCCTACGTAACGCTATGCTGTATATCACCCATTGCTAAAAATAAATGAACTATAATAATTTAATATATAACTATGTATCACTAAATAATCAGTTCTATGACCACCAAATTCCTCAACCCTTCACTGAAAGCTAAAGCCCGTTTAAATTGAAAACGCGCCCATCATTATACGATTCTTTACAATAAAATGAAAATCCAGGTTGCATCCGACTCCCACGCCGCGCCGTGGAGTGCTCTTTCACAGATCCACGTGAGACCGAAGATACAAAACTGGTTAGGAGAATACGAGACGGGTATATAATAGAAGTGCCACTTGAAATAAATGGTATCGGATTTGATTACTAAAACGGGATACGTATAGCAGTTTGTAAAGGAGTGAAGGGGATAGGAAAGGTCAGATAAAAGTGCGTTAGTGATGTTGAATAGCGGTTGAAGTGCGGACAGGCTAGTGAGCTTGTTATGAAAAGGCTCGTTTTGCTCGTCCGGCTGCAGAAATGTCTTTGTGCTAAAAGTTTTCATCTTTTTTATTTTGGTAAGATTTTGTTATAGTTAAGTTCTGGATTTTTTAAAGAATACTAATACAGTAATAACAATGAAGATTTGCTTAAGATATATTTATCAATATTCATATCATTTTATTCGTATAATTCAATATAATTATAGGGGAAGAGGCAACGACCTTCATTGTTAAGGTCGTCGGGAAGAGGTCAGATTTTGATGCAGAACAAAAAGATTTTTCGTCTCACTTATACGCTTACGCATAAAATCGAATACCTACAAATTTACTTATTGGATCTCTCGCCCAATATATACTTTTTAATACTTCCGATACATCTTAGAGTTTTGAATAATCAACGTGGTTATTTAATAAAACTAAATACTCAGACATATTCTGTTTTAAGCTCCAAAATGTACCATTTTCACCTAGAATTCTCTTAATATATATTTTTCCTTTGTTTGAAAATATACAGGCTGTTAACTTGATTACCTTTTTCCCGAAAACCGTGGATAGTACTAGGCCCAAACAACAATAGGAGCTAATAAAAATATTTAATTTCCATAAAATGAAACTGAAAATATTAAACTATAGTATTAGTTTTCTGTTTTATTACATGGGCGCCCTACTCATTTTGTTGCAACTACGACTCCTGTGTGAGTCGAGACAGTTTTATTGCACACAAGCTTACTGTCGATGTCACACACACACACGCATAATAGACCGACCGAGAGCCACCAGCAAATGTACAGTCAATACAAAAAATGTTTCGCGTTGTGTTTACATTTCGCTTTAACCACCTACGTGTGCCTTCTGTACTGACCCAAACTGTACTACCTCACAATAACAAAGAAATGAAAAAAAATTGTAATCATAAATAGCTTCTAAGAATAATTTGAAAATTCAACGAATTTTGTATGGGCTATTGGTCGAATAAACTGCTTCAACTGAGGATTGAAAAACCGGGAGCCTTATCGTCTAACTCAACATCGATCACGATAACTTTCAAAAGTACGCGTGATTGACTAGAAACCATTTGAAAGTTATCGTGATCGATGTTACAGTTAGACGATAAGGCTTACTCAAAGAATTGTGAAGATAGTTTCATGACGTGTTGTACCGACTTTTATCTACCTATCGTCTCTCGCACGCACATTATGACGCTCACGAGGGTGAAGATTTTTTGGCGCGACTGTACTTACAAGCGGACAACCGGGCCACATGACGCTGTCTACCTAGATATTTACCTGCATACAAGTTAGAGGTACGAACTAAGCATCCTAGACAATTACACAAATGGGAAGGACTTTATTACCCTTTGACAGAGGCGACTATCGGTTGGCTCACTTGTCTTATTGTCTCGGAGGTAACTCGTTACCGTTAGTTTAAAAGGTACTCACATTATGTTTCTTCAATCATGATGATTTAAGGGTTGAAAAAGCAATCATTATTAGCAGAATTTCAATCGAACGTTAATTTAGTTGAACACAAACAACACTTTTTATTAAAATTGTTTCTCATATCACAATGTGGCTATAATAAACTGTTTTTTCATGTTAGGTACTGTTCAAAGTGATGTCCATTTCGCCTAAGACACAACTCTGCACGTTTTATCAAATTGTTTTGTAAACTTCCTATGTCTTTGTTTTTTACAACTTCAAAAGCATTAATAATTTTCACTTTTAGTTCACCTACGTTCTGAGTTTCTTCCGTGTAAACTAAGTTTTTGACCTCACCCCATAAAAAAAAGTCCAAGGGAGTGAGATCTGGTGACCTAGCTGGCCATGCCACTGGGCCTCTACGTCCAATCCACGCATTTGGATACATCATATCGAGGTGTTCTCGCACACTTCTCGCATAATGAGCTGGTGCACCGTCGTGTTGATAGAAGAAACCTTCGTTCAACATGGCCAGCGGGATGTCATCACATAAATCTGGTATAACACTTTGCAACATATTTAGGTAAGTACCTCCTGTTAGATGCCCTTCAATGAAGTGGGGACCAATAATGGTATTCCGAATAATACCGGCCCAGCAATTCACGCTAAATCGTGACTGATGTGCGTGTTCTTTTATCACATGTGGGTTTCGGTAAGTCCACCAATGTTCGTTATGTACATTGTACAAGCCAACTCTCGTGAACATGGCTTCGTCTGTGAATAGGATATTTTGATTTCGGTTTTGTAGGTACCACTGACAAAATTCCATCCTATTTGGCGCATCCACTTCATGCAGTGCCTGGACTTTTTGAAAATGGAACGGGTGTTGGCCAGCATTTCTTAAAACGTTCCACACGCTTACGTGGCTTACATTAAAATGACGCCCAGCTTCTCTAGTGCTGCACCTTGGATTGACATAGAAAAAATCGAGGATATTATCTTCGGTTTGTATTGGCAGCGGCTGCCTGAACCGTCCCACGGCGTGGTTAGGAGCTCGGAACTGACCCGGGCCAAATTCTCTTTCCCTGTAAACAGCCTGGAGAATCACTCCAGGGGAAGGCACTCTTGGATTCAATATGCCTCGTGCTCGCAAGCCATCTAAACTTTGTTCCTGATATATCCGACGAGCTGCTGCCATATTATGACCCGCCAAATCGTTGTACACGCGAACCATTTCACCATATTCGATGTCACTATATCGATAAGCCATTACGGTGGCGGCGCCGTCGCGCGGGCGCAGACCAAGCGGGGTGCGTAAACTGCTCTCTCAAATACGTCACGAACCGGAAGTGTGACGCCTGCGACTGACTGACCTAATTAACTAGCTAGACGGCGGCGGAGGCGCCGCGCGTGAAACAAAAGTAAAGAATAGGTGCGTGCGAGTGAAATGGGGTGGTTCGCAAAATTTGCATGGTTTGAGCGTTTTGACCAATGACGAGCCTTTTCTCACGCGCTTGGCCTTGGAATCACAAGAATCCCGGAGTTACCTAGGCTAGGTATATTTATCATTTGTATTTGTGTAGGAAACGTAGGTTGACCAAGTTTACGCCCAGTACGAAACTGTTAAAATTTTTTTGAACTTTTTAGATTATTTCGTGACATTTGATTGTTTTTTTTTGCGCATGTTGTTAATTCACATTAGTACTATCCACAGTTTTCGGGAAAAAGGTAATCAAGTTAACACCCGTATTAACCCCGTGGTAGTGTGAAAATATTTGAAAAATGCAGTAGTTTGGTATATAGGATTTGAAATCACGGTAAAAAGCTACTGTCTAACCTTAACCCTGATAAAAAGATGCAAGCCTTGACAGAACGTAGAAGCGAAACTCCATGGGGCATGGACCAGTATGAATGACTCTCCATTTGTTCCATCCATTAGTATATTTCCCCAAAATGTCGCTGTATGAAGTTTCATTGAGCAATTCGGGTATAACTCAGATCTTTTGTTGTAATTCGTGTCACCACAATTCGGACATTTGGTGTGTAATCCAATATTCTTGTTAGGATTGGGACAAATGAGCGGTAATTGTGCAATTTATGTTCATATAAAATAAACTCGTATTTTTACCAATAATAGACGATTTTCATCCAAAAATATTATGCACTATTCGTTGTGCTAATTTACTTACGAGTATGTAACATGAAAGTATGTGAAACATACGTAGAGCATTTATTTAGAATTAAATTTAATTATTTATTTAGAGTTCAGAAGTATTTTTCAATTTAGAACTTTAAACTCTCGCGTTTTGACAATGTTATAATATTTATTTAGACGACATTTATTTAGACGAATATGACGTGATCTACTTTATTACCCTTTGTTTATTTTATTACCTAATAACATAGATAGCGTTATACCCGTCTAGATTAATATTATAGTATTTTTCAATTGTTTGCCAGTTGACCAGGAAGAAGTAAGAAGACACAAAAAGTATCTCGTAAAATTAGTACGCGTCCAAAACCTATTGCAGGTATAAAATTGCAAGGTATCCCAAGTCCGTTAACATTAGTGATTCGATTATTCAAGCCGTAAAACGTAATTGGGCAGAAAAATCCCATTGAACCAGAACACAATACATTTCACAAAACGAAAGACAAAAAATATATTGAAAAAGAAGTAACAAGTATTACTTTACAGACGCAAGAAATTCAAAAAAACATGGGCTTATTGTTGTGGTTTTTAATTTCATTATGTAGGTTGAATTTTTATTTTATATACGATTTATAATAAGAATACTGCTATTCTTTCATAATAACATAGACAAACTATTACGAGTTTATCTATGATAACATTTAAGCCAACAAATTGCAGACGCAAACGTTTTTAAATAAATCTAAACGCATTAACAAAAAGAAGGTCAATTACTCAAATCGATCGACAAACAATTGACTAAACGCCCTCTTTTGAAATAAAAATTAAATCAATCATTTCGTCAATTTAGAACACACTTTTAGAATTTCGTAATACACCCCCGCTGCGCCAGACACTGCAACCTACTAACCCAATATGACTTTTAATAGAAACACATTAAAGTCTTTTTTCTATTGCACAATAGATCTAGCTGAGGGTTACCAGCTAGTTCGAATGCGCTCAGTTTATGAATATACTTGGGTTGTTCTCACTCCATAAAGGTTTCTCTTTCAAAAGTTGTGTATAAATGGCGTATATTGAGAGCCCCTGGGGTTCAGAGACTGCTGTATTAAAAAGCTATGAGTTTCGCTGCACTTTGACATGTGATACCGGGAGCTTACTTGACGATGTAATTGTTTTATATTGTTTGGGGAATTGTTTAGCTCTGTAAGGATCTGTTTAATTTGATTATTTTTCTATGTTATTGGCTGGAATTAGTTAGTATAGTCGCAGTTAGAAATAATTTAAATTAACTTATATGTAAACTACACAGAAAGCAAAACGTTTGAGTTCACATATTAAAATCAAACAATGAATTATTATGAACACTGAATAAGCGGGCCTATTACGTATATTTGAATCGGCTGCCAACTATGGTTGCTATACACAAAAAACAGATAAAAAATTTACTTTCAAAATAACCTTCAATGACGTCATTTCAAGTGCGAACGTATCCTTAGATAAGTGGAATTTGATAGTATATGTATGTTTTCGACGATGGGCACTTGGTTGGGAACTAATTTTACGACACAGAATCAGGGGGCAGATCTCTTTTTGGATGCCAAATTAAATGATCAATTTGGAAAAAAATGAACATCTTGACAATTACAGCAATAATAATTAACGTAGGTATGATTGTTGAAGACAATTTTATTGTTTGTCTCTAATTCAAAGATGTCACTCCATTGGAGATGACTTTCATACATTTCTCGACGACTCCGGCTCCCCTCGAACTGTAATAAACAGTTTAACCACAGAGTGGCATTCCTCTGTGAGGGTATCTGGGGGTAGGCGGGGTGCGACGCAGCAATGTGAGAGCTTCACGAGATATGAGATATGAGTGTTAAGGTTATTGCGGGTACAGTGTACATGCTCACAAACAAATAATACGAACAGAATTTCAAATGGCTGATACAATAACTACACAATAATAGATTTTGTAAGTTCAATCCATGAAATAACTAAGATATGTATATCCAAACCACAGTCTGGGACTGTGATCCAATTGTGAACAGCGATAATCCAGATAAACAGGGTTAATATAGTTACCGACTGTATAGCTCATAGTACGCGACAAGGGGCACCAATAAGCATGTTTCTCACACCCACCAACTCGAGAAAACTTATAAATGTACTCGGTATAACTGTATATACAATACTTATAACTCGCTGCCTACTGAGAAAAAAAATGCTCCATCAATTACTAGTTTTAAAAGCAAGCTTAAGAGAAATCTATCCTGCTCCAACGCTTTCATTTTTCATATGTTTATCCTGCTCAGCGGAAGCGGGCCGCTCAGAAAACTCGAGGTGTTTTTATTTATTATTTTGTGATTAGAGGGATGGATTTTTAATATGACGGTCGTTTTATATCACATTTTTTAGGACGTTTATTTTAGTATAACTTTTAGCTCAAATGAAATGATATTTAGATCATAGTTTAGACCTATCTTTGCGATTTAATTGGATCGAGTAAAATGTAAGTAATCGTGTATCCAACGGCCGAAATTTTGAGATCAAAGAGTGAAATATGAGATATATTTTTTACAAAATTAAATCATCTCTATTTATTAGTTTAAAATAAATAATTAATAAATAATTTGAAAAGAGACAAAATGGGATAACCCCCCTTAAAAGACTGCTAGTCGTGTTTGCGCCTCACACAGTCAAAGAGTTTATGGACAGAGGATGGTATATACTCGTACCTACATAGCATTAAAATCCTTTTTGACATTACTTGATTATTACACTTAATTTGTTTTTCAATTCTTATTATGTAATTTAATTTTATAACAGTTATACTTTAGTATTGAATAATTATTTTTGACATGTAACATTGTTTGTTATTAATAAATATATATTAAAGCCGATTCTGAAGGCTTTTATTTTAGTTTTGGTGCTGTCAAAACGAAATTATCTTCATTCCTAAATAGTTCTTTAGTGCTAACAATAGAAACTGTATTACATTGAAAAAGTTTAAGTTTTGACAGCACTAAAACTAAAATTAAAGCTTTCAGAATTGACGTTAATACATAATCTAATCTAATCATAATCAGTACTAACGAGGCAGAAAACACGAAAATGAATACCTGACGTACTTATTATTTAAATCCTGTTATTTTTTATCGAGGTTTTGAATCCTAAGCTCTTAATATTTGATTGCTATCCTATATATTACTCTACCCAAACTACTGCATTTTTAAAATATTTATTAACTACCCCGGGGGTTAATTGAATATGATTTCAAATTTAAAAAAAAGTTGTTATTAAAAAAGATATATGAAAATGGGACGTTTTGTAGGTTAAAACACAAGTTTTCTGAGTTTTATTTTTTAAACATGTTGCTAACCCTAAATTTTAGTAGCCCAACCTTAATAATTTTGTATGTATTTCCCTTTGTTATTTATGAACTTATTTCTTCATTGCATTATGTATATGTATATAATATTTTTATTCCTAGATTCCTCTATTTTATGCAGGTGTATATTTTATTTCCCGTATTATTATATATTTTTTTATATTCTAAAGATATATTATATTGTTATAATTAACTTTGACTTGTAGAAAGTATACTTTAAGTATCTATTTTGCAAAAATAAATATTTTGATTTGATTTGAAGACGGATGGGAAGTGTAGGTTCGGCGATAGATAATATTTTATTAGATTTTTTGCATGGGCGTATAAATGAGATGACGATTTTTAATGACATCAAAATCTTGATTTTTCAAATTTGTGAAATACAATACAAACGCAAGCTCAGCCCCGGATCAATTACAACTGGGTGGTGGACATTTTAATTTGCGAAATTAGCAAAAAGGATGCTTGAGTATGAATTTGACTGCATAAATTATGTCACCTCATATAAAAAACATGATGTCTTTTACAGTCTTGAATTTTGAGAGCTTGTATTTGTTGTATACTTGAAATTTTATGATTTCATTGTTTTATAATCAGCTCTTTAATAACTAAGTGCAATTACAAGACGGACGGACTGACAACGGAGTCTTACCATAATGTTTCGTTTGGTAATGAAAACCTAAAATCGCCAAACGATATGCAAAAAATTGAAGGGAACAACCCTCAAGACATCAATAATAATTTGCGAGTGTAGCCGCAATATCTATCTCCTTGTGCCACATTCCATCACGTGTCCCCCTCCCCCCCCCCCCCGTCGCAATATCTACCGTTACAATATGAGCGCAGGGATGAAGACGATAAAATGTTATATGGCCGCATATTTGTCACATTTACAACGGAAGAACTTTTATTGTATCCTCACTTGAGCACTAACATTCCACACCACAATCCGACTTTAATAGTCCATTAATATAACGCTTGTAGATGAACAGGCATCTTTGAAAAAAGCTGAATACTGAACAAAGAAATTATCAAGGTCGGTAAATTAATGGCGGCGCGCGTATGGCGCGGCGGTAGCGGTAGAACGCTGTCCTCTCAATCTCGAGACCCAGGTTCGATCCCCGGTCGGGCATGCACCAATGAGTTTTCCGGAATTTATGTGCATAGTATTTGTGTTCTTACCTAATACTTACCACTTGCTGAACGGTGAAGTAAAACATAGTGAGGAAACCCGCACGCCCCTAAAAAGTGTGTATTTGTGCCCGAAGTACAGCGATAGGACTCGCCATGCATCAAGTTGGGACTCATAATCATCGGTGAAACACGGGTGTACATTTCACAGTTAACACTAACCTAACACCAGCGATATAACACCCCCTAGAAGGTTCATGTCGTTCCGATATGTTATACTTAGATGTAAACTATATTGTTCTTACATCACCACAATCAATGACACTTAAACTATTTTGTAATGAGGTTAATCGTTACATCAACTCGTTGTTAATAATAAAGTGGAATAGAACAAGTGATTTTCTGTTAATAATGTATTCCAAGTTCCACCAAGTACCCACAATGTAATACGTACAGTATTTAGCAGTCTTCATTTCAACAATTACGTAAGGGAATTGTTCTCAGCAACTCGAAACAAAGCCTACATTCAAATTTAGTTTGGCAACAGTAGATACATCTCCTATATATTTAACAATAAAGTAGTAAAAAAGTCGTTACTGTCGTGAGTGAAAAGTCGTGAAAAAATAAAATTGTATGGAACAAGATTTTGTATTAAAGGAAAATTGAAAAAAAAAGACATGTTTGCTAAGTTTCTTGCCCTTCTTCTTAGCAATACTAATCGAATGGTGCGGATGGTTAGGCATTATTTTTATTTATGGTTTATTTAGTTTATTCTTCAACACATTGTTCATTGCATTATGTATATATAATATTTTCATTCCTATATTTCTATATTTTATGCCGGTGTATAACTTTATTACATTTTAGTAGCCCAACCTAAATATTTTTTGTATCTATTTCCCGTATTTATTTATCAACTTATTTGTTCATTGCATGACATAATGTATATACAATTTTTTTTCCTAGATTTCTCTATGTATTTCCCGTATTATTATATTTTTTTTAATATTCTATAGATATATATTGTTAAAATTAAATTTGACTTGTAGAAAGTATACTTTTTGGATCTATTTTACACAATAAATATTTTGATTTGACAGCAAATTTAATATTTTTTGAAAATTTTAAATGTAGCGGGTTATTAGAAGCTTAGTATTTATTGACTAAAGTCAAAACTATCATTTTTAGAATTTTGCCTGTTTTGCCATTCTTAACTCGAGAACCACTCAACAGATTTGGATGCGTTTTTTTAATTATCATTCTTAGTGATCGTGGTAAACATATAGGCTATAAGGGGTTTTGATAAAATAACGCCCAAGTCGAGAACAGGGCAGAGAATTAATAAACGTGGGCGAATAAAAACCTAGTAATTTAATGTATATATAGGTAAGTTAATCAGCCGATACAAAGTAAAAAACCGGACAGGTTCGAGTCGGACTCGCCCACCGAGGGTTCCGGACAAATTAGTTAAAGTTTTAAAAAATCTACAAAAAGATTTAGTCACGCGTACAATTATATGACGTATTATGGCCGCATACCGTTGCTTAACCTCGATGATTTTCTAATGATTTAATTACAAATGTATAGTTTTAAGATTTTTTCCTATATTTGTAGTATAAGACTGTATTACTTGCCGAATTTCACAGTTCTTGGTCAATCGGAAATACCCTATACATTTTGATTCCCTTGAGAGTGTCGAAATATAGGTATTATACGTTTTTGGCGGCATAAACGGCCTTACCCTTTTTTACGTTAACTTAAATGTTTGATTTTTTTCACAGCTCCAAGAAACTGTAGACTTGAGTATATTGTTTTAATTTCAACTCGATACCTCCACGCGTTTTCGAGATAAATGGTCTTGATAGACAGACGGACGGACGGACAGACAGACAGACGGACAACAAAGTGATCCTATAAGGGTTAAGTTTTTTTTCTTTTGAGGTACGGAACCCTAAGAAATCCCAAACAAACTCTTGAGGTATATAATTTTATTATAAGCAAGTATAGTTAATGTAGGTTTATTAGTATGTAAAATTTAAACAGAAAATTAAGTTAAAACCTTTAAAGAAAACATTTTTATTTCAAAAATAAGCTTTCCATTAAGACATTTCCAGTTAAAAATTAAGCACATTTTTAAAGTAAAAGGACTCTTTTATTCAAAGAAACCATTCCGACAGTTAAACGCTCGGTTTTTAAATTAAAATTAAAGTTTTACTTCCTTTAGGCTTTTTAACTTTATACAGTCGGACCTAACGAACTGAACGTTGTAGAGTGAAAGACATGTTGCAGCTAAGGTTTTGAACTCTACCTGTTTTGTGAAATGCCTGTTTTAGTCTGAAAACGTGTTAATGTTTGCTTACGATTAAAATTACAGAAATTTGTGAATAATATTATAAGTAATTACTCATCTTCCATCCGAATTTAATCGCGAAAGACAGAAAAACTACAGACCACAGTCCAGATAGTGGCTCCGATACATCTTACAGATTAAGTCTTGTTTTTGTAACAAAAATTATAAAATATATATATATCTATAAAGAAATAATCTTGCTATGTTTCTTGCCCTTCTTCTGAGTAAGGCTAATCGAATGGGTGGGAGTTAGACGTTATATTTATTTATTAATAGTTAAGTTATATGTCAACTATATTGTATTTAATCCTATATTTTTTAATTATGAAAGTGTCTTGATTTATTAAATTCAATTAAGCCCTATTTTTTTATTTTTGTATCGTGTTTCACCGTATTATATTTATTTATATTGTTTTATTATATATACATTATAATAAACTTGTGATGAGTATATTATGTGTCTATATTACAGAATAAATGATTTTATTTGGTTTGATAAGTAAATGAGGAGCACAAATGTATGAATATATTAAATAATGTGCGAGCAGCTGGTTTATAAATATACACAGTTGTTCCTCTGTAATTTTCTGTTTTGTACAAATTAATAAAAATAAATTAAATAATGAATTAAAACGTGTTACTGATGTGTCAAACGTTTTAGCTATTCTTCAGGTTGATTACTTTGTATTCTTGTATTTGTCGATGCAAACTTGATCGTTATTTGTATAACATAGTTATGGGTTTATCTTATTTTTAAGTACAATATTCGATAGAATTTATATTACTCCCCTCGTACAAGATTAGACATAACAAAATTCACAAAACACTAACTCTTTTGGGCAAGGTAATGTTTTATCCAACGGTGTAAACAGAAATGGGGATAATTTTCCGTGTTGCAATAAAACTAGCAGCCGCGTACGTGCACATTTCACACAGAAGCAGTTAACTAGGCGCGCTGTGAAAACTGTTATTTATTTACTGCACTGCGGCATGCGTGGAGATGACTTACACAACGTAATTTCATTCGAATCTCGTTTTTTGGGTTTCGTACTGCAGGTGTGGCCGCGGGGACAGCCCTGATAATTCTTCATATCTGTCGGTCACAGTCACACACACCGCTAAACCTCAAAATACATTTTCATTTTACAGTACCACATCTTGAATACATTGATCAATCATGGTCCTTTATCTTTAAAAGTCCATGATTAATGAGTATTTTTTTTAGGTCCTAAATTAATTTGATATAAGTCTTACAATGATCAATATGTTTGTGAAAAAAATTACAGACAACCAGAAACATTCCAAAATTACAAGAGGTAACTCGACTTTTCTAAACAATGGAACTTTTTTTTGTTTTGTGGTGAATAGTATCAATTTAGGGCAATGAAAATATGTCACAGCACACTTTCATGAAACTCAAAGACCTTTCCTAATTTCAGACTGTTTTGTTTATTTATTCCTCCTCCTTAAAAGAAATACCGAATCTTGCTTGCAATCTAAACGAAACAGTTTTAATGCCAACCTGTCGCCATCTTTTATTAAAGTTTAAAAGAAAATATAGCCTCGAGAACAGGTATATTCTCAAGACCTGGAAAAAAATTCACAATTATTTCGTCTTCCTTAAACAAATTTTATAATAATAATTGGTAACTACAATACCAAGAAAAAAATTATTAAGAAGAAAGTATTGCTAGGCCGCAATCTCATTACTAGTTCACTAAGATTATGTTTTCATTGCGAAATCCATCGCTTTGGAATAGTTTCTAATTGATCTTTTCTAATTTGTAATGCACTCTAATAACACTACTCCACTAGTTCAGTGTTTTACTTGGCTACTACCAGTAGATATGGAATCATATATTTTTTTTGAAAATCAACGAATTTTCATTGCTGTGTTGAAATCATTTGGTGATCTTAATTTCCGATAGCAAAATATAACTGTTTTAGCGATAATGATAATTCAGTTTAGTGGAGTTGTTTTTCTGATTTCGTTCAGAAACTTTATGACTGATATTATGTGATCAGCAAATACCAAACTATTAAATAAATGTAAGTAAATTAATTTATAATCCAATTCATCAGTCTTATCAAGAATTTGAGGAACTTGAAATTAATGTTAAAAAAAATAACAATATTTTTTGTCAATAAAACAAAACTTTTATCAATGAACAATAATTAGGATATTATGCCGCTGGTTAGATAAACTTTTAAAAAGCAGGTACAAGGAAATCATAATATTGTTGTACAGCTCTAGCCCATTTCGTGTTCTAAATCCACGAGCTGTTTTCCCTCAGTGTCACAAAAGGCTACAATGACGTCAGCGATGGTGTTTTACCGCTTTTTTACACTTTCCAGCCGTTGCGCAGCACTCTCCTACTGCCACCCGTTCGACTGTTTTTTACACTTTTTCCCGGCTGGCAACAATGAGCCCGCGACAATGGTAACACTTTCCGCGGGTTCGAATTTTAATTGGCGCTTTTGGTGGATTTTCCTTCAGGGTAGCGTTGTTTTTTTATTGCTGGGGCCCATTAACGAACTGTAAATTAGGTTTGAAATTAACATGAGTGTTTGCTGGTTTGGTGCTTGATACGGTAATAATTCATAAGTACTAAAATTTTAAACAATTATAATGTTTTCATCGTCGCACCGTTGATTATGATAGTGCCAAAGTTATGTACGTACGACATTTCTCAATTCATATTTTTCACAAATTATTCGTGAAAGAAAAGGAAGAGTTTACGAATTTTCGTAAAGTTATGGAATAATGAGGCGAATTCATTACATCCGTCATCTACCGTGTTTTCAGTCAGAAGATAGATCTCATTTTCAGAGTGAATTCTCGCTAAATCGTAGTTTCACATTTATTATTTATCTGATTTTTTTGTAGCTGAAAAGACATAAAACATACAAAGGCCAATAACTAGAGACTCTCAGTCTAGTCTAGGTAAACTTTTAGTATGGAGCCACACCGTAAACGCGAAAAGTCAGCTGCTAAATACATTTTGATCAAGTGGTATTCCATCCATCAGCCTGTGTTAGTCCACTACCGAACATGGGCCTTTCCAATATTTCGCCACTCTTGACGCTCCTCCGTTCTCCTCATCCAGCCGCCACCCGCAACGAGATCGGCCTACCCGTTTGTGGTCCCTATTCCAATGCCTTTTGGCCCTAACGGCCATCATGTCGGCGACAAATATGGCCTGTCCAGCCACTTTTACTTACTGATTCTGCAGGCTAAGTCGGTACAGCGTCGGACTGCTACTCTATCTCTAGTTGTTGACTTTTGTATGTTTTATGTTTTTTGTACCTTTTTTAAAGCTGAAATATTTCTGATATTTTTCGGCTTCTCAGTTAGTAAAACTTCCGGCTCAGCTGAAAATAAAATAACACGTGTCGTGGCCATATCGTAGAATTGACCACTTCATGATCTGATTAGTCATATCATGATCTGTTAAGACTAAAGGGGTAACCCGTAGAGTAATATATTCCATTACTCCGAGGGGTGACCTCACTCCGCTTCGCTAACTTAGCTCGCTGCTCGCCGCTTCGCTCGTCGTTGCCCTGACATAGATGTAGAACAAGCTAATAGATCTTCAGTGTTGTGATTTCTGCTGATATTCCGAGGGCATGAGATGGAGGAGTGAGCGCTCTTCCGTCACACACAGAAACACTTGTACAGTGGTAAGTTCGGTTCGGAAATAACGTCGTTTGTTCGCCGGAACCGCCCGCGGGTCGCTAAGATGTCGCAGGAAGCTGTCTAAAGCCGCTAAGATTATCTGTAGGGCGCGCTGGAGGGCGGGAACTTAGTAATGTAATGCCAACTTGTCGTGCTGGAGAGACAGTAGGAAATATTCATTTTGCTGAGCTAGAGAGTTTATTTTCACTTTCGTTTATTTTCTAACTGATTTGTGTTTCAAATCGTCTGTTTTTATGTAGACTAATATTTTTGTATTGTTTTTTTATTATTATTTTGACATTTCTTTTTACATATTGACATGAACATTGTATAACTTAAACTTAGCATTTATTACTTAGTTGATAATCTGACTATCAAAAACGGGATAAACTATATGAAACAGGTGGATGTTGTTTTGCTTAGTATTTTAACTTACTACCTCATTAGACAGGTAGACTAAGATATATATATATATTTTTCCTCATGACACAATTTCCTTCTCTCTTTTATATTTTTATCCTTTTTTAATACATTGTTTAGTATTATTTTATATAAGTAAAAAAAACCTGTAATAGTATTAAGCCATATTCAGTAAAAAATACTGATAAAAAGACATGATCTTGCTAAGTTTCTTGCCCTTCTTCTTAGCAAGATTAATCGAATGGGCGGATTTAGGCGTTATATCTATTTATAGTTTATTTATCTGTTAACTTATTTATTCATTGAATTATGTAGGTATGTATATACAATATTTTAATTTCTTACTTATGTTAGTATATATTTGGTTAGGCATTATATTTATTTAGGGTCTATTCAGTTTATTTATCAACTTATATATTAATTGCATTGTGTAGTTATAATAATATTCGTATTCCAATAAGTCTTTATTTTATGCATTTAACTTTTGTAGCCCAACTTAAATATAGTTTTTTTATATATTTCCCGTATCATATTTGTTTCATTATAAAATATTATTTTTATACAGATTAGATTTGACATGTAAAACGTATACTTTATGTATCTATTTTACAAATAAACAATTTGAATTTGAATTTTGAATTTCAAGACAACTATTTTGTGATTTTTTTATTTACATTGTTCTCACGCTGACTTATCCCGTACCGGATGTAAAACGAAGTGCGCTTGGTCAGAGCTAGTATTCAATGTTCAGGTGCTTGGCGGTATGGTTTCATGGTGGTGTAATGGCTGGCGTCTATAAACGATTTTTCAGTTATTAGAGTCTTGGTTTAACTGTCTATCTCAGTTGACGCCGCTTTCGATGGTGAATCCAGTAGATGATAACGCACAGTTTCGTTTCTCAAGCTTACAAACGCGCACATCTGCTAAAATGAGAAACAACATAAGAAACTATGGCGCTCGTTTTGACAGATATGCGCGATTTAAAGCGTGACGAGCGAAGTCACACGTTATCACGCTATGGCTGCTGTTATTTTTTTTTCATTTGCAGATAGCTTTTGCTTAGCTAGCGTGGGATTGTCTTTCAATCAATGTACCTATATTTTATTTGCGCGTAAGGTAAAACTATTATCGATAGTTTTTGGCTTGGCGGTTATTTTACCAACACCCGTTATAGCCTAGCTATGTTGACCAGGGTCACTACAGTGAAAGAAAACCGCATTTAAATCCGTTGAGTGGTTCACGAGAAAACAGAACATACAAACGAGACAGACAAAAATTCAAATATTTTTTTTAGTTTTTGTGGCCTCAGTACTGTACTAAATTACTAGTTACTAAAATTACCCATTTTATTTAAAAAAAATTAAAAATATTCAATATAAATATACGAGTTTCTTACTACTTTTTAGGGTTCCGTACCTCAGAGGAAAAAAGACCCTCTATCTCGGGAACGCGTGAAGGTATCGAGTTGAAATTAAAACCATATACTCAGGTTTACAGTTCCTTGAAGCTGAGAAAAAATTGAACTTCTAAGTTAACTCGAAAGAAAAGATACGGTCGTTTATTCCGCAAAAAACGTACATTTCGACACTCTCAAGGGAATCAAAATTTATAGGGTATTTTCTGTTGACCTAGAACTATAAAATTTGGCAAGTAATACCGTCTTATACTACAAGTATAGGGAAACAGCTGAAAACTATACATTTGTAATTAAATTTAAAAAAAAAGATATTTAAACGGAACCCTCGGTGAGTGAGTCCGACTCGCACTTGTCCGGTTTTTATGTATTATACTTACTACTTTATTTATTAGACATACATAGTATATGCGCATTGCGCTTTACCACCAGCACATCCGACGGTGTGCGTCAGTGATACCTAGGATGAAGAGCACTCGCTGTCAGTACGTACCGGGCTCATCGTCCTGCATGTCGGCGTAGTGGTGAGGCGCGGGGGCGGGCGGTCCCGCGTACAGCAGGTTCAGTTCCCGCGCCTCATTCTCCTCCTGCGCCTGCTGCCGCCGCAGCGCCACCTGCCGGGGGAGGAACTGGTCAGCGGTGGACAGGTTGCTCATTGCATTCCTTGAAATTAATATTCTAAACCATGCCACTAATGTTTAACTAAAGTAATGTTTCGTTCGACTGCATTATTAAAATTGCAGAGTTATAGGTAGTGCCTATACCTTTCGCAATATAAAGGATACTCGCAAATTCAGAAATATAAAGGAAGATACTCGCAAAGTCCCCAATTTAAAGGAAGATACTCGCAAAGTCCCCAATTTAAAGGAAGATACTCGCAAAGTCCCCAATATAAAGGAAGATACTCGCAAATTCTCCAATTTAAAGGAAGATACTCGCAAAGTCCCCAATTTAAAGGAAGATACTCGCAAAGTCCCCAATTTAAAGGAAGATACTCGCAAAGTCCCCAATATAAAGGAAGATACTCGCAAATTCTCCAATTTAAAGGAAGATACTCGCAAAGTCCCCAATTTAAAGGAAGATACTCGCAAA
Source organism: Ypsolopha scabrella (assembly GCA_910592155.1). Classification (NCBI taxonomy): domain Eukaryota; kingdom Metazoa; phylum Arthropoda; class Insecta; order Lepidoptera; family Ypsolophidae; genus Ypsolopha; species Ypsolopha scabrella. The sequence goes on from OU342983.1 coordinate 21,388,950, forward strand.
GTCCCCAATTTAAAGGAAGATACTCGCAAAGACCCAAATTTAAAGGAAGATACTCGCAAATTCTCCAATTTAAAGGAAGATACTCGCAAAGTCCCCAATTTAAAGGAAGATACTCGCAAAGACCCCAATTTAAAGGAATATACTCGCAAAGTCCCCAATTTAAAGGAAGATACTCGCAAAGTCCCCAATTTAAAGGAAGATACTCGCTAAGTCCCCAATATAAAGGAAGATACTCGCAAATTCTCTAATTTAAAGGAAGATACTCGCAAAGTCCCCAATTTAAAGGAAGATACTCGCAAAGACCCCAATTTAAAGGAAGATACTCGCAAAGTCCCCAATTTAAAGGAAGATACTCGCAAAGTCCCCAATTTAAAGGAAGATACTCGCAAAGTCCCCAATTTAAAGGAAGATACTCGCAAAGTCCCCAATTTAAAGGAAGATACTCGCAAAGTCCCCAATTTAAAGGAAGATACTCGCTAAGTCCCCAATATAAAGGAAGATACTCGCAAATTCTCCAATTTAAAGGAAGATACTCGCAAAGTCCCCAATTTAAAGGAAGATACTCGCAAAGACCCCAATTTAAAGGAAGATACTCGCAAAGTCCCCAATATAAAGGAAGATACTCGCAAATTCCCCAAATTAAAGGAAGATAGGCATATATATGGTCATACAGATTAACGTGCCTTCCGGAGCACGTGGACTGAACACAAACCTACGGGAATTGAACCCGTGACTTTCGGATTGTCTCGACCACTACACCACAGAAGTGGCCATCTTCATTCATATAGACATACTTAGACATTACAAGGTCTAGAAGCTTTCGTGAACTGTAACAGATGGTACATTAAACATACCTGTGCAGCCATGACGCGCTGCCGTTCGGCGATGAGCGTGCACTTGGCGCAGACGCAGTCCCGCCACCGGCAGTACCGCTTGTGTCCCTTCAGCGCGGACACGACGCCGTGGTTGCGGCACCGGGCGCACTTCGGTGTGCGCTGTGGACAGAACACCGCCTTAACACGGGGTCACGTGACCAACTCCGGCGCGAGTCGGTCGCTACCCTACCACACTCTCAGCCACGCACGTACCTCACGACTTGGAACTACACGTGTACAAATACCGGAAAAGATCAAATTGAACAAAGAAAACGAAATCGCGTAATATACGTGCCTGACTAGTCTAGTGAGGAGTGAGGCTTATAAAATAACATTTATCATCTACTGATCATACTGAACAACATTCCTAAACAAACATGGCCGCGCAAATTATAATAAAATTAGACCTGTCCAGTGTAATCAGTAGATTATGTGGTATTATCTAAAATATTTGTCCTTTTGCAACCCGCTAAGGTAGTATATTAGGCCAGATATTTTTAGATGAAACCGATACCAAGAATAAACATACCTAGTTGAAATTATTGTCCATTCCAAGCTTCTAAGAAATTGGAACCCCCCCCCCCCCCCTTAAAATTATAAAATAAAATATTGGATACATGCATGACTAGTATATTTGGGAATGTGGGTTATACATATAATTACATAAATTAATGGTTTGTTTGTGTTTATACATCTGAGTTCCCGATATTTCGGCGCTGCTGCAAGTTCAAGCACATTATTCGAGTCACAAAATTGAGAGGAACTGAATTGAAGTTGATTTTAATCTTCTGTGGTTCGTATTTAAATCAAAATGCCATCAAAAACAAAACTTGTAAAAAAACCCAGTCTCGCAACTTGGTTCTTATACCGTAAAAAGGACTGAATAAATTAACCGACTTGGATCTCACGACTTTTACAAGTTTTGTTTTTGATGGCATTTCAGTTCTTTTTCTAGATATTCCTACTTTTTTCCTTGCGGTACCTTCTACTTCTTGACAGGTAATTACACTGATTCATTCACTGCAAATATAACTTTGTAATCCTATATATTATATATTTGAGATTACAAAGTTATTTATGCAGTTGGTGCATCTAGAGCACTAGACCGAAATTTTGAAATTGCAAAATATTTTAGTTTTTTATTTGATTTATACAATAAACACCAAATGTATTCCAACTTTGAAGCTTCTATGTCTACTAGAAGTGCCTTAGAGTTTTGATGATCGGTCAGTGAGTGTCACTAAATTGAGAAACTTTGACTACATAGGTATAGTTATGCCTGCTTGGTTACTGAAAATTCAGGTTTCTAGTTTTATCAACAACGAAGTTATAGGGGGGTCGAAAATGGCCTGAACTGTTTCGAGAAAAGGATGGTACGGCTGTGCCGTTTTTTAGCTCGACTTGGCGGGGGATTGCCGTGCCCCTAGATAGTAAGAAACTATTCATTATTATAATTGATTTGGTAATTTTACCACGGCTTGCTCAAGGAAGCACAACTTCTTTCAGTCTTTTGAATTTATATTTATTATTGGTGATCAATTGCCGGGCCTTATATAAAACAGACTGGTGACGGGCAGTGGCGTCCCTGGTGCAAGGTATTTGGCGCCGCGCTCACCAACCCGCCTGCCCAGCGTGTGTGAGTATGGGCATTTCTTCCAGGAGGACCGGCAAGAGTGGTAAAATCCTGGAAAGGCCTATATTCAGCAGTGGACGAAACAGGCTGATGGGTGGATGGATTCGTGACTAGCTTTTGCCCGCGCCTTCGCTCGCGTTGAATTAGTTTTTGTGTACTCCTATAAAATCAGTCAATATTATTCGGACTGTTATCTACAATAAACACAGCTGGTGAAATCTGTGTGTTATGTGCCTGTGTGTTTCCCATTTTGTATGTCTCTTTTAAAGCTTTCCCCGGGAACTGATTTATGGCATAAGTAGTTTTTGTCCTATTTTAGATCTAGAACATTATTTGTGCAAAATTTCAGCCCAATTGGTTCAATAGGTACGGCGTGAAATGTTGAAACATCACTTTACTATAGACTTGAAAACTCATTTTTATCCCATGGGAACTGATTTATGGGACAAAAAGTAGCCTATGTCCTATTCCAGGTCTAGAACTACATTCATGTAAAATTTCAGCCCAATCGGTTCAGTAGTTACAGCGTGAACGAACAACAAACATCCATCCATCCAAACTTTCGAATTTATAATAATTATAATAATAATATCAGAATAATAATAATTTACAGTATTAGTGAGATAGTGAGAAGGGATAGTAGTCTACTATCACCTGTAACTATATTATGTGACAGGTATGACATTTCGGGTCATATTTTATTTAATAATGTCATTATGTCAGAGCATCATTTATGAAACAAATTGCGTTATTAAGGTTAAAATTAAGTTTAATATAAATAAACAAAACAAAAACCATGCGAGTCGTTTTAGACGATATCGCGCGGTACCCTCTTAACCACATAACCGTTCATAGCTATTGCAATCTTCAGATTTGCAAATAAAACTATATTCGCTAAGAAAATTTTAAAAAAATACACCTGTCTTCCGTATTGTATCGGTTCTTGTTTGATTTAAAAATATAAAAATACAATTTATTTAGATTGTACTTAGGTTCAAGAAGAAGAACACGCGGGGTCCCCCCCCCCCGGCAGTCGGCATTCGTGGATTACGTGTGCCAGCGCAAGTAGATTCAGTGGCGCTGTGCTGACCAATCTTTGCGCTTAGAACTGGGAGACCTAACTTTTGAACATATACCCAATCGCATATAGGGTGAAATTAAATCAACCGACCAAATTCATACTGGAGACTCGGATAGTGATCAAGAACTAGGATCAGTTATCCTTTTGGCCAATTCAGAAAATTTTTTTTTTTGCTCCTTACTGTTTGGACTAGTTTAAGTACTCCTAGTGCAGGCACTAAGGGGCAAAGAACATATTTTTTTCGAATTTCACCTGGAGTGTCATTAAACCTTGTTTCTGATGACTAACTGAGTTTCCAGTATGAATTTGGTCGGTTGATTTAATTTCACCTAGTATATTTATTTATTTATTTATTTACTGAAAAAAGTTAGCAATACAAAAACTTAAATAGACCTAACCTAGGGTTAGTAGAATACAAAAATATACAACGGTTCGGACTTATAGTATAGGCAGGATCCGACCCAATAAAAACATTGTACATTATGTATAACCAACATGTACGTTGCACATATTATTGCGAATGTAAGTGCTCCGATACTAGAGTTCTCCGTAACACGGAAGCACTATGAAGTTATTTTTCGCCAGAAATCTATCTTATATTAATATCTATCTTGTATTAACTCATTGGAGAGAAAATACGTACAGCGCTTATGCAGATTGTATAGAACAGAAGAAACTTCATGTATCGTATCAGGGACGGATCCAGGATTTCAGTTTTGGGGGCCCCGTGTCCCGTTTGAACCCTAAAAGTACTTTACTGGGTGTAAGTCCTTTATTCTCAATCTAATTATCTTCGCAACAAAAAGAACTTTGCCAATACAATCGAATTATTTTTCCCAACTGCCCCACTCACATAATTTGTTTCATTTTGAAACCAAAATATCTAACAAACATCAGCTTCCGTTCGACGCAAATTGCATTATAATACTCGACAATAGTTATCGTATCATTACGTTCCATTACACCCAGTGTTACATTATTACTCGTGTTTAACAAATATTAGCGGGTAATGTTACATTCTTTGTGTCCAGGTGTCAATTACAAACAAGGGTTACATTTGTAACTCAGCCTCGGGGTAATTATGCTGTAAGACTTCAGTTACGATGTATTCAAATAATGGTCAAAGGAAGTGATTTAATACAAAATAGTAAAACACTTCCGGAATTCGGAGAACGTAATCGACGGGGTTGGAAATATTTAAGTTATGCTTATGATAACTGAATTATAAACAAACAAGGTGCAAGATTCCGATATTGGAATTTTTGGCGCTGTAACTGGTTAAACGCAAAACTGATAGTACATTTTTTTAATGTTTAAGAAAGAAAGATATTTAACTATTTGATTAATCAAAGTAAAATATTATTGGTCATTGCCAGATTTTTTAATTACCTAAGTCAGTATTTGAAATTGAAATTATAACACAAACCTCTCTTTTTCGGCGCGCGCCGGGCCGTCGGAACAGCTTTTTCTTTAGTGAATGCATTTAGAATACATTTTCTCTTTGATTTTGTTGCTAGTAACCAAGATGTTTTATCTTTGGCACCTTTATAAATGCCTTAAAAAAATTGCTGCCTAAGGTAAGATTAAAAAAAAAATTGCAGAAAAATGGTGATAAAAAAGTAAAGCTATTAAATTTTAATACTTAGGCTTAATGTAGTATTTAACTAGCTTGATATGTGTTTTATATGTTCACAAATATCTCAAATCTGGATTTCCTTTTAATATTACGTCCATAATAGATATATACTTAAATTTTAACATTTTAACATAATTATTTACAAATTTATATAAATCACACTTCACACTAATATTATAAATGCGAAAGTTTGTGTGTGTGTGTGTGTGTGTATGTTTGTTACTCTTTCACGCTGAAACGGCTGGACGGATTTGGATGAAATTTAGAATAAAATAATAAATAATAGAATATGTTTTATTTCGTTTAAATAAGTTAAACTAACATAAATAGTGGCTGGTGTCTCCTTGTAAGCTTGAAAGGCTTGAGTTGAGAGGCACCGCTCCTCTTTAGAAAACTAATTATACCTAAAAATAACAGAATGGATATAGCTTATACCCTAACTTAACACATAGGGTACTTTTTATCCCGAAAAAAAGCATGTCGTCAAACCGAATAAGACACGGGCGGAGCCGCGGGCAAAAGCTAGTAAATCATAATTTTTTTCAGTTATGTAATATCTCCAGACACGAAGACAATTACAAAATCATAAAGTTCTGTTTTTACGAAAATCTCTCGTATGTTTGTGCACTGCTCCGATCCGGTATCGGACGGCGGATCGTGCTTCCGAATGGACACTTGGCCATAGTGGTCATTTAATTTATCAACAAAGGGATCCATCATCCAATATTGTATTGGACTAGTCGATAACCACAAATTATTTTTACAGTTTTTATTACTCTACTAAAATCGTTAGGCTAAAGATAAGAATGTGCAATCACCTGATATCTCTCGGATGCTCTGAGGAAGAAAGGCGGCAATGCAGCCAGTACCGGATGCTGTACCAGCTGGGAAACGTCCACGCCATTCGGGAGCGACATCTCCATCACACGAACTATTTACTCGATAACCTCAAAACTGTTTAGCGACAACACTAGCATCCAAGCATTTTCAACAAAAAAAAGAACTGGCACAAAAGAAATTCAAATTTCGAATCTGTCAAAGTTGAAACGCGGTCTACTTAAGGCGACGTTTCGCGCCGAGTTTGTAAGCAACACTGTTGCTTCATTTTCGGCAACTGACACGGACCGCGACCGCGAGAAAGAGAAGGCACGAGTGCGAAACGACACACTGTATTCTTGCGTCACGCCATCCCTCTCACACTATAGTGTTAACTGTATATGTTGTATCATCCGGTTATATAAAATGTTGTCAGTAGAGAAGATCGAGTGGACCAATGAGGAGGCCACTAGACCCCGCCTCTGCTCTCTGATTGGTGTTCAAGATTCCTGAAACTTAATTTATAAAGGTGACTTTTTTGAGAACCAGTTTTTGTATTACCGGACAAAGCTTCTATTGAATGGGGCACAAAAAAACACAATTACGTTTGTTATTCGCGTCGAGGATTCTGCTCCTTTTTGTTATTTTATTGTGTTGTTTTGTTTAATTGTTTAGACAGTGTGGTTTTTAATGTGTTTACTGAATGCAGAGGAGGTCAATACGGAGTTTGTTGAGATATTATTTCGTAATGAGATCGAACTTTCAGATAGGTTTTGTTGGCCATATTCCACTTTAGACTGTTGTTCAACACAATGGAATGTTGAAATGAGCATGCGTTACTTACGTGCAGCTTGTTGTTTACTATCAATATTTACATCTATCCCTTTTGTTCATCGTCATCTTGATAACTTAAATAACCCACACTCATTATCACGAGGATAACGTTCCATCTGAAATTGTAATACCCAAGTCCCAAGCAACTGTCACGATAACAAAGAGCTCGGAGCAAGCGACGGCAAAGTTTAATAAAAGTTATTCCCCATCTTAATTTCTTAATTCGATTTCAATATCGAACCCCGAGAGGAAGGTGCGTTCAAATTGAAATATTTCAATTTACTTGTCGACTGGAATTCGATTTAAATTACAATGAGAAGCGTCGGGTGAAGGGGGGCGAGGCGCGGGATGAGGGGTGACGTAATTATCAATGTATAAAACGAACTGAATATCTACGCGTACTGTATATACCTAAAGTTAGTCTTCAGCTACAGGATGTTTCTTTAAAAGAGTGGAACACTTCACTTGGTTAATATGTAGTCTTTGAGTCCTAGACAATGTTCAGCCTACCTTTCTATTAACGAATTTACATCTATTTGGAAGGTCACTTCGTTGTTGGATAAATCTGTTTTCATTTTATTATGACCGTATATCGACATATTTATTGTAATTTTCCTGGTCTTGCAGATGGCTCCAAAGTGATTCTACTCCGATTTATTTATCTACCTAATATCTGGACAATGTCAAAAACCCTAAAATTCCTTTAGTTTACACGTTAACCCACTATCGTACACCAACGTTTCACCGACGATTATTACGTCCCAGGATGGTGGGTGGTGGTCGTCGCCGTACTTCGGTCACAAATATGTGACGTTTAGTCCAATGTGCATTCTTTGGATCCGTGACCTCCAGTTTAGTGACCCCCGAGCCACTAGACCACAGAGGCGACTACATATAGTTTATTATTATTATTATTAAGTTATCTGAAGACCTTTCTAATAGCTTGCTGGTCAGCATAGAACCGGTCTGTGTTTGATCAACTAACACGAAGTTTGTTATTCTTACCGAAGTGGTTCCATCCAAAACCAACAATTGTGTTTTATTGACATTCAGTAGAGGTCACTATACAAACTACAGTCTAGGGAGACTATGGTTATAGATGTAGGTTATCTCTTGTTTACTTACTACTTGCAAAAATAAAAACCGTTCAAGTGTCAGTTTTTTTTTCTAATACGATTATGATTTCAACATTAAATTTTCGAATTTTATAAACCGTTCATAAACTATGACATTTTATGTAGAATATTATTGGTCTGTAACACAACATAACAGGATACAAATGATCGCAAAAAATAAAAGACGGATGAACAACGGAGTCTTACATAGCAGTTTTTTTAAACTCTTGAATACGGAACTGTTCCTATACATAAATAACAATAAAAAACTAAACAGATTCGAAATTATAAATTAACTTACAATAAACAGAAGTATATACATCTTAGAAAAATGTACGGTGTAAATAAAAACATGTTATACCTGTATTTATTTTCATGCAGTAAATATTCTAAAACTTAAATAACCATTTACATCAAAACTAAACCAATTAAAAATTAAAATTACCTAGCAATTTAAATATTATACAAATAAATAAAAGAAAGGGAAATTTTGGACACCTATTTAATGGAACAAATAAAATATGCTGGCCAGATCGCTACCGTCGTTGGGAAAGGTACCGCGAGGCTAATCCGCTGACCAAAATATGTCCCAGCCTTTTGGTTACCTGAAGCGTCGATCAGGCGCGACGAGAGTTGTCGCGCTTCTGGTCCCCATGGCCCGAGAGTCTCTACGCCGAAGGGCACAAACATGTAGCCCTCTCCTAAGGCCGCATATTTGCGCCTCTTGGAGCCCTCTGCGGATGCCGCAGCCGCGCCCGCTCTGACTGAGGTCGCTTGGAGATGAGACGCTGCCATCGTGTCGACACATGTAGCGTCCCATACCAGCGACCTACCATGCTTCCATGGTATGATCGTCATTCCGTCGGGCCTTTTGCCGTCTTCACGTATGACGCCATTTGGTTCCAAAATGGCCGGAACACTGGCACTGGCTAAGGCCCTACGGATGACGTCATTAACCAATAACCTGACTCTGGTTCGCTGGACGCCAAAAGACCAGCTCGGTCTGCAGGGTTTAATGAGGTATCCAGTAGGTTCTTTTGAACCTGGATACAGAGCGGCTCGTCCCATGACCTCTGCGAAGACAGAGTCATCGGGAGGTTAGTACACGGACCAGCAGTGTCAGTCCATGCACTCCTGGCCTCAGCCAAGCACGCGACCTCAACATCACCAAGTGATGGGTTTATAATTCTGCCAAAGAATAATAAATAATACCTTGTATTTAATAAAAAGAAAAATTCTCCCCTGTAGAAGCAAACAGATACAGGTGCGCGAAGTTGAAGACGACAAGGGGGAGGAGGCAGGACGAGAGGGGGTGGGGGAGGGGGGAGCGAGGCGCAAATGAGGATTCCGGCGCGAGGCGACGATCAATTCAGAAATGTTCACATTTCGCAAACGTCTCAACTTGCTTCGGTCTAGGGGTGGGACATGGACCGTTGTCGATCGACATTTTTTTGTTACGAATTTCATTAAATTGCTTTGCAATTTTCAAAACATCGATCGGTGTCTATTTTCTTATTACTTTCCACTAGTCTACTAGATACAAAATACAACAGAAAACACTAATTTGTTGAATGTAAATTAATTATATTTTTACTTTTAGTATCTATACTTTTATGTGGACGTGGCGTCTTAAGGTGATATGTGAATTTTTCATCGGTAACAGTCACTCCAAGCGGAAAAACGCGCAGCGCGAGAGGGGCGGATTCAGAGAAAAAGAGAAAAAACTAGCTTCTTTATTTATATTAAGAAAACTAAAATAGCTAGCAAAATTTCCTTCAGCCAAATATTGTTAAATCCCATCTACTTAATAAAATATATTTAAATTCTGTACACGTATCCTATTCGTCAAAAATTGAGAAAAACTCATCAGAGAAGACCTCATTTCAACAATAATTTCTATAGAATGAAGTTTTTTAATCACGTTTCTGTTCAGTAGGAGTAGCGTAGTGAGGGTTCCGTAGTAGCCCAGTACATTTTATAAGTTGGTCTAGTAATACAGATTGCGCCAAACTTCTAGTCCGCTCGGAAGTTGCTCTCCCGAAGAACGGCCCATACATTGTCGTGTTTAGTAAGGGACTAAAAGTTTGGTGCGACCTGTGATAGTTTTCCTTTTTAACTTCATTGTTTACCTATACCACTTCTGTAAAATTTTCCACATATTCATATCATAAACAACCGTATAGCTGGCAGGGGGGGACACTTGGCTCTAACAAAAATTTGCACTTTAAGCTTAATATTTCGCCAACGGATCCCTGAATAGAAAAATAGTTTTCAATGCAAGTGCTCGTAAAGTTCTGTTTTATATGCGTCTAATCCGTTGTCAAAGTCAACTTTACCGCGCGAGTGTTTAATGTTTGATTTTTTTTTCTCCTTTCGTCCCGTTTTCGGACTGGAAAAGGTATTTAAGACCATGATAGCCTTTTCTGTAATTTCCATTTTATTCCTTTACGTTATTTTAATTTTAGGCGAAAGCCTCGTCTGGTACGATGTTTTCTTCATTTTTAATACAATTATGTCAAGTCCAGGGTTAATTCGGTATGAGTATGAATGTGGTCTCATCCATAGGTAGGCAAACAGCTTCAATTCTCATACCAAGTATTTAATTTATTTTTAGTTATGTTCCCCTACATAGTGGGAAAGCAAATGAAACTTAGCTCATACAGCCATGTCCGAGGTATGTTTTTTTTATCGAAAACAGTTGCCAGTCTTATCTTGTGTATACTAAACTTAACCAACCAATCTTTTGATATAATATATAAAAAATAAAAATATATCGTCACGACATGAATCCCCGAGGGGGTGTCAGAGGTGTTCCGGGTGTGAACTGTGAAATGCAAGTCACAGTCCACACCCGGTACACCCGCGATTCACCGACAGTTACGTGATGGGTGGTGAGCCCTATCGCCGTACTTCGGGCACAATTACACGCTTTTTAGGGCATGCAGGTTTCCTCACGATGTTTTCCTTCACCGTTCAGCTAGTGGTACAGTCAGTGACACAAGAGCGTACGGGGTGAAAATAAAGAATGGTGGACCAGGGGAAAGGGGGGATGCTACTAATGTATACAGCGGAGCAACGACTCTGATGCACAGTGCATGGTCTCGGGAAAAATATGATTGTTGAGTTCTATCTAGGTTTTGCTATGTAAAAGTGAGACCTAGTCTCAAGCCTAACCTTAGGTCTCTCTGAATATGAGCGCAAAAACTCTTTACTGTTAACCTGTAAGTGCACCTTGTTGTAGCATTGGTTGTAGGTAGCAACATCCATATCAGTAAATTGTTACAGCATTAGAACGGCCACCCGCGACGGCGATAACGCTCTTATCGCTGAACTTAAATGGTATTTATATTAATTTCCTCTCATTCAATTAAATATGTTATCGGGCTTAATTAACCGATCTCATCCTGTCCGTGGGGTTTATTGAAATATTAATAGTTCGAAAAAATGAAACAAGACACCATTGTTCGATAAGGTTTGACGTCATACCTACGGTAAGGCATACCTATGGTAAGGCATACCTACGGTAAGGTGTACAGGTACACCTGCCGAGGTAATTAAGTGTTCATCACCTAACGATGGTGTGCATGGACGATTCAACAAAAACCCAAGTCTCTCGGGTTCGCTTGGTAAACTGCTTTGCGGACATGAGTGCACGCTGCAACGCTGTAGTGGAATAGCTTGTCGGAGCCGAACATCCGAAGAACATACAACATAGTCAAGTAAGACTGCAGGTCACGTAGCAAGACTGCGTGCATACTCAGCATGCCGGTGTGCTTGCAGTTAGAGTTGAAACAATCGTTGGTTGCATTTGTACCGTAACGAGCACATACTGAAGCTTACCTATACTTTTTTCCATACGGAGCATGATTGTGCTAGCTAACAGAAGTTAACACAGTGTATGATATGACTCCCGTAATAAAATGTAAAACTGTATGCATTATCCTTATCAATTTTTTCCTTTTCAGCTGAAAATAACTGGGTATTGCCGATATATGCATGTATTACCCGTTGACATCATCGATATTGCGCCATTTTACCACAAAATACGTTTCTCTACCTAATTTGCTTATCAATTCTGTCGTTACTGCGGTACACCATGATGTCACGGTATTTGAATTATCCCTCATTATAACGAGCTTATTCAAGTGGGAAAAAATTCGCGATAATTATGGAACAACGAGTCCTTGTTAGGTAGTTTTCGGGTTAGTATAAATGGAGGAAAGTACATATACAATCAATCATTAGCACATATACACTCGCCATAATCACAAGGCTGTGTACAATCGATCAGTCTTAACAAAATCACCATGTCATCATTCACAAAATCATCATCCACCATGAGCGGAAACTCTGGAGAAGCCGTTCATCGAGACAACGGGGAAAAATCTCGGAAGGAGCAAGAGCGGGCGGAAGAAGAAGCAGAAAAGCGCAGACAAGACTTGGAGCGTGAGGAGAGAAAACGTCAGAAGGCAGAGCAGCGGCGACTGGACAGGCACTTGATGCAGTATGCAGAAGCTTTGCGTCAGCAGGCATCGTGGCGTGGAACTCTCAACCGGCCGAAGTAGTGCTAATCATAGATATGATCATTTGTTTATATAATAAGTATTAGGTATTTGTGTACATCAGTATTGAGTATATTGTGCATGTGAGTGTTTGTTTTTGAAAATAAAAAAAAAACTTGTTCCCGATACATAGTTATTTCATTTCAAAATGCATGCCGACTTACAAATGTCACGACATACCAGTTTCCTTCATGATACTAGATATTTAGGTAGTTAGTTTAATAATGATAATAATATATTGTACTAGTTCTATCCACTAAGATGTTGTACAATCTACATCCATGCATAGATAACCGTGGTCACTACACTTTGTAACACGATAGAGGGGCACCGCGACATGCTATGCAGCGATAGGTAGGTACGGTGCAGTGTTTAGGTAAGGTATCTGTCATACCATAGTCCTAACATTACAGGAATCATGAGAAGTATACATATTTAGAATTATAGTCTAACCAAACCTGTAACACCTATACAATGACAAATCTTAAGTATAAGTGAGGTGTATACGTGTATGAAGCACACGTGTATGTCCCGGTAATTTTCTATGGTCACTCATCAGTTTTGATTTCGTTTTGAAATACACGCCGCCAGTCGGATGCAGATCATAAAATGAATATAGCACGGGTTTTCCCGAATATTTCAAGGCAGTGCCAACTAAACGTGGGTTGCCGTAATACGCTGGAGCTACTTACGTTCGGCCGGCAGCCTGTAATAATATTTCGATGAAGGTCCCGTCGTCTGATCATATTTACCTATCTTTTGAGTAGTGACACATAGTTTGTTCCATATTTAAACGATAGCGTGCCATGTGGTCATACGTATTATCGGTCCATAAGGAGTTACAGATGTAACGCCAATTGCCGCCGGTCTTTGTCATAATACTGTTTGCGGCTTACATGCAGTTATTCATAGATATAAAGTTAAGAAAAACCTTATTTAGACGTCTCATATTCCTGTATGGTCAGCTCCATACCTAAACGTCGCAGATACACGTAGTCAGAGGCGAATGCACACTCAGGCCTTGCTCAAGACATATGATAAGCATATGCCAAGCATAGTTTGTGATAACGGAGCTTTGCATCCCATGTGCACATAACGCTAATCATCACGCCTTGCAACTTATCTGCGTTAGTGATGTGACGTGCTATGCAGCGGCTAGTAGCTCGTTACCTAGACGTTACATCTGGTGCAGTCCAAGCTTGACTTGATTGTATCTAACATAGAGTGGTCACAGAAACTAAATTTCAACTTGAAGCAACGTCAGAGGGAATGATCTCAGTACCTTACCTGCACAACTCTGCATCATCCTACACTCATAAGGGTACAAGAAAAAAAAAGTAAACATATTATAAACACAAATATTTATTTTAATAAGCGAACGTCACATTGCAGCAGCATTGCTGCACTATTTAGCACTATTATCACTGATGTTGCGAGCCGAGTGCAGCAACATTTCTGTGTCCGTCCGGTCACCCGTCGAATAGTATTCGAGGATTTGCGGATCACCTTCATGCACTTTCTGGATGACCTCTCTAAAGATTTCTTGGGATTCTTTCAGCAGAATCGCCGGGACCATGTACTTGGTTATCCACGCAGAGACGTGCGCCGTGCAGAAATGATGAAAGTGCTGTGGGATCCTGCACTCACGTCCCGGTGGTACCACTACATTAGGCCTCTTGCCGCAGGAGCAGGTGTCCCCGGCGACCGCCTTGCACTTCGAAAAGCGAATCTTCGTTTCAACAAACTCCAGTATAGTGGGCAGCCTCACGAGATCCCTCTCATCTGGCGGTGGCCCCCAAAATAAGGGCATGAGCCAGTCCCAGTTCACCAGCAGACGATCTTCTTCTGGCCTCGTCGGATCAAAGTTGTAGCGGACGGGGCATGGCTTCCCGTTAAGGAAAGTCAGGTCGTCCAGCTGTCGTTGCGCCTGAAGAAACTGTTTGTATGCTTTGTTGAATTGCAGCATTTCGCTGGGGCTGAAAGGGGCCTCCTCGGGTATAGAAGGCCCGCGCGTCGTGAAGGTGTCCACCGGGAAACTGAGTATTCTGTCTTGGGACTGCATCTTGAGTTCTGGATGGATGTCACGGGACTCGTAAGTCTGTATGATGTTCTCTCGGTAATGTTGACCGTGTAGTGTCTAGCGACTGACTGCCCGCATAGCAATTTATACCACTCCAGTTGTTTATCGTGCCGAAAAAAGAAAACAATATAGGGATAATATCAATTTGGAATTCCCACAACCTCGCGTGCGGGTTATCGTTCGGCGCGGTAATTGGATCATTCCTAAAATAAACGAGTGAATATTAAAATATTCTTGGACCACGTCAGTCAAACTTTCATCCTTATGAAAATAGATGATTTACAATTCATCCTGCGCTCCCATACTGGGGCCCCGGGAGTCACTCACGTGTTCACATAGTCACTATAGATCGTATCTCATACCTACGATAAAAATTACGCTACCAATTTGGGACATCGATAACAACGTTTAATTGCTGTACTCGATGCATTGTCTTAGCTCGCAACACCATAATATAAATGCCGGGCATTCACAGGGAAAACAAGTTCAAAAGTTTATACCTTTAGTATACAGGTAAAACATACCTATTAAGCACATACGGCATTGTGTGCGTGATAAGCGCGATAATATAGTAGTGGCTGTTGACAATGCCCGCTGGAGATACTGCACTGCAGTCTAGCGTTATGCTTACATTATGCAAAAGTAGCAACGTGATGTATGCTCCATCGAACGCGGGTGACCACTGCATGTCAGCGAAGCTCTGCATTTCTAGTTCTTACCATGTTACATTCGTCACCCATGAAAACGGAAAAAAAGGATGACGGCTGTAGTGTGATACCTATGCTCGGTGTGCTCTGTGGCAATATGGAGATGCAACTTGCATCGACATTGCAGAAAATGGTGCTTATACTTTTCCTAAACTACTTCCAGTCATCCTGTACTATAGAGGAATACACAAGAAAGTATACATACTTGAAAACTTAATTTAATATAATACTTAATTATCACGATATTCATCAACTTTTCACCCGATTTATTGTGCAACGGCTGGAGTAACCAAGGGAGCGTGCCGAATCAAGTAAAATCGCAGTATCCTTGCGGTTCCCCGTTGAATAATACTTTAAGACATCTGGATTGCTCGAGTGTCGCTGCCAGACGGCCTCGTAGAACAGCTGTTCCGATTCTTGGAACAAAATCTTTGGATCTAGATACAGATACAACCACGAGCGGACGTGCAATGAACAGAAATGATGGAAGTGTCGATCACTGCACGAGTCCCAATAAGTATCCAGGTCCAGGTCATCTGGTGGCGTTCTTCCACAGAAACAGGAGTTGTGTAAACCGACCTCGCACTGGTCGAGATGGATGCGCTTTTCGACGAACGTCGCTATTTTCGAGAGTCTGACGAAACTTCTAAACCCCGATGGGGTTACTCCTCCGAATAGGGGTGTCAGGGTATCCCAGTTGATGAGCAGACGATCTTGCTCCGTTCTTGTGGCATCGAAGTTGTAGACCACTTGGAAGGATTCGCCGTTGAAGAAAGTTACTTCAATTTTGTTCGTGGACAGGAGAAACCGGCGATATTCACGATCAAAATTCAAATATTGGTTCACGTTGAAGGGGGCCCCACACGGTAGACGGAATCCACGTGTCGTGAAGTCATCTACTGTGAAATTTTCTTTTCTTTTCTGTGATTTATTTCTTTTCTGTAACGCCATTGTGACCCGATGAAGTTCTGCGCCTCTGGAGTCTTTCGTTTATGTTTGTTACTTAAGTGTTGGACCTTAAGTGTTGAGCAGCCACTGTCCACTGGTTATTTTATAGTCGTATTGTGGCTGGTGACCCCTGATGATAAGCTAGTAGTTATTCAAAGAATTGGGTTTTCCCAGAAAATATACATTACCGATAAAGGGGTGGATTCATCGTAAACAACCGAGTTAGGCACATAAATGAATCTAGGAATAAAAAACAATGCTGACACAAAATTAAGTCGGTTTTCCCGATAGATAACCGTTCGGTTATCGGGCGACCTTATGATAAACAAGTGAATTAGAATGATACGGTCCACTGGGGTAAGGTCATGTCAAAGCAGATCCGCTAGTAGGGTTAAACATTCAGTGTGCGTGCCCCTCAACCGAATACTGATAACAATGATAAACAATTCTCAGAACCAATTACCAGTCCGAAAGCAGTTACTTCGGCAAAAGTTTGTACCTTTAGTATACAGGTAAAACATACCTATTAAGCACATACGGCATTGTGTGCGCGATAAGAGCGTGTCTTAACAACGACAATGATGCAGATCGGATGCAGTTTTAGTAGGGTGAAACAACTAGTATGTGACTCTTGACCGAATACTGATAACACAGAAGATATAAACAAAATAGACGGGGTTTCTCCAAAACGAGAAACTGTTAGGTTATCGGGCGACTTAGTGATAAGGTATTTAACTCGTGTAAAAGCAATGCTGAGACCACGTCAGCCGATATTTAGATACACGTCGCACTTAGGTATCATCCCACTTTAGTACTCCTGTTTGAAAAAGAACTACAATTATAGCACTAGTGGATCTTGTGAGTGCCCGCTATGAATGCTGCGCTGCAAGTCCAGCGTCATGCTTACATTATGCAAAAGTGGCAAAGCGGTGCATGGCCTATGAGATGCGGGTGACCGCTGCATGGCAACAAAGCAGATAATTCTACAAGAAGTATGTTTATTCTAGGCGTTCTAGGTATCGTTCCGTGAGAACGTGAGCTGTAGGTTTCTGGCAATTCAGCCCCAGCTTGGATGCTGATGCTGCGGCCCCAGCAATTCATGTTACCTGCTGCTTTGACCCATACTCATATCACTTTAGAGGCGGCACATACGAAAAAAGTCAAAATTTTCGGAAATGCATCTGACCCCTATGCACTATAGAATCTTCATCACTGAATACGAAAATAGTACCCTTGCCTTACCTAGATGTTTAATTTTGAAGTTATAGACCGTACGCTACCGTGTCATTGACTGTAAGTATTCAATACTCTGCAGATAAATTCTGAAAAACTCATTGGTGCATGCCCCGGCCGGGGATCGAACCTGGATCTCAAAGATTGAGAGGTCAGCGTTCTACCTCTACGCTACCGCCGCTTTTTTTGATAATATATACGAGTAGGTAACAAGAAGGATACTGAAATCTGGTTAAAATAAACTTCTTGGTAGGTAACCTCATTTAATCGTAATATTAATAAGAACTTTTTGACAAAGTTTTTATATGCGAGTTCGCGAAACGCTACAGCCCACTTGCATTCTCTGTACATTATTTAAAAAATATATAATGTTATCGATCGGTCTTCCTCGTTAACAACATTCTTTGTATCTAAAGAATAAATTCGGGCAACCATTGTTGTTTACATTATTCGAATAAGCTGTGGAGTCAAATTATGTTAGGTATGACTGAAAGCAGCCTTCGAACGCATCAAACTGAAAGCAGCTTATTTCCGTCAAGTTGGCCACTTGAGTGTAAAGAAAAAGAATGCCCGCCTAAGTTCATTTGGAGTAAGTATTGATTGTTTGTTTTTTTCTTTAGTAAAGTTTAATTTATTTACTCACACTATGCATTGAAAAACGAAGTATGTTACACGTGCGTAAGGGCAATAACTTACTCGTAACGTTTAAAACAATCGCTTATCGCTCGTGTTTCAAATCGTTCCTCGTAACCTATTGCCTCCTTTACCCACTTGTAGCATAAATTACTATTTCACACACCCATAATGTTTTAAACGGCCTATCCAACAATACCCCACACTATGGGATAGACGAGAAAAAAAAATCATCCCCAGTTTACGTGTATGGGGACAAACCAATAAAAAAAAAATTTCTTTACCGTTTTCCCGGCTTGATTAATATGTATTATACCCATACCAAATTACAGGTTTCTAGTACTAATAGACTCTGAGCTAAGCCGTGGACAGACGGACGGACGGACAGTCAGACATGGCAAAACTATAAGGGTTCCTTGTCAAACTACGGAACTAATTTATCAAACAAGTAGCTTCTTCTTAGAAGTAGTTATAGGATTCCAAAAAGTGAAAAGTGATAGCGCCTTAATACAGCCAATGAGAAATAGCTTATGCAGCCAAATTCATAGTGGAGGCTTTGAAAGTGATCAATATTACGGATTAATAACATTTTTTGGGAGATCGAAAAATACAATTTTACTTTCCATAGTATTGTCTCGAGGGTTTTGGCCTGGGCTTTCGTTTGAAGGAAAAAATCCTTTTCGAATTTCACCAAAGTCTTAAGTATGAATTTGGCTGCATAAAAACAGTTTAGAGCACGTTATCGTTTCAAACAAACTGACGTAAACTATAAACAGAAAACACATCAAGCAATCGCTTTTTCAAAAGCTGTGAGCCTGTGTTGATTACATTTTTGAGTGGTATCACCGCGTACTAGCATCCTTATGGCAATGTCAAATGTCTTCCAAAGATAAGGATTGCAAGGATTTCTTTAAAGTTGTTATCTTAAACTTTTAATATTTGTTTTGAACGCCCATAAAAATCTCAGTTTATTACGTAACCTAGATTTTATCTGACAGAAATTGACCATAAACCCGATAAAAAAAATATAAAATATCTTTGTTCTAAACAGCGATACATCGCTGGTTCTAAAGCAGCCCAACATCGATTCAACCCCATCACTAGGCGAGCGTGGGAGCGGCGAATATCTCCGCAAGCGTTAAAATGAAATGTTCGCTATTTGAATATCACCCCCGCCTCCCCCTCCCCATGCCGCGCGTCCCCCCCCCCCCTGCCCCGATACCACGGTGTTACCAGGTAAAGGGAGCGGGGCGACTTTGTGGAATCAAGTTACCGAAGTTGATAGCTGTTGAAAGATTCTAAAGTTTATTTAGGACAAACTAATGTCAAAGGCGACACAAAACTATCAGTCATTTCATTTATTTATTTCTTTAGCAATAGGTAGATACACGTCACACTTGAAAGTACTTAGTAACTAAGTTAACTACAGTTTACATACAAATCGTTTTATTTTTAAGATCATGTTCATATTAATCTAAAGAAGTATGCGTTAATTTTTCATAATTACAATTCATATTCAATTTAAAACTTAAGTTAAAAATATGACAAATCTACACATCGTCAATGTCATACAAACACTTACTCAGTAAAAATTGCTTCAATTTACGTTTAAATAGATCTTTCCGACATATTTTTCGAGGTGTCAGAAATGAAATGCCACTCATGATCCGCACTCGTACACTCACGTTTCATCGAAGATTATTGCGTCCCAGTCTGGTGGGTAGTGAGCCCTATCGCCGTACTTCGGACACAAAAATGGACCCACAGCCTATCGTGCCTATTGATGAAATGTACCCGTATCAGATTTGAACCTGTGACCTCCGGATTGTGGTCGAGTCGTTGAACCATTAGACCACACGGCGGTGTAGATGTACTGTCAGATTGTCTAGCTTTTCGATAGGTTATACCTATAGATAAGTATTGTTTCATTATTTCTAAACTTACCTGAGGCTTGTTAATTCGGCCCTTAGTGACACATAACACTGCCTTAAATTTTAAATCTGTTGACTTTTTTAAAATAATTTGGACGAACTAAGAATAAATCAATTAATCAGAAACTGTTTGAACTTTACTATTTTAATCTGGTAACCCCCGTATAGTTTGTTGGCTTACAAACCGTGGCAGAGATATTGTACAGCTTTTGATACATCATTTTTTATTTATTCACAATATCCTTGCCTTTTTTAACATACCTACATGACTAAGATTCTATTTAATATGCTTGTCCTTAACAAAACTAAATAATGAAAATATTTTCACGACTTGTATGCTTGAGGCGATGTTAAAATAGTAGATACTGCGGAGTGTCACTGAAGCAGTGAACAGTTGTACACCCTCCTTTCACCGACGACCGCTGTTTGGCACAAATACGAGTACATTTTTTTATCTATACTAAACATAAAGTATCTAGTAAAAAGGTCGTGTCTGTACATTGGATATTTTCGCAAAATTTTAAATGAAGGGCTTATTAGTATTGTGCTAAGACTAAAACCACAATTTCTTGAATTTTTGTCTGTCTGTCTCTTTTTCTGTATATATGTTCCGTTTTACCTTAAAACCACTCAACGGATTTGGATGCGTTTTTTTCAATAACCTTCGTAGTGACCCTTGTCAACACATAGGCTATAAGGAGTGTTCATAAAATAACGCCCAATGGAGCCGCGGGCGCAGGCTAGTGTCTAATAAATCGGGACGGCAATAGGCAAAGTTTACAGTGCCCGCGACCACAATAGGTTCAAGCCCCTGCTCAGTACAATTACTGCAAGACACGCTGACTCCCGCGCAGGCTTCTGAAATCAATCTCAGAACAAATGTGGGCTGCTGTGGAGAGAACATGTGCAAATAGGGCTATCGAAACGTGGCATGTGGTACATCCCCACAGACCATGGCGCACCCGCTGTCTTGCTCCCTGGACGACCTCCGCAACGCTAACCAAAGAGGAATCGACCTGGCACCATTGGGCTGCGCAAGAGTAGAACTGCCACTACCATTGAAACGACAACAAGAAGAAGGCCATTCTTGCTCTCAATGCCTCATTTGCCACATAAAAGTCATGTACTTTTGAAAGCTCCTAAAGTTGTAAAGTTGCAAAAAATGATATTTAAATCGTTGTGAAGATCAAGCGATCATTGAAAAATAAATGTAATGTTGCCTCAGATGAAGAACCTTATCCGAGAATCCTGCAATTTGTGTCAGTTTATGTGACGTACATTTTTCAGGTATAGACAAAATCGAATTTTGAAATGGTATATTGGCTTCTAAAGAGATCCCCTATGAAACCTCCTTGGAAATCATCGAAGTCGAACGAAGAAGAATCATCAAGTCATGAAAAAAAAGGAGGTAGTAGCACGATTTCCATTCACCTTAATTTATTTATATTCATTATCGTATGAAAACTCTATATCTACAAAAATTGTTGTCTAAAATAAAGACTTTCAAGAATCGGATTTTTAGTTTCAGCGATTAGGTACCTTTTACATCCAAACTCACAAACAAACAAACTAACAACCCCGCCAATATCTCCTCTTTATAATATTATTACTAGGATTAAATCTTTCATAGGAATGCTACTAGAGCTACGGCGTAGGGAGCCTCTGCTACGTCGTTTCCTAGCGAGCCCGCTCGTAGACCTTTATACTGTACGTAGGTAGATATTGATATTCGTTCCTACAACTATCTTTCAAATATTACGTGACATTTATTTATGCAGCCAAACTCATGCTGAAGACTCTGTAAGTGCGCAGTAACAAGGTTTGCTGACCCTTTTTGTGAAATTCTTAAATTATTCTTTTCGTGTTCCTTACAATCGCAAGCCCAGACCCGAGTCAATTACTATGAGACGTCAACATTTAAAATGAGCAAAAAAAGTGTTATCGATCCGTAATACTGATCACTTACCAAGACTCTAGTATGAATTTGGCTGTATAAATAAATTTCATCTCATATATGAAGTGTAAATTTATTGAAACCACATACTGAATATAAAAAAACAGCCAAGTGCGTGTTGGGCCACGCGCAATGTAGGGTTCCGTAGTTGCCCAGTTTTATAAGTTGGTCTACTAATACAGATCGCGCCAAACTTCTAGTCCCATATATTTAGAAGAACGGCCCATACATTGTCGTGTTTAGAGAGGGCCAAAACCTTGGCGCGACTTGTACTCGTAAACCTGTAAAGCCTACTTAGCTGTGATAGTTTTCCTTTTAGCTTCATTATACCGGGTGTAAAAGCAAAGGCAAGAATCCTTTAAGGGTGTGTTAGTATGATCGGTAAAGATATTATTTTAAATACTGGGATCTCTAAATAAAGTACCAGTACCTCATAATAAGACGATTTTCTTTACTCAAAATACACTAATCGCGTGGACACCCGCACTGGTCGCTGGCCACTCGGATGAAGGGTGCGGGTTGCGGGGTACAATTAGGTGTGTGGGGAGGCCGGTAAGCTGCGTAGCCATAGCTTAGAAAAATAATGGATTTTTGGTGAAAATTCAAGGTGTATATTTTTTTCTCGTAATGACATCAGAATCGTGTTTTCTTTCATACCCTAAAGGGAGTCTTGACTTTGCATTTACACCCTGTATATACTACTTCTGTGAATTTTTCACATTTCTATAAGCAACCGTTTAGCCTTGACTCTAACAAAAATTAGCACTTTAAAGCTTAATATTTCGCCAACGGAACCCTAAATCGAAAAATAGCCTTTACAGACCCACAGTGTTTTTAAACGATCTATCCAACGATACCCCACACTATGGGATAAACGAGAAAAGAAAATCATCCCCAATTTACGTGTAT
This sequence comes from Ypsolopha scabrella, assembly GCA_910592155.1. Lineage (NCBI taxonomy): Eukaryota > Metazoa > Arthropoda > Insecta > Lepidoptera > Ypsolophidae > Ypsolopha > Ypsolopha scabrella. The sequence continues at coordinate 21,411,897 of OU342983.1, forward strand.
GGGGGGTACCCCAAATTTCTTTTTTTCGTGATTTTGTTTTACCGTTTTGTCGCCATAATTAATATGTATATGCATACCAAATTACAGCTTTCTAGTACTAATAGTCTCTGAGCTAAGCCGCGGACAGACGGACATGGCGAAACTATAAGGGTTCCTTGTCGGACTACGGAATCCTAAAAATCGTCACGGCGCATACTCGTGTAAATCCTCAAAGGGACATACGAGGTGTTGTCGAGTATAGACTGAAATAGTCAACACTCGTACCCTCTCTTTTCACCGACGATACTTATGTCCCAATGTTATTTATCTCCATACATTACACCCAGTTTATGTAGGTACTAGCGTCATCAAGTTGCTATATAAATCTCCGTAGTACAGATAAAGCTCAGCTTCCCCGAGCTTCGTAATGAAGAGCCCCGCCCCCGCGTCTGTTACTGTAACATTCCACCAATTGCGGCGCTCGATACTGTTGCCTGCGCTCCCATTGGTCAATACTTTGTAGCTTAATGATTACTGAAAATGTGACAGAAGGCTGTATGTAGAGTGAAGCGTCCAATGGGGTCGCCTGCTGTTCCGCCAGTGCATTACTTACATTGAGATGAGGTAGGAAGGCTGCTTTTATGTACAACAGATGAACATAGGTATCTTCACGACACATACACTAGAGGGAATGTCAGAGCTGTTACCAAGTACTAACTGTGTACAAGTCACAGTTTACTTCTTCGGTCAGCCCTATCGCTGAACTCCTTCCGAAGCACGCGGACGGAACACAATGTGCCTTACGGGATTTGATCCCGCGACCTCATTCCCACTAGTTCCACTGAGTAGTTCAACGTTGAACTACTGAGAATTTTTTTCCTAAAAGCTGGTACGGGGGAGAGAGGAGGCAGTTCCATGTGGACCCCGAGGGGGTGTATTTTCTTGTGGAATAACTCGTACTATTTTACCAATACGTTGTTTATTAATGTTGATTTTATTTAACTAGAAATTCGCATTCTGTTTTTGAGTAAACACAATTATGATGATCAACTTTTGATGAAACCAGAACTCACAAGGTATAAGACTTTCCTAACTTCTGATAAAAGGTTACATAGTAAGTATAAATACGATTACAATAAAATTATATGTGAGTTCAACCATTTTGTACCAGTAGTTCAACTATGAAATGAATAATTTTGTACTAATTTGAATTACTGGAAAAAAAAGTCTCAGTAGTTCAACGGTGAACTACTGAGTTGAACTAGTGGGAAAGAGTCGACCTACAGATGACTGGTCGAAACGTTCGAGCCACTAGACCAATGGCGACGAAAATTGAGGAATATCAATATGTTTGAAAGATAAATCAATGATAGCTGAATGATGTTTAGCCCAAATTAGTGCATTAGAATCGGTTTATTGGGGAACTAGTACTTCGTTACAGCTCCGTATTTTGTGAACGATGCCAACGGCTTTGACGTCACAATGCAGATTGCCGAAAGGTCCTGTCGTGATGGTGCCCGTACACCAGTGGCGAAGGATGAACATTTTAAAAAGGGAAGCCAAACAAAAACTCGCCTTACTCAGAAAAGCAACCAAGAAAAAACATGAAATTTTCAGGGTTCTGTACCCGAAGGTTGCCAAACGGGACTATATTACTAAGCCTCCGCTGTCTGTCTGTCCGTCGGCAGAAAGTTGAAATTTTCACAGAATATGTGTTAGTATGGCATCTACCACGACAAATAATAAAAAATAAAAATAAAATTTAAAGAACATGCAAGAAACCTCGAAAAAGTTGTATTATTGAAAACGCTATCGGTTTTGGCTCAAAGCATTATTTCGTCTATACTCAAAGACAGTAATACTCGTACATACAAGTTTTAAATTTAGTCAGAATTTAGTTTGTAATCTAAAGTAAATTATAAAAAGTGCGGTTCGTATGTAGAAGGCACCAAATATTTTTTCAGGCGCTACCATTTTAGTGGGTTGCCTTTTTGAACGCTATCATTTGCACGTGAGTAACAAAACGATAATATGATCAAAACTCATTAAACTAAAATAATGTTGATGGTTGAAATAAATTATTAAATAATTGATCTTTTGCTTGACTTCATTTATTTTATTACATACCCTTTACTTGTAAAAATATAAATAAATTCCCACAATCTGGGGTAAATTTGCAATGTGACATCACTTTTTTCACCAACTCCATTATCAAACTCAGATTTGATTGTTGAAGTAAAAATGTAGCTTTCCTTACTAATATCAAACAACGTTGCATATAAATCCATCTTTACTTGCTATTTGTCATTTTATTTATTATTAAATTACCATCGGAAATTATCTGACATTTATCGCACGTATTAAACAATATGTAAATATTATTTAAGTTATTTTTATGTTATAAAGCCCTAGATAATGCTTATAAGCGAAACCGGTCGGGTGTATTAAGTTAAATTATAATCCTGTGGACAATTACAAGTGTCTTATTTAACAAGATGTAAACTAAAATTAATTTAACAAAAACATATTCACAAAAAGAAAACAAGTCAACTAAAGCAAGATTCGAACTGAGGAACTCTTGCGTGCCATCCACAGACATATAATTAGTGCCATCTAGACAGACACCTTTACCGTGGAGCTACGAAGCGACTTGAACGCGAGGACAAAAAAGCGATTTGATATCTCTGTAATAATTCGGGAAAAAGCAGCACGTTCAATACCTATATGTACGGGTGCTAAAAAGAGAAGGACGTATGGGTTAACTATAGTAGAAATGAAGGAGACAGATGCTTAGTATGGAAGCTTTTTGTTTATAGAAACAAGCGTTGAACAGAGAAATCGGTTTCATCAAGCGTTTTTAGTTAAGAATGTTTTCGTTTTTTTGGTACTGTTGTAGATATTAAATGGTTCACAATGCACTTTTGACTTGTAATTTACCTCAGATAAATAAATAAATTTTAGTAAATAAAGAAATACTACATTTATGCCATTTCCTAAAGGGAAGCCGATGGGAATCGTTTTATATCGACCGTTCGCCATTGCCGTACACTTATTTAAACTCCCTGTCGTATTATGTTACTAGCTTGTCGCTCGCGCGGAAGAGTCTTTCGATTAATGTATCTTGTAATACTAGATAGATAAAAACGTTTATTCATTTAAACAGTACACATAATCAAATAGCTACAAAAAAACAATGGAAAAAATATAAAATTAAAACAAAATTAATCATGGTAATTGGCAACCAATAGAGACCCATTGTTGTACCTATATCACATTCGGAGTACTATTCAAATTACATAGGCCGTGGCTCAACAAAATGTTACAGGTGAACCTCCAACGCTGATATTCTGCCAGCACCATAGTATCCATGACACTACACTGCGGTCGCTGTAATCGGACTTTAAAACCAAGCTTCGCGAGTCACATTCGCGCCCACCGCCGCGCCGCGGCAAGTCCAGCAAACCATGAGGTCGCCGTCGCGTCGTCGGGCTGCGATGAGGAAGACATCATCCATGATAGTAAATATTCAACACAAATTGTTACAACGATCGGTGTTAATAGAAAGTTTAAACATCTGTTTATTTATTAATTTTACATTATCATTGTTTATTAATTGATGGAATAAGAAACGTGAAGGACGCCACTGCAATGATGACCAAAAAATTATGTATTGTCCAAAACTACATAAAAATAATACTACAAATATTCAAAGCAATTTCAGTGCTAGGATATTTGAAGACAAAGAAGAAAGTCTTTAATCAATTTTAAAAGTATATTTGGGAAAACTATATTTGAAAGTTTTCAGCCTGGCAGTTATTTTATTAACATCCTTTATAGCCTATTTGTTGAATAGGACCAATATGATGATAATTTAAAAAAGGCATCTTAATCCGTTTAATGGTTTTCGAGTTAAGGCGGAACATACATACGAAGAGAAATTCTAAATATTGTAGTTTTGGCCTCAATAATACTAGAGGTAATAACAAAATTCATTTAAAATTTCACAAAAAAAAAATTATGTACAGACGCGGCTTTTTACTACTTTAAAGTAGCCGATTCTGAAAGTTTAGTTTTGGTACTGTCGAGCCTTTTTCTTCATTTCAAAATAATTCTTTAGTGTTACTTTGGAAAATGTTTAGTTTCGACAGCGCTAAAACTAAAATTAAAGCCTTCAGAATCGACTTCATTATTTTAGTTTAAATAAAGATACTTAATTGATTTTAAAGGAAAAGGAAATCAATTAATTTACAAACTTACGTCTTACATCCACTCCACTGACATCTTCTTTGTTCCAAAACAAACCAAACTACTTTATAAAATAAAATAGCGAATCCATCAACCCCAAACGAGGTACTATTACCGTCAGGCAGGACGTGGGACCCTCATTTCCATATCATTTTATACCATTACAAGTATACAGGCTTAGTTTATCAAGCGGGCGTGGATCGCCAAATCCGAAACTATAGGGAATAGCGAATATTGCCCAAATAATAATAATAAACATTTATTTTAGAGAAAGTTATCCATATCTCTTAAAATTTATATAAGTATTAAAAATAATTTACAAAGTTCAAAATTAAATTATATTACCGATTTAAAAATCAAAAACAACAGCACAGATATAATACTTCATTTACACGCGTGCAAATCAAGCCAGTGTCCCAACAGTGGTAGTGGTTATGTTTTTTTCAAATCCACCGGTTCGATTTTTTTTAATATCTCATGAAAACAGATTTGGTTTTCATCAAAATCGTTCCCGAGGCTCCATTGAATATTTTACACTATTCACGCCCACCTGAACAACTAACCCTGTAAACCGGGTGTGAGCGAGACTTCTAATGAAACCACTATAATCTACTGTCTATCTGATCATACTGAACAACTTTCCTAAAGAAACAACTGCGAAAATTTAAAAATACTTATTTTTACATTCCCTTATTAGTTTTAAAAACCTACTGTTTTTATATGGGCAAGTCAAAGTGTTTTTCATTTGTATGTTTAGATTTCTTTGAGATGTTGTCTATCGGTATATTAACGTGGTTTTCTTTGAAGATACTAAAGTCGAATCCGAGGGCTTTAATTTTAATTTTAGTTCTGTCATAACTTAACTTTTTCCAACGTTATCTAGCTTCTGTTGTTAACACTAAAGAACTATTTTGGAATGAAGAAAATTAAGTTCTGACAGCACTGAAACTAAAATTTAACACTCTGCATGTGAATTATGCTAATCGTCTGGCTATTTGTATTGTATCCAATCGATAACAGGGTTACGTTCGGCCAGCACCATGCCGATGATACTTAGGATGAAGTGCACTCATCCTGAAGGTTAGAGAGCGATAGAAGGCGAGACAAGTCAGTCTCTCTATTATGGGACTTCCACAAAATATACAGAATTCGGTAACGGACGAATTATGACTAACCAAACCACGTTCCTGGAACGGCTGACTAAGGAATGCGTATGGGCAGACTAATTATATAGGCAGTAAGTCTCCACTGATACTTAAATTAGAGTACTCAACAGACCACCGTGCACGATAGTACTTCCAAAGAGTCCTTATGATGAATATGTGTAAAAAAAACAGTTTAAAAGTGAGTACAATCCGTTTAAAAAATATTCAAAATGCATATGGCGTTCCGATAACGAATTTTGGGAGCCTCAATGACAACACATCTTTCAGTAAATTCCCTCGTAAAGTCACTGATTTTAGTTTTGAGAATAACAGCTAGTCTCTAAAATAAGAGGGTGATTTTCCTCAAGTCAAAAAGACTTTTACCAAAGTTGGACGCGCGAAGCATGCTGACTCTCATGTTTGACCGAAACGTCGAGCTTTCCTCGTAAACTCAAACTTAGTGTTAGATAAACATTTAAATTATTGAATCCAACGTCATGTCCACTCTATACTGTCTGGCACCGAACAGTTCCGCTGACGTCATCGCTCTTGGCACAACAAAACATATCCGACTACCCACGCCGCCGGACTCTGCTTTTTATTGAGGTTTTGGGGTTCAGCGCTGCAAGGTAGTGATGGAACCCTTAAATATTACATGAGTTTTGTTGTTTGAAACAGTCTCGAGCATCTATCTCTAGTCTCAGAACATAATATTCTCTGGGATGATTTAGATATAATTTTCGGGGGCCTTATTTAGTTTTGTCGCTCCGGGCCCCCCTGATTGTACTGAGGAGGCCAAAAATACAATTTTGTAAATTTTCGTTTGTCTATAAGTATGTAGGTATTGTAGTATGTATGTCGTTTTAACTCCATAACCGCTCAACAAATTTGGTAACCTATTCTTTATTATCATTAACAAGCGATGTTAGTAAAATAATCGCCAAGCTAGAAACTGATACATTGATTGCGAGAGCGAAGTCGCAAACAAAAGAGTGGGACAGTATCGATGTCTGTATGTCGCCAAGATAGCAGTAGGTACCTCAGACCAAATAAAAAGTCAAGACGTAGTTTACTTTATGTAACGGGTGAAGCCGGCTGAAAGTGAGACAGTCTCGTGCTCGTACACGGCTTGAAACTCACACATGCGCAATCTGTCTCAGTTCTTACTTGGCGGCAACACTCACTAAGTGCACACATGTTTACGAAACTTACTTCACGTCAATGTTGACAGCGCTCCGTCTTGAGTATTTATTTGGTCTGAGGTAGGTACATAAATAGATCGATGCCTCCGGTGAGAAACGGTTTACTTAACCCAACTTTACTTATTGACTGACTTTTCATGTATTCTTACATCTACTGGTCCTAATCTAGCCTCTGAGTTTCTTGTCTCAATTGTCTCTGATTTAGTTATAGCTAACACTAAAACCGTTAAAATATCAAGAAAAAATAGAATTATTAAACCCTGGATCACACCTGGTTTATTACGCTGTATTAGACATAGAGATAAGTTACATAAAAAAACCCAAAGTTTCTCCAAACAATATCTCGAACCAAATAATTTATAAGCGTTATCGTAATTATTGCAATAATTTAATAAAAAAACTCAAACGTATTTATGAACATACTGAATTTGAAAAGGTAAAAAAAAAACCAAAAGATACTTGGAGTCTAATATAGACTATCACCCACATGAAAAAAATATCTTGTACACCTAAAGAACTCCTTCAAATCTCTTCGAATCCACAACATTCAGTAAATGAGGTTAACAAATACTTTGCTACAATTGGTAAGAAGTTATCCCAAAATATTGAAAAGATCTCAAACTGCAACGATGAAAACTATTTCAGCGATAACCTGCCATCTTCCAACTCTATGGCTCTCTTATAGATAATATCATCATCTCATACAGATGATAATGAAATAGATAAAATTATTATGGGCCTTCGTAGCAACTGCTCTGTTGGTTGGGATGGCATTCCTGCGTCAGTATTAAAAGCATCCCTAAAAGTTCTGATACCTCAAATAACACATATAGCAAACTTATGTCTTAAGACTGGCACCTTCCCTGGAGTATTTAAGAGGGCAAATATCCATCCAATCTACAAGAATTGGAGCAAAAACAGTGTCAGCAACTATAGGCCTATCTCGGTTCTTTCTACTTTATCGAAAGTCCTTGAGAAGGTATTAAATCGGAGATTATTAAGTTTTTTGACTGCCAATGATATTATTGCTAAAAATCAATTTGGGTTTCGCAGTGAAGTTTCAACTGAAGATGCGGTATTAAGTATCACTAATTCAATAGTCAAACACTTAGATGAAAAGAACAAGGCTATTGGCATTTTTCTCGATCTATCCAAGGCCTTCGACACTGTTTCTGTTCCCATTCTTCTTCGCAAGTTAGAATATATTGGAGTGAGAGGCATGGCTTTGGATAATTTTAAAGACTATCTAAATGAGCGTAGTCAGTCAGTTATCATAGACAGTTACACTAGTTCAGAAGAATCGTTAAGCTATGGAGTTCCCCAGGGAAGTGTGCTAGGCCCAACCTTGTTTTTAATATACAAGGTGAAATTAAATCAACCGACCAAATTCATACTGGAGACTCGGTTAATCATCAGGAACAAGGTTTTATGACCCTCCAGGTAAAATTCGAAAAAAAAAATTTTTTGCCTCATAGTGCCTGCACTAGGAATTGTACTTTAACTAGTCCAACCAGTAAGGGAGCAAAAAAATCATTTTTAGAAATTGGCCAAAAGGATTACTGAACCTAGTTCTTGATCGCTAACCGAGTCTCCAGTATGAATTTGGTCGGTTGATTTAATTTCACCCTGTATATTAACAATATCTGTAAACTTAATCTAAGTAACTGTCAAATTTTTACCTATGCAGACGACACAGCCCTACTTATTCATGATAAAACATGGCAAAAAACGCAACAGCTAACTGAATCAGCCTTATCACATGTTATGCAGTGGTTTTCCAAAAATTTGCTAACTTTAAATGTAGAAAAATCTAAATTCATCACCTTCAGTCCCTTAGCATCTATTCAACCTTCCTTTAATGATTTTTCCATTAAAGCTCATACTTGTGATTAAACAAATGAGATTGTCTGTAATTGTCTACCTCTTCAAAGAACCAACGAAGTCAAATATCTTGGTGTTTATATAGATAGTACGCTATGTAGGAAACCTCATCTAAATTCCTTAATATCCAGAAATAGGAGAATGATTTTCATATTCAAAAAACTGAGGTCCTCTGCAGACTTTACAACATTAAAAACCGTGTACTATGCCCTAGCTCAATCAGTCCTTTCGTACTGCATCACGGTCTGGGGGGGAACTCACACTACCTCTATGCTCCGTTTGGAGCGAGCACAGAGAGCTGTACTCAATGTAATGGCCAACAAACCTTACCGTTTTGAAACAACCCTACTATATAAAGAAGTCCGGGTACTTACTGTGAGACAGCTCCTTGTTCTTCGCACCACCCTGCGTAAGCACTTATCTGTCCCTTTCAATTTAAAGTTCTTTGAAAGTACACGACGCAATGACCTAGCTTGTCGTACTCCTTCTCACAGACTTGCACTTACCTCCCGACATTATGAAATTATCAGTTGTCACTTATACAATAGAATAAATAAAGTTCTCAATATCTACCCAAAGAAACTTCATCTCTGCAAATCCATTATCACTAATTGGCTTCTTGATATGACTTACAAAGACTCTGAAGACCTGATCAAATCTATTACTTAAGCATCATTTTTACTTATTTTTGATTACACCCAAACCACAAAATTACAATAAATTAATATCTCCCTTTTCATAAAATTTATACTAACAAACTCACATGTAAACACATCCTAATCTCACCGCAAGTTTAACTAAAAATGGCAATTTACTTTTTATTTTAGTTTTCTTTTTGTCTTCTGTTTTTCCAAATTGTTTATCCTTATGAGCTAAGCTCCGATTAGCCAATGTGCTGTTTTTAGAATTGTGTCGGAAGACGCTGGTATTTATTGTACAATGCTCCACACTAGCATAGATGCTAACGGCAATCCTCAATATGTAAGTTTAATTTTTTATAGTAAGCTTTGTTTTTGTATATTTTTTTTATATAAGAATAATTTGCATGTTATAAGAACAATAAATGAAATTTTTATCTTTCATCTTTACAGGAGAGCCGATAAACATTTATTTCAAGCCCCGACTTTGGGCTTTACCCGTAACATATTATGTCGTTCAAAAATTAAACCATTTGGCACCAAAAAATGTATGCATTATTCAGTGCATAATAAATTATGTATGATTGAAGACGAAATTGTACCGTATGTAGTAAACGTGTAATAAACAAACAAAAAGAAACGTAAAAATCGATCTAATTCAAGTTACATCTAATTTCACAAATTAGTGCGCGACGGACTCTTTTTAAACCATTGTGTACAGATTTTGTCATAATGTCTATCTCCGGTGTTTTTAAAGATATCGAAATTCCATTTTGTAGAGAAAAAAACAACGGAGCAAAGTGGTAAAAAAATCTAATTTTGGATCCAAGCCGAGTTAAACCGTATTCGCCGTACACAGAGTTATAAAAGTAAAATATTTACGTAGTATTCTTACTTCTGAAAATAAAGTTCGTTATTTATTTATTTGAGCGGAACCTTGCTTACCAATAGGATGTTCCTCTCTAATGTATTTCCAGTGGTTTTATTATAATTCTGGTCCAGTCAGACCTTTGGCCGCCACTGGCCGGCTGCACGTGAAGTGATTGACTGCAGATCGACTGCTATTTTACGAAAGAGCCGAATATTAGTTTTTACTTGGACCCTTCTCTGAGAAACGTGTGTTTAGTGCCGATAGAACGGGTCCTATTCTAATGTGATTATTTCTTTATGATAAGTGGGTGCGTACACAACGGATATTGATAGAACTTTACAAACTTATGGATCGGGTTCTATTTTCATTTTATAGGGGACGTTGGGATCATTAGCCTTGGACTGATGATAGTTGATAATCTTTTTACAAGCTTTTATTTATGGGGGTAACTTTTTACCTCGGTATAAAATGCACATCATAATATTGTATTCCTTACATTTGAATAAAAAGTATCTATGCAATAAATGTGTTTTAAAGCAACTTGCGGAAATAGTTTATTAGATAATAAAGTCTTGCTCGACCTGTGCCTCCTCGCACAGTTAAAAAAGTGAGTCCAAACCGTTTTTAAATATTTATAATAAAGTCTTCACAAAAAAATCACGTTGTTTGCATTACATTAACGAACTTAAAAGCGTGTTTACAGTTGTAATGCAATGCAGCTAAGCTGTAACGCATAAAATTGAATAATTTTCATGTGATCACCTAACTATTAACAAGCAGTTTGCGCGAATTGCTATAAAACGCATTTATTGCATACTTTTTATTCGAAAGTAAGGGAAACAATATTATGATGTGCATTTTGCACCGAGATCCTCCGTTAACAGTATGACATACCCTAGGAAAAAATGGTATTACCTGTCCAACACAAAAAGGCCAAGTCAAATACTTTATTACGTTTTGATAGAGGCGATTATTGGTTAGCTAATTTACCTATTTGTCTAGGACGCGTAATACTAATAATTACGCGCGAAACAGCAGATCGGAGGGTTTTTAGCTAATACTGAAATATTTCGTAGGGAAAAAAATACTGGATTTAAGTAGAAAACCTTTATATTTTTATTACCTATTTTATGAAAAAAAAAACAAGTTGATCTCTTGAACGCGTTCTTGAAACGAACGTTTGAAAACCAAAAAAAGAGGGTGGAAAACCTTTTTTTTTTGTTAAAAGTATATATCTTAGTACATTGTTTATAAGTAGATCCGCTAGATAAAAGATCAATAAATCAAATATATTTTTTCCAATATTAAGAGTCCTACTTTCGTCAAAAGAACCCTCGAAAATCTGGCTTTTTTCATATTCTAGGGTCAGGTACAGCCTTAATACGTATAGGTATGTCTGGGTCGTATTTGCAACTTAATTTTAAATCGACGGGCCGAGCTAAAATTTTGCACACACATTGCTAATTAAATTTACTTAACCATCGCCATGGAAGGTATCAAATGAAAGGGTTTGCCAAGCTGAATTCGTGACGTCATTTTAAATTCAATAAGCTCCTCTCCAATATGGTGAACTAATATTTTCATTTTAGTCCATAGCTTAAATAAAAGATTGTTTTTAAAGGTTTATAATAATATTATTTTATTTATTATTCGTTATGTTTTAGTCCAATTTAGCAATCCTGTACATAGTCCAATTAGGTCTTGAAAATTGTTGGTTTAACTGGAACATATGCTGAATCTAAATCTTTTGATATTAAAAAAAACCGGTCAAGTGCGAGTCAGACTCGCATACCTAGGGTTCCGTAATTCGACAGTTTTGGGAACAGTCAGGAAGAAGGTATTTAATATCTTGCCCATAACTGTTTATGATAAATAACAAAAAAAAAGAATTGATTGTACCACAAAAGAGAGAATCAAATATTTACTCGAAATAAATCGTGGATGAAAAATTGTATTTTTCACCCGCTATATTTTTCTTGTATCTAATCTTCACGTAATCCCAAATCACCATGATTGTTTTCATATTTTTCGGTTCATTAGTTTCGGAAATAAAGATTTTGTGATAAAGATAAAGATTTTGATTTTTGCATGCATTTTAGTGTGGTTTTTTAAAGATTTCCCAAAATCGGTGCCAGTAAATTAGTAAACGTATATATAGGTATTTTTATAATCGGCTCTTTAATCCCTACAATTTGATACCCATATTATATTTTTGAGATATTTTTTTTTTATTTTTCTCCCTTTTGTAAGTAGGTAATGGAAAAATTTTGAACAATTAAATTTTTTTTTATACATCATATTTTTTAGACAAGTGAATACTGTTTTTGTAGCAAATTTCAAGTCATTATCTTTTACGATGCTAAAGTTATGAGGCTGCTGTGACATACGGACGAACGGACAACGGAGTCTCACCATAAAGGTTCCTTTTACCTTTCAGGTACTACGGAACCCTAAAAAGTGAATATTAAAAATATATTAAGAAACCAATTAACCATTCATTAAAATAAAAAAAGCATAAAAAAGCTGGACATGGACAACGGCTCGGCAGTGGCTGAACACGCCTCAAATTCGGATACTAGGCACTATATTCGTTTTGATAAAGCCACCGTACTGGCTAAGGAGAAATTCTTTGTTCCCCGTAAGGTGATGGGAGCAATCGAAATTGGTAGGAATCCGAATTTCAACAGAGACCGAGGTTGGCATCTGGCGCCAACTTGGCAACCTGTGCTTGACGCTTCGTATGACAAAAAAGTGCCAACAGTGGTTGAGGACATTATCAGTGCCGTCTGTGTGACTGGACCTAGTGAAACACGTGACCCGGAAGTAGTAGTGAAAACTTTATCAAATGTCCGGTCGAGTCTGGCTTCGATACCGGAAACCTCTGAACGCAGCCGAAGAGCGGTAAAGCGAGCGGCGACGAGAGAGGGGAGGAAGCTTAGTACTCTACTGACCGCCGTGGGCAAAAGTACTCCCGAAGAGTCCTGATGATGATGAGTCATAATCTCATCGAAAGCTCGACCTGACCTCGCACAGTTAAAAAAGTGAGTCCTATCCGTTTTTAAAGATTTATAATTAATACAATTAACCATTCTTTTATTAACTTTACAATTGAATTACGGTTTATGTAAACTTGCAAGCAAAGTTGGTCAAACATGCCTCTCATCAAAACTGACCCAATTTACCCAACCCTCATCTCTAAGTTGGTGTATAGGTTTATTTGTTAACCTACTTCCTACCAACGACCTCAATCGTTGCATCATACAAGATTATCTGTGCTACAAGTCACGTCACTATACTGAAGTACTTATTACACTATTATCAATGCACAAAAAAAATACTTGGTAACTTTCAAGCTCTCTCAAAAACTTCTATATTGTTTTCATTTACCTATTTACTCTGCGAAATGTCGGTTTGAATTTCGTTTCGATTGCAAACCCTATTCTGTTGACCTTGAACTTGATTTCATAGTGGTATCTTTGGACTAGTAATGCCATCTATAATTTAACAATGGAGCCATAATAAGTGGCTCTGCCATCTAGCGGAGAGTAGCAGTACTAATAAGGAAGCAGCAAATTTCAGAAATAACAAGCCAACGGACTACAACAGAACGATGTCCCAATAATGATTTCTACATAATATTTGGTCACCAACATGCCATCCACACATTTATGAACTTTAACAGCAGTTTTATTAATTTCAGAGATCTATTTACCTACTTAATTTATTTTGTAAAAGTAGCCATCTCTCGCACATAACTTTCCAAGTTATGGCAATTCTTGTTTTGCTACTCTCCACTAGATGGCAGGTTTAATTTTGTGCTTAGTTTTTTTTGCATGGGCAGCTATACTATAATGGCGTTTTTGTTAGTCATTTTCCTTCACCAAAGCATCGTGTTTCACAGGGCTCCAAAGAAAACCGGACGCGGAATCGAAAATATTTTTCTTCATGTTTACTAAACATTGGTTCAATCTGAAATTGACTGTTACAACAATTAGATTCAGTAGTTTCTCAACAGTCAAGAGTGTAAGTTATTTAGTCAGGGTACTTTTCGCCATTCTAAAATACTTCCTCATAGTTAGGTAGGTACTAGGTTTCTATACTTAGCTACATCCATCCCAATCCGATTCAAAAGCGCAGTTCCCACTGTCGATGTTGTCTGATTCGTAATTAGACTAGTATTTGTGTACTCTCCTCGTGCTGACGTGAAGGAAACAGAGGTTTGTGAAAATGGTGTAACTATTTTTGCCTATTCTAGTGACACTCAACCCTAAATTATGGTTTCTAAAAACCCCCGCGGTGATACAGAGAGCGTAAATGGACAGGTATCTTTGAATGAGCCCACGTGATCTACTGATATCATCAACATGTGTGTATTAGCATTTTTCACATTTCCCAATTCTGAAGACTAACTTATATGGACATGCCGATTTTTTTTAATTGTGTTGTTGTTATTTTGTTTAGTTGTCGAGTATGTTCAGTAAACTATTTGGGTCCACATAAAGATTACCTTCCTATTAGCAGCCGCTACATGTCGGAACGATGTTTTCCAGATGCCGTCCCCGATGCTCCTCATAGCGGGCGTGCTCGCGGCGGCTCACTGCTCTCCCGGCAGCCACGGGAAGATCATGAGGAACAACATGCTCCTCAGCAAGATGATGTCAGACTTCCACAAGGAAAACCTTCCCCTCATCTTCAAAGGCGAAGACTCTGAGACCGGACGCGTAATCGCGACCATGCAGAACGTTTTGTGCCACAACTTCCCTTCGATCCCCTGCAGCATCATCAAAAAGGACAAGGAATTGACGAAGCTGATATACAAGTCTGTGGGGCAGTTGACTCACAAGGAGATGAGGTTAGTGACGCACGCACCCCACGGCACCGTCATGCCGTTCCTAAACAGTGACGAACTATCCTTCTACAAGGATAGCAACGGAAACTTCAATCAAGAGAGGAAGCTAAAGAGAAAGAAAGCTAACGTAAGGAGCAAACAGAAATCGTACTGGTCGTTCAGTTTGCCGAAAAACAAGACCTTTCTGAACGCGGCGACGGGAGGGAGAAAGAGAGTCCGGACGTTCTACCCACACAAGACCAAATACAGGGACAAGAGGACTTATAGAGAAACCGCGGAGAAGTACTCGCTGGCCAACGAGATGCCGGTGTTCGTACCACCTGAGGCGCACCACAATCACCGACACATCGAGATGGTCACGGAGACCCCGGACGTGCAGTGGAGGATAGACTACGCGAGGCATTCGTCGGGAAACTTCAACCGGTACGGCGTTTTGGATCAGTTCAAACAGAAGTTGGTGAAAAGTGCCAATTTCGGTGGTGATGCCAATCTCCTAGAGGAGGTACATTCGCGAGAGAAAACTGAACAGAAAACTGAACAAAAAGTTGAAGCATCCGGACGTTTACATAAAGAAGAATTTGAGTAAACATTATCTTCGAGTTCGGGATTAGAAGTCGATCATTTCATCGCGATGACACGCCTGGCTTGTCATGGACATTAACCACTAAAGCGCATGACACGCTCGGCGTGTCTAAATGAACTCTACCATTGTTTGAAAAGCTCAAAAATAGGAAATATATTTTTTTGATAAGAATCAAGTAACCTAAATATTTGCTTTTACTTACCTACACTATTAGGTACATAAAGTAAAATTCGTTTGTTTGTAAGAGGTACCTAATCTCTGGAACACGGGCAAAGGAACTGATTTAAAAAATTCTTTCACTACCTATTGTAGGTGATGGTTTGACTCTTCACTTGGACATAGGCCAGTTTATTCCCCGAAAACAAGCAGTTTCCTAGGGATACAGCGTCGGAAGGGGGGAGGGGGTAGCCGCCACCTCCTGAAAACGGAATGGAACAGTAAAAATAGTAATAAAGTAGACATACGAGAGACAAGACCTATCGGAAGTTTTTGTTTGCACAACGTTGCGTTTTTTTTATAGTTCAACTATAAATCCCGTTGATATTTGAAAAAGGTTGCCCCACCCTAGACTTTCGTCTTCCGATGCCCATGTCATCAACTGCTAAATCTAAATCTTCATTTTGTTTGAATTGTCGAAGATATTTCATTAATGTAATATATTACACGCATTTTTTTATTCTGGATGGTAGTAAGGTCAACAAAACCAGCGCAAATACTTTTGATCGTAAGACTCACTGATGAGATGAAGTACCGACGAGTATACGTAACAATAGTGTATGTACTGACCAAGTGTTTCTCAAATCGTCTATCACTCACCTGTGGGTTTTAAGAAAAGTGTTTGCGTTGGGCCCTATCTCTTTTGTTGACTGTACCATTGCTGCGCGTAAAGCGAAATACGCATCATGTTTCATTGCAGTCTGATGATGACACGCCGGGCTTATCAACTCCCAGGTCTCTCGACACGCACCATTGGCGTATATAGGGTGAAATTTAATCAACCGACCAAATTCATACTAGAGACTTGGTTGGTGATCAAGAACTAGGTTCAGTAATCCTTTTGGCCAATTTCGAAAAATATTTTTTTTTGCTCCCGTACTGGTTGGACTAGTTAAAGTACAATTCCTAGGGCAGGTTCTACGGGAAAAAATTTTTTTTTTCTAATTTCACCTGGAGGGTCATTAAACCTTGTTCCTGATCACTAACCGAGTCTCCAGTATGAATTTGGTCGGTTGATTTAATTTCACCTAGTATAGGCTGACCAAATTCATACTGGAGACTCGGTTAGTGATCAAGAACTAGGTTCAGTAATCCTTTTGGCCAATTGATTTTTTTGCTCCCTTACTGGTTGGACTAGTTTGAGTATTTTTTTTTTTAATTTCGCTTGGTGGGTCATTAAACCTTGTTTCTGATGACTAACCGAGTCTCCAGTATTGGTCGGTTGGTTTAATTTCACCTAGGATAGATCCGTGCCCACTCCAGAATTGTCAGGATTTTGGGACAAAAGTTTGGCAACCAAACCAAATCTCTGTTAGGTATTTCCACATAGTATAAATTTCGTTTTAATGAAAGACGTTTTGGAATAAAAAAGTTGTGAAAATTTTGGAAAGCATTGGCAACATTGCATTCTTTTGAGCAAGGGCCTCGGCCGAAACGCACGAAAGTTTTATTGAAATGTTTTCATAAAATAATCCTGAAAAACTATAAATGGCTCAGCACCTGTTCAAAGATAAAACAATGAAGCCGATTCTTTCAGAAAGGCTTTAACTTTAGTTTTAGTGCTGTCAAAACTATTTTTTTTTCATTCAAAATAGTAATTTAGTGTTAACAACAGAAGCTATATTACATTGAAAAAAATTAAGTTTTGACAGCACTAAAACTAAAATTAAAGCCTTGAGAATCGGCTTTACTGTTTATTAAGAGTACATTTAGGATTCTGCTTCATACAGCTATCAGGGATTGCTTTTTTATTTCAGGAGCCCCCTATAAAATAACTATATAAGTATATACCTACGCCAATGCGAGTCACCAAATATTTGATAGCAGCCAGGCTGAAACTTTCACCAAAAACGCTTCCGCAAATATGTTCTATAATGATGTTTTCATTTGAAGAATACTCATACAAGATAACTTTCGAAAAATTCACTCCAACAAAATAAACAAATTAGAAATCTATCCATTAGTTTCATAGAGCTACGGACGGAATACAAACTACTTTTTTTACGAAATCTCCTATCATCGGTCGATAGCAAAAATAGGAACACAAGATATCAACAAACCAAACTACCACATTACTACGAGACTGATACTCGTTATCAAACACTAACCAAACAATCTCAATTTAACCTTTGAACGGTTTACACAAAACAGTTCATAATAATTAAGAGCATCATTTCAATTCATTTCTAACTGAAACTTACTACTGAGCGCACGCGACGCGCAGCGCATTTAAAATTCAAATTCCGAACATTATTAAAAATAAACCGTTATGTCGTGGCCTGTGCTATCCACTCACATTCTTGACACATCGACGGGGAAGCCAGCGGTCGGTGTTTTTGTAGAATTATACAAAGAGAAAAACTCCAAGTGGGTACAATGGCATAACACAGTCACCAACGGGGACGGTCGAATACAATTCCCTTTCACGAAGGACTCGATGTCGGAGGGGACGTACAAACTGAGATTCAACGTCGAGGATTACTTTCGAAAGGCCGAGAAGGAAACTTTGTACCCTTATGTGGAGGTATGTATGACAACGACCTATCTTTATTTTAAATTCCTTCTGTCATTTATCAGTCTCTATACAACCAAAGTATAAGTACTTACGACCTATGTGGAGAATAATACAATTGTAAGGTACATTATAAAAAAATATGAAAAGAAAGATTCTTGCCCTTCTTTTTTGCAAGACCATTCGAAGTGGCAGAGTTAGGCATGGCATGTATTTATAAGTATTTTTTATTTTTATACTTTTTATTTAAGTGCATTACCTACATATTTAATTCAATTGTATTTTCCCGTATTATATTTAGTCAGATTGTTTGTTTTTTACATAAAATTGACGTGTCGACGATGTATATTATTATATTACATAAATAACAGGAGACTTTAGCTAAAGACTCGAGTATGCCACTCTTAGATTTTAGAAATGACAATTGAGGACCTGTACATGTCGCCAGAACTTCGGAATTCCAGTATACAAGGTGACATAATTTATACAGCTAAATTCAGACTTCGAGTCAATTACTATAGGGGTGAACATTTTATTTTGATTCTTGATATTGATCACTTACCAAGCCAGCAGTATGAATGTGGCTGCAAGTCACCTTATACTATAATGTTAGCGTTTTGGTTGATTCCTTTCATGAATACCTTTATGGTTTATCAAAACAAGATACAAGTAAGCCATTTCACGATCAGCCTGTCTCTCTTTCCAGATAACGTTCAAGGTTGCAGACGGCCAACATTACCACATCCCACTGCTGCTCACACAATACGGGTACTCCACGTACAGAGGAAGCTAGACTCATTCTCTGATACCTACATTATTAATACTTAGAATTTATCCCGGGGGCCTATTAAGAGTGCGCACACCCTAAAATGAAGCACCTCATTTTGCATCAAACAGAACTGAACCCTATGGCGTTTCCTTTTAATTTATATTATAACGCTCTGAGCTGTGGCTGTTACGACCTCCCGAGAAACCCGCGCTCACGAAAAACCGAGTTTTTATTAAATAACTCTTGAAACATAGTTACGTTTACAAAATCCCGTCTGGGGGCCCTTGTTTATGTAAACGTGGTATTATTTACCTAATGTTTGGCCTTGTAGTTTGCACCATACTTAGTACAAATAGAAAATAAGTTAAAAGTTAGTTAAGTGGCCTAAGTTAGTGGTAACTTCAGGTTTTTTTTTCCAATCGAGTCAATTTTATCCTTTTACGTTCTGGACGTCAGGGGGCTCTAGGAATTATAATGCCCTATATACCCATACATATTTCTTTTTACAACTTTATGCTTAATTTGGTAGTCAGAAATTCAAATTTACAATTGTAATTTTGGGTATGCGCCCTCTTAAGGAACGTTGCATTGGTTGCCAAACAATAAAAACATAGATAAAAACTGAAATTTTAAAATTGCCTTCAGTGTATATTGAACTGTTCACGAACTGTGACTATCATCGTGATAATTCAGGCAAAAGATTTAAAACAGGCAAAAGTAATAAAATGTTTCACTCGAAAATATAATGTATAATGGAGTTTAAATTCAAAAACTATTTTACATTTAGTAATTTTATGAATGTATGTACATAGGTAGTCAATAAAACTAAAAAACATTATTTAACAGATTTATTATAAGCTGTTTCTATTGGAATCCTAATTAAACGAGAATCTTAACAAAAACTCACTTCATAACTGCCTATCGATTAAACCTAACAATATGTATGTACAATTTATACATTACTATTTTGTTTTCAATCAACAGATTCTAACAGATTTAGAGCATTATTTGAATAAGTATTATATTAGGTACACTATGTATGTACCTATTTTTATAAAACAAATTGTTGCTTTGACCGAAAACATCAGAAGAAATAATGCTGTACTATTTAATAAGTATTACTTCTGGATATTATCAATTTGTTAATGAAAAATATTTAAAAATGATAAGTTTGTAATTAAAATGATTAAATTTTCATGAAACTCGCAGAGTAAAGGTTTTAAAACTAGAAAATTTGCTGGAAATATTTAAAATATTAATCTGTAAGTAGTACTTACTTAGTAAATAAAAAAATTACAAAATCATGACATCACGAATACTTATATAATGCATGCATCGAATTAAGTTACGTAAAACACTGTACCATGCGCCCAAGACAATTAGAACACTGGGCCAACCAATAATCGCCTTTGTCAAAAAGCAATAAAGTTCTGGCCATTGTTCTAATTGTCTTGGACGGGTTATATAACCCGAGCTGCACAGGCTGACCACTCTATACAGAAAAGGAAAAAATGAAAAATGTCTGTAGCATTAAAGTTTAAAAGGGATGAAATATTGATATAGAAAATTATGCACAGACCATACATGATCTGTGTCTCAACATCACTCTTCTACTGAGTTGTACCTAACCTAATTCAAGTATTTCAATGAAGTATACAAATCTATTGTACTAAAATAAATGGAAAGCTAAATAATCTCACAGTCAAAACTATCCATCTCCCTAACATCACCGGATCCTTGGAATTAAATATAGTTGAGTAGTTCACAGGATATACAGGATGAAGACAAAACCATCAACTCTACTTTGTAAAAGAAACTTAGCTCTAATCTTAAAACAATAAAAATAAAATGAAGAAAGTTAAAAAAAAACTGCTACTCTCCTGACATGACAATCAAAGATACGTCCATTCATTATACATAGTGCACAAAGTTGTTAAAGTAGATGGTTTTGTCTCTGCCCTGCGAGAATGTCGTAACACATTATTTTGTTTGGCACACACGAGGTCCTCCGCTCCGGTCTCTGTAACGCAAATGGTCAAAGTCGTCAGTAAACCATTCAAGTAACAACCACAGAATCACCTTTTCTTTGCCTTCACAATGTACCAGTTGTCACAGATCACAGTCTCACTGTTTCAGTCCATTTTAATGTAAAGCGTCCACTTTTTTACTTCTGCTTAGAGTTCTTGGAGAAGATTTATCAATTAAGTATAATTGATATAAGTAGTAACTTGATAGTGTCATTTAAAAGAGAAAACTAACTGAGGAGTGATTATTCGGTGGTAAATTTATATTTTTTATTTATAACGGTTAGCGTAAAGATAGAACATGCTATGGTTTGAAATCACTTCTCAATTACTTAACAATAATGACAAGATTTAAAAGCATTAAGATCTCGCTTTAGCGAGACAGAAATACCAACATGCTACAGCTGAAAAAAAATCTTCTTTTCCATTTATTTCTTGATTAAATGTCCAAAGTATCGGTTTCTTCCTGGTTTCCAAACGAGAAATACTTTACCTGAGCACTATAAGGAAAAGGTTAACATACAAAATAATACAATTCTTAAAGTCTAGGTACTTACCACCAAGACAGGAGAGTCGACAATGATCGGTCCCCGCGATTGCTCGCTGCTTCATCTAGTTTTGTGAAATCAGAATCAAGACATTAGAAAAATGGAAATATTTCAAATCCAGGTGAATCTTCTCCGCAGAATGGGACCAGTTTGAAGCAGTGGAGTGTGCGACTGTACGACGTCAGGTCAATGCATTCTCTTTGATATCTTGAAAAGTTGATATATTGCACTACAAGCTGTAGTATGTATAACAACGTGTATGACTGCGCTTGATGCTCGATAAATAATTGTTTTATCTGTTCAATGTTCAAGTAACACCCTGTATGTCGAATCAGCTCACCCAAGTAATTGACATTTCTCCCATCGTCAAAACTAATTGCAGAAACTAGAGTTGCCCGGAGAGTGTATACATCATTTTAATTATATTACATACCAGCGGAAATGTTTTGAATAAATTTTCCAATTATAAAAATAGTTATCTACGTAATTAATAATCAGCACGTAGTTACTTCATGAACCGAAGACAATTCTCCTATCATAGCAAGAAGTATGATTAATTGGGATTCTTCGTATCTGTTTCGTATAATTATAGTGTACGTAACATAAACCATGAACGCATGGTTTCACATGAAGTAAATACTCAATATTTAATTTTGAATGAATGGTAAAGTTTAGAATTTAGGGTCTTAGGGTGTTCCAGATTTTTCCTAGTAAAATTTAGTTTTTAAACGCATACCCTTATTTTATTTAACAGGCCCTACAACACTTGTAAAATAAGTTTATGAAGACCCCATGGCTTTCTTTAATTATACCATTTGCGTTTCTTTCAACATTCATTTATAAATAGAAACTGATGTAAACAAAAAAAAAACATAAAACCGTTGTGTCGGGCCACGCGCAGTGTAGGGTTCCGTAGTTGCCTGGTACATTTTACAAGTTGGTTTACTAATACAGATCGCGCCAAACTTCTAGTCCCATACATTGTCGTGTTTAGAGTAAACCTGTAAAGCCTACTTAGCTGTGATATTTTTCCTTTTAAATTAATTCTATATACCACTTCTGATAATTTTTTTCACATATCCATAAACAACCGTTTAGCCGGCAGGGGAGGGGGGGGGGGGACGCTCCACTCTAACAAAAATTTGCACTTTAAAGCTTAATATTTCGCCAACGGATCCCTAAATCGAAAAATGATTTTCATACACCCACAATGTTTTTGAACGACCTATCTAACGATACCCAACACTACGGGATAGATGAGAAAAAAATCATGATTTTATTTTACCATTTTGTCGGCGTGATTAATATGTATACGTGGGACGCACTATAAGTTTCCGGAATGAATATGAAAAAATACTATTATAGGTACAAAATTAATTTATTGTTTTTCAAAATAATCTCCCTTGGCGTCTATGCACTTTTTCATTCGATCAAACCAGTTTTGAAAACTTTTGTGCCACTCCCCTGTGGTGACCTCTGAAACGTGTTTTTCATACTCCTCGACAGCCTCTTCTGGTGATGAAAATCGTTGACCGCGTAATTGGTTCTTAATTTTTGGGAACAGAAAAAAGTCACAAGGTGCCAGGTCGGGACTGTATGCAGGATGACTCATGAGTTCTACATTTTTCGTCTTCAAAAAGTCGTTTGTATGTCTGGCCGTGTGAGAACTAGCATTGTCGTGGTGCAGGATGATACGGCGTTTACGGTTATTTTTACGGAGTTCGTCAATAACTTCCGGCAAACAAATGGTCGTGTACCAGTCACTATTCATGGTACGACGATTCTCTAAAGTAACAGTAGCCACGTGCCCAGTTTTATTAAAAAAAGAAGCAATCATCCGCTTAGATGCACTTTTCACGCGCGCTCTTTGGTTGGTTTCGGCTCATCTTGAAAGACCCATACGCTCGATTGCTGCTTTGTTTTGGGATCGTAGCAATAAATCCATGTTTCGTCACCTGTTACTATGTCCCACACCAAATTTGACGCACCTTCGTTGAATCTGGTAAGCATGGCACTGCACCAAGTGACGCGGTCCGTTTTTTGAGCCTCGGTCAAGTTGTGTGGGATCCACCGCGAGCACAGCTTTCTCACACCCAAATGTTTGTGTAAGATTGATTGTATTTGACTCATGCCTATTTCTAAGGATGCGCGAATTTCATGGTAGGTCACATGCCTGTCTGTTTCAATCATACGGCGCACAGCATCGATGTTTTTGTTGGTCACAGCGGTGGACGGCCGACCATCGCGAGATTCGTCACTGAGATTGATACGACCACGCTTGAATTCTGCAAACCAGCTATAAACAGTCGTCTTGCATGGTGCTTCATTGCCAAAAGCTGTTTCAAGCCGAGCGATGCTCTGTTGAGCTGTCAAATTACACTTAAAATCGTAGAAAATCATACTACGAAAATTTTCCCGAGTTAAATCCATGTTGATGCAGACACACAATTTTTTAAATGGCGCCACAAGGTAAAAACAAAAGACAGTCAGATGAAACAAACTGCATTCTACAGCCAAAGAGTTCTATTTTCAAATGTTGCAATAAATTTTTAAATATTGTTTATGTAAGTGGCCAGTTCCGGAAACTTTTAGTGTTACCTATGTACCAAATTACAGCTTTCAAGTACTAATAGTCTCTGAGCTAAGCCGCGGACAGACGGACAGACGGATATGGCGAAACATGACATGGTTCCTTCTCGGACTACGGAACCCTAAAAAGTCACGGTTAAATGTAAAATATGTTGTCTTTAATTGGGAATTTACATTCTTGCTTAAAATATTCATTCTCACGGATCCTGTTTTTCAAAAAGAAAATCTTAATTTCTATCTAACCTTATTAAAAAACTTGGTCATTTGTATTTTTACATTAATAAAAATAATAACGTTAAAAAACCGCGAATTTCATCATTTTTAAGTTGTAATGTAAGGTGACTTTAATTTATATGTATAGCCAAACTCATATTGGAGGCTTGGTAAGTGATCAGTATCATGGATCGATAACCCTTTTTGGTAATTTCGCAAAATAAAATCTTGACGTCCCATATTAATTGACTCGAGGCTGGGCTTGCGTTTGTAAGGAACACGAAAAGAATAATTTACGAATTTAACACAAGGGGTCATCGAACCTTATTACTGAGCACTTACCGACTCTTCAGTATGAATTTTGCTGCATAAATTAAAGTCACCTTGTATATGGAAAAAAATGCAAAATTCCTCAAAAGTTTCCACGCAAGTCAGCACGTGTTAAAGGAAACCAATAAATGTCTCAAAACTTAAGTGTTTTAGTTAGGTCCTATGAAATAAAATGAGAGAATATGCATTTAAACACTAAATACTTGCTTCGAAAAATATGGGACACCCTACTGCAGCGTGGATGTACACAGAGAGGTAACATTAAATAAAACCAAAAACTACTTATCATAATGAACAACCTTTTCAATTAAATATTCGCGAGTCATATAATATATTATATTTTTTGAAGACATCTCTATAGTTTTCCTGTTTTACTCACAGTCTCACATACCCCTCTAAATTGTAAGATTTCTCAAGTTTCTACGGTCGTCTACTTTCAGAAATAAGGGAAACGTGATTTTATTATATACTTAATTTTTTTGTCAAATTTCCCCAAAAAGAACGCACCAATAAAAATAAATAAATATAACTTGATAATCCTTATGCAAAGCCTTTTCAAATGATGCAAAAAATATACTATATTTACATATTTACTCTGGCCCTTATACTGAAATGGAGAAAATATATATATTATTATGCTTAATGATATTAATGAGACAATAACTTAAATTAATAATATTGATCTTTGCCATGATAATACTGTTGGTTTATTTTCTAACTGATTTATGTATGATTTATTGTTTTCATGTCGTTTATTCTAATGAAGACTTCTATTTTATCTTGATATAACTTTTAGGGCTCCGTACGTCAAAGTGACAAAAAACGGTCAAGTGCGAGTAGGACGCGCCCTGAGGGTTCCGTATCATTTAAATAAGTCAACAGACTTAAATTACAAACTTATCCATACCTAGAAATTTCATAAGACTAAACTGTAAAATTAAGTTGGTCGAGTATTCGGGTACGAAACCATAGATTTACCAGTATTCAGAATCGGCATTATCAGAAATACATGGCACATAATATACAGAAAGTTCTAAATTACTAACTAGTTTAGTTTTCGAGATAGACCCCGTAACAAAAATGGTCCAAAACTAACAACTTTGGTGTCAACCCATTTCTTTACTCTATAAAATAAACAATAAAAATAATCTACATTTCTACTCTACAGGTTGGGCAGATTAAGTGTCGCAACTTTTTTAACTTGCTTTTTTTTCTTTAAATATTAAATATTTTTTCTTGTCATTAGTATTCATTGAGTATGTATCGAACGTTCATAAACGTAAAACGTTAACGTCATATCATTTGTTTTCTGTATTTTACAACAACGGAAGCGAAACGCGAACTCGTCGTACAATTGCACAAACAAAATTTGAGACCGTGCGAGATTTAGAGGAAGCTGAAACACTTGACCATTAATAAATATCAGGTTCATATCGCAGACCATAAAACGATTCAAAGAAACTGGATCATTGAGAATCAGGCCCAAACCTGGCCAGAAACCATCTGTTCGTGTCGAAAAGATCATCGAATGTGTTCGTGAACGAATTAGACGAAATCCGGCTCAGAGTGTTAGCAAGCTCACCAAAGATATGAAAATATCAAGGCGATCGATGAGACGTATTCTTCGAAACGATCTTGGATTAAAAGCCTACAAGAAAAAAATTCATGGATATAATGATGCTCAAAAAAAACTAGGGTGAAAAAATGCAGAAAGCTACTTGTTTGGCACGCGGATGATGACATAATATTTTCCGACGTAAATATGTTTCTATTACAATATAGCCATAATCAGCAGAACGATCGCGTGTATGATGTTTCGTTGAGGAATATCTCTGCTGCAAAATTAGCCGTACAACGATTTCAAAGTGCGCCGACAGTCATGGTATGGAGTGCGATATCTCAAAGAGGAATGTTGCCGCTACTTTTTATCGACAGAGGTGTAAAAATCGATAAAAAATACCCCATCGAGACAGTTTTGCAGAATCATTTGCTGGGGAATGCAAGAAGCTTGAATGGGGACGATTATTTCTGTTTCCAGCAAGATAGGGCTCCCTCCCACAAAGTTCAACTCACTCGGGACTGGTGTCGAGCTAATTTTCCCGATTTTATACCATGGAAATAATGGAATTTATCTTTAACAGGCTTGAATCTACTGGCCTTTCTATATGCGGATACATGCTCAGCAATATCGGGATTACACAGGGCCTCAATTTGGATTCATTCAAGAAACGGTTGGTTAAGATATGGGATGACATATCAGAGGAGTCCAAATTAATTTTATGGAAGAATGCGTAAAGTTATTCAGGCAAAAGGGGAGCGATTTGAGCTATGAATTGATATAGTGACCTTTAAATTGTACTTAACCAAAACATATATAGTTTTAATTTTTATATAAATTTAAGACTTTTCCAGCCCTTTCAACCTAGGACACTTCATCTGGCCAACCCTGTACTTCATGAGTTTTAGACAATGACACTCCACATGACGGGGAAAGAAAAAAAATCATTTTTCTCGGCTACTTATTTATGTTTATTGCATTATACATATAATTTATATATATATTTAGGTGGTAGAGCTGATGCCGGGCTCGACTGTGGAGGTACCAACATCTTACTCGCAAATCCTCCCGAAGTTATTCGGGGGAGAGTAAGAGAACAGCTCTTTGGCAAAACCAGGCGGCCCACCATTGCCTGGGACCGATGGATGGCGGTATATCCATCCCCAATTGCCAGGCCTTATATAAAAACAGACTGGTGACGGGCAGCGGCGTCACTGGTGCAAGGTTGGTGGCACCGCGCGAAATCCTGGAAAGGCCTATGTCCAGCAGTGGACGAAACAGGCTGATGGATGGATGGACATATAATTATAATAAATTAATTCCTTTTATCATATTTTAAGTAGATATTTGCATTATATTTTCGGTCAGAGAATTTAGTT
Source organism: Ypsolopha scabrella (assembly GCA_910592155.1). Lineage (NCBI taxonomy): Eukaryota > Metazoa > Arthropoda > Insecta > Lepidoptera > Ypsolophidae > Ypsolopha > Ypsolopha scabrella. The sequence goes on from OU342983.1 coordinate 21,439,428, forward strand.
CGATTGTATATTTTTACATTAAAAACTGACTTTGAATGAAGTGTATAAAATTAGCCCCTTAACTAAGTGCAAGTCAGTTTTGTAACTATTCAAGTTCATTGATAGCTCGGATAAAAAATGTAACTGGATGTGGCAGACAAGACAGATGGGCGTGGACACGCTATAGCATATCCAAGATATCATGATATGGGTGACAGTTCGTAATTTTCCGTTTCACCTATACTACTCACACCATACTCCATACACCCATAAACAGTGGAGCCCGCATCAAGCTATACACATTGAGTATAAGCTGACCTCTCATTGTACGGGAAGCCTATACAATGAGAGGTCAGCTTAAACTGAAAGTGTTGAGCTTGATGTGGGCTCTACTGTACAAAAGATAAATAATGGAGTTGATGCTCGTGATTGTTGGCACTTGGTGGAACTTTTGAAACATAATCCTTTAATGCTTTAACATAATCCTTTAATGCTTTAACAGCGAAACCGGTAAGGGAAATTAATATAAATAAGTGGACAAGTACAAGTGTTTATCAAACAAAAAAAAGATAAATAATGCCTCTATAAATTGAAACAAAAATCTCGGTAATACACCACGGTTAAATTTATTTTGTTAACTGTCTCGATACTAACAAAAATCGATTATATTTCATTAGGGCACATCACTAAAATTGACAACTTTGAACTGCCTCCCATATCATGGTATCTCTGATAATTATAATTACCTTTCTCATTTTAGTTTTGTCAGAATCATTGACATTACAAACCATGGACCTCTGGTCTAGAATACAATTGACCAAAAAAGTGTCCTTTGTGAAGTGTCAAAACATTTTAATTTGAATCGTATGTAATTTCTGCACGGTGTGTGTTTTGTCTCTCTTTTGGTTCGGACACTTGAACACAGACCCGATGTCCACTTGGTCAGAATGATAAAACTAAATCCCTTGCCCAAGTTCTAGTTCTAGGGATTATTCATTTGTATGTAAAAGTGAATAATTACATTTCCTACTTTGTCATTATGGAGAAGTTGTCCAGTATGTTCAGTAGAGCATGTTGATTAATGTCATCACTGTACACTTTAATTTGTATTAGTCAGATTTTCCGCACTTTTGCTATAGAATATTATACGATACTCGTGCGAGAAACTTTTTATATCCATCCCCAATTACCGGGCCTTATATAAAACAGACTGGTGACGGGCAGCGGTGTCACTGGTGCAAGGGTTTCGGCACCGCGCTCACCAACCCGCCTGCCCAGCGTGTGTGTAAAATTATCTCTTGTTTTTATTAATTCGTTACAACAGCTAAAAGTAACGAAAACATGACTGACAGCCGCCGGAACGACGTCAAATGAGGGTATGCGTTCAACAAGGCGACTAACATGTTAATATAGAGTTCGCACAAATGTTTCATACCCTAATAATAGTAAAAATATGTAAGTTCCATGTTATCTACTTTACCTTTAATTTATTTATTTACTTATAGCTTTTTTAATTTTAAAATAATTTTATTTAAGTCAAATTAGAGAATGCGAGGAGAAAGGAAAAATATTTCCCTGTGTATTTTTTAAAGCTCTGTTACCCTATCTATACTAATAATAAAGTAGTAAAAAGTGGGCTGTTCATATATTACGTCATCGATTTTTGCCGATTTTCGACCCCCCTCCCTTCCCCCCCGCCTCCCGACAATCCAACGTCACTATCCAATGACCCCACCCTCTAACAAAACTGATGTAATTTTCGTTATCTGCATTACAAAATCAGTAACGTTTTAAAAAATAGTTTTTTTTTTCTTTTGGCAAGCCTCCCCCCGTTATTGCTATCTGTGTTCATGATATTACCGTCATCCGTAGACCAGACCCCCCCCCCTAATTTCAAATATAGACGGCCCCCTATCTGTCTGTATGTATATGTTCTGTTAACTCGAGAATCAATCAACGGATTTGGATGCGGAGTTTTTATTAGTATCGTAATGACTCTGACGCTATACATATACATGTCTATAAGGGGTGTTCATAAAGTAGCGCCCAGCCGATAACAGGGCAGAGATTGAATAAATGCAGGCAGAGCCGTGGGCAAAAGGCAAGTTTTAAATATAATAAATAAAAGTACCTACTTCTTTGCAAATAATTAAACTGCAAAACTTTAAAACTCTTTCATTCATCATCAGAGGTGCAATTGTGTAAGCCAATGGTATTCAAATTGATTGTCATATGGCTATTGGCTAAGCAAATTAGCCTGTTTGAGTTGAAATAGTAAATTTTTGGCTGTCCAATGAATACAATAGGCTAACACAATTGCACCTCAGATATACCAACCATTAAGATTTGATGACAATAATATTTTCTTTCTGTCCACACCTTCTAGACCCCTAAAATTGTTCCTTCTTTACTGCAGTGGAACACTTATAAAATTAATCAATTTATCATTATTTTGAAGTTTTTACTGAAACTTAACTTTCTAAGCAATCTTGACTAACCTGAAACATCCTGCACCTGTGAAAAGAATCATTAGTAACAATCAAGGGGCAGAGCAGAACTCACCTAGGTCTCATCCTCCTGTCCGACCACCTCCTTGTATCTCGCTATCATCAGCTTCTTCACCGTATCTCTGTAGGTCTCCCCAGGGGTGGGGGTGTAGATGCCTCGCCTCTGCCCCAGCCCGGCCAAGCTCTGTCTCTGTTCCGCCTCGATAGGGGCTATTCTCCCTTGCTCCTCCTTGCCCAATCCACGCCCCTGAGACCAGCCCATCTTCTGCAGCATCTTCCCACCAATGGTGTCGACAACTGAAGGTGGTGGGTGGCTTAGTGTGGGCAGCAGCGCAGACTCCTGTGGATCATACCGCTTCCTGATTGGTGCTTCATCCTCCCCGAACTTCATGCGTCTCTCCGCCGCTCGGTCCCTGTACCCATTCGTTTGTGGGAGCAGATCATTCTTTTTCTGATACTCTGCTAAATTTTGCTTGTGTAGATCTGACAGCATCTTGTGCTTGTTCAGTACCTCTGGTGAAGGGAATCGTCGTTTGCACAATAGACAAGTCAGTTTCGCCCAATCTATGATACCTTCATCGCTTTCAAATACTGGTTGTTCTGCCACTTTCTTCATGAGGAACTCCTCGGTGTTAGGGGGAGGGGACGGTTCACGTTCTCTAACTGTATGGGACAGAGAGGGTCCTGCTCCTAATACTGAGAAACCTATGTCTGCAGAACCCTTGCTGGCTCCCATGTCCAAAGGCTGTTCCATAACGATATTACTTTTAGCATTTTCCTTCCTTTGGTTCAAAGTTCGTGCCCATCTCTCCATATCTTTAGCTATCTTCTTAGCTACTTTAACCTTGTCTTCTTTATCTTTCTTCTTTTTTTCTTCAGGAGGATCTTTACTTACAATTGTGTTCTCTACTGTGGCTTCTGGAGGGCTAGGCAACTTTGGTTGATCAGTATTTTGCTGAGTTTGTGTGGCAGATACATAAGTTGAACTTGTAGCATCCCAGTACATGTACTGATTAAGCTGGTTGTTAAAAAAGTATTGTGTAGTTCCATCATAGTATAACCCTGTGGAAGGATCGTAGTAGTATCCAGAAGTCTCATCGTACATGAATGTCCTGGTGTCTGGGGCAGCATATGTTGTTTTGCCATCTCCAGTGGGAATGTTTGTAGCAGTGGCAACTGGTGTGGTTGATGCAAAGGTGGGAGCCGCCACTGGAGTCCATGACAAGTTTCTAGCCTGTGCTGCTGATATCGCAGACTGGGCAACAGCAGCTGCTGCATTTACTCTATCTGCTTCTGACATTGCCTGACTGTTTGTAGCATATGCTGCTGCCTGGGCATAATATGCAGCATAGTCAACTGAGTTCAAATTTTTCTGAGGTTTAGCTGGTTCATTATAGTAGGAAATCATTACTTCACGGTTATCAATAACTAGAGGAGATGTCATGGAAATGGCTTTAAGGGCTGTATATGCTGCAGTGGAATCTGCAATGGAGTTAAAATTAATGTACGCCAAGCATTTGGAAGCTCCAGTTAAAGTCTCTCGGCCTATCGTTATTCCCGCGATAGAATCCAGTAACTCCTTTGAGCAAACATCCTTGATAGCATTTAATATTGTCTCTTCAGTTGTTAGAGCATCCAACCTTCTAAACAGAAGTCTCTTTGTTATGCCAGAGTTGTTTTCCAACCCCTCTCCTCCATAGATGATACCATCAGATCGTTTACCATAACATTTACGTCTATAACAGATATTGCGTCTCTTAAAGTTGTATGAACCACACTTACAATACCAATCGCCTGGTGATGCATTTATAACTTGATCCATATCAGGTATGTCCTTAGGTTCCATTTTAGATTCATAAGAAGACTGGGCCTCATACATCGGCTTGGGGTCATGAAGCTCAACTCTCTCTAGGCTTCGTTCTCTGCCATTAGAGTGATGAATGGATCTGGGGTCCTCCTTATCCTTGGACCCATCTCTGCTGATCCGGGGAGGAGAGGGAGCGCTGGGGATGTCCTCGTGGTCGCTGAACCGTCGCGGGGGCGTCCGACGCCTGTCGCGGTCGCGCTCCCGGTCGCGTTCACGGTCGCGGTCACGACTACGGTCGTAGCGGTCGCGGCTGCGGCAGCGGCCGTAACGATCCTGGTCACGGTTGTGTCGCTCCTTGCGGTCATGTCGGTCCCGATACCGGTCGCGGGCGGGTGACTCGTGCCGCCGGTCGGGGCTGTCCCGAGGGTCCCACACGACGGGCGAGCGCGAGCGGTTCTCGTGTCTGTCGTCTCCGCCCCAACGGTTGCTGTAGCGGCCTTCGTCGCGTCCTCTCCACGACATGCTGCCTGTGAACAGGACCCGCACATCAAAGATCTTTACTCACTCACACACGTTTGACGCCACCGGGTCCGAAGATCGATCGTGAATCCATATTAAAAGAGCTACGATCAATGACCTCCATTGAGTTTCCATTATGTTTACCTGCTGTAGCGTTCACCAAGAGAAGGATAGATTTATTTGTCCTTAATAATTACGATTTCGGTCACTTCACACACATCCGATACAGGTAAGAAAAAACGAAGAAAGGTTGATGTTTTTGTACAAAATTACACGAGGAGTTGATCATTCAGTGCTTTGCAAAGATGGAAGCCAGCCATTTTGTTTTTTCCTTCCGTGATTTTTAGTTGTTTTTTTCGGTGTTGCCCTTTTAACTCATGAAGTGAAGCTATAATGCTACGGCCAGACTTCGGACGAATGTTCGCGTCACATTGTCGCGATTCGTGATAAAAACATCGTGTTCGGGTAGCGAAAAACTTTAGTTGCTATTTAAATACCTACTTTAGATATCGAATCGTTGGGTGCAATGTCTGAGCAAAGCTTTTAATGACCATGTTTTAGACATAGAATAAATTCTACTTTTTAGCGGACAAGTCAAAAATAGGTACCTACGAAGACGAGCGAAGCCGAGGAAGAAAAAGCCTGTCGGGTTTACATTTAAATAAATCCCAACTCGGTATGTACTAAGACTAACGAGAGTCATCGCTGTCGCTGTGGTGCGAGCGTTGATCGGCTTGGTCTTCACGGTCTTTCATGTCAGCGTAGTGCTGGCCGTTGTTGGTCCCACCACGCCAACCTTAATGATGTCATTCGGTGGGCCCTTGCAACCGTCAACGTGCCGGCAATTTCAGAGCGAAACGGTATCACACGTGACGATGGCAAGAGGCCCGATGGGATGACACTCATTCCGTGGCAGAATGGTCGCTCTCTGGTGTGGGATGCAACGTGTGTCGATACCCTCGCTGCGTCACGTCACGTCCAGTCGACGGCTACCACGGCGGGTGCTGCGTCGGCAACGGCTGAGTGCAACAAGCGGCGCAAATATGCAGTTATAGGTGAGGGCTACATGTTTGTGGGGGCACTGTTTTGCTCGACAACTGTTTAAACAACTAGCATCGCGTCTGGTGGATGCATCAGGGGATCCAAGGGCTGGAGCCTACCCTCGGGCAACGCATCAGCCTTGCCATCCAACGAGGCAGCGCCACCAGTATCGTGGGTACCCTGCCCGGAGACAGCGATGACTTGAATAAAGTATTTTATTTAGTCTGACCTTTATCGGGGTTTGGGTTATTATTTGTTAATCTTTATTTCTAATTGGTGTATTGAATAAATCCCATCAAAAACATAAATGTGAAATGAGAGCCACGTTCATGCCTTGGTTGTTGACTTCAACGACAAAATAATTGAGATCTAAATGGGTGCCAAGTTCAATGGCCAGTCCTGAAATTTATTTATACCAACATAAAATATTTTATAACAACTTGAAATATAATTTCTTCTTATAAATTAGGATAATATATTGAAGCCTAAGGTCTGACTTTGCTAGTTCGAATATACGAATAACGAATAAGTTTCTCTCATAAAGTTAGTTTATTATTTTAGTTTTCATGTATGAATTATATTATAGCCTTCGCTAGTTCTAAAGCTGTAAGTTCTTATTTTATTCTTCCGAAAATTTTGCTTGCTGGTAGAAAATAGCCATCGAACATAGGGCTCTTTCATGACTGTTTTAGTAGGTACTTAATAATAATTCATATATTCGAACTAGCTAAGTCATTATAATTTGACATGTTTAGGTGAAATAGTATTTGAGTTATGAGGGGGTCAAAAGTGGGTCCAAATGGTTCCGGTACCGCTCGCCATTCTGTTAGCTAGAACTTGGCTTGACACGCTGCCGCGTGTCTAGATAAAGGGAGCCCAGCGAAGCGAGTCGAGCCTATATTATTTACAGAATTTATTAAGTATGTATTTACGTGAAAATTCTTTAACTTTTTAATAGGATGGAATAAAAAATTAAATCAATAAAAATAATTTACTTTGCAACTGTAACGTACTCGAAATGGTAATAATGTGGTATTATTTAACAGGTAAGAGTATAATATGCTAATCAGTGAATAATCCTTATGTTGCAGGTTAGCTACAAAATAAATATATATTATTACAACAAAACCACTAAGTACATAATGCCCAGTAAAAAAATCAGTCAAATATTTTAGGAAGAATAAAATTAATTTACAATAGAATCCCAGAGGATACGACTTATAAAAACTTATTTTATTTTTATACACAATACTCAAGCAATGAAAAATAAAGTAAATGGGAAAATGATGAAATATTAATTATTATATTAATATGTAAATTGAGCTTTTCATATTAATGTACGTTGAATCTTGATAGAGCTGTACTGTTATCACAATTTATAATATTTTATCCTAATGAGATTAAGACACGACTACATACGTCATTTCTCTAATTTGTATTTCTTTATGCTAAATACTTCTTTTATACATAACAATGGGGGGATACTTATAAAGTATATTTCAGACATATAATAAAAAATCGTAATTTTGGTAAAAAACACACACAGGAATATAATATCTGTAGTAATAATAAAGTAGTAAAAATGTCGTATCGTGTTCAAAATTTTAACTGTAATGGATTATTAGTATTGCACTGAAGCGAAAACAATTTATATTTTTATTTTTGTCTGTCTATCCGTCTATTTGTCTGTCTGTATGAATGTACGTCATGTATGTTCCATTTTAATTCGAAAACCGCTCAATGAATGCGTTTTTTTTATCATCATCATAGTGATCCTCGTAAACACATAGGCTATAAGGGGTATTATAAGGTAATGTCCAAGCCGAAAACAGGGCCGAGATTGAAAAAACGCGGGCGGAGCCGCGCGCAAAGGCTAGTGTTAAAATTAAAATCAACACTTGGTAAGTAATAACTTATGGATATTAATGAAAATGTAATATAATATTAGCTATCTATAATAAATAATTTTAATCATATTTGCATGAAAATACTTCTTTAATTAATAATTACAGTGTATAATTGCATACTAACTTACATTTATAAGCAAAAGTAACAGTTAAATCCACATATTTACATGAAACTTAAATGTTTATTTAAGACCCTTATTCTAAATCCATCGAATTCTTGCAAATACACACAACCAATCCTTAACAATTCAAAATATTAATACAATAATTTTAATAGCTAATATAAAAGTAGGTCAAAAGGATTGTAAATCATTTCCAACATTTTGAGTAAATTCATTTTTTAATAATGAAATTTGAAATAAGAGCCTTGCCGACATAATGGGTCTCGTACCTATACCTAAGCCAGTAAGAATATTCGTCATTAATAAAAATATATAAATGCTGACTACGACCATAGAGCTTAATATATCAAATGTTAGTGACACTTTCTATAGCATTACAGCTATAGTAATACATAGGTAACACTAAAAGTTTCCGGAACTGGCCACTCACATAAACAATATTTAAAAATTTATTGCAACATTTGAAAATAGAACTCTTTGGCTGTAGAATGCAGTTTGTTTCATCTGACTGTCTTTTGTTTTTACCTTGTGGCGCCATTTAAAAAATTGTGTGTCTGCATCAACATGGATTTAACTCGGGAAAATTTTCGTAGTATGATTTTCTACGATTTTAAGTGTAATTTGACAGCTCAACAAAGCATCGCTCGGCTTGAAAAAGCTTTTGGCAATGAAGCACCATGCAAGACGACTGTTTATAGCTGGTTTGCAGAATTCAAGCGTGGTCGTATCAATCTCAGTGACGAATCTCGCGATGGTCGGCCGTCCACCGCTGTGACCAACAAAAACATCGATGCTGTGCGCCGTATGATTGAAACAGACAGGCACGTGACCTACCATGAAATTCGCGCATCCTTAGAAATAGGCATGAGTCAAATACAATCAATCCTACACAAACATTTGGGTGTGAGAAAGCTGTGCTCGCGGTGGATCCCACACAACTTGACCGAGGCTCAAAAAACGGACCGCGTCACTTGGTGCAGTGCCATGCTTACCAGATTCAACGAAGGTGCGTCAAATTTCGTGTGGGACATAGTAACAGGTGACGAAACATGGATTTATTGCTACGATCCCAAAACAAAGCAGCAATCGAGCGTATGGGTCTTTCAAGATGAGCCGAAACCAACCAAAGTGGCGCGCGTGAAAAGTGCATCTAAGCGGATGATTGCTTCTTTTTTTAATAAAACTGGACACGTGGCTACTGTTGCTTTAGAGAATCGTCGTACCGTGAATAGTGACTGGTACACGACCATTTGTTGGCCGGAAGTTATTGACGAACTCCGTAAAATAACCGTAAACGCCGTATCATCCTGCACCACGACAATGCTAGTTCTCACACGGCCAGACAGACAAACGACTTTTTGAAGATGAAAAATGTAGAACTCATGAGTCATCCTGCATACAGTCCCGACCTGGCACCTTGTGACTTTTTTCTGTTCCCAAAAATTAAGAACCAATTACGCGGTCAACGATTTTCATCACCAGAAGAGGCTGTCGAGGAGTATGAAAAACACGTTTCAGAGGTCACCACAGGGGAGTGGCACAAAAGTTTTCAAAACTGGTTTGATCGAATGAAAAAGTGCATAGACGCCAAGGGAGATTATTTTGAAAAACAATAAATTAATTTTGTACCTTTAATAGTATTTTTTCATATTCATTCCGGAAACTTATAGTGCGTCCCACGTATTATAATAATTTAATAATAGTATACCATATTTGCTCCTATTTTGCGCTACCCGGAGACGCAGAAATCGTCGTAGCAGCCACTTTGCAATGCACGCTGATAGGAACGTTATTTCTATATGGTTTCCATCGATATTTGTACTGACACACATCGAGTTGCCAATTTAGGATAGGCATGCGCCTTAAACCAAATTCGAATGACCTAATATTAAGAGTAAAATTGCCAGGATAGGCTTCAAATGGTTAAATTTTTACAGGCGGACGCCTCCGTAGGGGGTTGGGGGTTCTCCGGTAGAGGGGGGTACCCCCCCCCCCCCCCGAAGTCCCCCCCTACCGGAAGCGTATAGTTTCTTAGTTATATTTTTTTTGTAAAAGTAATAACCTCACTTTTTTGTGCATAAAAACATTAAAGGGAGGGAAGAAAAGGGGGTTGGGGGTTGGGGAGGATGGAAGAATGTTCCCTGAAGTCCCTCCAATAAAAATCTTAAGAATAGAAGTCACTTTTTTGACACAAATTCACTTCTGCATCGGCTCCGACGCTGCGGGAAGTGCAGCCCCTTCGCCCTTGCTTAACAAAGCGCAAGCACCCATGCTCACCTCCGCAGCTTCGGCTTGCTGGTCGCCTACGCTTTATTACAGCGGGCGGGGGCTGCTCTCCCTCCGCGTCTCCGGCTTTTTATATACATTCTATTCATATACATTATATTCTATTCATTCTCTAGGGGTAGTAGCCACAAGACTGTGTAGAGTCGGGGTGCACTAAGTCGGTTTTTGAACAGTTTTAACCTGTAAGAGAACATTCACAAAACTACGAGAGAATCGGAATGAAGGAAAAACAAAATGGTGCCGACGACGTCATTGCGTTACGTTTTCGTTTCACATAGTTTTAATGTTATTGACCAATTTTGTATACAAAATTACGTTCCATTTTATGAATATTTCGTAAATTTGATTTTTATTGTAAATAATTAAAATTGCATCTCCGGTAATAAAATGTTAGCTTAAAGGTTCGACCCGAACCCCAAAAAGACCCCTACAGTTATTTCATAATAAAATTCAGGCGTCCGCCTGTAAAACCCAACCCCTTCAAATTTCTAATTCAAATAAATTTTTTAATATAATACATGGATTAAATATGAGACTTATTATTAGGACTTGGTTGTATATAGATGCTTTTGTGACCAAGTTCACAACAATTCATTGTACTTATGTTGTATATGTCGTTTCACTGTAGCAGCAATTTGATAGTTCGCAGCACCCAACTCTATAGCGTACACTATTGTAAACTCCAATTAACAACAAAAACAATTAACGAAGAACTGTTTTTTCTCATATATTTGACTTACACTAAATGTATACAGTCAAAGTCCTATAATAGCAAAATCAATTGGATAAGGTTTACGAAACTTTTACGTATATCCCAACTTGGAAATTTTGCGATTTTAGGATTATTGACCAATGTGCTAAGTTTAATATTACAATAAATAATGTATTTTTCAAATAACTTTCCATTTTATAAGACACAGTTGGATTATGCTTGCGTTTTCAATAGTTGGACATATTCCATGGATCATAATAGCCATACATGAGTTGTACAAATAAATAATACTTACTTTTATCAATTAAATGGTGTCTGTCTGATTGATCTCATATGTTGATTGACCTCATACATATATATCGGGTGTAAACAAATCACATAATCTACTTATCTTACTGAACTACTTTACCAAAGAAACATACCTGTGCAAAGGAATAAACCGATCAGCCCATGTAAAATTCACTGTAAAATTTCAAAATCAGTTTGGAAAAGTGATAATATTTTTAATTTTCAGAGGTATCTTCTTGAAAAAGTTAATCAGTATAATCAGCAGATCAGGTGATTGCATTTAAGGATACCTATCCATTTCGTCCAGTACTCAAAACAGAAAAAAACACATTATTTATGCAGCATTCTGTGACACATTCTCTCATTTGTAAATATAAGTATCAGTGTTATTTTTTAACGAAAGCGCACTCGTGCTATAGCTTAAAGTCTGTGAACTACTTTTAGGTAGTCGCAATCACTTAGTACGAATTTACCCATAGATGTACCTACTTCGTAGACCTTCAAACGCGCCATGATTGGTTAGAAATGACATCATACACCATTCTTGGCCAATCGTGACGCTTTTGAAGGATATAGCGACGGATATTGAAGTTAGACGATAAGAGGACTGGTTATATTTTACTGATAGATGTATCTAATAATTGAGATCAATGGAATTTGTTTTAGCGGACATGTTTTGGAAGCTTCGTTTAAACCGCAATCTAGCTGCAGGTATAGATTTCAAATTTAATTGTCATTTCACAGATATTTTATTTTATTTTATTTTATTTCAAGGTATATACAACAGATTACAGCCGAAAATTGCTTATAATAACGTAGTAACTGTTTGAACAAGGCTGCTTTCCAAAACGTATACACACAACATGCACAATTAAAAACTAAAATTAAACATTCATTAAGTACTTAACTATTATACAAACAAAATATAAAATTACAAAATTTAAATTGAACGAAAAATAAAATTTTAATAACCTTTTTCATAAAGTGAGCACAATGTTTTTTTAAATAAACTATAGTTGTTTGAAAAAATATCAAAGTTATCGCTATGTCTTTTTAGCGCGTCATACGATCTGCACATTCTTGCTAATGGTGTATTATAAGTAATGTTGCTCTTAAAAGTGTGAAGCCCAAAAATGCGCGGGGCACGCTCTCTAATTTTTGCGTTAAAATTTATCATGTTTAAGAGTTTAGGACAATCTATGTGAGAGTTGATGATCTTGAAAAGGTAAATCAATTCACTGATGTTCCTCCTAGTCGATAGGTGCTGTAATTCGAAATATTTAGTTCTTGATTCATATGTTGGTAGCTGACGTTTTAAACCGTATCGACGACATATAATACTCATACAACGCCTTTGTATGGCTTCTATATTATGAATATGAATTTTATAAAATGGTGTCCAAACGATAGAACAATACTCGGCAAGGGGTCTTATAATTGAAAGATACAAACTTAAAAGACTTTTGGGGCTTTTAAAGTTTTTGGTAATTCGTGTAAGAAACCCTATTAACTTGAAACATTTCGCAGTTAAGTAATCATAGTGCTGTTTAAAAGATAGTTTCCCATCGAACAATATGCCTAGATCCTTCGCTAATGATTTTCGTTCTAAGCAAGTATTATTAATTTTATAATTATAAACATATTTCGGCGACTTGGTAGCAAAAGAAATTGCAAAACACTTACTAATATTTAAATACATTTTATTTATAGAGCACCATTCATAAACAGCTTGAATATCTTGTTGTAGGGCCAAGCAATCAGAAGCATCATGAATGGCTCGGAAAATCTCGAGATCGTCCGCATATAATAGGCAATCGCCCCCAATGCACTGTACAAGATCATTTATAAAGATTATAAAAAGCAGCGGACCTAAATGTGACCCTTGGGGAACACCTGATGTAACAAAAGCGGGAGAAGACTGATAACCTTTAACAGCTACCAATTGGTTACGATGTGTTAAGTAAGATTCTAACCAACGAAGTAGACTACCATGAATACCATAGTGAGATAGCTTTGAACATAGTATGCTGTGATTAACCTTGTCGAAGGCTTTCGAAATTATTACATTAATATTATTACATCACGTGTGGAAATAATTGCCAATGAAAGATTTCAAATTGTATCACTTTACAATTAAAGCACAATGGGCGTAGTGGTACCTGACTGAATTAGCGATGAGTAACATACTGATGAAAAGCTCTTTTAATATAGAATAATAGTTGCCATACGACTCATTCCCGTTTAGAGTTATACTGATATGAAAATACTTCATTTCATTAACAAGTCAGTCCGAATGGATTGTCATGTGGATTAGGATTGAATGCAACTATTATTCTACATTAGATTGCCTTTTCAAAGGTATTTAACCCATTCCTATTGGGTATAAGAGGAAAAAAAACGTGTTATTTGGTAAATTTTGCAGAGACTAAATGGACTCAAAGACTTCTCCCACCGAGGTCTACCCAAGTCAGTCATAACCTTGAAATAGAGAAACCATGACATTATTTTTGTAGAAATACGCAAGAAACTAAGGTTATATGTCAGTAGTATTACGTTTCGATAAATTATAATATACTTAACAAAATGAATCAATGAAACGTGTTAAAATACTTTCTAATGGTGTTTCGTAACGTTACAAAGGTCTGGTCATGCGCTCTGGCACTGCAGCGACGCTTACTTCCCGTGCCCAGTGAGCAGCTCCTCACGCAGGTCGCGCAGCTCGCGCTCGATGTTGTCGCGCGCTGCTCGCTCTAGGTGCTCGAACTCCGGTGTGTGGAACACGCGCGGGATCTGGGAGAAGTTGTTTAGGACCTGTGGAATTTAGCTTTTATAACAGTTTTTTTATAAGTTATAACTTTTTTTTGTTGTTTAGATACCCTGTTTAGGTAATAATACTCGTCCAATGTGCCCTAGATACACAGTTTACCCTACTTGCACTGTCGCACATAAAACAGATTCAAAGATTCAAATTGTTTATTTGTAAAATTGGATATAGTTTAATACCATCAAATTAAAAATTAATAACTAATTTATAATTTAAAATTAAACAAAATATAATAAACTAAAATCCTAAAAGTAAAAGAAAAAGAAGAACCTATGCTATAAAAATAAAATTAACTTAGAAATAAAACCCTAACTATCAAAAAGTCCGCCCCTCATCGTACCCGGCGCAAAGGTCCCCATTACGCTAGCCGCGTTCCCGCGTTGGATGGCTAGGGAAATCCTTTGCGCCAAGTACGACATGGAGCGGTGGTCTTGGCACCTGTCTTTTATTATTCTTCCGAGTGCCTTAAGAAATGCCCTGGCCTCAGAGCCCCATACGCCGCGCCGGTCGTTTCAAATGCGGCGGGAATAAAAATGTAATTTTGTTTCAGATCATTGTATTTGATGTGCTTTTGCCTAGCGGCACTCTCAGCCGCAGATCCTGCAGTTCTGACTGTGGAGGTTAAATGACAGCTAGCATAAGTGCTGACGCAAGTTGCATCCCACAGCAGACATCTACCTCTCTCCCAGGGAATAATAAATACATAAAGTATACGTTTTACATGTCAAATCTAATCTGCATAAAAATAATATTTTATGATGAAATTAATAAGATACGGGAAATATAAAAAAAACTATATTTAAGTTGGGCTACTAAAGTTATACACATGCATAAAATAAAGAGTTATTGGAATAAGAATATTATTATAACTACATAATGCAATTAATAAATAAGATGATAAATAAACTAAATAGACCCTAAATAAATATAATGCCTAACCAAATATATACTAACACAAGTAAAAAATTAAAATATTGTATATAAATAATATTATATATACCTACATAATTCAATGAATAAATAAGTTAATAGATAAATAAACTACAAATAGATATAATGCCTAAATCCGCCCATTCGTTTAATCTTGCTAAGAAGAAGGGCAAGAAACTTAGCAAGATTATGTCTTTTTATCAGTATTTTTTTCTGAATATGGCTTAATACTATTGCAGTTTTTTTTAACTTATATAAAATAATACTAAACAATATATTAAAAAAAAGGATAAAAATATAAAAGACAGAAGGAAATTGTGTCATGAGGAAAAAAATATATATATCTTAGTCTACCTGTCTAATGAGGTAGTAAGTTAAAATACTAAGCAAAACATCATCCACCTGTCTCATATAGTTTATAACTTTTTTATAGCAGGATTATCAACTAATAAATGCTAAGTACCACGTTTGTGATTGTGATAGTGCGAAAGAGCAAGTTGAACGGAAAGATGCTCTATCAAAGACATCGCATAGAGAACATGTGCACTACGATACGAAAAACGAGCCGTGCGAGATGGGTGTTGGCACTCGTTGGTCCCTTTCTAACATGTTAGAAACTCAACAACACTATAAGTATATTTCAGCTAAGAAGTCCCGGCTGACACATCTAAAGAAACTAAGGGTGTATGTTCATTGTAAATTACCGACATGCATGATACAACTACGAGTATGGTTTTTCAGTTCCAAATAATACTTTTAAAGTCTTAATCCAGTACAACACAAAAATTGTTTTACTGTTACAATCAAATTACAATCAATTTATTGCGTTCACTAATCCTTAGGTTTTTAAATAACGTATTGATACATCATTTTATTTCACCGTTATGCACTAGGCCTATTTTTTCATAGTGACGAGACGAAGAATCGTTCAATTAATCGGTAAGCGGCCAATCAATCGATATGGCGAGTAAACGTTTATGACAAAACGACGCATAAGTAACGAGACTCATTTCAGCCATTTCATTTATAGGGTTCCGTACCCAAACGGAGCCGATGATATCCTTTTACTAAGCCGACGATGACTTTCTTTATCCTTCCGTCTATCACTAAAATTAGCACATTTACCCAGTTTTTAGTATATATTGAGATAGACGGCCTGCATTATTTGTTTCATGAAAATATTTATGGTATGATTGTCATGTTGACACCTGACTCGTTAAACCTGCAACTTAACAGAGTATTTCTTTTCACAAAAGAACGCTTCTGTAAAAGTACTTAATGTATCAATGAATAAATACGAAAATGCCTTAATCTGTGGAAGTTCTTCATGGTAAAGAACGTTTAATCATTATAGTGTTCAATTTTGAAATAGGTCGAAAGCTGTGAGCCTGGCTTGTATTTTGAAATTATTTGAGTGAAATCGTTATTTTTTGTATTTATTTTGTTATTAAAATGGTAAATACCACTAAAAAGGGTTTGCTGCATAGACAAGCGCGTGAGTTTGTTGTGCGTCTACGAGACTATTTCGAATGGGAATCGCTAAATAACGGACCGTTGTTGCCACTATCTCATGTGTGTGAACGAGTATCTGCTGCTCTTGGTCTCAGCCGAAAAACGGTCTCCCGTATTAGCAAGGAAAAATTTGGAAAAGAAACCACTGAAGAGAACATATTAAAATCGCCGTCAAAGAAGAGGGTTAAAAGGCCAATCGTTACACAAGTGGACAGTTTCGATGCTGATGCCATTAGAAACTATATTATAAACAATGTTATGGTTACTACAGCAGGAACTAACTTCCGATTCTCCCTAAATTAATGCATACATTACGAGAAGCCGAATTATTTCATGGCAGCACGACTTCCTTATGGAGAGTATTAAGAAAAATTGGCTTTAATTACAAAAAAGAGATAAAAGAAAGATTTTGATGGAACGAGGAGACATAGCACTAACTAAATGCAACGCGCAGCAAAGTCTATCAATAATTGGGGTAATGTCATATTTTTAGATGAGACCTGGCTAAACGCGAACCACACTGTTGGTGAAATATGGACAGATGACTCTCCACACTCTTCAACAAAAGTACCCAGTGGTAAAGGGGAAAGGTTGATTATTTGTCACGCGGGTTCATCGAAGGGATTTGTTCCAAGCTGCCTTTTTGCTTTCAAATCCAAGAAAACTTATCGCCTTTTATGACATCCATGAGAAGATTTAGAGTGACAATATTCTTTTTAGATGACATTGCCACACACCACATAATTATGTAATTTTTAAGACATACGATTAAGCTGTGTTCTTTCCGAGTCACTGTTAGCGTGATAAGATCTTTGAACTCCATATCTCAATAGTTTCCAATATTAGATATTTTGATTTGATTCTAATCTGTTTGTAATAATAATCGAAAATCGATAGAATATAGTGTCGATTCAAAGTGTCTCTTCACTAAAGCTCAGTTCTGAGAAGTGTCAGCCGGGACTTCTTATATGAAAGATACAGTACCACCAACTTATCTGTTCAGTTGAATTATCCACCCATCTCTTTCTAGTGCGGTAGAAAAGAGTATAATTAGAAAGAGACGGCGAATGATTTTACTGAACAGTTAAATTGGTGGCACTATATTATATATATAGTCGCCGTCAATAGAATTTGTGGACTATGTAAACAAAGCGCCATGTTGTCTTTGTCTATGAATAGGTGAACTATCTAGAGATGGGTAAGTATGTGATTAAAATATGTTAGGTGCTTAATTAATTTTCTTTATTTGATTCATCGGTAAAATATTCTGATGAATTGCTAGTCAAATCGCCCTACATTAATTACAAATGGTTCCGTCACATCGTCGGTGGCCGTATCTATTATCCCATCCAGTTCTTTCATTTTTTCTTCTACTTTTAGGACATGAGCTACACATTTCGCCCACTGTTCTGGCCCGATCCGCGCCAAACCTTGTTCCAACAAAATCTTCACATCGTCCATTTTGAATGTTTTGTTGTTCCTTCCGTAACCGTAACCTTTTACTTGCGCTCATATCAACTCTATCGGGTTAAGCTCGCAATGATATGGTGGAAGGCGCAAAACTCACATTTTTCGATGCCGCCAACTCATCTACATACATTTTTTTATATTTTTGCTTGTCTACTTTAGCGATGAGATTCGCTTTGATTTCGGTTTTTTTAAATTTGATTTCTTTTCCGCGCAACCAGTTTTGGATAGCCTCCTTCCGCCAACTCATGTTGGGCGCCTTTTCGATTTGACGCGAATGATATGGGGCATTGTCCATTACTATGACGATACAATCAGTAAGAGAAGCCAAGTCGTTAGAATATCGAAAACACAAAAGATTTTAGATCAACGCTGGAAGATCACACAGCTCTCGATAGAATCACACACACGTTTATGTCAAAGATTATGAAAAAACGCTGTCAAAAAAAAATTACGGAATAAAATAGCATCACGAATAAAATAGGTTTATATTCAAATAAATTCGTACATCACTAATTTTCAAAGACAATACAGATTCGATGAGAAAAAGATATGACAGCAATCTCGACGCAGTACAGAATTGACTATTGATTCTATAATTTTCCGTAATTAACTGGAGATTATTGAATATTTCATGATGAAATACAGTGAATGGCAGGTAAGACTTGATGCTTCATGATTTGAAATAATGTTCAGTGAGACTCCGTGACAGAACCTTGAGAAAAATTGAGAAAACGGTTTGTTTACATAGTCCACAATTTCTATTGACGGCGACTTTAAGTATATTGTACCTATATATTATATACATTATATACACTGGCAACTTGCTAGACAAGGATACACGAGTAGCGACAGCTTTCTCGCTAGGCTCGTTTTTCTAATACGTTTTTATAAAATCTAGTTTAGTTTGCGAAAATTGGACAGTGCAGTTTTGATATTATACAATGTCTTTGCGCTCTTATGTTTATTTATAACTCATGTACTTATCCACAATATACTTATATTAAATATTATACCCAACCGGTTTCGCTATTCAGCATTCTCAAGGGCTCAACTACAATATTTATTTATAACATTTTCAGAGTCTACAAATAAAATACTTGCAATAAAATAACTTTGCGCTCTATTTATTGTGCATGCTAGAAACGCATGGATCATGAAAATGTTGTATAAATAAATACATGCAGCAAAATCTACTCGTGTATAATCTGTACCTGCATATCACAAAAATTACCGGGATAGCCTACACTAACATAAAATATAGAACCGATCAAGTAAAAATAGCGCCCTGAGGGTTTTGTAGCATTATGTAAGTTGATAGTACTAAATAAAATTTTGACTTTGAATGTCAAACCCAAAGTCAAACGTTGAATGAAGTATCATTGAAAAAGAAACATTAGTGAAAAATAAGCAAAAATTTACCACCATTTAAAGTCCATTTATCGTCAAAACTTATACCGATAGTTATTTTAATGTTCCTTACCCGTATCCTTAGTTCAATGTAGGTTTCCTGTGACATCTTTGCGTACTCCGCTCGCACCAGCTTGGCGTGTGCGTCGTACTGTTCTACCGGAGCGGCGAGGACTGCCAGCTCGCAGTCGCCAAACAGCTGAAGGTCTCTGAAATAAATGGTACTTCTTTAATCAACCCTCTATTTTCCCAGGAACGGTAACTCAGTTGGCAGAACGAATTAATACTTTAATACAGTACTTACAATACTCATTTCAATTAAAACTTTGCAAAAATATTGTTACGTAATACTAACGCAGAGACAACAATCTCGCAAATACTCGGAAATAATTTAGCGAATAATCTCGGCACAAGCGACGTGCGAACGCTCCCGGGCCAAGACTGCGAGTGACACAAAGAATATAGTACTCTCAGAATATAAGTGTCATCGGGCGGAGATGGCGCTAGGCAGCGTTCACAGATCGAGCGGGATGAATAATATGGGGCTGGAGTTTTCGACATACGTTGAATCCGGGTTTCTCGAAGACGTTCAATGAACCTTCTAAAGATTTCGGGCATCGACTGGAGCCACGTGCGCAGAGTATAAAAGGACAGCGAGTTCGCGGGAAGTTCAGTTCTTTGTTAGCTCCGATGCGATATGGAAGAAAGTGAGAAGTACAGTGCGAGTATAGTCCAACTAACGATTCTAGGAAGTGATTACAAATGGTATTGTTCCAGACGTTTTTAAAAAGTCTATCATACACCCCATACATAAGGGTGGGGATGTTGACGGTGTCGGAAACTATAGGCCAATTTCATTACTATCCACAATCTCTAAATTATTTGAAAAAGTCATCAATAAACGCTTAACAAGTTACCTCGAACATAATAAATATCTTTCAAATAACCAATTTGGCTTTAGAAAACATAAATCTACCGAAGAAGCAGTCTCTGAACTCACTAACTCAATTATTGACAGACTTGATAAGCGTGATAGATGTGTTACTGTATTCCTGGACCTCGCCAAAGCTTTTGACACTGTGTCCATTCCCATCCTTTTACGTAAATTAAACCTTATGGGTATACGTGGAACACCGTTGGAGCTGTTTAAAAGCTATCTCAGTAACAGGATGCAAGCGGTTAAAATTGGATCTGATTATAGTGAATTTATACCGGTCACCTTTGGTGTCCCACAGGGCAGTGTGTTGGGTCCTACCCTTTTTCTAGTGTATATAAACGACTTGTGCGAGCTGGAAATAAAAAACTGTCGAATTGTTACCTTCGCGGATGACACAGCCGTTATTTTTCATCACAACACATGGGAAGAGGTAGAAACCGTTGCTACCGCTGGCCTGTGCACCATAGCTGACTGGCTTAACTCTAACTTACTTACACTCAACGTTTCAAAATCTAAATATATAACATTTAGTATTAACAGTTCAACACAACCTTCTTCTGAACATTTTAAATTAAAAATTCACTTGTGCGGACAGTCTAGCCATATCGTATGTAATTGTGAACAAATGGAGAGGGTTTCTAATATACGATACTTAGGTATCATATTAGACATGCATCTATCATGGGCAGATCATATTAACTTAACCATGAAGCGAGTGCGTAAAACTGTCAAAATATTTAAAACTCTGCGATCTATAACTGACTTAAAATCATTAAAAACCATATACTTTGCCTTAACACATTCACTCTTAACATACTGTATTAGGGCGTGGGGTGGTGCCTCGAAAACTGTACTTATAAATCTTGAACGAGCCCAAAGATATGTGCTCAAAATTATGCTTAAAAAGCCTCGCCGATATCCCACTCAGAAACTATACAGTGAAGCCCAAATCCTTACAGTCCGACAGTCTTACATAAAATCTATTATCTTATATCAACATCGTCAACAACGTACAAATATTTCTGCCTCTAAACGTATCAAATACAAAAATTTTCACACTCCTTTAGTTCGTACTTGTTTTGCACAAAGGTGTATTTATTTTACTGGACCTTCTATTTACAATAAAATTAACAAAGAATTAAATATTATTAACCTTAACAAATTTCAATGTGTCCGAGTATTGCATAAATATCTAATTAAACTTGACTATAACAAAACTGAAGGCTTGTTTACAATATTAACATAACCTTTTGTCATCTCTGTGCAACGATAAGTCTATGGCCTATTCTTATCTTTCGTTACAACTAGCTGTCCAGTTTACGTAAGACTTGCCATAAGCGTAAATACCCGTGAAACCAGTGTCAAGCAATACTGGACGTTTAAATGTTCACTGCTTCTTAGCTAACTAACACCCGATAGTTTTTATTCAATTTCTATAACTACCTGCATTATATTTGTGTCTGTTATTTTATTTCATCTACTTTTTGGTCGTCGTTTGTCAATCTAACAAAGTATCCTAAAACTTATTATCTTATCGTGTACCCAATACATATACTATATCCTCACAGAAATATCAATTTAGTAATGTACTTATGTTAAGAAATTATGTCTATTTTATACTAGAATAATAATATACTTATGTAATATTTGTGTGTAGTTTATTTAACTATTTTAAAATTATTATCTATTAGTGTATACATTGAGCCATATTTTGTTTATTTTGTTTATTTTGTCTGTAGATAAAATCAATTTTCTTTGTGTGTAGAATACCTATGTCCGTGTAAAATATTTTAAGTACCCTCGAATTGGAAACACTGTTCCCCAAAGGACAATTATATTAGTTTGGGGTTTATGACCATCTCATTTTAAGGAGATAAATCAAACTAATCTGAGTATTTAAAAATATATTAGTTTAAGATCAGGGGTTCTGAAGCCTAATCAAAGTTCATGTAGATCCGTCCCGGCTCCAGAATACCGCACTCTCCTGGCTATGCATGCATGTATGACGCTGGCACGCGCGGGAGTCAGGCGCGCAGGCAGGAGCGGGAATCAGCGGGATGATCAGATGTTCCAGAAGAGAAGAGTGCCAGAAGTTTGAGAGTCGGCTTTAAGTGAGGTCGGAGCTCAGTAAAGCTGTCCGGAACGGTGTTCCTGTAAGTGCACAGCTAAATTATAATCCATCTTCAACCCTAGCCTTGACTGCCAAATGCCATGCACGCCTAGCATATGAGTAGGTATTCTAAAATAACCAACTAGCTCCTCAGCGAAGTGGCAGGCAAGGTGGTGATAGAAATCAGAAACGGTTACGAATACTAGAATAAATCTATTACAAGATAAGGGCGATAAGCGCAGATTAAATATGATGCAAAGCAAAACACTATTACAATATGAATAACTACTAATGTTAATATTTAAGGCGTTTTTAACATAATAAACAATCAGGTGGGTACATAGGTACTAACACTAATAATGCATAGTTATTGCACAAACTCACCCAGTATGGGAATACAGCACCAGTCACTTTAAATACGTACACTTAGGATCAGTATTTATTTATTAAATATGTATAGACAATTAATATGTCTATACTGGTGATAAGTTGAGTACAGAGACAGAGACACGTATCGAATGGCGGCAGAGGTGCGACGACCCGCGACGCTCCGTACGCAATGCGCAAGCCGAGAACAAAAGAACCCGTTAACGGCTCACAATCACAATTTTATCTACTAAGAAATTAAGATCTGCTTGTCCACCGTCAACATACACATTTTATATTTTATTTGGGAGATATTATATCTCAGATATATATGAACTTTTGTAAAATTTTGGCTCTTAAGGACGTCGTTAATGTAGTGTTATTTAATTATTGTAAAATGACATATTTTAACTATAAATCTAAACCTAAATATTCAAGATTTGGTAACCTAACGTTACAGGTTCAGAGTCTTAGCAATATTTTTTGTAAACTAATTGTTCAATAAAGAAATTTGATTTGATTGATTTGATTTGATTGCGAGTGTAGTCCGGTTAACAATTTCTAGTGAGTGATGATTCTCGTGATTCCAGTTGATAGTTAAGTTGGGAATTCCAGTTGTGTTTTAGTCTCAGTGTTGTAATAGTGAGTGTGATTTAAAATAAACACAGTAAGTGGTTTTGGTGCGAATTGACACTGATATTAAATTAAATAGGTTTATAAAACTATCTATTACAACGACACTCGACATTAATATAATCTACTACTACAACATGAGTACACACGTTTGTGTGTGTGTGTGTGTATACGCAGCAAACGGCGGCCAGCCGAGTTTTGCGTGCACCCAGTCGTACATCTAACACTGTGAGCGACGTTGAAGTTGTTGTAAAGTGAAGTTGTGATTACCTAAGAGGGGCAGGTGATGCAGGCGAGTTCTCTCCGGCAGGAATGCAGTTCCCACATCCCGCCTCGTCGTCAGTCAGGAGAGCCAGGACATACGACGTCAAGTCTTGCTACAGTAGAAATAAAGAATGCGGCATTACTTAAATACAAAATTGGTATAGAGCCTTTTGCTTAAAAAATAAAAATTATATGCGTTGTTGAACATGATCCTCTTTTATTTACTTTTTGAGAAATTAAACGAAATTTATGTTGTCCAATATATGTATACACAGAGCCCCATAAAGCTATTACGGGGAATATTTGCAGTGACGGAAATCTTTTGGAGAAAACTGGAAATCACGCGTACAAAGTCGCGGGTAATAGTTAGTTTTATATCAACAAGCATGTGTCATCCACCTTGATGGAATTTATCGACTAGGATTCACCATAAACAACATATATTTTTTTAACCGCGTTAACAAGCCAAATAACTTAATTTATAAAAATCGATAGGTACCACAGTGCGACAACAATCTAAAAATGAAAGTGGATGACAGCTTTGATTGGCGCTAGTACAACGTGACGAACCGTCAAAATGTGACGTTTTAAATGAGGTAGGAACTTACAGATTGTGGATGTAGGTGTAGAAGATCTGCTAATAGGCCAGCGGTTAGGTCTGGCGGTGTATGCCTCAGTACTATAGCGAGTTTGAATGCAGCTGGCTGGATTACGTCATCCATACCTTTCCTTAGTAGATTCTGCCACACACCTGCCTGAAGAGAAATGGAGACATTAGATGTTTAGCAATGTAGCTCACACATAAGACGATAAAAGTAAGCTTATGTAGCAAATATTGAAAAATGGGATTTTATAGCAATATTTGTGTAGAAAGAAAGTATTTATTTTGTCTGGTCTGGTAAAAGGAAATTTGTGTAAATATGTTAATTATGTCTATTAATATGTAATGTACAATAATTATAAAAATCCCACCTATCCCCCCCCCCCCCCGGATACGTGCTTGCCTACGCTTTCACACTGTCAACCAGCTGAGTTATTTATGTACGTATATTAAATATTCATTATCTATGTGTAATTGTAAAAGCCTGGAAATCCTACGATTTACCCGTAAGTTTATTTTATAAACTGATATGTCAGTTTACAGTTATGATACCACTACTATATACATTTCTTGTCTTTTAGTATTTATATTATACTAGCTTTTGCCCGCGGCTCCGCCCGCGTCGAAGAGATTTTCGTGGAAATAAGGAAAACAAAAGAATACGATTTTTTGAACGACAAGATGCAACGGTCACCATGTTTTACCAAAGTGCCAATAAAGACCAATCTAATAAGCCCAAACTCTAAGGGTCTGCTGTTATCCGTTGAGGAGATCCCATAACCACCTTCCAGTTCCATCAGAAGACCCTGGTCACCATGTTTTACCAAAGTGCTAATAAATACCAACTAAATAAGCCTACACTCGAAGGGTCAGCTATTGTCCGTTGAGGAGATCCCGTACCCACCTCCCACAGTCCTGTTATTAGATCCTGGTCACCATGTTCTATAAAAATACTCATCAATACCGATCAAATAAACTTAAACTTGAGAGGTTTCGTAAAAAAACATTTACCAGGGGATGATTGAAACCCCGACGATGAGACTACATACGTACGACTACTCAAGGCGTACATACCACACGATTCACTAAAAATCTTATTGAGTGCTTAAAGAATTTTTAAAGTCAGTTCAGTAGTTCTAGATATTACCCATTATATGCAAACAAACAAACAAATCTTTCTTCTTTATATAACAGTGTAGACAAACTTTAACGTGAGTTGATTTGAACCAGACTGCGTCAAATTCGATATTTTGTAACATGCAGCGCCATCTAGTGTATTAAAATAAAAACAATTTTAACGCCAGCTTACAAACAATTTCAACGCCAGCTTACTGAGCCGTTATCCAGGATAGCTTCCCAGAGATGGCGTTTTCTAAGCACTTGAAAATAAAAATATTTTAGTTATTGGTCTTTGCGCAGTCAAGAAATATAATTTCAGATTTAATATTTTTTTTACAAAAGGAATTATTTTTTCTGATAATAAAATAAAAGAATAAAAAATAAAAAGTGAAAACAAATTTTACCAGTCGGGGTTTGAACCCGCGACAATCGACAATGCTACGGCGGCGGACCTTCCATATGTCTCACTAAAATTCTCATTGCGCTGCTCCCTTTTGTCATAGCGTGATGATACATAGCCCTAAACCTTCCCGAATAAATGCTTTATCTTTCAGTGAAAACTGCATCAAAATCCATTCATTGGTTCTCAAGTTATAAGCGCACGAACAGACAGACGGACAGACAGACAGACAGACAGACAGACGTTGTATTTTATATGTATAGAGATAAGATAGATAAGGAAACACATAAAATTAAAGGTAGTTCTGTAAGATATATTTCGACCACTTGATGTGGTCGGCTTCAGTTACATTTATAGAATTAAGTAATATTTAGGTACAATAATAAGATATCACATCACACTAATCACATTATCACACTTCACACTAATATTATAAATGCGAAAGTTTGTGTGAGGGTGTGTGAGAGGGTGTGTATGTGTGTATGTTTGTTACTCTTTCACGCTGAAACGGCTGGAAGGATTTGGATGAAATTTAGAATGGATATAGCTTATACCCTAACTTAACACATAAACTACTTTTTATCCCGTAAAAAGGCATTTCGTTAAACCAAATTACACGCAGGCGGAGCCGCGGGAAATAGCTAGTAAAAAGATAAAATGAATGATTTGTTGGTACAAATGGTGATACATAAAATTTGATTTTGATGATACGATGACAGCCGACCACATCAAGTGGTCGAAATATATCTTACAGAAGTACCTAATAATGTAAGGAAAACATATATATTATAATATAAATACGCTATAAATAGTAATTACACAGATAATATGAGCTGTGCAGTAATGTTTCCAATTTTAAATTAGACAATTGTATTTTAAATAAGATTACATTTCCTTTTAATTGATGAAGTTATTTCTCTTAAACGGCTAACTTAAAAATTATTAAAGAAATATATGTAATTATTTAAAGTATAAAAAACAATCTCATTGCAGGAAATTATTCTCGCCTAGGTATAAGAAACACCTTGAAAATATTTCCCAAAGTCAAGCTGTTTTTGGAATAAAATTGGAAATTTCTTGGAAACCGCTAATGTTATTTTTATGGTTCTTACACTAAAATACAAAAAGTATAGCTTATAAAACTCATTGCAGGAAATTTAAAAATGTAGATTAACAGCAGAGTTAATAAATAAAAACTATATATTTTGAAAGCGCGTGGCGTCAACGTTGCCGTAAACGGCAAGTTTCGGAGCAGTCGATTACAAATTTCATTTTGACTTTGTTTAAAATACCTGAAAGTTATTGGAGGCTACAAGGGCCTTGAGTTGATACCAAGTTAAATGCTTTGATAAGTATTATTTAAAATACATTGGCGTAATAGAAACTAGGGCTCGTTTTGCTACTCTGCTGATCATTTTGGTATACAATCTGGCCAAATCAACTTACGAACTGGCAAGCAAAGGGAAAATTACATCCTGTAGTCTGTCTAAAGCCGCGATTAAACCATCAGATTTATCGAGTTCCTAACTAGGATTCTAATTAGGACGCGCGAAGAAACAGACAGTCCTAACCGCGATTACACTGTCCTAAGTCCAATCCTGTCCTAGTTAGGATGCCGATAAGTAGGATGGTCTAATCGCGGCTTGTGCAATGGCAGGCTGGAAAAGGAAACCGGTGGAGTTGTAATACCTGATGTGCCACACAATTCCTTAGTGAATGCCAGACGGTCTCGGGCTGCGAATGGTCTTCGATCTTCTTCCAGGCCTCCTCGGTGGTCGGCGCCATCAAGGTGCCGCATGCGCTGCGCCACATCCGCGACGCGTTGTCGCCACTCTCATCGTCTGTAATACATACGCAGATACTTGCTGTTTTACATAATATCATATTAGATTCAGGAGGTCTACTAATCGGCAGAATATTACCGGCCCATGTTCTTCGGCGCCTTTTCTAAAAATGGTATTACCTAATGCTCTTGTATGTACGCACGATTAAATTATGTTATACTAGCTTTTGCACGCGGCTCCGCCCGCGTGTTATTCGGTTTAACGACATGCTTTTTTTCGGGATAAAAGGTAGCCTGTGTTAAGTTAGGGTATAAGCTATATCCATTCTAAATTTCATCCAAATCCGTCCAGCGTTTCAGCGTGAAAGAATAACAAACATACACACACACACACGCACCCTCACATACAAATTTTCGCATTTATAATTTAGTGTGATAGTGTGATTCAATTTACCTATGTAGGTATACTGCCTTCAATAATCCCTGGTTTTCAAAATATAAGATAAGGGAGAGACTTTGCATTAAAAAATCAATAAAGAATAAATGTGTTCAAAGTATTCTCGTTAATTTATATTTTAAAGCCTTTGACCAGCTACAAATGTAATATTTAATGTATCGTAACGGGTTCTTAGTTCTTACCACTTTCTTACTTACTTACCTTTAAATTTTTTTTGGGGGTTTCCGATATTTCAGTATTATAAGTAAAAACAAATATTTACCATCAGGACCCGCCGGTTCCCGCCACCAGCTGACCGCCATTTGTCTCTGTTTGCCGTCCTCGATGACAAGCCGTGACGTCAGCGGCACCTGTCAACAGCCAACGAGCTCTGCACTCGCATTTCATTACGTAAAGTAAGAAACATTACGCGTGAAGGTCACCGCGATTACGTTCTATGTCTACGATTCCATTTGTTACAAAAACCGGAAATGCGTTTTGAAATCGATACTTTTATCAATGGAAATTAAAATTCAAATCACATCACATCAACCACTATAACTTGTAGTATTTATTCACTAATTCGTAGTTTTAAACGTCCGATTTTTAATTATCCCGGCTCACCTGAAATCCTGTCTTGCAGAAACGGTTATATATTATAATCGTGGTCTATTTTGGAAGTCGCTGACGGCAAAGGGCGGCCGTTGAGCCGACCGACTGGCGCGTTGACTCATTCTTTCCTCAAAAGGGAGAGGGGAGGTGTGGTGTTGTGCGACATACAAGACTTGGTATGCGATATCGATGAATGAACACGCACGCTATACTTGGCCCTGGCACAGTTATATTATATCTATGTATTTCAAACAAATAAGTATGTAGCTATCGATGTATCATATTGTGTAATTCTTTGTTATTAAAGAAAATCTCGGATACATATCTACTTGCTTTAGGATTCTAATCTTATAAGTACCTTTCTATTTTTTGGTAATTATCTATTAGTATACGTACACTAATAATAAAGTAGGTAGTAAAAAAGTCGTTCCTGTCTATACAGGGAATATTTTGTAATTTTTTTGAATTAAATGGATTATTTTATTATTACAATTTTTGTATGTCTGTCTATATGCATGTATTGTATATGTTACGTTTTAACTCTAAAACCACTCAACGCCTTTAATATATATCAATAAATGCGGTTTTCTCTATAACCGTGGTGAAGTGACCCTCTTGGTCAACATAATATATAGGCTTTAAGGTAAATGTATACTCTAACTGAGTCTTAGATCTGTCATAAACGAGTGGTCCCATAACAATTAAAAAAATATATAATGTCTTAAAATAAGAAGTGAAAATAATTCTAGGGTAGATCATGTATCGTTAACTGATCACATTCCAGGAGGAAAACAAATTTTTGCTCAAATAATATTTTCACTTCCCAATACAAAGTGCTTCAATCAGCTGATTAAATTTCTATGGAAAGATAAAAAAAATGTTCGCGCAAAAATTTTCGTTATCGATGGAATGTGGTCTATTAGGGATACCCTATCATCTGTTATTTTTTTTTCACTTTGGATGTAGGACCTTATATAATAGGCACCATATAATCAAAAACAAATTCCGTGCTTTATAAATAAAAAATAATGTCTGTACTTTTGACAAAACAAAATTATCGAAAGTTTCCTACGATTTACGCAAGAATTTTTTTACTTTTTCCGAGTGTTTGAAGCGATTTTCATTATTCTTTCACCATAATAAAGACAATTTATAGATCTACAAAACTGTTGATTTTTTTTCGTCCGTCGCGTCCTAGTGAATAGTATTAATTTATCCCATTTTGCGCTATCCGGAGACGCAGCCATCGCGATCGTGGTATCATAACAGCC
This sequence comes from Ypsolopha scabrella, assembly GCA_910592155.1. NCBI lineage: Eukaryota > Metazoa > Arthropoda > Insecta > Lepidoptera > Ypsolophidae > Ypsolopha > Ypsolopha scabrella. Next base: position 21,469,271 of record OU342983.1, read on the forward strand.
ACTTTGCAATACGCGCTGATATGAATGGTATTCTAAGTATTTAAGCGTAGGCAGAGGTGTTCATAAACGGGGCAGAGACTGAATAAACGTGGGCGCAGCCGCGCGTAGAAAGCTAGTTGTAAATAAAACTTAGCTGACGCAGTAATTACAATAAGAGCGGATAAACTAAATATCTAGATATGCCATAAAAAGTAAACAATGATGACACCACTTAGATACCGTATTTTTAGTCGCTGATAAGCCTAAAATTACTACTCGTGCACATACGAAAAATCCTAACTATGGCGTCAGGCTTCAAGCCAACCCTGAAACCGCAAAATGAAAACGCATAATACCGGGTGTAAATAGACTGCTACCATTAAATGAAACCACATATTCTACAGACCCTACTGAACCACTTTTCCCAAGAATCATACCCGCGGATATACCCTTAGTTTAGGAAATAATTGAGTTCCAAACAAAAATACGTAAACCCTAACGCACTGACATACGGGCGAGTTTAGAGAAAGCGTCGACCTCGAACAGCTTCAGGTTTCACGCACGACGTTCTCTCTAAACTCGCCCGTATGTCGATGCGTTAGGGTTCACGCATTTTTGTTTGGAACTCAATTATTTCCTAAACTATATGATTCTTGGGAAAAGTGGTTCAGTAGGGTCGGTAGAATATGTGGTTTGATTTAATGGTAGCAGTCTATTTACACCAGGTATAAACATTATTATTACATTTCATTTATTTATTTCACAAGCAATATACATCGCATTTGAATTTCATACATAATAAAACAAACTTAACACCAATTAAAAAAAATAAAACCTAATTTCTACAACAACCTTGTCAATAATCGACATCGATCGATTTAATCGATACCACCGCTATCCCATCCCTATTTTCTGAGGGTGAGAGCATGCCGTTACGTCACGCATGCGCGGGGGTGCGTTTTTGCAAATGTTTCGATAGCTAGGCCATTATAGACTTTGTAGTTCATACATTAGATGCAATTTAGGTTGAAATGGAAACGCAACATCATCAAAACTAACTTGTTTTGAACTTTACATTCAAGCGATAAGAGCGATTTTGCTTCGTATCGGATTGGAGGGCAACGGCATAATTCCTTTCTACTTGTACTGAATGGCTCCTAGGTGGCGTTGCTTGTCCAAAACATTGGTTTCTTCTTAGTCAAACAGCAAAAAATATTCCTTATAGCTTTTGCCCGCGGCTCCGCCCGCGTGTTATTCGGTTTAACGACATGCTTTTTTCAGGGATAACAAGTAGCCTATGTGTTAAGTTAGGGTAGAAGCTATATCCATTCCAAATTTCATCCAAATCCGTTAATCCGTTTCAGCGTGAAAGAGTAACAAACATACACACACACTTTGGTATTTATAATATTAGTGTGATTGAAATGGTGCAACCACAGAATATAAGCACAGTACTATATAAGCAACCAAAGAGGTTAAACTTAATGCTGTGTTCCAAATAAAACACCGAAACAAAAATTTATATAATTTATTATAATTATAATTTTATAAATTTATTTGAGAATACAAGGTGAAATTAAATTAACCGACCAAATTCATAGTGGAGACTCGGTTAGTGATGATCAGAAACAAGCTTCAATTACCCTTTTTACCCTTTTGGTGAAATTCGCGTGAAAACATTACGGTTACGTTTAATTTGAACGTAACGCGGTTTTGTATGAAATCGGATAACCCCCCTAGCGGTCAGTAGCGGAACTTATCAGAATTACATACAAAACCGCGTTACGTTCAAACTAAACGTAACCGTAATGTTTTCATGCTTAGGCTACTCCTTAGACTAGGAATTGTACTAAAACTAGTCCAACCAGTAAGGGAGCAAAAAATATATTTATCGAATTTGGCCAAAAGGATTACTGAACCTAGTTTCTGATCACTAACCGAGTCTCCAGTATGAATTTGGTCGGTTGATTTAATTTCACCCATATAGCTGACTAAATAATATCGCTAAGTATTCGTCAAAAGTTAATAAATTCAATACTGAATGGGATAAAGTTCCTCCCACACCTTGAACCTGTCTTCAAAGAGGTTTTCATGCACCAAGAACTCCTTGTCGATGCGGAGGTACTTCCGGTCTGTGGGCGTCATGGCGGGCCACGACAGAGACGTCAGTTCCGGCGTGTCACCGCGCGGGTTCGGGTCTCTGCGAGGGAAACAACAATTAGATCATAGATAAGAAATACCTATAATAGAACGCGGCTATGAAGTCAATCCTGACACATGCCTCTAGGGTTGTTATACGTTCGATCACTGTATCGATAAAATTCGTCAAGTGTGAGTAAAGTCGAATGCAGTTATCAGATGTAAGTATATGAAGAAAGTGAAAAAAAAAACATCTAGGTAGAGATCATAGAAGTAGTTTAATTACTTAATACTTCTATGGTAGAGATAATATTTATATTCTTTACTTTATTATGTATCACTTTCCGAAGCACCATCACCATTATCACTACTGGAATCGTTTGTATTAATAACTAACTCAAAGTCATTATCTAAAATATTATCCACTTTAATGTCTCTGTTGCAATCGTCCCATATTTTGGCTTTAGTTTTATTCACTACCATTTTCCAATTATTTTTGGTTACGTGATTGCACGCTTCTTCTAACAATTTCATCATTTTCGCTGTGGAAAATGGAGGTTCAGTATTATGGCGTGCCGCATGTCCTTTGATCTGTGCCCATATCAATTCGATGGCGTTATACTCGCAATGATACGGCGGTAAACGAAGTACTCGGTGCCCATGTTGCAGTGCTAGTTCATCAATGACGTATCGTTTTACTCTCGATCTGTGAATATTCATCAATCTAATCAAATCTCCTTTCAACATAGACATACTTGCGTCTACACCTTTTTTTTGAAGCCATGCAACCAGATGGGCTTTTTTCTCAGAGTTTGAAGGTGGCTTATCAACTAACATGGAGTGATAAGGTGCATTATCCATAATAATAACTGATGGCTCAGAAAGGCTAGTCAGCATATTAGTGAACCATTGGGTAAACTTCTCACCATCCATTTCTTCATGGTAATCACCTGTGGTTTTAGACGCAAAGGCCAATAAACAGTTGTCTATAAAACCACAGGCGTTGCCAGCATGACAAATAATTAGTCTGGCTCCTTTTCCGGAGGGGACTTTGGATGCCGATGCCGCCGTATCGTCCGTCCACGAGCGACCAACTGTGTGATTCGCATTTAGCCACGTTTCGTCCAAAAAAACTACATTATCCCAATCATCTATAGCTTTCGCCTCGCGTAAAAAATCAGTCCTTTTCATGGCAATATCCGATCTTTCCATTAGCACCTTTCGTTTGTTGCATTGTTTATATCGGAATCCAATGTTTTTCAAAACCTTTGACAATGACTTTTTTGATCCGGAAAATAATCCAGTTTCCTTTAATGTCTGCACTAAATTCGACAACGTTGGGTACTCTTTACGTAAATAATAATTGTAAATATGCCTGCGGATGGCGTCAACGTCAAAATTATCTACATCGGTAAGCTTCGCTCTTTTTCTCTTGTTGGGAGAATATAGAACATTATCTTCGATGCCAGTCTCACCCAATTTTTCTTTCGTGATTTTTATAATAGTTTTTTTGCTGATATCGAGAGCATCTGCAACTCGATCCAACACCGATGTCACGGGCAATATCGGTCCGCCGTTTTGAGCTTCTCGTTCAAAAAAGTCACGAACACGTATGATAAGCTCACGAGACTGACTGTTAAGAACGAATTTCTTCGATCGTTTTGGCATTTTAACAATTCCAAGTAGTAAGCATTTCAAATTCCAAGTTCAAGCCCTTGCTTCAATCTGCCCCTTGGTCAATGGGTGAGATGGGGGATGGCACTAGGTATTAATAGCCAAAAACATGCACAAGTTTAGCACAATCAAAAGTATCAACCTTTGGAAAAGCGATCAAGGCAATACTTAAAATTGTTTTATCATACCTATTGACGTGTCATTGAATTAATTGACAGGAAATATTGTACTTTACATTCAAATTCAAAAAGTTTTCTCTAGGTAAAAAGAGTTCAATTCCCAGAGGTTAGTAATAAAGAAACAAACTCATTTATTCATTAATATTTATAATTAACTGAAGGAGAATATTACTAATATATCTAATTTTACGTTTTATTTACAATAATGCACATCATCATAAAACATAACAATATTTTTAGCTATACGAACTTTTTAACGTGTATCGATATATTGTCTGTGATATTATTGCCACTCACTATTCTGTCACACGCAATAAGTAATTATGTAATTTTTTCCTATGTGGTTGACATTGTCATTATTCAGAAACTTCATAGTTGCGCAATGTGTCAGGATTAACTTCATAGCCGCGTTCTATTATAAAAGTTGTGTTTGTAAGACAATCTTTTTGCGAAATTTTAATTGAAATTGGTTATCTCTAATTTTTGTTAGTCTGTCTGTGTCTGTCTGTGTCTGTCTGTGTCTGTCTGTCAGTCTGTCTGTATGTATGTATGATCTGTTTTACCGTCCGAGGTGGTTTTACCTCAAGAAACACTCCACGGATTTGATTGCGGTTTTCTTTTATTATTAGTGTTAGCGGTACGCCCAATATCGGAACGATATAATATCTTTAGGCCATATGAATCAATTTGACTCGTAGTATGAAAAAAAACCGGCCAAGTGCGAGTCCATAAAAACGGCAAAAAAATCATGTATGTTGCAGGGAGTGCGCGGGTCCGACTCGCACTTGGCCAGTTTTAGTATTTGTTGTTATAGCGGCAACAGAAATACATCATCCGTGAAAATTTCAACTGTCTAACTATCACGGTTCATGAGATACAGCTTGGTGACAGACGGACAGACGGACAAACGGACACCGGAGCCTTAGTAATAGGGTCCCGTTGGTTACCCTTCGGGTACGGAACTCTAAAAAAGGAGAGGTGTAATGTTATGACGTCATCTTTTTTGTATGGGATTTTTTGTTGTTGTTGTTTTGAAACCTATAGTACGTGGTATTAAATGGAAGGGCTTGCTGAGCCCATTATAGAAATATAACACTTCATTACATTTCATTCACTTGATTTAAATTAAAATCAATTTCAAACCTTACCAAGTTTGGGCTACTCCAGATACGATACGGTTGAATATTTTTTTGTAAAATATACCTCAAATGGTACGTAATATCCTCATATCGAACCTCAAGAAAGCAATTTTGAAAATATTTACATTCAGTATTTTTATTTATATTTCATTATTACAAAGTGCGACAGTTCGTTAAACTTCAGAATTTTACGAGACTTATGGATGGAACTGCATTCATCATGCTGTTTTTATTTTATTTATTTAATGAGAAAATAAGAACCAAACTCATATCCCTAGCAGGAGCATTGCGTGGATTTGCTCGTTGCCTTCCAAAACAAGTCCGGTACACAATTTATAATACACTCGTCAAACCTCACATAGAATATTTGATAGAGGTGTGGGGATCAGCCGCGAAGACAAATCTGCGTACTCTGCAAACTGCTCAAAACAAAATTATAAAAACACTTTTTGGTTATAATTACCTTACAGAAAGCGCTAAAATCTATAAAGAAACTAAAATATTTAACATATCTCAAACATATAAATACAATACCTGTATATTGATACGAAAAATCTTAACCAACGATATTCACACACAAATATCTTTTACTAAAAAAATACAATTAAAAATGCGCTTAACAAGACAAGCTAATAATATATACATACAACGTCAGAGAACCAATACGGTAATAGTAGCATAGTGGCTGAGGGAGCACGAATGTATAACAAGTTACCGAAAGATATTAAAGAAGCAAAATCATTGCTTGTTTACAAAAAACTATTGAAGAGTCACATTTTGAAGGACTATTCATTACTTCATTAAAACCTAGTGTTTATTAATTAATTATTAGTTTATTAATAGAAGCTTTTGGTAGAAACCTACTCGCACTTATAATATTAAATATTCATCCTATCAACTCACTGTAAACACAACCCTACATAACATTGCATTGTTAGTGAAGCTAATCACTTTTTAAGGATTACCCACATATTTTTATTTGTTACGCGATTAAAGCGTTCGCTGTTATAAATTGTAACTGTGATAATCTATTGTTTCTCATGTAAGTGAATTTTATTCTTTTTGAGAAAATAAATATCTTAAACCTTAAACCTAACTTGTGTTTTTTGGCAGTCCATTCTCTCCTTTTAGATTTTTGTTTAGGAGGAGTGGATGAAGAGTCACTGCCGCTACTCATTGTGTGTTTCGTCCACTGCTGGACATAGGCCTTTCCAGGATTTCGCCACTCTTGGCGGTCCTCCTGGAAGAAATGCCCAAACTCACACAAGCTGGGCAGGCGGGTTGGTGAGCGCGGTGCCGAAACCCTCGCAGCAGTGACGCCGCTGCCCACGAGTCTGATGAATGTGTTCAATTACCATTAAATATATACTTATATATAAAGACTAAAAGTCGAAACGCACTTCAACTTGAAAAACTTCAACCAGTAACGCTTAAATATTGTATTACTTGTAATAATTGAAAATTAAAATGTAAATATTTTCAAATTACTTTCTTGAAGTTCGATATGAGGATATTACGTACCATTTGAGATATAATTTTCAAAAAAAAATCAACCTTAATTTTGTGTTGTAGCTTTATGCCCCCTACCATTGGCGTTACTATAATTTTTCTTTAGAATTCGAGTACCGATATAAAGTTTGTATTATATATTAGTGACTTTCGTTTAGTAGCCAAATTTATATTCATTTATATTAAAAAAAATTTTAGACTTCCTAACTTAAACAAGTATAAAGTAACAAAATTATATTTCTCTTGTTTCGCAATCAGGGTCATTAAACCTTGGTCCTGACCACTTACCGAGTCTCCAGTATGGATTTGGCTATAAACGTACATATGTCACTATAGTATATTCATACTACTGTTTTTAATGTAGGTAATTTATCTTTTTTGTAAATGGTAGTGGAAGTCTTAGGGCCACTTGGACGACAGGGGGGTCTGGCCCCTGGTCGTTACGCTATTCATACATTTTTACCACCTTAGCCGTGCCGTCGCCGTCGCCGGTGCCGGTGCCGGTGGATTGCCGATAAGTGGAAAAGGGGCCATTAGGGCATCCCCCGGGAGTGACGTACCCGTATCTAGCGAAGTTGTACCAGAGGGCGGTCATCTTGTCGACGAGGGGCGAGTCCGGGGAGGCGGGGGCGATGGTCGGGAACGCGTAAGAGAGGCTGAACAGGTAGATGAGGTCGTCGTGGTGCATGGCGCCTGGAACGAACACATTGTACACTAAATATAATCCATATCAAGGAACATGGGCGTAATTACGTAGGGGCCAGGGGGGCACGCGCGGCCCTCCCCCGAGTACTGTCTGACCCCCCCCCCCTATAAATAAAAGTGTGCTTTGTCTAATTTATGGCGTTATTTGGTTTGTATGTGATCTCGTTATATGAAGTGTTATCTGTGTTTATCTTATTTTATTACGATCATTATATGTATTTGTTAATGGCTTCATATTTTTCTCTTAGTTGGAGCCAGGAGCTGGCCCCCCAGGTACAAATACAACTACAAATATGTACGAAAACTCAAGATTATATTGTTCAACAATATAACAAAACAATACGTTCAAGTTAGTGTTCAAGTGGCAAAAGGACATAAAGGCTGATTGGTTCATACTGCGAGTTTGGTTCATACTAAGATATTCCATATGAAATAAAACGTGAATACAACTACATATAACCGTGATTTTTTCAGGACTTATCCTAACGTGCGATAAGTGTATATTTATGTACCTACCGACACTGCATTGCAAAATAAAGTATTCATTCTCGCTCTCATAATTATTAGTTAAGATGTACTCTCAAAGTGCCTAAAAATTTAGATAAAAATATCATGTATTTCCGGAAAAATAAATTGTTATTTTTACATGTTTTACATTTCTGTACATTCTGAATTTGTAAACTTGTCTATTAAAAACGACCTTTACTCTGGTGCTAACATTTATTTACTCGTAATGCGTCTACTTCAATCAATCAGCCCGCATCCACCCACTGTTGGGCTTCTTCTTCTCCACGCCATTTTCGTCGGTCTCTCGCCAGTCCACCCATTGCCCACCAATTGCATAAATAATTAGTTGTCCCATAGAAACGGTACATATCTTCCTACCCACATCTACAGAACAGCAGTTCGTATATAGACGAGCACAATACCCAAGTCTAGTTTCTTCAGTCAGATAAAAGCGGTAAAGTTGACAGAATAGCCTTTATACCTTTATACTAGGACAAGGCAAGGTTCTATTAGACACTCACCAATAGGTTTCTTGGTGACAGGATCGACGTAGTGCGACAGTTGCCCGACGTAGCTGAACTCGTAGTACCAGACCGGGTGCGGGGAGTGTCGCGACATCAGGCCCGCCATCCTGCAGGTAGCGAACTGATCATACTGCACGAGTCCAGGGTTGCCAGATTGGATTTTGTATTTCTCCCCAAATTTGAAATAATTTTTCTCAAAAATGATACTATTTTCTCAAGTTTTACCCAAAAACTTAAAACTACTGAGCAAAAAACAGCTACAAAGTTTTTTTATACAAAATTGTAATGTATGAAGTAGTAAATAACACGATATATCTAACTTTAATTTTTCATTTCAATTTACTCAAACATCAAATAAATTGAATGCATCAATTATAGCGAATCCTCTTTTATACACTTCAGAATTGAATTTTCGTAACACGTTTTTTGTTGGTTGGTTGGTGTTGGTTCTATGCAGCCCCTGATTTTCAAAGCACATATGACTCGCGTTTTGTGGTCAGCTGTTTCTATCATCATTTTATTCCTGAGCTTGTTCTTTACTATGTCGTCATGGAGAACGCCCGTTCAACGCTCCCTTTCATGCATTGAAACAAATCGGAACAATGTTTATAAAATGCGGGCGCATTCCATTAGTGAACTTTAAACTTTCGCGATTTTCACACCTTATTAACTTGGTATTGGGGTCTTAGGGCCTGCCCGCACTGCGAATTTTCACCGCGCGGTTTTTTTCTCGCAATTCTGTAACACATTGAATCTTATACGAGTATTCGCACTAGCGATATAAAATAAAATATAATAGTACACGGAAATAATTCGCGAGAGTAAATATAGCGCGGTGAAAATTCGCAGTGCGGACAGGCCCTTAATCGCGATAACCAACAACATACCTTAATAGACGTTTCATTATCATCACCATCATTATTTATTCATAAACAAAAAAATATTGCATTTGAGAAATTATCTTAAAACTACAACTTAAAACTAAGCACATTAAGTATAAAATCATGAAATCAGAAGAAAAAAATATATTTATATACCTACATGTACAGGCACTTCTTAAATAAAAACTGCTTTAATTCGGTTTTAAATTTAGCGTAGTTGGTTATGATTTTTAATTCTGTGGACAATTTTCGAGGCCTATATTAAAGTATGTTGTTAGTTATCGCGATACAATCCCCATACAATCCATCCATCCATCCATCAGCCTGTTTCGTCCACTGCTGGACATAGGCCTTTCCAGGATTTCGCCTGTAAGATGGTGGTACCTCCACAGTCGAGCCCGGCATCAACTCTACCACCTAAGATATACCCCATACAATAATAAGAATTAAATTTCCCGAAATACTCAATGAAATTTTTTTTCTCCAATAATTTCTTCAGATTCCATTTCTCCAAAATTTCTCCAAGAGCCAAATTTCTACTTCACTCATATTGTCGATGCCTTCACTAGATGTACTAATGTACAGATCATATTGGACAACTTTCCCAAGGTAACACAATAGTGGTACCAGTTCATTTACGCCCAGTAAACAGTGGACACATTTATTACTATGTATAAGTATATGTTAACCCTGTTAGATTATATAATGGTACAGTCAGTCGGTCCGTAGAGTAGTTGGTACAACTCGCCACCCGAGAAAGGCGGGGGTGGGTTCTAATCCCATCTAATAGTCGTCGGTAAACCGCGGATGTACGAGTGTGGACGGACGGAATCTTTCTGTGTGCAAGTTGACATTTAGGCTTTATTTCTTCTTTATGGATCAGCGCGTGTATGGTAAGTCATTGGGTATGATCAGTAGTCCAGTCTGTGTCAATGAGCTCGTACCTGTGCACCGGGAACCCGATGATGGAGTCTCCGTACAACTTGCCCAGCCCGTCTGCGCTCGCCGCGTCATCCTGCAATGGCTTGTCCTGGGAATTATTAAATTATTTATTACAACATTGATCCGCGCCACGATCTAGATTGTCTTAGCGATACTGGGAACCAAAAGGGTTAATGTTATAAGTACTCGAAGGTTTTAAACCGTTTTAATCCATCTTACATTATATCTCACACGGACGAAATTCAGTTGTACTGTCCACTGATTTTATATAAAAGTGTTGACATGACAATCATTGTCGCCTAATGGTTGTATGTCGACTTACTAATTCAATTCCCGTAGGAGCACAATTTGTGCCTAGTCTACGTGCTACAGAAAATCACGTTAAGCTGTTGCTATAGCTTGAGATTCGAAGTGGAATAAGGAGACACGGAGAGCGGGACTATATAAGATGGATTTACCATCAGATTTAGCCCTTGTGTATGAAAGCAGTGCAAAAACCGGTCAAGTGCTAAGAATCGCGAACTTGTTGTATTCCGGCAGTAAACACACAAACTCACGTAGTACGAGTATAGTACTTCCGAGTATATCAAGTGTCGTGATGGTTGAAGACTTGCATCTTTTTCAGCTTCATTCGCTAAGTGTCTGGACTCTAACATCGTCAAAGCAACAAGTGTCTAGATAAGAGAACTAGTCAAGTGCAAGTAAGATTCGTACCTTCATGAGGGTATCGCGAAGACCATTTAAAACACAAACGTATTCAATGAATTTGATGCTTGTGATTGTTGGCTCTTGGTGAAACTTTCGATACATCTTGATTGAAATGCACTTGTACTTGTTCACGGTATTCATTTCATTTACTTAACCGGTTTCGCTATAAAAGCATTAAAATAAAAACACAAACGTATTCCACGAGCAGTTATTAATTAGCAAAGTAACTTGACACTTCGGATCTATATCTATAAAGATAAAATAGAGGTAATTTTGTGATTATTTCCTAGACGCTATAAAACCAAATTTTTAACGGAACTTCATGTTTCTAAGTGAACTGGACTTACCCTTGGTATTCATGGTGAGCCTGATTACGTTAAGGGCAATATTTTTTTTGCGTTGAGTTAGACTTCTACAGGAGGTATTAGTTTCAACATGATATCTCTAAAGGGACCCGAGAAACTTGACAGACAGGCAGACAAAAAAGTGATCCTAGAAGGGTTTTAAGGGAAGTAGAGACCTGTAAGTACGCCTGTCTCAACTTGTCCGTCGCCTCACTGTTGTCTCTGTCCCGCGGCAGCTGGAACGAGATCGGCGCAACCTCACGCCATCTCGAGTTCATCTCAGTTCGCAAGGTGCTGTTCCTGAGGATGGCTGTGGAAGTGGGAATGTTAGTGTTACACGGTGAGAGAAGCTTCATGGAGGACGCTGGATACCAACATTGAGACCCGAGCTCGATTACTGCTGGTCCGGCACTTACAGATAGCGATATAATAAGTGTTTCATAGCGTGTTGGTTGATTCGTTTCCTTATTATTAAAGTTATAAGATCTGGAGCTCAGAGCGGAGTTGAGCCTAACTATACCTTTAGGCCCTACTCCGCTCTGGGCTGCAGATCTATATGTATGGTGTATCAAAAAAAGATACCACCGATATCAATATCGATATTTTTCCAGAAATAATGTTATTTGTAACGATATTTCAAGGTCTGTTGCCAGTTGGGCTAGAAGCAATATGTTTTTAAGAATTTACGTCCAAGGTGTTGGTACACTAAACTCATCACTTACTGAACGTAATAAATCCTGCAAACATAAAAAGAGTGTGTTTGAGCCAATTAGGCATACTCCCTAGCAAGTTGGGACTTAAAAATTGACTATGAAATAATGGTCTCACTCTTAACGTTGCTTACACAGCTATCTTCACGCCATTCAGTTTTTAAACCATTCATTCTTCACCTCATTCGTCGTTCATTGATTTTATATTCATTCATTACCTTTCCGGCTATGGCGGCCAATGGCGGCTATGCGCAACGTACATTATTGTAAAAAATCAACTGTCTACACTCAAATGTACCACTAAATCCCCTCAAGGATACAGTCACGTACTCCTACGTTACTCCTTGACCATTTACGAAGTCTTTAGTATGAATTTGGCTACATAAACGAAAGTCACACTTACTGAAGGCCTTCCAGTAGAATTCATCCCTGGTCTGACTGATGATGTGCGGCACAGCGTGCATGGCACCCGAGCGTATAGCGTCCGCAGGGTCTACTGTCAGGAACCGCTCTTGACCGAAGTCGGGCTCCACCACCGGCTGCCAGATAAGCACCGGATCGAAGCCGAACTCCTAAAACCGTCGGGTGGACCATGTTATTTTTGGACGTAAATCTTTCCCAAAGTCTACCATAACTAGGGCAGGAGGTGGGAAGGCGGATTGCAGTACTAGGTTTTGTCGCAACGGAAACGCAGCTGCCTGTTAACGGGTCTGTGGCAGTTAATCAATTTGCATTGGTGGTTATACCTCCAATAGTCTATCTATCACTCAAGTACATGCTGTATTGACTAAACTTACTCTCTCGCCAAGTTTTGGTCTTGAGACAGGAGAGATATCCAAACTGGTGCGAGAGGGACATTGTGGCGCGTGTATCACGCTAGTGGACCTTTTTTATAGTGGATCCTGATATTGAGATACCGCGGTGAAACAAACCCGCAAGGTGTTATAACAGGAAAAATAAATTAATTCTTATATCAAAAATTTATATGACATTATATCCTCGAGAAGGCATCACAGGTATTTCCGAGTGTAGACTGTTCTTTATTCGAACAGTTTCATTTATCTGACGATTTGACGTTTCACCATGGTAAACAATAGGCCTATAGCCGTAGTTCAGGCACAAAAAATATGAAAGAAAGTTATATATTTAACCTGCAAGCCCTAAAGTATACATCCATCCATCATCCAGACACAGGCCTTTCCCAAATTTTGCCACTCATGTCGGTCCTCCGTCCTCCTCATCCAGCCGCCACCCACAACGTCCTTCAGGTGGTCGGTCCAGCGGGCACAAGGTCAGCCTACACTACACTTTGATGTACGTGGTCTCCATTCTAAAGCCTTTCGGCCCCAACGACCATCATGTCGGCGACAAATATGGCCTGCCCACTGCCACTTCAACTTACTGATTCTGCAGGCTATGTCGGTTATTTTCGATCTCCGAGTTGAGTTTTCTGTATAACCTGCCTTAGTGTGTGGATGTGGTCCACGGTGCTGTAGCCTTTTCAAAACCCAGCCTGCTCTGGAGGTTGGAAGTCGTCGAATCGTTGGGCGAGATGATTCGATTAAACGACTAGTGGCTGATAGAGTCACAGTAACGTTTCCGAAACACCTCTGATAACCTTTCGGAACCCATGTCGTCACAAAATAAGGCAAATATTACATTGAAAACATTGCTAAAATATACGTTGTTCCATTGCGGTATCTTAACAAACGTCGTGGTTGATTCTTTTTAATATAATATGTAATTATAATAGTTTTGTGCTTAATTTATTTAGATTTTAAGTTTAAATTGAATTCATTCTACGTATATATTTTTTAAAGATCTGTGTTGTAATTATTATTTAAATTATTATTTTTCCTTATGTATTTGTATTATTAGAATTATATTATCTGGTTTGTTGTAAAGAATTGATTAATGTTTAATGTAATGTTTCGTATTTGATAATGTTGTGTACGCCTGTTATTAATGGCAACACTAGATCTAAGCCACATTCCTTTGTTAATTTTGTATGCTTGTGTTGTAATTGCTGCCGTTCCTTTTTATTAGTAAATAAATAATAAATAACCCTCCTAGTTAATTTCTGCATCTGCGGATTTTCTCGGGGTTTATAAATGCGTACTTGACGAACAAATTTCAAAGGCAATATATAGCAAAAAAAAATTCTTTTCTCGATACCCTTTGGTAAATTTTTTTTCGCCTCCGGACCACTAGTACCATTGAACAGTACCATCAATGGTACAAATGGCACTGATTTGTCCCACTAGTACCATCAATGGTACAAATGGTACTAAATTTTTTTTAAATAGATTTTTAGGACGTTTATTAACTTATTAGCTTAGTACACTACAACTAAAGTGGAGCACATATTTATGTAATAATGAAACTACTGTGAATATCAAAATTAGCATTAGTACCGATGAAAGATGGTTAATATTATACAGATTCTTTGACAGAAGTCAAAGTGACAGATGATTTTTTTCAGATTTTTTGACAGATGTCAGTGAGAGATTTTTTGTTTTTTATTTTTTGACATATGTCAAAGTCACAGATGATTTTTTGACAGATGTCAAAGTGTAGATGTCATCGTACTGTTTCACTGATATAAACTTTAATAACTCCAACCTGTTTCGCCTTAAGGCATTGTCAAGGAATAACAGAACTGAATGAAATAACTATAAATAATATACATTTTTAGAGTTTTACTCCCAAAAAGCAAAACGGAGCTGTACTAATGTCTGTCGATATGTTGGGTCTCTAGCTTGCAGACGAAATTAGTTATAGACTTGAAATTCGGGCAGTAGCGGATTAATAACATAGCAAGAGTAGCAAATGCCTTTGTGGGCCCCGCGCCTGTGCACAAAATATCTATCAAGTAAGATAGTTATTGGTATAGCACCCACACCATCCGTGAAATAAATGTAATGAAGCGAAAGACATAGGTTGTAATTAATTAATACTTGCCATTGTCGGTACTTGGTGAAACATCAACATCTTGAGAAAAAAACTTGTTCTGTCTTACTGATATAAACTTTAATAAGTGGTTTCAGCTTACGGTATTGTCGAGAAATAATAGAACTGAATTAAACAACTATGAATAATGTAATCGTTTACATTGCAGATGGTCAATAATAATTTCTAAGAGGATAAATTAAAATTAGAATTAATTTTAGTTTAGAATAAGTTTTTTTTTCATGTTGTAAATTATTTAATTAAATTTGTATTAAAATGAAATATTAAAAAACTGTGATACACGTCTCGAATATCAATAAATTGTTAAGTTTCAATTAAAATCATGGTGAAAATTAATTATAAGTTGGGAGATTATTATCGACCTTCCGCGATGTAAACGATCATATTATGTATATTATTTATAGGTATTTCATTCAGTTCTATTATTCCTTGACAATGCTTTAAGGCGAAACAGGTTGGAGTTATAAAAGTTTATATCAGTGAAACAGTAGGATGACATCTACACTTTGACATCTGTCAAAAAATCTAAAAAGAAAACATCTGTCACTGACATCTGTCAAAAAATCATCTGTCACTTTGAAATCTGTCGAAAAATCGAAAAAATTAATCTTTCAATGACATCTGTCAAAAAATCAGAAAAAAATCATCTGTCACTTTGACTTCTGTCAAGAAAAAAGAAATCTGTCACTTTGACATCTGTCAAAAAATCTGTCACTTTGACATCTGTCAAAAAATCTGTATAATATTAACCATCTTTCATAGGTACTAATGCTGATTTTGATATTCGCAGTAGTTTCATTACATAAATGTGTGCTCCACTTTAATTGTAGTGTACTAAGCTAATAAGTTCATAACACTTATAAAAATCAATTTAAAAAAAATTAGTACCATTTGTACCATTGATGGTACTGTTCAATGGTACTAGTGGTCCGGAGGCAATTTTTCGTGGTTTCAGTGTCGACTATATGGTAAAAGTTGTTCGTATAGACGAGTACTATCACCAACTGCAAGCTTTTCAGCGACTAAATATTTAGCCAGTGCAAAGATTGTTGCCTCACATAAAACCCAAGCAGCGAGTCCCCGATCTGCCGCCACGTCTTGGTCTGGAGACAGTCGATCATCTCCGAAGTGGTGTTGGCAGGACACCCGAGCAGCGTCGCCTGAGTGACCGAGACGCGCCTCGTGTGGCGGGGCAAGGGGGCCACGCCCGTCGGCGACCCCGACATCGAGATACCGCGGTGGAATAGACCTGCAGCACGTCAAGAAACTAGTCAAGTGCGAGAAGGACTCGCGTCCGTAGAAACCCGTACACCTATGTCAAATAAATTAGAAGACTTGAATAATTCGAACAAAAATACAAACTTATCATTACGTACAACATTTATCCGAGTTACTGTAAAATTAAGGTAGTCGAATCTTGATTTTGTACAGCGGTGTATACTCGTAACAGCCTCGTTTCAGTACCAACGTGAATAAACGTGACAGGGGGTTAGCCTTATCGCCGTACTTCGGGTACAAATACACGCTTTTTAGGTTATGGAGGTTTAAATCACAGTTATTTTCTTTACCGTGATCAGGTAAGCATCCGAAATACTTATTGGTGCCGCACTACCAGCAGAATTCGAAGATTGTCTACCGACTGAGCTACCTATCACCGGTGAGTGCGGTCGCCGTTGTTTGTTATCTTATAATTAGTTCGTGGGACTCCATCTGAATGGAAAACCAAATGAATTCAGAAGGAACAGTGGAAACCTTTCGACATCGGCGAGATCATATGCAGCATCACGGAAATAGACCCTGCAGAGCAGCCAGCGAGAGTCACCTGCCGCGGGTCTCCGCCGAACGAGCCGATGTTCCGCTGAACCCATCTCAGAGCCACCACTTGGTCCTTCATGCCGTTGTTACCGGGCGCCAGCGCATCGCCGGTGCTCAGGAAACCTGGAGCAGACAAGACGAGATGGACTCTATGTACATCTAAGCTACAATCTCTTTACGGAGAACAATACCATCTATCAGAACAAAAAGCAAATATATTAATAGGCAGTTGTGTACTATCTAGGTGGTAGAGCTGATGCCGAGCTCGACTGTGGAGGTACCACCATCTTACTCGCAAATCCTCCCGAAGTTATTCGGGGGAGAGTAAGAGAACAGCTCTCAGGCAAAACCAGGCGGCCCACCATTGCCTGGGACCGATGGATGGCGGTATATCCATCCCTAATTGCCAGGCCTTAAAACAGACTAGTGACGGGCAGCGGCGTCACTGGTGTAAGGGTTTCGGCACCGCGCTCACCAACCCGCCTGCCCAGCGTGTGTGAGTACGGGCATTTCTTCCAGGGGGACCGCCAAGAGTGGTGAAATCCTGGAAGGCCTATGTCCAGCAGTGCCATTCTTCCGTTATGACTTCCGTAGATTGAACTAGATTAACACGTTGCTTGCTTCCACTCTCCCATAATTTCAGTTTTAGTTCATAACCAAGCGTAAGCCCAATGCGTGTTAAATCTATGTTAAATAGAATCTGTAAACCAAGGTAACTGACCGAGAGAGCCGAGCCGATAGTTGATAGTGACGAGCACCAGGTCTCGGTCGAGCAGGTAGTGTGGACCCGCCAAGTCGCTGCGGCCTGACATCGAGTAGAACCCGCCCGCGTGGATGAACACCACCACCGGCAGGGACGAGTTCCTGGTAATTGTTTTTTACTTTTAGTTGGATTATGTTGATAAGAAGGTGTAGTGAATGGAATACAAAAAGGAATGCTTCGGTGGTTTTGGCGCATAGATACTATGAATGAAAATGGAGTAACGAAAGAAATATGTTGCGCAAGTGGAATGAAAAGCTTGACTGGGCTGCCAATAGAGGGACGTATGCCGAAATACTGGAGAAAGGCGAAGCCAAAAGCACCCAGAATATAAAAGTTTGTATGACTAGATCGACGATGTAGATGGAAATCTATCTCTGGAACCTGTGGTCCCTGCTTACCCCTCATGCGTGAATATAGGACGTTACATAAAGCAGTGGTAGCCATACTGTCTATTTTAAGACCCGAGCCGGTCAAGCATGCACTGATGAGGTTTTCGAAATGTATGTGCATACATGACATTTTGTCATTATGTCGTATATCCTCGGAGGGTATCAGAAGTGTTTCCAAGTGTAGATTGTTACGGAACAGTCAACCGAATTTGATAGGGGGTAAGCCTCATTGCCGTATTTCGGAAAAAAGTACACGCACTTTTAGGGCATGCAGGTTTCCTTCAACGTTCAGCCGCGAAGTGAGAATTGTCTAGTCCAGTATCAATCCATCCACTCGAAAACACCTTTGAAATTTCCCTGCAAGGATATTATCGTGACAATGTGATGTGTTTATCTAATAGCTCACTTGTCAGCGCCGAGTGGCGAGTAGACGTTGAGCCTCAGACAGTCCTCGCTGAAGTTCGCGTAGTAGTACTCATCGGCAATGGTGGGGCACGCCGGGCCCTCCTTGCTGGCGTCAAACTCCTTCTTGTAGCTGAGCACAGGCTTCGGAGGCTGCAAGGCAAAGGGGGAATATCAGCTATAAGGTCAGTTTTACTTACCACATTAAGAAATAAGATTATAAGTATCTTATGTACTCAGCTATACAGGTTCATTAAGAAAGCGGAAGATTTGAGGAGGGAATGTCCCTGGGACATTAGGATGCCAAAACTCCAAGCGACGGGAATTGGATGGAATAGCTCCAAGTGGACAGCCGACTATCAGCCTGAGCCCAGCAGGCGTGCCACCTCTACATCATCATCATTTAGGGTCAGTTCGATAATGGTGAATTCTTACTGGAGACTTTTTTATGTAAGCAACTACTCGTAGCAGACGCCTAGCAGCTTTGCTGGCGTGGATCCCGCTTACCTCGATAACGTGGGAATTTTCTAAAATCTTTTCTTAGCGGATACTGGCAGCGGCGGCGGATCTGAAGGGGGACCTAAGCCCCCCAAATGTACGTCATTTTTTTATACTACTATAATTTCCTGCTTATGTTGTAGCACAGTTTTAAAACTTATTTGCACGTTTATTTTAATAGTACAGGATATGGTATTATTATTATTATGATGTCCTGACTCATTCCATCAGATATCTTGCCATCGTCATGTGAGATTTCAGCCACAACGGTGCGTTCACAGTGGAGAGCCCTTCGGATGATGTCACCACAGCCAGTGAGGCCAAATCGATCCACATTAAATACGGTCTGAGGGTGCGCGTGGTGCTGAACTGATACGCAAGAACCGAAAGGAACTGCCATTGGGGAGTCACACATGTACAGAGCAAGCCTTTATTCCCTGGCAACTGTCCTACCAGTAAGTATCATCTTCGATGGACTTTGAAATTCGACTGGTCAATCCAATTTCCATTCAAAAGATTAGAAATTATGAAAATTAATACTTCTCGATACTGGTTCCACTAATTTAATTATTTATCTTTAGTACATAATTATAAGAAGTAAGTAATTATATATTTTTTGAAGATGCCGTAAGACAAACTCGTTAACAAATATAACAAATAGTTTGTGAAACAATGTACGTTGTCATCTGATGTTATGTTGAAGTGATAATATTTAGCATTAATTAAATACAATAAAGAAAGTTTAGAAAACATTTTTCTATTTAAAGCCTTACCCTTGGCGCATGATAACCTTACCGAGTGATTTTGAACTTCAGTATGTTGTCGGAAAGTTTACATTAGAACGGTCGCTTCGCGCGCTGCCGGCACGTAAAATCTGTGAATTTTCGAGGTTTTTCTGGATTTTACGAAAAAGTATTTGATGTAGGAGTTTTTTCACTTGACATTGGAAAATAAACGATGTTTTCTTGTTATATTAGTAATTTCAGACATAAAACTCAAGTCATTTGGACATAAAACGAATTAATAACTTAAAAAGGCATCATTTTTAAAAATAAATTCTGTTTAGTATAATGTGTCCAATTAGGTAACTGACCTGACAACGGAAAGACAAAGGTCTGAAAAAATACGTGTCCAAGTTTTACAATGATCAAATAAGTAGTTGACTCAGCATATTAAAACAAAAATCGTTGAAAGACCAAAGGCAAGCCCTTAAATGGATTGGTTGCAGTTAGTTTCTTGTGAAAGTAACGCGTAAATATTTGAAATGTTATCCCTAATTTTCCAACAAAGTATATTAAATTCTATTATTAGTTTAATTTAAGAATGAGCAGCTATTATTCAATCTTCTATTATTGCTATCTTCAGAACTCTTTATTCTAGAGAAGCTATAGTAATTAATATTTACAAATATTCACAGAAATCATCAGATTATATATTTACTACGGTGGTGTTGTTAGGGATCTAATGTTGAAGACATTCAATACAAGTAATACAAGATGGATGATGCTTGGTATTGGTAAATGTACAGGAAAACCATACCAGAGTGTTGTTTTAAACTATGACCATACGATTGATGCATGAAGAATATATTCTGAGCACGCGCACGCCACTTTATTGTTCTTTTCCATTCTACCACCTTCATTCTATCTTTAGGTACCTATATATTATTATTACCTATTCAGATTGACTGGGCAAGTACATAATATTGTATACCTACTGTAAGATGCTTGATGGAATGTCAGTAGCCCAAACTTATTATTTTTTGTATGTATTTCCCGTATTTATTTATCAACTTATATATGTTCATTGCATTATGTAACTACCTATATATATAATATTTTATTCCTTTTTCTATTTTATGCAGGTGTATATTTTTATTACATTTTAGTAGGCAAACCTAAATATTTTTTGTATGTATTTCCCGTATTATTATTATTATATATATTTTTTCATATTCTATTTTTGTAAAGATTAACTTTGACCGGTAAAAAGTATAATTTTTTATGTAGGTATCTATTCTACATAATAAATATTTTGATTTAATTTTTTTGATGTCATTCTAACACTAATAAAAGTTTTGTTGCACATTAAGGTTCACTACATTTATTAATTTTCGCCCGACGATGTCATAATATAGACGAAACTAGTCGCATTAGCTTTTTTTAGCAAATTTGTTTGCAGTACTTTGTAAAGTTATTATATTAGTTTAATATAAGCTTAAAAAAACGGAAGTGTCTCAGCTGCCGAAGTGTCCCAAATTGTCTGCCGGCGCCGGTTACTGAATTAGCTGCCAGCCCCAGTTGCTGAATTAGCTGCCAGCCCCGGTTGCTGAATTGGCTGCCGGCACTGACTTTAGAAAAAGAAGCGGGAAATGGGGTCAGCATATTAAGTACATATAGGCCTAAGAAGGATCCATTCATCCATCAGCTTGTTTCGTCCACTGCTGGACATAGGCCCATAGGATTTCGCTATTCTTGGCGGTCCTCCTGAAAGAAATGCCCATACTCACACACGCTGGGCAGGCGGAACCCTTGCACCAGTGACGCCGCTGCCCGTCACCAGTCTGTTTTATACTAGTGAAATTAAATAAACCGACCAAATTCATACTGGAGACTCGCCTAGTCATCAGAATCATGGTTTAATGACCCTTCAGGTGAAATTCGAAAAAAAAATTTTTTTCCCCTAGAACCTGCACTAGGAATTTGACTTAAACTAGACCAACCAGTACTGGAGCAAAAAAAAATATTTTTCGAAATTGGCCAAAAGGATTACTGAACCTAGTTCTTGATCACCAACCGAGTCTCTAGTATGAATTTGGTCGGTTGATTAAATTTCAGCCTATATAAGGCCCGGCAATTGGGGATGGATATACCGCCATTCATCGGTCCCAGGCAATGGTGGGCCACCTGGTTTTGCCTGAGAGCCTTTCTCTTACTCGCCCCGGAATAACTTCGGGATGGTTTGCGGGTAAGATTGTGGTACCTCCACAATCGAACCCGGTATCAGCTCTACCACCTAAGTATAGGAAGGATAGGAAGTAATTTTGGGTCTTTAAAGTGATAGTAAAAAAAGTTTCACCAAAAGAAAAAAAAAAGGTGCGACGAAGAGCGAAGCGAAGAGGATCGTGTAAGGTTGAGATTTAAGATAAAATAAAGAGCTGAGCGATTAAAAATTCAGTGCGTCTCCGGCCCCACGGACACAAGGGCTAACTCCAAACGGCAAAAATATCTAATTGTTAGCGAGGACAGATACTTGCACCACAAGTGGCTCTCAGCGCTGTCCGTCGCTGCATCAGCAGCCCGATGCATAATATGGGAAATGTCGCCAGTGTGTCGACGCATGTGACTTCCCACGCCAGGAGCCTTCCATTCCTCTAAGGAACCAGACACATTCCATCAGGTCTCTTGCCATCGTCAAGTAGATTCGATTCGGTTCAAGTACCGCTGGTACGTCGACGGTGGCAAGCGCCCTTCGGGTAATATCAATAGGGCTGCATGTCACGAAAAACGGCCAGCGCTGCGTCGGCACGAGAGCCCGTGGTGCCCAAACAGAGCGACGTCTGATTCACAGGGGCAGCGGATGTGGCTTATCGAGGGTTAGACCGAGTTGCATACTTACGGCCTCCCTAAAAGACAGTTCCTCCAACAAATTTAAGTGCCATTACTAGATTTAGGAAGAGCCTGCAACCAGAAGCCCTACTCGTGTTCTGATGAGGCGAGGAGACGAGCTCGGTCTGTCCGCGAGTGTGCGGAATTATTTAGATAATTATGTGGACAGATTGGCTCGTCCTAATGCCAGTGGACTGAAGAGTTTTTCGTAATATCCTCACCCGAGTAAGCCAGGGCTCATGCCTGCTTGGCTTCCCCACAGCACGAGGCTAAGTACTCGTATATTATCCCGATTAAGGATACATAATTTTACAGAATAAGGCCGTAGTGCTGTGTATTGAAAACAAGACGGCAATTAATAATATGATAAAATTAAATATAGTGGAGCTTGTACAAAAAGTCTTTCATTAGTGCAGCAAGTGTGGGTACAAATACGTGGGACGCACTATAAGTTTCCGGAATGAATATGAAAAAATACTATTAAAGGTACAAAATTAATTTATTGTTTTTCAAAATAATCTCCCTTGGCGTCTATGCACTTTTTCATTCGATCAAACCAGTTTTGAAAACTTTTGTGCCACTCCCCTGTGGTGACCTCTGAAACGTGTTTTTCATACTCCTCGACAGCCTCTTCTGGTGATGAATATCGTTGACCGCGTAATTGGTTCTTAATTTTTGGGAACAGAAAAAAGTCACAAGGTGCCAGGTCGGGACTGTATGCAGGATGACTCATGAGTTCTACATTTTTCGTCTTCAAAAAGTCGTTTGTCTGTCTGGCCGTGTGAGAACTAGCATTGTCGTGGTGCAGGATGATACGGCGTTTACGGTTATTTTTACGGAGTTCGTCAATAACTTCCGGCAAACAAATGGTCATGTACCAGTCACTATTCACGGTACGACGATTCTCTAAAGCAACAGTAGCCACGTGTCCAGTTTTATTAAAAAAAGAAGCAATCATCCGCTTAGATGCACTTTTCACGAGCGCCACTTTGGTTGGTTTCGGCTCATCTTGAAAGACCCATACGCTCGATTGCTGCTTTGTTTTGGGATCGTAGCAATAAATCCATGTTTCATCACCTGTTACTATGTCCCACACCAAATTTGACGCACCTTCGTTGAATCTGGTAAGCATGGCACTGCACCAAGTGACGCGGTCCGTTTTTTGAGCCTCGGTCAAGTTGTGTGGGATCCACCGCGAGCACAGCTTTCTCACACCCAAATGTTTGTGTAGGATTGATTGTATTTGACTCATGCCTATTTCTAAGGATGCGCGAATTTCATGGTAGGTCACATGCCTGTCTGTTTCAATCATACGGCGCACAGCATCGATGTTTTTGTTGGTCACAGCGGTGGACGGCCGACCATCGCGAGATTCGTCACTGAGATTGATACGACCACGCTTGAATTCTGCAAACCAGCTATAAACAGTCGTCTTGCATGGTGCTTCATTGCCAAAAGCTGTTTCAAGCCGAGCGATGCTCTGTTGAGCTGTCAAATTACACTTAAAATCGTAGAAAATCATACTACGAAAATTTTCCCGAGTTAAATCCATGTTGATGCAGACACACAATTTTTTAAATGGCGCCACAAGGTAAAAACAAAAGACAGTCAGATGAAACAAACTACATTCTACAGCCAAAGAGATCTATTTTCAAATGTTGCAATAAATTTTTAAATATTGTTTATGTAAGTGGCCAGTTCCGGAAACTTTTAGTGTTACCTATGTAATATAAATAAGAATTTGACATTCAAATGCAATGTACGAGTATATACTATATTATTAGTAAATAAACGAAATATAATCAAATATTACAAGTATTATTAGTTCCGATATTTAATTGTAACAATAATATTATAGACATTTGTATAAAATAATGGATTAAAGATTAACTATATCAGGTCATATTTCTCACGGTACAGAATAGAAAACCTGCATGTGTTGGAAAATTATACTGAATCTGTGAAAATATTTGATTTTGAACAACTTGTTCTATATAACTAACTCTATAAACCATTTACGATTCCGTAAAAAACGTGAACGCTTATAGGACACTCTGTGGCCCTGGTACCAACCCGACAAGAGCGCCTCATTCTCTTCACCTGCTGCTTGTATTGGGACCACAGGATCTAACGGCCGACTTGCATCTTATTTTATAGTAGATGTAAGTATATGTCCACAACCCACGATGTTATCGTAAGTGCTTTAGAAGCCAAGATATTGGAAATATACCTATTGTAATATTTCACAAATATAAAAATTCAATTAAATAGTTCTTATCCAAAAATTTAAAGCGATGGCCGTAAGTAATAAAGTTGGGGCTTTTGTCTAGTGTGTCCGTCCACATTTATATATTGTTAAGGGATTTTGCTGAAATATCTAATAAATTCTGTTAAAACTACGGGGAGCGCCCCGCCCTATTACAATTTACATGTTGACCTAATATCGCACCCATTTTTTATTTTGTACTTTATTTTTTGAAGACTGTCGTAAATGACTTTCTACCGATGAAAAAACAAACTGAAAAAACAAATGCCAAAAATCGTGCTCTCACCAGCATAGCTAACATGGATGATAATAATTTATATTAGAAAAGTTATTTCTCTCGAAGAAACTTTTGACCAATGGAAAAGCAGGTAAGCATTAACCCGTGATCATCACCTCGACAAAACGACACGTGTGTCCATGGCTCAAACGTTTCTTCGAGAGACAAAATGTATTATTCGTGTCATCTATGCTAGCTATGCAGGACACCAACGTTTCAATAACTGAAGTACACTACTTCTGCACGCAATGTTGGCGACCGCGAAGATAAGATTCAAACCAGGTGGAGAAATGTTGTATGCCCCAAGCAGAAGATTTAGGTCAACTGAGTTGAATACATTGCTGAACTAAAGCAATGTAAGAACTGTGAGATTTTGATTTTACATATTAAAACAGATATCGTTAGTGAATTTGACTAGAGCATGTTACTGTACTGTGATCTGGACGAAAACCAGACTGAAGTGGATTTAAAATATTGTTACGAAAAAGAAACTCCGAAAACTGACGATGGAGAATTTTCGCAATTTGGATAGGAAAGGGAGTAAGGAAATGGGTCTAAAGTTTTTGAAGTCAGTAAGATTACTGGCTTTAGGAGGGGCATAACGTAAGCTTGCTTTCAAGAAGATAGGAAAGTGCTGCTCACCAAGAAGTCATTTAAAAGCTGTGTGAGAGATAGTAGCAGCACGTGAAGGACAGGAATTAGCATTTCTAGACCTATGCTATCGCAACCAACCGATTTAGAGGAAATGGAAAGAATACCTTTCTTAACATCCTCAGCTGTGACTGAATAAAAGGAGAAAGGCTCATGCTTGAGTAGGCAAGTTGTTTAGATAAGAAAGGGATGTAGTTTTGGTGGACACTACCGAAGTTGGCACAACAGAAAATTTGGAGAAGTGTCATAAGACTAGCCAACACCAAGAGTCTTAAGAAATTTACAAATATTTGATTTGTTGCATTTGTCAATAGTTGAGTGTATGTGACGCTTTTGAGGACCTCTACTGTTACACACCCTGTTGCATCTATTTCTGAACTCTTTGAAGAGTCTTAAGTTTTCGTCAGACGGATTTTTCTGGTAGTTATTGCATGCTGGCGTGATCTCGTAATGTCTAGAGTAAGCCACGTAGCAGGTGGATGCTTTACCGTAACCGGCCTAAGCGGAGCATGGGTGTCATAAAGTTGAACTGACATCTTATTGAACGCCTCAACTTTATCACTAGAATCGCTAATTTTATCTAGAATTACTAGGATCACTGAGGCTAGTGCATAAACAAATCTATTTCTACTTCACTCTGAGCTTCCAACTCCCTACACTCAGTCATGTAAGTAACATATCATACCAAACTCGCGTCCTCATTGCAAACGTAGATATAGGCCCTCATGAAAAACGTAGATATAGGCCCCCCTGAAAAAGTTTCTGTCTTATCTAAAGACCGTCAGCTTATTTGTATAATAAAGAAAAAATACGTACTTTTAAGATACATATTTATTTGAGTGTTTTTTGGATAAATAAATCATTCCCTTTTTTATATATTCTAACAGAGTCGGCTGTAGCAGCGTATCTGTACTTCTCGAAGCGCCTTTCTTTTGGTGCCGTGGGTCTCTTTGTCGTACTGGACGTAATCACGCTGGATATTTTCTTATCTCGCCCAACTGCCCAGTCTCTACCAACTTTTCTATATCTCCCACCATGCTCACTCGGATCGTAATCCCAAGTCTCTTCTGAAGATTGTCTATCTTCGCTGCTGGAACTTGAAGAGTAATGCTTGTGATGTTTATGTTTAGTGACCACGAAATCAAGAAGAAGACAAAGAAGCAATGTTTTGTACAACATTTTTCTGTCAGAGCGCTGGAGCTAGTGCGGTGCTGGCCGGCTTGTCGGGCTTTATACTGTGCACAGTGTGAGAGCTCCTCGAGTTATTCTTTGTTCTTCATGATAATGATAATATTTTATACATAGCAGCGATAGCTAGTAGGTAGAACGTCCACATCAGCTCTAAGACCCGAGTTTGAACCCTGTCGATGAGATTTATTGGATTTAATGAACGGTGACTGCTGGAATTTTTCACTATATTTTAGGTACGTTCTTAATTTAATATTTACTGTGCTTTTATTTATTTGAATGTTAACTAACATTATGAAACTGATGCATAACAGAGGTAATTAAAACACGATTTATTATTTATCTTTATTATTTTCGTTCGAACCATTATATACCGGGTGTAAATAGACTGCTATCATTAAATGAAACCACATATTCTACCGACCCTACTGAACCACTTTTCCCAAGAGTCATACCCGCGGACACCCATAGTTTAGGAAATAATTGAGTTCCAAACAAAAATGCGTGAACCCTAACGCACCGACATACGGGCGAGTTTAGAGAGAGCGTTGACCTCAAACAGCTGCAGGTTTCACGGAGGGTGTCCGCGGGTATGAATCTTGGGAAAAGTGGTTCAGTAGGGTCGGCAGAATATGTGGTTTCATTTAATGGTCGCACTCTATTTACACCCGGTACATACATTTAATTTTTTATATTTTATTATAATATACTTCAATATATGTTTAATTTAATTGAAATAAGCCGTTAACCTAGTAAGTTTAAGTTATGGTATGTACCTTTGTATTATTAAACACTGGCACTATCATTATATTGTTAATTTCTACACTCAACGCGTTCCAGGTTTTTTTTATTTCTACGCGGTAAAATATAAAATATATTTAAAAGTGAAGAATTTTAGAAACATGTATGTATTTCTCAAGGAAAACATACCAATTACCAGTTTTGATTAGGTACAGAAAGAAAATTTGGTCAAGTGCGAGAAGCGATGCAAAGCCGTAAAATTACGCCAGTAAAATACGGTAACTTTCGGCAAAAAACGATATTTTACGTTACGGTAAAATTCCACAGAAACCGTAGATATTATACGAACTCGCATCGTACCACATGATGTGGCCTCATGTAGCTCAGACTAAATTACTCGGAGGTATGTAGTATGATACCTAGACCATTTAACACGGGACTAGGCGAGCGCACTTATCCCCCTCTGCCGAAGTACATGAACAATTTGTTCATGTAAGTTTGCTTGTGTGCGCGTTTTGTGTTTGTGTAGCAGCAAAAAAAACTTGCAAAAAACAATTATTATCGCATCAAAAACATAAATGTGAAATGAGAGCCAAGTTCATGCCTTGGTTGTTGATTTCAAAGACAAAAGAATAGAGATCTAAATGGGTACCAAGTCCAATGGCCAGAAATTTATTTATAACAACATAAAATATTTTATAACGACTTAAAATATCATTTCTTCTTAGAACTTAGGATAATATATTAAAGCCTAAGGTCTGACTTGGCTAGTTTGAATATACGAATAATGAATAAGTTTCTCTCATAAAGTTAGTTTATTATTAACGCTCTCATATACGAATTATATTATAGCCTTCGCGAGTTCTAAAGCTGTAAGTTCTTATTTTATTCTTCCGAAAATTTGGCTTGCTGGTAGAAACTAGCCATCGAACATAGGGCAACCTAATCAACAACCAAGCCATGAACTTGGCTCTCATTCCACATTTATGTCTTTGATGGGATATCATTACTTTTTGTACAGAAATTACGACATACATACTCTACTATAGTCTCACGCAACATTTGTTGTATAAAAACAAAGAATATGCAATCGATTGGAATAGGCAGCTTCTCGGGAGGCATAGGAATAATTCGGTGAAAGGTAAGTGTGTCACCCACCAGTAATTATATTGTACGACTCATTGTACAATATACATAGTAAAAAGATAAATATTATAATAATAATGTTACCACGAATATTTCAAGTATTTTTCAAGAAAATCTATCTATGAATAAATAAAGCATAAATCGCAAGTCGCAACCTTATAGGTCAGGTATCGAGAGACAGGCGTACAGCAAGATGGCGGCGCTCGCTCTTATGAGCGCGTCTGCCGCACGCTCGGGGACATTCTCGTCAAGGTTTTATCGCACCACTCACCACCCCGTTGCTTTACGGCCGTAAAGCCACGATTACACCATCCGACTTATCAGGATCCTAACTAAGATCCTAATTGGGACGCGCAAAGAAACAGACCGTTCTAAATGCGATTACACTGTCTTAAGTCCAACCTTTTCCTAGTTAGGATGCCGATAAATAGGATGGTGTAATCGCGGCTTGAATAATGTTTAAACTCCTGAGGGTTATTAATCAAAGATAAGTACAAGTGTCGCAACGGTTTATGAGCGGTGACCTTGACTGTGCTAGTCTTTTTTAAATCTTAGATTACATTAGAGGCCCTATCTCTAGGCAATATAAGTAAGTGTGTAAGACACACACCTCTTTTTCATGCTAGTTTTAACCGAACTAGATATGCCAAAAATTCTGTCACACAACGGGTACCCACAACCTTCGACAAAAATCCCATTCCGTGTCTCCAAACAGGTACATTCTGTACTACTTCGATTAATAAGTTTACACTCCTCTTGCAATTTGCACATACCTACATACCATCTCTATCTTTAACACAAACTCTCAACAGAATAACACTACTACACCTACACTAAACATATACCTTTTACACACGTTTATACTCACCCCCACACACAGGTTACCTGTCAGATAAACCTTTAAGTTTAATTTTGTTAGACATGGTCTCTTCTAAAACATTGACTTTTCTATACACATCGTATTTCTTGTTTGCATGCTTTTTATAATTTAAGTTAGTATAAGAAAAATCAATTATTGGCCCCTGTTCAGTTGATCTTATAAATGTTATTCTTTATTGTTATGTGCTGTGGATTTTTGTATTAATAATAAAATAAAATGAAAATAAATAAATATAAATAAAGTGTTCCTAATATAATCATTTAATTGAAAATTAAAATAAAAAGAAAAAACAAAAATACTGGTTTCTTACTTATTCCTTTGTATTCACCCAACTACCTATCTAGATGCCAAATTTGAACTTTTTAGGTCATCTGGAACTGGGTTAGAGTTTTTATCTATAGGTGAGTCAGTGATAAATTTGACGATTTTTGAACGTTAATATCTATAAATGCCCGTTTGAGGTGTGTTTATGAAATTGGCACAAATGCACAAATGTATCTCGCAAGTCCAATATATGAGCCGAATTTGACATGTTTATGTGAAATAGTATTTGAGTTATGGGGGGGTATAAAGTGGCTCTAAACGGTTCGTGTAATATTACCTTAGACCAATGTTCTAAGAATATTACACACGATACCGCTCGCCATTCTGTTAGCTAGAACTTGGCTTGACACGCTACCGCGTGTCTAGATACTGTTTTCTTAAAGCTGATTGTAAATAAATATAATTTAGTAGCCCAGCCTTCATATTTTTTGTATGTATTTCCCATACTTATTTATCAACTTATTTGTTCATTGCATCATTTATATATGTTTTTATTCCTAGATTTTTCTATTTTATACAGGTGTATAATTACATTTTAATAGCCCAACCTAAATATTTTTGTATGTATTTCCCTTATTAGTATATACATATTATTTTTTTATTCTAAAGATACATATTGTAAAGATTAACTTTGACTTGTAGAAAGTATACTTTATGTATCTATTTTACAAAATAAATATTTTGATTTTGATTTTATAGGTAATAATTAATGTCTTTTTTTTGAAATATTGAAGCCACACACGAATTTTAACAAAATGTTGAAATTCCCGATTTCCGTGAATTTCCGACTCGCGCACGAAGGGTTCCATACGATTATCTACACTGAAAAAAATAACCTTCCAAAAATAGAAGACCAATCCATCCCTTTTGACTAATACTATAGATCTTTTCCGTCTCCAGAAGAGATGTGTTAGAATTATAGTCAACATAAACTCAATGGAAAGCTGTAGGCAATATTTTAAAAAACATAAAATTCTAACTTTAACATGTATATATATTCTTGAAGTAAGCATATTCGTTAAAGAAAACTTTCAACTCTTCCCAATATACTCTCGGGCAGGAAATTTAAGACCACATAGTAGGTTAGCCCCTCCTCTTACAAAATTGAAAATTGTATCTTCCGGTCCATTTTCAATGTGTACAAAAGTCTACAATAATATCCCTAAGGAAATGAGAGACATGAGCGATATTAAAAAATTTAAAAAATGTTTAAAAGAGTATCTGTCTGAAAAATGTTTTTACACGCTGCAGGAGTTTTTTGATGTTAAATAAATGTAATCAAGCAATGTTATAGGAATATAATATATAAATAGCTTAAAATGTAGAATAACCCATTCAGATAATTAAGTACCTAATAATTTATATGAGACACGTTTTGGTAAATTGCAAATACTACTAATAATATACCCAAAAATTGTAATAAGAAAAAATTTCACCAATAATATACTGAATCACTAGTTACAATTCAATTTGTTTAAAACAATAATATTATTTTAAAATTTTAATTCAATAGTATGACAATATACTATGGAAAAGTTATCTACTAATATCAAGCTGTACACAATTTAACATTAGGAACGTATTTAGTTGTAAGTAAACCTTTGCTATGCCCTTGCAGGGCGCTATAATGTTTTTTTTCCACACCTGTACTACCTCTGTTAATACTATGTACTTACATTATAGCACGCAATAAATATTTTGAATCTGAATCTGAATCTAAGAAGGAAAAATTCCATTCTATTTAGATGGATTTTGGTGGGTAATTGTTGGACGGAATATTACTGTAGAAGATTATCCCATCATCGTGCAACATTTCCTTCGCAAATTTTCGTTGAAAATCCAAGAAATCCTGCTATATCATGGCAGGAAATCTACAGTTTTCCGAATTGGTGGGTTAAGGTTGGAGGGAAAAAGTTACTGAATGGTAGGAAACACAGTCAGAAGGATAAACTCAGAAGAAAAGTCAAGAAATTTCTTTGAGTGTGTAGAAACGGCAAAAAAATCACGTCTGTTGTATGGCTGTAACGTTAGTCGCTGCGGCTGACAAGTGGGAAAATTTGGTTTTGAATTAATTTTAAATAAAATAAAATTAATTTCCAAAAAGTTACAAAACCATAATTTTACAAAAAGTTTTAATAAAAACTACAACAGTTACATTTTTACAAGTGGACGAAAAGCCGAAAAATAAGGACGATATATTTTTTTTCTTTCCTTCCATATTTTATCATTAAATTCAAGAAATTATGACTATGTTGTTTTTTCTCTGATACAATGGTCACATGAGTAACTAGAGATCGCTGGCGCAGGAGCTTTAACATGAATCAACGTGAACTCACCTGGAACCTCAGCTCCCCGACCGGCGCCTCAGCATACCTCACCCCCCGGTACGCCTGGAACCGCCTGCCCTTCCTCGTCTCCATCCACGAGCCCCTGATCGCGCCAGACGGCGTCACCACCCTGGGGAACGGCACATCGCGCCCTACTTCCTCTGAGCTTTGCCCACTTTCACTGCTCGAGCTGGAACTTGAGGCGTCATGCTGATGATGTTCGGAAGCTGCTACGTGTAGCAGTAGACAAAGGAGTAACGTTTTGCACATCATTTTCCTTGTAGGTTGCGGGAGCTAGTGCGTCGTCGTGTGACTGGTGGAGACTTTATACCGTGTAGTCGGGGCTCGGGTCATTCTGTGTTTATACTGATAAATATACAATATCAGTAAAAACAAGGAATGATCTATATTAATAATAACGATAAGTAAATCGTGTCTGTACATAGATATATTTTTTCAAGCGACTAATACTATGTTATTAGTAATTAAAAACTATTAACTTTCAGGGTTCCGTACCCGAAGGGTGCCAAACGGGACCCTATTAGTAAGCCTCCGCTGTCTAACTGTCCGTCTGTCACAGGGGTCTACAGCTTTAACCGTAATAGGTAAAGAGTTGGAATTTTCACAAAATACGTGTTACCGTGGCCTCTATCACGACAAACAATAAATAAAAAAAGTAAAAATTGAAACCCAAGCGGGGTTCCCATACAATAAATCTTGAAAAATAGCATTTTTTAAACGTTATTTGTATTTTGTATATATCTTAAAGAAATAGGAAGACTCAAGAGAGTTTAATCTCAGAGAGCGTTTGATCGCGTGGATAATGACGTGCTTTTAGATAAGTTATGTTCATTTGGTTTCGCCCCTAGCCTGCTTTGTTTCCTGGCTGACTACCTACGTGATAGACAGCAAGTCGTTAAGTATGGCTGTTATACATCCCAACCGTACCATACTCGTTCAGGCGTGAGCCAGGGATCAATCGTGGGTCCTTTGTTATTTATTATTATGATAAATGACCTTGACCTTGTCCTGAACCATGCGAGTTGTTTACTGTATGCGGATGACGTAAAGCTGTTTCTCTGCGTAAAGGATATAACCGATCATCGCTTGTTGCAACAAGATCTTGACTCAATACTTCAATGGAGTACTAGAAACAGGCTCCACTTTAATGCCTCGAAGTGCAACGTTTTGTCTTTTACCCGTAGTCGACAACCTCTTCACGCAGTCTATACGCTCGGCTCTGAAGTCATTGCTCGTCTTGAGTCTATCAGAGACCTGGGTGTCGTTTTCGACTACCAACTCACGTTCCATGAGCATATAAAAAGTCTTGCGGTAGCATGTTATCGTCGGCTGGGTTTCATACTACGTAATGCAAAATACTTCCACGATGCTAAAATAAGCCAGATTTTATATACAGCGCTGGTTAGAAGCAAAATTGAGGCTAGTTCTATTGTGTGGAGTCCACACGAGAAAAAGTATGCCCTTATGCTTGAAAAGATTCAAAAAGCATTCTTGCGATTTCTCTACAAGAAAAGGTATGGTTTTTATCCATTTATGTATCCCACCAAGTTTCTCCTGGGCATGCTAGGATTCAACTCTCTTGAGGTCCGACGAGCATGTGAGTTGATGGTGACTGCATGCTGCCTACTTCGCGGAAATTCTGACTGCCCTGAGCTGGTAGCTCAGGTCTGTCAATTTTTTGTGCCAAATAATTATCTTCGTGCCCGCTCACACAAGCTCTTGGCAACGTCCTCCTCATGCTCCGTGGCGCGGAGGGAGTCCCCACTGATGCGTGCACCCCTGAAACTCAACGCGCTCTTGGTATCAGAACCACTGTGTGATCTTTTCTCTGACAGAATGACGGATGTTGTGAGGGAATATTTGAAGTTTTGCGAGAGTGAAGCCTCAATGACGATGTCCTTAGATTCTAAGCCTTAGACCATAATTTTACTTTGGTTAATTTTTGTTATTATTTTTCTCAACTATTTTATGTGGATGTCAATAATTTATGTAGATTAGTTAACTTTCTTTTAACTTTTTAATTGTACAGCGAATTGGATTATTCTGTAATGCTGTGCAAATTTTTGATAAATAAATAAATAAATAAATAAATAAATAAATAAATAAATAATAAATAAATATATTTATTCATATCTTAAAGACAGTAAATTATACAAGTTTCAAAGGACACATTATTATGCATACTCTAAACTAAAATAACAAACGGTAAAATTAGGGTTCCGTATTTAGAGGGTGTATACAGAGGAACCATTTTAGCGCATAGTTTTTTGTCGCTTTAATGTTTGTTATAGTATAGCAAAGGTAGGTTACCTATTTATGTTATTGAAGTTTCTATTGTTATTTAAAATAAAGTGCTTAGATAAGGAAAGTATAGCATCTATATTGTTTATATAGAGGGTTCCGTACCCATATTGTGTGGTGCTACGGAACCCTTTGTGCGCGAGTCCGTATTGCACTTGCCAAATTATTTTATTTTTGTCTGTCTTTAGGCTATATAGGGTGAAATTTAATCAACCGACCAAATTCATACTAGAGACTCGGTTGGTGATCAAGAACTAGGTTCAGTAATCCTTTTGCGCAATTTCGAAAAATAATTGTTTATGCTCCCGTACTGGTTGGACTAGTTTAAGTACAATTCCTAGTGCAGGTTCTACGGGGAAAAAATTTTTTTTTTCGAATTTCACCTGGAGGGTCATTAAACCTTGTTCCTAATCACTAACCGAGTCTCCAGTATGAATTTGGTCGGTTGATTTAATTTCACCTAGTATGTGCCGTTTTAACTCAAGTGAGAACCAAGCAACGGATTTTGGTGCGGTTTTCTTTATTATCATCGTATTCACTTGACTCTAGTCAACATATATGTATGAGGTTTTCATAAAATAGCCGCCGAGCCGAAAATTGTCTATAATAGTTTTATGTCACGCTCAAATAAATAGACTGAAAGAAAGAGCCGCGCGAGCGAATCCGCGGGAAATAGCTAACATTATCTTAAAAGATTACATAAACTTTTTTTTAAATACCTATAATAAACCTGTGTGGTTGCAGTAATTAACATCTAAGATTTTTTACTTTCAAGTCCTCCACCCAGGAAAACAGTTTCTTGTAACAATTTGCTACAACAAATATCCGAGGGTGTATTTGATTCACAGCGCATAAGAGCAAAATCAAGGAGAAGAACTAAAATATAATCAAAATATGAATATCAATTCACCCTTTGTCTCCTACTTCTATTTTTGTTTAATCAACGTAATTTAATTTATAGGAATAACCCGATTGTTAACTAACACACTCGCAGCAGGAGGAAATTGTGACAATCTCTGGGGAAACCCGGCTCTTCTCACTGTGGTGTGAACAATCTGGTGAACTCTATTGCAGAGGAACAAGATCTAATTTAAAACGGATACTTGGAGCTAACCATATTTATGTTTTTGACAAAGCAATGAAAAAGTTCAAGAATACAGCATTGTAAAGACGGTGCTGTGTACAAGTAGCTCAAACCAGCTGGAACCTTGATGTATTTAGATTAAAAATACAAAGCAGGTACATCACCAAGGCTCCCGCTTATCCAGTTTCAAAACTTGATTGCTTGCATGTTGTGGCGATCTCAGCTAGCCTGCCTTTTATGCCTAAGTGGATCACAAAAGGACTCCGAAGATCATGTTTAACAAAAAGACATTTACGACAAAAATACTACCAACAAAAAACCTTATGCAACAAAATTACTTATAAAAAGTATGCAAAAATGTTAAAAAAGTGTATTGAAAGATCACACAAAACATGTAATAAGGCTTACATGGACTTGTCGAAAAATAAATGTAAGGCTTCATGGGATATAATAAATGCAAACACTAAGGGTAAAGACATTAAACACAATGTAATTGACAAAATTGAATTTGACAACCAGGTTATTTTTAATCCTAATGACATTGCAGATATTTTTAATAATTATTTTGTTGACATATGTAAAAATGATATCTTAACACGTAATAATTATAATAATAATGAATCTGATAAAATTGAAATGAATAATTCCTCTATATTTCTTACGCCTATTTCTGTATGTGAAATAGAAAAAATTATCCATTCATTAAATAACACTAATTCAGTCGGCTATGATGGAATCTCAACAAAAATAATAAAGATTTGTACCATTCTGCTTGCTCCAATTCTAAGCCATTTGATAAATGAATCCTTTGTCCATGGTATATTTCCTGAGGCACTTAAGATTTCAATTGTAAAACCTTTGCATAAAAATGGTCCAAAAACCGATATACAAAGATATAGACCGATTACATTGATATCAATATTATCAAAAATTTTTGAAAAAGCTATGCATGTAAGGTTGTCCAAATTTCTGACAAAATTTAACATAATAAAAACAGAACAAAATGGGTTCCAAACCAACAAATCCACGAGTCTTGCAGTTTTTCATTTAGTAAAAAGTATATGTGAGAAAATAGATAAAAAAGAACCAGCATTAGTAGTATTTTTTGACATGACCAAGGCATTTGATTTTGTAAATCATAGAACTTTACTTCATAAAATGGAAAAATATGGTATACGAGGTCCTGCTTACGACTGGTTTAAAAGTTATCTTAGAAACAGGCAACAAAGTGTAGAAATAACTAACCTAGATAGGAATTCCAATACCACTGTGTACAGGTCTGCCTTAAGAACTAATAAAACGGGAGTGCCTCAGGGCAGTATACTTGGCCCACTCTTGTTTATATTATATATTAATGACATTCCGGACTGTACAAAGCATCAAACTGTCTTGTTTGCTGATGACATATCTTTGATTATAGAATGTAAAAGAGAATGCATCGAAAAAGAAACAAACGAAAGTATTCAATCTATCATAAAGTGGCTTAAAAACAATGACTTGGAGGTAAATCTATCAAAAACGACATTTGTACAGTTTCAAAATAATAAAAATGTACCCTTAAAACTAGAAATAAAGTATGACAACAACAACATTGAAGAATCCAACACAGTTAATTTCTTAGGGATCACTCTTGACAGAAATATGAATTGGAAAGCCCACGTTGACAAAGTCTGCAAAAAAATTAATAAGTTTGTTTTTGCCCTGTATAGATTAAGGTCATTAGCGAATGAACAAGTTGCTCTCAGTGCATATCATGGGTATGTTTTGTCAGTTCTTCGGTACGGTCTTATTCTCTGGGGAAAATCTACGGAAGTAAACAGAGCATTTATCGCCCAAAAGAAATGTGTCCGTGCTTTATGTGGCGCAAAACCCCTAGACTCCTGTAAGCCATTATTTTCTAAACTCAAACTGCTTACTTTACCATGTTTGTATATTTTTGAAATTTGTATTTTCGTCAAAAAGTATCCAACTTTTTTCAAGACGAAGCAAGAAGCAGCTTTTGGTGTATATAGGTTAAGAAATCCAAATAAATTGACTATTCCAATGAAAAAAAGTGCTCTCTATTCAGACAGCTGCTTTCCAATGGCCATTAGAATTTACAATAGCCTACCAAGTGAAATTAAAGATGTAGCCCCTCAATTATTTAATAGGAGACTATACAACTGGCTCGTTGAGAAATGTTTTTATAGTGTAACTCAATTCTTGACGTATAGAAATAAAATATAGTTAATGTGTATTGTGACATATAAGAAATGGTAATTTAAATTGTAAAATAAAAATTTCGTATGCAAATTTCTGTGACATTGTAATTTTAATTCTGTTCTAATTTATTTCCTTCTTGACATGTTAGTTTTTGAGAGGAATGTGTATATATTCTTTTTTTTTTTTTTTCTTTCTTTGTGTGAAACTTTTAATAGCTTTCTCTTAATGTTTTTTGTGTGTTTGGTGAATTTAACTTCTACATACCATTTGTAAATATTTGCATGCCTTCTTAAGGTGAAATATGTTGGACATTTTTAATATAATATATCTTTAAGTACCATATTTGAAGCAAATAAAACTATCTTTATCTTTATCTTTATCTTTTTATCTGGGGGCACGGAGCCAAAAGCGGGCGGGGCACTACTACGTACCTTTTCGGTCTGGATAATACTAGAGATACCAAATTCTCAAGATAAGATGCAGTAAGCTGTCTTATTAAACACGATAAGTTTCATTTGTCTAGCTTTTATTGTTTTAATTTATCAATACCTAAAATACGTCGATTTCGTCACTCGCTCACTCGCTGATGATCATCAAAACCTCTAAGGTACTTCCTGAAGTCCTAGAAAGCTGAAATTTGGTATGCAGGCTAGGATTAGCACAGAAACAACAAATAAACAAATAAATCTGTTACTTTCACCCTCCAAACCTTCTTAAGAGGGGTCCGGTTCTGTATTATTAAAAAATATATATTCCCAACTTCCAAAAGTCCTAAAGATCTGAAATTTGGTATGAAGGTTACAATTAGCACACAACCAACGAAAATATTAAAATATCTCTTAATTTTACCCCAATTTTACCCTAAAATCCTTGCACCTGACAAACAATTCGACACCCTCTTGGGTAAGGGACCCTTGTATTAACTCGACCGCGGTATTGTTCCTGTAATCTTTACATAATACATAATCAATCATCCTTCACCTATTACC
This sequence comes from Ypsolopha scabrella, assembly GCA_910592155.1. NCBI lineage: Eukaryota > Metazoa > Arthropoda > Insecta > Lepidoptera > Ypsolophidae > Ypsolopha > Ypsolopha scabrella. The sequence goes on from OU342983.1 coordinate 21,508,053, forward strand.
ATGACTTTTTATATATTTTTCGGTCTTCTAGTTTCGGAGATAAGGAAGGGGAGGGGACGTGATAACGTTATAAACTTACTTTTTTGAGGATGTGTTAATTAATGAAATAGTGATTGCACCTTCATGATCGGTGGCCATATTAAAGATTTCTAAAATTTATTTTTTATCATCAATTGCTATGTAGGTGTTGTTAACCTAGATAACAATTCTTTTGTTGATAGATCATTGTCTTTGTTTTCGTAAAACTGCCGTTGAGTGAGTCAGTTAATGTCTAGATATATTATCTCGCTACGTAGAATGAATAAAACTAGTACCTACTTTACTCAACATTTGTGAAACTTCACCTTCGTGATTAGTCTGTTGAAGGAAAGTTTCATACTCTAATACAGGGGTCACCAAATGGCGGACCCAGGTCCGTATCCGGACCGCGACCGACCTATTTTGTGCGGACTCAGAAGAATCTGAGAATATCAATTTTCAGAGTCAAATATGTAATTTTTCGCATTAGGTACTCACTTTATTTCTTTAATTAGATGTATCCTTAATAGTAAAGTATTCTGATTTATTTTGGTTCTATTTACGTATTAGATCTAGGTTGCTATTTATCACCCAGCAAACGGACCGGGACAGATTTACTTTTATCATGAACGGACCCACAATGAAACTAATTGCTGATTCCTGTTCTATAATGAAGGACCTACGTTATCTATGTTTCTATGTACGATGTTAGTGCAAGCATAATATCGATGTTAGGTCTTACCAGGCGCGGGCGCAGCTCAAGGTCTTGAGGGGGGGGGGTGAAGTATAAATAAGTAAATACTGTGTATTGGCTCAAGTACAGTTCAAGAGGGCAACCTTAACAGTAAAATAGGTCAAGCAAATAAAGAACGTATGTATTAATAAAATGAAAAGTCTCATTCACAAAACAAATGGAAGCTTTCTATTACTTTTATGGAGCAAGCGCCCACCGCCAAATTTGGTTTGCACCGTTTGAATTACTTTTTGTAATGTTATTTTGAATATTTTTGACTTAGACGTTAGTAGGCAGATAATAATCTGCTTGGAATGTTCGTAAACCGTCAAGTTTTAGGTGATTTTTCGAGTTTACGTCTGTGATTTGGGGGGGTCATGACCCCTGTGACAGTTTGATCTGAATTCATAATGGTGGGTTTCGTGAGAAAGTAGGTTATAGACGAAGTAGAGGGTTTCGGTTGAGACTTGAGACTCTGTGTCCCTTTCAAGGAGAATGGGAGCAAGGAGTATGGCAGCTATCTCGTCAGTACTACACTCTACATCACGCCCGTGGCTCAGCCGGTGCCAGATAGAGCGCGTGCCTCGTTCACTTATATAGAGCTGTACTTCCGAGAGCAGGCTGCAGAAGAGTCAAAGCGTAACGGTATCGGAGTCTTTGTAGCATCGACAGGTAACGAAAAGTTACCTTTAATTGATAACTTTATGTGTATTTTCTACTGTGAAAGCATTTATGTCATCCTTTTCTGCACACTATACAATACATATACTTACCCTGTTTGGTTTCGGTAGGAAGGTATCAAAACTAAGTCATGTACCTATAATAAAGTTACCTTTAATTGATAACTTTAGATGTATTTTCTACTGTGAAAGCATTAATGTCATCCTTTTCTGCACACTATACAATACATATACTTACCCTGTTTGGTTTCGGTAGGAAGGTATCAAAACTAAGTCATGTACCTATAATAAAGTAATGCCAAAAACTTATGTCATCTTTCGATACCTATGTATATTTAATCTTACAAGTATGATGAAACTTTTGTATGTAATGTTAATTTATGCTGCACAAGTGGAAGGTAACGCTCAACCAGGCCGCCTTAGAAGGACACATGCCGATTGCCGACCAAATACGAGACATACGCTGAAGAAGGGCAGCTTGTATGCCTAGATTTATGGATGTAAAAGCAAAAGAGGTGTGTCAGGATCGTAGCAGATGGAAATCTTGTCTCTGCGTGAGTGTATGTAATAAGTACAATTTGAAAGTAAGTAAGGGTTAAGTGGAGTTGATATATTGTACGTAAACAACCAAAAAACCTTTGAAAGTGTAAAGCTATAACAGCGAAACCGGTAGGGAAAATAATTTAAATAAGTGGACAAGTACAAGTATTTTTCAATCAAAATTGTGAGGGTTAAGTTACAATTTTTATTTAAAAAAATTCCTGAACCCTTGTCCTACTGAATGAAACTAGCTTTTAAATCTTTTACGGGCAAATATCAGCTCCATATGATGTGCTCTCACTTAAATTGTGACGATTTCCCGTTCTTTCTCTGCATGTCCCGCTAGCGCGCAGTCAGTGCTCGCTTCCGCACCGGCTGGCTGTACAGAAAGCAGCTGACGACCAAATATATAAAAAAAAACACAAAAATGCAACTCTGACGTACGCAACGGTGCGAATTCGAAAGTTGAACCAACTGTTTTTCTTTTTTCGTTCTGAACTAAAATTTCGTTTTCTCCAATGGACAGGTGACCGCGGTTGCGTTTTGACTTTTTGTTGGTGTTTGTGAATTTAGTTTAGGACAATTTTATCAAAATGATGCGACTGTGCTTCGTTTGTGTGGTAAGATTTTGTTGTTAATATACTTATAGGTAGTTATACCACGTTATATTGCAATATCCAAAACAAAGATGCCCTTGAACCCAATTCCGCAATCTTCAGATGGCACTGATTTGGATTATCTACTTTTAGTATTATCTACTCTAGTCGTGTGAAATGTCGTTTGTAAATATAACGTGACTTTCATTTATATAGCCAAATTCATACTGGTGACTCGGTAAATAGTCGGGACCAAGGTTCAATGAACCCGTTTCCGTTTTTATTTTACGTATTTCACAGAAAGGGTCATGGAATGTTCTCCAATATTAATTAAATAAACCAAAGTCACCTTATGTGAGTGCGTGTATTAAACGTTATTAATTACAAAAATGTTTCATGATGTAGGTCGGAATCATATGAAATGTAATGTATCATTTAAATCCAGAAAAATAAACATATATTGCCACGACATGAATCTCCGAGGGGGTGCTAGAGGTGTTCCCGAGTGTGAACTGAACGTGATGGGTGGTGAACAAGTGCAAGCAGACCGAACACCCGCGGGAATTCAATCCACGACCTCTGGGTTAGCAGGCGAGCGCTCTACCACTGACAAGTCGTTAAACAACCTATAGTCTAGAATCTGGACCATACTTGTCTCTGGATAATTTATAGAGTTAAGACTTTTGGTTGCGTACGAGTACCCAAGCTTTTCATTTTCACGTTCACTGCCTTTAAAGGCATTTCTAAATGAAGTAAACACTCTACATTGTCAATTTATTCTGTGACATCGTTACGACATGATTCCTCTGGGGATGTCAGAGGTTTTCGATTTTGAACTGTAAGGAGAAAATAATGTAAAACAAAAACATTATTCAGCTGCAACAGAAAAAAGCAGCTGTTGTCCAAAACACATTTACCACGCTACTAAAGTCGATTCTGAAGGCTTTAATTTAAGTTCGAGTGCTGTCAAACCTTAAATTTTCCCAAAGTATTAAAGTAATATTAAATTAACTATTTCGAAATGAAGATAATTTAGTTTTGACAGCGTTAAAACTAAAATTAAAGCCTTCAGAATCCGCTTTTATGTCGGACGTTAGACTGTCTGTCCGTGTTCAACCGGAACCGCACAAAAACCGTGATAAGAAATCGTTGAATACATTTAATATATAGCTATCGAGTCTCGTTCAAACCTCAACACGATTCACGAACGAGATGTCGTGTAAGAAGACGATTGTGACGACGACGTAACAAGTAACAGCGGCTCCATCGTTACATCCGAGAGAAAACTGAAACAACTAAACAAGACAAAGCGTCGTCGTACAGCATTCGTAACGCTGCGTAAGCGCAAGTGGACGGGACAGACACATTTGTAGGAAGAAAGCCGGCGCGTGCGATGAACGGTCGGTAATGGATGGATGCTGCAATGAAACAACTCGGAGCTAACTGAGTGCGGCTTTCAAAATATCGCTTTCTAGTTGCGGAAACTTGCATTATCGGTGCAACTAGTTCCTTAGATCATTTAGCTTAAATATCAATTAAGCTCGGTACTAAAATAGACAGACTATAATATACCCAAGTCTTCGACCTCAGCGATTGGTAATTCATGTGTATAAAAAGTAAACTTTGCTGCGACTCATTTTGACTCCTGAGTGAGATCTCGGTAGTTAGTTGGCGTTAATAGGAATATCGAATCACATTGATTGATGCATACTCGATATCAGACTTCCACCTGCTGAACTGTATTTTCAGAAGTAAAATACCACGTAAAAATATTCTGACGTCAAAGCACGCCTTTCCACGTGTACATTTTACTTTGCCCTTCTTCAAGATTTTGCCAATTTGATCGACATGCGCCCTAAGGCAGCGCGGTCAGGTCAAGCTTTTACTTGGGCACCATGTCTTATTTCTTTCGCCACTCTGATGCGTCCTCTCCATATGCCCAAATGATAAATAGCTAATCGGCAACGTTTCCAACCATTGCCATTGTTGAAATATATGTATATCTCTATTCATCATGAGACATCATTACATTGTGGAAAGTCCGTCCTAGCGGAAAATTGCGATACTTTTATTGTTTTGATATAGTCTACTTCACTTTGTGCGATTTTTCGTTATTTTCCCATTCAGGACATTGGAGTTCTCCCTCCCTCTGTATGAATACCCCCGGGGGTGTCAGACTGTCATCGGAATAAATAGTCAACTATCGTACACCCTCTTCTAAACGACGAGTTTTACGTCAGGCCCTGCGTGATGGGTTTGGGGCTAATAAGATAAAAATAATAAAATAAGGTGACTTCAATTTATGCAGCCAAATTTTTACTCAAGACTCGGTAAGTGCTCAGTAACAAGGTTCGATCACCCCTTTTGTGAAATTCGTAAATTATGATTTTTGTGTTCCTTACAAACGCGATCCCAGCCCCGAGTCAATTACTGTATGGGACGTCAAGATTTTATTTTGTGAAATTAGCAAAAAGTGTTATCGATCCGTCATACTGATTACTTACTTGGCCTCCAGTACGAGTTTGGCTGTATGAATTAATGTATGCATGTTTACCTCAGTGTTTTTCCTTCACCGTTCAGTTAGTAGTAAATATACAAATACTAACCAAACAAATTTCGAAAAAACATACGAAATTACGGTGATAGCTCATCGACCATCACCCTGGGTCGTAATAATCCTCGGTGAAACGGGTTTGGCGCAAAATGAGCACTTCGCAAAATGAGCACTTGACGCAAAATTTGCATTTCGCAAAATGAGCACTTCTCATAATGTGCAGTTCTCATAAAGGGCACTTCTCAAAACGAACACTTCTCAAAATGAGCATTTTGCAAAATGAGCACTTCGCAAAATTTGCTTTTTTTGTAATATTTGTTTAGGAAAAACAGGTAGAAACTACAGGAAAATTTTATTCACAAACAATTTTAATAATATTTCATTTAATTTCAAACGTTTATTAGTTTTACCGCAAAATACAGTTGGGAACAATGGTACAAGATAAAATTCTTACTTGCCAGTAACAACTCTAAAATAATTAAAATTTGCTAACAATTAAAACTTTTGCAAGATAATGGCTGAATGCCGTCACAATTAATAAATAAAAAATTAAATAGTAAACAAAACATGAAATGGGGGAGCAATAAGTATAAAAAGTACAGTTACAATATAATAAACAATAAATCTATGGAGTACAATAAGAATTTAATTAAAATAATTAAAAACTATTTAATAATAATGTACATGGTTGCTATGTTTTCTAGTAAAAATACATATGTCAGGATGGATACAAATGGGAGAGGGTTTAGGGTGTGTTTGTGTCTGTGTATGTGTGCAGAGAGTGTACATAAAAAACCAATAAAGTGTATGCTTAATAGTAAGATTTGGCATCATAATAATTCATTTTCCTAATCGCCTTGTAGGAGCTCGATTGTGCAGGAGATTTTGCGCTTTATAATGAAAATATCAGCACTTGAGAAATGTTTTTCATAACAGTCGATGGTGTGGTTGAGGGGTGGGTTCGCTGCATAATACGATTGCAGATATATAATATATACTAGCATTTGCGTGGTGCGCGGGCTGCAAGCAGCCCGCGAGATATGTTGTGCCTATGTTTTTTTTTATATGCGTTTCTTTCTTTGTGTCTGTGACATATTGGACTCGTTCTACAGTGAATTTAAAGGCAATCGGTAGAAAATCCGTGATTTACAGAGGATGGGATGTGTGTCGAGTGTCAAAACCTGTCAGCGGTTGGAAGATGTGTGAAAAAGAGTAATTGTAAAGGTTTATGGACTCGCCCGCGCACCTGCGGTGCGCGACCTCGTCCCTCGGTGAACCGTAGGCACGTCCTGCTTGACTTGATGACTCGGCCGCGCACCTGCGGTGCGCAACCTCGTCATAGTTCTGACTAAACCCGGAAGAGCTACCACCATCCGTTCCGAAGTTATATCAATTAAAAAAAAAATGTTAAAAATGTCAAAAAATGTCATCGGTCGGGAATAGTCCGTAATACTTATTATTCGAGTTCAAACCCGGAAGCGCTACCACCATCCGTTCCGAAGTTATAGTAATTAAAAAAAATGACAAAAATGTCAAAAAATGTCATCGGTCGGGAAGAGCCCGTGATACTCATCATTCGAGTTCAAACCCGGAAGCGTTACCACCATCCGTTCCGAAGTTATAGCAATTTAAAAAAAAATTGTCAAAAATGTCAAAAAATGACATCGGTCGGAAAGAGCCCGTGATACTCATCATTCGAGTTCAAACCCGGAAGCGCTACCACCATCAGTTCCGAAGTTAAAGCAATTTAAAAAAAAAAGACAAAAAATGTCAAAAATGTCAAACGTAAAAATTTTTTTTGCCAAGTAGTGGCCGTTTTGATGCCATTCACTATGGTGAAAACCTTGTAGCTGTAGCTCCAACCGTTCTCGAGATAATGCAATTGCGCGGATTCGGCCGATTTTGGCCGAATTTTTTTTTTCGATATTCGGGTAGATCTCGGCGAGCCCTTTCGAACGGACCCCCTGAACAGGGGTCTATCTTCATTGGTTTGGGAGGTATGGGCCGAAAAAGAATGGACACTTTGAAAAGGTAGAACTCGTCGAGCCCTTTTAATCGGACCCCCTGAACAGGGATCTATCTTCATTGGTTTGGGAGATATGGGCCAAAAAGAATGGACACTTTGAAAAGAAAGAGATTTTTTTTTGGACCCCAGGGGTCCGAGTTTGGGGGTTCCAAGCCCAACCGGCACGGAAATATGGCCAAAAGAAAAATTTTTTCGCGCTTCGGATAAAAGTTTTTTTAAATGAAAGAAAACTTTTTTCGGATCCCCGGGGTCCAAGTTTGGGGGTTCCGAGACGAACCATCGCGGAGATATGGACGAAACAAATTTTTTTTTTCAAACATTTTAAAAATATAAATTTTTTTTTTCGGACCCCGGGGTGGGTTCCGAAAATTTTGGGGTCCGAAAATGTTATACTCGCCCGAATATTCAGTATGAATTTTTTCCCATACAAATACGTCAACTCATATTGAAACTACCAAAAATGCGGGGGGGTAACAAAAACGACCGAATATACAGTACGAATTTTGTCCCATACAAATACGTCAACTTTCATGGATAGTACCAGAATTGGGGAGGGGGGGTTCCGAAAATTTCGACCGAATATACAGTATGAATTTTGTCCCATACAAATACGTCAACTCATATTGAAAGTACTAAAATGCGGGGGGGTTACGAAAAACGACCGAATATACAGAATGAATTTTGTCCCATACAAATACGTCAACTTTCATGGATAGTACCAGAATTGGGGGGGGCGGGTTCCGAAAATTTCGACCGAATATACAGTATGAATTTTGTCCCATACAAATACGTCAACTTATATTGATAGTACTAAAAATGCGGGGGGGGTTACAAAAAACGACCGAATATATTTGCGTTTTTTTTCTTTGAATCAGTGACGTATTGGACTTGTACTACAGTGAAGTATTGGCAATCTGTAGAAAATCCGTGATTGACAGAGGATGGGATGTGTGTCGAGTGTCAAAACCTGTCATCGGTTGGAAGATGTGTGAAAAAGAGTCATTGGGCATTTAGTTGGACTCGCCCGCGCACCTGCGGTGCGCGACCTCGTCCCTCGGTGAACGGTAGGCACATGTTGTTTGACTTGATGACTCGGCCGCGCACCTGTGGTGCGCACCCTCGTCATAGTTCTGGAAAGTAAGTATGTCAACTTATTGTAACAACACAAAGAGCAACCTTGAAAACGTGTGGAAACTGGGTTTCAGGGCGATCGGTTGAATAAACGCGATTGACATTGTTTTGACAGTTGTCAAATGTCAAAATTTGTCATCGGTCGGGAAGAGCGCGTGATACTAATCATTCGAGTGCAAACCCGGAAGCGCTACCACCATCCATTCCGAAGTTAGAGAAAAAAAAAATTAAAAAAAAAAAATATATCAAAAATGTCAAATTTTTTTTGCCAAGTTGTGGCCGTTTTGATGCCATTCACTATGGTGAAAACCGCGTAGCTGTAGCTCCAACCGTTCTCGAGATAATCCAATTGCGCGGATGTGGCCGACTCGGCCAACTGTGGCCGAATTTTTTTTTTTTCGGTATTCGGATAGATCTCGGCGAGCCCTTTCAAACGGACCCCCTGAACAGGGGTCTATCTTCATTGGTTTTGGAGATATGGGCCGAAAAAGAATGGACCCCTTGAAAAGAAAGAGATTTTTTTTTGGACCCCAGGGGTCCGAGTTTGAGGGTTCCAAGCCCAACCGTCATGGAGATATGGCCAAAACAAAAAAATTTTCGCGCCTCGGATAAAATTTTTTTTAAATGAAAGAAATCTTTTTTCGGACCCCCGGGGTCCAAGTTTGGGGGTTCCGAGACGAACCGTCGCGGAGATATGGCTAAAAGAAAAAAAAAATTATAAACATTTTAAAATTTTTTTTTTTTTTCGGACCCCGGGGTGCGTTCTGAAAATTTTGGGGTCCGAAAATGTCATACTTGAATTTTTTCCCATACAAATACGGCAACTTTCATGGATAGTACTAAAAATGCGGGGGGGGGTTACGAAAATTTCGACCGAATATACAGTATGAATTTTGTCCCATAGGAATACGTCAACTTTCATGGATAGTACTAAAAATGCGGGGGGGGTTACGAAAATTTCGACTGAATATACAGTATGAATTTTGTCCCATAGGAATACGTCAACTTTCATGGATAGTACTAAAAATGCGGGGGGGGTTACGAAAATTTCGACCGAATATACAGTATGAATTATGTCCCATACAAATACGTCAACTCATATTGATACTACGAATAATGTGGGGGGGGGGTTCGATAAAAATGACAGAATATCCAGTATGAATTTTGTCCCATACAAATACGTCAACTCATATTGATACTACTAAAAATGCGGGGGGGTTACGAAAATTTCGACCGAATATACAGTATGAATTTTGTCCCATAGGAATACGTCAACTTTCATGGATAGTACTAAAAATGCGGGGGGGGGGTTACGAAGATTTCGACTGAATATACAGTATGAATTTTGTCCCATAGGAATACGTCAACTTTCATGGATAGTACTAAAAATGCGGGGGGGGTTACGAAAATTTCGACTGAATATACAGTATGAATTTTGTCCCATAGGAATACGTCAACTTTCATGGATAGTACTAAAAATGCGGGGGGGGTTACGAAAATTTCGACCGAATATACAGTATGAATTTTGTCCCATACAAATACGTCAACTCATATTGATACTACTAAAAATGCGGGGGGGTTCGATAAAAACGACCGAATATCCAGTATGAATTTTCCAAAACCACCGAATATTCAGTATGAATTTAGTTCCCATATATGTACTTTAACTCTCATACATGGTACCAAACATTTGGGGGGGGTTGTAAAAAAACGTCCGAGTAGCCAGTATGAATTCCTTCCAGCGATAGGCAAAATTCCTACCGGGGGGGTAGGCGAGCTGGCTGCGCCAGCCCGCCAACCCCCCCGGTAGTAATTTTGTACTCGCTGGCTGCGCCAGCTCGAAAAAACCAAATCCCATACAAAAATCCTATACAAAACAGGGTTTGGGAAAACTTGATTCCCCCCCCCTAAAACAAAAAAAAGTCTAAATTTTCGATTTTTTCCCCAGTCAGAATTAGACCCCCTACAACCCCCCCCTACATCATATTAGTGTAAAACACCCCCTTCTACTAAAACAACCATGTCAATCAGTGAGTCAGTCAGTGACCGTATTGCAACTTTATATAATGTTAATAATTATAAAAATTGATGTTGGTTTTATCAATGTGACAATAATTTTTGTTTTTATAATTTTGTGTTACCTATATTTATCTTCTTTTGTATTTGCGGGTGTATTATCGTTTGTTAAAATCTTTATACGCTATTTTTGATAAAATGGAGTATGAGATTTGGCTATTATAACCCGTCAGACTGGAATATTATTTTTAATGATGAAATTAAAAAAAAATTAAAATACACATATTTTTGTTTTAAGAATTATATTAATTTGCGAGTACAAGTACGTTTTTATGTTACGAAGATATATTAAAAAGACAAAGTCAAACATTTCTTTGACCTGATTTTTGTTTTTATATTGAAAGTTCTTGCTATTATTCGAGTATCATACTTATCCAAAAACAAAAGATTTTTATTTGAGACTATTTTGCATATCTTGGTATCCTAAACAAATATTACAAAAAGTGCAAATTTTGCAAAGTGGTCATTTTGCGAAATGCTCATTTTGAGAAGTGCTCATTTTGAGAAGTGCTCATTTTGAGAAGTGCTCGTTATGAGAAGTTGCCTTTATGAGAAGTGCACATTATGAGAAGTACTCATTTTGCAAAATGCACATTTTGCGTCAAGTGCGCATTTTGAAAAGTGCTCATTTTGCGCCAAACCCGGTGATACGTGTATGTAGCTCGTGTGTAGGATACAATTACACCAGTCCATACTCGGAGCGATTTTTTTCAGGTCCGTGACTCGGGCCGTATGCTCGTGAGTATGGAAATTTCTTCCAGAAGGATCGCCAAGAGTGGCGACATCTTATAAAAGGCCTGTGTGTAGTAGTCTAGGTGGATGGATGGATGAACTCGGAAAAACCCCAGACACCCCCTCACGGATTCAAGTCGTGATGTTGTAATATTTACAACTTATAATAACTAGCACACAGAAGGTCGGGGTAAATGAGATATTTCATCAGAAAGCGTTCATCGATTTTCAGTGTTAGGTCGAAGGTATTTACGTTCTACCTCTGAAGGTCAACATTTTTTTTTGTGTTCCGCCTACCTTCAATGAATTTTATGTTTTGTGAGAGATGGGGTAATCTGAAAACCAGCGCTGTAACGTTGGCTTCAACATTTTGCCAACAAATACTAGACACGTTTAATTTTTTTTTGTAACTAATAGTAAGTATTAATTGTTTGGGCAAATAAATAATTTCATCTTTCTTTCTTTTAAAGCTCAGCCAACTGAATTTCTAAAAACGTAAACTAAACTGTTTCCTTCTTTTGAGCTTAAATCATGTTTTTTGGGCCGTAACCTCTGCGGATGAGGACGGACATGTCGGTATGGAGACCGGTCCTTATGCGGTTGACCTTAAATCCCATGCGCGGGCGCCGCAACAATAAACTTACAACACACGTACACAGACAGACAGACCCGCCCGATACACAACACCAACACCATCTGTTCTCGCGGCGCACGCGCAGAGAGAAAGTACAACGGGACATGACTGTTTTGGGCATTATCCTCCAATAACACAAATTCTACGACAGATATAAATAATTGGTGTAATTTGTTTGTCTGTTTAAAAATCTGAACCAAGGCAGGGAAGTCCGTAAATTATGAACATAAAAAATAAAACAGATGTGTATAAAAATAATCCCTTTATGGAGTTTCAGTCCTAGAATGAACATTTTGCTTTGTTCGGTTTAGTAGTACGTGGCATAGATAAGTATTAACATCCACAGAGTGTGCGGCAGCCACAACACCATTCTGAAGGTAGTGGGAGGCGGGTGCGGGTGTCCTATCAGCCATCACTGGACGACAATACATAATATATTAATTATGATCATAATATTTATTTATCAAAATTGTATCGATTTTATTATCTCTTTATTTTAGTTGTATTGTTAATTTTTTTTTGTAATCATATGGAACCCAGTTCTGAATTAAATGATTTTTATTTTTTATTTCATTTATTTATTTATTGAGCACGTGGCAAATTTAAAATACAAATAAAATATTACAATATTTATAATACCTGCAAACAATGTGTGCGAAGGTGATCCAGCCTTGTCACTAAGTGCGCTTTGTAAATTTACGAATAATATTTTCAACTTTAACTAAAACATTACATGATTTTTTTACGCGTAACTTCTATTAATTCTAGAAAAACGTCAAAAAAAAATCAACAATTATTTAATTCAAATAGTTCATTTGTAAAATGGATACATAAAGTATACGTTTTACAGGTTATAAAAAAAAGAAAGTTTATTCACAGAAGTAAAAGTCTTTGGTACAGTAGTGCATTAGGCTAGGTCCTACCCACGGATGGTCCTACCCACGAAATTCATAAATTATACTTTTCGTGTTCCTTACAAACGCAAGCCCAGCCCCGAGTCAATACTATGGGACATCAAGATTTTATTTTTTGCGAAATCAGCAAAAAGTGTTATTGATCCGTGTTACTGATCAGAGTTTGGATGCATAAATTAAAGTCACCTTATACACAATGCAATGAATGAAGAAGTTAATAAATAAACGAAACATACCATTAAATATAACATTTTTATTTACGTGTAACTTCTATTAAATTTACAAAAATCAGCTAGCATGCGCTGTTTAATAACATTAAGGATTTTTAGGATTCCGTAGTACCTAAAAGGTAAAAGGAACCTTTATGGTGAGACTCCGTTGTCCGTCCGTTGGCTCATAACTTTAGCATCGTTGAAGATAAAGACTTGAAATTTTCTACAAAATAGCATTCACTTGCCTACATAATATGGTACAAAAAAAATATTGAAAAATTCTAAATTGTATGTTCAAAATATTTCCAATACAAAAGTGAGAAAAATAAAAAAAAAATCTTAAAAATACAATATGGGTATCAAATTGTAGATATTAAAGAGCTGATTATAAAAATATTTACTTTTACTATACCTACTGTCACTGATTTCGAGAAATCTTTGAAAAACCACAAAAAAATGCATGTCCCCCCCCCCCTTATTTCCGAAACTGGAGGACTGAAAAAAAAATATCATGGTAATTTGGGATTACCTAAAGATTACAGGAAAAATATTGCGGTTGAGAAATTCACGATAATAAAATGACAAAATCAAATTTTTCATCTACGAGTTTTATTTCGAGTAAGTACGTATATGTCTCTCTTTTGTTTCTAGAAATACGCAAAAGAAATATATATTAGATAACCTATTTTATCATCCATCACGCAAGAGTACAATTAATAGTAATAAAATAATATAAATCCACCAACAGATTAGATATTACATCGAAGCGCGTTAATACGCATTCCCGAAGCTAGATGGCGCTAGGAGTACTTGCTCGCGACTGAAAATACAATAAATAATAACAGTTATGAGCAAGATTTCAAATATCTTCTTCCTCACTGTTCCCAAAACTGTCGAATTACGGAACCCTAGGTATGCGAGTCTTACTCGCACTTGACCGGTTTTTTAAAATTATGTCTTTCTGAAAATTACCGACGATGTATTTTCTTGTACAATTTTCAACGAATGGGTGTCAAACCAACGACCTATTCGGTGGTGTCAAGGTGTAGCCACTGGAAATTAATTAGTAGCACTCGCACTACGACTTCACTCCTGACAACGTCAGCGCCGGCCGAGCTCTGTGCCCGCGCACAGTGCATGTGTTCACGGGACGGACACGTGTGGAGTTTTATTGCTATGGCAGATTTAGGGCAATTTTAAAAGGGCTTTCTACCGAGATGAATAAATATTTCTGATTGAAATCAGGCTTTACCCCTGGTGCACGATAATCTTACTGAGCGATTTTGAACTTCAGTATGTTGTCAGAAAGTCTACATTAGAATGCTCGCTTCGCGCGCTGCCAGCACGCAAAATCAGTGAATTTTAGAGGTTTTTCTGGATTTTACGAGAAAGTGTTTGATGTAGGAGTTTTTCCACCTGACATCGGAAAATAAACCATGTTTTCTTGTTATAGCAGTAATTTCAGACATAAAACTCAAGCCGCTTAGACATAAAACGAAATAATAACTTAAAAGGCATAATTTTCAAAAATAAAATATATCGAGCGAAATGTGTCCAATTAGGTAACTGACCTGACAATGGAAAGACAAAGGTCTGAAAAAACACGTGTTGACTCAGCATATTAAAACAAAAATCGTTGAAAGACCCAATACAAGCCCTGATGCCTTCCTTATATGCCATACTTTTAATTATCTTAATAGTATAACATGTATTCTGTGAAAATTTCAAATGTCTACTTATTATGGTTGAAGCTGTAGACCTGTTTGACCCCTGTGACAGACAGACGGACAGACAGACAGTGGAGGCTTAGTTATAGGGTCCTGCTTGGTACCCTTTGGGCACGGAACCCTAAGAAAGCTGAAGTACTTCATTTGTAAATATTCTGGTACCGATATACCTAGAAAACAATTTTTTTTATGTGTGACCTCTTAGTTTCTTTCATATATTTTTTTAAACTCATAGATTTCTTTTTATTTTTGTAAATAGGAAAGGCATAAAATGTATGTACCATTAACCTGAGACAAAGTCAAAGATGATTAATGAGGCAGCTCTCTACATCATTAGGGTCACAACAATTTCAACTTTTTAAGGCCATAGAAACTAGACAACACAAATGGCTAAAATTTGGCAATAGCACAGACAAAATACATCAAAGTTGCTGATACTTCGCCAGTAATCATTAGAATCAGAAAGTTAATAAGACTGGAGACGATCAATCTGAGGTTAGTTTAGCATAAATGTTCCAATCCACAAGACAGACAAATATGAGTTATGTATACTAAAGCGATCAAAACATTCCAAGCTATCGGTTATGTGTGCGAAGATAGAGCTATAGTATTCCAACCCAAATCATAGAATCACCTAGTACAAAATAAACTGCTTCGTGTGGTTTGGAACGTTTTGCCAAACTACGTCCAATTGTGTAAGCCAATCGTATTCAAATTCGATTGTAATATGGCTATTCGGCTAAGCAAATTAGCCCGTTTGACTATTGAAATCGTACGTTTTTGGTTGTCAACAACAAAACAAAACAATCGTATTCATTTGCCAGCCAAATATGTACGATTTTCAAATTCAACAAATAAAGTATAATTTCATTTCATAAATTTTTCGCTTACTGTTGATATTTGCTGGTTTTTGTTTTCGTGATTTCACCATTGGCTCATAGTTACAGTTGTTTATTCAAAGAGTAGAAAAACCCGCGTTTTACGGAAAAAGGTTATCTTCACAACCTGTATATTTAATGTAAACATCGACATAAAATGTAAAAAACAAAGTATATACGATACAGGTGACAGTTATCTATAAATATACTAAATATTTACATTCGAGTATTTACTGAACCACTAACTCGGAGATTACGGGCTCAAATCCCACTGGACGTAGTTTGTGTCCGGTCTGCGTGCTTCAGAAGGCACGTTGAGCGATGAGTCATCGTTGTCGTTGTGACCGAGGTACCACTACCACCACCACCACCACCACCACCACTACCACCACCACTACCACCACCACCACCACCACCCATCACGCTGGACGTAACAGTTGCCGGTGAGAAACTGGGACTTGCATTGCACAGTTCACACTCGGAAACATCTCTGACGCCCCCTCGAGGATTCAAGTCGTGACGATGCATACGTATATTACGTTACATCTATACTTGTAATAAAGTAGTAAAAAAGTTGTGTCTGTACGTCTGCACATTGAACTGAGGCCAAAACCAGAATTTTTAGAATTTTTGTTTGACTGTATCCATCCATCCATCAGCCTGTTTGGTCCACTGCTGGACATAGGCCTTTCCAGGATTTCGCCACTTTTGGCGACCCTCCTGGAAGAAATGCCCATACTCACACAAGCTAGGCAGGCGGGTTGGTGAGCGCGGTGCCGAAACCCTTGCACCAGTGACGCCGCTGCCCGTCACCAGTTTGTTTTATATAAGGCCCGGCAATTGGGGATGGATATACCGCCATCCATCGGTCCCAGGCAATGATGGGCCGCCTGGTTTTGCCTGAGAGCTGTTCTCTTACTCTCCACCGAATAACTTCGGGAGGGTTTGCGAGTAAGATGGTGGTACCTCCACAGTGGAGTTTGACTGTATGTTCCGTTTTAACTCGAGAACCGCTTTGGATTTGGATGCGGTTTTTTAAATTATCATCTTAGTGACCCCGTTCAACATGTAGGCTATAAAGGCTGTTCATAAAATAACGTCCAAGCCGAAAATGGGGCATAGATTGTATAGACGCGGGTGGAGTCGCGGGCGATAGGCTGTATAATATTCGCGTTACCGGAAGTTCTCTACCAGCTACGTCACGCGGGAACATTCCGATACGATCATTGTCATCTCGGACGTGAATGATTCAACATGCTAACTGGTCGCCGATGGGCACTAACCACAGGAGTTGCTAATGTGTGACGTCACGACTAGTTAGCGGTCAAGCACCTGCCAGCGGCTGCGGCGCTCATGCAATATTCATGCTTTAACGGATCGTGAACGGTACCAACGGCGACACGCTATCGGTCGTACCCATTAGTAGTAGCCAGGGCCTCAGCCTGAACTTACACGACTGGAAAAAAGAAACAATACAACATGGAGCAAAAATCTAATCCCTTAAAAACAGCCATCACGCGCAAACCCCCAAAATTCATTGAAAAACACCCCAAGCCAAAAAAACTTTTTATTTTCACAATATTCAAAAGGTCGCAAAAAACATCGGTTTCATCGGAAGCACTTTTAAACATGACATGATTTATATTTGACTATTAAATAAACTTGAAAAGATAAAAACGATTTTTTAATTAAGGCAAAATCCGCCTGCCGCCGCGTTGCAAAGAGAATCGGACCATCATAATGTTTGGTAGACAATTAATACATGTAAAGTGCGTTTCACCAAATTTCCTTTGCCGTAAGGTGTATAATGTTTGTAACAATGCAGTCCAGTTCCATATCATCCATCTAACCCAATGACTGATAAACAGGATTTTTTATTCATTGATCCAATTGCTACAGGGGAAAAACAGAAAAAAGCTAAACTGGCTACGAAAAACAGAGAAACAAACTTTACGGCAAAACAATAAAAAATTTGAAAAGCGCTATCTAGCAGTGGGACAGTAAAAAATAGTACCAAAATACACATACAGCGGACATACGAAAGACAAGACCGATCGACAGTTTTTGTTTGCACAAAAATACGTTTTTTATTTTTCAAGTATAAGTCTTTGAAAGAGGTCACCCCACCCCAGACTTTCGTCTTGCGACGCCCACATGTGTCTCAGTCAAACTGAGATATTTAATTAAATATAACTTTTCTCAACTCAAATAATTTATTTAAAAATTTTAATACTCACAATCCCCCTAAATTTACCCTTAAAAATATTAGGCCTTTAAAAATGGGTTAAAATAATATAATGACCACCAAAAAAAGATTTTGTAACCCTCCCTCCCTTACCCAAAAAATGTAAGTATTCAAAACCCAAAATTTGTAAGCATTCACCAAATGTTTGTGCAATTAATTACTACACAAAGTCCGAAAATAGGTAGCGACAACGACGAGCGAAGCGAGCAGAAGCGTGTTAGGTGGACATACAATACAATACAATATTCTTTATTGCACACCAAAAAAAAAATTTTACAATATAAGGTAGCATATCACTAAAAGCGATCTCTTCCAGACAACCTTTGGATGGAAGAACTCTTAAAAAAGAAAAGGTGTAAAGGCGGTGCACAGAATAAAATAAACGGTTTTAAAATAAAATGAAGCATTGTGGTTTAAATGTAAATAAATATAAGCAATAAGTCATTATTTCATACATAATTTATATTTTTGGTGGTTATTTACTATTTCTGGGTTGTTCAGCGATTATTTTAGAGATACTTGCTTTATATGGTTAGCAGGCTATAATTTTATTAGTTATAATTTCATACTAAGATGGGGATTAAATTCTGGTAATTACTTACTATTTTTAGGAGTTTATAGCGATTTTTTTGGCATTATTTTTTATTATATCTGGTGATTGCTTAAACACAAGCCCCTAAAAATTCCATTCCACATCTTTTCCCCCTAAATTTAGGGGGAAAACCCCTAAGTTGGGACCCCTGAATCGTGAGGTGTATAGGACGGAATGTTTTTATAATATTTTAATTAAACCTCCATACAAACACAAACAAAGGTAAACTTTAAACTTTCGCGATTATCACACATTATTAACTTTGTATTGGGGTCTTACTCGCGATAACTAACAACATACCTTAAATTCCGTTGTGACCACTACAGCCTACAGAGGCGTCGAAACGTCAAGCACATATCTATCTATGTTACAAACAAAGGTGCTTAAGGAATGTTTTTTATAATAATATATTTTAGGTTCAGTCAATTGACATTATCTAAATGTATGCCAAATTTAGAACTAAAAATTGGTAAATTTGACTCAGCCTAAAATATAATAAAACATTCTTTAAACATTCCATAGACATCTCGCAATTTTGTGTTTGCGTTTGTTGGGGGGTTTGCGCCTGATGGATCAAGATAGGGCAAAGGAAGGGAGTTTTTTGAGTAGATTTCAACTTAATTTTGAAGTACCTCAAAACGAAAAATTTGATGTCAATATTAAACCAAGTTAGAAAATTCTCCGTACCATAAACAAAGCTTACACAAAGATAGGCAGTAAATAATTATTACCAAAGAACACGAGTTATTTTTCTCCTAAACAAATGCATGAGTAAGCTTGGTGTTCTGTATGAATATATGAATTAATACATGCTTCTTAGACGTGCTCTGATTATCACACATCATAACGGGATCTCACAGGTTCATAAAGTCATCTCATAGGTCCTTAATGTTGTAGTAGTAAAGTTGACAATCGCTTGGCAGACGGCAATAATAAAGTTGTAACTTTGTGCAGCAAGCAAGTAATTCCCGAGCAAACTGTTACTTCCACTGACCGTGTTGTATATTATATTATTATGATACCTGTGGCACAGTATATATTATATTTACTTTCTGTGAGTGGTTGTATTATATTTTGTTTTTTGGATGTTACCCACCGGCTCGTGTGAAAAATGTCACGAATCACAGTTAGTGAATCATGTGATTATAAAGTTCAAGCTGTTGAGTGAGTGACCCAGCGAAACTGGCTTATGTTATGTACACGAGTATTGTCAAAATATACAAGTTAAGGCCGCTACGACATTAGCGAAACGCCAAGTTTCTTTTAACTCTTTGGGACAAAACCTTCTTTCAAAATGTATTATAGCAAGAGAGGTAGGAAGGAACTAGTTATTTAATTCCTTTTATGGAGCGAGTATTTTATATCGCTGCTTTTATGTATACTATTGATTAAACCTTTGTACTGGGGTTGGCAGAATCCTTACAGAAATCTTTCTGATATGTCGAGAATTTTGGCCCTCTGTCAGGAAATCAGGAAAAAAATTGATTATTAAATGGCTTCTAATGTATTATACCTATTTATCGAGTTACATCGTGACTGTTACAAAATTATTCAGTCCCTGCTCAAGGGACCTTCTGTCTTAAGTTATTACATAATTAGCTAACCTAACTGATGAATTGGTTATAATGAGACAAGATTGATTTATTTAGAAGGGATTTTATTATTGAGAGGTGACACACACACAAGTTAACATGGCGGCGGTTGACAGTGCAAGAAGGAGATGACACATAAGTGAACGAGACAGCAGATGATTGCGTTCCGTTTACATTTCTAACACTGGCCCTTAAACAATGCAATCATTTATCAAACTGGCCCTTAAAACAAAAGCTATAAAGTTTTTATGCAACTTAAAATGAACAGGTAACATTATTAATTGATTTTACAATATTTAAATTGTCTCCGCTAAGCCAAGTTGACTGACAAATTTTTCAGTTTTCTCTTTAGTTAAAGGTTTAGTTAAAACATCAGCCGTCATTTGATCGGTAGACAAATAATTTAAATCAATAATACCTTTGTTTACAATTCCTCGAATGAAATGATGTCTGACATCAATATGCTTAGTTCTAGAGTGATACATTGGATTAACACAAAGTTTTTGTGCTGATTGACTATCATTAAACATAGTAATTTTACAACTTGTACCTAAACATTCATACAAGAAAGTTCTGATAAACAAAGCCTCTTTACATGCGTCAGAGAGTGCCATGTACTCCGCCTCCGTGCTAGAAAGAGCGACCGTCTTTTGTTTTCTGCTTTCCCATGATACTGTAGACTTACCTATTTTAAAGACAAACCCAGTGAATGACCTCCGATCTATCTCATTGGCGGCCCAATCTGCATCAACGTAGGCGCTGACATCCATACTACTCTTTTCATAAGTAAGACAATGATTAACCGTACCTTTCAGATATCTAAGCACCCGTTTTGCTGCCTTCCAGTGTATTTCAGCATAACTATCGTTGAACTGACTGAGTATGCTGACTGCATGAGCAATGTCTGGCCTCGTGCAAACTGAAATGTACATTATACATCCTACTAATTCTCTATACGGAAAATTATTTTCATTACAATCTGCTTTTACAAGCTTCAGCCCAGATTCCATAGGAGTGCATGCTGGCTTGCAATCAGACATTTTAAAACGCTCCAACACTCTTTGAATATAACTAGACTGATCTAAAGTCCACTTTCCATCTCTTCTGCATAGTTTCATGCCAAGGACGTGATATGCTGGCCCTAGATCCTTCATTTCAAATTGAGTCATAAGCTTCTCTTTAATTTTCAGTTTCTCTTGTTTGTTATTCGAAAATAAGATTATGTCATCGACATAAAGTGCTATAATAGTCACAGTTCCAACATGATTCTTCATAAAAACACATGGCTCTGAAGAAAACTTTCTAAAGTTAAGTTTTTCTATTAAAACTGTATTTATCTTCTCATACCAACTCTTAGAAGCCTGTTTGAGCCCATAAATCGCTTTATTCAGGCGATAGACTTTGTTCGGGTTCTCTTTATCCTCAAAGCCCTCCGGCTGTTCCATGTAGACGGTCTCCTTGAGGTCTCCATTCAAAAATGCAGTCTTCACATCAAGGTGATCTATCTCCATATTCATCTCAGCGGCCAAAGCAAGCAAGATTCTAATAGTTGAGTACCTCACCACTGGTGAAAAAGTTTCATTGTAATTTACGCCATATTTTTGTGTATAACCTTTTGCTACTAATCGAGCTTTATATTTCAATACTTCTCCATTCAATCCTCTCTTCCTTTTATAAACCCACTTGCACTTCACAGGTCTCTGCCCATCTGGCAAGTCAGTCATGGTCCAGCATTTGTTATCCAAAAATGATTTATACTCATCTGACATAGCATCTCTCCATTTCTTGGATTCTATTCCTTGCAAAGCTTGTACCACTGTCTCTGGTTCGTCATCAAAGCGGCTTATCTCGGACAAGTGTGGAGACTGCGATGCTAAGTTCACAACTTCAGTGTACTCTTCTGAACTGTCCATCGATGTGTCACCTGGAACGTAAGTTTCATCGCGCGAATCATCTGATTCAAGGCTACTCACTGATATAATACTATCCCGGGGAATTATAGTAGATTTATCAGATCCCGCATTACTGGGTATCCCTGTTACATCATTTAAATCTGATAAGGACTGATCTAGTCTTGACTGCTCTGGTGACTGATCTGATATGGACTGTTCTTGTGACTGATCTGACATGGACTGGTCTAGTGACTCTGGAACAGTTTCATTGCCCATATTATCTTCAATCTCATGAGAAGTTGAAGAGTTTTGATTGTGAGAATATGTTAGAATTAGCTCAGTGAATTCATCACTTTTACCTTTTGGTAAATAAAATTCATTTTCTAAGAAAGTTACATTTCTTGCTTTAATGCATTCTGACGGACGTGAAGGGTTTAGTAATCTATACCCTTTTGTCTCTTCACAGTAACCCACAAAAATGTATTTGTTACATTTTGAATCGAATTTCTTACGTTTTTCTATCATTGCATAAGCTAAACAGCCAAAAGTTCTAAGGTGAGTAATATTTACCCTTTTATTTGACCATTTTTCCTCAGGAGTAGTGCCCAGAACAGCTTTGGTTGGTGTCCTATTCTTCAGGTAAACAGCAGTATTAACTGCCTCTGCCCAGAACCGCTGATCAAGGCCTGCATCGAGAAGCATGCACCTGGCCTTCTCCACTATGGTGCGGTTGGCTCGTTCAGCAATTCCATTTTGCTGCGGTGAGTGCGGTACTGTGGTCTGGTGACGGATCCCGCAGCTCTTTAGGAAATCCTGTAAACATTTATTTACATATTCACCACCATTGTCAGTGCGCAATACCTTTATCTTATTCCCTGTTTGATTTTCTACCATAGCCTTAAACTCTTTAAATTTATCAAAAACTTGATTTTTGGACTTCAGAAAATACACATAGGTTTTCCTAGTGAAATCGTCAATAAATGTTAGAAAGTATTTCGATCCACTAAATGAATTCTTTGAAAAAGGCCCACAAAGATCACTGTGCACAAGCCCTAACGAGACTTTTGCCCTACTCTTGGACTTCTTTGGAAAAGGTAACTTTGTTTGTTTACCTTGAATACAAGCAACACATGATTTGAAAGTTGAGTTATCAAAATCCATGCCAGTAGCCATACCTTTTAAAAGCTGCATACTTCGCACATTGAGATGTCCAAGCCTTCTATGCCAAACCTCCTGCGACTCCCTGGATGCAGCCTGAGATCCTGGCACGGCCACCTCTGCAACTGGGTCTGTTGGTAAAACAAAATCTGTCCCCCTTCCACACACAGACGCAGCACATGACTTCTCTTTAGTAACAAAAGAAGCTTCACCTTTGGTATTGAGTACATAAATACCATTTTGAGATCTAGCCGTTGCAACTACCTCATGGCCATCACAAACTTTACACAATTTTCCCTGAAATGTTACACTAAAACCTTTACGTGCCATTGCACTGACTGAAAGTAAGTTAGTCGCTAGCTTAGGTACATATAACACATCACTTACAGTTCTTAAAGTGTTCTGTAAAGGAATTTTCACATTTCCTCTTCCCGATGACATCAGTTTTTCACCATTCGCAACACTCACCGATACTGGAGTGTCAAACACGAAATCGTGTAACATGTCTTTGTCATTACACATGTGACTGGTAGCACCCGAGTCCACATACCAAACATCCCTGGATAATTCAACAGATAACGCAGATAACAAGGCCTTATCTGAACTCTTTCCCTTTGAATGACCATCATCCTTGGCTCTGCGAGGACAATCCTTGATGCTGTGGCCCGGTTTCTTACATCTGAAGCAGCGAAACACCTTTGCCTGTTTCCTTACTATCAGCGCTGTGCTTGCATCGTCTCTTTCTTGTCTCCGCTGATATTCTTGAGTTAATCTTGACCTCACAAACTCAGTTGTGAGTTTCAAAGTCGAATTTTCTAAAGTCATGATGAGTGGGTCGTAGTCTGATGAGAGCCCGCTCAGCATTACGATAGCTAGAAAATTGTCTTCCACGCCAGCGCCTATATCGTCAAGCTGTTGGCCTATCTCGGCCACCTTCGTGAGATATGACTCTATGTTTGAGAAAGAATCGAGCTTCATCCCGAACAACGTGCGTAACAATGACAAGCGCCTGCTCAGGCCTTTACCTTCATAAACATTTTCAAGGTTGCTCCAGGCCTCGTGTGCCGTCTTCGCGTTTCTTATGTGCGGATATACACATGGTTGAACAAGAAGACAAATACGAGCTAATGCCTTCTTCTGTGTTTTGTCATCTTTTTCCTTCTTTTCTTCCACAGCGTCCCAGAGTTCTTCATGTATCAGTAACATCTTTGTTACAAACTTCCAAGTGCCGTAATTGTCGACACCACGTAGTTTTTCGATGGTCGTCTTGGGGTCGGCCATGATGCTTGGAATTACGAACTTGGGGGAAAACTATGACAATCTGTCTGAATTCAAAAAATATATTTAATTTAATCACAGGGAAGCAAGCTGGTGCCCATAACCTGATGAATTGGTTATAATGAGACAAGATTGATTTATTTAGAAGGGATTTTATTATTGAGAGGTGACACACACACAAGTTAACATGGCGGCGGTTGACAGTGCAAGAAAGAGATGACACATAAGTGAACAAGACAGCAGATGATTGCGTTCCGTTTACATTTCTAACACTAACAACATCTTATAGTGAGACCATATCAAAATTAAAAATCTTTTATGTTTTAAATAAATAAATTGACTTGGCCATCGCATGGAAACACAATGTATCTCACAAGTAATACATATTATATTAAATAAGATAAACTGGACTGAAATTGCAAAATATTTTAGTTTTTCCTTGATTTATACACTAAACACAAATTGTATTCCAAATTTGAAGCTTCTATGTCTGCTAGAAGTGCCTTAGAGTGTTGATGATTGGTCAGTCAGTCAGTGATTGTGAGTGAGTGACAAAATTGAGAAACTTTGACTAGTTATCATTCCTAAACTACTAAGTAGAATGGTACGGCGTGCCGCTTTTTAGCTCGACTTGGTGGGGGCACTCCGTGCCCCCAGATATGCCGAATTCTACAATTTGCCGAGGACATGATGATGATGAGGTGATGTCCTCCTCGACGTATCCGTTAACGACGACCCTTATTTCTTCCTGGCATGAGCTCGGGTGTGGCTGGAAAATTTTAGAGTTTACTCAAATCAAAAATATTCTGTCACATGAAAGACAGTGAAATTGTCCATTTGAGTTGTATGTGGCCTGAAGTGGGCTTTGGGCGAGTCTCGTTTGCGTCGAGGGCTTCCAGCCGAGCTGTTTCAAAGACCTCGGTCCCTGCTTGCACAGATTTTCCCCAATCGGGTCGCATGTGAGCAAGCCCTACCCAGGTGTTTGATCCAAATCCTTGTACCGTAAATTGGCCTCCAGGACATAATTTATTATTTTTTATTGTACACACAGAAAATAAACATTTACAAAACATATAAACAAATTAACATGTACAAGGGTAGACTTATCTCTAAGAAGAGATTTCTTCCAGTCTACCTTTGGGGATAAAAGAGAAGAAATTAATAATAATAAAGAAACACTTTTGTGTCATTCTGAAGGCTTTAATTAATTTTATTTTGAGTGCTATAAAACCTTAAATTTTCCCAAAGTAATATAGCTTCTTTTGTTAACACTAAAGTACTATCACAGTTTACAAATACACTAAAGCCAATTCTGAAGGCTTTAATTTTAGTTTAGTGTTTTCAAAACCAAATTTTCTTAATTCCAAAATTGTTCTTTAGTGTTACCTATCTAATTAAATAAATATTAGTTTTTTACTCTAAACAAAGTATGTGATTAACTAATTCTTTAGGGTTAAAATAGATCTGAAAAGGACGTCGAGGGTGGCGACTGGTTGAGGAGGAGTGACGACCGCCAAGAGTGGCTAATATTGGGAAGGCCGAGGACGATGACAGGTTGATGGATGGATGGAAGGTTAACAATATAAACTATATTACTTTGAAAAAGTTCAAGTTTTGTTAGATTCAAAAGATTCAAAATGTTTATTTGTAAAATAGATACATAAGTTTCCGGAATGAATATGAAAAAATACTATTAAAGGTACAAAATTAATTTATTGTTTTTCAAAATAATCTCCCTTGGCGTCTATGCACTTTTTCATTCGATCAAACCAGTTTTGAAAACTTTTGTGCCACTCCCCTGTGGTGACCTCTGAAACGTGTTTTTCATACTCCTCGACAGCCTCTTCTGGTGATGAAAATCGTTGACCGCGTAATTGGTTCTTAATTTTTGGGAACAGAAAAAAGTCACAAGGTGCCAGGTCGGGACTGTATGCAGGATGACTCATGAGTTCTACAATTTTCGTCTTCAAAAAGTCGTTTGTCTGTCTGGCCGTGTGAGAACTAGCATTGTCGTGGTGCAGGATGATACGGCGTTTACGGTTATTTTTACGGAGTTCGTCAATAACTTCCGGCAAACAAATGGTCGTGTACCAGTCACTATTCACGGTACGACGATTCTCTAAAGCAACAGTAGCCACGTGTCCAGTTTTATTAAAAAAAGAAGCAATCATCCGCTTAGATGCACTTTTCACGCGCGCCACTTTGGTTGGTTTCGGCTCATCTTGAAAGACCCATACGCTCGATTGCTGCTTTGTTTTGGGATCGTAGCAATAAATCCATGTTTCGTCACCTGTTACTATGTCCCACACCAAATTTGACGCACCTTCGTTGAATCTGGTAAGCATGGCACTGCGCCAAGTGACGCGGTCCGTTTTTTGAGCCTCGGTCAAGTTGTGTGGGATCCACCGCGAGCACAGCTTTCTCACACCCAAATGTTTGTGTAGGATTGATTGTATTTGACTCATGCCTATTTCTAAGGATGCGCGAATTTCATGGTAGGTCACATGCCTGTCTGTTTCAATCATACGGCGCACAGCATCGATGTTTTTGTTGGTCACAGCGGTGGACGGGCGACCATCGCGAGATTCGTCACTGAGATTGATACGACCACGCTTGAATTCTGCAAACCAGCTATAAACAGTCGTCTTGCATGGTGCTGTTTCAAGCCGAGCGATGCTCTGTTGAGCTGTCAAATTACACTTAAAATCGTAGAAAATCATACTACGAAAATTTTCCCGAGTTAAATCCATGTTGATGCAGACACACAATTTTTTAAATGGCGCCACATGGTAAAAACAAAAGACAGTCAGATGAAACAAACTGCATTCTACAGCCAAAGAGTTCTATTTTCAAATGTTGCAATAAATTTTTAAATATTGTTTATGTAAGTGGCCAGTTCCGGAAACTTTTAGTGTTACCTATGTACATAAAGTATACGTTTTACATGTCAAATCTAATCTGTATAAAAATAATATTTTATAATGAAACAAATATGATACTTACGGGAAATATAAAAAAAAACTATATTTAAGTTGGGCTACTAAAGTAATACACATGCATAAAATAAAGACTTATTGGAATGAGAATATTATCATACATAATGCAATGTACTGTATAATATATGTTAAATAGCCTAATGTTTTGTTCAAATTGATGGTAAGGGGCCGTCCATAAATTACGTCATCGATTTTTTCAGATTTTAGACCCCCCCCCCTATAATCATCCTATCGTCATTTCTTAATGACCCCCCCCCTTCTCCCAAAATTGACGTCATTACTAGTTTGACAAAATAAAACATTGCAGATTTGAGAAAAATAGGGTATTATATGATTAAAACACTTGGTTATAGAATCACCTTTTATTATTTTTACTTTGGCAATAATCATTGATATAATATAACTACTTATTTTTTACTTTTCTTTGGATAACTCCCACGGAGTTTTCACCCATTCTTTTAAATTCTGGATCACGGGTAATATCTCCGTATCCTCCCGATATTCGTTTTGGCTCGATTCATCCATGACGTCAATTTCGAAACACCCCCCCCCCCATCTATCCCATCTATCATTTACCGTCATCCGCAGACCAACCCCCCCCCCCCCTAATTTAGAATGACGTAATATATGGACGGCCCCTAATAATAAATATTTTCATTTTCATTTTTCATATTTTCATTTCATTTCATTTTTCAATTAATAAATAGGTTGATAAATAAACTGAATAGACCATAAATAAATATAATGCCTAACCAAACATATACTAACATAAGTAAAAAATTAAAATATTATATATACCTACATAATGCAATGAATAAATAAGTTAATAGACGAATAAACTATAAATAGACATAATGCCTAAATCCGCCCATTCGATTAATCTTGCTAAGGAGAAGGGCAAGAAACTTAGCAAGATCATGTCTTTTTTTAATCAGTATTGTTTTTCAATATGGCTTAATACTATTACAGTCTTTTTAACTACATAAAATTATACAAAACAATGTATTAAACTTTAATAACTAAAGGATAAAAATGTAAAAGACAGAAGGAAATTATGTCATGAGGGAAAAAAAATACATCTTAGTCTACCTGTCTAATGAGGTAGTAAGTTAAAATACTAAGCAAAACATCATCGACCTGTCTCATATAGTTTATCTTTTTTTTATAGTCAGATTATCAACTAATAAATGCTAAGTTTAAGTTATAAAATGTTAATGTCAATATGTAAAAAGAAATGTCAAAATATAATAAAAAAACAAAATTACAATATTAGTCCACATAAAAACAAACGATTTGAAAAACACAAGAAAATTAACGAACTGTAGTATTATGGCTAGGATCAATATTCTCATGACACCAAGCATCATTATCGTCCAAATAGTCATTGATTTTATAATATGCCTGTCAAGAGTCGCTGGTTAATATATCATTTAAACTTATTTTCTGAAAAACTAAGGACCTCCTTTGGAAGTTTATTGTAAAATCTTATACCATGTCCTACAAAAGAGGTGCCTACTTTTGCAAGTTGTATTTTTGGAAAAGCCAGTTTATGTTTCTTCCTACTGTCTATAGAGTGATGCTCACCGAGCCTTGGGAAAGCATCGATATTTTTTCTGATATATTTAATGACTTGGTAAATAAATTCACAAGGAACTGTTAAAATATTAATTTCTTTGAATTTTTCTCTTTATGAATCCCGGTGCTTCATATTGTAAATAGCTCGAATTGCTCTCTTCTGCAAAACAAAGACTGCGTTTATATCCGCAGCTCTACCCCACAGCAACATACCATATGACATAATGCTGTGAAAATAACTAAAGTACACCAATCTAGCAGTATCCTCATCAGTAATTTGCCTCATCCGTCTAATAGCGTATGATGCAGCTGAACTTAGTGTAGCACAAAGGCCTTCTAAGTGGGGACCCCACTGAAGACGAGAGTAATGTCTAAAAACTTCGTTTTGTTGACTAACTCTAGCTTGGACCCCTGCAAAAGTAGATCAGCATCTACTTGAATTACATTTGGTAATGTAAATTTTATACATTTTGTCGTTTTCCCATTTAAAACTAAATTATTCGCAGTAAACCAATCAAGAATCATAGATAGAGTTACATTCGCATCATCAAGGATATCTTTATGTTTATTAACTTTAAAAATAAGTTAAAGCCTTAAGGATTGACTTTACAGTGGTACTATTTTAGAAATAAGAAAATTTAGTTTTGACTGCACTAAAACTAAAATAAAGCCTTCAGAATTGGATTTACTATCGGTGTATGATGGTAATGCGCCTCTATCTCAAACCACACGACATGTTGGCTCGCGGCTCGGTCGTGCTGTCCCGTTACCTCGTGAACCAGTCCAGTTCCTCTGTGACCTTCACCCGGTCACCGGTTCTGAGGGTACACCTCTCAGCATCGACTCTATATCGAGGGCAGTAAGGTGTGGAATCGATCGGGCAGTTGTCGAATGGTACCAGCATTAGCATAACTTGCGCTGGACGCTCAATTTGTTCCAATTCCGGGCGCGTCGAGTACAATACAGGTTTCCTTAGAACCTAGTGGAAGTTAGTTTACTTTAGGGAAATTTAGTAGGTTAATAGATCTTGGCTATAAAATATGTATAATGTATAATGTATAATGAATCTTATGGGCTCTTAGTGAACCCTATAAAATCTCAGACGATAATCATTGGTAGTAGATACATGACCAACCTCCTGAACAAATCTACCCTGACACAGGTCTCCTATAACAGTATCCCCATTGCATACGCTGAAACTGTGAAAAACCTTGGTGTCATTTTTGACTGTAACTTATCGTGGACTGCTCACGTGAATGAAGTCAGTAGAAGAGTTTTTGCCACTTTTTACTCCCTCAAGCGTCTCCAGCGATTTCTGCCCCATAGAACAAAGGTAACTCTTGCACAAACCCTTCTATTGCCAACCATCGACTATGCGGATTTATGCTTCCTAGATGCCAATGAAGAGTTGCTTAGCAAACTACAACGTCTTCAAAACCTGGGGATTCGGTTTATTTTCGGACTGCGTAAGTTTGACCATGTGTCTCATTATAGAGAGGAGCTGAAATGGCTTCCTATTCGTCAAGGACGAAATTTTCACATTTTACCTAGTCGGTGCTTAAATTCTGTCACAAACAAAATTGGCTATAAAATGAAAACTAGTCATGATATTCAAAAAAAGTTTTTTTTAAATAAAGGTAATTTAATTAGCTTACATTAAACATAAAATTTATTCAAAATTATTGCCACCATTTTTCACACAAGCCTTCAATCTTCGCGGCCAATCATCAGTAGCAGCACGGACCATATTCATGTCGATATCGGCCACTGCTTTAATCAATGATGACTTTAGGCTGCTCAAATTTTTGTGAGGTTTAGAACAGACCTTCTCCTCCAATTCCTGCCAAATTTTGTAATCCAGTGGATTGAGGTCAGGGCTAGATGAGGGCCAATCTTGATGCCTTATTAGCTCGATATTCTGGCGCTCGAACCACTCCTGAGTTGTTTTGGCCTTATGAGCAGGTGCGGAGTCCTGTTGAAACACAAATGGCTGGCCTCCAAAGAGTGTCTGGGGCAGATCTTTTACTATGCGATCTAAAACCGTGTCTTGGTACACTTTTGCACTGGTTTTGACACCTTTTTCACAAAAATGCACTTCAGTAGGGCCATAGTAGGACACTCCCAACCAAATCATGACTGATGATGGATGATGGCCGTGCTGCACTCTAGGAATGGCATTTCCAGCAGCCGCAGAGCTGGTAGCGTACACCCTGTCATTTTGTTTGTTGTACTTCTCTTCGATATTAAAAATTTTCTCGTCTGTAAACAGGATATCGCGGTGTCTGTTTCTTGCGTACCGCTTTAGCAAAACTTTGCATTTTTTGGCTCTCATAGCTATCAGACGCGCGTCAGAAGATGTCCACTCTTTTTTCGGTAAGCTCGTAGTCCCAGGTCTTCATTGAGTACTTTTTTTATGGTACTTCTGGTTAATCCCATCTCCAAAGCCATCAGTTTCTGCTTGCGGACGGGATTTCTTGCAATACGCGCCTCGATTGCTTTGATGACCCCTGGAGTCCTAACGGAACGAGGTCTGCCAGTTCTTTTCTCGTCATCGACACTAGACGTTTCATTGTACCTCTTGATGGTACGGTACACGAACCTCTTCGTGATTTTTAATTTTTGAAGCAAGTTGAATATCGTCTTCGGTGGATGGCCGCAACGATGCAATGCAATTAACTGCTACTCGTTCCTCTTTACGAGTTCACTCCATCGTAAAAAATTAACGAATGTAATTGTGATTTGGCAGATTATTAATCAAAAAATATTTGAAAATCTAACACCATTTAATTTTTTTTTCTAGGTGTTCTATTTATAAAATAAATGGCCGGTGACAGTATTTAAGAACCGACTAGGTATGTTGCCTCTTTAATATCCTTAGGAGCCCTACTACCCCTCCCTATTTGCGTGAACGCTTTAACTACCTTCTTTCCAATGACAAACAGAACAGACCACACACAGTATCTCTTTTAAAAACTCCATGTCATAACACGGGTGCTTTTAGAAATTCTTTCACGGTGACATCCATCAGACTCTGGAACTCCCTACCGCATACGATTCGTGACTGTCCTACGATCAGCCTATTCAAGAAGAAGCTTAAAGAGCATTATTTATAAATATTTTTCCCTTTAAAATATATATTTATTTATTATTTATGCAGGTATATACACTGTATGTATTTATGTTTATATTTGGTATATACTAAATTCTTGTTTTAAACATATATTTATGAATACTTTTGTTATGTAGGTTTATGCCCATGTTTATATTACAGTATTTAAGTATGTTTGTTCTTTTTATATTTAAGTAATTATTAATTAATTTATTATGTAAGTATTTATTTAAAAGTTAGGTATATTTATGGTAGTTTTAAGTTCATATTATCTCCACATTTTTATTTTTTATATCACTTGTTTCTTTATGTGTGCACATTTGATCACACACTTTTAGTTAATATTTCCTTAGCACCTAGGTTTTGCTGGCAGAAATCTCTCTCAGAGATAAGCTCGCCTATAGCACGTTTAATTTATGACTGCTTGTACGTATAACTTTTCTGTGCAATAAAGAATATGAATATGAATATGTATAAAACGCTATTTAATCGAAAACTAGCCCAACAATAGATAGGTTTTGATGCAGTTTTGATTCACCTACACCTCTTGAGGATGGTTCAAGGGTATTTATTATTACGCTATGACTGACAGGAGCTTAGCAGTAACCATTGTAGTGTAGCGATTCGTCGGAGAAAAGGCGGCTGAGGGTAGTGATTTCATTTATCGCGGGCAAAACCCGTCAGCAAAAAGCTAATTTGACTGATAGAAAAGCGATTGATGGGGTAATGGTGTATGTTCTTGGTGGAAGATATTAATGAAATTAGCTAGAGTGCCTAACCGTTCTGACAAATCTTCGTATCGTGTGGTTAGGGTGTCAAAGTTGTTTAGGCCGCCATACAGGTCTTTGACATTGGTTGACGACCATAACTTTTCGATATCAGTCGGGACCAACAGCTTTTAAATGCTTTCCAAACCAAGGAGGGACCCACCGACCCAGATGTAAGCTACCAAGTATCCAAGGAGTCAGTCACCATGCCGAGCGCTGTAAACCGCGAACTTGCACGATATCGTGTTATACCAAGCACAAATGTGGACGTGCCTTCTGAAATACGCAGACCGAACGTAGATCTAGTGCAGTGGGATCTGAGCCGCGACCTCCGGTTGAGCAGTAGACATTCGAACCTGTACACCACAGACAGAGGCGGTCAGCAGAATGTACACTAGCAGTGTTGATCCCAGCTGATCGGTCGCAAACAAGAATCGCCTTCAATCCGGCCGGAGTGAGCGACCCTGACAGCTTCTGTTATGTTTTGTACAGAGTCATTTAACTAAATTTATCCTGTCCGCCATAAGATTTTGCTATCGATTCGGTATAACGGTATTCGGTAACGACCACGGATGGTAACGACTTAACTTATTTGACAGAACTAAACTTAATTTCCGTATCGAGGAGACAAGGACAGGACGTTTAAAATAAGGTTAATTTATTCAAATCAGTCGTGTTACACTGAATCGACAATATTATAGCTAAGATCCACTTTGATTTTTTGAGAAAAACTTGAAGTTTCGATAAACATAATCAGGCTTCGCGGGATGCTCCGGCACGTAGATCGGATTTTTCTGGACTTTCGGCTTCCGTTCGGACTTTATGCGGCTTTTTAATTAATTTATCAGGATTTGTTGATATTAAGATTATTAATACCTAACTTTAAAAAACATTATTATTAAATATTTATCCCCTTGTCCCCGCACTGCAAACCACCCTAACTTACGTCTCGTACCGTATCCCTGTACTGTACCTGTACAACTGCTGCGTGGGTTTATTTATGGCCAACGGAATGCTTTTTGCCACCGATTTCTGCCAATGTCAAGTCAGCAAATCACACTACCGAAATGAGCAGACACATTTTAATAACATAAAAAATCGTAAAAATAAAGCTGAAGCGGAAATAACAGGAATACAAAGTTTATAATTTTATATTGTTACTTCTATAAATTTTTAAATGTTTAGGATTTTTTTATGAAGTTTTTTTATACTTGGATTGAAAATATTGAACTTGTATGAGTCGTTGGCGATATCTCCATGAATAAATAAATAAATTATATCATTAAAGATTTTCACATTTTGAACTGTTTCAAACGGTTTTTCTGAGGATTGCCGCGAGTGCTGTTTGGAGATGAGTTTTTATTTCAGATTTCTCAATGTAATGTGTACAAACCTGCTAAAGAGCTAAAGGAAGAGCACGTTGCTAAGAAGGGCGACATTTTCTTTTTAAAAGACAATTCATTATGTATGGAGTGGGGTGACTCATTTCAATATTTGAATTTTATGGTACCTAATTTTGATCATTTTTAAATATTAATTAATGTTTTCAATAAATGAAGAAATACACTTTTTTATCTAAAGCATTTATTTTATTTTATTTCGTATTTTATAAATCAACAATAAAATAAATTGCACATTAAAATTTATACAAAACTGACATTACCCAGTTTTACAACAAAAGCTGAACTGTCATTTTTGCAGCAAGTCTGATAGGTAACTTATTGAATAATGCGGCCTAATGTTACCCATTATTATAAAAACAACAAAAAAAGTAAATTTTTGATGTAAAACGTAGTGGCGGCCGATGTTACCCAGAATTCGCCACCCCATAAATGGAAGTTTAGCAGGGTTTCCCTCTTTAAATACAATATTTAACCTATACAGTGTCTCAGTTGCTATATCAGATCACATAATATCCTAATTTTAAATCTGAAACTTATATCATTAAAAAAACAAAGAACAATTGTTTCCAAAAGTGGCCCAAAGTAACTCCATGACTGTATTTAATTTTGTGACTAAAATTTCCAGCTTTTGTCAGGATTTTTCAAATTTCGAAATGATAATGACCATTCAATGTCAGGAGGCGGTGCAAGGGGGGATTTGCACCCCTTTATTAATTGGAGAAAAATACACCAAACTTATAAAATATTATTTAATCTTTTTTACAAATTTCGATGAAAAGCCTAACCTGATCTGTCGTGAATGCTCAAACGTATTATCTAGTATTTCTCTTATGATTTTAAGGATGCAAAGAAGTATTATATATCATGAAATGTAATTGGAAGATGCACCTCCTTGACATGATGATAATCGCCTGCGCTCATGGTAGTAAAGGTAACTAGGTAGGGGCCAGGGGGCATGACCCCCAAAGTACCGTCTGGCTCCCCTTAGAAATACGGGTGATACTCATGTAATAAGATTTCACATTTACTATTTTGTTTTTCAGGTCATCTCTTTGTATTTTTGGTCATCTGTCTCAGTTATCTCTATTTATCTTGTTAAGATCAGATATATGATCAGTTTCATGAGTTGAGGAGTCGTGGGCCGCCCCCCTC
This sequence comes from Ypsolopha scabrella, assembly GCA_910592155.1. Lineage (NCBI taxonomy): Eukaryota > Metazoa > Arthropoda > Insecta > Lepidoptera > Ypsolophidae > Ypsolopha > Ypsolopha scabrella. The sequence goes on from OU342983.1 coordinate 21,543,263, forward strand.
CCCTCAGTTACACCAATGAGGGTATCTATTTATAGGTAGTATGTAGAGTGTTGTTTAGTGCGTCGGCGCACCGTGGTCGCGGGTATGCGTGTCAGCGGTCGTTCGGACGGTACCAACATCGAGGACGCGGCCACTGGCGGCCCTTTAACTGGACCGGGGCTATTGGAATCTGTAATCAAATGGATTATTGAGATACGTCTACGTTCAGAGGACGTTAACGGACATTCCACTCGCTCAAATGAGTCTGCTGTCGGCGTGAAAGAGTATTTAATAGATTCTCGGATGGATCACTGAATACTTGGAACGAAGTACTCGTATGCATTTAACCCCTCCTAGAATAAAATTGAATTGCTAAGTTGTGAGTGTTATATTAGAAATTATAAAGCATGGTATTTTAAGAGATATCATTTGAAAAATAAGGAGAGTTTACACTTAGGATTGTTTTGGTTGTGTAAAATTATTTTTAAAATTACTAAATGCTACCCTGTCATCTTAGACCTAGATCTGTTAAGATATCTGTAAAATGTAATTAAATTTTTGGCGGTTTGGGCTGGCGGTACTACTAGCCCCCCTACGCACGGTGAAGTAAGTTCCCCCGCCCGCCCTCTACCCATCTACCCAGGCTATAAATATGGCAAACAGGAAATGGAACTTGTTGCACTAATAGTTGCTAGTTTAGGAAACACCTGTTTTATTTTATCCATCCGTAAGACGAGCGCTACATATTTCACTATTACGGCCTGCACAGCATGCACTACCGATAGGTCCTTCAGCACTTTAAGCAGAGTAAACACTTGGTCACTTTCAACGATATATCTACCTACTTGTCCGTCTCTACCACGGATCGGAAGCTCCGTGGCCTCTGCATGACGAGCGTGCATAGACACACGGCTCTCAACTGAGTCAACCTCTCCCCCTTTTAACTCTGCACAGAGCTGCCACTCCATCTGTGTCTATGACTTGGTGACCCTTGATGGAGATCCACAAGAGAACGCCACAGTTGTTAATTATTGTCATCCATCTTCATTCCAGGCGCTCCTGACGAGCCTGCCACTATCAGCGCCCTCGGAGCCCGCTCCCCCCGCCAGCCCCGAGGAGTCCCCCGCCCCCGCGGAGCAGGAGGCGGAAGCGCGCACGGGGGGCGCTGTGCTCGCGGGGGAGAGCGCGGGGGGAGAGGACGAGCCGCCGGAGGGGTACTACGCGTTCGTCGAGTCGCCCAACGCCACGCCGCCCAGGTCGGTCTCTCTACATTACATCCATGTGGACGCCACAGTCTGAGGGTGGAATTGACAGAAACCACGTAGTTCATCTGTATCAGATTCAAAGATTCAAAATGTTTATTTGTAAAATAGATACATAAAGTATACGTTTTACATGTCAAATCTAATCTGTATAAAAATAATATTTTATAATGAAACAAATAGGATACTTACGGGAAATATATATAAAGAAAAAACTTTATTTAAGTTGGGCCACTAAAGTTATACACATGCATAAAATAAAGACTTATTGGAATAATAATATTATTATACATAATGCAATTAATAAATAAGTTGATAAATAAACTGAATAGACCATAAATAAATATAATGCCTAACCAAATATATACACACACCTACACACCCTTTCACACACCACACACAAACATATTATGTATGTATAACCTCTCATCTTTTTTTCTTCAAAAAAAAGGTTTCTGTTAATTTATTAATTTATATAATCTGTAGTTGTAATACCTACAAACAGCACAAGAATAATGTAACAACTAGGGAAGAACGGTCCCTTCTAATACAGGTTTTGTTAGCTTAAAAGGAGGGTCCAAAGTACTTATAAATTACTTGTGTATAAATAAATAAATTTTGTATTTGTATTTGTATTGTATATAAGGTGGAATCGTAATACCTGCCACGGATGAAATAGGAGATACTATTATGTTTATAGATTACATTAGTGAAGAAATTTCGTACCCCGGAATAGTTAAATAAATTTGAGAAGGTAAAGTAATTAAATAAACATTTTCTTCATTCTGCATAACGTGGTTCACAAATTACGCTTGACGAGTCGTTTAGTCAATGATAACAATTGCTATCTCTTTCTAACCGTTCAATGAATGAAATCAGCTGCCCAGTTCGTCTCTACCAGGTAGAGATATTTGTACCTATTCTGTGTAGCACAAACTTAAATGTAGAGTTGTGAAAACCCAAAATAATACAAGCTCATTTAACTGTCATCCCTCCGCGTTAAGGTCTATTTCGCTATGAAAATTCTTGTTTTTTTTTAGCTCGAAATTTAAAAGTGCTACACGAGAATAGGTGCCATTGCATGCCTCTCCAATGTGCTTACGCTACACGCAAAGTAGATGTAAATACGAAATACATTGCAAATTACTCTTCGTCATTGGTCATTAAGACACCGGTAAATTAACTAATTAGGGTACTGTTAAATTTCCAAACGGCTGGATCTGTTGGCCAACCAGTACCCAATAATACGCAGGCAAAAGTTTAAAAGTGCACTTACCAGTTATTGCATTCCTCTAATTCATTCCGCAGATAAAAACTGATGTAATAAGATGGTAAACTTCCCATCACACTTAAAGCCGGGTCTCCTGATTATGTTTTGCCGTAGGTACACATTACACAAAAACATTATGTTCTGTCTTTGCATTTTTACACCAATTGTACCTTATTTACACCAATTACACCTTAGCTACAGTTATTTGCATAATTTACAACAGTATTATTTATCTACAAAACTGTTGCACAAGTCCGCCTTCGCCTTGCACACAAATGTAGGCACGCTTGCGTACATGTCTTTGCACTTTATTTAAGGTGTCAGTTTCACTTTTTACTTGCTGAAAAGCGCGCTTGATGCGCCTTTTTAGTTCTCGCACAGTTCTAATATCATGTCCGGTTTGGCCGTACACAATGGTATGATGGCTCACTCGTACACCAAATCTCTGCTCGTATAGGTTTACTGCATGCGCGGTTACGTTGTTACACTCGCGGTAGCACGATACCATCTCAAGATATTCTTGATTTGAATATCGTGGTCTAGGAGGCATTTTTAAAGAATGCGCGCGAGATACGCACCTCTGCAACCAGCGAAAACAGCGAACTGGGGTGGGGGCACAACAACAAACAAAAACAAGCGCGTGCGACGAAGGGGGTAGTGGGGGACGGGGTGGCGGCAGGCGGTCTGCCCTTTGACTATTTGACGAGTGGCTCGCTCGGATAGAGCGGCGTCCTTTGACGGACGGTTTCATACAATTAAATGAATTTAAATTTATACGCACATTTGTTTGTATGGAAAAATTTATGAAGTTAGATCAATAAATTATCTTCACTATTGTAATCTATAAACATAATAGTATCTCCTATTTCATCCGTGGCAGGTATTACGATTCCACCTTATACTAACTTAAGTAAAAAATTAAAATATTGTATACCTATAATACATACATAATGCAATGAATAAATAAGTTAATAGATAAATAAACTATAAATAGACATAATGCCTAAATCCGCCCATTCGATTAATCTTGCTAAGAAGAAGGGCAAGAAACTTAGCAAGATCATGTCTTTTTTTATCAGTATTTTTTTTTTCAATATGGCTTAATACTATTACAGTCTTTTTAACTTACACAAAATTATACAAAATAATGTATTAAACTTTAATAACTAAAGGATAAAAATATAAAAGACAGAAGGAAATTGTGTCACGAGGGGAAAAAAAATACATCTTAGTCTACCTGTCTAATGAGGTAGTAAGTTAAAATACTAAGCAAAACATCATCTACCTGTCTCATATAGTTTATCTTTTTTTTATGGTCAGATTATCAACTAATAAATGCTAAGTTTAAGTTATAAAATGTTCATGTCAATAAAAATAAATGTCAAAATAATAACAAAAAAAACAAAATAAAAATATTAGTCCACATAAAAACAAACGATTTGAAAAACACAAATCAGTTAGAAAATTAACGAACAGTATTATTATGGCTAGAATCAATATTCTCATGACACCAAGCATCATTATCGTCCAAATAGTCATTGATTTTATAATATGCTTTTCTCAAGAGTCCCTGCTTAATATATAATTTAAACTTATTTTCTGAAAAACAAAGGACCTCCTTTGGAAGTTTATTGTAAAATCTTATACCATGTCCTACAAAAGAGGTGCCTACTTTTGCAAGTCGTATTTTTGGAAAAGCAAGTTTATGTTTCTTCCTAGTGTCTATAGAGTGATGCTCACCGAGCCTCGGGAAGGCATCGATATTTTTTCTGATATATTTAATAACTTGGTAAATAAATTCACAAGGAACTGTTAAAATATTAATTTCTTTGAATTTTTCTCTTAATGAATCCCGGTGCTTCATATTGTAAATAGCTCGAATTGCTCCCTTCTGCAAAACAAAGACTGCGTTTATATCCGCAGCTCTACCCCACAGCAACATACCATATGACATAATGCTGTGAAAATAACTAAAGTACACCAATCTAGCAGTATCCTCATCAGTAATTTGCCTCATCCGTCTAACAGCGTCTGCGGCTGAACTTAGTCTACCACAAAGGCCTTCTATGTGGGGACCCCACTGAAGACGAGAGTCTATAGTAATGCCTAAAAACTTCGTTTTGTTGACTAACTCTAGCTTGGACCCCTGCAAAAGTAGATCAGCATTTACTTGAATTACATTTGGTAATGTGAATTTTATACATTTTGTCTTTTTCCCATTTAAAACTAAATTATTCGCAGTAAACCAATCAAGAATCATAGATAGAGTTACATTCGCATCATCAAGGATATCTTTATGTCTATTAACTTTAAAAATAAGTGACGTGTCGTCAGCGAATAGCACTATCTCAGATAAGTCTTTAACTAAATAAGGAAGGTCATTTATGTATATTAAGAACAATAAAGGCCCCAATATGGAGCCCTGTGGGACGACCATTGTAACTAATGCTCCAGCTGACTTTACTCTATCAAGTATCAGTTACGAGACCTGCAGCTTCATGCAGTATGGATAAATGCTTCTAACTGATAACTGACACCCAATACAGCATGGGTCCTCTACCGCACAGATACATACTGCCGAGACTCTACCTCCACTTCTTGGGCAGCTACCTCAGAGGACAAAAGCAATCTACCTCTGATCAGCCCATTATCTACTCCCGAACCTGTCATTTAGACCTGAATATCAAAAATATTACACTAAGCACAGTGTCCTTCCGCTCAACACGGATACAGAACGAACATACCAAAGATTTGTAATATGTTTTTAACAGTGGAACAGACTACTGTGTGTGTTTCACTTTCTCCCACGACTCGTCCCATAAAGATCTCTCTATCGTTCGAGGGAGAATTAAGCTGCGAACGCTCTCTTTATCAAAATAAGTAAATTTTTACTAAAATACTTCAAAAATAATCAAGGAAACTCATTCAATGTTATAGTTGTAGTATCTTTAGTTTGATTGACAATAAGTTCCAATTTATTTCTTAATTTGGACTTTGTTTTAGTATTTATTTAGTTGAAATTCTTAACAAAACTAGTAATCGAGGCACATCATTCCGGATACTGTGTAGTTTATCATGTGAATTAAACCGGCCCTCAATAGTGGTTCTCAAGGTGTCCAGCCGTAACAGCCCTCCCCCCTCCCCGCAGGGTGCGCCCTCCCCCGTACCGGCAGACAGGCGCGGAGTGCACGGAGGCGCACGCGCCGCGCCCGCACGTCACAGCGCACAACCTGTGCGGCGACCTCAACCGGGGCCTCATCCCGCGCAACCCCATGGGCCACTCGCTCAACGGGGAGCCCTACCCTTTGTGAGTACCTATAGCCTCGTGCTTTGTGGTTGACCACATGTCTACTGTCTCGAGAACGCCTTATTACTTAGATTACTTAATATTGCATTGTTCGAATCAGTACATATTCACGACGTATATTATAATTTTATATAAATCGAAGAAGACTTGTAAATAAATACGTCTGATTGTAGCGAGCTCCTGCGCAACCTGACGCTTCGGTTCCTGTCCCGCACGCTCCCGGTCCTGCGAGCTGACGACACACTCCCGCGCGTGCGACACATCGCGCAGCCGAGCGCGCTCCCGGACCAGCAGCTGCTGCAGGACACCAACAGGTATTGTGTCCACGCTCCTGGACCTCCAGACTGACGAAATCCAGATCAAAAAGCAAATACAGCTGTTCGGGTACCGTAGGCCGGTGACTGAATGACCAATGATGAAGACAAATTTGTGTGTATTGCGTATTGCACCTACTTTGCATGTGAGCGTAAGCACATTGGAGGTTGGGGGGGCATGCATTACACCATCCGATTTATCGGGATCCTAACTAGCATCGGAAACCTTATAGGATAGGAAACAGACCTTCCTTAACGCGATTACACTGTCCTAAGTCCAATCCTATCCTAGTTATTATATGATGCCAATAAATCGGACGGTGTAATTACTCTCATAAACAGAAGATCGTTCGCATGTGTCCCACATATAGCTGTCTCGTTTCAGACTGCAGCGCCACAAGCGCGAGGCGCCGCCACCCCTGGCCCCCGCGACCCCCGCCACGTCCCCCGCGGCTGCGCGCGCGCTGACCGGCGAGCGGGACGAGCCGAGGGAGACAAAGAGATTCTGCGAGAACGGCGGAGTGTCAGTATACGAGCTTCTCTTATTTAACTAACAAATATCTAACACAGTCTTTGATCTAAACTGAATGCATGAGGCAACTTACACTATAGCTGCAATTAAGACAAAAATTAATACTAGTTCAGCTTAAAGTCGCGATTACATCATCCGATTTATCGGGATACTAATTAGGAAGCGCGAAGAAGCAGGCTGTCCTTAACGCGATTCCACTGTCCTTAGTCTAATCATATCCTAGTTAGGATGCCGATAAATCGGATGTTGTAATCGCGGTTTTAGCCATATGAGAGATCCAAAAGCGGTTTTCTGATTACTTGCTTACGGAAGTCGATACTTTTCTCCTTCTATATAAGGTGACTTTCGTTTATATAGAAAAAAATATATACTGGAGCCTCGGTAAGTGTCAGGACCAGGATTCAACGACCTTGTTTGCGAAATATGAAAAAAAAATGTTGAACTACGTAACAATGAACATACGAGTATCTCCTTTTAAAAATAAAGACACCACTCGCAATGTTCTGCATACCTGGTAACAAATATGCAGAACAATAATTTACCTAATAATAATTGTTAATGGTAATTTATGAACCAAAACGCAAGTTTTTATAATTACAAGTGTTATTAATAAAGAGTGGCGTATCATTCCGACGCAATTGCAATTATTAAAGTGGACTCTGAAGACTTGAGTTTCAGTGTTGTCAAAACTTGAACTTGACATTTACTAAACAAAGCAGCTTTGGTTCTTAACACTAAAAGAACTATTTTGAAATGATGAAAATTTAGTTTCGACAGGATTAAAAAACTAAAATCAAAGCCTTCAAATCGGCTTTATTGGTGTCTGTAAAAGATAAGCCACCCTGGTCCTGACAACTTCGATTCACAAATAATTATAATTTAATTAATATTATTATCATAAGCTGATTGTTTCATGACAACACCCAACACTTGTAGCAAAAAACACGTCACATTTTAAGGATCTAAATTTTTTAAATCAATTTTACTTAGAAGGTTTACTTTAAGATCAAATTATAAAACAGTTTGTGAATGCAAAACTCTTTAATATACTTTAAAGTATCTATACAAAAATGTTACAGTACAATTACTACAGTAAGTCACTGAGGTGCAACGAAACGTTCACTATTTCCTGGACTCCTCATCTATTTATACATTTCACAGAAAATATACCTAGCCCTGGAACATATAGCTATTAATTACTTCCTAAAAATACAGACTTATATAATTAGTAAAAGCACTTACTCCTCCAAACTCTAAACAATACGTAATAAATAACAAGAGACATTAATAAGAGAAGAACATTAGTCTAGAAACTAAACACCGACATAAATTTCAATGTTTTTGGTCAAAAAGGTAACTTTTAGAAATTGCTCTTTTAAAAACCAACAAATAGCTCGTTAAGATCTGGACAATGCGTTTATCCGGATTTAATAAATGCAATATTTCATTGTAATGATTCCAAAAATAAAATTTTGCAATTTTGTAACAAAAATCTGCAATCAACTTAAAAGCGTGTTTATATGTCATCAAGCCATTTAAAGAAGCTATGAACAGCCTTTAAAGTTGTTGTAGAGGAACATTTACAAGGTAATGCATCAGATAACACAACTTCGCAAGAGCAGCCCATTTGACGTTTGACTATGGCCGCATTATGCCATAAACCACATCTATTTAACACTTTTATTTCACAAAAATAATAAAACCATCATAAGTTTTGCGTTTGGCAACGAGACCGCGCGCATCCATCTTTATGTGGTCCTATATGATAACGGTTTTTGTAACTTCTTGAAATGATAATATTTTTCAAGACATTGTCTTTTTATAAAACATGTATACGTCGTGACCAGAGTAAAATTGAACATTACATGAAATAGTCGACCATTTCATGAAGTGGTTGCATTTCATGAAATAGTCAACTGTCCAGATCATTAAATGTTCAACGTTTAACGATTTGGTCAGCAACGTTTCACCATTTCATGAAATGGTCGACTATTTCATGAAATGTTCGACGTCACTTCGCTTCGCTCGGCTCCTGAATTTATATTCACAAGCAACCTAACACGCTTCTTCTCGCTTCGCTCGTCGTCGCACCTACTTTGGCCTAAATAATCTATAAATCGCATCGCACAAACAATAACAATGCGCCATCAGCGCCGCTAGTGGTGAATAAATGTAACTATTCTACGATATGATCATACGATGTTTGACCAGATTATGAAGTGATCTTCTGTTAGTTGATTATATCGTCAAACGATCTCTATTCATTGATTTGGTCAATCCATATCATTATATGGTCAACAAACAATGTAATATTTTATGAACTACGACCATTTCATCAAATGGTGAACAATTTCAATGGTGAAATGTTCAGTTCTATGATCTGGTCACAACGTATACATGTTTTATAAAAAGACAATGTATTGAAAAATATTATCATTTCAAGAAGTTACAAAAACCGTTATCATATAGGACCACATAAAGATGGATGCGCGCGGTCTCGTTGACAAACGCAAAACTTATGATTCCCAACAAAACGATTCGCGTAAATATTGCATTACTATCGCTTTTAATGTTTAAGAATATATTTAATTCGAGTGCAACTGCTGAGATATAACGTGTTTATACTAAGCCATGCGTAGTCAAGTTCTCGTACTTTACAAATGTCAGGCGTCACCGGCAACAAGTTTATAACTAGACAGGAGTGCCTCTATGGATCTCTTAAACACCATTTTTCTTTGAAGGTGTCGCAGTCTCTGTTACTCAATCTTGAAAGGTAAATGATATAAACAATAAATATTATTACTTATAACAGTGCATTAAATAGAAACCAGAAAAGATAAATTAGAAAAAAAATATAAAGAACCAGAAATTGAAAAAATTCCTCGGGCCAATTCATCCGAACCTGCGACCTCTTGATATCAAGACAAGCGCGCTTGTAAATTGGTAAATTACGCCACTGAGGAACTTAACCGAATATTTTGTAAGTATTTTATCTAACCAGCTTGTAATGCACATACTGAACGCTCACGAAGGCGTTATGTGATTTCACGCCTTGTTCTTAAGTAACAGATGGCGCTGTCGTCGCTACAATAAGTGTTGCTTCGGACAGTTAAGAAATTCACAGTTCCCATTAACTAAGATTAACATTAGTTAATGTTAATTTACGGTATTCTAAAGCGATGAATTTCTAATCTTTATTTAATCAATGTTTCACGTGGTCTTGTTATATGAAGTTAGTGCCCCGGTATGGTGATTATCTTCGTGGTGACCGATCTCTCTAGTAATGACACAGCGCGGCCGGTCACAGAACCGAATGAGGCTCACTGCCTTCGACAAACGACAGAGACACACCTACGCGAGAGAGCAGGACGTCTATATGCTATATCTCGCTCCCACGTAGAGGTTTATCTCTGTTATCATTTATTGTTCACGTGGCAAATGAGCTACTCGAGCGGGCTTTGAAATAACGTTCTTTTTGGACAAATACGCGTGAATTTAACGTTATACAGCTGTAAAACATCTACTGGTATATTTAGTTACGTTATAAGGGTCTGTTCTCTATTAAATGAATGCGGTACATTGTCGAGTGCTATCTATCGACCGCCCGCGCTCCCATCTCCTTCAGTTGTTGGATCACTAACTCGAAAGTATCCGATCTCTCACCGTCTATCAGCTGGATCGTCTTGATTTTGGAGATCTGGAAAAAAAATAGTAGTAAAAATAGTGGTGCCGAAATAATACTCAACATTATTGCAAATGTAGTGGGAAATCGTTGTTCGTGTAAGTATGATATAAACATATCCATCTTGATACAAAATCCAGGTTGAACTTGTTGAAAAAAATATTGTGCCTACTGCACGGAAAAAATAATAATGATAGTTTGATTTTGTACATTGGATACAGGCTGAATTTTTGAGACGGGACAGTAAGGGCAGGTACTTTAACCGTTATAGTTACAGGAAAACGCTTTTAGGAGACTATCCATAAATTTTCAAGATATTCTGAAGTGCATTTACAAACTTTGGAAAAAATGTACAGTCAGCAAGAAAATGATAATTTTAAACAAAAACTTTGTTTTATGCCAATCGATCCTGTTTCTTATAAGGATCAAAAGTCTCTACTGGACCGACTGAGATTTGAGTACTAGAAATGTCAGAAATCGCAAAAAACTTTTCCCATACATTTCGGAAAAAGAGTCCAACCTCCAAATTAGCCAAACATTTTGTTATGGGTAGATCCGCCATAATCCGCTATAAAGAATACTGGCTGAAAAAGTAGGTAAGTAAAAAAAGTTATAATTTCAAACTTCGAATTCGATTCGAATTCTTCGGTTATATTAGGTCATTCTTATGTCTGTGCTGAGAAAATTCTAGATTGTTAGTTGTAATTTATGAACTTCTTGTTAAAAAAATGTATTTAAATCGCAAACGTTCGGACTTAATTGAAGCGTATTTTGTAAATAATAGGAACACGGAATCATTGGTGTGGTACTCGAATAAGTATCCATTGCGACAAGTACCACCAAGAAAGGTAATTACAAACCTTTTGAAGAATCTCAAAGAATGTGGTTCATTCAAAAAGTAGTTAGTGCGGCAGCCTCGTGTACTGGACATAGACACGGATTTTAACTTATAAGGAATCTGATCCAGAGATATCGTCCAGATATATCGCTCTTGAAGTGGGTGTTTCCCAATCACTTGTATTAAAGACATTGAAAAACTCGGTTATAAACCCTATCGACAAGGGCGCATAGTTCAAGCATTACATCCAGGTGACAATGTTCGAAGAATCACCTTTTGCAGATGGCCAAGAGGAAAAATAAGTAGAGATCACGAATTTCTTAAGTACATAATATGGTCAGACGAAACAAATTTTTCAAAATTTTTTTTTTAAACAGCTATTCCTAACACAAAAATGTTGTTATGATGAACTATACAGGTTTTACTACTTTGTCCTTGGTACTTAGTGAAGGAATCAGTGTGGCCCTTTGGCTAAAAAGTTTGGAGACCCCTGGTCTAGAGAAAACCCTCTCAGAGTTCGGGAAAGCCACAACCAAGTTAGATTCTCTTTTAACTGTTGGTGTGGGGTGATGTCAAACCGAGTGGCAATGGTAGAATTATATGAAGATACTCTTAATTCTACCATGTACAACGACGTCATTTTAGAGAATCTCCAAAACCAGTTGGATGAATGACCCCTGTCAGAAATGCGAAAAGTTCATTTTCAGCAAGATGGCGCTCCGCCACACAACAGCCGCCTTGCGCGTTCCAGTTTGAATAGACAGTTCGGGTCACAGTGGTCCAACTAAGTGGCCACCTCGCTCGCACCTTTTCTGTGGGGCTACCTAAAAAACGAAGTCTACAAAAGAAATACAACAGTATTCAGGAGCTGAAAGATGCATTAACAAAGATTTTAAATTATATCCTTACAAGAAAATTATCGGCTGCTACTAGCTCAGTACAAAAACGAGTGATTTTGAGCAATTTATTTCGTAGATCATCTAAATGTAAGTTATGTTTGTCTGTGTCTAAAATACATATTAAAATGATTTGATTTATTATAATTTGTTTTAGTTCTAATGTTGTTGAAGATTATCGATGCAACTATGATGTTTATTTAGGTAGGCGCTCTTGCTTCTAGGTACAGTAAGCCACGAGGCCAGCTTAACAAAAACTGTAATTATCTTATGCCCCCCGTATTTCCGTACAAATGTATGGGAAAAGTTTTTTGCGATTTCTGACATTTTTAGTACTCAAACCTCAGTCGGTCCAGTAGAGACTTTTGATCCTTATAAGAAACAGGATCGATTGGCATCAAAAAAGTTTTTGTTTAAAATTACTATTTTCTTGCTGACTGTACATTTTTTACAAAATCTGTAAATGCACTTCAGAATATCTTAAAAATTTATGGATAGTCTCCTAAAAGCGTTTTCCTGTAACTATAACGGTTAAGGTACCTGCGCTTACTGTCCCGTCTCAAAAATTCACACTGTATAATGACACTGAGAAGTACTTAATTTGTATTTAGTATTGTAATTTCATAATAAGGTATACCAAGAAGCTTTATGTACTTCCATGACAAGACTTAGCATTATTCAATAATTACTAAAGTATGTGATAGATAAGTTTCAGTTGACTAGCTCTCGGTTGCATTTTGAAGTAATTTTGTGCGCGAGTGAACACATGCGCTAGTCTCCCACCATTTCCGCCCAGCGCTCATAACTCGTTGCGCGACTTGTACCGGCCAATATTATTATTCGTAGTAAAATAGGCTTTCTGTGGCCGTGATAAGACGTATTTTAAAAACCGTGACTCACACAAATGTAAACATTTACACCATGCAAGCAAGACTATGTTTGGTGTCATATTGAAGGCTAGTAATAAAAGCTCCGAAAACTAAATAAAAAATGAGGATGTTCAATTTATGAATGTTACTGCTTTAAATACTAAGTTATCGAAAACTTCTGTGATAATAAATAAACTACCAACTACCAAAACTACCGAATGAAATACTGAAAATTCCGAAAACTTAATACATCAAAAAACTGACATAATACTATTTCACCAGCTGAAAGTACATTTCACCGAAAACTATTGTCAGCTTTTTTGTCGTAGATCTCCGAATAGAAATTGAAAGTTGCCTGACCATATCATGAATTCTGTTAAAACTTAAGGGGTCGCCTCGCTCCGCTCCGCCTCGCTCGGCTCCCAATGTGTAAACCTAACACGATCCTGCTCGCTACGCTCGTCGTCGCACCTATTTTTTGACTCATCAGAACATTTTTTTCGTTAACTTAGTATTTCTTTCGGAAGTTCAGTAATTTATTCGCAGGTTCATTATTTAAACCAGGTGGTCGTAAGGAATTTTAGTTTGGTATTTTTATTTATTTTGTGGGTAGTTGTTACACGGTTAAATTAGTATATTTTTCGGTAACTAATTTTACCGCTGCTTAGATAGTATTACAGTGTGCAGCAGTTCGCTGGGATTTAATTTGTTTTTCGGAGGCTTTATTATTATCCCATATTGAAAAGCCAGCTAGTACGGTGGTTATAAGTCTACGTATCTTTAGTCGTAGGATATAGGTGTATAGGTAGTGCCTGCGTGACGTCACCACATAATAGCCAATAGCTCGTACCTCGTCCCTGTACTTGCAATGCTCGGGCCACACGCACCGCTCGAAGTAGCCGGGCACGTCGGGGGGCTCATACACGCGCCGTGCACGACGCGCCACGCACGACCCTCGCTCCAGCACCAAATAGTACCTGCGGCAAGGGGTTTACTTCACAATTTAGCAAATATTGCGTTTCAAAATCACCACACAAAACTACTAAATTATATGTGAAACGTTCAATACTCACATCAAATGACAGAGCTCCAATATCGGCTTATAATTTAGTACAGTAAACCCTTCGACCACCAGGAACTTCCGTCCCTTCACTTCCAGTGACCCCGGAGCCCGCTCTGTGTTTCTGTAATGTGACTTGTCTACTCCGTTCATAGTACTTATCACATCTTCATACATCCGCTCCATATCTAAAGAAGACAGTATATCATAGTTGTTATGTTCTATACCGTCACACTTCACATGCTTTGGACTGTCGTCCGGGTAGAAATACTGGTCCTGATTGAAAACATACACCGGAGTCAATGCTGTGGTCAATTTCTTTGCCAATGTTGTTTTTCCTCCGCAAGTTACACCAGACACTCCAATCACAATCCATTTGTTTCTTTGTTCGTTGTTCATTGTATTTTGAATCTTTTGCATTTTACAATAGAGTTGAAGTTGAACCGGCTTCTGAAGGTTACTGCATACGTTCAGAGATGTGGGTAGATGTGGTAAAGAGTGAGGGACATGAGCCCTCCGATGAAAAGGAAACCCCAAACAGCGCAGGACAGAAGGAACCACTGTGGATCCGGGACTAGAGTGTAGATCGAACTATCTGTAATGGAAATAGAGCTTACAAACATAATTGTTAAAATAACCACCATAATCAATATAGATATAAATAAAACTTTGCAATTGACAGTATAAAATCCAAATAAAGAAAGTTTAATTGTGATTTGTTTGTTCATCGCAGATTTGTAATAAACGAAATATGAATACACCTGAATTATTTTACCCCAGTGTCCAAAACAGTCTGCTGTTCCACACAAAAGTTGAATACCTACTACACTAAAATGTATGGAACAGCTGCTTTCCTTTTTAATTTCTGTAAATAAAGTGCGATACTATAGTTTTCGTTTTTAAAATCACTAGATGTTCACTACATATATATTATGTATGTACATATCAGTAGAGCTAGGGACAAACACTAGCTCATATTTAAGGTCCTACAATAATAAGTGAAAATAATTGAAATAATTAATAATTTTTTAATATCCCAGCACAAAGTGGTTCAATCAGCTGACTAAATTTCAATGGAAAGTTAAAAAAAAAGTAAGCCCAATAAATATTTTTTTCGGTAGATTGTGGTCTATTAGGGATACTCTATCATCTGTTGGATTTTTTTCACTTTGAATTGAAGCACCTTATAGATTGCTGGAATACTAGTATTTTTATACTCATCACAGGTGCTTAAACATACATGCCATTGTTACAAGATTATTGAGGTATTAAGTTGTGCTTCTAAACATTTGGTATCTATAAAGGAAGGAAGTTGATGTTGTGATTGCTGTGTCCTACCAAGAGAGGACATTGGCAGTTACTCCAGCACAGTGTAGCTCATTAGTTAGCGACTGACCTTGGTCGATGAACGGGTAGGTGTTGATCCAGAACACTAGCACAATGAACACAGCGGCGACTGTCAGGAACGTGAACTTCCCTATGTGGGCATCCGGAATGTCCA
This sequence comes from Ypsolopha scabrella, assembly GCA_910592155.1. Taxonomy (NCBI): domain Eukaryota; kingdom Metazoa; phylum Arthropoda; class Insecta; order Lepidoptera; family Ypsolophidae; genus Ypsolopha; species Ypsolopha scabrella. The sequence continues at coordinate 21,558,773 of OU342983.1, forward strand.
TAGAGTCATTACAAAGTCAACCCTAAGCCCTCGCGTTAGGGTCCCAATTTAACTACAGAATAACTCCTCCTCGAACTTGGAGAAAGGTTCCTCTGGGAAAAGGATGGATTTCTCTTCTTGGTGCTGTTTCACTTCTATGAACTCTGAGAGCGGTTTGCCTTTTACAGCTCTTTGAACTATCTGTAATTTGAGAAATTATTTATTCAGTAAACCTTTATGATTATTACAGGACAAGTCAGCTAAGAAGCTGGACATAATTGTAGTGAGAGATGTGGCCTTTACTTGTTGCAGCTGTAGAGAAATGATTTTTAGCGGACGCAAACTGTATATAAATTGGTTCATTAATATCTCTAAAAAAGGCTAAGATTTTTTTTATTTTTTCAAGAAATCTTATATGTTATAGTGTTTTTCGCACAAAGGTAATCAACTCTGTTATGTGATCCAATAGTAAAAGATTGATCACAATGTTATCAAAAATAATAAAAACGCAATATAAGTTTATTGCAATGTTATCAACATGTAATAATGCCAGATCAGATAATTCTTATCAAAAATATGGCAAAAATTACCATGTTGTCTTTTATCTAGCTAGTGCAATATTTGGGTAAAGTTAATTTTATTTACAGTTGCTGTTGTGGCAAGTTAGCCACAACTATTTCAGTCTTGATCTAGTTATGATAATCTCTTACGACTGCTAATTTTTATCATAATGTTTATAAGTTCTGTAATGAACCCCTGCCCTCACCTTGTCAGTAACAGAGTTGTCAGCTATGGGCTCAGAGAGAGCGAGCAGTCTCCTCACTTTTTCCTCAGTGCTGGTTGCCAAGCGCTGCTCTGACGAACGCTTCTTCACCTTGGCGTTCTGCACTCTGTGCTCTTAAAAGTGAAATAAGAAAGATAGTTATAGGGTATCTTATCTAAAGGTCTTATGGTTAAAAACTTGTAACACTGGTGCAGAAATGCATAATTATCTTTCCTTGTAAAGTTTATACTATGAAGAAAAGACCCTTAGATTTTGTACAGGATGTACTGCTTCAGTAATGAAACTTTTGACACATCCTGTACAAAATATTTATACTGATCTGCTACAGATATAACACGCATAAATGATTGGATTGTATAAAAATCATAATAAAATACAGTAATACCCAGCTTTATGCAACCCTGTGTAATGTGGATTTGCTATAAAGCATTTTTTGAATTTTCTCAGTAAATTGCCCCACTTTACGCGAGTGCCTGATTGGTCATCAAATTGACGTTTGATTGGTTACGAGCAGTAGAACGCGTCACCTCAGATGTTATTGATCTACCTTCCAGCTTTAAATATTATTACCTTAATGAGTATTTTTAAGTAAAATAAGTGTGTTGAAAATGCCTCCAGAAAAGAAAAAAGACCCTGTTATACACGAAATTTTCTCTATGCGATTTTCCCTGGAACACATCACTCACGTAAACCAAGGTATTACTGTGCGACCTTTGCGACATGTGCCCTAGTTCCCTATGAAGATTATTTAAATGATACTACTGTAATCTGGGATACAGCCACTTCTTCTTCTTCTTGGCGGGCTCGGTTTCCGCACCTAGTCTCTCATTTGGACCTTTGTGCGTGGAAATAGTGGGACTGGCTATTCTAGCCAACCCAGCTCACGCCAGAATCCCAAGAGCGCCACTTATTGACACTTTAACCAAAATTTTAATTTCAAAAATTGTTTCTTGCATCGTGTTAGGAACTTACCTGCCAATTCCAGTATGTATGCAGTAACGTTTCACATGAAACAAAGTCGATATTTCGAGTTCAGAGCTCCTCACATCCAGATTTACTTTTCTGATGTTATCTCCTTGCGATGGTTAATCGCCAAGTGTTTAAAAAATATAGAAATTTATTTCTATCATAGTTTCGATATTTCGACTTAGCACAACTATCGCACAAGCAATAAATAACGATTATCACGCTACAATCTATCACCGGCACGTGAAATTAGTCATTTTACAGAGGAAATGCGACTTCATAATGTTGAAAGAAACATGACGTAATTACCAACGTTTAAATTAAACATTAAACTATTTACCTTGACCCTGCGCCCGTCGCGCCGCTCGACGTGACTTCTTTTTACTATCTCGAGTTATTCCTGAAACATTCGCAACCAAAACATCAACAAGATTCACTACGAAAAGATAGATTACTTCACATTAAAGTCCCATACCAACCTTCTTCGTCAACAAATTCTAAGGCCTGCCTTAATAAAGCTGAAGACATTGTAGAACACTAAAACACATCGAAAACAATTTGTTTCACAAGAAAATAGCTGAAAATTCTAACCTAAAATCTCGACTCGACCGACACTCGTGACAAAATTAATTACGCTTTATGACAGTTTATTTTTTCTGGGTTGTATGGCCTGGTAACAACGACATTTAGGCCACGTATCTGACAGGTTGCAGTCAGGGCTGCGTTCATAAACTAGGAGTCGCTACATGGGTTCTAATGCCATTTTTGTCGCACGCTTTGCTAATTGTATCTTGCTGTCAGTGTCGGGACCTGAGATTGACGAAATTGTTAATTTATGAACGGCTATCAGGGCTACGTTCATAAATTAGGGGTCTCGACACGGGTTCTAATACCATCTCTGTCGCACGCTTTAAAAATTGTATACGCTACCCTGCTGTCAGTGTCTGAACCTGAAGAACTTGTTGATTTATGAACGGCTATCAGGGGCACGTTCATAAACTAGTGGTCGCAACACGGGTTCGGAACGGGGATCTGGGGTGCATCTTATTAAAATCATACTACTACTCAACGCGCTCTCGTGTTGAACAGCAGGATGTTTTAATAAATAGTCTGTCAAAAAAGTGTGGAAATGAAAATGAAACTTTAATGAACTTTATTGGACTTTAAACGTTCAAGTAGTATAATTTAGCTAATAAGTATATTTATGAAATAAAAACGCGGTTAACTCGATTTAACAGATTTTGTACTTATTTGTTTGGTGTAACCAGGCGAAAGAAGAATAGTTTCTTCAATATTCATTTCAACACTTTTTTGACAGACTGTATGCTCACGCGACGCTCTGTGTTCCGGAATCCACACTACGCGTCAACATTAAAATGTAGTATGGTTTCTATCTGGGATATTTCAATTCGCAGTCCGGAATCGCTACTCGAGTTGAACACTAGGATGGATTTATTAGAAAATATTGCCAATGCGGAAATCATCCTCGACGTCAACGCCGCCGCGCCGGACTGTGTCTGTTGTATATAGGTGTATTAAGAACAACCGATCTCGTGTCATTGCATTGCGGCTTATTTGAAACTACTTGTCTTGCTACCGTTTATTTTTATTATGTACTAGCTTTTGCCCGCGAGTTCGTTCGCGTGGTTTTCGGATATAAATTCGAATCAGACTTCCCATAGATTTATATAACAATAGCCTTTGCCGTTTGCGTTTATTCAATTTTTGCCCCGTTTTCGTCTTGGGCATTATGAACACTCCATATGGTCTATGTGTTGACCAGGGTAACTACAATGTTAATAAAGAAAACCGCATCCAAATCTGTTGAGTGGTCCTCGAGTTATAAAAGCGTTTAATAAATCTTTGCCCCGTTTCCGGCTTGGGCGTTATTTTGTGAACATCCCTTATATCCTATGTGTTGACCAGGGTCACTACGATTATAATAAAAAAAACCGCATCCAAATCCGTTCTGTGGTTCTCGAGTTAAAACGGAACAGACAGACGGGTACAGTACAAATAACCCATTTCATTTAGATTTTCGCGAAAATATTCAATGTACAGACACGACTTTTTACTACTTTATTATTAGTATAGAAAATAAGCTTACTATCTAGTGTACTACCCATAATACAAACTGCCACCAAAAGGTCAGTGTGAATAAGGAGGCACAATCTTCTGCACTGAGGGATTTCTAAGTTGTCAAAAAAAACACAAAGGTTATGCATGGCGGTTGCTTGACTACGTTCAGCGACTCACCATGCCTAACCTTTTAACCTAACCTACCGGCGCACTGCATTTGATGGGCAGTTAATATTTTTGATATACAATAAATTATACGAGTAGGTACAGCTATAGTGAGAAGTATTGCGACTTCGTGTTTTGTCGGCTAAGTTCGTATTTTTCTGGTTCCTCTTGTTATGTAGGCGCTATAGTACAGCTATAGTGAGAAGTATTGCGACTTCGTGTTTTGTCGGCTAAGTTCGTATTTTTCTGGTTCCTCTTGTTATGTAGGCGCTATAGTACAGCTATAGTGAGAAGTATTGCGACTTCGTGTTTTGTCGGCTAAGTTCGTATTTTTCTGGTTCCTCTTGTTATGTAGGCGCTATAGTACAGCTATAGTGAGAAGTATTGCGACTTCGTGTTTTGTCGGCTAAGTTCGTATTTTTCTGGTTCCTCTTGTTATGTAGGCGCTATAGTACAGCTATAGTGAGAAGTATTGCGACTTCGTGTTTTGTCGGCTAAGTTCGTATTTTTCTGGTTCCTCTTGTTATGTAGGCGCTATAGTACAGCTATAGTGAGAAGTATTGCGACTTCGTGTTTTGTCGGCTAAGTTCGTATTTTTCTGGTTCCTCTTGTTATGTAGGCGCTATAGTACAGCTATAGTGAGAAGTATTGCGATTTCGTGTTTTGTAGGCTAAGTTCGTATTTTTCTGGTTCCTCTTGTTATGTAGGCGCTATAGTACAGCTATAGTGAGAAGTATTGCGACTTCGTGTTTTGTCGGCTAAGTTCGTATTTTTCTGGTTCCTCTTGTTATGTAGGCGCTATAGTACAGCTATAGTGAGAAGTATTGCGACTTCGTGTTTTGTCGGCTAAGTTCGTATTTTTCTGGTTCCTCTTGTTATGTAGGCGCTATAGTACAGCTATAGTGAGAAGTATTGCGACTTCGTGTTTTGTAGGCTAAGTTCGTATTTTTCTGGTTCCTCTTGTTATGTAGGCGCTATAGTACAGCTATAGTGAGAAGTATTGCGACTTCGTGTTTTGTCGGCTAAGTTCGTATTTTTCTGGTTCCTCTTGTTATGTAGGCGCTATAGTACAGCTATAGTGAGAAGTATTGCGACTTCGTGTTTTGTAGGCTAAATTCGTATTTTTCTGGTTCCTCTTGTTATGTAGGCGCTATAGTACAGCTATAGTGAGAAGTATTGCGACCAGTGGCGGCTGGTGCCCCAGAGAACCGGTGGTGCACTGCATGGTTTTATTAAAAAGATCAAATAAAATGCCGCAATTTAAGGAAACAAATTTTATTTATATTCCGTCCAAATCGCTTCTCCGCCGAAAATAACACAAGGAAAGCAAAAAAAAAGCATTTTGTCTCTCACATCCACATAACCATTTCTTGTTAACATACATTTCACTTTTGAACGTTCTCGTGAACAATTTATTTTTTGTTTTGCATTCCTGTTTTATATTATGAATAGACCGGGTTTTCATAAGTCCTGTTGGTTTTAATAAAGTCAATATTGTAATTTACACTCATTATTATCACTCTTTCTAATCTTTAGTTTACTTTTTTACATAACTATAGTAATTAAATTAACAATACTCCTCCGCAAGCGCGCGCAAAAAGTGACAAACTGACGACAAAAGCATCGTGCGTAGGTCAAGGCCTCGGGGTAACGCGAGTGAACTACTCGTTTCGCTTCGTATTTTTTCGGCAATTCCCGGTCGCGTGCGGCGCACGAATCTAACCTAAAACTGCCATACATTTTGTACTACGCATCTTCTGTCTCACGCGCCGGGCTGTTTACACCGTGTTTCATAGAAGTTGTATGAGCTCGCGGCGTGCGATTTCCCGAGCGCACGGGGCCGATTTTGTTCAAGCAAAAATAAGATTTAATTCCTTTGCAGTAGAAATCTATACATTTTTATTTACCCCGTAATGACAAAACATGTATATATGTACTATAATCAGATATTTAGTTTCCGTATAGGGCAGTATGGATGGATGGGTAATGATAGGTATAGGACATTATTGTGTAAGTTTAATTTAAATGGTAGTGCGGCGCACGGGCGCACTTAAGGTGCAGCCGCCACTGATTGCGACTTCGTGTTTTGTCGGCTAAGTTCGTATTTTTCTGGATCCTCTTGTTATGTAGGCGCTATAGTACAGCTATAGTGAGAAGTATTGCGACTTCGTGTTTTGTCGGCTAAGTTCGTATTTTTCTGGTTCCTCTTGTTATGTAGGCGCTATAGTACAGCTATAGTGAGAAGTATTGCGACTTCGTGTTTTGTCGGCTAAGTTCGTATTTTTCTGGTTCCTCTTGTTATGTAGGCGCTATAGTACAGCTATAGTGAGAAGTATTGCGACTTCGTGTTTTGTCGGCTAAGTTCGTATTTTTCTGGTTCCTCTTGTTATGTAGGCGCTATAGTACAGCTATAGTGAGAAGTATTGCGACTTCGTGTTTTGTAGGCTAAGTTCGTATTTTTCTGGTTCCTCTTGTTATGTAGGCGCTATAGTACAGCTATAGTGAGAAGTATTGCGACTTCGTGTTTTGTCGGCTAAGTTCGTATTTTTCTGGTTCCTCTTGTTATGTAGGCGCTATAGTACAGCTATAGTGAGAAGTATTGCGACTTCGTGTTTTGTAGGCTAAGTTCGTATTTTTCTGGTTCCTCTTGTTATGTAGGCGCTATAGTACAGCTATAGTGAGAAGTATTGCGACTTCGTGTTTTGTCGGCTAAGTTCGTATTTTTCTGGTTCCTCTTGTTATGTAGGCGCTATAGTACAGCTATAGTGAGAAGTATTGCGACTTCGTGTTTTGTCGGCTAAGTTCGTATTTTTCTGGTTCCTCTTGTTATGTAGGCGCTATAGTACAGCTATAGTGAGAAGTATTGCGACTTCGTGTTTTGTCGGCTAAGTTCGTATTTTTCTGGTTCCTCTTGTTATGTAGGCGCTATAGTACAGCTATAGTGAGAAGTATTGCGACTTCGTGTTTTGTAGGCTAAGTTCGTATTTTTCTGGTTCCTCTTGTTATGTAGGCGCTATAGTACAGCTATAGTGAGAAGTATTGCGACTTCGTGTTTTGTCGGCTAAGTTCGTATTTTTCTGGTTCCTCTTGTTATGTAGGCGCTATAGTACAGCTATAGTGAGAAGTATTGCGACTTCGTGTTTTGTCGGCTAAGTTCGTATTTTTCTGGTTCCTCTTGTTATGTAGGCGCTATAGTACAGCTATAGTGAGAAGTATTGTGACTTCGTGTTTTGTCGGCTAAGTTCGTATTTTTCTGGTTCCTCTTGTTATGTAGGCGCTATAGTACAGCTATAGTGAGAAGTATTGCGACTTCGTGTTTTGTCGGCTAAGTTCGTATTTTTCTGGTTCCTCTTGTTATGTAGGCGCTATAGTACAGCTATAGTGAGAAGTATTGCGACTTCGTGTTTTGTCGGCTAAGTTCGTATTTTTCTGGTTCCTCTTGTTATGTAGGCGCTATAGTACAGCTATAGTGAGAAGTATTGCGACTTCGTGTTTTGTCGGCTAAGTTCGTATTTTTCTGGTTCCTCTTGTTATGTAGGCGCTATAGTACAGCTATAGTGAGAAGTATTGCGACTTCGTGTTTTGTCGGCTAAGTTCGTATTTTTCTGGTTCCTCTTGTTATGTAGGCGCTATAGTACAGCTATAGTGAGAAGTATTGCGACTTCGTGTTTTGTCGGCTAAGTTCGTATTTTTCTGGTTCCTCTTATTATGTAGGCGCTATAGTACAGCTATAGTGAGAAGTATTGCGACTTCGTGTTTTGTCGGCTAAGTTCGTATTTTTCTGGTTCCTCTTGTTATGTAGGCGCTATAGTACAGCTATAGTGAGAAGTATTGCGACTTCGTGTTTTGTAGGCTAAGTTCGTATTTTTCTGGTTCCTCTTGTTATGTAGGCGCTATAGTACAGCTATAGTGAGAAGTATTGCGACTTCGTGTTTTGTCGGCTAAGTTCGTATTTTTCTGGTTCCTCTTGTTATGTAGGCGCTATAGTACAGCTATAGTGAGAAGTATTGCGACTTCGTGTTTTGTCGGCTAAGTTCGTATTTTTCTGGTTCCTCTTGTTATGTAGGCGCTATAGTACAGCTATAGTGAGAAGTATTGCGACTTCGTGTTTTGTAGGCTAAGTTCGTATTTTTCTGGTTCCTCTTGTTATGTAGGCGCTATAGTACAGCTATAGTGAGAAGTATTGCGACTTCGTGTTTTGTCGGCTAAGTTCGTATTTTTCTGGTTCCTCTTGTTATGTAGGCGCTATAGTACAGCTATAGTGAGAAGTATTGCGACTTCGTGTTTTGTCGGCTAAGTTCGTATTTTTCTGGTTCCTCTTGTTATGTAGGCGCTATAGTACAGCTATAGTGAGAAGTATTGCGACTTCGTGTTTTGTCGGCTAAGTTCGTATTTTTCTGGTTCCTCTTGTTATGTAGGCGCTATAGTACAGCTATAGTGAGAAGTATTGCGACTTCGTGTTTTGTCGGCTAAGTTCGTATTTTTCTGGTTCCTCTTGTTATGTAGGCGCTATGGTACAGCTATAGTGAGAAGTATTGCGACTTCGTGTTTTGTAGGCTAAGTTCGTATTTTTCTGGTTCCTCTTGTTATGTAGGCGCTATAGTACAGCTATAGTGAGAAGTATTGCGACTTCGTGTTTTGTCGGCTAAGTTCGTATTTTTCTGGTTCCTCTTGTTATGTAGGCGCTATAGTACAGCTATAGTGAGAAGTATTGCGACTTCGTGTTTTGTCGGCTAAGTTCGTATTTTTCTGGTTCCTCTTGTTATGTAGGCGCTATAGTACAGCTATAGTGAGAAGTATTGCGACTTCGTGTTTTGTAGGCTAAGTTCGTATTTTTCTGGTTCCTCTTGTTATGTAGGCGCTATAGTACAGCTATAGTGAGAAGTATTGTGACTTCGTGATTTGTCGGCTAAGTTCGTTTTATCCTTATCTATTGCGAAAAAATGTAGAATCAAGTAGTCCTAGGGCGTCATTAAATAAATTTCATTATTCATAGATTTCGCGAATGTGGAAGTCTTATTATTTCTCACTAGACCTGTATACCCCTTTTTATAAACATTACCTCATTTATACAAAAATGTCTCATTGAAAATTTTAATCAATTAATTCATTCTGGTCGTCCAGCAATGAAGGACAAAATACTTATTTAAGAAAAGAAAACATAATATTTTTCAAAATTTGTCTAATAATATGCCTAACGCTAAACAAGTGGTTGTTTTTTTTCCATGTGAATTTGTATGTAATTTTTCTATTCAGTCATTATATCATGCCAGTTCATTAATCGTAAATGCATTTAATTATCCCCACTAACAGCCTATAAAACAGATACACTATAAAAAAAATAAAGATCTGAGCAATAAAGTTGAATGAAATATGTAAGTACAAGTTTCTGGAATTAGTCTTTGAATACGTGCATGTTGAGCCCTAGGATGTTTTAAATACGCTCGGAAATCATCCTCGCGTTTAACACGTTTATTGTTTACGGAGCTAAACTTCGCAAAAGCGTTTAGTTAAACACCCTGCTGTTCAACGCGCGAGCGGGTACCGTTTAAAACTCGAAATAATTGTTATACTTAAATAACCAACTTGACCCGTACGATCTATTAAACTCTATGTATCCAAGGGGTCTAATTAAGTTGCCCACGAATAACTTCTGCAATAATTAAATATAAGCAATTTTCCGAATGTTTCCTTTGTATACGCTCAATGACCTACCGTTATATGAAATTTTATGTTTTTAGGTCCCCTGGAATCGGATTAGGTTTTATATGAGAGAGTCAGCAGTCGCTGATAAAACTTGTGATTTTTAGACGTGATTATTTTGAGTACACGGACGTGTCCGTGTTAAAGTTTCATTTACGAAGTATTTTGTGTATTTCCGCGGACCATAACAAGTAATATAAAATTGCAACTTCGTAGATCCAAGGTCGAAAGTAGCTTGTATGGTTCGTGTAATTTATCACACGGCCTTTTCTTTTGGAACTCGGCCCTGGACACGCTACCGCGCATCTAGATATTTCTTGTCAGGTCCAGGCCGCCCTTATAATTCGGTAACATTGGGCAATAACCCAATTCGCTCAAATGTGAATATTATACTTACATGATATTAGCACAGTGTAAAATATAGATTTTTGAAGTGTGATATTAGCGAATGTTTTCAACGTTTCTGCTACGCCCTTACCTTCACTTTCTTTACCTACCTTCAACTTTTTTCCTTATATTTAGATTTTGAACTTATTCGAATATACTTTAATACAAGTTGAGAATGAACCCCCTCCTAGCTTCATTGAAATATATAAATCAGAATCACTAATAGAACACAAGACCATAAAATTTCATTGTTTTAATATTCTGTTTTTGGTTTCCAAATTTCGAATGAATGGCCAACCTACACGACGCGGCATGTGACTGACAACATACCGTACATAATCCCGGCGGTAAATAATGCACATAGGCTATTTAATGTACAGATAGGTTTCGTAGAGCGCCGTCTCTGTCACCGTGCTTCTTTTGCCGGCCGATTTCTTTTTTTGAAATTCTGAATCAAAGAATAAAAATGTTTATTTGTAAAATAGATACATAAAGTATACGTTTTACATGCAAAATCTAATCTGTATAAAAATAATATTTTATAATGAAACAAATATGATACTTACGGGAAATGTATAAAAAAAAACTATATTTAAGTTGGGCTACTAAAGTTATATACATGCATAAAATAAAGACTTATTGGAATAAGAATATTGTTATACATAATGCAATTAATAAATAAGTTGATAAATAAACTGAATAGACCATAAATAAATATAATGCCTAGCCAAATATATACTAACATAAGTAAAAAATTAAAACATTGTATATACCTACATAATGCAATTAATAAATAAGTTGATAAATAAACGGAATAGACCATAAATAAATATAATGCCTAACCAGATATATACTAACATAAGTTAAAAATTAAAATATTGTATATACCTACATAATGCAATTAATAAATAAGTTGATAAATAAACGGAATAGACCATAAATAAATATAATGCCTAACCAGATATATACTAACATAAGTTAAAAATTAAAATATTGTATATACCTACATAATGCAATTAATAAATAAGTTGATAAATAAACTGAATAGACCATAAATAAATATAATGCCTAACCAGATATATACTAACATAAGTTAAAAATTAAAATATTGTATATACCTACATAATGCAATTAATAAATAAGTTGATAAATAAACGGAATAGACCATAAATAAATATAATGCCTAACCAGATATATACTAACATAAGTTAAAAATTAAAATATTGTATATACCTACATAATGCAATTAATAAATAAGTTGATAAATAAACTGAATAGACCATAAATAAATATAATGCCTAACCAGATATATACTAACATAAGTTAAAAATTAAAATATTGTATATACCTACATAATGCAATTAATAAATAAGTTGATAAATAAACTGAATAGACCATAAATAAATATAATGCCTAACCAGATATATACTAACATAAGTTAAAAATTAAAATATTGTATATACCTACATAATGCAATTAATAAATAAGTTGATAAATAAACTGAATAGACCATAAATAAATATAATGCCTAACCAGATATATACTAACATAAGTTAAAAATTAAAATATTGTATATACCTACATAATGCAATTAATAAATAAGTTGATAAATAAACGGAATAGACCATAAATAAATATAATGCCTAACCAGATATATACTAACATAAGTTAAAAATTAAAATATTGTATATACCTACATAATGCAATTAATAAATAAGTTGATAAATAAACTGAATAGACCATAAATAAATATAATGCCTAACCAGATATATACTAACATAAGTTAAAAATTAAAATATTGTGTATACCTACATAATGCAATTAATAAATAAGTTGATAAATAAACTGAATAGACCATAAATAAATATAATGCCTAACCAGATATATACTAACATAAGTTAAAAATTAAAATATTGTATATACCTACATAATGCAATTAATAAATAAGTTGATAAATAAACGGAATAGACCATAAATAAATATAATGCCTAACCAGATATATACTAACATAAGTTAAAAATTAAAATATTGTATATACCTACATAATGCAATTAATAAATAAGTTGATAAATAAACTGAATAGACCATAAATAAATATAATGCCTAACCAGATATATACTAACATAAGTTAAAAATTAAAATATTGTATATACCTACATAATGCAATTAATAAATAAGTTGATAAATAAACTGAATAGACCATAAATAAATATAATGCCTAACCAGATATATACTAACATAAGTTAAAAATTAAAATATTGTATATACCTACATAATGCAATTAATAAATAAGTTGATAAATAAACTGAATAGACCATAAATAAATATAATGCCTAACCAGATATATACTAACATAAGTTAAAAATTAAAATATTGTGTATACCTACATAATGCAATTAATAAATAAGTTGATAAATAAACTGAATAGACCATAAATAAATATAATGCCTAACCAGATATATACTAACATAAGTTAAAAATTAAAATATTGTATATACCTACATAATGCAATTAATAAATAAGTTGATAAATAAACGGAATAGACCATAAATAAATATAATGCCTAACCAGATATATACTAACATAAGTTAAAAATTAAAATATTGTATATACCTACATAATGCAATTAATAAATAAGTTAATAGATAAATAAACTTTAAATAGATATAATGCCTAAATCCGCCCATTCGATTAATCTTGCTAAGAAGAAGGGCAAGAAACTTAGCAAGATCATGTCTTTTTTATCAGTATTTTTTTTCTCAATATGGCTTAATACTATTACAGTCTTTTTAACTTACATAAAATTATACAAAACAATGTATCAAACTTTAATAAATAAAGGATAAAAATATAAAAGACAGAAGGAAATTGAGTCATGACATGACGGAAAAAAAATACACATTAGTCTACCTGCATGACAAAGGTACCTAACAAAACATGTATTTTCTATTTCGAATATAGAACAGTTTCCTTTGTTATAGCTAGAGGGTTCAGTTTCAACCGGTATAACAATATACTAACGACGCTGATCTAAATAGCGTTGAATTAGCGGGATTCAAGTCGTGATTATATATATATATATATATATATATATATATATATATACGGACAATTGTTTATTCCAGGTTCTGCATGCTGTACCGCGCCATCAACGGTGACAGTTCGAGCGCTGCCGGAGTGGAGCGTCGCGAGGACCCGGGCCCAGCGCCCGGTCATCCGCCGCAGGGGCCCACCTACCAGGTGAGCCGGGGGGAGGGGGAGAAATAATACCTGTAGGTAGGTATTATCCAACCAGACCTTGGAGTACCGTTATAAAATAACGTTATTTTTAAACAAGACATGATCTTGATAAGTTTCTCGCCCTTCTTCTTAGCAAGACTAATTAATAAATCGAATGGGCGGAGTTGGGCATGTATTTTTAATAATCCCCAAATTAATTTTCATTTGATTTGTTGTTTATTCCCGTTTAATATTTTATTAGTTTAATTGTTATATAAAAATTTACAAGTAATAAGCTGACACACCGACCTGTACCTATATAAAGGTCAGTGTGGTAACGTTTTCGCTATTAATATTGGTATCACAGTTTGGAGTAGTACAGAAGGCGCGCGGGAAGTTAGCTGTCACCTGCTCATGCTCAGTATCTCACCGCGCACCCCCTCGTCCTTGTCGAAGTTCCATGAATACAACACCATCTGTGACTGGTTATACACCCACCTTCTGGACTGGCCCAAACTGAATCTCGTTTTGATACAATACATCGTAACATAACGTCATTAAAATAATTAAAAGAACCAATCAAAACGCAATATAACACTGGTATATACTGATATTTTTATATCGTTCTAAAGATTTGATCTGCTCGAAAATACCCTTCATTAAAACATAAAATTTCAAGCTTTCAAGGGTTTCCTGGATTTCAAGTTTCTGAATTTTATATAATTAATGATTTATACATAATACTATTTTTCTTTGCGTTTGAAAGTTTTTGAAGTGGATACTTCTTTGAAAATCACTCTGAAAAAAGTAGATAATTGTCAGTTGAAAATCATTCTGAAAAAGGAAGACAATTTTCAGTTGAAATCATTCTGAAAAAAGTAGACAATTTTCAGTTCAAAATCATTCTGATAAAAGTAGACAATTATCAGTTCAAAATCATACTGAAACAAGTAGATAATTTTCGGTTGCAAATCATTCTGAAAGAAGAAGATAATTTTCGGTTAAAAATCATTCTGAAACAAGTAGACAATTTCAGTTGAAAAGCACTCTGAAACAAGTAAATAATTTTTAGTTGAAAATCATTCTGAAACACGTAGACTATTTTCAGTTGAAAATCATCTGAAACAAGTATAAATTAATCACGTATAGGAAATAAAATAAAATAATTTTCTTAAAAAATAGTCAGCTCGCCATTTGTTTTGATGATCAATCACTCATGGGTTCATCAACTTCATCATCCAATCAAATAGTGACAGAATTGTCAAATAAAATTGAAAGATTTCATTTATAAAACAATTGAAAATTGATTCAGCAAACAGTTCAGACAACTAAATCAGCGATCAATAAATTTTTTGGAGAAGCAACATTATTCATCAATAAACTTTTCTAAACATCAGTTATTAGTCATCATAAAACGCAAAAATTTGATAATTATTTTACTTGATGGTCTTAAGTACCTAAGTAATCAATTCATTTGTACTATTATGCAAACGGTACTTTTGAATCCCAATCCAATCGTGGAACAATAATAATTGTCATTGAAAATGTCATGCACTTGTATTCCTAAAAAATGTGAAGTGTAATCGATGGTATATTGTCGTCAGGGTCCCCCAACCCCGTGTCCAGCGCGTGTGGAGTATGCAACGCCAGTGTTTGCGCGAAACTACCAGGGCGTGTGGCGCTATGTGGTGCAAATCCCCTACGAGGGCTACTTCACGCAGACCGTCGAGGTCACCAGGTGAGGTAACGTTGTCAGGGTCCCGGCGCCCTACTACCCGCACGCAACTACCTGGGCGTGTGGCGCTACGTGGTGCAAATCCCCTACGAGGGCTTCTTCACGCAGACCGTCGAGGTCACCAGGTGAGGTAACGTTGTCAGGGTCCCGGCGCCCTACTACCCGCACGCAACTACCTGGGCGTGTGGCGCTACGTGGTGCAAATCCCCTACGAGGGCTACTTCACGCAGACCGTCGAGGTCACCAGGTGAGGTAACGTTGTCAGATTTCCGGCGCCCTACTACCCGCACGCAACTACCTGGGCGTGTGGCGCTACGTGGTGCAAATCCCCTACGAGGGCTACTTCATGCAGACCGTCGAGGTCACCAGGTGAGGTAACGTTGTCAGGGTCCCGGCGCCCTACTACCCGCACGCAACTACCTGGGCGTGTGGCGCTACGTGGTGCAAATCCCCTACGAGGGCTACTTCACGCAGACCGTCGAGGTCACCAGGTGAGGTAACGTTGTCAGGGTCCCGGCGCCCTACTACCCGCACGCAACTACCTGGGCGTGTGGCGCTACGTGGTGCAAATCCCCTACGAGGGCTACTTCACGCAGACCGTCGAGGTCACCAGGTGAGGTAACGTTGTCAGATTTCCGGCGCCCTACTACCCGCACGCAACTACCTGGGCGTGTGGCGCTACGTGGTGCAAATCCCCTACGAGGGCTACTTCATGCAGACCGTCGAGGTCACCAGGTGAGGTAACGTTGTCAGGGTCCCGGCGCCCTACTACCCGCACGCAACTACCTGGGCGTGTGGCGCTACGTGGTGCAAATCCCCTACGAGGGCTACTTCACGCAGACCGTCGAGGTCACCAGGTGAGGTAACGTTGTCGGGGTCCCGGCGCCCTACTACCCGCACGCAACTACCTGGGCGTGTGGCGCCTACGTGGTGCAAATCCCCTACAAGGGCTACTTCACGCAGACCGTCGAGGTCACCAGGTGAGGTAACGTTGTCAGAGTCCCGACGCCCTACTACCCGCACGCAACTACCTGGGCGTGTGGCGCTACGTGGTGCAAATCCCCTACGAGGGCTTCTTCACGCAGACCGTCGAGGTCACCAGGTGAGGTAACGTTGTCAGGGTCCCGGCGCCCTACTACCCGCACGCAACTACCTGGGCGTGTGGCGCTACGTGGTGCAAATCCCCTACGAGGGCTACTTCACGCAGACCATCGAGGTCACCAGGTGAGGTAACGTTGTCAGAGTCCCGACGCCCTACTACCCGCACGCAACTACCTGGGCGTGTGGCGCTACGTGGTGCAAATCCCCTACGAGGGCTTCTTCACGCAGACCGTCGAGGTCACCAGGTGAGGTAACGTTGTCAGGGTCCCGGCGCCCTACTACCCGCACGCAACTACCTGGGCGTGTGGCGCTACGTGGTACAAACCCCCTACGAGGGCTACTTTAAGCAGACTGTCGAGGTAACCAAGTGATTAATTAACATTATATCATTGCGGTATAAAATCGCAGAAAAGTTAATTTGGATGAAAGAAGCTCTGGCCGGCCGGCCGTGTGGACGACACAAACGTGTACAGACAGGCGGATTTTTTCAGGGTTTGTGGGTCACGAAGGATGGCTAAAGGCAGTAGAGCACGCCACTTGGATCCCCCGTTGCTCGCAGATCAGGGTGTATTGCACACGAGACCATGAAATAGTTAATATAACCTTTTCTCCACACAGATGCATGCAGTCCCGCTGCCACTACCTGGACGGCGGGTGTCTATCGTCACCGCGGTGGGTGTCACTCCTAGTGGCTGAGCTGCACTACCCCTCCGCCGCGTCCTCCGCCGCCACCCCCGCACACACCATCACCACGCAGCCACCGCATCTCAACGACTTTCAGGTAAATCACCTACCTCAATATTCATCAAAATAGCGTTATAAATAACGTTATAAAACATTGCCTTAGTCTAAAATGAATATCGGTCGTATCTCGATTTGGTACCTCATATAATGTTATTACAGATCTATAATAATATAGTATCTATTCTATACATGAACAACCTAGTATACACTAGTGTTTTTTATAACTTGTCCGCCTACGCCTAACTATAAAAGCGTTTGTCCACGGTCCCACTCGGATGGCTGACGCCGAAGCCGGACTACAGAAGCAAGTATCATCGGAATACAGCCGTCCACTAGTCCAGTTTCGATTGGAATATGCCGATATTGAAAAGAATAAAGCTCACTTTACCAAAAGTCACTCGCAGCAATGTGATGGTGAAATGACGGATGTCGAGACCGGACGTGTTTGTATTCAAGCAATACAAGAGCGGTGTATAGCGCGCCGTACATCCGATCAAGCGCCGTAATGCCGAGCGTCAGGAGCCGGACCGTGGACGAACACCACTTTAGTGTTTTGTTGTGACTAAATAAAATTACTTGTAAATGTAAATGATATATTCAGGAATATCAGCAGTACCTACAGAAGCGCGCCGGCGTCCCCGGGTCGGGTGCGGGGGCCGGGGAGCCCAGTGCTGACAAACCACCGCACTGTGACGGACACGACGAGCTCGGCTGCTTCCAGGTGAGTCCCTACACACAGTGCTCTTCAGGGAGATACTTGCAATCAAAAGGAAATCGTCATACACCTCTACTTTCATCCATCCATTCAGATATTTTACAAAACAGAGAATCATGGCTTCTATGAGATCTTGTAAGTCATAAACATGTCTCTTTCATGTGAACTTCGAGAGTTGTTGCTGGCTTCATGCAAATATTTATTCAGAAAATACGAAACAAAATTTGTGAGCTGACATTCTAAATTAGTATTAAAACCGGCTTTAACATTCATGTATTATTATTATTGCCAACTGATTCACCGACACTCGCCTTGAAAATGCCAAAATTGTCTCGGTGAAACTAGAGGTGCACGTTTGTCGTTTTTATCGCGAGCAGTTGGCTTGAGAGCGCGTGAAGAATATAGGAGCCCATAAAATTTCTCGATTCCGGCGAGGATCTCTGGCCTCTTACTCGCGAACCGCCCCTGAAGTTATTCGGGGGAGAGTAAGAGGACAGCTCGCAGACAGGCACAAATCCAGGTAGCCCACCAAGCCTGGGACCGTGTGATGGCGGCATATCCATCCCGAATTGCCAGACCTTAAATAAACAGACTAGTGACGGGCAGCAGCGTCACTAGTGCGAGAGGTTCTAGCACCGCGCTCACCAATCCGCCTGCCCAGCGTGTGTGAGTATGGGCATCTCTTCCCGTTGGCATACAGTCAACAGTAATAATAGGCGAGTGTTAAAGCCGGTATTGAATAATAATTTAGATATAGACAGGTTTTGAAGAACGCGTATTCTCGTGCAGGTGCGTCTCTACTACGACTGGTTCCTGGTGCCCGGGTCCTGCAAGTGCTGGCGACCGGACTACTTCGCGCGGTACGTGAGGCGTCGCCACGGCGCCGAGCTCTGAGTGACCGCGGCTCACAGACGCGCTTTGTTACACCAGTTGCACTATCTTGGGAAACTGTTATCAGACCTCGATATAGCGTTACAAATAACTGTATTATAACGTTATTTTTGGACTTATACCCCTTAACTAACTCTAGTGTCTCGGTTTGAACACTTTATGCTCCTATTTTTATAACGTTATATAGGTCTGATTATTGTGTAGACCAGCCAGAAGTTATAATTCAGACATGTATGTACTTAGAAATGAAAATATAGAGTTTTATGAATGGTAACTTAATGTAAGGAAGGTGCTAAAACGTATTGATTGTGACTTTAAGACTGTATTGGTTATTTATATCACTTAAATTAGGCTAACTGTCTGTCTATAATAACTAACTAGGGAGGGATGCAACGATTCGGCCATTACGATTACCTACGATTACGATAACGATAATAATCGTTATTCATTACGATAACAGATGCATAACGATTATATTAAAAGAAATGTGTCAGATTATCCTCAGAAAGTGTTTTATTGGTATGTTCATTCAAAGAAAAGAAATACTTACTTACTTAAAAGAAAATTATGTCACATATATTTTTAGTTATTAATTTTACTTTTTAGTTTTATATGAAATTGAAATTACATGTTCAATCACACAAATCTTTCTTTTGTAAATTCTCTCAATAATCAAAATTTAACTCGTAAAATTCAATTGACTTTTTTTTATCCTGTCACTATGTGGGAAGGCAAAGGGAACTAAGCCCTTAGAGCCAAGTCTGACGAACTTTCAATTTAATAATCGTCACTATTCTTACTACGATTCATCGCTTCGTTATTAATCGTAATTGTTACGATTACAGATGCAAAACGATGCACCGCTTCGTAATCGTTGCATCCCTTTAACAAACAGATGTTACAGCTAAGTTAGCCTTAGCTGTAACGTCTATTTCGTAACACAGGTTGTTGATTTGGTAAATTCACGATGCTAATGAATAAAAGAAAATTAAATACTTTTTTATTTATTTACGAAATTTTGGCGCCCCCCCAAAGCACCTGTGTACGACAAACATAATGAAATTGACTCAGCACTGTGTCGGGCTACTGTATACTAGAGCTTCGCGCTGCTGTGAACATTTAGGTAGATATCAGAAGAATTTTAGAACAAATAAAAAAGAGCAATCTCCTTCATTAATTGTTTTTTTTTGTATGCTGATTTTTAGAATGATGATTGATCAAAATCAAAATCAAAATATTTATTTTTGCAAAATAGATACATAAAGTATACTTTCTACAAGTCAAAGTTAATTTTTACAATATAATATATCTTAATAATATAAAAAAATATATAATAATACGGGAAATAAAATATACACCTGCATAAATAAATGATAGTCGTAAGTTTTTAAATAAATAATAAATAAAAAATAAATAAAATAGAGGAATCTAGGAATAAAAATATTATATATACATAATGCAATGAAGAAATAAGTTCATAAATAAGAACGGGAAATACAAACAAAAAATATTAAGGTTGGGCTACTAATTGATTCAATGATGATTAATGTAACGCAAGTTGTTGATCAAATCAACAATCTCTAAGTATATTGGTTATATTTGTATCGTTTCTATTTTAATATTTACCATAAGTATGGACCAAAATACAAATATTATTAACTAGGATCTCTTCTTAACTTTGACTGTATAATACTTAGTTGTGTTATATTAGCTTGTTTCATTAAACTATGGAGCATTTTTACTATCTATTTAGTTTTAGAAATAATAAAGTAGCTTTATTCAGCTCAAAAGTGCATTTATTATAAATAATTAAGTGTTTAAATTATTATTAGCGTTAAGGAACTGCAATTGTAAAACTTATTTAAGACTGTCAATAAAGCACTCAAAATATAACAATTATTTATTTGGACCTATCGCTATGTTACCCACCATTTCTAAGGTACTGGAAAAATTAGTAAAACGACGTCTCATCAGCTTCCTAGAAAAACATGAGCTTTTGTCGGATAAACAATATGGGTTTAGGCTCCAAAGATCAACAGGTGACGCCTTAGATGACTTGGTTAGCTACCTTGTTGAGCAGTTAGACAATGATCGGCGCTGTATCGGCGTATTCCTGGACCTGGCCAAGGCTTTTGATACAGTTTCTATTCCAATACTACTGTCTAAACTGGAAAGCCTTGGTATAAGAGACCTTCCGATGCAGTGGTTCCGCTCGTATCTAGAGAATAGGCATCAAAAAGTTAATATTGAGGGAACAATTAGTGAATCTTTGCCTGTAACCTACGGAGTTCCACAGGGCAGCGTCCTGGGCCCAGTATTGTTCTTGATATATATAAATAGTTTGACGGATTTAAATACTATAGATGGCAGGATAGTGTCTTTCGCGGATGATACTGCCCTCATTTTTACTGACTCTAATTGGGATACAGTCTTCAGCAAAGCAAATCGTGGAGTTGCGTTGATTAGAGAGTGGCTCGACAAGAATTTACTAACGCTGAACATAAGCAAAACTAAGTACTTATGCTTTACAAAAACATATCACACAGTCGTAGATGACAGTCAATCTCTGAAAATTCACACTTGTAACAACTTCACTGATTCCTCTGTCTCTCGTTGTCAATGCAATACCATCGAACGTGTGAGAACAGTCCACTACCTAGGGGTTGTTCTTGATGACAGACTCAACTGGCACGAACACATTAAAACTCTTTCTGGGCGGATACGAAAGTTGTCCTTCATTTTCGGGTCCCTTAAGAATATTCTTCACAATAAGCTTAAATTAAGTGTATACTACGCCATGTGCCAAAGCTTACTCTCTTATTGCATTGACTCCTGGGGTGGCGCAGCCAAAACAAAAATTTTGCAGCTAGAAAGAGCTCAGCGAATGGTTATCAAAGTAATGTTGAAAAAACCATTTCGGTACGACACGAACCTTCTACATCGTGAAAGTGGAATACTAAGTGTTCGTAGACTTTTTATTTCCAATATTGTAACAAAATTGACATTTCAAGAGGTCGCTTTTGCAGCCAATCGAGATGAAGGTTACAGGTCAGTTAGACTTGAAGGCAAACTTAAAGTCCCTCGAGTACGCTCTGCATTTGCTAACCGCTTTAAAATTTTCTTAGGTCCATTCGTTTACAATCAAATCATCAAAGAAATACCTTTAGCAGATAAAACTAAACTAAAAAATAATTTAATAAGAAATCTCCGTACTTGGCTTTTATCAAAATCTTATGACTATATTGAAAAACTGATGTGTATCGAATCATAATTTTGAATAATCTTTAAACAAAAACTTCATTTATTACATTTTTACCGACTTTAAAATCCTGTATTTGTATGTATTATGTTATATATAAGTATATGTACGTATCTATATATGTGTATATATATATATATATATATATTCGGCTTACACCACAAAAATAAATTAAATTACTCTACGAACTTTGTGCACTGGGCGCCTTCTGGCGAAAAATAACTTCATAGTGCTTCCGTGTTACGGAGAACTCTAGTATCGGAGCACTTACATTCGCAATAATATGTGCAACGTACATGTTGGTTATACATAATGTACAATGTTTTTATTGGGTCGGATCCTGCCTATAGTATAAGTCCGAACCGTTGTGTATTTTTGTATTCTACTAACCCTAGGTTAGGTCTATTTAAGTTTTTGTATTACTAACTTTTTTCAGTAAATAAATAAATAAATAAATATATTGCAGGAATTTGGGACAAACAGACAAAAAAGTAGGACAATCAAAGTTGTATTATTTTTATTAAAAATCGTACATATTTGGGAGCGTATCATTAAAGCGATACTACGGCTACAGAGCTGTTGAATATTGTGTAGTAGAGATCTCGAGATTACAAAACTTAGTTGCTGGACGACTATGTGTGTGAGAGCTACAGGTTTATCGTGTCACTACACTCCTAACAATTGTTACCAAATGTAAGACTATGATACATTCAAATCGAAAAATCAAGCAACGTCCAAAACTCTACAAAAGATATTACAAATATAAAAAATGTATACTGCTTATATTTATCAGTTACCACAATATTGAAGTGGGTAATAAATATTTTTTAAAGAAAGGCTACAGATTTTTAAGGTAACTACAAAACTATCTTATAACACTACACTTCTATTGGAATGCGCACCGCTTGCGACTGTTACCGACTCCTCCCCCTGATTCCCAAAACTACAATATCTGTTGCATGAACGTACTGTTACTGCATCAACTTCATTTTCATCCCTTCCCGTTCCAACTGTAGAGATTGCTTCATTGTTATCACCAACAGCTACAACTGCACCACTGCCAACACCAACCACTGCATTCGCTTCATCATTTTGTAGTTTACATCTTTGGTCAACATGTCCAACATCCAAGGTTATACTGCCACTGCTCTGTCCTGTGTCCACGAACTGTTCCGAGTTATCTTGCCCGGGATTCTCGAAGCCAGTTCCAAAGAACCGTATCGAGGGGTGGCCGTCTTTTGGATTGGCGAAGGCAACGTAGCAGGCGGAGTAGGGAGGGGGCGGCTCATCGAACAGGGGCTTGTGAGACCCGGCACTGACGACGTTGGAGCATTCCGAGTACGGGGGAGGGAGGTCGTTGCTGATGCTGTCGGCGGTGATGTGCTCCGTGCAGTACGGGTCGATGCCTTCCATGTCATCGATGTTCTCATTGTGGACGTCTGCAAATAAAGCTGAAGTAGCAGTTAAAGTGTAACAAGAAGATAATATTCTGTAAGTTATGTCTCTACTTACGGCTAGTTGCAAGAACGTTTGGGGTCGGCCATTCCAACGAGCGTCTTCTTCGAGCTGGAATAAAAGAAAATGGCAATTTTATACCGTGCTATAAAAGACGGGTGCAGCATACTGGATTCTATAATTCTTCTACCTGAGAGAAGGACCCAGGGGTAATCACCTGCTTGCGAACACAAGCTGAAGGTAGGGTGAACGAGGTTTTGAACGATTTTACTTGCAGTTAACTGAATCCAACGGCTCGAAGTGCATTCTATCGCAGCCGCATTCGGCCTTTATCTACACCCACTGTCTACACTTCTACACCAATAACTTATTGGCAATAAGTAGGTAAGTATCATAAAGAAAAGATGTTTGTGAGTTTGTCTGTAGGAAGTAATCTGCGGAACCACTGATCCGATTATGACAATTCTTTCACTAATAAGAAGCTACATTGTCCTTGAGTGCTATAGGTTATAGTTTGATAGCCATTAATGACTAAGGAATCGATTTTGAAAATTATTTTAGTGTCGTAATGGTAAGACTGTTAGTCTCTACTGGGACAAAGGCTACAGTTTGTTCCCTGGGGAAGGGCAATTCCCCAGGGACATAATCATTAATTAAATTCAAGCGGGTAATCTCTGGAAATACTGAACCGATTTTGTTTTAAATGTTAATATTTAGACTCTACTTTGACATAGGCTATAGTTTGTTCCCTGGGGAAGGGCAATTCCCTTGGGACATAATCACTAATTAAATTCAAACGGGTAATCGTTGGAACTACTGAACCGATTTGACACTATTGTGTTAGTTAAATTCTTCAATTGGATATAGACTTTAGTGGGACGGGTAGTTCCCAAGGGACATAGAGATTAAATTAAATGATGAAAGCGTTAGTGTAGTTACACTGACCCTTGAACAGTCTGGTGTCGAGGCACTTCTCCGAGAGGCGCACCAGCAGCAGGATGATAGCGAGCAGCAGTGCGGCCACCCCCCACCCCCGCGCCGCCGTCTCCCACGCGCGGTAGTGTGGCGCGGCGGGGGGGGACGCCGGGGGGGCGGGGAGCAGCGCCGGGAGACGGTCCAGCGGGATCTGCAAATGTCAGTACAGCTCGTTTGCTCAAATAGTTTGCACGTTTTGACACACGGCGTTGGGTGCTTCAAGGACATGGCGTCAAAGCCCGTTGATGATTCAGAATAATGTGTATTTTGATTTTAATTGCAATTTATTCAAATAATTCAATGCGGTACATTTTCGCATGGTTTCCAAAATGTGTACTGGGGTGCACTAGAAACTACTGGTATTTCTGCAAACAACGTGTTTTCCAATCCTAGCTAGTAGGTAATTATTGGTTCATCATGATGATAACTGCTGGTGGTAGACCTCCCATAAGCAGTAACCACAACCCCGAGCGGAGTAGGAGGCGGCACAGTGACGCACCTGCATGTCGGGCAGTCTCCAGTGCTGCTCGTACCCCGGCAGGAACTGGTCGTGCCAGCCGAGCTGCGTGGGCGGCGTCATCGGCATCGAGTTCGGTCGCAGCCGTCGCTGCAGGCTGTCGAGCCTGACGGTCATTGTGGACTTTATTGAGTATGGCATACCCTAGTAAAAAAAAATATTACCCGTCCCACACAAAAAGACAAATGTCAAATACTTTATTACGTTTTGATAGAAGGTATTAGGTTAGCTAATTGACCTATTAACTAGGACGCGTAAATACTAATAATTACGCGCGAAACAGCAGACGGGAGCGAAGTGAGGTATTATCCAGTGTTGCCGCTGGTCATATTTTGGGTTGCCGTATTCCACTGACGAAATTGCCGTATTTAAACAAAAATTGCCGTACATTTTCAAAAAATCAATTTTTAACATAATAATTGATTTCCTAACATGTTTTCCATATTATGCAAATCACTATTTTCGTATGCAACTGAGGGCTTTTAATTTTTTTTTACCATTGCGGTGGTTCGTTTAAATTTGTAGGTACAATAGATTTTCTATGGATTTTTGCAACTGTACTGCTAGGCAATACGGCAACATTTAAAGCCGGTTTCGGGTCTTTGTTTTGATTAAGTTTACAGAGCTAGATCTCAGCTTTCCACTAGATAGTGTTGTCCATGTCGCAAACCAAAGTCCAAGACAAAAAGGCCGATGAGCCAACCAAGAATCATCTCTATCACTTTGAGCTTGTTGTGATGGCTAGTTAGTAGGTAGTTTTTTGGTTTATTTTGCAAATGTGCAAATATTGTCTTTGCCTCTATTGATAAAGTAGGTGGGTATGTCAGACAGTGCCATCTAGGAATCTAAAAAACATGAAATTTGACACAACAAGGTAAAAGAAGAACGCTCATTCATTGCCTCAGATGCTTTATCTGAGTTCATTGCCGAATTGCCGTATTTTAGCGTACGGTAATGACTACTCTGCCGTATGCCGTACATTTAATCATTTTATAGCCCGATTGCCGTACAAACGGCAACGCTGGTATTATCATCGACTATACGTCTATGGGCATTTTAAACTCTTATGTCGTTTGCAAAAATGACATACTCGCTCGTACATACATGCATATTATAGGTAACTTTAGACACGGTGGGGTTTTCAAGATTCGAAGTTCTAATTTAAAACATCTATTGATGACCCTAGATTTAAAATATATCTGGACCTGAACGCAAGTGTATAGATAATAATGACTATAATGATGTAGTCTCAGAGTCACAGAAGCAGATCTAAACGTATAACAAAAAGCAAAGAAGAATTGGAAAAAATTAAGGCACTGTATAGACCACACATGTGGCCACACCATATACCTACTGTGAACAAAACGGTATACGTTACTACGACCAAAATAATATATTTAGTTCCACCTGTCAACATGAGACCAGAGGCTTATAGCAAGACAGGGGCACAGAATAAATACATACAGAAGGTCAGCTCCATACAACCAGCGATTCCAGGCGCACGCACACATAGACGCGTACGTACGACGATCTCGGTAGGATTCGGTCGAATGCCAGTTCACGAGTGTACCGAGATCGTCGTACGGCTATGTGTGCGTGCGCCCGGAATCGCTAGTTGCAGAAACCTGGCCTTCAGCGGCTGCACGGGGGCCCAGGGGACCTAAAATGACCTTCAGCCTTCAGCCTATAAGTTTCCGATATAAATAATCTAGTGGTAGAAGAGCACTGACCGGAGCATCTCCCGCAGCAGGTTGATGTTCTGCGGACTGTGCGCCAACAGCGTCAGCTCCCGCCGCGCGCCACGCCGCTCCCCACCCCGCTCCCCGCGCGGCGGCCACGCCCACCGCCACACCGCCTGCCGCCACACGCCCGCCGGCGGCACCGTGCCCTGCTGCTGCATGCCCTGTAACGCAACAAGGAAGCTCTTGTCAGCCCTCACCACTCAATACAATACATGCAAGAGCATCAGCCTGCCCGCACACGTTGACACCTACGTCCTTCTTTTCCCAAATTTTGCCACTCTTGGCGGTCCTCCGTCCTCCTCATCCAGCCACCACTCGCAACATCCTTCAAATCGTCGATCCAGCGGGCACGAGGTCGGCCTACGCTACGATTCTTCTACGGTCTCCATTTTAACACCTTTCGGCCCCAACGCCCATAATGTTGGCGACAAATATATGGCTTGCCCACTGTCACATCAATTAACGGGTTCGACGGACTATGTCAGTCACCTTCGATCTTCGACTCCTCGTAATCACCTTGTCCTCGTTTCAGATTATATCCATCAGAAATACCCCAAACATAGGTAGCTCGTTTTTGCACTAATAATAAATAAATCGGTGGATCAGGCCCTTTGTAGGAGACCACGTCACAGCGCCATACGTCATCACAGGAAGGACGCACTGGTTGTAATGGGCGCCGCCGGCAGGATTGTTGTCAGGGGGGTGCATCTACCTGTACAATATTGTGATGTAATATTTCTTTGTATCTTTATAAATAGTAACAAATATATAAGATGACGCGTTCAGAAATTTACGTCACGTTGAAATTGGTCTGGCTACTCCAGCGACAACTTTATTAAATTTCATGTGTACTTTTTCCAAGACAAGTGCCCCCTTGCACCCTCCTAACGGCGCCCATGTTATCTGGTAAAACGATGGTGGTCAATTCATTCGTTATACAAGGTTTGTGGGGTTCCATAGCCATATATGATGTAATACCTAAAATAATGAACTTTTAGTGGTAAATATTATGCAAATAAATTATAATTTCAGATTTATACATTATATATTACTTAGACTATATAATATACAGGGGTAGGCACTCGAAGTGTTACCAACTTTAAGTTGCTATAGCAACCAAACTGTTTACAATATGGCGCCCATTTTTTCACAGTCGTAAGTCTATTGTATTGTTCCTAAACATACAGAAGCTCATTGTTTTTCGTCGCTGCTAAAAAAAGTTATCCAGATGGAATTCAAACGCCACAGTGTCATTACTTTGTATTTGGCTGGAAAATCGCAACCAGCCATTGTTAATGCGCTACGACATTTACATCTGAATAAAATGTTTGTGTATCGGACCATCACGCGTTACAATGATACGGGTAGCACCAAGAAACGCCATGGAGGTGGACATCCAACAACAGCAACATCATCAGAAATGGTTCGAAAGGTAAAGGCTAGAATTGAACCAAATCCACGACAAAGCGCAGTTAAATTGGCGAAAAGTCTTAATGTATCTGCCCGGAGCATAGGACGCATATTAAACAATAAACTACAACTGAAGCCTTACAAAATACAAAAAGTGCAAGACTTGACACTTGCACAAAAGGCAGTTCGCCTAGAAAGAGCTAAGGAGTTAAAGCACTTGCACGTTGATAGCAAGCTTGAAAATTTGGTATTTTCCGATGAAAAAATTTTTTACGGTTCAGCAATATGTGAGCAAACAAAATGATCGCGTATGGTTAAAGTGTAAATCAAACGACAATTTAGACCAACGAATTGCTCTGCGAAAGCAAGCACCAGCATCAGTGATGGTTTGGGCCGCGGTAACTGCTACGGGACGTTCACCTCTCGTTTTCATTGAGCAGGGTGCAAAGATAAACCAGCAAATCTACCGTGAAAAGATTTTAAACGATGCTTTGTTACCTTGGGCACGTAAGAAATTCGGTAGAAACCATTGGACGTTTCAGCAAGACTCAGCACCATCCCACAAAGCCCGTAAAACCCAAATTTTTTTGCAAGAAAAAGTTCCGAGCTTCATTTCTTCGCAACAATGGCCACCATATTCACCGGACATAAATCCAATGGATTTTTCCATATGGTCAATTCTAGAGGCCAAAATGTCAGCAAAAAAATATGAGACAGTCGACGCCTTAAAGATTGCTCTTCGCCGAGAATGGAACAAAATATCAGCAGACCACATTCGTGCAGCGTGTGAAGCCTTCTCGGACAGACTCGATGCTGTTATTCGCGCTAAAGGTGGCCACATCGAACAATAACTTTTTCTTTTTAATTTTAAATGTTTTCTTTCTATATATTGAAGTTTATAAATAAAAAGAAAGAAAATTGACAAAATTACAGCATTTTGAATTGGTAACACTTCGAGTGCCGACCCCGTATATATAAACGTACGAAAAGAGAACTGAAAAATTCACACTTTACCCGATAAACGTATAGGACAGGCTATTGAGCGGCCGATACGTTCGCACCGCTAGACCGCTCATCTATGTACAACAAGGACCGCATCAAGTTAGACACTTCTGAGTTTGTACCTGTCTTATATTCTTCTCTGTAGGGGCTAATGTCGTACTGCAAGTGTATAGCTTGATGCGGTCTCCACTGTACCTACAATGATGATGTGATGCGAAGGACAACTCGTCCACAAATAATTACTAGTCGTGCGTATTGTATATGTAATGAATCTGACATGATTAACTCATTGTGCATGGCCGTATAGCAGTCTCAGGACCGCAGTAAGAATATATTCTAAGGTGACCTAAACTAGCTCTTATTTACTTGTGATTGGAGACATTAACACTGATTGTATAAGATGGTAGTTGAATTAGGGATTGTGAAGGAAAACTCGTTACAAAAATAATTGTTACAAAATAAGTAACCGGTTCGCCTGTTAGGACGTCTTGTAGCTGGTAATGGTATAGATTCGGTGTAAGTAACACGACTGAACTTATTTGATAGCACTAACCTTATTTCAGGCGTCCTGTCCTTGTATTTTCGTTACAGAAAGAAAAGACTATCAAGATTTAATAAAAAATTAAAAGGCAAGAGGTTTGAAAGCAAAGTAGATGCACTCGCTGCATATAACTTCGAGATTTCAGAGGTGTCTAGAGAAGAGTGGGCAGAGGTATTTTCTAAATGGTTTAGACGTATGGAAAAGTGTTTACGTGCTCAGGGCGAATACTTTGAGAAGTCTGATATCTACAATAAAGAATAAATAATATAGTTTTTGAATATCTAGTTTAATTTGGCATGACCCTCGTACATGAACCAAACGGCTTGCTTGTATACCATTTTGCGGTTTTCTTTCAAAATAAAATTGTACAACGTGTACTTCGTATATCTGCCCGAAGTACGGCGATAGGGCTCACTCACACTCATCACCCATCGCGTTGGGACCAGGGACAATGAGATACTTCTCCTAGTACGTCAGTGAAATGAGGACTTCGACTCGCATATCACAGTTTGCACTCGGTAACACCTCTGACACCCTCTCGGGGATTCATGTCGTGACAAATATTCATTGCAACCTCGAAGGTTAAAGTGACTTTCGTTTATATAGCCAAATCCATCCTGGAGACCCGGTAAGTGTCAGGACCAAAGTTCAATGAACTTAACTGTTTGCGAAATACGAAACAGATTATTTTGTGCCCCCATACTTGAAACAGCAACTTGTTCAAGCACAACCTCGGCTCAATTAGTATAGGAGGTCTAAATTTGATTTTGCGTATTTGACATGAAGGGCCTTGGAACCTTAGTCCTGACCACTTGGCTATGTAAACCGAAAGTCACCATAAAGTATAGCACAGAGGTATTATGTAGATAGATATGTTGTATTGCAATATTCGTAACGTGCGTCGGTCGGTCGGTAGATCCACTTCCCACGGTCCAGTTGTCTGTGATATGTCACTATTCATAAAGTATAGCACAGAGGTATTATGTAGATAGATATGTTGTATTGCAATATTCGTAACGCGCGTCGGTCGGTCGGTAGATCCACTTCCCACGGTCCAGTTGTCTGTGATATGTCACTATTCATAAAGTATAGCACAGAGGTATTATGTAGATAGATATGTTGTATTGCAATATTCGTAACGCGCGTCGGTCGGTCGGTAGATCCACTTCCCACGGTCCAGTTGTCTGTGATATGTCACTATTGATAAAGTATAGCACAGAGGTATTATGTAGATAGATATGTTGTATTGCAATATTCGTAACGCGCGTCGGTCGGTCGGTAGATCCACTTCCCACGGTCCAGTTGTCTGTGATATGTCACTATTGATAAAGTATAGCACAGAGGTATTATGTAGATAGATATGTTGTATTGCAATATTCGTAACGCGCGTCGGTCGGTCGGTAGATCCACTTCCCACGGTCCAGTTGTCTGTGATATGTCACTATTCATAAAGTATAGCACAGAGGTATTATGTAGATAGATATGTTGTATTGCAATATTCGTAACGCGCGTCGGTCGGTCGGTAGATCCACTTCCCACAGTCCAGTTGTCTGTGATATGTCACTATTCATAAAGTATAGCACAGAGGTATTATGTAGATAGATATGTAGTATTGCAATATTCGTAACGCGCGTCGGTCGGTCGGTAGATCCACTTCCCACGGTCCAGTTTCTGTGATATGTCACTATTCATAAAGTATAGCACAGAGGTATTATGTAGATAGATATGTTGTATTGCAATATTCGTAACGCGCGTCGTTCGGTCGGTAGATCCACTTCCCACGGTCCAGTTGTCTGTGATATGTCACTATTCATAAAGTATAGCACAGAGGTATTATGTAGATAGATATGTTGTATTGCAATATTCGTAACGCGCGTCGGTCGGTCGGTAGATCCACTTCCCACGGTCCAGTTGTCTGTGATATGTCACTATTCATAAAGTATAGCACAGAGGTATTATGTAGATAGATATGTTGTATTGCAATATTCGTAACGCGCGTCGTTCGGTCGGTAGATCCACTTCCCACGGTCCAGTTGTCTGTGATATGTCACTATTCATAAAGTATAGCACAGAGGTATTATGTAGATAGATATGTTGTATTGCAATATTCGTAACGCGCGTCGGTCGGTCGGTAGATCCACTTCCCACGGTCCAGTTGTCTGTGATATGTCACTATTCATAAAGTATAGCACAGAGGTATTATGTAGATAGATATGTTGTATTGCAATATTCGTAACGCGCGTCGGTCGGTCGGTAGATCCACTTCCCACGGTCCAGTTGTCTGTGATATGTCACTATTCATAAAGTATAGCACAGAGGTATTATGTAGATAGATATGTTGTATTGCAATATTCGTAACGCGCGTCGGTCGGTCGGTAGATCCACTTCCCACGGTCCAGTTGTCTGTGATATGTCACTATTGATAAAGTATAGCACAGAGGTATTATGTAGATAGATATGTTGTATTGCAATATTCGTAACGCGCGTCGGTCGGTCGGTAGATCCACTTCCCACGGTCCAGTTGTCTGTGATATGTCACTATTCATAAAGTATAGCACAGAGGTATTATGTAGATAGATATGTTGTATTGCAATATTCGTAACGCGCGTCGGTCGGTCGGTAGATCCACTTCCCACGGTCCAGTTGTCTGTGATATGTCACTATTCATAAAGTATAGCACAGAGGTATTATGTAGATAGATATGTTGTATTGCAATATTCGTAACGCGCGTCGGTCGGTCGGTAGATCCACTTCTTACGGTCCAGTTGTCTGTGATATGTCACTATTGATAAAGTATAGCACAGAGGTATTATGTAGATAGATATGTTGTATTGCAATATTCGTAACGCGCGTCGGTCGGTCGGTAGATCCACTTCCCACGGTCCAGTTGTCTGTGATATGTCACTATTGATAAAGTATAGCACAGAGGTATTATGTAGATAGATATGTTGTATTGCAATATTCGTAACGCGCGTCGGTCGGTCGGTAGATCCACTTCCCACGGTCCAGTTGTCTGTGATATGTCACTATTCATAAAGTATAGCACAGAGGTATTATGTAGATAGATATGTTGTATTGCAATATTCGTAACGCGCGTCGGTCGGTCGGTAGATCCACTTCCCACGGTCCAGTTGTCTGTGATATGTCACTATTCATAAAGTATAGCACAGAGGTATTATGTAGATAGATATGTTGTATTGCAATATTCGTAACGCGCGTCGGTCGGTCGGTAGATCCACTTCCCACGGTCCAGTTGTCTGTGATATGTCACTATTGATAAAGTATAGCACAGAGGTATTATGTAGATAGATATGTTGTATTGCAATATTCGTAACGCGCGTCGGTCGGTCGGTAGATCCACTTCCCACGGTCCAGTTGTCTGTGATATGTCACTATTGATAAAGTATAGCACAGAGGTATTATGTAGATAGATATGTTGTATTGCAATATTCGTAACGCGCGTCGGTCGGTCGGTAGATCCACTTCCCACGGTCCACTTGTCTGTGATATGTCACTATTCATAAAGTATAGCACAGAGGTATTATGTAGATAGATATGTTGTATTGCAATATTCGTAACGCGCGTCGGTCGGTCGGTAGATCCACTTCCCACGGTCCAGTTGTCTGTGATATGTCACTATTCATAAAGTATAGCACAGAGGTATTATGTAGATAGATATGTTGTATTGCAATATTCGTAACGCGCGTCGGTCGGTCGGTAGATTCACTTCCCACGGTCCAGTTGTCTGTGATATGTCACTATTCATAAAGTATAGCACAGAGGTATTATGTAGATAGATATGTTGTATTGCAATATTCGTAACGCGCGTCGGTCGGTCGGTAGATCCACTTCCCACGGTCCAGTTGTCTGTGATATGTCACTATTCATAAAGTATAGCACAGAGGTATTATGTAGATAGATATGTAGTATTGCAATATTCGTAACGCGCGTCGGTCGGTCGGTAGATCCACTTCCCACGGTCCAGTTGTCTGTGATATGTCACTATTCATAAAGTATAGCACAGAGGTATTATGTAGATAGATATGTTGTATTGCAATATTCGTAACGCGCGTCGGTCGGTCGGTAGATCCACTTCCCACGGTCCAGTTGTCTGTGATATGTCACTATTCATAAAGTATAGCACAGAGGTATTATGTAGATAGATATGTTGTATTGCAATATTCGTAACGCGCGTCGGTCGGTCGGTAGATCCACTTCCCACGGTCCAGTTGTCTGTGATATGTCACTATTCATAAAGTATAGCACAGAGGTATTATGTAGATAGATATGTTGTATTGCAATATTCGTAACGCGCGTCGGTCGGTCGGTAAATCCACTTCCCACGGTCCAGTTGTCTGTGATATGTCACTATTCATAAAGTATAGCACAGAGGTATTATGTAGATAGATATGTTGTATTGCAATATTCGTAACGCGCGTCGGTCGGTCGGTAGATCCACTTCCCACGGTCCAGTTGTCTGTGATATGTCACTATTGATAAAGTATAGCACAGAGGTATTATGTAGATAGATATGTTGTATTGCAATATTCGTAACGCGCGTCGGTCGGTCGGTAAATCCACTTCCCACGGTCCAGTTGTCTGTGATATGTCACTATTCATAAAGTATAGCACAGAGGTATTATGTAGATAGATATGTTGTATTGCAATATTCGTAACGCGCGTCGGTCGGTCGGTAGATCCACTTCCCACGGTCCAGTTGTCTGTGATATGTCACTATTCATAAAGTATAGCACAGAGGTATTATGTAGATAGATATGTTGTATTGCAATATTCGTAACGCGCGTCGGTCGGTCGGTAGATCCACTTCCCACGGTCCAGTTGTCTGTGATATGTCACTATTCATAAAGTATAGCACAGAGGTATTATGTAGATAGATATGTTGTATTGCAATATTCGTAACGCGCGTCGGTCGGTCGGTAGATCCACTTCCCACGGTCCAGTTGTCTGTGATATGTCACTATTCATAAAGTATAGCACAGAGGTATTATGTAGATAGATATGTTGTATTGGAATATTCGTAACGCGCGTCGGTCAGTCGGTAGATCCACTTCCCACGGTCCAGTTGTCTGTGATATGTCACTATTCATAAAGTATAGCACAGAGGTATTATGTAGATAGATATGTTGTATTGCAATATTCGTAACGCGCGTCGGTCGGTCGGTAGATCCACTTCCCACGGTCCAGTTGTCTGTGATATGTCACTATTGATAAAGTATAGCACAGAGGTATTATGTAGATAGATATGTTGTATTGCAATATTCGTAACGCGCGTCGGTCGGTCGGTAGATCCACTTCCCACGGTCCAGTTGTCTGTGATATGTCACTATTCATAAAGTATAGCACAGAGGTATTATGTAGATAGATATGTTGTATTGCAATATTCGTAACGCGCGTCGGTCGGTCGGTAGATCCACTTCCCACGGTCCAGTTGTCTGTGATATGTCACTATTCATAAAGTATAGCACAGAGGTATTATGTAGATAGATATGTTGTATTGCAATATTCGTAACGCGCGTCGGTCGGTCGGTAGATCCACTTCCCACGGTCCAGTTGTCTGTGATATGTCACTATTCATAAAGTATAGCACAGAGGTATTATGTAGATAGATATGTTGTATTGCAATATTCGTAACGCGCGTCGGTCGGTCGGTAGATCCACTTCCCACGGTCCAGTTGTCTGTGATATGTCACTATTCATAAAGTATAGCACAGAGGTATTATGTAGATAGATATGTTGTATTGGAATATTCGTAACGCGCGTCGGTCGGTCGGTAGATCCACTTCCCACGGTCCAGTTGTCTGTGATATGTCACTATTCATATCTTTTGGCTATAAGTGACGTTGTTACCATGTGATGGCTGCTATATGTTGACACTCTGATTGACGGAACAATAAAATAAGTTTTAATTCATTCATAAAAAGTCAGAATGTGTTAGTCTCTACGTTATGCTACGTTTTGTCTACTGATAATTCAGTAGCTAAAATCATCGCCAATGTTAATACTTTTAAATTATATATTAAGCAGGGACTCTTGAGAAAAGCATATTATAAAATCAATGACTATTTGGATAATAGTGACGCTTGGTGTCATGAGAATATTGATTGATACTACTGTTCGTTTATTTTCTAACTGATTTGTGTTTTTCAAATCGTTTGTTTTTATGTAGACTAATATTTTTATATTGTTTTTTATTATCATTTTGACATTTCTTTTTACATTTCTTTTTACACATTTTATAACTTACTGTTTATTAGTTGATAATTTGACTGTAAAAAGTGATAAACTATATGAGACAGGTAGATGATGTTTTGCTTAGTATTTTAACTTTCTCCTCATTTCATTAGACAGGTAGACTAAGATATATATCTTTCCTCATGACACTATTTCCTTCCGTCTTTTATATATTTATCCTTTACTTACTAAAGTTAAACGCCTTGTTTAATAAACTACTATTATCTAACCTCATATCGTAAAATCTTTATTACGAACTCAAAACTACATATTTTTCATGAACATTTCTAAAAAATTAAATTATAGTAGGTATAGTTCTCCGAACAACATAATGCTATAAAAAAAAAATTCTGAGATAACAGTACATGTGATACTAAATAGGAAGGCAAAGGGAACTTAGCCCAAACAGCCATGTCTGAGATTTAATATCAAATACCAATGAGGCTATCATATAATATGTTCTGCAATACATAATACATACAAAACAGTAACGAGGTTACAGTGAACTTTATTTACGCGCCTTACTTACGGCGCCTTATTTATTTATGTATTATATATAGGGTGAAATTCAATCGACCGACCAAATTCATACTGGAGACTCGGTTAGTGATCAGGAACACGGTTCAGTAATCCTTTTGGCCAAATTCGAAAAATACATTTTTTTGCTCCCGGTTGGACTAGTTTAAGTACAATTCCTAGTGCAGGCACTACGGGACAAAATATTTTTTTTTTTCGAATTTCACCTTAAGGGGCATTGAACCTTGTTCTTGATCACTAACCGAGTCTCCACTGTAAAGGTCGGTTGATTGAATTTCACCTTGTATATCTGCACAGCATAACAGATTAAATCCAAATCACCGTACAGACACAAAGAAAATTACAAGGATACAAAAGGGAGACAGAAAAGTAACGACAAACAGAAAAATGAAAAAAAATAAATAAAAAAATGTTAAAACAATCTAATATTGTAAATCTAAGGACATGGTCATTGAGGCTTCACTCTCACAGAACTTCAAGCACTCACGCATCAAATCAGTCAATCTATCATAGAAAAGATCACACTCAGGTGCCGAAACCAAAAGTGCGTTGAGCTTAGACTCGGTCTGTCAATGGATGAACTGTTTGTTGCGCTATAGTTTTCGAGGAAATGTATTTATTAATTACAGTAGTTTTATAGGTCAAAAGAATTATTTTGCCCTAAAATTACTGACAGCAGGGATGGTGATGATATTTGACTCCACCTGACATTCTGGAAATAACGACGGAAATTACGAACACTTTTAGAAAAAAACTTTTACAAGAACAATCAAAAATGAGTAACGAAAAATTTTCCAAGATTATGAAAAAAGGTTAGTAGGCATGAGTTTAGATAAAGTAGTGTATGAAACTATACTATTAAAACACTCGTGTAAGTCAAAAATACTGTAAAAAGCATTAAGCCATATTATGAAAAAAAAAAGATATGATCTTGCTAAGTTTCTTGCCCTTTTTCTTAGCAAGATTAATCGAACGGGTGGATTTTGGCATTATATCTATTTATGCATATCTTTATTTATGCATCAATTTATTTATTCATTGCATTATGTGTTATACAATATTTTAAATTTTTACATATTTTAGTATATAGTTAGGCATTGAATTTATTTATGGTCTATTTAGTTTATTAATCAACTTATTTATTCATAGCATTATGAATTATAATATTCTCATTTCTCTATTTCCCTATTTTATGCAATGTAGGTATAACTTTATTAGCCCAACTTAAATACAGTTTTTTTTTATTTCCCGTAAGTAATATGTTTCTTTCATAATATTCTATTGTTTTTACAAAGATTAAATTTGACCTGCAGAAAGTATACTTTATGCATCTATTTTACAAAATAAACAATTTGATTTAACTAAAGTGTATTTTTGGCTTGGTAAATAACATTTTACTTTACTTTTACTATCACTGCTGGTGACCTTAAAAAGCCGATTTAACCAAAAATTATAATTATATTAGTTATAATTATTGATAAACTATAGAATATATGGAATGGGCCGGTTTACATTTCCATGCGAATGATCTAAAATTTCCAGCGCCTAATTTATTATCTTAGGAAAGATTTTTATATTATAATATTTCTTATTATCACACCTGGTTTAACGGAAGCAATAATCACATTTGTCAACTTCAAAGAACTGAATCAAAGAACAGAATGAACTGAAGAAGCGGATTAAGTTATATATATATATATTCCTTACATTAATTAAAACTTAAGTAAATTTAAATACAAAGCTTTATTCGGCGTGTCAATGATTGTACTACCCATTCAACATTTCAGGATTTTTCAATCCAATAGGAATCGTAAACTTTAAAAAGCTTTCGCGATTTTCACACATTATTAACTTTGTAGTCAAAGCACATACCTATTAAGGTATGTTGTTATATATATCTTATATATAAAGGAGAATGTGTCAAATAGCGTCACAACCAAATAAAAGTAATAAAATTACTTAAATATTTTAAAATCCGATCAACAACATTTTGATCAAAAGAGTTTACTTAAATCCGGAATTCTAACATCATAATAAAATAAATATTTCGGTATTTTCATTTCCGTTGCCACTTTACTATGATTAGGATGCCAACCAATAATCACCTCTATCAAAAGGTAATAAAGTCTTTGCTATTGCCCTTGTCAGTGTACAGTAAATTTGAATTGCGGATACTAATTTAAATGAGTCTTGGTGATTTGATAATTACATTTTAGTTTCCCTAAAATTAACTTGGTTTGGTTTTGACGCCACGACTTTGGTTCGGTACGAGGCGCCATACATTACGCGGCATTCTCCTTTGTTGACATATAACATAATGTACCAAAGTTCTTATTATTTATCACATTTACTGTTAAAATGCTATGCTTGGGGTATCTGTGCTGGATAGAATCCGAAACGAGGAGATCCGTCGAAGATCGAAGGTAACCGACAAAGCCTGCAGAATCAGTAAGTTGAAGTGGCAGTGGGCAGGCCATATTTGTTGCCAACATGATGGCCGTTGGGGCCGAAAGGCTTTAGAATGGAGACCACGTATAGCAAAGCGTAGTGTAGGCCGACCTCGTGCCCGCTGGATCGACGACC
Source organism: Ypsolopha scabrella (assembly GCA_910592155.1). Classification (NCBI taxonomy): domain Eukaryota; kingdom Metazoa; phylum Arthropoda; class Insecta; order Lepidoptera; family Ypsolophidae; genus Ypsolopha; species Ypsolopha scabrella. The sequence goes on from OU342983.1 coordinate 21,597,514, forward strand.
TGAAGGACGTTGCGGGGGGCGGCTAGATGAGGAGGACGGAGGACCGCCATGAGTGGTGAAATTTGGGAAAGACCTGTGTCCAGCAGTGGACAAACAAGGGCTGATTGATGGATGGATGTACTGTTAAAAAAACCCTTCAGTTTACCGATTGATGATAAACATCATGATTTTGTATCGAATAAAGCATAATTTATACGTTTAAATATTCATGTCAGAATAACCTATGATCATAAACCGACCGAATTCTGCAATTTAATTGAAAATCCTTTCATTTAAATAGACCATCAAACATGATTAACTTCACTCCAATTTCCAAGAAAATTACGATCCATAAAGACCCGCCATATAAAAAGCGTAATCTCGTGAAATTAGTAGATATTATAATTTTTACCAATCACTTTGACTAAATTAATACCGAAACAAGGTCCAAATTAAGAATAAAATCCGATTTAATTATTTAATAATGCAAAGAAATCAATTAAAACTTTGATTATTTTTAAAGAATTTAAGTAATAGTGTAATTATTTATTTAGTAAGTATCATATGCGAGCGCGTACGCAGCTTGAGTCCCCCTCGAACGACGCGACGACGCCACGATCGATGCGACGACGAGACCAGTACGAGACGAGTCGAGTCACACACTCAAGGTCACTAGCAGTTTTAGGTGTCTTAAACAAATATTAGCGAGCGACATTCCTGCAACTACCTACTTCCCAAACAATATTTATATCGTTTGTTACCGAGTACCGAGTTTCCAGTATGAATATTGCTGTACAAGTCATAACCTCTTACTACTGTGCGTGAGTAATGTCTGAATATAAAACACTTTATCCCCTCAGGTCCTATACTATAATTATGTGTATCTGTTGTATGTATCAGTATGTGCTAGTATATTTTGGCTAAGATCCTACTAATATTTATATCGTTTGTTACCGAGTACCGAGTTTCCAGTATGAATATTGCTGTACAAGTCATAACCTCTTACTACTGTGCGTGAGTAATGTCTGAATATAAAACACTTTATCCCCTCAGGTCCTATACTATAATTATGTGTATCTTTTGTATGTATCAGTATGTGCTAGTATATTTTGGCTAAGATCCTACTAATATTTATATCGTTTGTTACCGAGTACCGAGTTTCCAGTATGAATATTGCTGTACAAGTCATAACCTCTTACTACTGTGCGTGAGTAATGTCTGAATATGAAACACTTTATCCCCTCAGGTCCTATACTATAATTATGTGTATCTGTTGTATGTATCAGTATGTGCTAGTATATTTTGGCTAAGATCCTACTAATATTTATATCGTTTGTTACCGAGTACCGAGTTTCCAGTATGAATATTGCTGTACAAGTCATAACCTCTTACTACTGTGCGTGAGTAATGTCTGAATATAAAACACTTTATCCCCTCAGGTCCTATACTATAATTATGTGTATCTGTTGTATGTATCAGTATGTGCTAGTATATTTTGGCTAAGATCCTACTAATATTTATATCGTTTGTTACCGAGTACCGAGTTTCCAGTATGAATATTGCTGTACAAGTCATAACCTCTTACTACTGTGCGTGAGTAATGTCTGAATATAAAACACTTTATCCCCTCAGGTCCTATACTATAATTATGTGTATCTTTTGTATGTATCAGTATGTGCTAGTATATTTTGGCTAAGATCCTACTAATATTTATATCGTTTGTTACCGAGTACCGAGTTTCCAGTATGAATATTGCTGTACAAGTCATAACCTCTTACTACTGTGCGTGAGTAATGTCTGAATATGAAACACTTTATCCCCTCAGGTCCTATACTATAATTATGTGTATCTGTTGTATGTATCAGTATGTGCTAGTATATTTTGGCTAAGATCCTACTAATATTTATATCGTTTGTTACCGAGTACCGAGTTTCCAGTATGAATATTGCTGTACAAGTCATAACCTCTTACTACTGTGCGTGAGTAATGTCTGAATATAAAACACTTTATCCCCTCAGGTCCTATACTATAATTATGTGTATCTTTTGTATGTATCAGTATGTGCTAGTATATTTTGGCTAAGATCCTACTAATATTTATATCGTTTGTTACCGAGTACCGAGTTTCCAGTATGAATATTGCTGTACAAGTCATAACCTCTTACTACTGTGCGTGAGTAATGTCTGAATATAAAACACTTTATCCCCTCAGGTCCTATACTATAATTATGTGTATCTTTTGTATGTATCAGTATGTGCTAGTATATTTTGGCTAAGATCCTACTAATATAACATAGTATTGTAAATAGAGTTTGCCGCGAACATAATGTTGTTGTAAAAGTTAAAAGTAGTATCGATATTAACTTTACGTCGTTTGATTCTTTTAAGAGATTACTACTTAAATAAATTTTTGTATGTTTTAGGTATTTACATTTTCTTTTGTTTTGTTTTTTTCGAATTTGATTTATTGTTGCATACTTTTCTTATTATATTGTATATTTTCTTTTTATTACTTAATATAAAAGTAAATATGTATAAATTAACTTCTATTAATTAATAACATAGATATCTAATGATTATTGTTAAAACTCCCAACGCTGGTGGGCGGGGGACGAGACGTCTCCGGAGTCGAGACGGGCACGTCTCTGCTTTCGCCCGCCGGCTTCACGCGTCACTCTTCTCTTGTTATCATGCTGTGTTTACCTTTAATTGGAGTTACACTCTACTCATTCTATAGGCTAATTGTAATTGTACGTTGAAAGTGTATCATCTGTTGGTAGACCAAATAAATAAAATAAAAAAAATAAAAATAATATTTATATCGTTTGTTACCGAGTACCGAGTTTCCAGTATGAATATTGCTGTACAAGTCATAACCTCTTACTACTGTGCGTGAGTAATGTCTGAATATAAAACACTTTATCCCCTCAGGTCCTACACTATAATTATGTGTATCTTTTGTATGTATCAGTATGTGCTAGTATATTTTGGCTAAGATCCTACTAATATTTATATCGTTTGTTACCGAGTACCGAGTTTCCAGTATGAATATTGCTGTACAAGTCATAACCTCTTACTACTGTGCGTGAGTAATGTCTGAATATAAAACACTTTATCCCCTCAGGTCCTATACTATAATTATGTGTATCTTTTGTATGTATCAGTATGTGCTAGTATATTTTGGCTAAGATCCTACTAATATTTATATCGTTTGTTACCGAGTACCGAGTTTCCAGTATGAATATTGCTGTACAAGTCATAACCTCTTACTACTGTGCGTGAGTAATGTCTGAATATAAAACACTTTATCCCCTCAGGTCCTATACTATAATTATGTGTATCTTTTGTATGTATCAGTATGTGCTAGTATATTTTGGCTAAGATCCTACTAATATTATAAATACGAAAGTTTGTTACTCTTTCACGCTGATACGGCTGGACGGATTTGGATGAAATTTAGAATGGATATAGCTTACACCCTAACTTAACACGTGGGCTACTTTTTATCCCGGAAAAAAGCGAATAACACGCGGGCTGAGCCGTGGGCAAAAGCTAGTTAGTTTATAATTTTTTCAAATGACTTTTTACTATAATGTATGCACTCATCCCGGTTCCTAAGATAAAATGTGTACGTTTTTCCCAAAATTGACTGGATAAAATTTCTTGTAGTATTAAGTCTATCTGTTTGTAAATAAATATTTTTTGGGCACTAAGTGTTTATTCGTTAATTAATTCCTCTGTGTTGGGGCGGGGGCTACATCGGCGTCGGGATTACAATAATTTATTTCATTAACTACCCACGTAGCTATAATATTACTACAATACCCAGCTATAAGGTACATATTTTGGTTAAACCTTGATTTATTTCACTGATTTGATTGATACAATTTATTAAGTTCGTCTTTACAATTATAGTTAAAAATGTTTTCTATTTTATTTATCAATAGTTGTAATCTAAATATAAAAATAATATAATATCAATCTTTAAATACAGGCAAGATTCTTAGTCGCTGCATATAAGGTGTTTCTTTCTTCGCAAATTCGGCTTAGTCTCCATGGTAAAAGTTGCTCATGTAGACGAGTGCTATCTCTATATACAGTAACAATCGTTTATGCAGCCAAATTCATACTGGAGACTCGGTAAGTGGTCAGGACCAAAGTTCACTGACCCTTTTTGTAAATATGCAAAATTTAATTTACACTTTCTATTATACTAATTCAGTCGAAGTTGCTCACAAGTTCACAAGTATAGAAGCACAAAAATATACTTTTCGTATTTTCCAGACAGGATCATTGAATCTTGGTTATGACCACTTACCAAGTCTCCAGTATGAATTCGGCTGTATAAACGATAGTTACCTTAAATATTAATACTTTGGCAAGTATTAATCAGAGTACTATCTCTAGTGTCTAATATCCAGCTATACAGCGAATAAAAATCAACCTGTACATAAATATATCACTTGTTGGAAACTCCAGTGGATTTGTATACAACATTATTCTTTAAATGCACCAACAATACCTAGTTAGTGCATTTCTCTTGTTACCCAGAAGTAAGTCGTTAGTCTCGTAGTGGTGGCCAGTGGTGGGTAGACTGGCTAGTAGTCTGTACCACGACACACAGAGGCAAGCGTGTAGGCACAAAGAAGCAAACATTACTCACTCAAAAATCAACCTGTACATAAATATATCACTTGTTGGAAACTCCAGTGGATTTGTATACAACATTATTCTTTAAATGCACCAACAATACCTAGTTAGTGCATTTCTCTTGTTACCCAGAAGTAAGTCGTTAGTCTCGTAGTGGTGGCCAGTGGTGGGTAGACTGGCTAGTAGTCTGTACCACGACACACAGAGGCAAGCGTGTAGGCACAAAGAAGCAAACATTACTCACTCAAAAATCAACCTGTACATAAATATATCACTTGTTGGAAACTCCAGTGGATTTGTATACAACATTATTCTTTAAATGCACCAACAATACCTAGTTAGTGCATTTCTCTTGTTACCCAGAAGTAAGTCGTTAGTCTCGTAGTGGTGGCCAGTGGTGGGTAGACTGGCTAGTAGTCTGTACCACGACACACAGAGGCAAGCGTGTAGGCACAAAGAAGCAAACATTACTCACTCAAAAATCAACCTGTACATAAATATATCACTTGTTGGAAACTCCAGTGGATTTGTATACAACATTATTCTTTAAATGCACCAACAATACCTAGTTAGTGCATTTCTCTTGTTACCCAGAAGTAAGTCGTTAGTCTCGTAGTGGTGGCCAGTGGTGGGTAGACTGGCTAGTAGTCTGTACCACGACACACAGAGGCAAGCGTGTAGGCACAAAGAAGCAAACATTACTCACTCAAAAATCAACCTGTACATAAATATATCACTTGTTGGAAACTCCAGTGGATTTGTATACAACATTATTCTTTAAATGCACCAACAATACCTAGTTAGTGCATTTCTCTTGTTACCCAGAAGTAAGTCGTTAGTCTCGTAGTGGTGGCCAGTGGTGGGTAGACTGGCTAGTAGTCTGTACCACGACACACAGAGGCAAGCGTGTAGGCACAAAGAAGCAAACATTACTCACTAAAAAATCAATTATCTTCACTTGAACTGTGCTCCAAAACACAAGAGTTCACCAGAATCGATATCTCCTTCCGAGGTACCATTGTCGACACCGCTGTACACATTCACAGATAATAATCCAATAATTAATACCTACAAAGGATTTACAATTTCCGTTCTATTTTGTCTCAAAATCAGTCAAAATGTAAGTAATAAGTAAATAAACACGCAGCTGTATCGGTCGGGGCGTCGACACCGCGTCCACCGCGCATGCGTCGTCCGCTGCCACTAGCGGCGTCTACAGTCTACTCTACACACCAAGAAAGGAAGGCTGCACTTGCACAACCAAACACATACCGTCCAAACAGGGGATACTAGCCTTTATTACCCTGGTTTAAGGGTTTAAAGACTACTCAGCTTAATTGGCAGTAGATAATGAGTAGTTTTGAGGTATAATTTTAAAGCATTGTTGTTCATTTAATGATAAGGTCGTGTTGTAATGAGTAGAAGTCTGCAGATTCGAATACTTCGGATTTATTTGTTCATACGTTTTAGCTCTCAAACTCAAACTCAAATCATGGTAATATTTAGGTCTTAAATTGATTGAATTGATACCTTAGTACCGGCATGTTTCGCCAAGACTGGCATGCAAAAATTTCAGTGTATACACAGATTAAATTCTTAAACAATAAAAGTTAATAAAAATAAATTTCATGGATGACAATACGTATTCATATTACATAACTCATTATTACAAATAAACAAAAACATTTTTAAAAAATAGTCCTCAGATGTCAATTTCATACTTATTTAATTTTAAAAGTCAAATAATCTTTCATATCATAAAATGTCGACTGATTTAATAAAAGTGTCAGTTTCTTTTTAAATAATGTCAGTGCTTTTAATTGCTCTATAATTTACAATCTTTGCTTGATGTTTAGTTTGTCCTGCGGACGCCAGACGCAAGCAACGGGGGTCCTAATTCTATTTGCGAGATTTGAACCAATGACCTCCAAAATTAAATAATTAAATAGACCTTCGTCTGATCTCAGCCGAAATAAAATAACATATACAACAAACCAAGATGCAAACAATCTAAAATTGGGCCAATTTATCACTTAATTTTAGAGATATTTCTGGATTTTACGAAAAAGTATTTGATGTAGGAGTTTTTTTCACCTGACATCGGACAATAAACCATGTTTTCTTGTTATATATAGCAGTAATTTCAGGCATAAAACTCAAGCCGTTTAGACATAAAACGAAATAATAACTTAAAAATGCATCATTTTCAAAAATAAAATCTATCGAGCGAAATGTGTCCAATTAGGTAACGGACCTAACAACGGAAAGACAAAGGTCTGAAAAAACACGTGTCCAAGTTTTACATTGATCAAATAAGTAGTTGACTCAGCATATTAAAACAAAACCATTGAAAGACCCAATACAAGCCCATCAGCACTAAATAAAAAGATTGACTCGGCCATCGCATGAAAACACAATGTATCTCACAAGTAATACATATTATATTAAATTAGATTATTTAGTGCGATTGCCAAGTCAATATATTTATCTAAAACCTAAAAGATTTTTAAATATAAGATGTTGTTAGGTTAGCTAATTATGTAATAACTTAAGACAGAAGGTCCCTTCTGGATCTCACAACTTTTTACGGTAGAAGAACTAAGTTTTGTTTTTAATGACATGCATATTGTAGATACGAGCCTGCATCCGCCCGATAAAATGTACCAACAAAGAAGTCCGTTGACCCACGTTTCAATCTTACTGGTACCGTAGACGGACTACAAGCGATCCAGCACACGTAACAGTAATCTTGGTTCCATAAACAATATGGATACGAGCCTGCTCCGCCCGATAAAATGTACCAACAAAGAAGTCCGTTGACCCACGTTTCAATCTTACTGGTACCGGTAGCGGACTACAAGCGATCCAGCACACGTAACAGTAATCTTGGTTCCATAAACAATATGGATACGAGCCTGCATCCGCCCGATAAAATGTACCAACAAAGAAGTCCGTTGACCCACGTTTCAATCTTACTGGTACCGGTAGACGGACTACAAGCGATCCAGCACACGTAACAGTAATCTTGGTTCCATAAACAATATGGATACGAGCCTGCATCCGCCCGATAAAATGTACCAACAAAGAAGTCCGTTGACCCACGTTTCAATCTTACTGGTACCGGTAGCGGACTACAAGCGATCCAGCACACGTAACAGTAATCTTGGTTCCATAAACAATATGGATACGAGCCTGCATCCGCCCGATAAAATGTACCAACAAAGAAGTCCGTTGACCCACGTTTCAATCTTACTGGTACCGGTAGACGGACTACAAGCGATCCAGCACACGTAACAGTAATCTTGGTTCCATAAACAATATGGATACGAGCCTGCATCCGCCCGATAAAATGTACCAACAAAGAAGTCCGTTGACCCACGTTTCAATCTTACTGGTACCGTAGACGGACTACAAGCGATCCAGCACACGTAACAGTAATCTTGGTTCCATAAACAATATGGATACGAGCCTGCTCCGCCCGATAAAATGTACCAACAAAGAAGTCCGTTGACCCACGTTTCAATCTTACTGGTACCGGTAGACGGACTACAAGCGATCCAGCACACGTAACAGTAATCTTGGTTCCATAAACAATATGGATACGAGCCTGCTCCGCCCGATAAAATGTACCAACAAAGAAGTCCGTTGACCCACGTTTCAATCTTACTGGTACCGGTAGACGGACTACAAGCGATCCAGTACACGTAACAGTAATCTTGGTTCCATAAACAATATGGATACGAGCCTGCATCCGCCCGATAAAATGTACCAACAAAGAAGTCCGTTGACCCACGTTTCAATCTTACTGGTACCGGTAGACGGACTACAAGCGATCCAGCACACGTAACAGTAATCTTGGTTCCATAAACAATATGGATACGAGCCTGCATCCGCCCGATAAAATGTACCAACAAAGAAGTCCGTTGACCCACGTTTCAATCTTACTGGTACCGGTAGACGGACTACAAGCGATCCAGCACACGTAACAGTAATCTTGGTTCCATAAACAATATGGATACGAGCCTGCATCCGCCCGATAAAATGTACCAACAAAGAAGTCCGTTGACCCACGTTTCAATCTTACTGGTACCGGTAGACGGACTACAAGCGATCCAGCACACGTAACAGTAATCTTGGTTCCATAAACAATATGGATACGAGCCTGCATCCGCCCGATAAAATGTACCAACAAAGAAGTCCGTTGACCCACGTTTCAATCTTACTGGTACCGTAGACGGACTACAAGCGATCCAGCACACGTAACAGTAATCTTGGTTCCATAAACAATATGGATACGAGCCTGCATCCGCCCGATAAAATGTACCAACAAAGAAGTCCGTTGACCCACGTTTCAATCTTACTGGTACGGGTAGACGGACTACAAGCGATCCAGCACACGTAACAGTAATCTTGGTTCCATAAACAATATGGATACGAGCCTGCATCCGCCCGATAAAATGTACCAACAAAGAAGTCCGTTGACCCACGTTTCAATCTTACTGGTACCGGTAGACGGACTACAAGCGATCCAGTACACGTAACAGTAATCTTGGTTCCATAAACAATATGGATACGAGCCTGCATCCGCCCGATAAAATGTACCAACAAAGAAGTCCGTTGACCCACGTTTCAATCTTACTGTTACCGGTAGACGGACTACAAGCGATCCAGCACACGTAACAGTAATCTTGGTTCCATAAACAATATGGATACGAGCCTGCATCCGCCCGATAAAATGTACCAACAAAGAAGTCCGTTGACCCACGTTTCAATCTTACTGGTACCGGTAGACGGACTACAAGCGATCCAGCACACGTAACAGTAATCTTGGTTCCATAAACAATATGGATACGAGCCTGCATCCGCCCGATAAAATGTACCAACAAAGAAGTCCGTTGACCCACGTTTCAATCTTACTGGTACCGGTAGACGGACTACAAGCGATCCAGCACACGTAACAGTAATCTTGGTTCCATAAACAATATGGATACGAGCCTGCATCCGCCCGATAAAATGTACCAACAAAGAAGTCCGTTGACCCACGTTTCAATCTTACTGGTACCGGTAGACGGACTACAAGCGATCCAGTACACGTAACAGTAATCTTGGTTCCATAAACAATATGGATACGAGCCTGCATCCGCCCGATAAAATGTACCAACAAAGAAGTCCGTTGACCCACGTTTCAATCTTACTGGTACCGGTAGATGGACTACAAGCGATCCAGCACACGTAACAGTAATCTTGGTTCCATAAACAATATGGATACGAGCCTGCATCCGCCCGATAAAATGTACCAACAAAGAAGTCCGTTGACCCACGTTTCAATCTTACTGGTACCGGTAGACGGACTACAAGCGATCCAGCACACGTAACAGTAATCTTGGTTCCATAAACAATATAGATACGAGCCTGCATCCGCCCGATAAAATGTACCAACAAAGAAGTCCGTTGACCCACGTTTCAATCTTACTGGTACCGGTAGACGGACTACAAGCGATCCAGCACACGTAACAGTAATCTTGGTTCCATAAACAATATGGATACGAGCCTGCATCCGCCCGATAAAATGTACCAACAAAGAAGTCCGTTGACCCACGTTTCAATCTTACTGGTACCGGTAGACGGACTACAAGCGATCCAGCACACGTAACAGTAATCTTGGTTCCATAAACAATATGGATACGAGCCTGCATCCGCCCGATAAAATGTACCAACAAAGAAGTCCGTTGACCCACGTTTCAATCTTACTGGTACCGGTAGACGGACTACAAGCGATCCAGTACACGTAACAGTAATCTTGGTTCCATAAACAATATGGATACGAGCCTGCATCCGCCCGATAAAATGTACCAACAAAGAAGTCCGTTGACCCACGTTTCAATCTTACTGGTACCGGTAGACGGACTACAAGCGATCCAGCACACGTAACAGTAATCTTGGTTCCATAAACAATATGGATACGAGCCTGCATCCGCCCGATAAAATGTACCAACAAAGAAGTCCGTTGACCCACGTTTCAATCTTACTGGTACCGGTAGACGGACTACAAGCGATCCAGTACACGTAACAGTAATCTTGGTTCCATAAACAATATGGATACGAGCCTGCATCCGCCCGATAAAATGTACCAACAAAGAAGTCCGTTGACCCACGTTTCAATCTTACTGGTACCGGTAGACGGACTACAAGCGATCCAGTACACGTAACAGTAATCTTGGTTCCATAAACAATATGGATACGAGCCTGCATCCGCCCGATAAAATGTACCAACAAAGAAGTCCGTTGACCCACGTTTCAATCTTACTGGTACCGGTAGACGGACTACAAGCGATCCAGTACACGTAACAGTAATCTTGGTTCCATAAACAATATGGATACGAGCCTGCTCCGCCCGATAAAATGTACCAACAAAGAAGTCCGTTGACCCACGTTTCAATCTTACTGGTACCGGTAGACGGACTACAAGCGATCCAGCACACGTAACAGTAATCTTGGTTCCATAAACAATATGGATACGAGCCTGCATCCGCCCGATAAAATGTACCAACAAAGAAGTCCGTTGACCCACGTTTCAATCTTACTGGTACCGTAGATGGACTACAAGCGATCCAGCACACGTAACAGTAATCTTGGTTCCATAAACAATATGGATACGAGCCTGCATCCGCCCGATAAAATGTACCAACAAAGAAGTCCGTTGACCCACGTTTCAATCTTACTGGTACCGGTAGACGGACTACAAGCGATCCAGCACACGTAACAGTAATCTTGGTTCCATAAACAATATGGATACGAGCCTGCATCCGCCCGATAAAATGTACCAACAAAGAAGTCCGTTGACCCACGTTTCAATCTTACTGGTACCGGTAGACGGACTACAAGCGATCCAGCACACGTAACAGTAATCTTGGTTCCATAAACAATATGGATACGAGCCTGCATCCGCCCGATAAAATGTACCAACAAAGAAGTCCGTTGACCCACGTTTCAATCTTACTGGTACCGTAGACGGACTACAAGCGATCCAGCACACGTAACAGTAATCTTGGTTCCATAAACAATATGGATACGAGCCTGCATCCGCCCGATAAAATGTACCAACAAAGAAGTCCGTTGACCCACGTTTCAATCTTACTGGTACCGGTAGACGGACTACAAGCGATCCAGCACACGTAACAGTAATCTTGGTTCCATAAACAATATGGATACGAGCCTGCATCCGCCCGATAAAATGTACCAACAAAGAAGTCCGTTGACCCACGTTTCAATCTTACTGGTACCGTAGATGGACTACAAGCGATCCAGCACACGTAACAGTAATCTTGGTTCCATAAACAATATGGATACGAGCCTGCATCCGCCCGATAAAATGTACCAACAAAGAAGTCCGTTGACCCACGTTTCAATCTTACTGGTACCGGTAGACGGACTACAAGCGATCCAGTACACGTAACAGTAATCTTGGTTCCATAAACAATATGGATACGAGCCTGCATCCGCCCGATAAAATGTACCAACAAAGAAGTCCGTTGACCCACGTTTCAATCTTACTGGTACCGGTAGACGGACTACAAGCGATCCAGCACACGTAACAGTAATCTTGGTTCCATAAACAATATGGATACGAGCCTGCATCCGCCCGATAAAATGTACCAACAAAGAAGTCCGTTGACCCACGTTTCAATCTTACTGGTACCGTAGACGGACTACAAGCGATCCAGCACACGTAACAGTAATCTTGGTTCCATAAACAATATGGATACGAGCCTGCATCCGCCCGATAAAATGTACCAACAAAGAAGTCCGTTGACCCACGTTTCAATCTTACTGGTACCGGTAGACGGACTACAAGCGATCCAGCACACGTAACAGTAATCTTGGTTCCATAAACAATATGGATACGAGCCTGCATCCGCCCGATAAAATGTACCAACAAAGAAGTCCGTTGACCCACGTTTCAATCTTACTGGTACCGGTAGACGGACTACAAGCGATCCAGCACACGTAACAGTAATCTTGGTTCCATAAACAATATGGATACGAGCCTGCATCCGCCCGATAAAATGTACCAACAAAGAAGTCCGTTGACCCACGTTTCAATCTTACTGGTGCCGGTAGACGGACTACAAGCGATCCAGCACACGTAACAGTAATCTTGGTTCCATAAACAATATGGATAATTGCTTAACCCATTTCCTGAGAGTCCGATATAGGGTCAACTCGAGACCCGGACCGAGCGAGGTCGATCATTCGCCTGAAATTAAACTAATGGCCCTAAAAAAATTATGTTTACATCACAAACTCATGGAATCTGGATCCAAAAGGAATATTTGTATGCAATGAATGATGGATGGCGAGCAAGATGTCGATCCCCATGTGACGATCTAACAGAGAATCTCTCTTAGATTTTCTCACAGTAAGTGTTTAAACGGTGACAGAAAGCGACGTAATCTAAATTATATAAAAAAACAGTCAAGTGCAAATAGGACCCTTGTTTTGTACATACATACCGATTAAAGCACAAACTTATTGCACGTACTTGTGACCAAATTAACTTATCCGTTAAACTCTATGTATCCAAAGGGTCTACTTAAGTTGGACTGTTACAATCATATTGGTCATTTTCATTCTGATTCTCCCTATTCATGTTTTATAAGACCTACTCGTGAACCCCAAGTTTCTAAATGAACTGGAAGTACCCCATAAGTTTTCATGGTGATCCAATTTCAATAAAATTGATTAGTACGTAAAGGGCGATAACTTGTGTCGCGTTGAGTTAGAAGCTTTATTTTAAATAGCGTAGGAAATATCATTTCAACTTGATATCTTTCATGGGGCCTGAGAACCAGGGTCTTGCTTGACAGACGGACAACAAAGCGATCCTGTAGGGCAGTGGTTCTTGAGCTTTATGAAGGCACGGAACCCCTTCAAAATTTTAAAAACTCCACCGACCCCTATCGAAGAAAATTTTGGGAAAGGAAACCCAAGCATGAAATGAAAAATCACTTTTATTGCTTGGTTTACAATGTAAATGTTAATTTTACATGAATACGCAATAGAATTGGATCAAAACTATGTTAATGAGTAGGTAGCTGTTGTTTGGACTCGTTATAATAAATATGTTGAGAGTGAACTGAGTGGCTGTGGTGGACCCCTGGCACTCATGGCACGGACTCTTAATAAGTCCATGGACCTCACTTTAAGAAACCCTGCTATACGGGTTCCATTATTTAATGTTGAGTTACGAAACACTATAAATATAAATAACAAATATACCCTTGTAAGCACACTTTGTCCATGAAGCACGGCGATATTCCCTCAATATTTTGGGAACATTTTTCCCCAAGACACGGCGACAGGTAAGGAATATTTGTCCCTGGAGCATGTTAGCAATATTTGGATTATAGTAACCGTCACATACAAGCAGTTTCCTATTCAATGGACAATCAGAACTTCGCCTGACTCTCCTCATTCCCGTGCTTTGTTATGTACGAGTGTCGATACGAGTCTTTAATGATGTAATCCAAGGATAACAAATAAATAAGCCACCTGTTGGGTTTCATAGGAGGCTGTGTTTTACAAATAGCTGTAAGATATCTGCATTACCACATCACATGTCCTCGCCGTCATGTTCGCTCTTATCCGTGATGTGTACAGAGATACAACATGATCGCCGGTGGTGACAGCCTGGTGGCGGCGGCGGCGGGGTGAGCGGCGAGAGGGGTGCGGGAGGGATCAATGCGAGGCGACGCTCTGGCGCCATCCGCGGGGTGGAGGTACACCGCGCCCTCAATATTTAGTTGACCAAATTTGCACTTTATTTGAAAACACATTTTTTTACGTAACTGTCCTACCTATATTTTCCGTAAGTCTGCACCTGTGGCATAGTAAGAACAGAATAGTAGAACAACTCCCGCGCCGTGCGAGGCTTATATGCCTACTGATGCAAGGATGTCAATTTATTTAGCGGCGATTCGACGCCGACGAACGGCGCGCGACCACAAAATACCTATCTGTTTTGTAGCGCGGCGTACGTAAGAGCGACTGCAGAGCGCAGCCGACCCTAGTCACACCGCCAGAAACCGCCTGAGATATTGTCGTTGTGTGCGTGCTGTGGTTCGTACATGCAGGCCCGCAGTGGCTCGCACACATATAAGCCGCGCGGTCGACATCTCTGTGAAGATGGCTTACTAGTCTGTTTTTCTATGCCTGTGGTCTGCATCTACATGCCATAGACATTTATTAAAAGTAATAAAGACTTCAAAAGCTGAAATTCATCCATTCTTTTCAAGTTAGTTCAACAGATAGACTTCTATTTTTTGTACAACTTAAAAACACATTTTTAGAAAAAGACATCTTGAAGTCTTCCTAAAGATAATACTGTAAAGTAAATATTTATAGTTTGAAACCTTCTTTTTCACGACGTGCTAAGGATCAACGATAACATTGTTGACTGCCATAAATACATAATTATTCTCCGACAGGTTATCAAAGGCATTTTCAAATATGGACTGTAAAATGCAATACAGTCCACACTTGTAAACCCTCGTTTCACCGAAGATTCTTACGTCCCAGCGTGTGGTTGGACTATTGGCGTGGGTACGTTGGGCACAAACACTTGTATGGACCCACAGTTTGACGTGAGTTCGACAACACACAGACCGAATACAAATTATGTGCCTCAATGAAGTTTAAACCCATGACCTCCAGATTAGTGATAGACATTCGAACCAGACATTCCCTTCTTTTAAACTGTACAATAATCTTTTGAGGATAAACCCTAAAATCCAAGTCCCAGTGTGCCTCCAGCCGACCCCGTAGTCAACAGTATCTGTTAATCTGTGAAGATCGCAGTACCCAGTGGCCGCGGGTGACGGGGCCAGCACAGCTCACTGACTCATCACCACTCGAGTGATACAACTGGCACTAGCAGATATGATTAGTGGATATTTAGCGAATGGGCTAGCCTTATTGTTTACAAACATGGTCGAAATGGGAGTTATCTAAAGAATGTACGTAAATGACGGAGTTGACGCGTTTGTTTTGAAGTCCAGATAAGACGTAAGTAAGAGTCAATTTTGTTATTTCACTTTTCACGTTGTGGGAAATACTTTTTGTCACTTATTCATTTTAACTTGTTATTGTTACTAAAAATGGCTAAAAGCTAATGGAACATTTCAAATTTAAATGGCACGATATAATTTCTAACCGTCAATCGGTTGTTTATTTATATTTGAAAACTTGGTAAACATCATACAAAATACTAGTACAAAATTCTTTATTTGTCTAACACAGGTCAAATAGATACTACAAATTAGTCGTACCATGAACTAATAATAAAAATTACATACTGCACGTTATGCTAAATCATAGAAACAAAATATAGCGGAAAATGATTAATTTCGGTTTATGCAGGTGTTATATACTTTTAAAGTTTTTGCGTCGCGGGTCTTCCCTAGCAGCGATACGAACTGATGTATACTCTCCCAGAGACATAACCAAAAGCTTTCACCTTAGGTTGATATTTCTAAATGACTTATACAACCATTCCGCTTTATGAAAACATTAATTAAGCAGTAGAGCCGCTTGTTCGGCGGCAGCAGCCGCTGAAGATCTCAGACGGCGCGGCGCAAGTATACTGTTCTAGGGAACAATTACCCATTTGCAGTTTGGGGTCGAAACGATGGGTTCGTGGGGTCCATTTAAAGAACTTTGCACACGCCAGCCAGCGAATAAGCTTAGCAATTCAACGCGGGAATGTCGACAGCGTACTGGGCACCTTGCCGCGGAGCAGCGATTTGGAAAAGGTTTTTTTATTTGTAGGTATTTTTTTTTTGTATAGGTATTTTTGTTTTCTTTTAGATTTATTAGGATTAATTAGTTTTATTTTAGTTTATTAATATGAAAACTTAATCCATGTTTAAATTTATAGTAATAATAAAGTACATAGTAATTAATTCTAAATTATGAAATGTAAATTTATATTATTGTTATTTTCATTCATCAATCACCATTTTATTATTTTTTGTGATTTAATTTAATTTGCAATCATCGTGCTAGGCATAAGCATGATATGGGTCAAACTGAAAACCAACACTGTAACGTTGTTCCAGCAGCCAGGCACGCGCCGGGAGCATGATGGGCGGATGGTCGTCGCTGGGCCCGCAGCACGGCATCCTCGCCACAGAATTCTGTGTGCCCGTCCTGCTGCTGTGCTGGCTCTGCTGCTGGCCCGACGAGAACAGCTCCGGTTTACTACCACACTTTTATATTGCTTCGGTACTCTGGTCAAACGAGGCGAAGTGACATTACTGTTGCCTTTTTCAGATACCTCGAGCAATGGCAAGCATCCCAAGAAACCTGTTATAACGAACGGTACGGCACTTCAATACTGAAATGTGATCTTCGTATTATACCTTATTATCAACACCTCGTTTGTTGTAGAGGCCAGTTATCGTCGCGGGAGTGAGTTCTTCGGTCGCCGAGCGACGGCCGGCAGCAGTATAGTGTCATTACATCTACCAAGCACTTCAGGTACTTACCTGTACAGCTAGACATTGACATTTCTCGGTCTGCAGTATGAGTGTCAATTAAATCCTATTCATCACATCGCAGGTCACAGCAAGCACAGCCTGCTCGCGCACCGCAGTCACGAGGAAATTCCACAAAAGTGTCAGCTGCATGCCACAGAGGAGCCGGGCGACCGCTACCACTCCGCCCCCAGCGTCATAGACGAGGTGAACCAAAAATAAAATCAAGTAAAAACAATGGCGCCCAACGTGTGGCATTATGATCGCGTTGAACAGCGTAAAAATTTTAATTTGGTCAGATGCTTCAAAAACCACCCGTAACCAACTCTTTAACAGTCCTATGGTATTTCCTATCTTCTTAGATTTGATGGGGACTAGCAATAATTTACAGGTGCTGCATAGACGCGACTGGGAAAGGAGCACTAGAGAACTGACTGAGGTATCTGGTGACCCCAATTATGTGTTCGTTCCGCTGAAGCACTGCGGTTCTGATGGTGAGACCTTTATATTTTGTAACTTGTGTGCGTATACTAAATCGACATAAATTGCAGGATGTATGTATAAGTGACTTTCGTTTATGTAGCCAAATTCATACTCAAGACATTTTTGAATCTTGACAATTAAAATGATTTTTGTGCTTCTATCAAATCAAATCAAATGATTTTTATTGTCAGGCATCTGTAGCCCATAGATACCCACCTTACAAACTAACATATGATTACAGTATACTGATAAAATTGAGTTAATAAAGCTTAATACTATGTTAGTATCATTTCACTCTGCACTATGTCTTTGTGCTGTCCTGTGGCACTTGTCCGCGGAAGCAACGGAACACCACGCCCTGTGGCTAAAAGCTTTTCTCCATGACGAAGTGCAGAAAGCAGTCCGGTACTCGCACCACGAACGCCGAAAAGTTGACGTTGCGGTGCGACTCCAGCAGCTGCACCCTCGGTGGGTACCCCTTACTTATTCAAGTATATTCTATACTTGTTCAATCACAACCTCGACTCCATTAGTATGCGAAATCAAAATTTTATTTTGCATATTTCACAGAATCGGTAATTGAACCTTGGTCCTGACCGCTTAGTCTTCAGTGTGACTTTGGCTACATGAACGAAAGTCATCTTATATGTACGGTCTGTTGACTGAGGTATCCACCCTTGGTCGATCTATGTCGTGGATTATTATATTAATAACAATGATTATATAATTTTTATTCAGCTAAGATTATGTGGTTCACTCAGGTATAAGTAAAATAATAATCCTATTAATAAGCCTGTTTCGTCCACTGCTGGACAGGCCTTTCCAGGATTTCACTACTCTTGGCGGTCCTCCTGGAAGAAATGCCCATACTCACACACGCCGGGCAGGCCGGTTGGTGGGTGCAGTGCCGAAACCCTTGCCCCAGTGACGCCGCTGCCCGTCACCAGTCTGTTTTATATAAGGCCTGGCAATTGGGGATGGATAAACCGCCATCCATCGGTCCCAGGCAACGGTGCGGGCCGCCTGGTTTTGCCTGAGAGCTGTTCTCTTACTCTCCCCCGAATAACTTCGGGAGGATTTGCGAGTAAGATGGTGGTACCTCCACAGTCGAGCCTGGCATCAGCCTATTTCATATTCATGATTAATAACGTAAGGACATTATGTGAATGCGGGGGATACCTCACAGATAATTCGACTGTACAGAAAAGTCTAGACGCGGTCACGAGATACATTTTTTCTCGTGACATGGTTCCTGCAGTCTTATATTTTTTATGCCTTTACTTAAATAGTTTTTTTTTGTATATTTGTAATATGGTTTTGTACCATTTATTTTTTAAAAATTCATGTTTGCCAAGTTTTTTGCCCTTCTTATTAGCAATACTAATCGAATGGTGCGGATGGTTAGGCATTATGTATATATAATATTTTTATTCCTATATTTCTCTATTTTATGCCGGTGTATAACTTTATTACATTTTAGTAGCCCAACCTTAATATTTTTTGGATGTATTTCCCGTATTTATTTATCAACTTGTTTGTTCGTTGCATAATTTACATATAATATTTTTATATGCAGGTCTATAATTACATTTTAGTAGCCCAACCTAAATATTTTTTGTATGTATTTCCCTTATTAGTATATATATATTATTTTTTTATTCTAAACATATATTTTGTAAAGATTACCTTTGACTTGTAGAAAGTATACTTTATGTATCTATTTTAAATATTTTGATTTGATTTGAATTGACATTTGATTTTCTTGAAGGAATCTAACGCGTACGAAAACGTCTTACAATAAGTAACGCTGTATGTGTGTGAATAACAACTGCTATAAAGGGCGACCTTAATGCGTGCTTGTAAAACATTTCCGAGGTTTAAACAAATGTAAATGTTAAATATTTTGTTAAATTAATATTATAATATTATCATCATTCGAGACCAAAAATGAAAATTGTTTAGTCACGATGATCAGTAGAATATACTCTGTGGTTTCTGAATATTTATCACCAGTATAATAAGAAATGTACACCCTGTACAAATAAGAAATATTCCTACAATATACATAAGTATCTCACTTCAAACTTAATAATAGAAATCCAGCTTCACTACCCTGCAAGTTGCAACATCATACATTAAATCTTAGCTATATATTTAAAAAGAGATAGCTTGTTCTGGTAACAAATAAAAATCCGTATTGTTTTATATTTTGCAACAGACAGTCTCACACCGGAGGACTCCACAGTGCCACCCCGCACGGTCCCCGAGAGCAGCTCCGTCGAGGACGCTCTCGACTCCACGCCCAGCACCAGGACCTGCAAGAAGCACCACACCAACACCAAGAACGGGAACAGAACCCGACGCAAGGAGTCCCTCAGGAGCGAAGAGAGCAAGGAGGAAGACGCCACTGAGCACATTCACATCTCCAGCTTTTACATCGGGGATGGCAACGATGACGTTCAGGGCAATATCAACGAGTATTCGAACGGCGAAGTCGCATACGTGGAATCGCCCATTAGAAAAGTTGATGAGTCTAAAAAGTCTCTGTATAAAGCGAAAGACGCGAAGCAGTCTTTCAACGAGTCGGTCAGATCCAAGAAGAGTTTGGTTCGTGTGGAGGAACACAAGGAAGCTCGAGGGTTCGAGCTGCATGTGGAGGACGATAGGTCGGGAGCTGAGCACCACGCCGACCAGTCCAGGAGCAGTCTCAGAACTTCCTTGTCACGGCTGATGAACTTTCCACCGCCCTCTGTGGGTAAGTATGTAGCTCACAATCGATCATTTTCAAGTTTTCCTACTTTAACAAAGATTAATTGAGAATGTGAGGAAAGCTAACAATATGTTGCCTAAGTGGAGCCAGCTACGCCGACCACTAATCACACTTGCAAAATAAAGTAAATGCTCTACATTGCAATACAATAATAACAACTGAATACCGGTAACTAAAAGGGTGTAAGTGCCACTTAATGCTCTACATTGCAATAGAATAATAACAACTGAATACCGGTAACTAAAAGGGTGTAAGGGCCACTTAATGCTCTACATTGCAATAGAATAATAACAACTGAATACCGGTAACTAAAAGGGTGTAAGTGCCACTTAATGCTCTACATTGCAATAGAATAATAACAACTGAATACCGGTAACTAAAAGGGTGTAAGTGCCACTTAATGCTCTACATTGCAATAGAATAATAACAACTGAATACCGGTAACTAAAAGGGTGTAAGGGCCACTTAATGCTCTACATTGCAATAGAATAATAACAACTGAATACCGGTAACTAAAAGGGTGTAAGTGCCACTTAATGCTCTACATTGCAATAGAATAATAACAACTGAATACCGGTAACTAAAAGGGTGTAAGTGCCACTTAATGCTCTACATTGCAATAGAATAATAACAACTGAATACCGGTAACTAAAAGGGTGTAAGGGCCACTTAATGCTCTACATTGCAATAGAATAATAACAACTGAATACCGGTAACTAAAAGGGTGTAAGTGCCACTTAATGCTCTACATTGCAATAGAATAATAACAACTGAATACCGGTAACTAAAAGGGTGTAAGTGCCACTTAATGCTCTACATTGCAATAGAATAATAACAACTGAATACCGGTAACTAAAAGGGTGTAAGTGCCACTTAATGCTCTACATTGCAATAGAATAATAACAACTGAATACCGGTAACTAAAAGGGTGTAAGTGCCACTTAATGCTCTACATTGCAATAGAATAATAACAACTGAATACCGGTAACTAAAAGGGTGTAAGTGCCACTTAATGCTCTACATTGCAATAGAATAATAACAACTGAATACCGGTAACTAAAAGGGTGTAAGTGCCACTTAATAATTTTTAGCTATTAACACAGATATTAATAGTAGCTACGTGTCATCGCCATTGTCCTAAGTAAAATACAATAAAAGTCGTCTAAAATATCGCTTTCTAACTGGTTTCAAACTTTCTAACATATAGACAAGAAGAATTCCTCTTTTTTTGTTTTTGGCACGTAGGTACCTACACCCTTTTTTATTTCTGGTATTCAATTTACAACACTCGTAAATACTCGCCAGATTCTAGTTGAAATTAAGGTATTTTGGCAACCTGCCGAGCTAGAGGTCGTCAGATAGATTGTTTTAGTTTGAGTCAGATGGATACGTATTTGACCTTGACCTTCTGAATCGAATCCGTTAGAAAGCCACATAACTCTTATAAAAATACATAACACTAATACTAGTACATATAATAATAAAAAGCAAGGGTTATTTTGATGAATAATAAAATACACTGACGTTTGGTAGACCTCTGTTATATACCCAAAGGTACGTCACGTCAGCAGAACACTCTCGCGAGACTCCCGCCGAGTAAAGCGAACTGTAATAGATTCCATCTCCTTTACTCATATAGCTTGGTCTCCTTCATGGCGAGTGTCTCGGGAAAGTGTTAATTAATCTCCAGAGCCGGTCGGCTACGAGGGCGGCGCGTGCTACCTCGTGGAGTCGCGCGCTGAGGGCGCCGGCAGGGGTGAGGCGTGGCGTGGCGCGGGGCGTGGGAGGCACGCCAGCGATGGTGACATACTGGCGACAGCGCCCAGGCCAGAGTCCGGAGCATTCTCAGGTAAACACAAGAATTACTCTAAATATTATAGTGCATTATTTAGAACATATCAATCAGAAACTTTAAAGACAAGAATTTGAAAAAAATACTCGGGCCCGGATTCGAATCTGCGACCTCTTTTAATCAAGACAAGCGCGCTACCAACTGTGCCATCGCGGTACTTATCCTAGACCGTGGAATTTTTCCACCATACTTGTCTACCAACATTTTTGTAACAATTTGATCCAACAAGAATTACTTCTCAAAATTTACATTACTTACATCCTGATTAGAACCGGTTTGAAAACCAAAACCCGTGCGGTTTTTGGGGAGACCTTTTTTATGATTGCACTTCATTTTTGACATGCTAAGGATGCAATTTAATTTAGCATGGGAGTCATTTTTGTAATTTTGGCGTTTGGTCCAAGTTTTATAAAATGTAGATGTACGAGTAAACGGGATAATTTTCTCAAGAATAGATCTGTGTAAGTTCGTACAGCACTAAACTGCTGATGATGAAGTAATGCGAGTACTCGTATCACAGGGATCGTCTCCATTCTTACAGCTTCCCGTGTTACATGGAAACTTGATCAAACAAACTTTGTTTACTTTAACTTTCTCACCATATACTAACTAAACAGTAACACCAGTTAAGATATATCCAGTTTTTTTAGATATAAAATTTGGTGTCGACGACATTGGCGCCCTACGCGGGACAGAAGTGGTCCCACGTTGGGCGTCATATATTTTCCTCATATTACTTAATTGCTGTTTTTATATTCTCTCCAGAGAGCGACCTGGATCTAGACCTGGAGCTGCTGGCGGAGCGCGGGGACCATCCTCCCCCTGCATACTGCGAGCTCATCCACCACACCGCCGGCACGAGGGAGACCGCTATATGAGCTGTCTCTATTCATTAAGCTCTGTCTCTGTCACACAGAGAGCCACCTGACAATACTATACTTGCCATTATATCCAGTATAAGCTTCAAAATCTACTTCAAAACTACAGATTTTTACTACATAATACGTACTGAAACGTATTTGCGGTCTAGCTTTGAGGCTGTTCATGAACCAACTGACATTAGTGTGAAAATGTTGTCTTTCTCCTCTTTCTAATACATTTTTCCAACACCAGTCATATGTCCCCAAAGGCATCACGTTGTTTATGACAGCACCTTTTATTTCTAGATTCATCAGCTGATCACACGTAACGTCGATTCAGTGTCTAGGAGATGAATCTTTAACCATCTTTCCTTGGTGTGGTTATGTCACTTAAAACAATGCTTGTTGTCAGCAAGTTGTTGATTCGTCTCGAATTGCAGGAGTGGTTAATTTAATAACAACATGTTGTTTTTAATATTTTTATAAAAGTACAAAATGTGTTTGTTATAATGTGTTGTACATAGATTAAGCTACGTGTATAATATATATATTCAAGGAACTTCAATTGTAAACTCATGTCATTTGAGACAAAGTTAATACTTTCATGTACAAATGTTGAGCACCTGTATTTTTCTATTCGTCTCTATGTTACTTAAATTATCGTCAAATATATGAAATGCCTTATAGACGAAGCGCTGAGTGTTAACTCACATTTCAATTCTTTACTGAAGGTGTGCATTGCTCGTATCATGTCTTTATGTGTTTATATATCTCGTTAGATCAATTATAATAACTGCACATCAGTACTAGTTAGCGTCAATTATTGTGTTAATTACCGTGAAGCGAGTTGTTTACGTTCTATTGCTTCACTTGTATTTTATGATCAGAATATTGATCACGAATAAATTATTCTGTTCAAATAACTCGGCTTGGTTATTTACTTGTGGCCATTTTCTCTGATCGGGTGGACAACATTGGAACTAAAGAAAGCGGAACATATTTTCAGAGTTCCATGCCCGAAGGGTGCCAAACGGGACCCTTCGCTGTCTGTCTGTCCGTCTGTCTGTCACAGGGTTGTGACAAATAATAAAATTAAGGGGATTCAAGTCGCGACGATTATGTATTTGTTTTTTCACCAAACCCTATAATGGTGACGCTGCCACCAGATCGGATGAGATGCAACGAAAATTCCCCATATGTACCTGTTTATTTACCAATTCTAGATACGACAAATTAATAAAACGCCATGTTTGGCACATTGATAGAAGAACTTTATTAACACTTATTATTACAAACGTCGCCGCTCCACACTCGAACGCGCGACACAAGGGTATAGTCGTTGTCGTCGATTTATTTACGACAACGACGAGGCAATAGCAATAACAATACTTATGTTCTAAATATTATTACTACACTGTATTACAAACTAGAGAAGATTAATTACACAAAATTCCTTCTAATTGATCTTTTCTAGTTTGTAATGCACTCTAATAATAATATTTAGAGTATTCCAAAGCGATGGAGGTCGCTATAAAAACATAATACTTATGTTAGTTCTACCTAATATGCTGTCCAAAACATAAATGCTAGTAGACATCTCTTCGCAGGAACTATACTTTAACTATACTTTTTGAAACAACAAACAATATTTTCATGCTCTGAACATAGGTCGTATGTAAGGTAAGTCTGTCGAATTACGCCTACTTAAGGTTGAAACTGATTTCTATCATATTATTATAATAAAAAAGAAAAAGACAGTGTGTAAATCAAAGGGTTGTTTAATAATCTTTGGAATAAACAATAAAAAATAACGCTGTTTTTAAGCAACCAACAAATAACTACAAAATTGCAACACAGTGGTTTTGGCAAAATTAAACTACTGAGTTTTAATTACGCCTATGTAAAATCTATTATCATAACTTTCTACTAGAGTGTTTTCGTAGTTATTTTTAATTAGGAACATAATCAGTCTTAGAAATCGTATCACAATTATGAGTTTTTTTTATTATTGAAATAATTATTTAAGATCTATGAATAGATAACAATAACTCTTTATTACTACGGTAATAACATACATTATTGTATTTTTTCAACGGATTTTTTTTAAACCTAATTAACGCTTCTCTAAAGAAGTAATCTAATGTTTTTATTTTTTTTTAAACCAAATCATCCTTGGGCGTTATTTAACCCAGTTGGGTTATTAACGCCTATTTAGTTGAATCAGACTATTCAACCGAGCGTTGGACGGTTTGCATAAAGAGAGCCCGCATTAAGTACGTGGTTCATAGGAGAAATGCAAATTAATGACAGTTTTTACGAATACTCCGTCAAAATGTGTGCTTCAAAATTAACCTTTCCATCACAATCCTTAGTTACAGCCACCAGGACATTGAAATATTTCTACGTCTGTTTTTGTCAGACCGACAACCGTGATACCATTTCATACAATAAGCACATGGTCTCATATCAGCAACACGATCCTCATAGCAAGCGTTGCAATACCAGTGATCAACACCACTTTTGTTTTCTTTTCCCTTGTGGCTTATTTTTGTTTTATTCTTTTTCGTTCTTGTTTCATGTCCAATATCCTTTCTTTTAGCCTTTCCCGTTATGGTCATACTATCTCCCCTCTTTACTGTTTTTTTTACGTCATTACTTTTGGTTATTTTTTCAGTTTTGGTTTTACCATCTACTTTTCTTTTTATAGCATTTGTGTCATTCTTTTAGTTTCATTTTCAGGTTTCATTTTCAAATTTTCCTTCTCTTTTGTCTTTTTGTTATCGTTAAACAAATCTTTTGTTATTCTTGTGCCTTTGTAATTCAAAGCCTTTCGATGGAATTTCTTTTTTGTAATTGCATAGTTTGGTGTGGGCATAAATTGATGAAACTGGGATTTTTCAGATAACTCAGCCAACGGTATATCCTCACCATTATTATCTGTTTCAGTATCAGAATAAATACGCAAAGATGGCTGAATGAGGGGTCTTGTGATGAATCTAGCCATCATTTCAGACACATCCTCATCGTCAGAAGTATCAGTCAATAAACACTCGAGACTCGTTGTAGACCGAGACTTCTGCAAGCCACTTGTTGAAGGAATCACATCCACTGAGCGCTGTGGAGTTACTTGTCCAGGTTGCAAGCCACTTGTAGATGGGCCCTCAACAACTGATCGCAGTGGAGTGATTTCTGGATCAAGACGCGTAATTTTATAATTGTGAGAAGTATCGTCTTCATCGTTGTAGTCATCTGAAGACGAGCTATAGCAGACAAGTTTATTTGCAAGACTACCCGTAACTAGTGAACGCGGTGGAGTAACTTCTGGTGCTGATGGATAAACATTCAACAGACGTTGCAATTCTTCACTGTCGACTATAATTGGAGACGAGTCACAAGGTTCATTCGAATCTTCGTTCGTAACTTTTGGAGCTGTTGGATGAACATTTAATAGGCATGGCAATTCTTCACTGTCATCTATAGTATGTTCATTCCTGTCTTCGTTTAGAGGTGCCTGTTTTTCAGTTAAAACAGAGGGTGCAAAAGCTTTTTCAGGTAAAATATCTGGATTAAATGGATATAGTCCTGTTTCGCGGAAACCGCTTGTGATATTAGCATGTGACATGCATTTAGACCAAATTTTGGACAAAATCTTGTTGAAGTCGGGACGAGACAATTTTTGAGCATCAGTAACTCTCAAAAGGTTTGTAACACGCTTTATCGAGTGGTTGCAACTCATGCGTGGTATTTGAGGGTAGGCAGTACAGAGTGATGCCTAACAAGTCAGCTTCTTCTGCAATTCTATAATCCAAATGACACTTTGCCCCATCAAGTATCAACAGGCAGTTTCCTGCAGTCTTGTGTTTGCCAAAATGTCTTAGGAAGTCAAGAAATAGCTCCGAAGTCATACTGCCCTTCGGGGCCATTCTGACTATTGTACCTGGAGGCAAATTGGCTTCCAGCTCAGGCTTCCTTCGAACACCTTTAAATATGATCATTGGAGGTATGCGATTACCCGCCGCATTTACACAACCCACGATGGTAACGTTTTCGCCATGTTCTGATGCTTGTATGTGTACTCTTTTTGCTCCTTTCTGGGCAATTACATGTTTGTTGTTTGTGCATGGTCAATTGACAACCCTTTTCGTCCATATTATACAGTCTCTCTGGATTATAATGGATCCCAAGTTCGTCGTACACTTTTTCAACTTCTTTGAAATGGTGTGAAACGATTGCTTTGTTAAGCTTCTGACCTCTTGCTTGATTCATAAACTGGGCTTTGCGTTTCGCCACGACGTGATTTCTTTTTAAAAATAGCTTAAGCCAGTCTCGTCCAGCAAGTCTTAACTGCGTATTAAAATTGTTAGGGATGTTATACTTTTCACAATACAGAAATGCCTATTTTCGGATCATTTTGGCTGTCAGTGGGATTCCCAAATCCGCAAATCTAATAATTCGTTTCACAAAATCTTGCTCTCGTTCTTTGCTTATTACTGATTTTCTGCCTAATTCTTGTTTAGATTTCCCACTTTTAACATAATCCCGCAATGTCCTTCTTGGGATCTTATACATGTCAGCTGCTTTATAACTGGACAGCCTGCCTGTTTGAACAGCAGTGACTGCTTTTTCTAAATCACTTTGTGTCCAAAGGCAGCGTTTTTTCTTTGAAGTTGACATTTTTACCTAAAAAACGATGTTACATTATTATTTTAAGGGGCTAATTATCATGTTTTAAAACGGATAAATTATACATTTTTACCAAGAATAAGATAAATTACTTGCAGACTTATACAAATGAAATTATAAACACGAGCAGTTAGATGCGACACATGATGGTTAAATACGCGTATGTGATGGTTATATACGCCTACGTGATGGATATATACGCCTACGGTAGTATTTGGTACGGGTAATACCGCCCAGGCGTTATTACCCGTCGTAATACATTTTAACAAGATTGTACATAAAATCAATAACCGTTTGCATAATGTTAATGTACAAACTGGTTATTGACGAGAAAATAGTTATTTTAACGACTGCGCTTAGGTTTGAGTGCAAAACTCACCCATTAACAAAAAAAAACTCCACGAATATTGTGCTACGTGTTAGTAAAAATGTCACAAGAACCACTCACGCCGAAAGTCGGTGCGCTACTGGCTCGCGGGGTGGGGAACGCCGCTGGCGGGGTTTGGGACTGCGACTAGACGTGTTAATCTTAGTGCGTAGCTATTAAGATTCATTTTGGCGATATTAGAATAAGGTTTTTTTTATCATAGGCGTAATTAGCGTCTAGGCGTAATTCGACAGACTTACCTTAACTAGAAATGCGGGATTTAAATTTGATTTACGGCATTAGGGATGTAAATAAATTTAAAAATCGAACAAGGCTCCTTTATGTTCATTAACTGGCAAGTCAGTTAGTTAAATGGCAGTGGAAAATATGTGTCCTATCTGTTATTATTTCATATATTTTTTTATTTCCGCGCATTATTAAAGGTAGATTGTTGAACTCGGGTCTAAGTGATGCTCGCTCGCTCGTACGCTTCAATATCTCGCATGTAACTACACTTACCGCCCTTGTATAACTAATCTACTATTTCATATCATACAATGTATATAATACAAAAATATTTCGTAAGAAAGCTTTACTGTACCATAAATATTTCTGAAACGCGTATTAAACATGTAAAAGTGTAAAATGGCGGAGAAGAACAATTATTAGTAAGAAGTTTTTTATATAAATCAGAGAATAAGTATAAGTATTCTTCACTTACATTAGATAAAACCACCGTGGATAAAACCTTTCAGGTAATTATCAGTGCACTTGGGTACCTACATAGAATTGTTACTGTCACAAATACCTTATATTATGTAAGCGGTTGGCAGTTATATGCGAGTAAATAACTTACGCTTAAGATATTTGATTGAAAACGTAATAAATTTAATAAATACATTAGTATAAATACATTTTTGAAATATTTTGAATATGTCTTTGGCACAAGTAGAAGAGATTATATACAGGTAAAGGTAATACATTTACTATAAACATTTGAGGCACGTTAACATGAATGCACAGCTATAAGTAGTTTATCAAAACGGCTATCGATATATAACAGAACAGGTTGATGATTTACATGCATACATGTGTATACTCACGCCTGTCTCCGAGAGGGTTAGGTAGAGACTACAGTTTTCCATCCTGACACACCTCTTTTGCTTCTACATCCATCAATCTAGTCATAAGCTCTTCTATTCCGAATACTTCTTACCTTGCCTCTCTTTAGTATGTAGATAAAGGCTCCGTTTACTTTTTGTTTCCCGCATTCACTCTTCTTTCAATGTCACCGTCACACTTTCCATCACTTGTAAATAGACGACCCAGATAGACACATTCTGTAACTTGTTCCTCTTCTTCGGTCTTAACCTTACATCCAGTGACCGCTTCAGCTCTCTCTGGCACCATCACCTTTGTTTTACCTGCATGGTGATTAAAATTTTTCAGTTTTACTACGGGGCACCTCCTCAATCTCAATGTGTTCTATGTAGCTAAAAGTATTTTTTTCATATTTTTTTAAAGAAATTTAGGGGTTACATTATTACACCTACCACAGTTTTTTAAATTTAAATCCCCATACAATAAGCGATTTTTTATATTTAAATAAAAAAAATTTAATCATGCAGAAATTAAGCTTTTTAAGCGAAGATAATATAAAACTTAATATTTCTCTTAAAAGTTTAAAAAACAGCACATAACACGAATAAACTCCCATTTTGCTAAAATTTTGCTCTATTATTTTGACAAAAAAACAGGGTGAAGTACTGAAAGTTTAAAAAATGCAATAGTGTTTCATTATCTACGTTTCTAAGGCTTACTTTCTGTATTTTATTATTTTCAGTATCTTTAAAAAAAAACGCTCTATGTATGATGATTTAAATTTTTTAAACTGTAGTAGCGACCCCTAAATTTATTTAAAAAAATATGAAAAAAATACTTTATTTGTTTTTGGATACTTTAGAACACATTGAGGGGGTGCCCCGTATAAAACGGTAAAAAGTGAAAATTTGAATCACTCTACTGCACACATTTTAATTCCTTCTCCTTTAAAGGCACATCCTTTATTTATACATCTCTTGCAGCTCATCCGCCGATGAAGCAAGGAGAACCTGCTCATTGGTGTATAAACGGCATTTGATAAGTAACTCCCCTAACTTCAGTCCACATTCACGCTCTTTTATGTAATTTAAATTAAACGCTGATTCACACGAGTCTAAAGCTGGTGACTCCATTACCGATGACAAATGATACTTACCAGAACTTCTTGAATTAGATGTTTTAAAATTCTCCCTGCCGGTTTTGGATATTACACAATTTTCAAGGGATTAAAGATGTTATGAATTCATTTAGGTTTTAGGAAGTTACTGCATGGTTTCCCTTCACAACAAATCCCTCAAGTAGATATACATTGCGCATTTTACGCCTCGACTATAGTGACACTATTAGCAAAATGCATTTAATTCAAGATGTTCACCAAGTACTGGAAATCGCAACTATAGGTAGGTACATTTTAAGTACCATTTCTGTACACTCAAAAAAATAAATATTGATCCCAAAATTGGTTCGGTACACAGAGTCAAAATTTTACTTTTGGACCTTTTTTGAATAACGGACAGTCCCCCATTATTATTATTATTATTATTAAATATAATAAAAGTTTACAATTTTGGCAACCGATAAAAGGCCAAAACGGAGCCCTGCTGGCTGTCTGTCCGTCTATATCAGGGACTAGCGCGTAGACGGAACGATTCTACCATACCGACACATTTATACTGTAGGCAGACCGCTACCTTGATCATACCGGACACTTCCAGAAACAAAAACATTCACTTGGTCCTGTCCATACAAAACGGAGCCCTGCTGGCTGTCTGTCCGTCTATATCAGGGACTAGCGCGTAGACGGAACGATTCTACCATACCGACACATTTATACTGTAGGCAGACCGCTACCTTGATCATACCGGACACTTCCAGAAACAAAAACATTCACTTGGTCCTGTCCATACAAAACGGAGCCCTGCTGGCTGTCTGTCCGTCTATATCAGGGACTAGCGCGTAGACGGAACGATTCTACCATACCGACACATTTATACTGCAGGCAGACCGCTACCTTGATCATACCGGACACTTCCAGAAACAAAAACATTCACTTGGTCCTGTCCATACAAAACGGAGCCCTGCTGGCTGTCTGTCCGTCTATATCAGGGACTAGCGCGTAGACGGAACGATTCTACCATACCGACACATTTATACTGTAGGCAGACCGCTACCTTGATCATACCGGACACTTCCAGAAACAAAAACATTCACTTGGTCCTGTCCATACAAAACGGAGCCCTGCTGGCTGTCTGTCCGTCTATATCAGGAACTAGCGCGTAGACGGAACGATTCTACCATACCGACACATTTATACTGTAGGCAGACCGCTACCTTGATCATACCGGACACTTCCAGAAACAAAAACATTCACTTGGTCCTGTCCATACAAAACGGAGCCCTGCTGGCTGTCTGTCCGTCTATATCAGGGACTAGCGCGTAGACGGAACGATTCTACCATACCGACACATTTATACTGTAGGCAGACCGCTACCTTGATCATACCGGACACTTCCAGAAACAAAAACATTCACTTGGTCCTGTCTATACAAAACGGAGCCCTGCTGGCTGTCTGTCCGTCTATATCAGGAACTAGCGCGTAGACGGAACGATTCTACCATACCGACACATTTATACTGTAGGCAGACCGCTACCTTGATCATACCGGACACTTCCAGAAACAAAAACATTCACTTGGTCCTGTCCATACAAAACTTACAGTAGGTTTTCGAAACTAGTGAAGAAACGTGAAGATATTGTTGTGTTTGCGCGGGTGTATTTGTTTGAGAAAGTTATTCAGTATGATCTGTAGATGATGTTGTTCAAGATACCTCTTCATTCACACGGTCTTATTTTACAATGAACTCGTCAATATTATACCGTTGTAACTTCTACGGAAACCACATTCACTCTGAACAACTATAACAAAGAAACATTCCCGCACAAAGCATTGCCTTGAGCAATAATTGAATTTTAAGCAAATCTGCTTGAATCATATCATAACGCACCGGGATAAGATTAAAGTTGAATATCTTCCTCCTTGAAGATTTGTGCGGGTGTGCTTCTTCGGAACAGTAGTTCAGTATGTAAAGATTTACACCCATTGGTTCCGTCTACCGAGCAGTGAGTTCCTCGACACCACCAGTACCCGGAGTTGCCGCCGCAGTCTTGTGGTCCACTGGAACCTGCCGGGGCTCAGGGTCGCGGGTCGGCGTGGGGCCCAGTTGGCGGGTCTCCGGCGAGCTGGACGTGGGGAACACGGCGCCCCCCCTGCCCGGCGCGGGGGGAGGCAGCTGCTTGCACAGTCGCGCCATGGCCGTTGCGCCCTCGCGGACCACTGACGAGTATTATATGTTATGTTAGTATACATGAAATAAATATATATAATTTAGCTATATAAAGCCTTTAGTTTCCTTTAACTTGTATTAATAATAAAAAAATATTAATTTTCGAAATATATTTCGGCCCACTATGGGGCCGGCATCAGTCGAATGTATTATCGTTAGTATATATGACTATAATAGTATTAAAACTCGCGTGAACTGACATACACAATTATTTGGAAGACAAATACGCACGTAATATTGTTGTTGACTACATGCCAACTGTTTAATCGATACAATTCCGACTGTTGCAAGGTGCGTGTCGCTCGTGTCGTGCGCCGTTCACCGTGTCGTTGTCAAACGGTCACGGTATCGGTGAAACAGTTGGCATGTAGTCAACAACGCGAGAGTAATCTCCGCTTACAGAATATTGTTTTACTTTAGAACCTTCCTCCGACAACATTAAAAAATTTCTTTGCTATTCTGAAATGAAATAAAATGAAAAACGATTTGTTTGTCCAATAATAACATGGAATGTGATGTGATGTGTTGATGTTCAACCAGTGTGTCCTTCCTGTGATGACGTATGGCGCTGAGACGTGGTCTCTTACAAAGGGCCTGATCCACCGATTTAAGGTCGCTCAGCAAGCTATGGAGCGGGCTATGCTTGGGGTATCTCTAATGGATAGAATCCGAAATGAGGAGATCCGTCGGAGATCGAAAGTAAGTGACATAGCCTGCAGAA
Organism: Ypsolopha scabrella; assembly: GCA_910592155.1. Taxonomy (NCBI): domain Eukaryota; kingdom Metazoa; phylum Arthropoda; class Insecta; order Lepidoptera; family Ypsolophidae; genus Ypsolopha; species Ypsolopha scabrella. Next base: position 21,630,856 of record OU342983.1, read on the forward strand.
TCAGTAAGTTGAAGTGGAAGTGGGCAGGCCATATTTGCCGCCGATATGATGGCCATTGGGGCCGAAAGGCTTTAGAATGGAGACCACTGTTTGTTAGGCCTATGTCCAACAGTGGATGAACACAGGCTGATGGATGGATGGAACATGAAAATGCTCTGAGTAAAGACCCAATGATATAATTACAGAAAATTCTTTGCTTTTTCATAATCTCGAAGCAGGAGGCGTTACAAGTATTGTTAGAGATTAGGTAGTTACGTTACTCGCTATCGTTGACAGTACCCACTATAGTATTTGGGAACTCACGGTCGAACGCAATCTAGCATCAATGACACGTAAATCTTCATGAGGCCCGTTTGGCCACTACCGCGACTAATGGGAAGCAGATCAATCGATCACCGGTTCTCTCCAGAGACTTGTGTAAAATCTTCGAAGAAATCACTGATATACGTAACAGTTTACGCGAGTTGCTCAGTGGCGTCGTTGCGTCACGCGGATGGTGTCAACGCCTGAAGCTATGTGAGGGGTCCGGCACGTACCTGGTTGCACGGGGTAGTTGGGCGGGGGGCGCGGCGCGCGGGACGAGGGCGGCTGCGTCAGAGACTCACACTCCGACAATTCTGCAACAGTACACGTGACCATCAGAGTGGCACTGCGCGCGAGTCGGTCAAGTGGAATCAGACCTTTTTAGTGTTGTAAAAATATAACAATATAAAGTTGACGTTTTATGTGGGTTTGATTTTATACGCTTCGTTAATAGTAACGAGCGTGATGGGTGGAAGGTCGCAATAATCGGGCAGCAAGCAAACTGAACTGAACACAATACAAGAGCGGAAGTAGAACCCGTGACCGTGCACCACGTACCTACGATCTTGGAGACACAGAAGTAGAGCAGGTAGCCGGTGAGCAGCACCAGCAGCAGCACGCAGCCGCCCAGCGCCACGTAGTAGGCGACGTGCGAGGGGGGCTGGGCGCCGTGCGGCCGGGTGCCCATGCCAACCTGGAACAGAGTCACGTGGTGTCACCAATCAGTGGTACCAATCAGTGGTTCCGTAATTATTTAACCAACAGGACTTTGCGCACGGTGATCAATGGAACAGCTGGATCTGAAGCTACTGTCAGGCTGGGCGTGCCAACCGGTTCTGTGTATGGGCCGGTCGGCTACATCATGCACGTGAACAGTGTGTCGAACGTGGTGAATAACTGCAACGTTTACATGTACGCAGATGACATGTGTCTGCTGTACGCTGGGAAAGATAATATGCCGGAGATGGTAAGCAATGTACAGGCGGACTTTGACAATATTTGTAAATGGGCGCATGATAATGGCATCATTTTGAATTTAAATAAAACGAAATGTATGTACATTTGTTCGCCGTATAATAAGAAAGCCAAAAACTTACAACCCTCGGATATTAAAATATTAGGTCACACCTACGATTGTTTTCATAAAAATAAACAAGGGTGTGACTGCAAAGGTTTAGAAATAGTAGATAAATTTAAATATTTAGGATTATTAATAGATAACAAATTTAATTGGAAACTACATACTAATGAAGTCTGCAAAAGATTGAGATCAGTTTTAGGACAATTTTATCACCTACGTAGAATACTAAATAAACGAACCCTGTACATTGTTTACCATGCGCTTGCTGACTCACTTCTGAGCTATGGATTAAGTTGTTATGGACTGACTTTTAAAACATACCTGGATCTAATTAGGCAATTACAGTTGAGAATTATTAAACACTTAGTAGGTAAAAATATCAAAGCTAAATATAAGGGAGAGTATGAAAAATTGTTTACAGTTTGTGAAATTCTCCCAGTAAACCAGAAAGTTAAATATCTCATAGGTTTGGAAATTTACTACACTAAAGACTATAAAGTTCCTAAACCAAATAGACATTTCACTAGAGCAGTAAAAATTGGCAAACTATCACAGCCATCATCTAAACACTATTATGGAGAGAGAACTCGGAAGTACCTAACTCCCAAGCTTTGTAATAAATATCCTCTCCTACTGGAAGAAAATAAGTTAAAAATTGGCACACTAAAATATAAATTAAAAAATATATTGTTATCTTCCCTTACATAACTAGAACTTATTATATCTTACATAATGATTTCCTACAAATATGTATATGTTTTAAGACTATATAGTATTAGATTTTAAGTACCTTCTCTTAATCAAATGTAAGAGCGTATCGCCAACAAACTGCTTAGCAGTTTGGCGAAAATTGTAAAGTATATACTTGTGTAAAATTCTGTTATAAAATATATAAAAAAAAAAAAAACTGTCACTGCCAGATGGTTAAATCATTCCTCTAATTGAAGGCAGCATTATTTGTTTGAATTAATTTTTTTAGCCTTACAGCACTAGCTGTCTTTATTTATTTATTTATTTTCTTTATTAAGAAAACCAGTAGTTAGTAAGCTAATTTTAACACTACACATTGAACATATGTCTTATAATAACAAATGTGGCATCATGCTTAATACATTTTCGTTAAGTTTTGCTGAAATATCAAGGATACTTTCGCAGGTATACGTTTTGTAGAAAAGGCTTCTGTACACTAGATATACGGGAGTAATAGGTTAGTTCCACGGTGTCTCACAGGAATTATTGAAATATATTGTGGTACTACTTGAAATGGAGACAACTCGTACCCTCAAAAACATAGGCTACTTTTCATCCCGAAAAACCACTGTTCCTGTGGGATAGAAAAAGCCATCCAACTGTTAATGAATGCATTCATGTTGCGTCTTTCAGAGCCACGAAAAAGAAATCTCGACATATAGGCAGGGAACAACAAGTCTCGGAACGTTGTTTACAGATTTCGGCTCTCCATACACTTAATGAAATGAAAATGAAATTATTTCACAATATACATGGAATTGCATGATTTAAAATAAAACTTACAACTAAACGTGTACCTATGTACAATTTATAAAATAATTCAAAGTAATAAAAACAAAATGAAACTTTGCAATCTCTAAACACCTAGAGTTTTCTGGTAAGCCATGACTTAGACTTGACTTTGACTATAGCATTAGAGCATTTTTAGCAGTTTAGCTTTGTACTTCGCGTCCTCTTTTTGCTGCGGCGTAGCGCGTGCTACGAGCACATAGCTATCAGCTTCGTAGACTCGCTACGTGCGTCGCGTCGTACGTTGTCTGAGCGCTAAGGGGTGCTAGGAGCACATAGCTATCAGCTTCGTAGAGTCGCTACGTGCGTCGCGTCGTACGTTGTCTAAGCGCTAACGGGTGCTACAAGCACATAGCTATCAGCTTCGTAGAGTCGCTACGTGCGTCGCGTCGTACGTTCTCTGAGCGCTAACGGGTGCTACGAGCACATAGCTATCAGCTTCGTAGAGTCGCTACGTGCGTCGCGTCGTACGTTGTCTGGGCGCTAACGGGTGCTACGAGCACATAGCTATCAGCTTCGTAGAGTTGTCGCAGTAAAGTAGTTAAATCAGAGAGTTAGTTGAATCTCTAGACAGTTAATTAAAGATCGACATTCAATCAAGTCGCTAAAGTTCCGTCAGACAAGTGAGTGAACGAAACGTTTAACGAGTTTCCTAAACGTTCCTAGGCGCATTTCAACTTTGGTAGGGTGACCTTTGTGAGGCGTCCCCGAGTAGGATACTAAATAGTCGCATAATGGATAGGTCGAAATGTATTTAAAAACACTAGGTTAGGTTAGGTTTGAACATTATGAAACAACTCAGAGCCGAGCGAAGCGGAGCGGAGCGAGGCGTCCCCGAGTAGGATACTAAATAGGTGCATAATGGATAGGTCAAAATGTATTTAAAAACAGTACGTTAGGTCAGGTTTGAACATTATGAAACAACTCAGAGCCATCATCTTGTTTTACATTATTAATCAATCAACACGCTGGCTTTCGGTCAGACAGATAGTTAAACGTTTTCGACGCTGCTTTATTTAAATCAAAATGCTAGCGACTTGATTGAATGTCGATCTTTAATTAACTCTCTAGAGATTCAATTAACTCTCTGATTTAACTACTTTACTGCGACAGAGTCACTACGTGCGTCGCGTCGTACGTTGTCTGAGCGCTAACGGGTGCTACGAGCACATAGCTATCAGCTTCGTAGAGTCGCTACGTGCGTCGCGTCGTACGTTGTCTGAGCGCTAAGGGGTGCTACGAGCACATAGCTATCAGCTTCGTAGAGTCGCTACGTGCGTCGCGTCGTACGTTGTCTGAGCGCTAAGGGGTGCTACGAGCACATAGCTATCAGCTTCGTAGAGTCGCTACGTGCGTCGCGTCGTACGTTGTCTGAGCGCTAAGGGGTGCTACGAGCACATAGCTATCAGCTTCGTAGTGTCGCTACGTGCGTCGCGTCATACGTTGTCTGAGCGCTAACGGGCGCTACGAGCACATAGCTATCAGCTTCGTAGAGTCGCTACGTGCGTCGCGTCGAACGTTGTCTGAGCGCTAACGGGTGCTACGAGCACATAGCTATCAGCTTCGTAGAGTCGCTACGTGCGTCGCGTCGTACGTTGTCTGGGCGCTAACGGGTGCTACGAGCACATATCTATCAGCTTCGTAGAGGCGCTACGTGTGTCGCGTTGCACAGTGAATCGTCCCATAGAGGCTAGACGTAAAAAAGTCACATTTAAATTGAGCTAATTAACTAATCACATTTCGTTAGCCGATAACTAACGATGTCAAAAATCACTATCCCACGAAATTATACTAACTAGAATGACCTCTATATGCTCCAGAAATCGGTATATAAAGAAATGGGTTCGAAAAATTGATTGCATTTGCAATTAAACCGTTCATTTGAAAAATTCATATATTTGTATGTGAGTGTCCAAGTGCCACAAAAAAAGGCTGAAAATATTCAAGGTATGCACTTTCAATTTATGTTTATGTTACTGATATGAGTCATTACTAACATGCCCATTTTTATAATTTTTTTATATTCATAAAAATATATCCCAAGAAAACGTCGATTTAGATTTTCATTAGAGGATCTTTTTAGTGTCACCCCTAGTTCCCCTTTTCTTTTATACATCATTTGATTAAAAATTTTATCTAGTTTCATAATATGTAACTTATAGGCTTCGCACGATTTCTCAACATAATGTTTTTCTAATTTTCCTTCGTCCAGGTAGTCAAATTTCTCGAAGCGAGTTATTCGAAGTTTGGTGTCAGTTCGATAAAGAAAATTGGAACAGTGCACTTTTGGACTTCGTATTGAAAAAACTAAAGGTTCCTCAGTCAGATAAAAATCTCTTTACACTGATCCGGAGTAAAACCTCAAAGTTTTCATCAAAAGTGGAATCAAAATGGAAATCTGCCGGAGCTCGCAAAGAAAGGTATGAATAAATTTTTGTTACACATATTTTTATGTATTTATTTCCCAAATGTGAACGGCTACCTGCGGGCCTATTACGATGTCACGATTGAAGCAGATGAGAATCTGTGGTCTCTGACTAGAGACAGACGTGAGTAATGTGAGTCAAATACTATCACTGACCTTTGTATGGTTATGTTACCTACTCATATAATGCTAATAAATTGTTATGAATATTACTTTTATCATTAGTTACATGATTATACCACTTGGTTATGATAACTTGAGATAGCGAGCGAGTGGGAAATATATCTTGTACTATATGCGATCATATATATCTTGTACTATTTAGAAAATGTGTACACAAATTATATCTCTTACGCCTATAATCAACGAAAGGCATAAGAAACTGTCAGGCACATTTGGAACAATTATTGTATAACAGCGACAAGTTTGCGTAACAAAAATTACAAAGAAAAATAAAGTTTATTGATAAATCTTATTTCTTTTTCAGGTTTCAAATGAAGAACCATGATTGGCTCGAAGGCGACATTATTTTTTCAACCCATATAGTCACTAGTGAAGATTCGGAATATGAGCAGGAGCATGTGTCAAAGGCTGGCAGGCCGGAAAATTCCTTCGAGAGTTGTGGGGATCGTTCCAAACGTGCCAAGGTCCGTTATCTATTGGAAAGCGTACCGGCAAATGAATTAAATTATGCAGCTGAAATGGCCACACGTGCTTCAGGAAGTCGCACTACTGCTGCTGTCATCAGAAGTGTTTCAGAGTCGCCAGAAGCAGCAAAAAGTTACATTGCGGCCAAAGAAAATTTAGCTAACCAACAGCAATATAGTGGTGAGGAAGCCTTGGCTTTATATATAGATAATCACTTTACTTCGAGAGTTGTGGGGATCATTCCAAACGTGCCAAGGTCCGTTATCTATTGGAAAGCGTACCGGCAAATGAATTAAAATATGCAGCTGAAATGGCCACACGTGCTTCAGGAAGTCGCACTACTGCTGCTGTCATCAGAAGTGTTTCAGAGTCGCCAGAAGCAGCAAAAAGTTACATTGCGGCCAAAGAAAATTTAGCTAACCAACAGCAATATAGTGGTGAGGAAGCCTTGGCTTTATATATAGATAATCACTTTACTACTAGAAGCTATAAAAATACTAGGAAACAAGCTCTTGCTAAAGGGCATATCTTGTACCCATCTTATCATATGCTTAAAAGTGTAAGAAATGATTGTTTGCCATTATCTGATGCGGTCAAAATTGACGAAATTTCTGCCCGTGTAAATTTACAGCAGTTATTACATATTACTGCCAAGCGATTGCTAGAAGTCATAAAGCCTGTTATAAAAGACAAAGTTAGTGATGGAACAGATTTAACGTTAGTTGGTAAATGGGGTGCAGACGGTTGTTCTGCCCAAAGTTTATACAAGCAGAAATTTCGTGACGCATCGAACACTGACGAATTTCTCTTTATGATTTCATTTGTTCTCATTACGTTACATGTTACAAATGATCCAACAAGGGTGGTTTGGCAGAACCCCAATTGTTCATCGACACGATTATGTCGGCCAATAGCTTTATTTTTGAAAAAGAAACAAGAGAATTAGTGATAGAAGAAACTAGTAAAATTAAAAATCAAATTGAAAATTTGCAGACATTACATTTAATTCTAGATTCTAAAAGAATAGATGTAAATTTCAATTTAGTTTTAACTATGATAGACGGGAAGATCACTAATATACTAACAAACAATAGGGATTCCCAGCGATGTTATCTTTGTGGTGCTAGAGCTGAACAATTGAACTGTATAGGCCAAGATAAACCTCCTAAAACGTTTTAAATCTGAAATGGGTTTAAATATTGATAAGGTTAGACCAGGTTATGGTAATGCCAATGACGGAAATACAGCCAGAAAATTTTTCAAAAATTATAAAAAAAGCTCTGAAATAACTGGGGTCGATGAACGGCTGCTACATTTGTTTTATATAATTTTAAGTGTTATGTCCTCTGGATATACTATAGATTATTGTTCATTTGGCACGCTGATCGAGGAGACAAAAACTTTGTATAATCAATTGTATGATTGGTGCAATATCGCGTTAATCGCGTTGGGCTCATTAACGCATACACGTATTTGTCTCTGCTCCGCGATACTAAATTCTAAAGTAGTGATTTTTGCGGGCTTTTACATTTGCTCCTTGCACAATAGTAAATTCAACATTTCCCCGAGGTTTTAGTAAAGTCAGATCCCAGTTTCATTGCCTAGTTTAGCTTTAATCATCAAATTGATCTCCGCAACGTTAACATTTTCGATCTACAATACCCGTTAAAACCGACACCGAGAATTGGTGAATCATCAGCACAGCAACACATCGACGAGGAGGGTTCAGCCAATCGCGCTCCACTACGAGTAAGTCACTTTAGCTACTACCTATAGCTACAGCGCGTCATCGCTTCGCTTCTAGCTGTACCGCTTGCAACTAATAGGTACAGTAGACAGCCCTCTTAGCAGTAAAGAAACATGGCAACAAATATGACCGACAAAAATAAAACTGAAGTTCCTTCTTCTAGAACAGGGTTTCTTAAACTGGGGTCCATGGACCCCATAGGGGTCCGTGGCATGAGTGCCAGGGGTCCACTGACACTCCGTTCACTCTTATCATATTTGTCATACTGTTCCAAACTACAGCGGCTACTATTCATTAACTTAGTTTTGATGCAAATTCATGTAAACCAATCAATAAAAGTAATTTTTAATATTTTGCTTATTTTCTTTTCCCAAAATTTTATTCCACAGGGGTTCGTGGAATCTTTGAAATTCTGAAAGTGGTCCGTGGCTACAAAAAGTTCAAGAACCACTGTTCTAGAACTAAAATGAATTCGAAATCTTGTGCAGGTTGTAGGAAGAACTTTGCAAACAACAGTATTTTGAAATGCTTTGAATGTCAAAACAAATATGATCTGTTTTGCGCGAATGTGGCTGGTAAGGTCTTCGATGACATGGATACTGAAACTAGACTAAACTGGATTTGCCCGGAATGTTTCTGCAAAAAACCGAAGTTGGATAACATAAACACCCCCGTTCGAAATTCCTCAAGACCTGCAGAAGACTTATTGTCTCCAATAAATGATGACAATATCACACATCGCAACAAAATTCAAAACAGAAATTTGAACTGTGAGCCTGAAGTGATCGGTTTTGACGTGTCACAAGATAAACTTAGAGCAATTATCAGAGAAGAACTGAGTGCTATCCTGAAAGAAACGATCAAAGAACATATTGTTACTCAGCTGAAGTGCATAGATGATAAGATGACATCCTTTACAAACTCGGTTAGTAACATCAAAAGCGAGATCTTAGTACTCAAAGAGGAAATTGCACTACTGAAGGACCAGATGAACCTACAAGAGCAAGCAACACTATGTAATGAAATAGAACTGGCCGGCATTCCGGAAACAAAGACTGAGAATTTGCACCACCTAGTTCTAGTAACAGCTCATAAAGTTGGGGTTGAGCTAGAGGATAAAGACATCGACTGGGTCAGCAGAGTAGGACCCAAAAAATCTTACTCCGCTGCTTTTACAGGAACAAGACTTCCTCGGCCAGTTGTCATTCGATTAGTCAGACGGGCTAAGCGCGATGAGTTGATGAAGGCAGGAAAAGCAAGGAAAACTCTTACCTCCAAGGACTTGGATTTCCAGGAGGATACACAAAAGATTTTCTTTAATGACCGTCTTACTCGCGAAAATCGGATGTTATTTCGTAAAACCAGAAACCAGGCCTCTCAAGCTGGCTACAAACATTGCTGGACCACTAAAGGAGTCATACATGTTCGAAAAACAGATCGAAGTGAAGCAATACAAATCAGATCAACAACTGATCTCAACTGCAAAATCAGTAGCTCTCTGCCATTTGGATCTTCCCTTGGTAATAATAAAACTTCTGACTGATTGTATAACCTTAATTACAGTATTTGTCAAGATTTGCATGGTTTGTGTAGCTTTTTGTTATCTTTTTAGTGTTTTGTTTGTCGAGGCTAATGTTGTAACAGATTTTTGCTTATTGGTTGAATCCCTATTTATTAGAGTATTTATGTTTCTGAGCATCTTTTTTAACTATGAAATCAACATGTATTTATATAAACACCAACTTATAAATTACGAAATTCGAATTAATGTTTTTAAGAATTGGCAGGCACATTTCTACCACATGACAGGAAAAGTTATAATTTGTCAAATTTACAATGATAAACTTGAGATAAAACTGCCATGCAGGTAGAATTGGAAACTGACATCGATAATTCTCTACTTGTACCATGTCATGTGATAGACTTTCCAGAACATTGTCGAAATATAATTAATATTGCAACTGACTTTAAGATACTTAATTTTAATATTAGAAGCTTTCAAGCAAATTTTAACACATTTTTGGTGGTTCTTAAGCGATTGAATATAGTTTACGATGTCATAATATTAACAGAATGTCACTTGACAGAACTGGTTACGATCACTAGTATTCCAGGTTACACACATTACTTCACTAAAAAAGTTAATAACTCAGCGGGAGGTGTTGTAGTATTCGTAAAAGATAACTGGGAGAATCTCATTACTGTTAGTGAGCCTGACATCGATGAAGCAGAATGTTTGGCTGTTGACTTTCGAGGCTTACATACTGTTCTTGCAATTTATCGGTCTCCTTCTTTTAAAGAAACAGGTCCTTTTCTCAAGTCTCTTGAGATCATTGCAAAACCTATAAAGCAACGTAAATGTTTGATCATAGCAGGTGACATAAACATAAATATTTTACTTGATGAACAAAGCAATAAACGGTTAGAGCAAGCAAATGATTATCTGTGTCTGATGTCGGAGATGGGCTTAAAGCCGGTCATTACAAAACCAACTAGGGTTAAAACTTGTCTCGATCATATTTTCATCGAGACAAAAGTCACTGCAATTGGAGTAGTATGTAAAACATCTGTAACTGATCATGATCTAGTCATGATCGCACTTCAAATAGAAAAAGTCAAACCAACACAAAAGCGTACGCTTTTCAGAACTGACTTTTCTGCTGTAGCCAATGAATTATCAAATCACGATTGGTCAAATGTGACTAGCAAAACGGATCCCTCAGATGCCGCCCACTGTTTTACGAGTGAATTGGATAATATAATTCAAAAACATACAAAACTGGAGACGGTGAGCAGATCTAAATTTAATCTTAAGGAATGGATAACACCCGGCCTCATGCGCTGTATCCAGCATCGTGATAGATTACATCTGAAAGCTCGAAAACAACCAAATAACGCCACTGCACAAATTTCTTACAGGCGATACCGAAATTTCTGCAACAACCTACTCAAACGGTTAAAAACTCAACATGAAAATAAAGAGTTGCTAGATAGCAAAGACAATACAAAAAAGCTTTGGAATGTCATCAAAAGAATTTGCGAGTTAGGCAACAAACAAAGAGCTCCAACTGACTTACTCCTAATCGATAAAACTCCAAAAGACTCTCTAAATCTCTGTAATAAGTACTTCGCTAATATCGGTCAGACTCTAGCAACAGAAACACTTGACAAAATTGGCAAAACTGAAAGTGAACTAGTAAGCGAACAACGCGAATCTTTCAGTATGTCAAATCCCAACTCTTTCTTTTTCTATCCCACGGATGCGCACGAAGTTAAGACTTTAATTAAAAAGCTCAAAAATGAAAGCGCTCCTGGACGAGACGGGTTAAGAAATCCAGTAATTAAAAATGTTTGTAATTTTATTGTAGAACCACTTGTACATATATTTAATATAAGCCTATCGTCTGGAACCTTTCCAACTGACTGGAAAACTGCTCTTGTAGTTCCGATACACAAAAGAGGTGCAAGGAACGTCCTATCTAACTATCGACCAATTTCTCTACTCGGAATATTCTCAAAGCTGCTAGAAAAAATAGTCAATAAACGCTTGGTTGATTTTCTGGAGTGCCATAATTTGCTCTCACCGCGTCAATATGGTTTTAGACGGAAAAAATCCACGGAAGATGCAGTCACAATGCTTTTGGATAGCGTCTCTTCTGCACTGGACTCCGGTCAGGCTTGTGTTGGCGTGTTTGTAGATCTCGCAAAGGCATTCGATACGGTGTCTACTAAAATTCTTCTTAGGAAACTAGAACTTCTAGGAATACGAGGCACTACCCTTGAATGGTTCCATAGCTATTTGTCTGGTCGATCACAATGTGTAAAGCTTAATGATTGTGTCAGTGACGAAGAAAATATGATCTTTGGCGTGGCTCAGGGCAGTATTCTGGGTCCTACACTTTTCACTATATATATCAACAGCATAGCTGAACTCTTCCAGTTGAATGATAACATTGAGGTCATATGCTATGCTGATGACACCGCGGTAATATTTAAGGATAGAACCTGGGACAAAGTTATTAAGTGCGTAGAGGCTGGAATAGCTTCAATAGCGGATTGGCTACAAAGAAACCTACTTACGTTAAACGTTGATAAAACTAAGTTTGTTTGCTTCCATAAGACTGCTGCTTCTGGTCCATCTCTCTTATTTCCACATGAAATCAAGGTCCACATTTGTAATAAATGGAAAACTCCATCTCAATCAATCTGCTCGTGCATGACAATTGGTAGGGTGGCATCAGTCAAGTACCTTGGAGTTGTGTTGGATGAGAATCTTAACTTTAAAGAGCACGTACGAAACGTGGCAGGTCGTTTACGGAGATTGATTGGTGTGATGAAACTGCTACGAAATAGTGCGGACCGAGCAGTTTTACGACTTGTCTATTTGTCTTTGTGTCAATCAGTAATTTCCTATTGCATCACTGCGTGGGGTAGTTGCGCAAAGTCAACTCTTATAATATTGGAGAGGGCTCAGAGATCGGTCCTGAAAGTTATGCTTAGGAAACCTTTCAGGCATCCAACAAAAGAAGTTTTTGGTGAAGCTCAGGTCCTTTCTGTAAGACAGTTGTATATACTGAGAGTTGGACTTTCCCACCATAGAACTGAATTAAGAGAATGTAGCCAGAGTGTTGAAACTGGGCGGAGACATCGAATGAATGTGAATACTCCCTTAGTCAAGACACAATTTGCAAAGAGATTTAGTTGTTTTTCTTTCCCATATATTTACAAACAGGCTTGTAAATATTGCAATCTCAGAAGCTGTAGTGTCTGGGAAGTGAAGCAAAGAATAACTAAATGGTTACTTACACTTAACTATGACGCTACCGAAAAAATATTAGAAATACAAAAATAAAAATAATCTTTTTCAATATGTTGTATATCATATCGAGTATGTATTATTTAGTATAAAATTATATAAATATATATATATATATATATTCTTTTTCTTTTGTAACAAATGTAATAAATTTCAAGATTTAATTAAAATGTTAAAAAAAAAATGGTAATGACAAAAATCTCGCATATTATAATTTAATTCATCATCATTTGATAAATTTTATTTAATTTGGCCTTGCAAATAGAAAATGTATTTGATTTCAATTTAATTTTAAGATAAATTTCTTGTAGTATACTTCTTTGTACATCTAGCCCATTTGTAACAATTTTTGCAAATCTCTGTTAAGACTCCCGCGTTTCAAGCTCGACTTAGTTTGGGGTCTGTTATTAAACGGGTGAAATTAATTCAACGCTCAAACGTACAAGCTCCACTTTTTTACTACACTGTCTGCGTACTGTGTACAACTACTTCCGCATGATAACAGGATTATTATTTTTTACGCTACCCACCTATATTTTTGTTTTTTGTGTACTGATTATTTGTTTGTGTTTGGGTCTGTAATTTCTTATTTTTCTTTTGCATTGTACTTTTGAGAAAATAAATGTTTTTGTATTTGTATTTGTATTTGTATATAACACCCACTGTACATAAGATCATGGTGTTGACATCATGAAACAGTGTGTTGTGCCAGTCGGACAACTTTCTGAGGAGGCACAAGAAGCTAGGAATAAAGATTTCAGGAGGTTTCGGTTGTCCCATACTAGGAAGTCATCAAGAGAAAATACAAACAGTGATATATTAAATATGCTGTTTATTACTTCGGACCCATATATAGATTCTTTTCGCGAAAAGCCTTTTAAAAATGTTAACTCATATCCTCCTGAAATCTTAAAACATTTTGTGCAGCCTCAAGTGTCTGTTTCATTAGAGCCTCCAACAACAAGTAGTGTTTGTAACTTAGACTCAAGTTTTGTGAATCAGTATTTGTTATCTGATAGCACTGAATACAGTGATTCGAATTCCGATTAAAAATATGTGACAAATATTTATGTATTATTTTAGTTACAAGCCATTAAATAAATACCGTAATTAGCTAATGATGCTAATGTTATTGGCTGCGTAAACCTCTGTTATTCAAGGAATTGACCTAAAATAACATTGTACAAGTATAATTAACGCTCAATAGTTTTCTTTATGTTTAATTACATTTATAATTATAGTTGTACATTAGCGTTAATTATAGTTGTACAATGTTATTTTAGGTCAATTCCTTGAAAAATACAGGCTTACACAGCCTAATTAACGCTCAATAGTTTTCTTTATGTTTAATTACATTTTTAATAAAATTTATTAAATAAATGTGTCTAGTTTTTGTTCAAATATTTTGTGTTTTTTTTATCAAGACCACAGACCTCTTATACTTAAAAAATATTACAATTACCACTAAAATACAAATATCTGTTGAAAAAAACCAAAAAATATTTTTTTACGTCTAGCCTCTATGGGACGACTCACTGTGCGTCGTACGTTGTCTGGGTGCTAATGGGCGGCAAAATGTTACGGCGTTCAATGATTTTAGATGTTTAATTGGGTTTTTTTGTTATGCATTGTAGTAGTTTAGTTGGTTGCCAAAGCGAGTTCGTAAAGTGATTGGAATCATGAATAAGATTCGAAATATAGCTTGTGCCAAAATCCTCAGATTGATCTATGTTACGCTCTACCAATCACTAATTTTATACTGTATACCGGTATGGGGCAGTGCCTCTAAAGCTTTCATGGTTCTGGTAGAAAGGGCACAACGCTCAGTACTATAGGTGATGCTGAAAAAAACCTTTCCGTTTTGATGTCGAGCTATTGTATAGGAAAACTCAGGTCCTCACCGTACGTCAACTTCATATTCATAAAATTGCTGTTTTTTTCACAGAGCTATGGTTTGTTCAGCTGAGTATAATAATCAATTAGAAAGGAGAGTTTTTAAAATGCCAGGAGTGTATGTTAAGACAGCGTTTGCGAGTAGATTCGGTCTCTATAATAAGATCTCTTATCTATAACAACACACTCAAGCACGTAGATATTAAAACCTCTTCTGTTACACAAGCAAATGTTAAGCTATTAAACTGGTTAAGAACGTTAAACTATGAGAAAACTGAACCTTATTGCTACTTTTTTTCTGTAAAAATCTGTGACAATATTGCTATTATTATTATTTTTCTGTATTTGATCTAAATTTATTGTTATTCTTAATTTATAAGCACTCTTAATGTGTAGAATGGAAGAATTAACGAATGATAGATTAATAAATGAATGAATCTAAATATCCTTTTATGTACTAGTTTTTAACTTATTTATGTAAACAATGATATATTATTGGTACATTAATAAGAATCATGGTACCCCGCATTGCTGTCTTAGCCGAGTTTGTGATGGGGACACTTCGCAACTTCGTCTATCACTTCTGTGCATGTACAAGTACATATATAATCATTGTTATTTTAATTTATGTATTTTGTAATGTCTTTCATGCAATAAAGTGATTTCGTATTTTGTATTTGTATTAGTAGTTATCGACAGCTTTTAACAAGTTACTTGAAAGTTTTTATTATACCTATATAAGTATATTCTTTACTCTAGATATATTTCTCTTTTTGTATTTTTTAAGCCATCACTTGGCTGCGATCTGTTTGTTTGAGCGATAACAAGCATTACGATGGTTAATCCCGGCCGTTCTATTCAGTTGTAATACTAGCATGTTCCTTGTATCAGCATTCTACAAAAGAAATAGCGTGCGTATAATAGAGAACATTGATATAGAGATAAGTTGCAACCCTTAGGTATTTTCAAGAATTCAATATACTAACTATACATCTCTTCCCAGAATATTCTCGCCCTTTAAACCTTAGACCTCAAAATAGACTACAGATGCCCTTCTCTACTTTAAAAATATTCCAAAACGGCCCATTTTCGATGTCAGTTAAAATATATAAC
This sequence comes from Ypsolopha scabrella, assembly GCA_910592155.1. Taxonomy (NCBI): domain Eukaryota; kingdom Metazoa; phylum Arthropoda; class Insecta; order Lepidoptera; family Ypsolophidae; genus Ypsolopha; species Ypsolopha scabrella. The sequence goes on from OU342983.1 coordinate 21,646,421, forward strand.
AAGATCCCTAAATATATAAGACATGAAAAGAATCCGCAAAAATTTAAAATTCTTCTAAAGAATTATCTAATTAAAAAATACTATTATACTATTTAATAATTTTTAGAAGAAAAATTATAAAATGATTTTAATATAAATTGCATAACTTACTATGTATCTTTAATTTTTTTTTTTTACCTCTTGAGTTTATAAGTAGTTTTTTTTTAGTTTTAAGTTTAAAATTGCTGTGCCCAATCCGGGTTTATGTTGAAACTGTAATTTATATTAAGACCTTCATGTACAACATAAATGCAATAAATAATTGACTATTGAGTATTGAAACATTTTATATTTAATCGAAAGACTAAGCGCTGTTCAGCCTTCTCTTTATACCTTGCGTTCAACTAATTGGCTAAGCATCCTTTAGCCATTTGATTACAGTGGACCATTTAATGAACAACATACCTAGCCATCCAATTAAGAGACTAATATAGCCATAGAGCAGCGAAATTAATATCATACCATAATACAACTCGCATGTCACAATTGAACCCAAGGTTCCCAAGAACTGATGATAACTCTGACCTAAGACCTAAAGTTTACGGGGTTTTGACGAAAGAAATCGGAAGACCAGATTCTCCAATTATAAAAGGTATTTTGGCAGCCTTCTAGCATTTACTGAATAGCAATGAGTGTAGAGCAGACCACAGAGTTCTCGTATGTACGAGTAGATGCCGAGACATGCGGCAGCTTCAACGGTCAAGGAAGGCGTGGAGTCTGCCAGAACGATGATATTTTATGTTTATTTCTATATTAGGGATCGCAGCCTTGACAGTTTGTCTGTCTGTGTCTCCGCGGAATAAATCAACAACGCCTGACCAATGTACAAAAGTCCACCCGGGAAAAACATAAAATTGAAGATAAACCGACAAGGGAAATTTAAAATCAAGTAAATATTTATATGGGCTATCAAGTGAACACTTATTTGGGTATCAAGTAAAGTACTTATTTAGATGGGGTTTAAAATTAAGCACTTATTTATATGGGTATCAAATGAAGCTCTTATTAAAGCAGACACATGTGCGACGCACACTTACATTGGCTTGGCAGACACTTTTATGGTTTTTGCAGACACTTTTTGTCCTTTTGTCCATTCACCGTACTACATAATATCACAGAATAGACATTCACACTGCGCGCGCGGCTCTGTGAGCGTTAAGGCTTATCTCCGATAAGGCATTGGGATGAAGCGTGAGGGTGCACGATCCTCAAACTCCTTAATGTTTATATGGAACGTTGTTTTACGTGCATCATTTCTTTTTGTATTGGATTTTATTTAATATCTGGCCAATTTGATCATAATGACTTTGTTTATGGATGAAAAACTGTTCGTCCGTCCGCGTCGTAGCTTGAAAACGGCTTACTGAAAACTGAAATTCACAGAAATGTTTACTGAATTTTATCATGACGTCATATTTATGCGATATCCCTTTCTCAGAGACAAGTTTGTGAGTCGCGATATGTACGAGTATACTGACCTTTCTATCCTCGTAGTGTCAGCGGACTCTTCACCTCGTCACTCCACGACGCCGGCGCCATCACTCCTCACTCTCACAGTTACACACATATCACCACATATTATGTTTAGATTTCTTCAAATTTATTCGAAACATCAGAGAAAACTCTAATAAGTTTCAAAACCCTTTCCACTGAATCTCGCGATAGTCATGTATAGAAATACCGCGAGTTTATTTATACGGACAGTATTTTTAAATGAAACCACATAATCTAGAGATCACACTGAACAACATTTTCACAGAAACGAAAAACAAATTGGACGTACAAAACTCACCGAATGTTTCCAAAATTAGTCAGGAAACGTGAAATATCTATTTAATATCCGCGTGTATGTTTCTTTACAAGCGTTGTTTGTTCAGTATGAGCAGTAGAGAGGTACTTGTTCATTTAGAGCGGTACAGTAGTCAGTAGTGGTGGTGCCACACAGGGGGAGGGTGATGTGCGGTCTCGAGATGTGGACTGATCGGGATCTGTCTCCTCCACGCAGGACGAGGCCCCTACCACGGCAACTCGAACACGACGCGATATCTCCTCTTAGATAGAGGCATGAATGTTTATATTATAAGTACAAGAAACACAGAGGATTTCAAGTTCAAAACAATTTTCGGCACTGTTTATCAGCCAGATATAGACTTTACATCTGCCGAGACAAAGTTAACGCTCTGCTTGTTGACTCAATAATATTTTGCGAGGAATGAGTCGGTGTTGAAAATGTACCCATATGATGAGATAAGGCAAGTTTTTCAAAGTAATATGGCCTGTTAAATTGGAAAAATAATATACATCTAGGTATAAAATGTAGGACATACCTACTTACCCACATTTCTAATTTTTTTGTTATTTATTAGTCCAATGTTACGACCGAGGGTCGTTTAAGCAATTATGCGACCAATTCCCATTTTGAATCACCGCTTTTGATTCAGCAACCTGTGTAAGTTTGGGAAAATCGCCATCTACGACTACCTTCCCGCCCGCCCGGCCGCCTCCTGTACCGAGAGAGCATGGTAGCGGGTGTGAGATGTCGCCGTCGCCGGGGCAACAAGTCGTCGCGTCAGTGCGGCGCCGGTACAGAGGGGTGCGGGGCGGGGCGGGCGTGACTTCAGGAACTATGTAGTGCTGGCACCGACGAGCCTGTTTACACTTTCACCTTTGTTCTGTGAATGGAACAACAGGTTTCCTGACTAATAGTACTAATATGTAATGATAGTCTGCTGAGAGAAATATCATTCACAGGCATGATGTGCTACTTACCGCGGTTGTACTTACAATCTCTATGACGTCACGGCGTACGATGACATACCTACTCCGTCCACCTAAGTTACAATCGTACAGAAAGTTGTGCGGCCGTGTGACATCCTGGCAACAAGTTAAGATAAGTAAGTTGAAATACGGATGTAGGAAATGATGCACACAACAGAACGCAGTGTCACCATGCCTGTGTGCCTACTTTAGTTATCTTCAACGTGAGTGCACAGGCTGAATAGTGGCCGTCCGAGGGGGGGGGGCACGACCCCCCCTCCAGTCATTAATGTCAAGTAGAAAAATCCCCTAAAACTTGACAGTTCACGAAAATATTTTATTTTTTTTACCTTCTAACGTCCAAGTCAAAACTATTCAAAATAACATTATTAGAAGTGATTCAAACGGTCGAAACCAAATTTGCAAAGCCGTGTAAATTTAATAGAAGGCTTCCATTTGTTTTGTGATTGGGATTTTTATATTATATATTTTTTTTAATATTCGCTTGATCCGTTTTATTGGTAAAGTTGGCCTCTTTAACTGTACCTAAGCTAAGATGATCTTTAGTTGCGACCGCGCCTGAGCAGAGAGGTAGAGCTCCCGGACGGTCCCGCAGCTCCAAGTTCAGCAGAGTGTGACTCGGCACCCACACTTGTGCATGAATCATTTAAATGTACGAGTACGTTAGTGTCTATATCATATGTCTTGCATAGGCTGTACCGGAGCAGAGAGGTAGAAATCCCAACCCCTCATCGCTCCCGGACGGTCCCGCAGCTCCAAGTTCAGCAGAGTGTGACTCGGCACCCACACTTGTGCATGAATCATTTAAATGTACGAGTACGTTAGTGTCTATATCATATGTCTTGCATAGGCTGTACCGGAGCAGAGAGGTAGAGATCCCGACCCCTCATCGCTCCCGGACGGTCCCGCAGCTCCAAGTTCAGCAGAGTGTGACTCGGCACCCACACTTGTGCATGAATCATTTAAATGTACGAGTACGTTAGTGTCTATATCATATGTCTTGCATAGGCTGTACCGGAGCAGAGAGGTAGAGATCCCGACCCCTCATCGCTCCCGGACGGTCCCGCAGCTCCAAGTTCAGCAGAGTGTGACTCGGCACCCACACTTATGCATGAATCATTTAAATGTACGAGTACGTTAGTGTCTATATCATATGTCTTGCATAGGCTGTACCGGAGCAGAGAGGTAGAGATCCCGACCCCTCATCGCTCCAGGACGGTCCCGCAGCTCCAAGTTCAGCAGAGTGTGACTCGGCACCCACACTTGTGCATGAATCATTTAAATGTACGAGTACGTTAGTGTCTATATCATATGTCTTCTACACCACCGTGAGGAGCGTTCAGTTGTTCAATTTTAATTTATTTATTTTATCTTAGACCAGCCTTTGCCCACGATAAAAAAAACTCTGCCCCGTTTTCGACTTGAACTTTATCTTATGAACACAAGGCTACATGTTGACCAGGGACACTACAATGATAATAAAAAACCGCATCTAAACCCATTTAGTGTTTCTCGAGATAAAATGGAACACACACTCATACATTATATACGTTTGTAAATTCTGAAAATTATAGTTTTGGCCTTAGTAGGTACAATATTAATAAGTTAGTAATAAATAATCCATTTCATATACATAAATTTCACAAAAATATTTAGTGTACGTACAGACACGCACGACTCAAAGATTCAAAGATTCAAAATGTTTATTTGTAAAATAGATACATTAAGTATACGTTTTACATGTCAAATCTAATCTGTATAAAAATAATATTTTATAATGAAACAAATAGGATACTTACGGGAAATATGTATAAAGAAAAAACTTTATTTAAGTTGGGCCACTATAGTTATACACATGCATAAAATAAAGACCCATTGGAATAATAATATTATTATACATAATGCAATTAATAAATAAGTTGATAAATAAACTGAATAGACCATAAATAAATATAATGCCTAACCAAATATATACTAACTTAAGTAAAAAAATAAAATGTTGTATATACATACATAATGCAATGAATAAATAAGTTAATAGATAAATAAACTATAAATAGATTTAATGCCTAAATCCGCCCATTCGATTAATCTTGCTAAGAAGAAGGGCAAGAAACTTAGCAAGAACATGTCTTTTTTTATCAGTATTATTTTTTCAATATGGCTTAATACTATTACAGTCTTTTTAACTTACACAAAATTATACAAAATAATGTATTAAACTTTAATAACTAAAGGATAAAAATATAAAAGACAGAAGGAAATTGTGTCACGAGGGGAAAAAAAATACATCTTAGTCTACCTGTCTAATGAGGTAGTAAGTTAAAATACTAAGCAAAACATCATCTACCTGTCTCATATAGTTTATCTTTTTTTATGTTACTACTTTATTATTATTATGATAGAGATATAGATAGATGATCTCTACTCGGCAGTAACTCTTGCTTGATTACGAGACAACTCATTCTTTATGAATGTAGGTCCATGGATAGACCCGGCTACCTTGGCTGGGAGTGTTGATCACACTGGTGATAGATAGTGTACGTACAGACACGCACGACTTGTTACTACTTTATTATTATTATGATAGAGATATAGATAGATGATCTCTACTCGGCAGTAACTCTTGCTTGATTACGAGACAACTCATTCTTTATGAATGTAGGTCCATGGATAGACCCGGCTACCTTGGCTGGGAGTGTTGATCACACTGGTGATAGATAGTGTACGTACAGACACGCACGACTTGTTACTACTTTATTATTATTATGATAGAGATATAGATAGATGATCTCTACTCGGCAGTAACTCTTGCTTGATTACGAGACAACTCATTCTTTATGAATGTAGGTCCATGGATAGACCCGGCTACCTTGGCTGGGAGTGTTGATCACACTGGTGATAGATAGTGTACGTACAGACACGCACGACTTGTTACTACTTTATTATTATTATGATAGATATATAGATAGATGATCTCTACTCGGCAGTAACTCTTGCTTGATTACGAGACAACTTATTCTTTATGAATGTAGGTCCATGGATAGACCCGGCTACCTTGGCTGGGAGTGTTGATCACACTGGTGATAGATAGTGTACGTACAGACACGCACGACTTGTTACTACTTTATTATTATTATGATAGAGATATAGATAGATGATCTCTACTCGTCAGTAACTCTTGCTTGATTACGAGACAACTTATTCTTTATGAATGTAGGTCCATGGATAGACCCGGCTACCTTGGCTGGGAGTGTTGATCACACTGGTGATAGATAGTGTACGTACAGACACGCACGACTTGTTACTACTTTATTATTATTATGATAGAGATATAGATAGATGATCTCTACTCGGCAGTAACTCTTGCTTGATTACGAGACAACTTATTCTTTATGAATGTAGGTCCATGGATAGACCCGGCTACCTTGGCTGGGAGTGTTGATCACACTGGTGATAGATAGTGTACGTACAGACACGCACGACTTGTTACTACTTTATTATTATTATGATAGAGATATAGATAGATGATCTCTACTCGGCAGTAACTCTTGCTTGAATACGAGACAACTTATTCTTTATGAATGTAGGTCCATGGATAGACCCGGCTACCTTGGCTGGGAGTGTTGATCACACTGGTGATAGATAGGTATTCTTCCATTCATCCGTCAGCCTGGTTCGTTCCCGTAGGCCTTTCCAAGGTTTCGCCACTCTTGGTGGTCCTCCTGGAAGCAATGTCCATTCTCACTCACGCTGGGCAGGCGGGTTGGTGAGCGCGGTGCTGAAACCCTCGCACCAGTGACGCCACTGTCCGTCACCAGTCTGTTATATATAAGGCCCAGTAATTGGGGATGGATATACCGCCATTAATCGGTCCCAGGCATTGTCATGGTGGGATACCTGCTTGTGCCTGTTTGAGAGCTGTCCTCTTACACTCTCCCCTGAAGTAATTTGCGATTAAGATGATGGTACCTCCACAGTCGAGCCCGGCGTCAGCTCTACCACCTACTATAGGTTCCTAATACTAACCTAATTGCTTTAAAACACAATTTTTCCATACATTTTATTCAAAAGTAAGGAAAACAATATTATGATGTGCATTTTACAACGAGATTCTGCTTTACCACCTTAATGTGATCAGGATCGTAGCTGGCGATGTCTCTGCTCGCCCCCCGACGGTCAGGCATGGACGTCTTAAACTAGGCTGGGGCCCTTGGGCACACAAGAATTCGGGGTCCTTTTGGAAAGTAAAAAAAGCGAATTATAATAACATATGTTTTTACTAAGTATGACCATTTATTATAGGTAATCAAATACAGTATGATATAATATGTCATTAATGATATTAGAATGCTGCTGGTTTTTTGGTTACGATTACGATAACGGTTTCTTTCGGGATTTCTGTCGAGCAAAATCTTCTATTATATCCTTAAAGTAGATTTTTTGAAGGATATCACTTTCTATACATATACATAGGTAATTGATAAATGACTCAGTCGTTCTTGTAAGGCCTTATTTTAGACGGTGCAGCTTGACTTTGGAATCGGAGGGATTGCGTGAGTAAACGCTAGATGGTGTACTTAGTAAATAGGTATGATGCGTTCGGAAATATTATTAATTAGTGCAGTAGGAATAGGCGCAGTTATCGATATAATGGCGTAGTATATGCCTTGTAAATACCTTCTGATAATATTACTGATTTGTGAAAAAAGTGTAATGTGCCCGACAAAATGTTTTGAGAATAAATATGTGAGAGAAATTGTCGGTCCTTCGGGGCCCCCTGAGAATGGGGGCCCTGGGCACGGGCCCCGTGTGCCCTTATGGTGAAGACGGTATTGCAGTCAGGCGTGCGGTGTCCGGGTGTGTGGAGGGAGACGCGGGGCGGTGCGACAGGGAGGCGCCGACACACTCGCGCACGCGCCCTGCGTCACAATCTGTGCAGAGTTCGGTGAGCGTGGTTCACCATGTCGACGGACGGCGAGCCTGTGACGACTGTAGCTTGTATGTTGCAGTACATACATATCGGGAACACATCTGTCACGCCCTCGAGGTAGACTCATGCTGTGTCTCGTTTTGTTGTTGACGACTTCATTTGTCAAACGGGTTATTTCATTAGCCGAATACCCACAATAGGCATGATGACTAAAAATATTGTATTAGTCCGTCAGTTAGATTATTAGAAAATATTGGACACGTAGGTATTTTTTCTTTTTTCAATTAAACAAAAAATGATGAAGATATAGCCCGCTGAAGTTCCGCGTGACGTCACATCTAGCTACTATTTTACTTAGAAGTGACGTCATTTTCCCCCACTCCCAAACTTTGACGCACTTTATCTCTGTCATTTTTTGTTTGATTGACAAAAGAAAACATACGTGTCCAATATTTTTTGATAATCTAAATGACGAACTAAATAGAATAATATTGTGTTTACCCCCTGTACAAGCCTATTGCACCTCTGACCTAATAAGCCCCGACGCTTAGCTTACCCCCCCCCCCCCCCCCCCCCTCAGGATACCCCCGCGAGGTCTGTCACAATTTCGTTGTTTTCAAATGCTATATAACAGAAAGAAAAGCAACGCGTTGATGTCTTTTGTTTGTGAACTATTGGTACCGAAGTTCTGTACCTGACTTAGTATAGGAGCATTTATTTTAACACTACTTACCTAATAGATTTGGCTATTTTAGTTTAGAATACGAACACTGGTGAATATATCTATCTGGACAACGATTCTTGCATGCGACAATTTGCGAAGGGCGAAAGCGGTTGATTTTTACAAGCTCTTTATAAAGAAATGTATCAAGCTTTCAAAATATAAACCTTTTATTCGTATTCGTAACATGTTTTGGGTGTCGTTTTAGGAGTTATACTCAATAGAGTTATCATCACACGGCATCTATGACGCGATATACAGAGGCGTATGAAAAGCAAAGCGTGTGATGTGAAATCGCCGCCCTGTACGGAATATTACGCTCGCGTGAGTTCGGAAGGGCCGACCGGAACTGTCGCACTGAATTACGTGTCGGTTATTGATTAATGATTACTTACAGCTACCACCCCACTACCTAGTGCTTAATTTAGCATTTCTTATGAACAATTTAGATTTTTATTGTTTGTAGGTACTTAGAACTTCTTTCCTTTTTTAAATCTTCCAAAATTTTTCAACACATCACATTTCATTGCTTATTTAAAAAAAATCAGTTCGACAGTTTGTAATCGGTGAGTAAGGAAAGAACTTAAGTTGGTAACAAACGATCTCTGAACAAAATGCACATCACAGTTTCGACATGATCTTGCTAAGTTTCTTGCCCTTCTTCTTAGCAAGATTAATCGAATGGACGGATTTAGGCATTATATCTATTCATAGTTTATTTATTTATCAACTTATTTATTCATTGCATTATGTATAATAATATTCTTATTCCAATAAGTCTTTATTTTATGCATGTGTATAACTTTAGTGGCCCAACTTAAATATAGTTTTTTTTTAATTTCCCGTAAGTATCACATTTGTTTCATTATAAAATATAATTTTTATACAGATTAGATTTGACATGTAAAACGTATACTTTATGTATCTATTTTACAAATAAACATTTTGAATCTTTCGTTTTCCTTAGGTACTTTTATAACCCGTGCGGATAATGAAACAATCTATAAATGGCCACCGGTCTCATGCTATCTCACTCACATCGTCGCTCTGTCTATACTCCCACAGCATGGTACTACGTACAAAAAAAACATAGTTTGGATTAGCATTCACACTGTCTTTGTCTGTAGGCAAAACACCGAGGTATGTTTTAAATTCTTTATTGCATACAGAAAAACAAGTACAGAATAAAGTAAAATAAATAAATGTTCTCAGGATAATGTTAACTATTTAAAAAATTATTTAATAAAATAAACAGTTGCTAGCAGCAGCACTCTATACCTACCGGGTGTAAATAGATTGCAACCATTAAATGAAACCACATATTCTACCGACCCTACTGAACCACTTTTCCCAAGAGTCATACCCGCGGACACCCTTAGTTTAGGAAATAATTGAGTTCCAAACAAAAATGCGTGAACCTTGACGCACCGACATACGGGCGAGTTTAGAGAGAGTGTCGTCCGTGAAACCTGCAGCTGTTTGAGGTCAACGCTCTCTCTAACCTCGCCCGTATGTCGGTGCGTTAGGGTTCACGCGTTTTTGTTTGGAACTCAATTATTTCCCAAACTAGGGGTGTCCGCGGGTATGACTCTTGGGAAAAGTGGTCCAGTAGGGTCGGTAGAATATGTGGTTTCATTTAATGGTCGCACTCTATTTACACCCGGTATGCTTCCTAAAATTTATTCGAAGTTAATGAATAAAATATTGTTTGGCTGCCGCTTGACTTCTTTTGCTGACGCCACTCTAAGTGAGACAGGGAGATGTTATTTCCCCAAAACTGTTTACCGCCGCACTGGAGGACGTCTTTAAAACACTAGACTGGAATGGATGAGGCATAAACGTAAACGGAGAGTACATTTCACATCTTCGCTTTGCCGATGACATCGTGATAATGGCAGAATCGCTGCAGGAACTGGAGGTAATGGTGCGCGGGCTTAGCGATTCTTCGAGACGAGTGGGCCTGCGGATGAATTTGGAGAAGACTAAGGTCATGTCCAACTGTCACATCATCCAAGGGCCACTAACCGTCGACAATGTCAGCATCGAAGTTGTTCAGAAATATGTTTAACTGGGTCAAGTCATACAGCTGGATAAAAACAACTTCGACGCCGAGGCTGACAGAAGAATATGCTTGGGTTGGGCAGCATTCGGAAAGTTGCGTCACATATTTACGTCGTCAATACCGCAGTGCTCAAAGGCTAAGATGTTCAACCAGTGCGTCCTTCCTGTGATGACGTATGGCGCTGAGACGTGGTCTCTTACAAAGGGCCTGATCCACCGATTTAAGGTCGCTCAGCGAGCTATGGAGCGGGCTATGCTTGGGGTATCTCTGATGGATAGAATCCGAAACGAGGAGATCCGTCAGAGATCGAAAGTAACCGACATAGCCTGCAGAATCAGTAAGTTGAAGTGGCAGTGGGCAGGCCATATTTGTCGCCGACATGATGGCCGTTGGGGCCGAAAGGCTCTAGAATGGAGACCACGTACAGCAAAGCGTAGTGTAGGCCGACCTCGTCCCCGCTGGACCGACGACCTAAAGGACGTTGCGGGGGGCGGCTGGATGAGAGGGAAAGGCCTATATCCAGCAGTGGACGAACACGGGCTGATGGATGGATGGATGGACTCTAAGTACCAGCCGCCATTTACAGATTGTTTCTTTAACCGCACTGGTTATATATAATACTGAAGTAGGTATGTATGCAATAAATGCGTGTTATGTTAATTTATGCAAATTTCTTCATAATAATTAGGGTTTTACAAGAATATTATGTCATTTTATGAATTACATTAACGAACTTTAAACTAACTATTTTACTATCCTACTAATATTATAAATGCGAAAGTTTGTACGTGTGTATGTATGTTTGTTACTCTTTCACACTGAAACGGCTGAACGGATTTGGATGAAATTTAGAATGGATATAGCTTATACCCCAACTTAAGCATAGGTTACTTTTTATCCCAGAAAAAATCATGTCGTTAAACCGAATAACAAAAAGCGGGCAAAAGCTAGTAATACATAAAATTAATCTTTTCCTGTGAAAACCTAATTATTTTTTGGGCGTTATTTAATGAACATTAAAGTCACTACGATCGATGATAATAAAAATACGTACGTATCCAAATCGACTGGTCCTCGAACTAAAGTGGAGCATACAGACAGACCAAAGTTCCAATAACGGTAGTTTTGACTTCAGTTCCACGTTTGGATTGGGAATGAGGTGCGATCGTCAACTTTACGCGAATGTATGAAATGACAGTTACCAAACGTAGGATGTGCAAAAATACGTTAAAACTTATTCAGTACTGCGAAATTATAATGTGAAGAAAATGTAACATTTAACCAAAATAATATATCGTGGAATTAAAATAAAATGACATTTAAAAAAAATTGTCAGCTTGCCATTTGTTTTGATGATCAATCACTATGGGTTCATCAACTTTATCGCCAGAGCTGTCAATAGCACGACCTGTTGCATTCAATGTTGTTTTATCATTCTCCCTCGTACAATAATTTAGAATATTGAATTGAAAACATTTCTGTGTACCGGCCGTCTATTCTACCATGATCGATCACTCGTAATACTAAATTTTAATAATTAATACAACTTTATTAGTTTCAAAAGTCTATAGGTTCAGTAACGAGAAAACTGAAATGCCAAATAGTGACAGACATAAGTACAGTTTTAAGATTTCATTTATAAAACGGTTGAAAATAGATTCAGCAAACAGTTCAGAGTAAATCAGCGATCATTTCACATTTTGGAGAAGCAATATTATTATTGATCAATAAACTTTTATAAACATCAGTAAGTACATAAAACGCAATAAATTTGATTATTATTTAACTTAATGGGTCTAAGTAAAGACCATTCACTATAAGAAGTCCCCTGACTTAGGAAATGGTAGCACTGCACATGATGTTGCCAATGGCTCACGTAGCGTTCACCCTACTACACGTTCCTGATATTTACTTAACTGCGTTTTTTATATATTAATTAGACTACTCATACTGAAAATAAAATGTACAGAATGAAAAAATCAAAATTATCAATTATTTATTGATTTGTATGTCGCACGCAAACAATACGCATGATCTAATTGTATGAATATGGAATTAAAATATATAAACAATACATGTATCTCTGTACTAAAACGGTATTTTTTATTTCTTGTTCTAGCTCGACGACGTTTGTTCTAAATAGTCGAGCTCCCGTTTTTTACGTTTTGGCGATTATTTCCAGGCGACTTAATGTGAACGCTTATTTCCGATATGCCTGCAAAAGTAAGTGAATAGCTAATTATTATTTGCCCATAAAATTGGCTTTATGTTTAAAGCTGGTATCCCTATTTTGCTAACCCGTCATGGCACTGATACGAGATCGACCCTGATCGAGAGGAAAATTTTCTCTTTCACAAAAGGCCTACCTTCAACACAATCTCTTTTGTACTATTTTTCAACGACTTTGGCAATAATAATACATAATTTCTCAAAAAATTTTGAAAAATCTGACTGACAAACAACATGACAGCAAAAGTTTGACAAGCAGTGATACCAAAATGACTTCAGGGGACAAGTTACGATGAATGGTCTGTGTAGGTACCTAAGTAATCAATTAATCTGTACTATTATGCAAACCACAGAACAGAAAAATTTATTTTCTGTGATGCAAACGCTACTTTAGAATCCCAATATTCCCTATCTAATGCATCCATCCATCAGCCTGTTTCGTCCACTGCTGGACATAGGCCTTTCCAGGATTTCGTCACTCTGGCGGTCCTCCTGGAAGAAATGCCCATACTCACACACGCTGGGCAGGCGGGTTGGTGAGCGCGGTGCCGAAACCCTTGCACCAGTGACGCCGCTGCCCGTCTCCAGTCTGTTTTATATAAGGCCCGGCAATTGAGGATGGATAAACCGCCATCCATCGGTCCCAGGCAATGTTTTTGCCTGAGAGCTGTTCTCTTACTCTCCCCCGAATAACTTCGGTGCGGTTTGCGGGTAAGATGGTGGTACCTCCACAGTCGAGCCCGGCACCAGCTCTGCCACCTCTATAGTAAGATGGTGGTACCTCCACAGTCGAGCCCGGCACCAGCTCTGCCACCTCTATAGTAAGATGGTGGTACCTCCACAGTCGAGCCCGGCATCAGCTCTGCCACCTCTATAGTAAGATGGTGGTACCTCCACAGTCGAGCCCAGCACCAGCTCTGCCACCTCTATAGTAAGATGGTGGTACCTCCACAGTCGAGCCCGGCACCAGCTCTGCCACCTCTATAGTAAGATGGTGGTACCTCCACAGTCGAGCCCGGCACCAGCTCTGCCACCTCTATAGTAAGATGGTGGTACCTCCACAGTCGAGCCCGGCACCAGCTCTGCCACCTCTATAGTAAGATGGTGGTACCTCCACAGTCGAGCCCGGCACCAGCTCTGCCACCTCTATAGTAAGATGGTGGTACCTCCACAGTCGAGCCCGGCATCAGCTCTGCCACCTCTATAGTAAGATGGTGGTACCTCCACAGTCGAGCCCGGCATCAGCTCTGCCACCTCTATAGTAAGATGGTGGTACCTCCACAGTCGAGCCCGGCACCAGCTCTGCCACCTCTATAGTAAGATGGTGGTACCTCCACAGTCGAGCCCGGCACCAGCTCTGCCACGTCTATAGTAAGATGGTGGTACCTCCACAGTCGAGCCCGGCATCAGCTCTGCCACCTCTATAGTAAGATGGTGGTACCTCCACAGTCGAGCCCGGCACCAGCTCTGTCACCTCTATAGTAAGATGGTGGTACCTCCACAGTCGAGCCCGGCACCAGCTCTGCCACCTCTATAGTAAGATGGTGGTACCTCCACAGTCGAGCCCGGCACCAGCTCTGCCACCTCTATAGTAAGATGGTGGTACCTCCACAGTCGAGCCCGGCACCAGCTCTGCCACGTCTATAGTAAGATGGTGGTACCTCCACAGTCGAGCCCGGCATCAGCTCTGCCACCTCTATAGTAAGATGGTGGTACCTCCACAGTCGAGCCCGGCACCAGCTCTGCCACCTCTATAGTAAGATGGTGGTACCTCCACAGTCGAGCCCGGCACCAGCTCTGCCACCTCTATAGTAAGATGGTGGTACCTCCACAGTCGAGCCCGGCACCAGCTCTGCCACCTCTATAGTAAGATGGTGGTACCTCCACAGTCGAGCCCGGCATCAGCTCTGCCACCTCTATAGTAAGATGGTGGTACCTCCACAGTCGAGCCCGGCACCAGCTCTGCCACCTCTATAGTAAGATGGTGGTACCTCCACAGTCGAGCCCGGCACCAGCTCTGCCACCTCTATAGTAAGATGGTGGTACCTCCACAGTCGAGCCCGGCACCAGCTCTGCCACCTCTATAGTAAGATGGTGGTACCTCCACAGTCGAGCCCGGCACCAGCTCTGCCACCTCTATAGTAAGATGGTGGTACCTCCACAGTCGAGCCCGGCACCAGCTCTGCCACCTCTATAGTAAGATGGTGGTACCTCCACAGTCGAGCCCGGCACCAGCTCTGCCACCTCTATAGTAAGATGGTGGTACCTCCACAGTCGAGCCCGGCATCAGCTCTGCCACCTCTATAGTAAGATGGTGGTACCTCCACAGTCGAGCCCGGCACCAGCTCTGCCACCTCTATAGTAAGATGGTGGTACCTCCACAGTCGAGCCCGGCATCAGCTCTGCCACCTGTATCTATCCAATCGTGGAACAATAATTATAATAAAACACTAAGAGATTACCCAGTTCAATTAAAATTAAAATATGTATAGACACGACTTTCTTACCACTTTATCATTATTATTGAACGAGCGAATGACTCGAGAATCGTTCATCGGAATGTCATGAAACTTGCCAGGCGAGTAAATGAGGCAAACAGAATCGGTCAAGCGCGAGTTTACTGTTCGGGGCGAACTACTAGTTATAGGGAAAACAATAAATTATAATTAGCATATTCCACGAGCTCTGTTGGCTCCTTACGAAGGGGTTAAATAAAACAGTCACATTTGTCACAATAAAGGTATATTGTACGAGCACCGTCCGTACATTTGTGCATTCACGGTGTTTACATTTCTCCAGTTAGCTCGACACAAAATGAACCTTACTGCTATAGCTATACAGTTCAACATACAAATGGCGTTTGTTTTTAAATCTAGGTACCTACTTAACTGGAGACAAAACATTACCACTTTAACAATAATAATGTTATGAATATCTTATAAAAATCTCAATGTAGCTATAAACATATCACAAGTAGACAGCCCTCGAGCCATACATTACACTAGAACAAAACTAGCACAAGGAACAAACATTCTCACTAAAGTGATCCATTTGCACCAATCATTGAACCCTGGCTGATCCTTCCAAGTTCAGATTTAATAGTACTTACTTACATTAGTTATGTAATGAGATTATTGCAAGTTTTGTAAACGAGACTATACAAGGGCGGATCCAAGACTTATTATTGGAGGGTACAAAGGTCAAATAGGAATAGATATAGAGTGTCCCGCATAGTATTGGACTATATCTTTTAGTCCTACCGGTAGCCCAAAAAATGCTGCAAATGTACTTAAAGCAGGACACAAAAATAAACTAATATTATTAAAGCGGTAGTGTTAATCTCCCAGCTCCTTGCTTTTGTTTGAACAGTCTGGGGGGGGGGGGGGGCACGGGGCACTGTGCCCCCCCTCTGGATCCGCCCTTGAGACTGTGTTTGTTTACAGCAGAAACATCTAGTATTTAACTTAAAATACTAAACAGCACCAAGGAAGATCTAAATCGAACTAATTTGAAAATTCCCTCAGTTCTTTTCGTTCAAAATGGGTCAATACGTTGTACATATACGTACGTCTGACATGACGTGGATTGACACAGCCAAATTATACTGGAGACTCAGTAAGTTATGACCAGGAACAAGGTTGACAGTTGACATATTGCGGAATGAGAAATAAAATAGAGTTGCAACCTCCATACTTGTTCATAGCTGCGATTTAATTAATGGTAGTCATTGATCTTTGTTACTGCTCACTTACAGAGTCTTCAGTGTGACACGTCACGAATATTGCAATACCACAGACTACCTCTATCACCTTCGAGCCTTCGGTGATAATAAATCAAAATTAAATATAGTAAAATGATATGCGCCATGTTATATTATACGTTAATTTTAATGACCAAATTCAAACGGAGAATACAACAAATGAAACTGAATGTTCGTACGAACATAACTGACCGCATCAATCACAACCATCTTACATACGTGTAAACGTGACTTCCGTGTATATACCCAGATTCATAGTGGAGACTCGCGCGGTAACCGGTCAGGGCCAAGGTCACACATAGTTTGCGAAATACGAACAGACCAAGACCAACCTCGATTCAATCAGTTTTATTTTAGGTATTGAACGTTGGTCTGGCCACTTACCGCGCGAGTCTCCAGTATGAATGTGGGTATACAAACGAGAGTCACGTTACATCGTCCACACACTCGCTGTGTTGAGGGAACTGACGGGGAATGTGCGAGCGAGAGGGAAGTACACACTTGTACACACAATGAGCTCGTGTGTTCGACTATCGTTAGTAACATCGACACTTGTATATATCTATTATGTTTCACTTGTTTCAAATTACGATTTCATAAAATAATATAATCAAAAATAATATTGCTGAACGGAAATAAATTGAAAACTATGTCAATTATACCTAGTCCTGCTAAAAGTGCTGTCCCTCACATTCATTTCATCCCAGACTGAATCTAGTAAAATTTATGACATCACCGTTATGAACAAATCACGTCAATTGGATGTCTAAGAGAGTCTAGCGAGTTTACTAATTACTTTGAGGATATAGCTTATAATAAAACAAATATTGTCATTGTCTACCCTATCAATTGGCATAAACATTCAAGCTTTACCTCGTTTTCACTCATCCCAATGGAATTTTGTAGACCCAAAATTAAACCGAGATCTGCTACTTGGAGACTCGTTAAAAATACATATTTTATAATATTATATTCATATATCACAACTTAGTGATGGACTTCCGCAATGTAACGCCTATTTCAATTAATTTACAATCATTTGTTTATTGTAGTTTGAAACCTACTCGTTCCTGTGGATATAGATTTGACTTCTAGGGTTTTCTTGGAACCTTAGAATTATACATACAAACAGGGACAGAACTTATGGCAGGACTAGGTATATCAATCTAATGTAGATACATACCTCATATTTATTGTAATGTAATTAATCGCCGTTCATTAATTTCAGCATAACGTTTATATAATGATTATACGTAAGCCAATGTTATATATTATAAGTATAATCTGTATTTAATGTTGTAAAAAGCACTAAGAGGTAGAGGTACCAAGTAGAGGATTTTAGCACAAATTACATCCAAAACTTATCTATAGTTGAACTTATATAAACACTGAGCAAGTGCACTCGGAGTAAACTGAAGTAAACTGACACTTGGTGATAATTGGATATGCGCTCTTATCTCCTACGGCGGCGCATGAGCCATTTCACATTGTTGCGTACTTTTGAATGTTGCGACAGTTGCATTGTAAAATGACTCATGCACCATACGAGTTAAAAGTGCATTTCCCACTATCACCAACTGTCAGTCAGTTTACTCCAGCCATTGACCTCTCATTAACAACTAGACCACATTCTCTAAGAAAAGCTCGTCAGGAAGTGTCCGAACGGCGACGTGCATAGTAGCAAAAATACATTCAACCAAATTGAGACGTTATATCGTTAAAATAAGATGCAATGTCAGTTGTACACAATCGTGATTCGATCTTGTCACGCCATAGCGGTGATTCTGAGCGAGATTGTCAATGACTCCAGGTAACAAATAATCCGAGCGTGTGGACATTGTGAGAGTGCGAGCGCTGCACTTCACAACGACACCCCTCTCTACACAGGTACCGCTCGTGTGGGTCGGCACAGAGGGCGCGCTCTGTCTCATCTCGGTATCGACCTCTCACTCTAACTACTACGAGAACTGTTGGCTGGATGCTTGGGATGCATCGTGTACCATACTAATGGATTTATAGTAAACTTTAAACGCAACACTGCGGTCTCCATCGCGTCCAACTATAGACACGTGTCACCAGCATCTCTAACATGCGAGGACCACACCGAGCTCGATACAGTGCTCTCTCACACTCTGTTGATCTAGCTGTAGCCGCGATTACAACATCCCATTTATCGGGATCCTAACTAGGTTAGGAATGGACTTAGGACAGTGGAATCGCGTTAAGGACAGTCTGCTTCTTCGTGCGTTCTAATTAGAATCCGGATGATGTAGTCGCGGCTTAAAGAGGAACAGACAGTGTATATCGAGCTGTTACTGCTCATGCTAGGTTTAAAAACCCATAGTGTTCCAACTAAGGCGTTCGGACGGAGCGGTTGTGCGGGGCTTGCGGGGCGAGGCACAAGTGCTCTGTCTGAACGCCTTAGTTGGAACACTGTATGAATATTTAAACAGTCTACAGAGACGTTGAACGATTAAACGTCAGTCGATTGCTACTAAGAAATCGCAATTAAAATTTATTTTTGGTGAAAAGTGGCCTGTGTTAGCGATACTCAATTATGTCTTTCATCACCTTGGACTTAGTACCTTATATACGATACACACGCACAGATTAATTCATCTAAATAATAAACTGTGTCCACTGGTTAGAAAGAGAGGTCGCACCCGACTTACTCTTGAATGTATTGCCGTCTCGTCTGTTCGTGAGGAGTTACTGCGACTGGACTACTTCAACCTGGACTCGCGCTAATAAAGTCCAATACGCTTACTTGATAATTACCACAGTTTCAGTCTTTCATACTACATTACCTCTTACACTACTACATTTGGAAATGTTACAAAAATACCTATCATCGTAAAAAATTATCTATCTCTTAGACTTGAGTAGAAAACATAAAAAGGCAGTAAATACAAAACATAAATTGAATAAAAATAAACATATTCTAAACATATTAAGTCATTAATTCGGTTTCAAACAATCAATTCAAAATGTCTTTAACAAAGAATTACTTATCTAGAAGTGAACCGACCAGACACTAACAGATCTTTGTGTTTTGATTAATTAATTTATATGCATCGTGTATTGTGAACTTGAGTTTAATAAACAATGTTGTTGTATTTAATACTTCACAGATAAAATACTTAGTTTGAATTAAATTGCACCAGAAAGGATTCTTTATATTTACACTTACACTTACAAAGCCCGACTACACATTTGAGAATTTCTTATTTTGAAATACTTGTGTATAAAATGAAGCGCTCAGATTGACTGATTCGACGCTAAGTTCAGCAAGGTCAAGGTCGGGTGTCGGTCGGTTCTCTCACGTCACACTTGTACAACACCGGGTGTAAGTGAACAAACATCTGTAAATTAAACCACATACTCTACTGACCATACTGAACATCCTCACGCAAAGGGAACAATATCGTCACGATTCTTCACAAACATCGAGAAGCTATTGTAAATTCTGTATGGATAGGTCCAGTATTTGTTTTGTTTCGCAGGTTAGTCTCTCTGGGCGAGTTGTTCAGTACGATCAGTAGAGTATGTGCTCTCATTTAGAGATACCTGTCCCCCTTCGACGGAATAAGCTGCATGCTCATTGTGATCACGTCAGAACATCCACACACCGAGTATGGAGTGGAGTACCTTCGACGTGTGTGCTCGGGTGGTGCGTGGCGCGCTAGTACAGCACGCTCGGGTCGTGCGTGGCGCGGTAGTACAGCACGCTCGGGTCGTGCGTGGCGCGGTAGTACAGCACGCTCGGGTCGTGTGTGGCGCGCTAGTACAGCACGCTCGGGTCGTGCGTGGCGCGCTAGTACAGCACGCTCGGGTCGTGTGTGGCGCGCTAGTACAGCACGCTCGGGTCGTGCGTGGCGCGCTAGTACAGCACGCTCGGGTACGTGCGTGGCGCGCTAGTACAGCACGCTCGGGTCGTGCGTGGCGCGCTAGTGCGGCACGCTCGGGTTGTACGGAGGACTCTTGGCGTACGCGTCGCTGCCGGTCGCCGCCTCGTACGAGGGCGGCAGCACTGTAACACAGGGGACACATGAATTAATGTACATCTAATATGTGGTGACTCGCGTTCCGGCATGACGTCATAAGAAGCGGTACTGGGAGAGTGGTTGCAGGCAGTTGAATGACGTCAGTGTTACTAAGTTCCGTAGATTGAACGCGGCAGTGGACCAACACAAGGCCATGGTGTTTGAAATAAACAATTTTCTACAAACAACACAATAAATTATTCAAACAGCACATACTATACAAGTCGACTTTCAAAACTTAATGAATAGTACATTACGATACGAGAGCGATGAAACGTTTTCTGACGAGTGTGAGTTTGCGGCACGAGCCGAAGGTGAGTGCTGCAATCACACGAGTCGAGAAAAAGTTTCTCGCACGAGTATCGTATAATATTTTATAGCACAAGTGCGGAAATGCCGACTTTACGCAAGCGCAGCGTGCGTAAAGCGGTCATTTTACGCACGGTGTGCTATAAAAATTATTATTTTAAATCTTTTTAATTTTAGCTTAGGCATAGATAATATAATACTAGGTGAGGCAAGCATCTTTGATCAGTCTTATTGTCGGTAATTTACTTATTGAAGGTGTCGAGGGTGCATGGCGGATACCTTTGCCTAGCCCAAAGCTAAATAACAAATATTAGTCGCGGATTGGTTAATTAAGCGATGTTATAATAAGCTGGGCCAATCACAGCACAGAACCTCGGTGTTATACATATATAATACAATATATAACATTATAAAACCGTTTTTAGTGTTGTGATGACCTTGTTGTAGTACGGGGGTAGACGTGATGGAGTAATTCTGATTTGTAATCAAGAAAGATTGATTTACCTACTAGGAAATCATAATCATAGGTACTCATACATCCTATTTGTTGACTTAGGATTATTTACTTATCAATCCGATTACCACAGTCAAAAGTTATTCAGTACCTATGAATGTAAAACGAATGTAACGACTGTCTAGCATTGATAGACCGGCAGATACTGATAAAGCGTTATAAATACCGTAGTGGACAAATAAGCATCAAGGTAACGTTATTAATATCCCATTTCGATACATAATCCATCATACATAACAAAAGAATCGATAAAACGGTTAAAAAAAAGAGCTCTGTTTATAAAATTGATGACATTAATTGGATAAAATTATATCGCTCAAATTGCCACCTCCAGAGTTGATGCATAATTGCGCTCGTTTTACGGCATTTTGAATTGTTGCTCACAAAACATCTGGCTCGAGATAAGAGAAGAGAATCCACATGAAATGCATGAAGAGCCATTGCATCCCCTCAAAGTGACTGTTCGGTGCGGCATTTGCAGTGAAACAGTGAATGGCCTTTAGTTTTTGAAGACGGCGATGGCACCACCGTAACCGGTGAGCGTTACAGGCAGATACTAACTCGGGAGGTGGCCATTTGAGCGATATAATATTTTCCAATTAATTTCATCAATTTTACACTTCCAAATAAAGTTTTTATGAAAACAGAGCTCTTTTTTTTAATTTATAACAAAATGGTAGCCAACTCAAATCATGTCATTACTTTTGTGCCACCCAGTACTTACTATTGCAGCAAAATTACTATAAAATCGCAAATCTAGACCATTTAAAAAGTAATCGATTGTTTGCAACGATAACCTGCGCGCTGCGTGTAGCGGGTTTTAGAAACGTTTATGTTTTGGTATAGAAAATTAAAGGTGGAATAATTCCACAACATTTATTGTAGTTATTTGTTAGGTATGTATCCTTTTAATAAAATAAACTTTCTATCACATTTGGTACTGTTCAATAATTTCAAGGTAATTTCAAAAGTAAGTATATCCGTGTCTATTGGGCGCGGTGTAAATGTTGGTGCAAACACAGTATCGATAACTAAACAAAACATGCATGTTTGTATTATTTAACAATGCCACTACCACGAATACAGACGTGGTAGTAGTCGGGAGTTACGTGCCCTGAGTAAAGTGAAGAAACAGTCTTCTTGTCTGTATCTACCACAAACAAACTCCTCAACAATCTGCCCAAGTTATTGCATGTTGTGTTACTTCAACACATCGCGCGTCTCCCTCACACATGAGTCAGCACATCACGCGTCTCCCTCACACATAATTCAGCACATCGCGCGTCTCCCTCACACATGAGTCAGCACATCGCGCGTCTCCCTCACACATGATTCAGCACATCGCGCGTCTCCCTCACACATGATTCAGCACATCGCGCGTCTCCCTCACACATGAGTCAGCACATCGCGCGTCTCCCTCACACATGATTCAGCACATCGCGCGTCTCCCTCACACATGATTCAGCACATCGCGCGTCTCCCTCACACATGAGTCAGCACATCGCCCGTCTCCCTCACACATGATTCAGCACATCACGCGTCTCCCTCACACATGATTCAGCACATCGCGCGTCTCCCTCACACATGAGTCAGCACATCGCGCGTCTCCTTCACACATGATTCAGCATATCGCGCGTCTCCCTCACACATGATTCAGCACATCGCGCGTCTCCCTCACACATGAGTCAGCACATCGCGCGTCTCCCTCACACATGATTCAGCACATCACGCGTCTCCCTCACACATGAGTCAGCACATCGTGCGTCTCCCTCACACATGATTCAGCACATCGCGCGTCTCCCTCACACATGAGTCAGCACATCGTGCGTCTCCCTCACACATGATTCAGCACATCGCGCGTCTCCCTCACACATGAGTCAGCACATCGTACGTCTCCCTCACACATGATTCAGCACATCGCGCGTCTCCCTCACACATGAGTCAGCACATCGCGCGTCTCCCTCACACATGATTCAGCACATCACGCGTCTCCCTCACACATGAGTCAGCACATCGTGCGTCTCCCTCACACATGATTCAGCACATCGCGCGTCTCCCTCACACATGAGTCAGCACATCGTACGTCTCCCTCACACATGATTCAGCACATCGCGCGTCTCCCTCACACATGAGTCAGCACATCGCGCGTCTCCCTCACACATGAGTCAGCACATCGTGCGTCTCCCTCACACATGATTCAGCACATCGCGCGTCTCCCTCACACATGATTCAGCACATCGCGCGTCTCCCTCACACATGTCCATTCACGCGCGATGCAGCTCGCTACCGAATGAATGCTCGTTCAATATCTCAGTGTGTCCAATATCCATACAGTATCGGACAGATCTGGTGATTGTATTTACAGTACAGCCAGTCTAACGAGCTATTCGCCATGCTCAATTGCTCAGTGTAATGCACTACTCTTATAACGAATATGTATTTGAATATAAATTAGTGTAACACTATTGTTCAACCCGGTCACAATATCTGTGCACCTGACCTCGTGACGTCATATCGGCGGTCTGGGTACGGTGTGAAAAAAAGTTTTTTCGAGAAATGTGGAGGTAAAAAAAATTTACTGACCTTTTCAAATCAATTTATTATTGATGAAGGGTTTGTTATAAAAAACAATAATTTTTCAAAAACATTTATTATTAAACTCAGTCACTATAAATTATTGACTCTATGCCTGACATTGTATCTTCCTCACTCTCACTTTCTGAACTCGCCGAACTGTCTTCCCCTAGTGATATAAAGAAAGAAAAGAAAAAAGAAAGAAAAGAAAAGAAAAATGATATTTATTGCCAGAACACAAAAAAGTAAACATTTTACAGAACTTAATTAAAAAAATAAATAAATAAAAATAAAACAAAACACGCAATACACAATAACATAAAAGTACCTATTTAAACTTATACCTATAAATAACAAAAAAGACATCATTATCGTGTTAAATTAGTACAACAAAAAATAAAATAAATAGTTAAAATGAAATCTTATGAATAAAGTTTTATATTGTACCTACATGCTTTTCCTAAAATATTATTCTTTTCTATGAAGTTCTGGCAAATGGTGGCATGCTCAGCATTTGCCGTCAGATAAAAAGACACAATTTTCATCTGAACGGCGCTGTTTTTCAGCATGTTCCATATACATCATATTTAAATTAGTAGACATTACATAGTGACGCGTAGGAGTAGGAGTCTATTACTTTATCTGCTATGCAATACTATTTCCCCGAATAATAATTAAAATATGTATAATGCAATAATTGCTTATAATTTGTATATTTATCCGTTTTAATTTGGTGTTAATAAATATGTAATTAATGTATATTTACTAGTGTATGTAATTAATCATATATACCTATAAGATAAACCACATAAATTAATTAACTCTAAAATCTTATTTTAAAGGAGGATTTGGGTTAAATTAAAAAACGCCGGTCTGAATGAAAAAAACACTGTTTCAATTTACTCTTTTTGACTTTTTTAAAATATACATGTTATTTGCTGCAGTTATTTGTTTATCTTTAGGATTGTTTTAAGTTTATTTTTAAATGTTAAATAAGACATATGTACTTGTAGCGGTGGTGGTAAATCATTCCAGATTTTGGATGCTGCGAACTTGAAACTGCCTCTAAAATTTGCTGTTCGATGCTTTGGTATAGACATTTTGTGGATAATTTTGCTACGTGTACGTACGTTATGTGATTCACCAAGCCATCGGATCTTCTCATGTAGATATTGCGGTCTCTTCAAGTGAACCACCTTATATACCAAACCTG
The DNA here is from genome assembly GCA_910592155.1 of Ypsolopha scabrella. Lineage (NCBI taxonomy): Eukaryota > Metazoa > Arthropoda > Insecta > Lepidoptera > Ypsolophidae > Ypsolopha > Ypsolopha scabrella. The sequence goes on from OU342983.1 coordinate 21,671,596, forward strand.
CTATATGCAATTCTCTTCTACCTTTCATTTTAATAATTCTTTTCTCATTCAAATGAGGGGTGATATGAGTACGTTTACGAATCCCAAAACAAAACCGTGCGCATGCATTTTGCACACGTTGTATGGCGCGGCTAGTTTTCTCATAAAGCCTCGGTCCGTATACAGTGTCACAATAATTGAAAATTGAAAGAACAAGTGCTTCAGTTAGCATTGTTCTAACTTCCTCTTTTATATATTGTCTTATTCCATAGAGAACCGTAAGCCAAAAGAAAGCCGTTCTAATTTTTAAATTGATGTGCTCTACAAAACGCAGTTCGCTATCCATCAGCAACCCTAAATTTCTTGAAGTTTTCACCCTCTCAACTCTTTTACCGCCAATTAGAATATCCGGTGAATAGTTTATTATTTGTTCGCACTGACGTTTTGTACCCATCACCATATCCTTGGATTTGTTGGGGTTGAGTACTAAGGCATGTCTTTTAGTCCAATTGTATATAAAATCAATATTAAATATAATTAATATTGATATTATTGATTAATATTAATATAATTATATTAAAAGTTGTGTGATGTTGTCATCTGCTAGATGATCCTTTTCCCAGTATTCTCGCTGTAGTCTCTCCACGTGATTCACTTCTTTTTTCCAGTCAGCTGGCGTAATTGACTTAATCGCATCTTTTGTAAGTTGTTCTATGTTCTTTTCCGATTGGTCAATGTTTTTATCTGCCACCCTTTGCTTTACCAAGTTCCATATATATTCGATAGGGTTTAGGTCACAATGGTAAGGTGGCAGACGTACAACTTCTTGGCCATGCTCTCGCATCAAATCGTCGACGACATATTTTTTCGGCGGCTTTGTTCTCAGTATAATGGGATACAATTCCCTCTTTGTCATTTTGTCATTAAATGGAATATTGTGTTCACGTAGCCAATTTTGCATGTCTGCTTTAAGAGCAGCACTAGTGGGCGCTTTCACCGACTGCGTGGAATGGTAGGGTGCATTGTCTATGACAACTATACCGTTCGGCGGTAAATTTGGTATAAGCTTTTCACTGAGCCATTTTAAAAAATTGTTTGTGTCCATCTCGTTATGATAATCGCCGATTTTACTTTTACATTTATAAAGTAATTCTGCACCTTCAATAAATCCATTTTCTCCTCCAGCGTGTACAAGAATCCAACGTTGACCCGGATTTAAATTTTTCTTCACACTGCTGTCGGTATTATTTTGCCAGCATTTACTGACCGTATAGTGGGAATGGATCCATGTCTCGTCCAGGTAGGTAACCGGTTCTTTATCAGCGCCAAGGTCATTATTCTCTTTCATACGGCGTAGGTAGCGAGCCCTTCATGCGGCGATGTCCGGCTTTTGTGTCAATACACAACGGATATTTTTACACTTTTTGAACTTGTAGCCCAATTTGTTAATTAAAATATTTCTTAAATATGTTCTCCCACCTTGAAAATTTAGGTCTCTCTTAACTGCTGCCAGAATTTACTTCAAAGTTGGGATTTCTTTTTTACAGCATAAAAACTGTTGATGATATTTCGTATTGCGCAAATTTCAAAATCATCTACTTCGATGCGTTTTTTGTACTGTTTACGCTTCTTACCCGGTGTCGATAATTTTGGTTCTGGGTGGGTTTCTAAATTATTACTAGTACTTGGAGTCGGACTAGCGCCCGGCGAAGTAGGTGGTTGTACTTTGGCTTCATTTTTAATTTTCATTAGAGTCCTCTTTGATATCCCAGTTGCAGCACAGGTTCGTTTCACCACTTGGTCTACAGGTATGGTGTACTGTTTGTTTGCTTTCTCCGATTCAAAAAACTTGAGCACTTTCAAGATTAAATTTCTTGATTCGCTGTGTATTGTTTTTCCCATGACTTCAGTTTAACAGCTACAACAATTTTAATAACAACCAAACCAGTCCAAACTTAACAGTAAACAGTCTAAACTTAACAATAAACATTAAAAAACAAAACAACAATAAAGCGAAAATATCAAAATTATCGGGACGTGTAGCGGCAACGAAGATGCTAACCGTACTGTCGCACCGGGGAGTGCGCGGAGAGGTGACAGGGGAAGCGGGAGAGGCGCCACATTCCAGCGAAGTGCACAGATATTGGGACCGGGTTGTAATCAGTAAACTAAACCCTACGTACTTGTGATCTAGTTAAATAAATGAACTTTTTTTTTGCGTTTAGACAACTCGCGCATGCTACAATTAAACAAACAAAAAGTCATGACAGTTTCAATCACTCACTAGACACTTGTGCAATATAAATATAAATAACGAGTTCCCTGTATCGCTGTGTACAGAACAAGGCTACGGGATAAGTATGTGCGCTTCACGCCTGCGGTCTGCGAGCGGCGGGGGGAGGGGCGGGCGCGACTCCCTCTCACACTCCTCCACAGCGGTGTGAGTAGACGACAAGCGCACCGCACTCTAACTTCTACAAGTATCACACACAAACACTTCTCTGATGGATGGTTTCGGAAGGTCTTCGAGAAGCGAGTAGATGAACGGAAATCTTTCTAGATGCTGCGATGATGTTAGGTCAGACATACACCGGCGTCACCAGCGCCATCTAGGCGCTCATAGCGGCACAAGCACGAAGCTGTTGTTCAGTCAGCGTTATATGGAAGCGGCGCTGGTATCCCAAATGTATTAAGTGTTATTGTATGTATTACTACATTTAAATGTACCTCCTCCAACACATACACGTAGCGGCATCTAGTGGTACAAACTATACCCTGTAGCTGTAGCACTACAATGAAAACCTCATCTATCGTTTAACAGTTTTTACGTTAATCGCGAGCACACAAATGTTTGATATCTTTCATTATGTGCAAGGGCCTTAATGAATGTACTTCTGATATTTGTTCCGTTGTCTGAACGAAGCCTGTATTGAAATGTTGCAATAATGACGATCACCACAAACATCGTTGGGAGTACGGTCCGGAACACACAGTGGTTGGTTTTCGGGTAAATTATAAAAAAACCGGGCAAGTGCGAGTAAGTTCCGTAATTCGACAGTTTCGGGAACAGTCAGAAAAAAGGTTTTTAAAAACTTGTCCCATAACTGTTTATGATGACTAAAAAAAGAATTGATTGTACCACACAAGAGGGACTTTTTTTGACATTTTGTTATCGTGAATTTCGAACCCGCTATATTTTTCGTGTAATCTTATCCCAAATTACCATGATTTTTTTCATACTTTTCGGTTCATTAGTTCCGGATACATGCACTTTTATGTGGTTTTCCAGAGATTTCTCGCAATCGGCGTCAGTAAATATAGCGAAAGTATATATTATTATATAATAATTATTATTAATAATTTCAAATTTTTCAATTTTTTTTATACCGTATTATTTAGGTGAGTGAATTCTACTTTTGTGTTAAATTTCAAGCCTTTATCTTTAATGCTGCTAAAGTTATGAAGCTGTGCATATGGAGACGGACGGACAGCGGAGTCTCACGATAAAGGTTCCTTTTGAACCTTTTAGGTACTACGGAACCCTAAAAACTGAATACGGTGAGTCCCGCACTCTTCAGAATGTTTAAAATGTATAGATTTAGTGGAGACGCGGAGACGTTCCCTTCATCTCACTCTGCGTCTCGTCACGGAAACGTCATCAGGCTATCAGAAAAGTGTGTGTTATAGAGAAGCGGCCGATTACTAGACATCGAACAGCTAGCAGGTGTATAGTATACTAGTGTGCGCGAGGGCAGCGGGCGGCGGCGCGGGGGCAGCGGGCGGCGGCGCGGGGGCCGGCGCGTAGTACCGCCAGCCGTGCAGCGGCACCGGGCCCCGGTACACTGACACACAACCTGAACCTAAGACCCCGCTGTATGATACAACTTCCTTTAGCGCTACTCCGTATAGAGAGGAAGCCGGTACAAGTCGGGTCAGCCATGTTCTACGACACTCTGTCTGTACTGTATACAAGTCGGGTCAGCCATGTTCTACGACACTCTGTCTGTACTGTATACAAGTCGGGTCAGCCATGTTCTACGACACTCTGTCTGTACTGTATACAAGTCGGGTCAGCCATGTTCTACGACACTCTGTCTGTACTGTATACAAGTCGGGTCAGCCATGTTCTACGACACTCTGTCTGTACTGTATACAAGTCGGGTCAGCCATGTTCTACGACACTCTGTCTGTACTGTATACAAGTCGGGTCAGCCATGTTCTACGACACTCTGTCTGTACTGTACACATGTTACATGACAGATGCTGGTGCTGTAAAGGGCATTCCCACAAACTGAATATCAATCATTTACTCGCGCACAAACGGTTTCGTACCTAACCCTAAAAACATTATGACAAATAACAAAAATACCTACGCCAAAGCAACATCATGGCTACGAAAAATAAGCCGCTAAAATGGCTGCACCTGACAAGATTTGGCACTATCTACGTACCTACTTTTTATATTTTTTTATTTTACTTTAGAGTATTTGCTACAATCTGACTACATTTAAAACTCGTCTGTGTTACCGTCTTTCAGTAAGAGCCAATACCAGTAACGTCAAAGTAATGCGACTTCTTCAGGGTTTCTTGTATGGGGACCACCCTTAATTGTTTTATTTGTCGTGATAGAGGCCATACTAACAGATATTCTGTGAAAATTTCAACTTTCTATCTATTACGGTAGAAGCTGTACGGTAGACTCCTGTGACAGACGGACAGACAGACAGATAGATAGATAGCGAAGGCTTTTGGCACCCTTCGCGTACGGAACCCTAAAAGATTGGGTTCCTCGGTGGTACAGAAAACTAAACTCGAACATTTTCAATATCTACGGGTAAAGAGTAGTTGATTTATTTGAAACTAAATTAACATTATATATAGTTGTAATTATATACGTGCAATATGTAATGCTTGAACACGATCATCTCGGGGAATCCTTCGCTGTGCTACACGATATCGTAGTCACGCCACCGCTCTAGTACAAAACTCGTTAAAATATATAGACCACCAAAATAAGATTTTGTAACCATAAGCGGCCTTACCCCAAAAATGTATTCTAAACCCAAAATTAGAAAACAATCACCAAATGTTTGTGCTATTACTATCCAAAGTCCGAAAATAGGAAGCGACGACGAGCGAAGCAAGGAGGAGCGTGTTAGGTGGACATGTTAATACACATTGAGAGCCGAGCGAAGCGGAGCGGGGCGAGTCGACCCCCGAAGTTTTGTATAGCAAGGTGAAATTTTTAATTATATTTTATTATAACTGGTGATTGCTTAAACATAAGCCGTACAAAATTTGATAATCCGTTAATCTGTTGTTTTTCATTATAGACCAAAGTAAAAAACCTCAATCATCTGGTACTGATATTTGGAAAGGCACCATTTTGCCAACATTTTAAATATTGATTTCGTTTTAAAGATATCAAGCTGGACAGATTTACATACAAAGTTATTTTCTTGCCTTAAATTGTACCTGCAACAAAATTTGACATTTCGGTCAGATAGTGGTGTCGATTTGGTGTAGCACAACTTAACTCATTTGATAGGACTAAACTTATTTTAACCGTCCAGTCCTTGTCTCTTCGATACGGAAATTAAGTTTAGTCCTGTCAAATGAGTTAAGTTGTGTTACACCGAATCGACACCAGTGACTTTGTAAATGCCTGTTAAACTATTAGAGGTCTTAAACTTTAAACTATAACGACAAACGGGTTATCAAATTGTGAACTAAAATGGTGGCATGCAATAACTCGTCTATGCAGAATGTACGTATGTTCACTTACAATACTCAGCGTTTATACTCTACGTGACGATACGAGTGAGTTAAGTTGTGCTACACCGAATCGACACCAGTGACTTTGTAAATGCCTGTTAAACTATTAGAGGTCTTAAACTTTAAACTATAACGACAAACGGGTTATCAAATTGTGAACTAAAATGGTGGCATGCAATAACTCGTCTATGCAGAATGTACGTATGTTCACTTACAATACTCAGCGTTTATACTCTACGTGACGATACGAGTGAGTTAAGTTGTGTTACACCGAATCGACACCAGTGACTTTGTAAATGCCTGTTAAACTATTAGAGGTCTTAAACTTTAAACTATAACGACAAACGGGTTATCAAATTGTGAACTAAAATGGTGGCATGCAATAACTCGTCTATGCAGAATGTACGTATGTTCACTTACAATACTCAGCGTTTATACTCTACGTGACGATACGAGCCACAAGTAATACCTACTTGTGTTGTGACGTCACACTGGCTTCCCGGAACATAACAGCTCTAATCTAATACTTATTCGGCTATTTAGTTATTTCTCTATTTCTGAATGCGATACAGCTGAGGCTCTTGTCTCATGTATAACGAACATTGTTATATGGAGAATAAACGATTGTATTTCTGTTCATTCTGTAACCTGCAGATTTTACGTTTTGGACGCGCCTCGCCTCGCCCATGTAAAGCTATCCGGTCCAAGGTTGTTGCAATATTTCCGGTTTAAGGGAAAACGGTTATTAGTGCACCCTCAGTGTACTGATCATACTGGACAACATTCACTAAGAAACGGTATTGATAAATTAATCAGAACCAGCCCGACAACATTCGCAGTAGTAACGGAACGTGAACATATTAATCAATATCCGCTGGTATCTTATTTGGGGAAGTCGTTCAGTACGATCAGTAACGTGGTTATTGTGAGGTTATCAGTATATTCACACTCTGTATAGCAAGTAATTATACAGTGAATTGTTTACATAATGTCTTCCGAGAGATACATAAACATGAGAGTAAAGCAAGCTGCTGATTGCCGTATTTCTCTGTACCGACAGGATGTGACGTCACAGCTCGACACACACACACAACGATCATCCTCCACATGAGCATAGTTCATAAGTGGAAGAAGTAAGTACTAAATTACATTAGATGTCATCATGTGTAGCGATACAAACTGTTCGTTTACATAATTTACAGATTCTCATGACGCGACCGACGGTAGAGAATTCTGAATGTCGTCCGCCGTTCAAGCTACCTGTATATACGATACAAACCCAGAGACTGAGACTTGGACTGAAAGACTGACTGTACCTGTTACACAAAGTGTGGGTAAATATTTATTTATAGTGTCGGTCGACTGAAACGATCTGATACGAACTGAATCACTTGTCTGTTATCGCGTCGTCCTCAACTCGCGCAATACGCTTATCTCACAACTCGAGTGTGTGCAAACATAATTACTGTTAGTGGTGCAGCTAATAAGCCAAGTTGCAAAGTTACTACAAAGTTAAAACTTACCATTCGAATCAGGCGCGCTGGGTGCACCGGCGGTAGGGTACGGGGCTCCCCCTGTGGGGTAGGGAGCACCCCCTGTGGGGTAGGGTGCACCCCCTGTCGGGTAGGGAGCTCCCCCTGTCGGGTAGGGAGCTCCCCCTGTCGGGTAGGGGGCACCCCCGGTGGGGTATGGCGCTGGTTGGTGCACGTACTGTGTCGTTTGGACGGGCGGGTAGCTCGTCACCACTGGAATTTTGGATTTTATTTATAAGTATCTTACCACGTATAGCAACTACCTACTAATGGACTAATCCTCGTACATCACTTAATAATCTGAAAGTTGGCACTTTGGCCCTCACAGTATTTCATTTCAAAACATTACCATGTCTATATATATGAAGATTCAGCAAACTTAAAATGCTCTCCACGCCCACATGGTATAGGGGTGAAATAGTGACTTCCTTATTCAACAGACGTTATTGCATAGCGTTTCACGGGTCAAATTATCTGTATAGAAACGCTATTTTACACTTTTTTTTCTGTGGCATAGCGTATTGTGATGCCCCATGCAGTTTATTTGGAGTTCACATTTCAGAAACCATGTTTATTTTTTTGTATTCTAAGCCCTGTTGATAGACAAGTGACATAGATTTTGGAAATTTACGGCATTAACGAAATTTGCCTGTACGATTTCTTCCATACTTTCACGCTTTCTTCATCGTTGTCTATTTTGCAACTCTCTTGATTTCATTTCTGATTCATTGCATTCGAACACACTTTCGATATAGTTCTTCCATCGTCCCAATACTTTACTTTCATCATTTGACACACATCCATCTTTATCTCTAATAACACCAAGTCTAGAAATGTCTCTGATCTTCCACGAGCTTGTCTAACCAGCTTCCAAAACATCTTAAAGTTGGGCCCAAAATGATCAGAGAATCTCCTATCATACTTTTCTTTCACTTCTTCCTTTTTTATTTCAACAGCTTATTTTACTTTCTTTTTTGATACATTGTAGTGTTGCTTTGCCCTTTCAATAACCTTATTCGAAATAACAGACCCTTGTACTCTCTCGTTAGCTTATAAAGCTAATAAGCCTAACCATGCATTCTTATTTTCTTCCACAACCTTTTTAACATCGCCATCCCACCATTCTGATTTCTCTTTTCTTCCACTCTTTCTTACTACATCACACTTCGGTGGCTACATCTACCATACCAATTTTCTATACCTCTGCAAATTCCTCTATTTCATTATCATCCCTTTCATTCAAATGATTCAAATTCTGTTTTAATTTCTTCTTATATTCATCCTTGATATGTTTATCTTGCAATTTTTCTACTTTCGTTATTTCTATTATAGTTATAGCCACTTTCGGTCGATGGCGCCAATGCTTGAACAGAGCATTAATCCGGCACATCACCAGATAATGATCGGTACTCACATTGAAGCCTCCGTACACCCTGGTGTCTACAACACTGTTTTTCAATCTTTCATCAACTATCACAAAATCTATCATAGGCTTAGATTCATTTCCGTCTTGTATGCATGTGGATTTTGTGAAGACAAAAATCCATACATAAACTAAACTAAATGTTGTTGGAAGGTGGATTGATCGACGGGACTGTGAAGTCTCAGGTTGTGTTCTGCGGAACACCGTCGTCGGCGCTGAGGACACACACACAGTACCTGGAGGCACGTACTGCTGCTGCGGGTAGGAGGCGGGGCCGGGGGGCGCCGGCACGGTCACCACCGTCGTCGGCGCTGAGGACACACACACAGTAATTAGCCATTGGGACACTAGTGCAGCCTATCACGAAACTCACTAGTAACTTCGTTCGTTTCGTAAGCAAGCACTCGTGTCTCAATGGCATTCAATATGTACCTATACAGTTGCACAAATAGTACATTACGATACGAGAGCGATGAAACGTTTTCTGACGAGTGTGAGTTTGCGGCACGAGCCGAAGGTGAGTGCTGCAATCACACGAGTCGAGAAAAAGTTTCTCGCACGAGTATCGTATAATATTTTATAGCAAAAGTGCGGAAAATGCCGACTTTACGCAAGCGCGGCGTGCGTAAAGTGGTCATTTTACGCACGATGTGCTATAAATACTATTTTAATGTTGTAACTATCATATTGTAAAATGTTGATGGTTTTTACCGTTATCGGTCTTATTTAACAAAGATTTATCATATTGTAGTTTGGGAACATATAAATGAACTATGTACTGTACATGTTGTATTTTACTATATGCACGTCCACGTTGTCTTTGTCTTTGTATGATTGTATTTCGGGAAGTTTGTTCGGTATGACCAGTGGAATATGTGGCACCACTACATTTTATCTGTATATTTACATTTTGCTTTGATTAATACACACAAATTCATACCGGAGACATTGTTAACTAAAGGGGTTCAGTGGTTTTAAGAAATCCACATCTGAATTTCATGAAATATGACTATTCTAATAGGTACGTACAGCCGCCTGGACGTAAAGAGACTTTATAGTTAGCTGTCGGCACATTTCATTCACATACAATCGTTTATTCTCCATAAAACAATGTTCGTAATACAATATACAGGTTTTGTCCATTCAATTCAATTAAATGAACATAAATATACCTAACTTTCATTCAAACAAAACCGATTTATAATAACTTGAAGTGCAGGCGACTGTAGGTATCATGAATCATGACGAATTGATGACTTAAAGCATTGATGTAAATGTGGTCGTCTCCCATCCAGGCAGCTCGCGGACACTTGCACCAGACTGAACGTGCAATGCTATAGCGGCACTGACTACTGACGCACACTCACGTGGAGGGGAACTGATGGACGACATTCGAGTTAACTAACCCCGCCCCCGCCCCGACACTAAATACAAGGGAACAGATTCGTTCAGAATTCAGAAACGTCAGACACGTTTGTGTACGAACGGCTGGTACCAAGTAACGCCTTGAACCTCACACGAAACACCAGGGGGCCAAATAGTGACCAATCTTTGGGTGAACAGTTGTTGATGGGTGATGTAGGCGACATGATGGTGCATGGACATGAGTATCGGGGTGCATGGGGGAAGCCTCTCCGAGTGACGTAAACTGCGGTACATCCACTGATTACTGCAAATATACCTGACGCACCTTGAACAGCTACTCCACCATCCAACTAACATACACAATAATATCCTTTTAGAGTGTGTTCCGGTATGACGTCACAAGTAGCCGCACCGGAAGAGATGTTACTGGTGAGCACGTTTCATCCCGGGCCTCATGGACGGTTTACATCAGGCGCGGTGGTGGCCAACAGTGAGCCCCATGTGAACTAAAACAACCGCAGACTCACGCAGCAGCACGGCGCCGGGAGCGTCGGCGGCGGCAGCAGCAACTGATGATGAGGCCGCCGATGATGATGACGGCCAGCACCGCGAACACACACGTCACTATCGACTCCACAGGGAACACCACAGTCTTCCGGTAATGCTGGCAGGAAAAAATAGTTCACTCATGTTTACTATGCCGCACGTTCTCTTGTTCTTGTAATGAATTCATAACTATCCTTGACTGCCTGAACCTAACACATAATGAATGATGCTGCTATGTAAGAGCAAGTATTATAGAAAGACACTATATCGAGGACGCGTGCTAGACTCCCTGACCTACGATGAGTTAACTCTCCTTACACACAGAATTTCCAAGTGGGCGGGGAAACTTCGACACGAGGTCATCAATCCATCATTATCACGCGAGTAAAGTATCGTGGTACTGAAAGAAAGAAAACGGAATTTACTGCCTGCCATTACTCTCTGCAGGTGCAACCTCGATGTGATGCTACCACTTATAGCGTTTATCAATAGAGGTTCACAACTAGAGATGAGCTTCGGCGGTGGCTTACCACCAGTCTCGTGACGAAACCACATGTGCCTAGCGATCCGTCGTGTTCTAATATAACGTCAAGAGAAGTCGTCCCGCAGAGTTATTATAGGCAGTTGCGTAGTAGCAGTCATTCGTCCGTAATCGACTTCGTTATTTTAGCGGAAGTCTTTGGACAGACAGGCTAGCGCTTTGCCTGCTTCCACTCTCCCACTTGCCGAGCGAGCTGGCTTCATCCTAGTCTCGTCGACAGTTCCATTAGGCGCGGTAGAGGCCAAGCTCATTTTGAAATAAAAGAACTCGCGCCTGTCGATGAATAATGGTCAATAAAATGGCTAATCGCAAGAGTACGTTCGTGGCGCGATGTACACTCGGGTCCGACGAGGCGCCTGCATGGAGAGCTCCAGCACATGTCGCTGACAGAGAGAGAGAGAGAGACTCACGGCGCAGCACCACGCCGCGGTTCCGGCGACAGCGGCGACAGCAGCACGCCACGATGCTCACGAGCACGATGACGAAGAACGCCGTCGTCACCCAAGTCATTATCGACGACATTCTGGAGAAGTTCTCCTTGCTCTCCTCGAAATGCTGCGGGAATGAGAGAGTTCACTCGTATTAGTGTCCCTGGGAGGTTCCTACTCCCTGCTACTAAGTCCCTCCCAGCTAAAGCTGAAAGTTCCTTGACATGAGCGGGTAGCCTTACATAGCGTCTTCATTCATTACAGATTATGGATCATTTCAAATTGAAGGTAAATCTGTAGTCTATAGTTATTTTGTGAGTTTGATAATTCATTACATTCCTAAAACAAACCAGTGTAGCGTAAAAAAAAGTGTTTGAAAAATTTAATTTAATTTTCTTAATATCTATCGCATTTCTGTGAAGTTATAAAGGCTCCTGGTTATAATTCAGTTGCAAGATTTGACCTGCACCTCTAACATGAAGGACCATATCATCTCATACAGTGCTCTGTCTCACACTGTTGATCTATCTAAAGAGGGACAGACAGTTCTATATGGAGCTTTCTAAGCTTGATATGGTCTACCATGCTAGGAAATGCATGGACATACTAACTAATAAATAACATACTTACAGGTGAAGGTGAGGGGCCATTCCTTGTGTGAGAGTGGTTTGTATGAGGGTACAGTACCTAGATCACATATTTTTTAATGCCAAAAACTTCAATTCTCTTTGTATGATGTTCTCCATAACTTGACTTTTTGCTGGCCTTTGTAAATAGTACATTATGTAGGTTTATCAAAGTAAATAATATTAAAGTATAAATATTTATTTGTGTCTTGTTTTGTGGTGATTTTGTTAAATCTTTACTAACATTTATTTATTTTATTTATTTATTTATATACATTTTATGCTATACAATCTTTACAGGCTTACACCTAATGCGATTGGTAACAAATTATATTTAAAGCAGTTTTTGTGAACTCCGTCAAAGAACAACTAAACAAATCGGTATCTGTTGAAAAGACGAAGTGTTTTTACAACAGGAGACTCTGTAAGAACATTAGTGCGCGCGCACTGCACACGAAACAACTTGTGATTTCTCGCGCGAAAAAAGTTATCCGGCACAAACAGCTCCAAGGACGCTAACAACCGCGGATTGCATAATTTTCCCCACAAAACTTTAAAAAAATAAATTAGTAGCGCTAGGTCTCTCCTAACTTCCAACTCATTGTATCCAACCATACCTATAACAAATAAAGTTGGATACATTAATGGATAGTATGGATAAACACCGTAATTTTTCAAATATAACCAACGAACAAATTTGTTTTGAATCTTTTCCACCATGTGACTATATTTAGTCTCATGTGGATTCCAGATAATTGCACTACTTTCTAAATTACTGCGTACTAACGCATTATAAAGAGCTTTTACGGCTAGCATACTATTAAAATTTCTAGCTTGCCGTAGTATAAAGCCTAACTTCTTAAAAGCTTTTTTACATATAGCTATAATGTGGTCCCGGAACGTTAGCTCGGCATTCATTAACACTCCCAGGTCCTTGACGCTATCGACGCGCGCCAGTGCAACCCCCTGCATCTCGTACTGGTGCTGAAGCGGCTCATGTGCGCGACTGTACGACATCACCGTTTTAAAGCTAAGATTGTTCTGCTGGCTCCATTCTACTACCATCCGAATATCTTGCTGTAGTCTCTCACAATCTGTCTTATCTTCAATCTTTAAGATTAATTTGAGGTCATCCGCGATCAAGAGACAAATGGCACTCCTAATGACGTTTGGAAGGTCATTTATCATTATTAAAAACTCCAGGGGCCCTAGATTGCTGCCTTGACTCACTCCAGAATATGTAAAGTACGGAGCCGATGTTGCACCCCGGCAATCCACATATTGCCGCCTATCTAGTAAGTAACTGCTAAAAAATTTAAGCAACTGGGGAGTAAACCCAGCCGCCGCAAGCTTTATTAAAAGAATGTCATTATTAACCGCGTCAAACGCCTTCCGAAAGTCAAAGTACGCAACGTCAACTTGCTTACGTTCGTCAAGCTCCGGCGCTACGTACGTCATAAAGCACAGCAAGTTACTCCCGGTGCTAAGTCCCGGCCTAAAACCATGTTGAGCATCCGAGAGCTGAGAATCCACTTGTTTAGAAATATTTTTATACAAAATTGACTCGAAGACCTTCGCAAACGTCACCAGAACCGCCACGGGTCTGAAGTAGCCCACGTCCGATCCCGAACCCCCTTTTGGCACTGGAATAACACGCGACGTCTTCCACGCTTCGGGATAAGTTCCAGCAGCCAAACAAAGATTAAAAAGGAATGCTAGCGGTTCATCGAACACCATCCTACAGTCCTTCACCACGTAAGACGGTATACCATCGGGCCCGGCCGAGTGCTTGGGCTTAAGGCGTGCGAGCGCCACACCCGGCCGCGCGGACGGCCTCGCACAGAATTAAAGTATTCAGCAAACTCCCCAGCAGTCTTCGTCCGGCAGTGAAATTCCATTCTTTGTAATGGACGTGCCACTATTACGAGTTCCCCTTTTACTTTTCATTAAATTCCAAAAAGATTTAGGATCTTCCTTTAGTTGCGACTGTATTCTTTCCTGATATTGAGAATATACCGCAGCCGTCTTTGTTTTTACTAATGATCTATGCCGAGAAAACGCCCCGTAATCACCCTGAGACTTGCTTGCCTTATATCTCTTATGTAACTCAGCTTTTAACCGTATGTCGCGTTTTAAGTCGGCCGTGAACCATTCTGGGTAATTATACCGAGTATTCACGGCGAAACGCCTTTTTCTGGGAGCACAATTTTCTATAATTTTATAAATAATATCATAAAAATAACTAATAGCGCTATTAACATTTTCTATCTCATACAAAGAAGACCAGTCTACCCTCATTAAAGATGAATAAAATAAATAAAAATCAGCCTTACGAAAATTCCATTCATTGCGGTTACCAGGATCGTAGAAGACCGCTTGCGACGGTGCAGTGCGCAAGAATGCACTATGTGGAGAGGCGAGGGCGCGGCCGGTCACCTGCACCGCCAGGGGGGATGTTTTTTGTCAACCGGCACTAGGGATACTGACTCGAGCTCGACCCTCACTTCGTCTTCCGCGAGAGTTGTAAGCACCAGATCCAATTATACTCAATACCTAATATTAACGGGCGTCAATTGGATCTGATGCTTACAACTCTCGCGGAAGACGAAGTGAGGGTCGAGCTCGAGCCAGTATCCCTAGTGCCGGTTGACAAACAACATCCCCCCCTGGCGGTGCAGGTGACCGGCCGCGCCCTCGCCCCTCCACATAGTGCATTCTTGCGCACTGCACTTCTCTGACGGAGTTCGCAAAAAGATACAAAATGTTCATAATAGTTGTGAGATTCAACTGATGCCGAGTACAAGTTAAAATCTCCTAAAACTAACACTTGATCATGTTTCACACAAAGTTGTTCCAGTATATTAAACATTTGTGAATATTCATGTACTGAACTTTTAGGTGCAATATAGACCACTAAACACATGAGCAAAAATGTTTCTTGGTGATTATGGACCGTGGCAGCAACTATCTCAAATGCAGTCTTGTCCAAGTTAACATTTTCCGGTAAGGGAATACTTCTCAACACGAAGTGAGGTGAGGCGGCTAACAGCGCCCCTCCATGCTTCCTTCCGTCCATCCTGTCACAACGTAGCAGGGTGTATCCCTGAGGAACCAGCTCACCATCATGAGTTGACTCATCAACTCCAGACTCCGTTATTGCAAACAGATCAGCATTAGATGCCGCGATACTTGTAAAAAGTTTCCAATTTTGTCCGTAGACCTCGAGTATTTTGGTAATAAACCTCTATACTTTTCTTAGTTGTCGATTGGTTGTGCAGCTGATCTACGAAACCACACCCATTCACTAAACTCGGCGTTAAGTGGCCAAGAATCAGTTTGGCATATTTTAGTAAATAATTTTTCCGGCACTCCAATCAAAAACGAAGCATAATCTCTTTTACTCTTTACATAATTGTAGATATATTGTTTGTGCTGTCCAATTTGATGTATTTGATGGCTTGAAGTTTTGAGTTACAAATAATAGTTTTTTGCATATCCGCTCACAGTGCGTTTTATTGCTTAAAACTGGACATTGGCCTCACTTATGTGCAGAGACACATTATTGGAAGCCAGATAAAACGGCATTGAATTGACTCTTCATAGATAGTAAGTTAAAAGGTCGTAGAGCTAATGCCGGGCTCGACTGTGGAGGTACCACCATCTTACTCGCAAATCCTCCCGAAGTTATTCGGGGGAGGGTAAGAGGACAGCTCTCAGGCAAAAAAACCAGGCGGCCCACCATCGCCTGGGACCGATGGATGGCGGTATATCCATCCCCAATTGCCGGGCCTTATATAAATCAGACTGGTGACGGGCAGCGGCGTTACTGGTGCAAAGGTTTCGGCACCGCGCTCACCAACCCGCCTGCCCAGCGTGTGTGAGTATGGGCATTTCTTCCAGGAGGATCGCCAAGAGTGGCGAAATCCTGGAAAGGCCTATGTCCAGCAGTGGACGAAACAGGCTGATGGATGGATGGAAATAGTAAGTAACTGATATTATTTCTCTTTTGCAAGTTTTCTTTGTTTAACTTTTTATGTTCTTTATTAATCTTTGGACAGTGTTTTTGTCCAAGGTTTTTAATATACGAATCTAATCCATCTTATATTGTTAGATGTTATCTGCTGGTTTCACTTGCTTTCTCTTAGCCTTGCCTTCATCAGAGACCAACATCTCTCAATGGGCCTAATTTCAACACATTAAAATATTTTATTTTATTTTTATTTTATCGTTTATTTGGATAACCAACAGCGATCACAAAATGAGATATTACTATAGTTAGATACATAAACAAGGCCAATAACAGGTTTTCACTAAAAATCAAAACTTAGACAATGAGTTCAAAAAGTAGTAAAATTAATTTTGTGAATATCGTAAATCAATTACAACGTATTTCAAAAAATAGATCAAGGAATGTCTAACAGGCAGGTATGCAATTTTATTGGTAATTCGTGTTTTTAAATAAATAGTTATAATGGATTTAATATATAGGTAGGTATACATAATATTATGGTAAATTATATATTATCTATATAAGTAAATATATGTATATATAGTGTAAAGTGTAAAAATATAAATTTTAAAGTAGGTAGTTTTAGCAACTATACACAACACGATGTGTATCAAGGATTATCATCAGAAATACTTTTTAGAGCCACTCTAATTTCAGATTTGAATCTAACTTTTGAAGCGGAGAAAATCTCCACGTCATTAAATAACTGGTTATATGTGTTCGAAAGTCTGGTAAGGACTGAATTTTTACCATAATTAGTTGAGTGCCTAGGCACATATAACATCTTTGTATGACGTGAGCGGTGTCCAGGTACCCACAGTCCTAATCTTGTCAAGAGCTCAGGACAGTTGATGCGGTCGCGTAACACATCGAACAACAGTCCCATGTCTATAACTGTCCGTCTCTCTTCTAGTGATAATAGATTATAATATCGGCAATTTTCGGTGTATGACTTAAAAGTTTTCTTTTCACGAAAATTAACGTGTTTAAGAAAGCATCTCTGTATACGCTCTATTCTATCGACATAAGTCTTATAACAAGGTGACCAAACAGAGCTGGCGTATTCTAGAATACTCCTTACATAAGCAAAGTATACTATCATTAGACTGAAACGACATTCGAAAGCTTTGCAAGTACGTATTACAAATCCCAGATTTCGGTAAGCTTTCAGAACAGCAGCATCAATATGATGATTCATAATCAATTTTGAATCAAGTAATACACCTAGGTCTTTGACAATGTTGACTCTCTCAATTACAACACCATTGAAATTATATTGAAAAGTAATAGGATTGTTTTTACGATTAAAGGATATACATTGGCATTTGCTAATGCTGATTGTGATATTATTCCTTTCATAATATGTATTTAAATTGTTGAGATCATCTTGTAATAATTCACAATCAGCGAGGTTTTCAACCTTTAGATAAACCTTTTTATCATCAGCGTAGAGTAAGTGATGAGAGTTATTAATAACTTTGTAGATATCATAAATGTAGGCGTTATAAAAGAGAGGGCCAAGATGCGAGCCCTGAGGCACTCCGGAAGGGATAGCAATAAAGTTAGATTTATACCCACTGAGTACTACAGCCTGTGAACGGTTGTTCAGATAGGACTCTACCCATCGAAGTAAATCCCCATGAATTCCTAGAGACTGAAGCTTGGCGAGCAGAATGACGTGATCGACTCGGTCAAAAGCTTTTTCAAAATCGGTGTATACCACGTCAACCTGCCCGCCTCCCTCCATATTATTAATCAAGAAATCAGTATAACAAGCAAGATTGGATGTGGTTGACCTGCCTCTCATAAAACCATGCTGCTTAGAAGATATAGCGCTGGATATTACAGGATAAATTTGGTTGTACACAATTTTTTCAAAAACTTTACTCATAGTATTTAATTTTGATATAGGACGATAATGATCAATCCGTGACTTAGAACCTTTCTTATGAATTGGAGTTATAAAAGCTTGCTTCCAGACAGACGGGAATACTCCAGATTGTAAAGATTTATCAAATATAATTGAGAGGGGTACTGATAACGCTTTAGCACATTGAGATAAGAAGATAGGATGCACTCCATCACAACCAGGTCCTTTAGTTTTGTCCAATAACCGTAGAAGGTTGTAAACTGTTTCAGATGATACTTGAATCTGAGACACATCAAATAAAGTATCTGTTTCGCTTAGTGTACCTTGATGATTTGCAAGATTGGAAGCTTGTGTAAACATATTTTGGAAGTAAGAATTGAAAGCAGTACAAATACTCTCACCAGTATTAAAGGTCTCATCAGCTAGAGTAAATTCTTTTGGATAATTGGAACCACGTCTCTTTGATTTTACGTAACTCCAAAACATTTTCGGGCTATGGCGTATCTTCTCCTCCGCGTATCGTGTAAATTTTTGGAAGCATTGGGTCCGTACCCGATGCTGTCGCGCTCTCAGGAGAGAGAACTCATCATAATCACGAGGATTGCCGAACCTTTTCCATCTACTGTGAACCTTGGTTTTTTCGTTTATGATTTTCTTTAGTGAGGAGCTAAACCAAACTGGATATCGTGTATCTTTAGGTATGATTTTAATAATTTTAACAATACTACTCCAGCACATGGCAAGCATAATGACACGAAGCCAAATCAGGCCAGAACAATTTTAAGCAATCTGCTCTAAGCTAGGATTTATAATGTATTTACAGATATTAAACCATTAAAATTTTAATAGTTAAACATACACATGATATATAATTTCAAGTCAAATTAAATGTCAATTTGAACAATTTCATATATTTTTTCTAAATCAGTAATTATTTGTTTACAATAATAACCAGAGATCGGGGTAGATAGTGTGATTTTTTAATTTAAAACAGAATGTTGATGTCAATAAGGATATAACCCAAGATTCTTAATCTGATTGATTGATTATATATTTAATCTACTTACAACTATTTCTCTAAAATTTCGACAGCTTGTTTTTAAAAAAATATACCCCGTTTGAAAAACACATTCGACTTAAACATAACCAGACTAGGTATACATAATTATGTTGGTACCTAACTCAGAGTATCTGTAATCTAATATCAAATAGATGCATTTTTATAAGCAAACACATTTCAGTAATACAAAAGAATGAATATGTAATGTAAAATAATTAAATAATATTCATAAATAAAGAAAAATTAAGAGTAACTTTATAAGTTAACTTAAACATACCCAGACAAATGAACTTTGCAGAAAATTGTTTTACAATTTTGGCTACTAGAACAAATTAAAAAGAAAATTAAAAAGAAATAGGACTAAAAGTACACAAGAAGACTTTAAATATAAGTACTTACTTATTTTTCTAAACGCTTTTTTAAAGATTTTTTTATTATTATGATTCTGACTCTGAAATATTTATATCACCTACTACTACATCTATCAATAAAAATTCTGGTCATGAATAAGTTCAGGATAACCTTTTATCCACTTCATCACCCTCTCCTCCTTAGGTAGGGATGCCATTTATACTAACACTAAATTAAATAACTCTTTAGTTATTATTTCTCGCATTAGATTAATACAACACAAAAGTAGTAATCATGATTGACAACCAACAAACATGTCAGAACTATAAATTTACTTTTGAAATGAGAATACTTTGTACAAACACTAAGAACAACGTTGCAATCCTGCAAAAGGGAAAGTCCATTTTTTTAAAATTGCATATTGCAACATCGCACACCCTCACCCAGACCACTGATAATAACACATTCCCAATTTATCTGAATTTTATGTAATGTTTATTTTCATTCTTTTGTTATTTTTAAAACATATGCACTGCATATTGCTATGCCTAACAAAGGGTATCATGTAACAGATCTATATAATACTTGTTATTATTAACTATGCCAACTTCATATGTATTACATGAATACAATCAATAAATTATGAATTAATAAACCACTATGCTTTATAATAAGTGGCAGTAAATATCAGAATTTAAATGGCTCTTTATGAAAAAGATGTCTTCATGCTGCATTTATTTAAAAACATGTGATCTACAGTCCATCCATCCTGTTTCGTCCACTGCTGTACATAGGCCTTTCCAAGATTTCACCACTCTTGGCGGTCCTTCTGGATGAAATGTCCATACTCACACACGCTGCGCAGGCTGTATCTACTGTACCCTCATCTTAACCACACTCACACAAATGAGTCGCACAATTTTATACATATCTTTTTTTAATTTAGTGGTCATACAAAATGCACAACTTTTAATTGTTTCCATAATTAGTGATACTATCTTTAAATCTTTGTAGCAACTAGCAAAGACTTAAATAGACTTAATATTTGAATTAAACCAACACTCACCTACAGCTACCAGGAAGGCAGGAAACACAAAAGACAAATAAGTCATTAGAAGAGAGTCAATAAGTTTTATATTGGGCTGGAGTTTTAGATAAGGGTAAGGTTGCCATCTGTGTTATCTATAAACTAGGACAAGGACCTTGAACATCTTTTATTATTTTTTTCCTCATTAATTAATGAAATTGAAAATATAATATTATGTACTTATATGTTTAGAAATAAAATACCTTCAACTTTGGCACATATTTAATTTAAAATTAATCAAGGTTTTTATCATTCAAGAAATAAAAACAAAGCTTCTGAACATGCTTTTTCTTTGTTTTGGCAACAAAACTAAAAATTAACCAAATATAAAATCCTAAAATACCTGTTTTTGTCACTTCTCACTAACATCTGAATAACATGCAAAACCCCACCCTGACTCTCCAAACTAGGGCAAATCTAAGAATACCTGGTTGGATGGCAACCCTAGATCAGAGACACTGAGAAGTGAGATCCTAGATGAGCCTTGTGTGTTGTTGGCTTGGGTCAATGGCAACAATAGTTACTGACAGCTCTGCCCGCCAGCCGGCACCTATTATTCCTCAATGCTCCTTATCTGCATCCTAACCACGATAAAGTTGACACAATTTCCACTAGCGACAGGCATTATTAAATAATGACAAAGTGAAACCAAGACTCCCCATACCTTTTGAAATTCGTCGTGGTCGAACTTGAAGTCGCTGTCCCACGAATTATACATCTCGATAGAGTTATGTTTCGTCCACAAACTTACAGATTACACATCACTTCAAGAGCCGTACTCACACAATACTGTCACTGTTCACTGCAGGCTTTACTGTAGAGTATTAATAAGTGGGATTATTCAAGGCGTGACTCAGAGACCGGATCCAGGGGTTTTACCCGAAGATTCGTTGCTCAAATAACCAGATTATTAACCAACAGATGAGGAAATTACGAAATAAATATTATTGCTTGAGCAAAACCTCAGGGGACGAGGATCAAAGACGAGGGTAGGGTACCGATAGTATTGGACACAAAATAAATAGGTAAAATAACAAGGTTTTCGAAGAAATATGTACCTAAGTAGCGCTGGCAGCAGAAATCAGCAGAATAAAACTTTGTTTTGTTTGGGCGCAGCACAACAGTTTTTTTTTTTCCTTTCGTCCCTTTCAGGGACAGGCAAAGGTATCTAGGACCATGATAGCTTTTTCTGTAACCAACAGTTTTTTTTTTTGGTTTATTCGCCTTGTCAGGCAGGCACAGGTTTTAGACCATACAGCCTTGTCATAAGTTAGTAGTTTTCCATGGTTTTTTTCAATCGGTGTCTTCATATATTACCAAGTCTTCAATGTCTTTTCAATAAGGGCAACTAGGCCAAGTCTTTAATGTCTTTTCAGTGTAAGGCAACTTAGTCAGCAGCACAACAGTGAGTAACAGCAGTGGTTGTTTTTTTTTTTTTTTTGTATTTTATGGCCTGGTTACATCGACCTTTAGGCCACATCTTCATTTAGTACACTTCACTTTATTTATTACACTTGTTTAGTTGTAATTATATTTTTTGTATTGTATTTTTAATGTATTTATATATTGGTTTAAAACATTTAAATACTTTCAGCAATTGTTCAAGTGGCGGCGGCGGGCTGGATGATAATAAACCATCATTTTGCAACACTTCACTTAAGTAATTCACTTGCAAGCACTAATCTGTCAATGAGAAAGTTTTGGCAGTTAAATATTAAATGTTGAGCATTGGCTTCATGAGCTCCACAAAATGTGCAGACGTTACTTTGTGTTATTCGAAGTCTTGCTAGGTGTGATGGTGTCGTGTTATGGCCAAAACGAAGTCTATTTATGGTAGTAATAAAGTCACGGCTGGCTTCTTTTACATCGTCATACCATGGTCTTATTGGTAAGTTGTTTTGTATGGTCCCATACCATTCCTTTAGTCTCTTGGTCCTTCTTCCATAAGTCTTCCCATAGCGTACTTATAGCTAGTTTGAAAGAATAAAGATAATCAGTAAAAGGAACATGCATAACATTAGAAATATCTAGTGCATTTATTCCTTCGTATGCAGCTTTATCTGCCATTTCGTTTCCAGTAATACCCCTATGAGAAGGTACCCACATAAAGGAAACGTTTATTTCTTTTTTATAATAATTAAATAACAATTTTATTCTTTTATAATATATAAGATAAAATTAGTTTTGTAGTGAATTTTCAAATTTGTTATGCCCTGAATTAAACTTAAAGAATCAGTTACAATTAAAAAGTATTTACAATTATTTACATTTCTGATTCGCATGAGAGCTTGATAGACCGCATAAGCTTCTGCAGTGAATATTGTACTAACATCTTGTAGAATAAAGCTTTGAGAAAACTTTATTTGAGGATCATACACAGCACAGCGCACATAACCCTCACCTTTACTCCCATCTGTGTATAATGTATAATAGTCATTTTCTGAAAGAAATTGCAACATATCGGAATTGTTAGTGATTGAATCAACTATTTTAATTGGATGTGTTATACTTTGGTACGAAGAGGAATAGCAAGGCCATGGGTGCTGTTTTATAATTGTATGACATTTTTTTTCAGTTTCCAGGTAAATGTGGAACAACATTGGAGAGTTACCTATGAGAAGAGACTCACCAGTTGCTAATGGACCGGACATACTAATTCGGTAAGGTAAAATTTTTTTAATGATCTGTTTATTATCAGAGTACAGTAATCTTAGGCAATATCTTTTAGCTAGTAGGATACGTCTCAATATTAATGGCATTATTTTAGTCTCAACTTCCATGGCTGTACGATGCACTTACGTACATGCTGACATGTGTAACCTACATTATCAAAACTGCGTTATTAGCAATAGATTTAATTATACTTTATTTTGTAATATTATATTAGAGAGTTCATTAAACCACCGCCGCGAACACTTGCCTTTAATTTAACATCTTACATAGTTTTTTGGTCCTTCGAAAAAGGGACCTCGCGTTCGGTTGCATTGTCGTGCGTGAAGTCCGGGATACAATCAGTGACATTTTGCATCTTTTCTGACAGTTTTCTGCATTTAGAGTGACATGTTTCGATACCTATAACTTTGTGTGTGTGTGGGAATTCTCTATTACATTACATTACAGTGCAAGTGAGGTACATACGTACCTATTTAGATACACGTTTTGGAGTTCGACGGATTAAACTGCATAAACTGAGCTTGCAGGCCAGTTAACCCCTGACAGGAGAGTACCAGCAATTCAAGTAAGATCTTTCCATATCTTTTCGCTTCCTCTGCATTTGCATCAATCATAATGGAAGACTTACTTGACTGTCAATCTAAAATTCTCGAGGAGATTAAGAGAATCTTGTCGAATTTTAAAAAGGACTCCCGGTCTAGAAAGACCGCCGAGTACATTGGAGTGAGAGTTAGCGCTTTAGATAAACTTTGGAGCGAGTTTGTAGCTAACCATTCGAAGCTAGAGACGGTGGAGGATAAAAGTCACCAGTATTTTCGAGAGAATATTGTCGAGTTTGTAAAAAGTCTCTATTCCAGTACTCGCGAAACAATTTTATCATTCAAAATTGACCAGCCAATTACGTTTGACACGCAGAGTAACTATGCGCGCTCTACTGACACCGACACTACACAAGGTGACAAAATTTCCGAGTTAAAGAGAAGTCTTATGGCAAATTTTCGTGCATTTTATAAATTAATTAAAGGTATCTCCATTGACAATCTTTATGACAAGTGGGAAATCGAAGACGAGATAAAAAGCCTGCAATCTCGTTGGGAAATAATCGTCCAACTACATTTGCAAATAGATACCTTATTGGCAGGCTCTGAGGCAGGTTATGAGACCGAATACACGGAACTTGAAATATCATATAAAGACATAAAGAAAAGCCTAAATAAAAAACTGTCGTCTTTTTGTGCTCAGCAAGAATCTACACCGAAAATTAATATTCCCAACTTTTATGGCGATTATATGCAGTGGCCTACCTTTATGGATCTGTATTCCGAAGCCATACATAACAACCCTAATCTCAGTAAGACCCAGAAAATGCAACACCTGAAGGGAAAACTTAAAGGTGAAGCTGGGCAACAAGTACAGCATTTACGTGTAACTGCAGACAATTACGACACATGTTGGGAGTTTTTGACACATAGGTACAATAATAAGCAGCTACTATTTACAGCTCAGTTACAGCTACTTCTGACCCAACCAAAAATTACGAATCAATCTGCACTTGAGCTTAAAAAGCTCTTAGACACCTCTATGGAAGCAATACATGCCTTGCATAACTTAGGGATCAACACTACAACATGGGACCCTTTCTTAGTGCATATCTTGTGCGATAAGCTTGACACTGAAACTTACGCTGATTATATGGAGGCCAGAAAAGACCCCCGAGACTTGCCTGCACTTGACGAGTTTATGGAGTTCTTGGAGGGCAAATTTATTGCATTAGAACCTATTAACAGTAAAAACCATGTGCAAACGAAAGGTAAAAATCGTCAAATTAACTCTCACACCCAGTACAAGCCACAACAATACGAAAAGAGATTGACGAAACCCTCAACGAATAACTACGTTTTTCACGCAGGGAACCCCAATACATGCCCATTTTGCAACAGTAATCACGCGCTTTACCAATGTAAAAAGTTTTTAAGTATGTCACCGAATGGACAATTAAATTCAATTTCGAAATTGAATATTTGCAAAAATTGTCTCTATGTACATCACAAAAATTATTGCAATTCCGAGAAACGATGCAGGGAATGCAACGATGCACATAATACATTGCTCCATAATACGTTCACTAACCCCAGCGCGTCATCGACTTTAGGCAATCAGCAAAAGAAGTCAAACTATACAGCGGGATCCGATGACGAAGTTATTTTACCAACTGCATTGATTAACGTTTTATGTCATGATGGAACGTATTTAACCCTGAGGGCCCTGGTCGATCAGGCCAGCCAAACATCAATTTTAACTGAGGATGCGGCCCAGAGACTTGGATTGGCAAGGCAACAGTATAACGCAAGTATCAAGGGCGTAGGGACTTTATCACATAAATGCAGAGGTAAAGTTCAGTTAACATGCAAATCACGACTTAGTGATTATCAATTTCACACGGAAGCTTTAGTGATGTCACGTGTTGTCGGAAACCTTCCGAACGCATCATTTGACAGAAGAGATTTGCAACACATCAAGCATCTTTCACTTGCAGATCCTGATTATAATATTTCAAGGCCAATCGACATTCTTTTGGATTCTGAAATTTATTCCAAGATCCTTATGAACGGGTTACTGAAAGGCCCTGGTCGGGAACCTATTGCACAACAGACAAACCTAGGCTGGATTCTGTCTGGTAGTTCAGGTGTGGTCAAATCTTACAACTGTCACGTTATTGTGAATAATATGAAGGAAATAGAAAAATATTGGGAGATAGAAGACATTACAAATGACACAAATACTGCATTGACATCGCAAGAACAATTTTGCGAAGAATTTTACAAAAAGACAACCACTCGTCTTGCAAATGGACGGTACCAAGTTCAATATCCGATGAAAGAAAACTTTACACAGTATTTGGGTAATTCAAAAGTACAAGCAACAGCACAATTCCTGCAATTAGAGAAGAGGTTAGCAAGAGATTCATCACTCTCAGAAAGCTACAAAAAGTTTATCGACGAGTATCTGCATTTAGGTCATATGAGAAGATGTGAAGCAAAGAATACACTGACAACAGAATGTTTCTTACCCCACCATGCAGTGACTAAGGAAGATTCGAGCACCACGAAGGTTCGTGTGGTATTCAATGCTAGTCAAAAAACGACTACGGTTCCTCCTAATTTAAATAGATACAGCCTCAATGATCTGATGGAATGTGGACCAAAACTGCATAACGATTTACAAGCATTACTGATAAAATGGAGATTACACAGATATGTATTTACAGCGGATTGCGAGAAGATGTACCGAATGATCATGGTCGCGGATACCGACCGAAAATTACAAAAAATAATATGGAGAAGCAATCCTCAGCATCCTTTGCAAGAATATGAACTTTGCACTTTGACATACGGCACAAAAGCTGCACCGTTCCTTGCATTACGAACGTTGAAGCAAGTGTCTGAAGACGAACCGACGTACAAATTAGGAGGTACAGTACTGCAGAATGACATCTACATGGATGATGTACTAAGTGGAGCTGATAGCTTAGACACAGCCCAAAACATGCAATGTGAGCTCATAGAAATGTTGGGAAAAGCAGGGCTCAACCTTCGTAAATGGGCAAGCAATAACATAGCACTTCTACAAAATTGAACAGAGGAGCAGCTCAATCCCTCGGTGATGGACTTCAACGATGCAGAAGTAACCAAGACCCTCGGATTACAGTGGGTTCCTACAACTGACAACTTTCAATTCAAGATAAAAATTTGCATGAATACCGACAAGCCACACACAAAAAGGATGTTACTATCTGACATCTCAAAGATCTTTGATCCACTAGGTTGGCTATCACCTGTAACTGTCAAGGCTAAGTTGTTGTTCCAAACACTATGGACTACCAACTGTGACTGGGATGACGTAATACAACATCCAGTACAAAGGGAATGGGACCAATTTAGGAAAGAAATAAACATCATTGAACAGCTTGAGATACCCAGGTGGACAGGTGATACCTCCAGCGTATGTCAATTACATGGCTTCTGTGATGCGTCAGAAAAGATGTACGCATGTTCGATATACGTAACTACCATCAACTCTGACAACAAAAGGGTAAGCAGACTTCTAGTGGCGAAAACAAAACTTGCACCTTCAAAAAGTAAATTGACACTTCCAAAACTAGAATTATCTGGCGCACTACTTCTAGCAAAATTATTTGAAAAGGTTCTAAGATCATTTAATAACCAGCATAAAATTAGTACCTACGCGTGGACAGATTCAATGATAGTCCTCGGATGGCTTAACGGAGACGCATCCAGATGGAAAATGTTTGTCGCAAATAGAGTGAAACAAATAACTAGCATTATTCCCGCAAAAAGTTGGAATCACGTATCATCAGAAAACAATGCTGCTGACTGCGCTACGAGAGGATTGACCGCTGCCCAGCTGATGAAACATGATCTATGGTGGCATGGGCCAAGTTGGCTACAAACATTTGATTCCAACAACATTACAAGTACACGATATGAGTCACCGCAAATCGAAGAAAAAATAAACAAAGCATGTTTCACACACACTCTCCCATCATCAATTGTAATAGAATTGTTAAACAAATACAGTGACATTGACCACATTGCCAGGATCATAGCATGGATATTAAGGTTTGGAAAGAGTAAAAATGATACTAGAAGCTGCACTGCATATTTGACAACAAACGAAATATTAACTGCATATGACATTATTATAAGAAATATACAAATGCATGAATTCAGCGACGAAAGGTCGCGCCTGCAAACAAATAAAGGTTTGAGTTCAAAGAGCAACATTTTAAGCTTAAATCCTTATTTGGATAAAAACAACATAATGCGCGTTGGAGGACGATTAAGAAACGCAATTATAAAAGATGACAGCAAAAATCCGATCATTCTTACAAGCCACAGCAGACTGACAGAGCTCCTTATTAATCAAGCCCACAAACAAACATTACATGGGGGCCCACGACTGACATTATGCCATCTCAGACAAAGGTTTTGGATCATTAGTGGATATCGCACAGTTAAAAAACAACTGCATCGCTGCGTCATTTGTCAAAGGTTTAAATCACAACAACAACACCAACTGATGGCAGATCTACCAGCACCAAGAGTGACGCCTTCACGTCCATTTACCCATGTGGGGGAGGACTTCACAGGAAATGTTGAGATTAAGGCGAATAAAGGACGAGGTATACGAACACTTAAGGCGTACATAGCTGTTTTCGTATGCCTGGCCACGAAAGCAATCCATCTTGAACTAGTGTCAGACCTCAGCACAATCTCCTTTTTGGCAGCATTGAAGCGCTTCTGTTCACGAAGAGGAAAGCCGTCTGATATTTACAGCGATAACGGGACTAATTTCGTCGGTGCAAACAAGGTACTTAAACGGGAATACAAGGAGATTTTAAAATGCATTGACAACGACAGTCTGAGGAAGATAAATGAACAAGGGATCCGATGGCACCTAAATGTTCCAAAATTTCCATCAGGAGGTGGACTTTGGGAAGCGGCTGTCAAAAGCATGAAGCATCACCTTAAGAGGGTGATAGGTGATCAAAAATTGACATACGAAGAATTTACGACTCTTCTCTGTCAAATTGAAGCATGCTTGAATTCAAGACCACTTTGCCAACTGACAGAGAGCACGGATGACCTTGAAGTTCTAACACCAGGGCACTTTCTTATCGGTGACCCGATGTTATCAATTGCAGAACCAGAGAACACTAATGTTGATTTAAAATCAAGATGGCAAATTGTGCAACAAATGAAAAAGGCATTCTGGAAAAAGTGGTCTGAAGAATACCTGCAACAACTGCAAGCACGGCAAAAATGGAGAACACCAACAAAAAACGTCCAAATTAATGACATAGTTTGCATAAAGGAAGATAACTTACCTCCAGGAAAATGGGCACTGGGGAGAGTAATGACATTGCATCCAGGAAAAGATGGGTATGTGAGAGTAGTTACTTTGAAAACAAAGCATGGGTTGATAAAAAGGCCGTTGGTAAAACTGGCACCGTTACTGACAAATGAAAACAACAGTGAACAAAAAGATTTTGCAACTGATACTGCACCTGCAAAAAGACGAAGTGTCAAGAAAACCTCCCTGAAAACTTATTTCATAAATGCATTGCTTCTGTTTTTAACGTTGTTTACATCGTCACTACAACAAGCACCTCCTATGTTTAAAGTAACTGAGTTTCAAGCGAACCAATCGCTATACTTCGACAGAGTGTCGAGTATGCAACAAATTAAGGATACTTGGAATCTTATTATCTACTACAACATGACAACGTACTGGCAACATACAGAAAACCTACAAACATATGTGACTCATTTAAAGGGGATGAAAAAAGAAGATTGGGTTATGCAATTTCAAGCTATGGCCATGCAGCTGGACCATAGCATGAGTGAGTTGCAATACTACAACAGCATCCTTAAGTACCAGAATGTATCAAGCAGTATATCGAGAACTAGACGAGGACTTATCAACGGGGTTGGCTACCTAGCAAATGAGTTATTCGGTGTGTTAGACGAAAGATTTGCGCAAAAATATGAAAATGACATCAAGACCATAGAGGGTAATGAAAATCATCTTTTACATCTGTTAAAGAATCAAACCTCTATCCTCGAAGCAGAACAGAACATCGTCATGCGTAATGAGGCGATCATGAACAAACAATTTTCTTTAATAAATGAGCACTGGAAAAATACAACGCAAAATATAAACAAGCTGGAACTTGCTACCCAAACTGCTTTTTACGTGTTAACTAGTTCCATCATTGCAAAAAATTTACTTTCGGAAATGAGAAGAATACAAGAGACCCTAATCGACCTCGCAGCAGATATATATCAAGGACACTTGAACATCCATTTGTTTACACCAAAGTTATTGCAAGACCAACTAGATATCATTTTTCCTCATTTACCGGAAGACCGTGCGCTGCCAGTAACGAGAGACAATATCCGTGACATTTACAAATTAATAAAACCGCATGCACGAGTCACAGAAAGTTATCTCATCATAGAGATTAAAATACCACTTATAAGTAAGGAACAATACGAGTTAGACAAAATTTACAGCATTCCGCAAATAAGAGATGACAAAAGGATTCTTAATATTATCCCTTTATCAGACTACATTGCATATAATATTAAAAAGGACTCCTTCGTCCTAGTGAATTCAGCCGATTTACGAAACTGCATACATATGAATGATCAAAAGTCATTGTGCACCTTAAACCATGCAGAATACAGCATAGAATTACATCAAAACATTTGCAATATAAAATTGTTTACAAACAGTAAATATGACACCTTCTGTCGGTCTGAAATAAAGGCTTGTGCCGATAAGTGGATAGAACTGCACGATAGTAATACCTGGATGTTTACATGTTGTCAGAAATGCTACGTGCGCATTTTGTGCCCAGCTGGGCTCACGTCGCATCACTTCTATGGAGTCGGAATGATAACACTCGGGCAAGGATGCGTAATGAAAGCCGATTCAATTATGATATATGCAAACAACAATAAACTTACTGGCAGGCTAGCGCTACAGCAAGAAATTTATATTCCATCAATATCTTCTTTGAACGGGATTATGAACACATCTACAGACAATTTCACGTATCAAGCGGAAGGCCATTTGGAGCAATTTGAAAAGATTAATAGAGACTTGAAGCAGCTGAGAGAGCAGTCAACACTAGATAATGGTCTATCCAGTCATGATTTGAACCACTACATCGGGACAGTAGTGTTATTCGGGATACTCAGCATCATCGCAGTGGCTGCTGGGTGTTATGCATGTCGTTCAAAGCGGACAAAAAACAAAAAAGTGATGTGTGTGCAAGAGCCGAGAGTGATAAGTGTTCAGTCAGTTCCTATGCAAAACTTCAATACCGGCTCTCAGTGTAATAAGATTCGTAAGTCAAAAAGTGTTGTGAATTTTGATACGAACATTGACGATATATAGAGACATTATTAATTTTTATGGATCATGTTATTTTAATTAGTTTTATTTTACATTTTTTTTACATTACAAATGCAAGTTAATAGCACATTCACCTAAACATTTATTTCTGCACGAGCTTTTATTGTTTACATATAGTTATGCTTATACTTGTACTTTGTTTTTACAATTGGTGTTATTATTGTTGTTCAGTTGTTACCATGTTTAAGATGTTTTTTGTGCTTCTTTAGAGTGGGCAGTATGTACGATGCACTTACGTACATGCTGACATGTGTAACCTACATTATCAAAACTGCGTTATTAGCAATAGATTTAATTATACTTTATTTTGTAATATTATATTAGAGAGTTCATTAAACCACCGCCGCGAACACTTGCCTTTAATTTAACATCTTACAATGGCCCTAATGGGAGTCGAGCACATAGCACCAGAAATAATTCTCAAAGCCTTATTCTGCAAAACATCTAGTTTTTTCCCATGTGGACTATTAATATATGCTAAGGCACTGTAATCGAAATGGCTTCTCACTATAGATTTATATAAAATGGATAGTATTTTGGGATCTGCTCCCCAGGATACACCAGCAAGACATCTGAGTATGTTGATTGCTTTCAAAGCATTCTCTGAAATATATTTGATATGCTTCTCAAAAGTCAGTCTGTCATCAATAATGATTCCTAAGAACTTTATTGTTCTTACTCTCTTTATGGATTCTCCGCAATATACAATATCTCTGGTTAAGTCATCTTCCCCGAAAATCATAGCACTGCTTTTGGAAGCATTAATCTTTAAATTTAACCTACCATCATAGTAAAGACTTAACTGATTAAGGGCTTTATTTATGTTGACTATGGCAGATTGAAAATTTTTGTTACTAGTATATAATACAATATCATCTGCAAATTGTAAAAAATTGACATCCTTTATATTTACATATTTACATATTTCACAAGTATATAGATTATATAGCAATGATGAAAGTGATGCACCTTGCATTGTTCCTTTTGATGCAGTTTTTGGTCCGTGTAAAGTGTTATTATGTTTGACATAGAGGGTTCTACTATTTAAAAAATTATAAATCCACTTACACAGTTGTCCAGGTATACCCACGTCAGACATAACTTTGACTAGTATACCAGGATCGACACTATCAAAAGCTCCCTGAACATCCAAGAATACACATACGGTGTTTGACTTTGAATTATTTGCATTTTTCAGGTCTGAGATCAGAGATATGAAACTGTCAGTGCAACTACGCCCTCTACGAAACCCATACTGAACATGCGGAATGATGTTATTAGCTTCTACATACCAGTCCAATCTTATTTTAATCATGCTTTCAAATAATTTTCCTAAGCATGAAGATAATGATATAGGGCGGTAGGAACTCGCTTCCTCTGGTGATTTATCTGGTTTAAGTATTGGGATAACACATTGTGTTTTCCAAGATTCAGGAATTAATTGAGCATGCCATAGAGCATTAAGAATATCAAGAAACAGTCTTTGAACAGATTCATGGAGTTTTTTGATTACAATGTAAGGAAAATCATCTAAACCTGGGCTTGTGTTACGTCTAGAATTTAAACTTATTTGGAATTCATTCCATGTAAATGGATCTAACAAAAACTTGGAATTTTGATTATTATTATTAGTATCAAAATAATTATTCAAATTACTTGTGTCTGCTAAGTTACTATTATTTGAAAGCTTGTCTAAAAGAGGTTCAACAAACTCATCTCTGTAAGATCTGTTAACTGTTTTAACACCCTTAAACCTTTTAATCATATTCCAGATCTTACTTATGGGAGTAGTTCTATTAAAGCTATCGCATAACTTATTCCATCCAGTTTTCTTTTGCTCTGAAATTGTTCTCTTTTTTAAAGCATCTAATCTCTTATAGTTTATGTAGTTCTCCATTGTCGGATCATTTCTGTACAATTTTAGTGCATTGTAGGATGCTATTACACTTTGTTCACAGACCTCATTCCACCAAGGTGCTGGAGGTCTGCTCGCAAAGTGACTAGATTTAGAAAATCTAGGAATAGCCATCTGCTTAAGGGTATCAAGACGGTTACAGAATTCCGTATAAGAAGCGAGAGGGTCATCCACATTTACTGTGATGTCATTGAATATGGCTTCAGATAGTTCATGATATTTTTCCCAGTTGGCTCTATTATATAAAAATTTGTCAATAGGAGGGTTTATTTGGTATTTATCAATGCAAAGGGATATTTTTGTTATTGTGGGATAATGATAACTACCCATTGGGTCGTCATGTACAGACCATTCACATAATGGGGCCAAGCATGCACTGACAAAACTTACATCAATAGCGGAAGGGTTACGTGTGGGATAGTTTACAGTCGTGAAACTGCCATCATTTAAAATGCATAAATCACAGTCATCTATTACGTCATATAAATCCTGACCTCGACCTTTCGTTGACAGGCAACCAAATGCAATATGATGAGCATTAAAGTCACCACTCACAAAAATAGGCTTAGGGAGATCTTGAATGATGTTGCGCAGCCTATTCATTCTTATGTGTCCTCCGGAAGGAGGACAGTACACACATAGTATAGTTAATTTCCCATTATTGGTAGATAATGATATCGCTACAGTTTGAATGTCCTCATAAAAGGATGTGTTTAGAATGCTGTATTTTAATTCTGGTTTAACTAATATAGCTACACCATTATGATCATTTTTGGAATTTTTATTATAGATATTATAACCTGGTATTTTAAAAGTGTGATGTTTCTTAAACCAAGTTTCATTTAGTAAACAAATATCAATATTCTGTTTTTGCAAAAAATTTATTAATAATGGCTTTTTACTATTGGCACTCTGAATATTAAATTGTGCAATGCGTAGCTGGGATGTTCTGAGGGGACTTAAATCCATTATGGGGATAGATTTTTGATCAATATATCTTTAATAGTTGCTGTAGTTAGTGGAGCTGCATCTTTTTTATTACCCAAATCTACTAATGTTCGTACTAGGGCCATTAGTACATCATCATTACAGATGATCTGGGCTTTGATGTCCGCAGCTGCAGGGCGGACATCCTTGTTCGGAGCCTGTGAATCAGGCTTGCTATTTACAGGCTTATTTACAGATTTATTTACATATTTATTTACAGATTGTAGAGGGTGTTGTCTTGGCAATGACAGAGGAGGGAAGTCAGTATCAGGTTTTTTTGATTGTGCTACACTTGCATATGTAATTTTACTTTTCTTTTCCGTTAATTTCTTTATCTTAATTGGACATAGTTTGGATATGGCCAGATGAGGTCCACTGCAATTAACGCAGCAGATTTCATTTGGCTTGTCACATTCCTTAAATAAGTGTTCGCCTGAACAGATTGAACACCTTTGCTTGCCATTGCATATCTTAGCTGAGTGATTGAATTTAAAACATTTAAAACACTGCTGTAGGGGTGGGATGTATTCAAATACTCTATAAGAGAATAAGTCATATTGCACATCGTCTGGTAATACATTAGACAAAAAAGTAATGCTAACAGTTTGCAAGGGAACACGTTCCTGTCCTACTTTCTTCGTGAATCTTCTTATTGCAATTATTTCATAAATGGAGGTCAATTTTGTGTATAGGTCCTTGTTTGATATATTTGCTGGGACAAACCGAATAATTCCTGTTTTTTCAATCTGTGCAGCTGGTATATATGCTTTTAAATTATACTTCTGTAGAAAAGCCGTGTTATTTAGGAAGTTATTTGCCGTGTTATACTGTTTAAATAATACAGCAATTTTATTTGAGTTCAGTCTTTGAATTGCCATCACACCCTTTACTTCATTAGAAAATATATGGTTTAGGTATATGGGACTTTTATTTCCCAACCTGTCCTTGTGGTCTACATGCTCAACAAACACTTTAAAGTCTGTTTTGGAGGAGTTCTCCGGGTAAAGTCTTTTATAATTAGGTTTAAAATATGGTAAGTACGAGTTAGAGTCAATACGCTCACCACCGCCGCCAATGCCGCAGTTTAAATCAGTTCCACCACCCTCAATGCGAGAACGCTTGTTGGAGGTAGGCGGGTTATCCCCGCCTCCCTCGTTTCCATCCATTTTTGTTCCTCTCTAGCAAGTTTTTAGCTCGAAAATAACTTTTGAAAAAATTTAATCAGAAATCGCGTCCTAACTTTTCAAAAGCCCGCCAAAAAGTCGCAGTGGTTGACACTTAGTTCCAGTGTTGCCGCTGGTCATATTTTGGGTTGCCGTATTCCACTGACGATATTGCCGTATTTAAACAAAAAATGCCTTACATTTTCAAAAAATTAATTTTTAACTTAATAATTCTGTCTTAACATATTTTCCATATTATGCAAATCACTATTTTCATATGCAACTGAGGGCTTTTGAATTATTTTTTTACCATTGCGGTGGTTGTTTTAAAGTAGGTACAATATATTTTCTATGGATTTTTGCGACTGTACTGCTAGGCAACACGGTGACATTTAAAGCCGGTTTCGGGTCTTTGTTTTGTGGTTTTGATTAAGTTGACAGAGCTAGATCTCAGCTTTCCAATAGATAGCGTTGTCCATGTTGCAAACCAAAGTACAAGACAAATAGGCCGATGAGCCAACCAAGAATCATATCTGTAGTGTTTGTATCTATACAATAGATATATACATTGTCTCATGTACACCAGAGGAGGTAGCTGTCAATCAGGCAGTCACGTGGTTGAGCTTGCCGGGGTTGGACGTGCGCCTACGCTTGTACAGAATGTGACAGTGAGCCAGTGAATTTGTGTGCCTACAACAAGAGATAGAGATCCTACAAGTGGCGACGAGGTTAAAGGTACCACCTATCTATGACTTTATTTTGCAAAAAGCAGAAAGATTTTCAGAAAAGTAAAAATGTTTCAGCGAACAAACGAACATCACTCGTGAAGCTTTGCAATAGGCTGGCTCCACATAGTCTACATACCATTACAATACTGTTTTACTGGCTTTGGTAGGAAGTTTTATAAATGATAGTTAACAAACTACCTACCTACCTAATAAACTCGATACCAAAGAGAAATACAACAAAGATTTATTATCTAAATGTAATGACTTAAAACAAGAAATATTTCCAAACTTTGACTAATAAAGATATCCGCATCTTAAATTTATAACGTGATGTAATAGTGGATGTAGTAATTTTGAAATTTAGAATGATATTTCAGTCGAGTCATATCTATTTGCGCCGCCATTGTTACGTTCTTGTTTACGTTCTGCGGACTGCGTTCCGAATCACGTTCGCATAGATTACGGTAGTGTGTCATGACGTCCACCACTTCACCGCGATCAGTTGTCGTTGGGGGGGTCGGTTACGTAAACAAGCCGGATTGGGCAACGTGCGTGACTCGTGACCGACCACTGACGTGTCGTCGGGTTGTCGGTGTTGTTCTTTGATGGAAAATGGTGGTTTGTAGTAATTCATGACCGCCCCTCAGTGATACCGTGGGCCGAAATATAGCAAGTATAAATTTGTTTTTGTTTTACTGTTCTCATAGTAAACACAGCTATAAATAATTAATGGGGCTGATTTGGAAAAAAAAAAAAACATGTATATAGAAAAATTACTCTTAGATTTTAGCACTTCTATTAAATTGGATGTGGTTTCCATTAAATTGGATGTGGCTTCCATTAAATTGGATGTGGTTTCCATTAAATTGGATGTGGCTTCCATTAAATTGGATGTGGTTTCCATTAAATTGGACTTGACTTCCATTAAATTGGATGGGGCTTCCATTAAATTGGATGTGGTTTCCATTAAATTGGATTTGGCTTCCATTAAATTGGATAGCACTTCTATTTGATTAGAAATAATATTTTTTGACTTTCAGTAAATTATACATGTTACTTGAATTGGTACTACAAGATTTCCATTCAATTGGATGTTTTTTAGGTTACCCCACGCGATCACTATGGCGAATCAAATCCCAATGCCAGAAAAACTGGACTTGGAAGGTGACAGCACTCCGATCGGTCTAAGATGGGAGAAATGGAAAAGGTCGTTACTAATTTATTGAGAAGCAGCTGACATTGAAAGTGCAAAGAAAAGAAGAGCAACATTATCAATCTTAGGTGGAGGTGAACTTCAAGATATATATTACAACTTACCAGGTGCAAGTGTTGAATCAGCTGATGACGTTTTTGAAGTAGCCTTGAAAAAACTTGATGAGCACTTTTTTCCTAAGCAAAACAAGACGTACGAAAGACACATTTTTCGTCAAATAAAACAAGAAGAAAATGATAGCTTTGGAAAATTTCTGATTAAACTTAAAAATCAGGCGACAAAATGCAAATTTGGCAATCCAGATGAACATATAATTGATCAAATTATAGGAAGATGTGTTTCGTCAGAATTACGAAAACAGGTTTTGACAATGGGGGATGACGCTACTTTGGACAAGGTCATTACACTAGCCAATACCTTGGAAATAGTAAATCATCAGTTGGAAAGTTACTAGCAAAAGGATAAATTTAAAAGTAATGAAGTAAATGCTATTAAATACACAAACAAAGAAATATCAAAACCGGAGCGAACAGATAGAGGCAAAATTATGAATAAATGTCAAAGATGTAAGAGTGATACGCACACATCCGTAGATTCAACATGTCCAGCAAGAGGAAAGAAATGTCACAGCTGTGGAAAATTAGGGCATTATCAAAGATGCTGCAAAACAAAGCTGCACCAACAAAATAAACGGAATTTACAACAAAACCAAGACGAAAACCGAAACAGCTATAAAAAACCACGAAAAGAGAATGCAGTAAATTCTCTCGATGAAGAACCACTTCAATATATATTCAATGTAAATGACGACGTAACAATAGAATGTGACATTGGAGGGGTTAAACTAGAAATGCTAATTGATTCAGGTTGTCGACTAAATTTAATATCAGACGAAACCTGGCAGTACCTAAAAAGAAACAACGTTGATTGCTCCAAACAAGTACCTAAAGGAGCCAAACAAAATTTCAGTAGCCTACGGCAGTGAAAAGCCTTTAGATATCAAGGGTTCTTTCGAAGCTGTGATTGAAACTAATGGAAAAATGGACTGTAACACCATCTATGTTGTCGCGAATGGACCAAGGAATTTGCTTGGTAAGGACGCAGCAATACGGTTGGGAGTATTGACATTAGGAGTTGGTATCAACCAAATTAGTCAGAAACCAAAGGAACCATTTCCAAAATTTAAAAATGTTGTGGTGGATATTCCAATAGGTAAGTCTGTAAGACCTGTTATACAACCTATAAAGTATATCCAGAAGAATTATGTTTTTTTTGAAAATGTTCTTTTAAGGGGGAACAAAATTGTAATCCCACAAAAACTTAGAAAACAGGTTCTAGACGCAGCCCATGAAGGTCATCCGGGGATCGTGGCTATGAAGGGACGGCTATGATCTAAAGTTTGGTGGCCTCGAATCGATAAAGATGTCGAATTACTAGTGACAGGGATCCTAAAGGAAATTTTCAGTCGGTTAGGTTATCCACTAACCATTACAGTAGACAATGGGCGGCAATTTGTAAGCGAGGAGTTCAAGGCTTTTTGTCTTGAATGTAACATTAGGGTTTTTAATACGGTTCCATACTGGCCACAGATGAATGATGAAGTAGAACGCCAAAATAGGGACATAGTAAAAAGACTCAAAATTTGCAAATGTGAGAAAAAAGACCTTAAGGAATCGTTATATGAGTATCTGATGATGTACAATTTCACTCCCCATTCAGTGACAGGAAAGACTCCATGTGAACTATTTTTCAAAAGGCAAAACAGGGACAAAATTCCTATGTTAAAGGATATAAATAACAAAGAGGATGACTTGGAAGTGAGAGACAGAGATAGATTGCA
This sequence comes from Ypsolopha scabrella, assembly GCA_910592155.1. Classification (NCBI taxonomy): domain Eukaryota; kingdom Metazoa; phylum Arthropoda; class Insecta; order Lepidoptera; family Ypsolophidae; genus Ypsolopha; species Ypsolopha scabrella. Next base: position 21,710,711 of record OU342983.1, read on the forward strand.
AAAAGAAAAGGGAAAAGAGTATGGAGACCGGAAAAGAAGAGCCGACGATTCGGAAATAACAGAAGGGGAAAAGGTTTACATAAAGGAAATGGAGAAGATCAACAAGCTGAAGACAAGTTTCAACTCTACACCATATGTAGTTGAAAAATCAGTTGGGGGAGATGTCACCGTAAGGAATGAAGAAACAGGACAAAAGCTACGTAGGAATGTGATACATTTAAAAAGAGTGGAAGGACAATGGCAACCTATAAAAGATGACATTTTGCCAACGGGAGATGATACTATCGATAAATTAAATGATTAGATTAGGAATAAGGAAATTACAATGCTGATTTATCTCACTAATTAATAACATAGCGTTGTTGAAAAATTATTTAACTTTTACTTAAAATAAATTAAAACTGTAATGCTTAGTTCTGTGTCAAATTATTGTATCGGTATTGATGTAACGAGAAATAAATATAAATAAAAAAAAAAACTTCAATAAGGAAGGGATGTAGTGTTTGTATCTATACAATAGATATATACATTGTCTCATGTACACCAGAGGAGGTAGCTGTCAATCAGGCAGTCACGTGGTTGAGCTTCCCGGGGTTGGACGTGCGCCTACGCTTGTACAGAATGTGACAGTGAGCCAGTGAATTTGTGTGCCTACAACAAGAGATAGAGATCCTACAATATCTATCACAAGTTAATAAAGTTTTGGCCATTGAGCTTATTGTGATGGCTAGATGGTAGGTAGTTTTTTGGTTTGTTTGGAATTCTGCAAATATTGTCTTTGCCTCTATTGATAAAGTGGGTAGTTGTGTATGTAATAATAATAAGTTATTGTCAAACAAACAACTAATGTTTTATATTGTTAGTGCTCAAACATATTAAATTAATGTTTTACTTTTTTAGGTATGTCAGACAGTGCCATCTAGGAATCTAAAAAACATGAAATTTGACACAACAAGGTAAAAAAAGAACGCTCATTCATTGCCTCAGATGCTTTATCTGAGTTCATTGCCGAATTGCCGTATTTTAGCTTACGGTAATGACTACTCTGCCGTATGCCGTACATTTAATCATTTTATAGCCCGAATGCCGTACAATAACACTGCTTAGTTCGTTCTTGTTCTATGAGTGACACAGATAATTTTTCATTATTTTTCTTGCCTTTTTTATCTGGCTTCTTAGAATGTGATTCCACCTTAGAGTATACATAAGCAAGCTTGCTTGAAGAAGAAATCTGAGCTCTAAGGATTCCACACATTAGTTCCGCCAAAGTCGAGTTTTGTGCGAAAAGACTCATTGCATTGGAGATCAGCGGAGCTATTATGTAACTCAGTTTCGGTTGCTAGCTATAATTGCTAGTATGCCAATTATGCGTAAACGGTGTAAATTGGCGTTGAAGCGACAGTGTCCAAAACGAAGTCTACAAATTATGGATTAAAATTTGCGACTTATACACAGTTCTTCCAACTTCGTTATTATTAATTTGAGCCATGAGCCTTTTTGAGCCAGAGTAACATTGTAAACAGCGAGCCACTCATCCAACATATTTTTCTTCAATTTTGATACTAAATCGGATTATGGAATAGCAACACTCTGTGAAATGTCATTATTGACAGTTAGGTTATTTTGTACTGAAGAAAGGAATCGTCTTTGCCACAGATCATATAAACTAGTCTCGTGAAACAAGTGGTCTTTGCTAAATAATCTGCGTTTTCATTTCCTGTAACTTCAATGTGTGATGGAGTCCAGATAATAATGATGTTGGCGTTTTTGTGAAATAAAGAGTTCCAAAGGTTTCTTATCTCATAAATATAGGGGTATTAAATTAGTATTAAAATGGTTATGTTCTAGTGCTTTCAACACGGTCATGTTGTCCGTAACAATCACCCAGTTATAAGATTCATGAATGTAGTTTTCTATATATTTTAGACTGTAGTGCAGTAAGTATGACCAAAGCTTCAGCTGTGAAAATACTCAAGGAGTCAGGTAATTTTCTTCCATGTCTTCAACTACGAACCAAAGATTTATATAACATTAATAATATTTTTGGATCAGCTCCCCAATAAGTTTTAGCTAGACATTTTAGATTTTTAAAAGCTCTATTAGCTTTTCCTGTTATCTATTCCAAGTATTTGTTCCATGATAAATTATTAGTAAAAATTACACCTAAAAACTTGATAACTGATGTTAGAGGAAGAGGATTGTTATTGTAACTAATATTTACATTATTGTACATTTTTCCCTTATTGAAGACTACCACTTTAATTTTATCTAAATTAATTTCTAAAAAATATTCAAAATATTCCTGTTACTTTTTTAATGCAGAATTTAATATGGAACTAACATTACCAACATTATAATATAACCAGAGCAATAAACTGCCAAATCATCAGTAAACTGTAAATTTTGACATTTTTGTAAATTTCAAGCCTATTTTCATTGAACCGACTGTTTTCAATGCACATTTATAACCTGTGGGACCATTTAAAATAAACCACGGACCAAAACAGTCCGATTCTAAAAGGAGGGGCACCAGCTATAATATTACCGAAAAAACGTATATGGCACGCAACAGATTACGGCTTACATCGCGGCACCATAATATGACATCAAACAGGTCAGACCTGTTTTTTGTCATATTATGGTCCAACTTTGCAGGCCGTAATGTACTAGGTGCTATATTATGGCACGTCTTTTTTTTCCTTTTAGAATTGGTCTGTGGTTTGTTTTAAATTGGTCCCACAGGTTATAAATGTGCAATGAAAACAGTCGGTTCATTGAAAATAGGCTGGAATTTAGAAAAAAGTCGAATTATCTGTGTCGTGGTCAGCGCTGCCAATTGGCGGGTAATTACCCGCATTGCGGGTAAATTGACGATAAATTAAGAAGGCGGGTAATTTGGCGGGTATTTGTTCTCTTGAGGGTAAAAGCGGGTATTTTGTATTGTAGGCAAATTTTAAATAAAATAAAATGTTGGCTCTTTGGAAGTTACGTCAATGCCGGTATTGCTATAATATGAAACAATTTATGTTATCTATGGTGAGGGTTTCACCTCCGTAATGTTTAGGCTATTGGCGCAGGTATTGAATGTATTGAAGGTCTGTAGCTATTGGTCATTTTTCTCCATTATGCGTCGTACTGCCATTTAATCCATTGTTCTAATAAGTAGAAAAACTATCAAACAAACGTCTTTTTTATTGGTTGAGCTAATTACTTTGGCGAGTGAGTGTTTTGTTCGATTAACGATCATAAAAATGATGAAAAAGTGGCTAAAAAGAACGCAAAAAAGTGCCTAATACTGGCAAGCTAAAAACATATTTGTGGTAGGTTGGTAAATAAGTTAGCTTTGACCAAATTATAGAAATTTTCATTAATTTTCAAAATTTTATATGTCGATTACAAAAATAGGTTTAATTTAATGGCCAAAAAAAAGCCCTCTTTGCGGGTATTTTGTGTTTTAAAGGCGGGTAAAAGCGGGTATTTTAGTGACTCGTTGCGGGTAATCTGATGATTCATCTCTGGCAGCCCTGGTCGTGGTGGTGCCGCAAGATGACGGAAAATGGCGAGTTGAGTGTTGTGCATTGTCGTGTGAGGGAATTAAATATGTGCTTAAATCACAAATACACACAACAAACGAGGAAAACATGCCGAGTATTGTCCGATTTTTTAACTTTAGCAGCACATTTCAGGCATCTAAATGTTTCAGACAGTCTTCTGTTAATGCGCTTTTTGTCAAGCATTATGCAATTGTAATGGTATTTATCAGAGCAGTCAATGCAACTTAATTTATCTTGTAATATTTCTTTCAGAAAACAGGCGCACTTTGAAGGCATATTTAAAGTTACAAACTAAGGAGTTTGAAATAATCTATTGCAAAATTCTACAATATGTGTTCAATCTAGCGGTAATACTACTATCTGCGTTTGAAGCGCTTTGTCAGCTAGCCAGTGCATACAGATCGAGTCCGTTATCGCCCGCTGTTAATGAGGCTGTGGCCCACCCAAAGGTCTCAAGCGCCGTGAAAAATGCGTCGCTTACGCGTTTTCTCCAAACGGTTTCGAGTCTTGATTTGAATTGACGGTTATCGATGTAATTTCATTGAAATATATATAAATCCGTAGGTATAAGAAAGTGTAAATACCTTGGTTATTATATAATTTGGCACTAAACTTCAAGTAAAAAGAAACACTTAAAACACGATTTCATGAATTAAATTTATGGACTTATCGGTCGAAGGTGTTGTACTCCCGTCAAGTTAAACATAATAAGGGGGTCGTGCTTGCAAAAGGTCTGGTCGTTTTGAATTTTTTGTATGTTGTTAGGACCTCAACCAATATTAAAATACCAGATTTGCAATTTCCAAAGTGTTGTGCGAGCGGCGGTGTACCCAAAAAACCATGAAATTTTCGGACTTTTTTCAGTTTTTGCTCAATATCTCAGTGAAGGTAGAGTCTGACCGGTGTAGTTACTACACATGCTTTTAAAGAAGACTAAATTTGCTAAATTTTTTTGCTAATAGTGCATTTTTTTCGAAATAATCACTTATTTTGTGAAATATCTTCTGAAATTCGTATCCCCAAGTCACATATTAAATTAAATAAAGTTGTAGTGAACTTGATAAGCTTTCATTTGAAACCAGATGGGTACCTGTAGGCCCAATGAATTTAATAACGGACGTCCTTCTTGTCATACTAAGAGTATTATTTATTATCTGGAAAATGAGCAGAAAATCGTAATTACAGCTTAATTAAATATAATTTTAATTAGCTGCCTTTTTCTGTGTCAATTTTCAAGATTTTAAATAGTTTTTTACTGCGGCTGAATAAAATGTTTCTATAAAAATAAACTAAAGTAAAAAAATATATATATTGTTGTGTAATATTAAAATGGCCCATTTACAGATGATACTGGATTAATAAGTGTTTATATTTGGCAATAAAAAGACTCAGTACAGTAAATGAGATAAAATTACCCCGAATTTCACGAAAACAAAGACCTAATTCAGAATAACTCGATTTAACAAAACAGTACAACAAGCGGGATTTAGAAGAGGTATGGGTTGCATGGATCAGATATTTTATTTACGAAGCATATCTGAAAAATATCTGGGAAAAGACCAGAAGGTGTTTTGTGCGTTTGTAGATTTAGAAAAGGCTTACGATAGAATGGTGAGGGATGACTTGTGGACAACACTGTCCGTGTATGGAGTGAGTGCTACCTGGTGCGGGTCCTGAAATCTCTCTATTGAATTTCAGTGCTTGCATTAGGATTCACGGGGCATACACTGAATGGTTTAATATCTCTAGAGGAGTTAGACAGGGATGTTTAGCGTCACCGTCGCTGTTCAATCTATTGATGGACAGTTGTTTCAATGATTTGATAGAGCGTGATTGTGGACTGAAGTTAGGGTAATCACTTATCAAATGTCTCTCATACGTCGATGACCAAGTTCTCCTTGCTTCATCGACGAATGAGCTGCAAAAGATGTTATCAATAACGAATGATGCCTTTTAAAGAAAAGGAATAAATATTAATACATTAAAAACAAAGGTAATGATGCCTTAGAATGATGAAGCGGTGACTGAATGTAAGGTTAAGATTGAAGACGAGGAAATGGAACAGGTTAAAGAATTTGTCTATCTGGGTTGTCTATTTACACGCGATGGAAAGTGAGACGGTGACATTGAAAGAAGAGTAAATGGGGGAAACAAAGTGAACGGAGCCCTACACTCCTTTATGGGCAGCCAAAGTGTGACTGCAAAGGCACGATTGGCAGTTCAGAATGGAGCGTTTGCGCTTACGCTCATGTATGTTAGTGAATGTTGGGTTTGGCAAGATAAACATCGAAGTTGAGTGAATGCAGTGAAAATGCGTTCCTTATGGAGTATGTGTGGTTTGACATTGAATGACAGAGAGAGAAATTCCGTCCTAAAATAGCCTTGAAGGAAGGCTATGTTAACAGATCTTCACGATCCAAAAATAATGTAATCAAACTGTTTCCAATTTTTTCTGTAAGAACAACATGTAATATTATAAATTATAAAATCCGTTAGGTCTAAAATTTTTACTGTTTGATAAATAAAACCATAAAAATACGTGAGAACAGTTTATTTACATTTCCCTCCAAAACCCACTTATGACTGTTTTTGGTTATCTACCGTTTTTGAGAGAACCGCTGGGCTGACAAGTACCAATCTAGTCTCAAATGAAATTTAATTAAATTTACTACAACATCGTTCCAGTAATATTTGACGTGGGGTACGTATTTTAGAAGATATTTCACAAAATAAGTGACCATTTCGAAAAAAAACACTTTTTGCAAGAAATTGTCTCATATTGTATCAAATTTAATCTTCTTTAAAAGCATGTGTAGTAACTATACCGGTCAGACCCTTTCTTCACTGAAAAATTTAGCAAAAACTGAAAAATGGCCGAAAATTTCATGTTTTTTTGGGTACACCACCGGTCGCACAGCTTTTTGGAAATTGCAAATCTGGTATTTTAATATTGGGTTATGTCCTAGCAATATATAAAAAATTCAGAACGACCGGACCTATATTGCTCGTTAAACTATTTGGACGACTAATTAGTTATTTTAAGGATATAATAAATTACGGGATGACGGGGGAAGTTTGCTTTATTTAGGTTGAATTTGTAAGACTTAACTTCTTAGTACATTAGAGCCAAGAACAGTTGTCCTGTTCGTTACTATTGTCCTACTGTTTCGTTACTATAGTCCTGTTTCGTTACCAATTTTCCAGTGCGTGATGATCGTGAACGATCATTACTGTTTTAAATAAGCATCGTCTTACCCAGCTGTACCCCTTGTATTTGTGTAAATAAATTGTATTTTTGTAACAGAAGTGTTGTGAGGTTTTTTTCATCTACCTACATTGGTCACCTTTTTTATATTAGGTAGGTCTTTTCATTTCTCACTTTTCTCATTTCATTTTTTTCTACTTTTTTGTACGGATGGAATGAGGGGACATATCCAGGTACCCCCAATTTTCATCGTGTAACAATAGTAGAACAGATGAATTCAAATATAGGGAAATAAGTTAATGAACCGACGAATTTAAGGCTTCATTCAGTTTAAAATTTAGATAATAATTAAGTGATAATGTCAAGATGAAAGGAAAGTCTATGACACGAAGTCTGCAAATGATGGAGTTAATTTTGCGACTTCTAGACTTAACATTCTTAAACCAAGGAGTTCTTCCAACTTCGTTATTATCAATTCGAGCGACCCATGAGCCTTTTTGAGCCAGAGTTAACGCAGCCACACGACGTCCCGCGTCCCTGCCAACTTCCCACACTATTTCCCTCGCTCCTCGTCGAGTGTGTGGCTGAGGTATTAAAGCTTTGGTTCAATGTATGAAAAAAAGGAAAGAATGGACATTGAATCCAAAGCCGATAAACAAGATAAAAAAAACCATTTTATATAACCTCAAAATTCAAATACTATTTTAATAATTATTTTGTAAATACAATGTTTCCAACTTCCGTTACACGTTTAATGCCTCAAATAAGAAGTGTTCTGAGTTGCACTTCGTGTCTACTTCACACTGACGCAGTGCTGGCTGCCGCCGTCAAGAAAACCAGCGCCGCCGGAGGTTAAATTTCGTTTCCATAAAACCCTTTTTCCCATAGAAAATCCGAGTTTATTCATTCTTCACTAATAGTTAACAATCTATTGCCAGTACCGCTCAAAGTATACTGAAAGTCGACGTTCATTTTCTTATTCTTGTTTAAAATTTAAAAGTGAATTTGTCTAGACGTGGGGGTTGTATTGTGTCGCAGGTGTGATGGGTCTGGGCAAGGGCAAGAAAAAGCTTGGCAAGCTGGGTGCAGTGGAGAAGAAGGAGTTGCCGGTGGAGAGCGACCCAGAGGTGCTCGTGACGCGCGTGTGCGGCTCCAACATATACACCACCGGAGAGGATGTGCAGGTGAGTTCCTCATATTCACTGATCAAGCTTTATTTCATAAAGTACCTTATATAGGAATATACACAGTTAGTCTATAGGGGTGGGGGGGATAATAACAGGTTTGATCTAACATTTTATATTATCTTGTCACTTTCCATGAATGGTTGGAGTACTGGGGCATGAGTCTTTTTTCCTGCAGTGCTCCCTTATTACATACATTCCAATCCTATAATATCATACATATCTATCAAGATTTAGGGACAAAATCTATGTTTTTTGATTGACAATTTGTTGCCTTGTATTGATTTGATTATATTGATCACTTTGATAATTTTTCAATTTTATTCAAAGAAGTCAATTGAGTATAATCCATTCATTATCAATACATACATAATTCAATACATCTTGTTTGTTACTATCATTACTCTCCATCAGCTATTGAGATGACAGATTGACAACACCAAATCGGCTTTTGATTTTTCATGATAGCATTTTCTTGTAGTAAAGTATAAATTAAAACAATTACTTTTAAAACATTGCCGTTATGAATATTGTATAAAGTGCTATTTACCATGTTTTTAGGGTATAGAACCTACATATTGTAGGTTCTATACCCTAAAAACATGGTAAATAGCAATAATGTTGATGCTACAGTATTATCAAGGTGACTAAAAACAAGGCACTAAAATAATGCCTGATAATTAGCAGCCTTGGACTATGGAAACCTTTTTTTTATTTTTTTATATGGGATATGTGTGTTCTTACATAATATATCTTAAATTTGACCTTTTTATTGTATGTATTGTTTTGTTTTTGGAGGATTTAATTTCTTGTAATTTTCATTAAGTATATTATTTTGTCATCATACTCATCATGCATGATAGAAGTAGTAAAACATATTCAGACTAAGAGACAGATAGCGGAGTCTTAGTCACAGGGTCCCGTTTGGCACACAAAGGGTGTGGCGGAACCCTATACAACATTATGTTCATTAGAATTAATTGTTTGATATCTTGTAACTTTCCAGTTGAAGCCAGACAGCGAGTACCCTGAGTGGCTGTGGAGCCTCAACACGGGGCCGGTTCCCCGGGTGGAGACCCTGGACCCGGAGAGCAAGCGCTACTGGCTGCGGGTGCGCGCCGCCGGCATGAGACGCAACAACAAGCTGCGCAGCATGCGGCGCTTCTAGCTCCCTCCCCTCCAGCCCCGCACTACACCGCGTAAGTTCCAGTAAGCGCCAGTAAAGCAGTTCCAAGTGGTTTTCAGAGTGGTAATGTTACTGGATAAGTTTTATATTTACCTGTTACTGTTATGAGGAATGAAAAAAGAACATTCTAAATGACATACTGATGTGACTATGGACAGAGAGAGGTTTGAGTACATAAAGAGAAGAGGAGATAGATATGTAGTAGTTATTATATTAGTAACATAAAGTTGTTAAGTTGTAAATACAATTTATTCAAATAATATTTTACGCTTTTATTCCTTACACTTTAGAATAACTTTGACATTAATACTTATAATCGACTTGCACATTACAAATAATTTTTAGCCTAAACTGACTGATAATGTTTGATTTCACAAAAATTTGGAAGATAATACCTTGTTGATTTTCTTAAACATAATTTTAAACAATTTTTATTACATTTCATCTATTAGCTGTTCCATGGCTACACTTGTAAGCCTCACTATCACGTCACAGCCCACGGTGTCACGTGACTCAGATAGTCTACGGCGGCGTCACGTGACTCAGAGACAGTCCACGGTGTCACGTGACTCAGACAGTCCACAGTGTCACGTGACTCAGAGACAGTCCACGGTGTCACGTGACTCAAACAGTCCACAGTGTCACGTGACTCAGAGACAGTCCATGGTGTCCTCTCTGATGATGAGCGGCGGCGAGTACGGGGAGTGGTGAGTGCCGAACGAGTAGGCGCCCGGACACTGGAACACATTCATACGACGGTTAACTAATAGTCCATATGCAGATCAGTCATTACAACGTGGAAGGAGACGAGAATGTTCGAGTAGGGATTGTGGGAGGTCGGGATCGGAAACATTACTTATTAATTAGTGTAAGAGGGGAAGAATAAAAAGCCCGTGATTTTGTGTTATGTTATGAAAATGTAGTGCTTCTCCGTTATCTAAATCTGGTTTTAGTTACTTACGTCAATTTCTGGCTAACTACAGCTGTTGCGTTTACCTAGAGCGGGTCAAGTAAATAGGTACCTACCCAAAAAGCAAGGGGTAATATGTGATAATGATAGAAATAAATTTCTATATTTTAAACACTTTGCGATTTATCCATCGCAAGGAGATAACAAATTAAATTTTATACCATTGCGGTATAGAAAATCAGAAAAGTAAATCTGGACGTGAGGAGCTCTGAACCGGGACTTCTCGCTTACTGGGCGGTTGCTCTTCCACTGAGCTATCCAGTTCTCAACACAACCTGTGAATTTACCCATGTGCTTTCCCATACCGCAACGATGTATAGACGCTCACTTGCGCTTAGTGTATTCAAGACGAGTTTCTTAAGACTTATTGCCCTACCGTCACCCGTTACAGCATCGGGTAGTGAAGAATACACATTACTCGTATCGAAACTATGATAGAAATAAATTTCTATGATATAAATTTTAATTTGTTATCTCCTTGCGATGGATAAATCGTCAAGTGTTTATAATATTGAATGTTAAAATATAAGTACTGCATTTTATTTCTCGAAATCAGTACAATTAAATATGGCTAAACTGTGTATTTCTCTTTAAGCCCGAACCAATGTCGCGCAATACCATTCCTGCCTCATACCGAGCCGTTCTAAATACTTGAGATTGTCGTTAAGGGGGGCTTATTCCAATTTTGTCTCTTTTCAAATCCATTTTAAGCCATCAAATTGTAACATTTAGAGTCTGAAAAAAATATATGTTTTAGATACATCTTTTCTCCAGTGTTATTTACGGTTCAATTTTCGATACGATAAAATTCGCTCGATCGAAAAAAAATCTGAAACTTGGTCGATTTTTCAAGATTTTTTCATTTTGTGCAAGGTGTACTTAACCAAATTGTATGAAAATTACAGATAATTAAAGAAAAGGTACTTTAGTAACTATTTTCGCGGTTACTTTTTTGATAAATATAATCGTTTTTTTTTCTTTAATTTAAAAGGAAAAGTTGACTGGCGAATACTCGCGCCAGCAGCCTTCAGTCGGCTGCTAGCCGTTGTCGACGCAAGACCTGTGTCAGTTTTCTGAGCCCTGTTCCCCCTCGCCTCTAAGTTTCGAAGCTATTCGTTGTGTGTAAATATATTATGAGTAAGATAGAGTTGTGTGTAGGTAGATAAATTGTATATTTATTAAATCGTATGTATATAACATTATTATTAGTTAGATAAATCCTAAAATAATCGTGTAAATAAAAATTATTTAGCTTTAACTTGGATGTTCTAAAAATGGGAATTGAAGAAGAATAAAGTGTCAAATCTGAAATCGCAGAAGCTAAGAAAACTAAATGGGTAAGTGTACTTTGGATAAATTTATTAGTTTAGGGCACATATAAGTATCAGTGCATCTAAACCAGTTTTATGGTTATCTTTGTTCGAACTTCAAGATACCAGGTGTATCAGTAACCTGCTTTCAAACTGTAACCAGATGGTTTACTGATCGTACAGAACAACTTTGTTGTATGATATGATATTTGAAATTACGCGGGAAAACTTTAAGTGACCAGTACAAGTATAACAGTACAACAGTAAAACATCACAATACTTACTCTTGCAGTCACAAATGCGATTGTATCCAGGTGGTATTATTTTGTAAGCATATGTACGTACGAGTAGTATATTACCAGAAGACTAAATTAAATTTCTTAATTTCAGCTCATTAGCTCATCGTTCTGATCGGGGCACATTCGCATCGAAAAAATGCCTATAGGAACGGTAAGTGACTTTATCCTTTTTAGAGTTCTCTAACTAACCATATACTCTTATATTTTCGCTATGTTCGTCTGTCTGTCCATTCTGTAAGCCGGTACTCATCGTATCTCAGACGGATACTGTAGCTAAAGTTATTTTGAAATCGACCATTTCTTTGCAGACGTGCAAATTTCACAACATAAAATATTGCGTACTGCGTATAGTCGAAGATTATATTGTATAGAGTATTTTTATTTTTATAAATATTAATCTCGTGATTTGCAATAAATCCTACTTCCTACTAATATTATAAATGCGAAAGTTTGTGCGTGTGTGTGTGTGTGTATGTTTGTTACTCTTTCACGCAGAAACGGCTGAACGGATTTGGATGAAATTTAGAATGGATATAGCTTATATCCTAACTAAACACACTTTTTATCCCGGAAAAATGCATGGTTCCTGTAGGATAGATCAATATCATTGAAAACTCAGGTGTCTAAGGCCGACTTACACCAAGCAAACTTAACCCGGGTTAACTAACTTTTTATGTTTTGTCCTTTTCACATCAAACCATAAAGATAAGGACAAAGCATAAAAAGTTAGTTAACCAGAGTTAAGTTTGCTTGGTGCAAGTCGGCCTAAGTAGCGCGGTCCTATTCGTTTGTGGTAGAATAAGACAAGGTTATGTTATCTCATCAGCATCACACTTCACACTAATATTATAAGTGCGAAAGTTTGTGTGTGTGTATGTTTGTTACTCTTTCACGCTGAAACGGCTGAACGGATTTGGATGAAATTTAGAATGGATATAGCTTATACCTCAACTTATCACATAGGTTTTTTTTATCCCGGAAAAAAGCATGTCGTTGAACCGAATAACACGCGGGCGGAGGGCAAAAGCTAGTAATAAATATTTTGATATTTTATGTTTTTCAGAGAGTCGGAACTGGTGCCACGTAGCATTGAAGCTGATGTCCCTGACAACTCCATTGTTTCCCTGGATCCCGTAGAACCTGTCACAACTATTGGGTTAGTTACTACAGGTCATTTTCAGGTCACTTCCTAAAGTCCCTTATCTATATTTTAATTTTTAGGTGGACCGAACCGGAAGTGGAGATCCCTACACAGAAAAAAATCTCAAATTGATTAACTTTTTTACCCCGTACTGTAGAAATTCTTCTATAGTTTTTACTTTTGGTTTCAGAAAATCCCAAGAAATTACCGAACCTTTAGTGATAAAATACGAAGACGAAGTATTACCAGGTACAGGGACAGCTACACGTGACGGAACTGTCTCTTCGGTATTTGGGTGGGAGAAAATGAACCTGTACATATTGAAAGGATTACGAGAGATGAAAATTTTTGGCTGACGAAGATGGAAAAAAAAAGTAAAATTTTAAACAAAATGTTTATTACCGGAGATAGTAAACCCACGGCATATATGTGGGATGCCTATAAGAACTCTGACTTTGCTTGGTAATGAAAATAGGTGTGAGAAAGAAAACGCAGAGCCTTTACCTATCTCACAGCAACAATCAAGCTATGATTATTCGCTACCGGGACCTAGTACACGTATAATCGATTTCTAATTTTGTCAATGTTCCGAAAGTTTATGAGATAATTTATTGGCGTGTTCACAAAAAAATATATAAAATTAAAATTAGCTAATCGATTGAGTTTTCAGCGAAAAGGTAAATTCACGATTTTTGTGAATGGTTAAAAGGTCGCCTACCTATTTTCATAATATTGGTATGTCGAAAACATTTTTCGATTTTTCTAGTAAAAGATTGTTCGTAATTTTCTTCGCTTTTCTAGAATGTCAGTGGAGTCAAATTATAAAACGTTTGACCCACATTTACGCAGTAAATAAATAATTAAGTTCCCCGTAAACTATGGCGCTAAAATTCAAAAGTCCACCACACACGCGCCCTAGTGCGCGCCGCCAGTCATAGATAATGTAAGAGCGAAAAAAAATTAACTGTAACCTTCTTATTGCCGAAATATTGTTTTGTACGTATTACATAATATTATAAGATTAGAATTGATAAGTTTACAGATACCGATTTGTTTAGTTGTTCTTCGACGGAGTTCACAAAAACTGCTTTAAATATAATTGGTTACCAATCGCATTAGGTGTAAGCCTGTAAAGATTGTATAGCATAAAATGTATATAAGGTGAAATTAAATTAACCGACCAAATTCATACTGGAGACTCGGTTAGTGATCAAGAACTAGGTTCAGTCATCCTTTTGGCCAATTTCGGAAAATAAATATTTTTGCTGCCTTACTGGTTGGACTAGTTTAAATACAAATCCTAGTGCAGGCACTACGGGACAAAAATTTTTTTTTTTTCGAATTTCATCTGGAGGGTCATTAAACCTTGTTGCTGATGACTAACCGAGTCTCCAGTATGAATTTGGTCGGTTGACTTAATTTCATCTAGTATATATAAATATAAATATATAAATATTTATTATAATATCAAATGTTCGTATTACAATATCATACCTCATTGGTATTAGTTATTAAAACTTTGGACATGAATGTATGGTATAAGTCCCTGTTGCCTTCCTACTTGAAAAGAGGAACCAGAAACATTTTTTCATAGTTTGTGTACATATTAAAATGAAATAAATAGTGTTATAAAAATATTAAGGAATTATTATTTAACGGTATATTACTTCTACGTCTACCCTTTTAAACACATGGTAGAAAGGTAAAGTTGATTAATATACAATATAACGTATTTTATTAATGTAGGAATATGGTGTTTAAGTGTATTATATTTTTTCTTTTTGAATGTATATGTAATGTATATGTAGTGGACTTTAAGTATATAAATAAATAAATACATATAAATGCCACGTTTAAGTTATAACAATCTGAAATTTATATATATTATTTCGGGTCCTATCTTGATCTTGTCATTTATGTATATTTTATTTTATTATTTACTCATAGCTCTACCTTTATTTCAATTTTTTGTCCGATGTAGTGAATTCCCCTAAATTTACAAAGTAGCGCTGTTAGCAAGAATAGTTTATTTGGTTAATTTATGGGAATCAATTATTAGTACGAAGTACATTTACTGCCCAAGCCCATTTTAATGTGTGGCGGTTCACGCGAAGTCGCGTCGCTCGGGCGCATCGCAATAAAATACGTCGCGGTCAACTGGCGGGGGCGGAGGTAGCGATAAATGCCTACAGGGCCCGAATAACCTGCCCTTAACGGCCGCTGTGAAACCGCCCTTTGGCTATTGGTGGCACAGCATCTTTAAATAGGTACCTAACGTACGGTTGAAAGTCGTCTGATCGATACCCTTGTCATCTGTGTGTACTACTATTCCATTATCTATTCTACTATTTGCCGCGTTTTTCCTATCTTCCGAAAGTCAGAGTCTATTGATCCAAAGTTAAAGTAAGTTTTTACCTTCTTAGTGTTGTATAGTTGCGGGGGGTAAGCTGCGGGGCCGGGGGAGCGGTACGTGTCGGTGCGGTTCAGCCGCGCGCCCAGCGAGAACATGGGCTGTCTGTGGGGAGGGGGGTGTTAGTTCGGACAAGCAAACAGGTTTAAATACCTACTGCTACTACTACATGATGAACATCAGTGGTTCGCACACGTTTGTGTGTGTGCACACAATGAACAACTAAGTATGTGCGCTCTCAGTCGTACTTCTAATGTGCGGGCGACGTTAAACCGTTGGGGGGGGAGTGTCAAGGAGTGTAAGTTATTATTCTTCGCTAACGATGTCAGCAGGTTTCAGAAATGTAGTTCAGCTGTTACTAGCATAGCACTAGCTGCAGTTCGTTGCTTAAGTAAGGGGTTTCTTTCGTTTGAGATTATAGGAGTCTGTCCATAAAGCGGAGGAAGGGGGCCCCGTCAGGACGACGACGCGACTGGTTATGTGTCGAGCACTAACTTGGTCCGGTAGACGTCGGTGTCCCGCTGGAAGTAGACGGCGGGTCCGGGTGACTTGAACGCCATCTTAGTGTCTCCGCGCGCTCCCAGCGAGTACGCGGGCTGCGGTGGACGCGAACACACCATGTACGCATTCGGCGCCGGACCGAAGCGCTGCGGATATCAGTACTTGATAAATAGACGTCGCGGGTCCGTCTTAAGGACAGGCAGTCTGCGAACTTGGTGTTTCTTCAAATTAATCCTTTCAGTTAGCAAACCAACGACTCAAGGGTGTTAAAGTGTTTTTAGCGTCTCTGACATGTGAAAGAAGAGCCGGTGTTGACCTGATCGTTGCTGTGGAGACTTGCTATGTTCACTTACTATTACATAGTTTTATAAGTATATGCGACAGTGTCTCGGTACTCACACTGAGGTTGTACTGCCTGCGTGCTCCCATGCTGTAGGCGGGCGGGCGCGCCTCGCGCATGCGTGGACAGCGCTCCGGCGCGTGCGCGCCCGGCCCCGGACCGACCACGCGCGTGCGCTCGCCCAGTCTGACACATTATCGATAGGAGTTACCTCCCTACAGTTCGAGTAGACTCCCTTATACATATACGTTTACAGGTCGGGTCAGTACAGTACAAAAGGCGAACGATAATTAAAGATGAGACGTCGCAATAGTGCACTCTCGGAGTTTCGACAGTGAAGGGGTGACAGCTGACTTCAAACGCGCCTTCTGTACTCACGACTGTTTTGTAGGCAGACTACAGAGATTTGCTTGTATTTTTAACTTGACCTTTCTTCATTAGTTGTTACGTCGGCATGTTGCAATGTACCTATGCTTCTTTCACCGAAGGATTTCCTTTTTGTATTCTAGTTACTACAGACCTAACTACTTATCTTGATAGCGGATATGCGGAGAACTAACGACGGCCGCTATTTAGGCATGTTAAGATATTATGTTTGTATCAGTCTGCCCTCACAACAAGTGTAAATAAGATTATTTAAAACAATACCGATAGACTTCTTTGTGGTCTATGAATAAAAAAGCACGCTATTTTGTTTTGAAATTATTGTTCTCTTTCGTTATCTAAATCTAGTTTCAGTTACTAACGTCAACGTCTAGTTAGCTACAGTTTTTGAATTTACCTAGAGCGGGTCACTTAAATATTCAAAAAGCAAGGGGGTAAATACGTGATAAAGATTTTTGTAATTAGTTTCTAATACCTCCAATCTGGTTTCCATATTGTATTTTTCCAAAATATTTTTTTTTACTTTCCTAAGATTTCTCATTCGGGTTCGATTTTTTTTCAATCGCTGGAGTTTTGCGACACGCAGTGCGAAAAAATCGTTAATTTAGGCTATTACGTGACAAAAATATTTTGTGTTTTTTTTTAAGATTTCTCAAAATTTTTGCAATTAAATATGACTAAAATTTCAATTTTTACAATGAGGACTTTAAAACATACAGTTTGATAACCATATTGTATTTTTTCAAAATACTTTTTTTAACATTCATTTTATCATTTGGATTCGATTTTTTTATTGCTATATTTGTCCTAGAATTTTCAAGTAATACCCTATAAGCGGGCATTTTAAATATTTTTCGGTCCACCGCTTTCAGAGATAAATGGGGGGAGGACATACATTTTTTTGTAGCTTTCCAAATCTATACTAATAATTAAGTGGATAAGTACATGAGTTATAAATAAACATAATATAATAATTAAGTAGTAAAAAATCGTGTCTGTACATTAAATATTTTGAAGAAATTTTAAATGGAATGGGTTATTGGTACTGTACTGAGGCCAAAACAACAATTGTTAGAATTTTTGTCTGTCTGTCTGTTCCGTTTTAACTCGAGAACCACTCAACGGATTTGGATGCGTTTTTTTATTATAATCGTAGTGACCCTGGTCAACACATAGGCTATAAAGGATGTTCATAAAATAACGCCCAAGCCAGAAACGGGGAAAAGATTGAATAAACGATTTTATAACTCGAGAACCACTCACTAACTTAAACTTAGCATTTATTAGTTGACATCTTCCTTGAAAGTAAAATAAAATACTGTGTAAGTGACTTTTAATTATTTCTCGTGCTTGTATATGTGTAATATGCATCTGAAACTTTGTATGTAATGTAGTTGTTAACAAACCATGTAAGTCCGAGTGTTTATTCTAAAAATGTGTGTTGTTTTATAAGGGTTCTTTAGGTCTGCTTATATTAATGTTTTCTCTATTGTTTTCTTTTTAATATGTAATGACCGTTTGTAACCTAAATAAATAAATAAATAACCTGACTATAAAAAAAGATAAACTATATGAGACAGGTGGATGATGTTTTGCTTAGTATTTTAACTTACTACCTCATTAGACAGGTAGACTAAGATGTATTTTTTTTCCCTCATGACACAATTTCCTTCTGTCTTTTATATTTTTATCCTTTAGTTTTTAAAGTTTAATACATTGTTTTGTATAATTTTATGTAAGTTAAAAAGACTGTAATAGTATTAAGCCATATTGAAAAAAAAATACTATATTTCCCGTAAGTATCATATTTGTTTCAGTATAAAATATTATTTTTATACAGATTAGATTTGACATGTAAAACGTATACTTTATGTATCTATTTTACAAATAAACATTTTGAATCTTTGAATCTCCACGGATTTGGATGCGTTTTTTTTTATTATAATCCTAGTGACCCTGGTCAACACAGGCTATATAAGGGGTGTTCATAAAATAACGTCCAAGCCGAAAACGGGGAAAAGATTGGATAGACGCTTTTATAACTCGAGAACCACTCCACGGATTTGGATGTGGTTTTCTTTATTATCATCGTAATTACCTTGGTTAACACATATATTACGAGGGGTGTTCATAAAATAACGCCCAAGCCGAAAACGGGGCAAAGATTGAATAAACGCAAACGGAAAAGGATATTGTTATATAAATCTACTAGCTTTTGCCCGCGGCTCCGCCCGCGTCGAAGAGATTTTCGTGGAAATAAGGAAAACAAAAGAATATGATTTTTTGAACGACAATATGTAACGGTCACCATGTTCTACCAAAGTGCTAATAAAGACCAATCGAATAAGCCCAAACTCGAAGGGTCTGCTGTTATCCGTTGAGGAGATCCCGTACCCACCTCCCAGTCCCGTCATTAGATCCTGCTCACCATGTTCTACAAAAATACTCATCAATACCGATCAAATAAACTTAAACTTGAGAGGTTTCCTAAAAAAACATTACCAGGGGATGATTGAAACCCCGACGATGAGACTACATACGTACGACTACGCAAGGCGTACATACCACATGATTAACTAAAAATCTTATTGAGTGCTTAAAGAATTTTATAGTCAGTTCAGTAGTTCTAGATATTACCCATTATATGCAAACAAACAAACAAATCTTTCTTTTTTATATAATAGTGTAGACAAACTTTAACGTGAGTTGATTTGAACCAGACTGCGTCAAATTCGATATTTTGAAACATGCAGCGCCATCTAGTGTATTAAAATAAAAACAATTTCAACGCCAGCTTAACGAGCCGTTATCCAGGATAGCTTCCTAGAGATAGCGTTTTCTAAGGACTTGAAATTAAAAATATTTTAGTTATTGGTCTTTGCTCTGTCAAGAAATATAATTTCAGCTTTAATTTTTTTTTACAAAAGGAAATATTTTTTCTGAACATAAAAAAAAAGAAAAAAAAAGTGAAAACAAATTTTACCAGTCGGAGTTTGAACCCGCGACGATCGACTACGCTACGACGGCAAACCTTCCATATGTCTCACTAAAATTCTCATTACGCTGCTCCCTTTTGTCATAGCGTGATCATACACAGCTTAAAACCTTTCCGAAGAAATGCTTTATCTTTCAGTGAAAACTGCATCAAAATCCATTGAGTGGTTCTGAAGTTATTTATTTATTTAACTAATTAATTACAACGGTTATACCTATTACAGTAATTAATAAACAATATTTGAATTAAAATTAGAATATAACAATAAATATTTAGACACAACTTGATACGTTTACAATATTATTACGTTCGCAATAATCAGAGCAAACCCTCAAAATCTTGCTGCATGGATCATGAAAGATGTCAGAGTCAAACGAATGGTTGAGGACTAAGTTCAGGCCATTGATCATTCGGCAGAGAGGGGAATATGAATACGACACAGTCTTACAATTAGGAACCGCAAGAAGGCGTCGTGTACGAGAGGATCGTGTAGTGGCAACATACTTGTTAGGGACATATAATCGGCACAACTGGTCATGTAACGCGGGACAACCTATAACTCCACGCAATACCTTTAATGCGACGGTTAATTCGCCGTTTCCACGTCTAGATTCCAATGAATTCATTCCCAATGCCCCAAGTAAAAAGACACTGGGGTAAAGTGAAAGGACCCATAAGTCCGCTTATACAAGTACCTTAAGAAAGCTTTCTGGACCTTTTCAAGCATAGTTATGTACTTGGCTTCATGCGGATTCCATACACAGGCACTGCTTTCTAATTTGCTTCTCACGAGACTGCTGAACAAAAGTTTCATTACACTCGGATCGTGGAGATCTCGCATGTTACGAAGCACGAAACCAAGGCGTCTGAAGGATTCGGTTGTAAGAGCCAATATATGGTGATTAAATGTAAGATGCTGGTCAAATATTACTCCCAAATCTTTCGTCATTGAGTTTCTAGATAAGACCTCGTCTCCCAGTGTATACGAGTGATTTAATTTATTCCTTTTACGTCCAAAGGACACAACCAGACATTTACTTGGGTTCACGTGCATGTTATTTTCTTCACACCATTGTAAAATGGCATTCGTATCCTGTTGCAAAAGTTTGCATTCCCTCTCACAGTTGACTTCCATGTATATTTTTAAGTCATCTGCATAAAGCAGACATTTAGCAAATTTTATGACTTTCACCAGATCATTTACAAACAGTAAAAAAAGTAAAGGGCCCAAGATAGATCATTGGTTAACGCCTGATCTGGTATAGTACGGCTGTGAGGTATAGCAACCATATTTAACAAATTGCATTCTGTCTCGTAAATAGTCCGCAAACAAGTTTAGAAGTGCCGGACCGAACCCAAAGTCTCGCAGCTTATCCAGAAGTATGTCGTTATCGACTCTGTCAAATGCCTTCTGAAAGTCAAAGTATAAGACATCGACTTGTCCTCCACGATCCATACTAGTGGATATATAGTTGACTAATATTAATAAGTTCGTGTCAACTGATCTACCTGGCCTAAAACCGTGCTGTTCTTCGCATAGATAAGAGTTAACTTGGGAGTAGATCACGCCATGCATAAGCTTTTCAAATACCTTAGCAGGTGAAGGGAGCACAGCAATAGGGCGATGTTCGTTGACAGGAGCATGTTTGCTACCCTTAGGAATAGAAGTAACTCTAGTAAGCTTCCAGTGTTTAGGATAGGTGCCTGTTTTATGGGTCATATTTATGATATGCGTGAGAGGTACAGCCAACATTTTCCGGCAATCTTTAAGGATGAATGAGGGAAGATTATCAGGGCCTAGGGAACAGTTTGATTTAAGTTTTGCAATGCAGCGAATGACGTCTTTTTCAGAAAAATCTGGTATACTTATATGATGACTCATCAATGTAGGTATCTTGAAAAGCCTTTAAAGAGGGGTCAAGTATGGGAACAGAAGGAAGGTACACTCCAGAGAAGTATTCTGCAAATGCCGAAGCAGCTTCCACTCCTGAATACTCCTTGTTCTTATAAACAACTGTGGGCTCAAACCCACCGGGGGCCCGGAGACTTGCCATATGTTGCCAGAAGTCTCGTGGGTTTGTTTTAAGGTTGGCTTCCATACGGTTCATAAAAGAATCATAGGCAGCAGGAATACGTGCTTTAAGATCCTTTCGCAAGTAAGAAAAGTTAGTGTAGGCTGTTGGACACAAGACGTAGACTTCCAGAGGCGATGTAAGGCAGATTTTCGCTCAATATCATGAATAATATCAGGAGAAAACCAAATAGGATACCTTTTCCTCTTTTTATTTGCAGTCCTTGATTTTTTGGGAACATATAGCTCGAACATAGCATATATCATTTGATAAAATATTTCGGTCGCGTCATGTGAGTTAGTTGCTTCAAATATAGGTGTCCAGTCAGCTTCACACATTGCTTGATACATAGCAGGAAAATCGGCTTTAGGAAAGTTCCAGTCTCTTGCTAGGTCAATATTGCTCGGTGGCAGGGTTCCACTGTGTCGCTTCACCTGAATTGTCATTTCAATATCTAATGGTGGGTGATATTTGTCAACGGAAACAATACCACCCCCCTCCGCTGACAAGACAGTAACCATGTTAATATCTTCCTGGGTAAGTACAACATCAATTTTGCCATCAAAAATATTGCTTATCTGGTTCCTTTCACAAAAATTACAAAAAGATAAAAAATAACAGTAATAGTTACAAACATTAGTGGATGCGCTATTTAAATTAAGATCACCGGTGATTACAACAGTACCTTTGAGATTATGAATAAAACTTTCAATTTTACTGAACCAGCTCAAGTAAACACTTTCAGGAGAACCAGGATTAATATAAACTACACATATATAGATCAAGTCATCGTTCATCTGGAGTGAAGCCCATAAGTTTTCGCTAGAGTTAGTTTCAAGCTCATGTCTACGTCGGAGCTGGATTCCTGGACGAGAAGCAAGTAGAACACCACCTCCCCAAGATCTTCTGTCTCTTCGCAGCACATTCCATCCGGTACAAGTCAGCTCAGCATCTTCAACAGAATCATCCAGGAAAGATTCTGTTACAGCAACGAGATCATGATGTAACAATGGTACAGAGGTATTCCATTTACGTAGTTTTGTTTTAAGGCCTCTAACGTTCTGATAAAAGATGCTGAGAGGTATTTTCTTCTTCAGAGGCTGGCTATTCTTGGCTATTGTCATTATTGTCTCTGATTCTACTTGAGCTAAAGTATTTAGTTCTTGCACGAAAGGGCTGCTTCCATGACTTTATGCAACTGTCACTAGGCCAGTTTCTTGGATCTAATATTATATCAGAGAGTTGCGACGGCACGCCTACTTTAAATGATGCGTAGTGTCCACGCGCTTTTAAACCTTTCACCGTACAAGTTGTGCAGTCACTTATCGAGTGCAGATGATCTTGGATCTGCTTTTCTGTGGTCCCAACTTTAAGATAATACAGATGTAAGTATTTGATTCTATCTGCAGCTTCGAGTGTCATTGAGCCTTTTGCAGCAGTTCCACGAAATACCTTATTAATTCGATTTTTTGGGTGCTTACGTTCAACTTCAGTCCAGTCATGTTCATTATCCTCAACAGAAGCAGCTTCTGAGCCTTGGTTAACAGCATGTTCTTTCCCCGTTGAAATTATGGGAGATTTGGGCACAGGAATGTTGGTTATAGGCTTAGCAGTATTTTTGGGTATGTCAGATTTCTTGCTTTTCTTTGTTATTATACGAGGTGAAATATGTTTTTCTTTGGCTTTTGATTCGACTGTCCCATCAGGTAGTAGTAATTGTTCGTTTGCAGATTTTTTTTTCGTTGCTATCTGACATACTTAAATCGGTTTGGTTGCTTACAGTAGGTTTGTCATGTCTACCGCTCAGCTTATTAGATATGACTTTGTTTTCAAACTCATTTAGTCTTTTATCGATCTTTTCAAAAATATTTTCATATACCTTAGTATCATTTAAAGATTTTCTTTGTTCATTATACGATACAACTTGGCCAATTTTTTTTTCTAGATTAACCAGTCTTTGACATATTCCATCAAATTTATTGCAAAAAGAATTTTGCAGGGATGCAAATTTTATCGCCAAGAGTCTTTCTAACTCTTCACACATAATATCACTATGATCGTTACATTCCATTGGTGGAGAAATAATATGAAGGGACTCATTTGCTCTTCTCATTGTGTTCCCACGTGTCATAGTTATGTTATTATGATATTATGTGCTCTCCAGAGGATTTTTAATATCTTGATGCCCAGTGTTTACGTAAGAAACATTCGCAGATGTTTCGGTTACAGATTCTTCAAGGCAGTTATTTTGTAAATCACCGTGCTCATGCAGGTTCAAAGTAGTATTAATAGATTCGGGGATTGTTGAGTTATTGCTACGTATCGGTGTGTCATCATTTCTGTTAGTTTTTTATTGTGAAACATGTTATTTATTAAATGAGAAAGCATTCTACTATATATTTGTGTTTATTCGACATTTTATCACATACAGAAATCAGACCAAAAAACAAACTTCCTTTTACACAGACTAACACTTTACTTTTTTTAAGAGACAACACAGACAAAAGACCACAGACAACATTATTTGAAATTGTAAAATTGCAACTTTATAACACTCTTCCTCAAATTTACAATTTCAACTTTGATTAAAAGATATCCTTATGTTCATACAAACTTTCCTTACAAAAAAACATTAACCAAAACAGACAATATTCTAAAATTTGAACAACGTCCATAAAACAAATTTTAACTTTCAAAATTCTGAACAACATCCATATCAAAAAAATATTAATAATCTAAATTTAATCCAACTTCTCTTACAAAATGTTCAAGTTTATTTTTTGTTACAGGTTTAGTTAAAATTTCTGCTAATTGTTCCTCTGTTCTAACATATATTACTTTAATTAGTTTTTGTTCCAACTTTTCTCTAATAAAATTATATTTGATGTCCATGTGTTTTAATCTTTTCTGATCATAATTTGAAATAGCTTTAATGGTACTTTGATTGTCTTCAAACATCGGAATACATTTCAGGTTTATGTTTAAATCAATTAAATTCTTTCTTAACCAACAAGCTTCCATTGTTGCTTCGCATAGTGACACAAACTCAGCCTCAGTTGTGCTTAACGCAACTGTATTTTGTTTTCTTGATTTCCAAATTATAGTGTTATTAAATAATTTAAATATATATCCTGAAGTTGATTTTCTGTCACTGTCTCTTGCAAAATCTGCATCTGCATAACCAATCAAAGGAGATTTACAATTATTTTTCTTATAGATCAAAGTGTAACTTATAGTTTCTTTTACATAACGTAATATTCGTTTTAATGCTTGTCATAAACTTTTGTTTGGTTTGCTCTGAAATCTACTTAAATAGTATACAGGCATAGCTAAATCAGGTCTAGATCCTACTGTAGCATACATCAGGGAACCGATAAGTGATCTACATTTGGGTTCATAACTTATATCTACTTCTGACTCGTCTAATTTGAAATTAGAATCCATAGGTGTTGTGCAACCTTTACAATCTGCCATACCCCATTTATCTAAAACTCTTTTCAAGTATTTAATTTGGTCAATATGAATTTCTCCATTTTCCTTTTTAATTGAAATCCCCAGATAGTTCAAAGTTGTTGCAGTCATATCTTTCATTCTGTATTTTTCACTTAAATACCTTTTCAATATATTTATTTCTTCATTGTCAGGTCCAATAATCAACAGGTCATCTACATATAGTAACAGGTACATTTCACCTTTTGAATATAAACAATAATCATTTGTAGATCTTTTAAAGCCATAGTCAGTAATTGTTTCATTAAAGTGTTCGTACCAGTATTTTGGTGACTTTTTTAATCCATATAGAGATTTGGTCAATTTTAGTACATGTCCTTTTCTAACATCGACACCTTGTGGAGGTTTTAAGTACACATCCTCATCTATACGTCCATAAAGAAAGGCTCCTTTTACATCCATCTGATGTATATCATAATCTTTTTGTGCAGTCACTGATAATAAAATCCTTAGTGTTTGTAGTTTTAAAACGGGTGAGTATGTATCTTCTAGTACTTCCTTTTGTTGAAATCCTCGTACTACCAAGCGTGCCTTGCAAATATCTTTTTCTCCAATATTCTTTTTAGTAAAAACCCACTTGCTGTCAATAAAATTTTTGTTCGTTGGCTCGGGCACTTCTTTCCAAGTCTGACTTTCTTTTAAAACATTTATTTCTTCTTGAACTGCTTTTATCCAACCATTTTTGTCCTTTCTATTTTTGATTTCTTCATAAGATTCTGGCACATTATCACCACATGTGAGTAAACTATAAAAAGTTTCATCGCTATCCTCATCAATAAGATCCAATACATAGTCTTTTTGCCACATAGGTTTCTGTATTTTCCTTTTACCTCTTCCTGTTTCCAAGCTCTCTTCCTGTTTCTTATCCTTATATATTTTTGACATTTCTGCTTCTCTTTCTCTACATTCATCTTCCTTTTCTTCAGGTATTTCACTTCTTCTATCAGATGTATTTTTCTTCTGTTCTTCATATTCTGTCCTTTCATTAATCATTTTCTCAGGTATTTCTTCTTCCGGTTGTTCTGTTAAGTTCTCTATTGGTATCTGTGCCATATTATTTTTTTCATCCTTTTCTCTTTCATCAAACACTACATTCCTTCCTATCACTACACTTTTAGTCTCTTCATCATACAATCTATATCCTGCCATTGCATATCCAATCATAATCATTTTTCTTCCTGTATTATCCAATTTTTGTCTCAATGCCTTTGGTACATGATTATATGCTATACTTCCAAAAACACGCATGTTTATTACATTAGGTTTTCTTCCTTCCCATAATTCTGATGGAGTTTTATCTTTTCCGCTCGTTGGGCTTCTATTAGTGACATAAGCCGAGTATAACACTGCATCTCCCCAGAATTCTTTGTCCATTTTTGAATCTAGCAACACTGATCTTGTTTTCTCTACTAAAGTTCTATTCATGCGTTCTACTACAGCATTCATCTCCGGGTTGTATGGTACTGTGTATTGAAGCTGTATTCCATTATTCCTGCAAAACTCATGAAATTCCCTAGTCACATATTCTTTTCCATTATCAGAGCGCAATTTTAATAAGTCACAATTAAAATGTTTAACAGCATAATAATAATAATCTTTGAAATTTTCAAAAACTTCAGATTTTTGTTTCATTAGATATACCATGACAAAATGTGTGTAATCATCAATGAAGGTTACGAAATATTTATATCCTTCTCTACTCACAGGTGTTATGGGGCCACAAACATCTGTGTGAACCAGTTCAAGAAGCCTATTTGCTCTATACCCTGTCCTATTAAATGGCTGTCGAGTCATTTTACCCAATATGCATGTTTCACATAATGTATGCTCAATAGAACCGTTTTTTAAATCATTCAACCCATTTACCATATCCTTTTTTGCCAAATTGTTTAAATTTTCCATTCCCAAATGACAAAACCTTCTATGCCATAATTGAGCACTGCCTGTAGTTAATAAACAATTACCAACATTTGGTTTATTACTTTTCATTTGAATTTTATACAAGGAATTGTCCTGGTTACCGATCATGATCAAACTTGAGTATTTAAAAATTTTAACCTTACCTCTTTCAAACGTTACAGTCAAGTTTGCTGCCTCCATTTTAGACACTGATAACAAATTTTTCCTCAACTCGGGAACATAATAAACATTTTTATGGTACAGTCCACGGATCTCCTACCTACGTAGCATTGCATCTCAATGTTACCAACACCAACTGCTTGCAGAGTCACTCCATTCTTTGCCGCTGCAATGTTTTTAAGGGTTTTTAACTCGATATAGTCCACAAATAAGTCCTTGTTATTGGTCAAATGGTCGGAACACCCTGAATCAATCACAAACTCTGTAAACTCACTACCCGCACTGTTTTCACTTTGAATTTCTGCATTAAAAGCTACACGTCCACTATTAGAGCTTTCAGCATGATATGAATGTCCACGACTACTAGATCTTCCTCTACTGTGATCACTTCCTCCTCGGAATACTCTTGTTTGTCCTCTTCCTCTGTAGGCACTTCCTTGAAATGTACTTTCTTGATAATTACTTCTCCCTGGTCCTGTATGTCCTCGACCTTGTCCTGAAAACCCTGGTCCTGTAAATCCACGCCCATGTCCTTGTCCTGAAACTCCTAGTCCTGTAAATCCACTTCTGTTCAATCTGCATTCAAACTTCTTGTGTCCAGGCTTCCCGCAGGTGTAACACAGAAAAGCATTAGGAGAATTACTGTCTTCTTTACTTCTGTTTTTCTTCCTCTTTTCTTCTTCACCAAGTAACCTATCCTTGACCATATCTACTGTCAAATTAGGTAAGGATTCAAGTGCTGTGACAATAATTTCATACGACTCTGGCATAGATAGCAAAATTACATTTATTTTCTCCTCTTCAGACAGACTACTTCCTGCGTCTTTCAGCTGGTTAAATATTTTCGTCATTGTCGTAAAATGTTCCATTAGCGGTTTGCTTTCTTCGTATTTCAAATCAGTTAATTGACGTCTCAGGAACAGCTTACTTCTTGTGCTTTTTTTCATAAAAATTTCCTCTAACTTCTGCAACATGTTGTAGGCTGAAGTCTCATCTTTTATAAAGTCCAAGTGACTGTCTGCTACCGCGCTTACTATGATGCTTTGAGCTTTTGCTTCCAATTTCTTGTACTCTGGTGCACTGGCATAACCGGGCAACTGGATTGCCGGTAAACAATCGTGTTCTTTGAGTATGCTGCTTATACGAAATTTCCATGTTGCAAAATCTTCCCCTTGAAATTGTTTTATGTTGTGAAAACGTAGATCCGCCATCTTCTAGATTTTTCTCGACACAACAGGAACCAACCAATAACCACACCGGTCTCTTCTTTTTTTCTTATATTTTACTGATTAACCACGAACACTGCTACCACTGTTAGTTTTTTATTGTGAAACATGTTATTTATTAAATGAGAAAGCATTCTACTATATATTTGTGTTTATTCGACATTTTATCACATACAGAACTCAGACCAAAAAACAACCTTCCTTTTACACAGACTAACACTTTACTTTTTTTAAGAGACAACACAGACAAAAGACCACAGACAACATTATTTGAAATTGTAAAATTGCAACTTTATAACAATTTCTTATAACGCGGGTTTCCCGTTTGCAATTTGGACAATTCCAGAAGCGATCAAGATTTTGACGATCTTTATTTAAGCATTCTTTGGATATTCTTACACAATCAGAATGGTAATAGATTTTACAGCCATTACACCTGAAACTTTTCATAATACTTATGTGAATATTGCAGGCACCACAATTCATATTTACTGTTTGTTTGTCAACACCATACACTATAAGCGAACGAACAGACAGACAGACGTTTTATTTTATGTGTATAAAGATGGGATATCTGATGCGAATTTATATCCGAAACCCACGCGAACGAAGTCGCAGGCAAAAGCTAGTATTTACATCTACACTATTATATAAAGAGGAAAGATTTGTTTGTTTGTTTGTTGGTATGTTTGAGGTAAACTTTGGAACTACTGAACCGATTCTAAAAATTCTTTCTGTTATAAAAAGCTATACTATTGCTGAGTAACATAGGCTATATTTTATTTCAATAAAAGTAAGTTTTCAGTTTGAAAATTCAATATTTGTGAACCATGTCGGGAGAAAAAACGCTGTTTAGCTGCTTTATCGGCGTTCCTTGACCAAATGGTAAGTTATACGTGATGAAACCGATAGTTTTTCCCGACGAGGAAACTGTATCAGTTTAATCTGACTAAAGATTTCCATATACAATGATCCTGACACACCTCTTGCTAATATTAAGCTTGAAAAATTAACTACAGCCAGGTTTAAGCATAGATACATTAAATACTATGGTTTAAGTAATGATTTGTTCCCATACGGGAAAACTATATTAGTTTAATTTGACTACAGATTTACATCTACAACGACCCGGAGACATATAATATTTAGCTTGAAAAAGTGATTACAGCCAGGTTTATGTATTGATTTTTTCCCATACGAGAAAACTGTATGAGTTTAATTTGACTACAGATTTCCATCTACAACGATCCTGACACACTTCTTGGCACTTTGGTAAAACATGGTGACCAGGGTGTGATGATGGGACTGGAAGATGGGTACAGGATATCCTCAACGGACAACAGCAGACCCTTCGAGTTTGGGCTTATTTGATTGGTCATTATTAGCACTTTGGTAAAATATGGAGACCAGGGTCTGATAATGGGCCTGGAAGATGGGTACAGGATCTCCTCAACGGACAACAGCAGACCCTTCGAGTTTGGACTTATTTGATTGGTCATTATTAGCACTTTGGTAAAACATGGTGACCAGGGTCTGATGATGGGGCTGTAAGATGGGTACGGGATCTCCTCAACGGACAACAGCAGACCCTTCGAGTTTGGGCTTATTTGATTGGTCATTATTAGCACTTTGGTAAAACATGGTGACCAGGGTCTTATGATGGGTCTGGAAGATGGGTACGGGATCTCCTCAACGGACAACAGCAGACCCTTCGAGTTTGGGCTTATTTGATTGGTCTTTAATAGCGCTTTGCTTAAACATGGTGTCCGTTGCATATAGTCGTTCAAAAAATCATATTATTTTGTTTTCATTATTTCCACAAAAATCTCTTCGACGCGGGTGGAGCCGCGGGCAAAAGCTAGTATTATAATAAAGTCGTAACGAAGTCTGTACATGGAATAATTTTTTGAAAAGAGTAATTGCTGTGTACTTTACTAACGCTACAAAGCTAAGCTAGGTTTTGTCTGTATGTATGTATAAACGATCATCACGTCAAAACTACTCAACGGATTTTAATAGGATTTTCATTGTTTTATAGCGTAGTTTCCCAGGAGTGACATAGGTTTTAAATTATCACGATATCTCATTAAGAACAAAAGTTATCGCTTGGTTAAAAGTTAAATTAAAATTCTTACTGGGCAAGGATCATGCTTTATTACGATTGCCTTCATAATGCTTGATATGTTGGAGAGAAGGCATGAACCTTCTATGGTTCTTAAAGATGTGAATAGAAAAATGACAGGGTTGTCGATTTGTTGAACATGTTAGTGCTCTATGTCAAAATAGTGACCGAAAAATTGTTTGGTGCTGGTGCGTTGAACGAGCAGTTTTCTTCAAGAGATGCTGTGATAGAGTCGATCGAAATTCGATAACCCTCAGTTAGCTCTTAAAATCGATTGTCAGCTGATTTATGGAATAATTTTTTGAAAAGAGTAATTGCTGTGTACTTTACTAACGCTACAAAGCTAAGCTAGGTTTTGTCTGTATGTATGTATAAACGATCATCACGTCAAAACTACTCAACGGATTTTAATAGGATTTTCATTGTTTTATAGCGTAGTTTCCCAGGAGTGACATAGGTTTTAAATTATCACGATATCTCATTAAGAACAAAAGTTATCGCTTGGTTAAAAGTTAAATTAAAATTCTTACTGGGCAAGGATCATGCTTTATTACGATTGCCTTCATAATGCTTGATATGTTGGAGAGAAGGCATGAACCTTCTATGGTTCTTAAAGATGTGAATAGAAAAATGACAGGGTTGTCGATTTGTTGAACATGTTAGTGCTCTATGTCAAAATAGTGACCGAAAAATTGTTTGGTGCTGGTGCGTTGAACGAGCAGTTTTCTTCAAGAGATGCTGTGATAGAGTCGATCGAAATTCGATAACCCTCAGTTAGCTCTTAAAATCGATTGTCAGCTGATTTACGTGAATTTAGTATTTAGGGTGCATTGCTGGCACATTATACACTTGACCTTTGTTTCATATTATTATGAACAGCGCCTTTACAAGACCCATACATCGCATTAACTCGTCAACGCAAAAAAAACAAAATGAGCTTTTATAACGAAAAATTGTTTGGTGCTGGTGCGTTGAACGAGCAGTTTTCTTCAAGAGATGCTGTGATAGAGTCGATCGAAATTCGATAACCCTCAGTTAGCTCTTAAAATCGATTGTCAGCTGATTTACGTGAATTTAGTATTTAGGGTGCATTGCTGGCACATTATACACTTGACCTTTGTTTCATATTATTATGAACAGCGCCTTTACAAGACCCATACATCGCATTAACTCGTCAACGCAAAAAAAGCAAAATGAGCTTTTATAACGAAAAATTGTTTGGTGCTGGTGCGTTGAACGAGCAGTTTTCTTCAAGAGATGCTGTGATAGAGTCGATCGAAATTCGATAACCCTCAGTTAGCTCTTAAAATCGATTGTCAGCTGATTTACGTGAATTTAGTATTTAGGGTGCATTGCTGGCACATTATACACTTGACCTTTGTTTCATATTATTATGAACAGCGCCTTTACAAGACCCATACATCGCATTAACTCGTCAACGCAAAAAAAACAAAATGAGCTTTTATAACGAAAAATTGTTTGGTGCTGGTGCGTTGAACGAGCAGTTTTCTTCAAGAGATGCTGTGATAGAGTCGATCGAAATTCGATAACCCTCAGTTAGCTCTTAAAATCGATTGTCAGCTGATTTACGTGAATTTAGTATTTAGGGTGCATTGCTGGCACATTATACACTTGACCTTTGTTTCATATTATTATGAACAGCGCCTTTACAAGACCCATACATCGCATTAACTCGTCAACGCAAAAAAAACAAAATGAGCTTTTATAACGAAAAATTGTTTGGTGCTGGTGCGTTGAACGAGCAGTTTTCTTCAAGAGATGCTGTGATAGAGTCGATCGAAATTCGATAACCCTCAGTTAGCTCTTAAAATCGATTGTCAGCTGATTTACGTGAATTTAGTATTTAGGGTGCATTGCTGGCACATTATACACTTGACCTTTGTTTCATATTATTATGAACAGCGCCTTTACAAGACCCATACATCGCATTAACTCGTCAACGCAAAAAAAACAAAATGAGCTTTTATAACGAAAAATTGTTTGGTGCTGGTGCGTTGAACGAGCAGTTTTCTTCAAGAGATGCTGTGATAGAGTCGATCGAAATTCGATAACCCTCAGTTAGCTCTTAAAATCGATTGTCAGCTGATTTACGTGAATTTAGTATTTAGGGTGCATTGTTGGCACATTATACACTTGACCTTTGTTTCATATTATTATGAACAGCGCCTTTACAAGACCCATACATCGCATTAACTCGTCAACGCAAAAAAAACAAAATGAGCTTTTATAACGAAAAATTCCAACCGAATTAAACTGTAACAGCAGACATTCACTAAAAAGTTTATAAAAATTCTGTTATCACTGATGGTACCGAAATAACACCTTCTTCAAATTCTTTTCCCCTGAAACATATTATGTCTTCTAGAAGTTTATTTATTTCTTTATTTATTAAGGAGCTCCAACTGTACACTCCGATTTCAAACATATTCTTAGTTCTATACATTTGTCCTGCAGAGTGATACAAATTATAGGATCATACAGCCCTACATATAAATCCGGTACAATTTTCAAAAATAATAAACCTTAATTAAACAAAATTAAAAACATGCCAAATTATATTAGTAGGTAACTACAAAAGCAGCCACAAACAAAGCTTGCATAAACAAATTAAAACTAATAAATTACAAATTTAAACTAATAAATTACAAATTAAAAAGAAAAACATTAATTGAGCTTAAAGCCTAATTATTTGATTAAAAATTAATTGATAGAGAAAAAAAAATTTATAAGCTGTTCTCATAACTCACAAAAATAATTGATATTCCTATCGGCGGTCTTGCAAGTCAACCATGTCTTGGTTTTGTTTATATTATAGAAGTGGACGCATTCCCTATGATATCCATCCATCCATCCATCAGCCTGTTTCTGCAGTGGACTGCTGGACATAGGCCTTTCCAAGGTTTCACCACTCTTGGTAGCCTCCTGGAAGAATTGCCCATACTCACACACGCTGGGCAGGCGGATTGGTGAGCGCGGTGCTAAAACCCCTGCACCAGTGACGCCGCTGCCCGTCACCAGTCTGTTTTATATAAGGCCCGGCAATTAGGGATAGATACACCGCTATCCATCGGTCCCAGGCAATGGTGGGCCGCCTGGTTTTGCCTGAGAGGTGTCCTCTTACCTCCTCCGAATAACTTCGGGGAAGTTTGCGAGTAAGATGGTGGTACCTCCACCATCTTGACCATTCTTGACTATACATCTTTAAATAGAGCGTTATCCACGATAAATCACGTGACATACAAAGACACGGGGGGTGGTTGGCGTATACACGGCGCGGCGGGGGAGGTTATGGGGGCCCGAAGTCCATTATACCGGTATTAATACACAGAATAGATAAATAGAACATACTGTACCAATTCTCTCAGGAAATATACCCGCGCTAATCACAAGTTTGGGAAATATTCGAGTATCGAACAAATATGCGTGCACTCGAGATAATTGAGGCAGCGTCTTCCGTGAAACAGCTGTTCACGCGCAGCGTTCTAAAATAGACCTTCCTCCTGCGAGACAAAGTCTAAGTTACAGTTTATCTTCTTATCTGAAGATTTGCGTGGGTATGTTTCCTCAGATACTTGTTCAGTATGATCAGTAGATTGTGTGGTTTTATTCAAATGTCGCACTCTATTTGCACCCTGTATTTTAATGTTTATTTGGACGGGTCTACCGCGATGTATTTTATTCTTTTGTTTGACAAAAGGCACCCGACGTTAAATACATCGCGGTAGACCCGTCTAAATAAATATTAAAATGTGTACAAAACGCGAGAGGTTAAAGTTCTATACACCCTGTATGTATGTATAAGAGTAATTGTCAACCTGGCGCCGAGCGTCCAGGCGGGCGAGGTCATGTTGCCCTCGCGCGTCACGCGGTCGATACGGTAGTGCGGCCCTGGCGCCCCCGCGCCGCCGCCCCCGCCCCGCGCTCGCCCGCTCATGCTGTACATGGGGGCGCGCGCGCGGGACGGGTCGTGGCACGGGTACCCCACCGTCGACGGGAGCAGGTACGCGCCCGGGCCCGGACCTGGGGGGGGGGGGAGAATTATAGTACAATTCTCATAATAAGATAAAGCCGATTCTGAAGGCTTTAATTTTAGTTTAAGTGCTGTTAAAATTAAATTTTCTTGATTCCAAAAATAGTACTTTAGTTACAATTACAACAGAAGATATAAATACGTTGGAAAATTTCAAGTATTGACAGCAACGAGCTATAGTTTCGTCATAGGTTGACAGCAAAATTAAAGTCTTTAGAATCTGTTAGAAAGTGTGAGTGGGAGGACTTACTACCTAGTGAACGAGTGTGTGCCTCGTGCGTATACGCGAGAAGGCTTACTGTGGGTGCTTCGTGCTTCAGTCTTTGGTTAGCGAAGTTCCACTCGGCCACTTCGTAGTAAAGGTGATCGGTGATGATGATGAAGGGTCAGGAGTTCAGGTTGAATCACTTACCGAGCGGTCTCACACCTGATGTCATGTTGGCTATGTAAACGTCTGTACACTAAAATTTTGATTTCATTCAGAAAATATTTGTAAAAACTAAAAATTTATCATGTTTCGAAACCGGTCGGCCGCGAGGTCTACTTATAAATCATTATTTGACACAGATGGAATAGGTTTGAATGTTCGAAAAATAAAATGAGTCTTGTCACTTGTCTGAGCAACAAAGAGGTCAGTTATCAACTTACTTGCACCGTCACTCACCAGTCACCCGAGGTCGAAAATATGTATACTGAGTGTCCGTCACAGCCACATACCAAAGAAATCTTTCTGCGCGTTCTTTCTTAACCTTTCCATTTTAGTCAGCTAATTGAACCACTTTGTACTGGGAAGTTAAAAAACAATTTGGGAAATAAATCATTTTTCTTCTGTATTGTGATCAATCAGCGATGATCAGTTAACATGAACTACCCTAGAATTATTTTCACTTATTATTGTAGGACCTTATACAACGTGATGACTTTCGTTTATACCTATATATGTATGTATATTAGCTTTTGCCCGTGGCTCCGCCCGCGTCGAAGAGATTTTCGTAAAAATTAGGAAAACAAAAGAATATGATTTTTTTAACGACCATATGCAACGGTCACCATGTTTTACCAAAGTGCTAATAAATACCATTGATTAAGGGCAGGTTATTCGGGCCCTGTAGGCATTTATCGCTACCTCCGCCCCCGCCAGTTGACCGCGACGTATTTTATTGCGATGCGCCCGAGCGACGCGACTTCGCGTGAACCGCCACACATTAAAATGGGCTTGGGCAGTAAATGTACTTCGTACTAATAATTGATTCCCATAAATTAACCAAATAAACTTTTCTTGCTAACAGCGCTACTTTGTAAATTTAGGGGAATTCACTACATCGGACAAAAAATTGAAATAAAGGTAGAGCTATGAGTAAATAATAAAATAAAATATACATAAATGACAAGATCAAGATAGGACCCGAAATAATATATATAAATTTCAGATTGTTATAACTTAAACGTGGCATTTATATGTATTTATCTATTTATATACTTAAAGTCCACTACATATACATTACATATACATTCAAAAAGAAAAAATATAATACACTTGAACACCATATTCCTACATTAATGAATACGTTATATTGTACTATATTAATCAACTTTACCTTTCTACCATGTGTTTAAGAGGGTAGACGTAGAAGTAATATACCGTTAAATAATAATTCCTTCATATTTTTATAACACTATTTATTTCATTTTAATATGTACACAAACTATAAAAAAAAGTTTCTGGTTCCTCTTTTCAAGTAGGAAGGCAACAGGGACTTATACCATACATTCATGTCCAAGGTTTTAATAACTAATACCAATGAGGTATGATATTGTAATACGAACATTTGATATTATAATAAATATTGATATATTTATATTTATATATACTAGATGAAATTAAATCAACCGACCAAATTCATACTGGAGACTCGGTTAGTCATCAGCAACAAGGTTTAATGACCCTCCAGATAAAATTCGAAAAAAAAAATATTTTTGTCCTGTAGTGCCTGCACTAGGATTTGTATTTAAACTAGTCCAACCAGTAAGGCAGCAAAAATATTTATTTTCCGAAATTGGCCAAGAGGATGACTGAACCTAGTTCTTGATCACTAACCGAGTCTCCAGTATGAATTTGGTCGGTTGATTTAATTTCACCTTATATACATTTTATGCTATACAATCTTTACAGGCTTACACCTAATGCGATTGGTAACCAATTATATTTAAAGCAGTTTTTGTGAACTCCGTCGAAGAACAACTAAACAAATCGGTATCTGTAAACTAATCAATTCTAATCTTATAATATTATGTAATACGTACAAAACAATATTTCGGCAATAAGAAGGTTACAGTTAATTTTTTTTCGCTCTTACATTATCTATGACTGGCGGCGCGCACTAGGGCGCGTGTGTGGTGGACTTTTGAATTTTAGCGCCATAGTTTACGGGGAACTTAATTATTTATTTACTGCGTAAATGTGGGTCAAACGTTTTATAATTTGACTCCACTGACATTCTAGAAAAGCGAAGAAAATTACGAACAATCTTTTACTAGAAAAATCGAAAAATTTTTTCGACATACCAATATTATGAAAATAGGTAGGCGACCTTTTAACCATTCACAAAAATCGTGAATTTACCTTTTCGCTGAAAACTCAATCGATTAGCTAATTTTAATTTTATATATTTTTTTGTGAACACGCCAATAAATTATCTCATAAACTTTCGGAATATTGACAAAATTAGAAATACGTGTACTAGGTCTGTTAGAAATGTAAACGGAACGCAATCATCTGCTGTCTCGTTCACTTATGTGTCATCTCTTTCTTGCACTGTCAACCGCCGCCATGTTAACTTGTGTGTCACCTCTCAATAATAAAATCCCTTCTAAATAAATCAATCTTGTCTCATTATAACCAATTCATCAGGTTATGGGCACCAGCTTGCTTCCCTGTGATTAAATTAAATATATTTTTTGAATTCAGACAGATTGTCATAGTTTTCCCCCAAGTTCGTAATTCCAAGCATCATGGCCGACCCCAAGACGACCATCGAAAAACTACGTGGTGTCGACAATTACGGCACTTGGAAGTTTGTAACAAAGATGTTACTGATACATGAAGAACTCTGGGACGCTGTGGAAGAAAAGAAGGAAAAAGATGACAAAACACAGAAGAAGGCATTAGCTCGTATTTGTCTTCTTGTTCAACCATGTGTATATCCGCACATAAGAAACGCGAAGACGGCACACGAGGCCTGGAGCAACCTTGAAAATGTTTATGAAGGTAAAGGCCTGAGCAGGCGCTTGTCATTGTTACGCACGTTGTTCGGGATGAAGCTCGATTCTTTCTCAAACATAGAGTCATATCTCACGAAGGTGGCCGAGATAGGCCAACAGCTTGACGATATAGGCGCTGGCGTGGAAGACAATTTTCTAGCTATCGTAATGCTGAGCGGGCTCTCATCAGACTACGACCCACTCATCATGACTTTAGAAAATTCGACTTTGAAACTCACAACTGAGTTTGTGAGGTCAAGATTAACTCAAGAATATCAGCGGAGACAAGAAAGAGACGATGCAAGCACAGCGCTGATAGTAAGGAAACAGGCAAAGGTGTTTCGCTGCTTCAGATGTAAGAAACCGGGCCACAGCATCAAGGATTGTCCTCGCAGAGCCAAGGATGATGGTCATTCAAAGGGAAAGAGTTCAGATAAGGCCTTGTTATCTGCGTTATCTGTTGAATTATCCAGGGATGTTTGGTATGTGGACTCGGGTGCTACCAGTCACATGTGTAATGACAAAGACATGTTACACGATTTCGTGTTTGACACTCCAGTATCGGTGAGTGTTGCGAATGGTGAAAAACTGATGTCATCGGGAAGAGGAAATGTGAAAATTCCTTTACAGAACACTTTAAGAACTGTAAGTGATGTGTTATATGTACCTAAGCTAGCGACTAACTTACTTTCAGTCAGTGCAATGGCACGTAAAGGTTTTAGTGTAACATTTCAGGGAAAATTGTGTAAAGTTTGTGATGGCCATGAGGTAGTTGCAACGGCTAGATCTCAAAATGGTATTTATGTACTCAATACCAAAGGTGAAGCTTCTTTTGTTACTAAAGAGAAGTCATGTGCTGCGTCTGTGTGTGGAAGGGGGACAGATTTTGTTTTACCAACAGACCCAGTTGCAGAGGTGGCCGTGCCAGGATCTCAGGCTGCATCCAGGGAGTCGCAGGAGGTTTGGCATAGAAGGCTTGGACATCTCAATGTGCGAAGTATGCAGCTTTTAAAAGGTATGGCTACTGGCATGGATTTTGATAACTCAACTTTCAAATCATGTGTTGCTTGTATTCAAGGTAAACAAACAAAGTTACCTTTTCCAAAGAAGTCCAAGAGTAGGGCAAAAGTCTCGTTAGGGCTTGTGCACAGTGATCTTTGTGGGCCTTTTTCAAAGAATTCATTTAGTGGATCGAAATACTTTCTAACATTTATTGACGATTTCACTAGGAAAACCTATGTGTATTTTCTGAAGTCCAAAAATCAAGTTTTTGATAAATTTAAAGAGTTTAAGGCTATGGTAGAAAATCAAACAGGGAATAAGATAAAGGTATTGCGCACTGACAATGGTGGTGAATATGTAAATAAATGTTTACAGGATTTCCTAAAGAGCTGCGGGATCCGTCACCAGACCACAGTACCGCACTCACCGCAGCAAAATGGAATTGCTGAACGAGCCAACCGCACCATAGTGGAGAAGGCCAGGTGCATGCTTCTCGATGCAGGCCTTGATCAGCGGTTCTGGGCAGAGGCAGTTAATACTGCTGTTTACCTGAAGAATAGGACACCAACCAAAGCTGTTCTGGGCACTACTCCTGAGGAAAAATGGTCAAATAAAAGGGTAAATATTACTCACCTTAGAACTTTTGGCTGTTTAGCTTATGCAATGATAGAAAAACGTAAGAAATTCGATTCAAAATGTAACAAATACATTTTTGTGGGTTACTGTGAAGAGACAAAAGGGTATAGATTACTAAACCCTTCACGTCCGTCAGAATGCATTAAAGCAAGAAATGTAACTTTCTTAGAAAATGAATTTTATTTACCAAAAGGTAAAAGTGATGAATTCACTGAGCTAATTCTAACATATTCTCACAATCAAAACTCTTCAACTTCTCATGAGATTGAAGATAATATGGGCAATGAAACTGTTCCAGAGTCACTAGACCAGTCCATGTCAGATCAGTCACAAGAACAGTCCATATCAGATCAGTCACCAGAGCAGTCAAGACTAGATCAGTCCTTATCAGATTTAAATGATGTAACAGGGATACCCAGTAATGCGGGATCTGATAAATCTACTATAATTCCCCGGGATAGTATTATATCAGTGAGTAGCCTTGAATCAGATGATTCGCGCGATGAAACTTACGTTCCAGGTGACACATCGATGGACAGTTCAGAAGAGTACACTGAAGTTGTGAACTTAGCATCGCAGTCTCCACACTTGTCCGAGATAAGCCGCTTTGATGACGAACCAGAGACAGTGGTACAAGCTTTGCAAGGAATAGAATCCAAGAAATGGAGAGATGCTATGTCAGATGAGTATAAATCATTTTTGGATAACAAATGCTGGACCATGACTGACTTGCCAGATGGGCAGAGACCTGTGAAGTGCAAGTGGGTTTATAAAAGGAAGAGAGGATTGAATGGAGAAGTATTGAAATATAAAGCTCGATTAGTAGCAAAAGGTTATACACAAAAATATGGCGTAAATTACAATGAAACTTTTTCACCAGTGGTGAGGTACTCAACTATTAGAATCTTGCTTGCTTTGGCCGCTGAGATGAATATGGAGATAGATCACCTTGATGTGAAGACTGCATTTTTGAATGGAGACCTCAAGGAGACCGTCTACATGGAACAGCCGGAGGGCTTTGAGGATAAAGAGAACCCGAACAAAGTCTATCGCCTGAATAAAGCGATTTATGGGCTCAAACAGGCTTCTAAGAGTTGGTATGAGAAGATAAATACAGTTTTAATAGAAAAACTTAACTTTAGAAAGTTTTCTTCAGAGCCATGTGTTTTTATGAAGAATCATGTTGGAACTGTGACTATTATAGCACTTTATGTCGATGACATAATCTTATTTTCGAATAACAAACAAGAGAAACTGAAAATTAAAGAGAAGCTTATGACTCAATTTGAAATGAAGGATCTAGGGCCAGCATATCACGTCCTTGGCATGAAACTATGCAGAAGAGATGGAAAGTGGACTTTAGATCAGTCTAGTTATATTCAAAGAGTGTTGGAGCGTTTTAAAATGTCTGATTGCAAGCCAGCATGCACTCCTATGGAATCTGGGCTGAAGCTTGTAAAAGCAGATTGTAATGAAAATAATTTTCCGTATAGAGAATTAGTAGGATGTATAATGTACATTTCATTTTGCACGAGGCCAGACATTGCTCATGCAGTCAGCATACTCAGTCAGTTCAACGATAGTTATGCTGAAATACACTGGAAGGCAGCAAAACGGGTGCTTAGATATCTGAAAGGTACGGTTAATCATTGTCTTACTTATGAAAAGAGTAGTATGGATGTCAGCGCCTACGTTGATGCAGATTGGGCCGCCAATGAGATAGATCGGAGGTCATTCACTGGGTTTGTCTTTAAAATAGGTAAGTCTACAGTATCATGGGAAAGCAGAAAACAAAAGACGGTCGCTCTTTCTAGCACGGAGGCGGAGTACATGGCACTCTCTGACGCATGTAAAGAGGCTTTGTTTATCAGAACTTTCTTGTATGAATGTTTAGGTACAAGTTGTAAAATTACTATGTTTAATGATAGTCAATCAGCACAAAAACTTTGTG
Organism: Ypsolopha scabrella; assembly: GCA_910592155.1. Lineage (NCBI taxonomy): Eukaryota > Metazoa > Arthropoda > Insecta > Lepidoptera > Ypsolophidae > Ypsolopha > Ypsolopha scabrella. The sequence goes on from OU342983.1 coordinate 21,752,100, forward strand.
TTAATCCAATGTATCACTCTAGAACTAAGCATATTGATGTCAGACATCATTTCATTCGAGGAATTGTAAACAAAGGTATTATTGATTTAAATTATTTGTCTACCGATCAAATGACGGCTGATGTTTTAACTAAACCTTTAACTAAAGAGAAAACTGAAAAATTTGTCAGTCAACTTGGCTTAGCGGAGACAATTTAAATATTGTAAAATCAATTAATAATGTTACCTGTTCATTTTAAGTTGCATAAAAACTTTATAGCTTTTGTTTTAAGGGCCAGTTTGATAAATGATTGCATTGTTTAAGGGCCAGTGTTAGAAATGTAAACGGAACGCAATCATCTGCTGTCTCGTTCACTTATGTGTCATCTCTTTCTTGCACTGTCAACCGCCGCCATGTTAACTTGTGTGTCACCTCTCAATAATAAAATCCCTTCTAAATAAATCAATCTTGTCTCATTATAACCAATTCATCAAGGTCCCGGTAGCGAATAATCATAGCTTGATTGTTGCTGTGAGATAGGTAAAGGCTCTGCGTTTTCTTTCTCACACCTATTTTCATTACCAAGCAAAGTCAGAGTTCTTATAGGCATCCCACATATATGCCGTGGGTTTACTATCTCCGGTAATAAACATTTTGTTTAAAATTTTACTTTTTTTTTTCATCTTCGTCAGCCAAAAATTTTCATCTCTCGTAATCCTTTCAATATGTACAGGTTCATTTTCTCCCACCCAAATACCGAAGAGACACAATCGCCGTTCCGTCACGTGAAGCTGTCCCTGTACCTGGTAATACTTCGTCTTCGTATTTTTATCACTAAAGGTTCGGTAATTTCTTGGGATTTTCTGAAACCAAAAGTAAAAACTATAGAAGAATTTCTTCAGTACGGGGTAAAAAAGTTAATCAATTTGAGATTTTTTTCTGTGTAGGGATCTCCACTTCCGGTTCGGTCCACCTAAAAATTAAAATATAGATAAGGGACTTTAGGAAGTGACCTGAAAATGACCTAACCTAACCTAAACCAATAGTTGTGACAGGTTCTACGGGATCCAGGGAAACAATGGAGTTGTCAGGGACATCAGCTTCAATGCTACGTGGCACCAGTTCCGACTCTCTGAAAAATATAAAATATCAAAATATTTATTACTAGCTTTTGCCCTCCGCCCGCGTGTTATTCGATTCAACGACATGCTTTTTTCCGGGATAAAAAAAACCTATGTGATAAGTTGAGGTATAAGCTATATCCATTCTAAATTTCATCCAAATCCGTTCAGCCGTTTCAGCGTGAAAGAGTAACAAACATACACACACACAAACTTTCGCACTTATAATATTAGTGTGAAGTGTGATGCTGATGAGATAACATAACCTTGTCTTATTTCACCACAAACGATTAATGACTGCGCTAATTAGACACCTGATGTATGAAATAGCAAAGCCTTGTCTTATTCTACCACAAACGAATAGGACCGCGCTACTTAGGCCGACTTGCACCAAGCAAACTTAACTCTGGTTAACTAACTTTTTATGCTTTGTCCTTATCTTTATGGTTTGATGTGAAAAGGACAAAACATAAAGTTAGTTAACCCGGGTTAAGTTTGCTTGGTGTAAGTCGGCCTTAGACACCTGATTTTTCAATGATATTGATCTTTCCTACAGGAACCATACATTTTTCCGGGATAAAAAGTGTGTGTAGTTAGGATATAAGCTATATCCATTCTAAATTTCATCCAAATCCGTTCAGCCGTTTCAGCGTGAAAGAGTAACAAACATACACACACACACACGCACAAACTTTCGCATTTATAATATTAGTAGGAAGTAGGATTTATTGCAAATCACGAGCTTAATATTTATAAAAATAAGAATACTCTATTCAATATAATCTTCGACTATACGCAGTACGCAATATTTTATGTTGTGAAATTTGCACGTCTGCAAAGAAATGGTCGATTTCAAAATAACTTTAGCTACAGTATCCGTCTGAGATAGGATGAGTGCCGGCTTACAGAATGGACAGACAGACGAACATAGCGAAAATATAAGAGTATATGGTTAGTTAGAGAACTCTAAAAAGGATAAAGTCACTTACCGTTCCTATAGGCATTTTTTCGATGCGAAGGTGCCCCGATCAGAACGATGAGCTAATGAGCTGAAATTAACAAATTTAATTTAGTCTTCTGGTAATATACTACTCGTACGTACATATGTTTACAAAAAAATAATACCACCTGGATACAATCGCATTTGTGACTGCAAGAGTAAGTATTGTGATGTTTTACTGTTGTACTGTTATACTTGTACTGGTCACTTAAAGTTTTCCCGCGTAATTTCAAATATCATATCATACAACAAAGTTGTTCTGTACGATCAGTAAACCATCTGGTTACAGTTTGAAAGCAGGTCACTGATACACCTGGTATCTTGAAGTTCGAACAAAGATAACCATAAAACTGGTTTAGATGCACTGATACTTATATGTGCCCTAAACTAATAAATTTATCCAAAGTACACTTACCCATTTAGTTTTCTTAGCTTCCGCGATTTCAGATTTGACACTTTATTCTTCTTCAATTCCCATTTTTAGAACATCCAAGCTAAAGCTAAATAATTTTTATTTACACGATTATTTTAGGATTTATCTAACTAATAATAATGTTATATACATACGATTTAATATATATACAATTTATCTACCTACACACAACTCTATCTTACTCATAATATATTTACACACAACGAATAGCTTCGAAGCTTAGAGGCGAGGGGGAACGGGGCTCAGAAAACTGACACAGGTCTTGCGTCGACAACGGCTAGCAGCCGACTGAAGGCTGCTGGCGCGAGTATTCGCCAGTCAACTTTTCCTTTTAAATTAAAGAAAAAAAACGATTATATTTATCAAAAAAGTAACCGCGAAAATAGTTACTAAAGTACCTTTTCTTTAATTATCTGTAATTTTCATACAATTTGGTTAAGTACACCTTGCACAAAATGAAAAAATCTTGAAAAATCGACCAAGTTTCAGATTTTTTTTCGATCGAGCGAAGTTTATCGTATCGAAAATTGAACCGTAAATAACACTGGAGAAAAGATGTATCTAAAACATATATTTTTTTCAGACTCTAAATGTTACAATTTGATGGCTTAAAATGGATTTGAAAAGAGACAAAATTGGAATAAGCCCCCCTTAAGCCCAAACTCGAAGGGTCTGCTGTTGTCCGTTGAGGAGATCCTGTACCCATCTTCCAGTCCCGTCATCAGACCCTGGGCACCGTGTTTTACCAAAGTACTAGTAAAGACCAATCAAATAAGCCCAAACTCGAAGGGTCTGCTGTTGTCCGTTGAGGAGATCCCGTACCCATCTTCCAGTCCCACCATCAGACCCTGGTCATCTTTTTTTTACAAAAGAAAATATATATTCTGAAAATAAAATGAAAAATAAACAGCGAATAATTTAAATATTTAAAAAACGGATTGGACTCACTTTTTTAACTGTGCAAGGAGGTACAGGTCGAGCTTTCGATGAGATTATGACTCATCATCATCAGGACTTTAAATCGTTTTTTAAATATTTATGATGTCAACTCACTCTAATTTTAATGAATGTATAGCGAATAATATCTTTACCGGTGTGGGGGATTGAACCCATGACGATCGAATACGCTACGGTGGCGAACCTTTCACATGTTTCACTAAAACTCTCATTGCGCTGCTCCCTTTTGCTATAGCGTGATGATACATAGCTTAAAACCTTCCCGAAAAAATGTTTTATCTTTCAGTGAAAACTGCATCGAAATCCATTGAGTGGTTCCCAAGTTATAAGCGAACAAACGGACAGACAGACGTTGCATTTTATATGTATAAAAATAAAATAATAATAATATTGACTATATAAGGATCTTGCGCCCCGCAGACTCACCTCTCGACAACCTTAGCTGCTTACATAGTGTTGCCCCCTAACCGGCCCATGTTGGCTAGATAACACGGCTATCCTTCTGAGTAATCATCAAGCAGCAAGTCACCATCCGCCAGTCTTAAATTTGTGAGAGATTTTTGAGGCAGATGTCCGTTATCTCACTCCATAGCCCTGTTATCCGGCCCATCTAGCATCCCATCCTCATAGCCCACTCCAAGTCTTCCTTCCTGGCAATAGTTTGGCAACTATGGGGGACTGTCTGTTAATGTATCCCAATGGTACATTGAGGGAGAGGCCTCCATGGATGCAGCCATCCCACATTTAGATTAAATGGTACTAAGGCTTCTTCAATGTTGGCTTCGGCCCCATGAATGCCTTTCAAATGACCGGGTCCCTATAGGCCCGTGACTGAAAAGTGTACCTACATAATAATAATAATATAATCTCTATACATTTAAAATACAACGTCTGTCTGTTCGTTCGCTTATAACTTGAGAACCACTCAATGGATTTTCATGCAGTTTTCACTGAAAGATAAAGCATTTCTTCGGGAAGGTTTAAGGCTATATATCATCACGCTATGACAAAAGGGAGCAGCGCAATGAGAAATTTAGTGAGACGTGGAAGGTTCGCCGCCCTAGCGTAGTCTATCGTCGCGGGTTCAAACCCCGACTGGTAAAATTTGTTTTCAATTTTTATTTTTTATTCTTTTATTTTATTTTCAGAAAAAATATTTCCTCTTGTAAAAAAATATTAAAGCTGAAATTATAGCAAAGCAAAAGACCAATAACTAAAATATTTTTATTTTCAAATCCTTAGAAAACGCCATCTCTGTGAAGCTATCCTGGATAATAACTCAGTAAGCTGGCGTTAAAAAGGTTTTTATTTTAATACACTAGATGGCGCTGCATGTTTCAAAATATCAGATTTGACGCAGTCTGGTTCAAATCAACTCACGTTAAGGTTTGTCTACACTATTATATAGAGAAGAAGATTTATTTGTTTGTTTGTTTGTATATAATGGGTAATATCTAGAACTACTGAACTAGCCTTAGCATGAAAAAATTACGGTTACGTTTAGTTTGAACGTAACGCGGTTTTGTATGGAATCTGATAACCGCCCCTTGCGGACAGTAGCGGAACTAATATTCGGCAGCAGCATAGCCTCCTTAACGGAGGCTATGGCAGCAGGAAAACGGCGTTCGAGTTTGAACTAAACGGAACCGAACTGATACCGTGATTTTCATATTTCATACATTAAGCTACTGCATCGGCAGCAGGAAAACATTTTTTTGACAGATGTCACGGTATCGGTTCGGTTTGAACGCCATTTAGCTCTCACGGTGTGAAACTCGAGTGAATAGATCACGTTAAGAACAAAAATATTTGGTTTTGTGGAAATTTGAAGAAGAAACCGAGAGGACGCAGTACCCCAAGTTATTTCCTAGCTTGGCGGATTTTTTAAAGAAGAACTTAATGAAGAGAGAGCCATAAACCGGTAAGCGAACCTAGTTTTAGTGTTTTCGTATATATTCTACATTTGGGGGTTTGTGGCTAGGGATCTAAGAACTAGGAGTCTACTTAGGCAAACAATTGACCCAATTACTATTAATGAGATGGAATTCATCAAGCAATACTGCCCTAGCAATGTTGCGGAAGTTAACCTTTGCGCAGAAAGTCTTTTTGCCTTTAGTGCTCCCTTATCTTACCTCCAATCCGTAGTTTTTACTTATCAGTCAATGTTTCTTTGCGAGAAACTTGCAGGGCTCATGCTGAGTTTGAAACAGCACCTACCACTTTATTAGGTACCTAATGGTTTGTGTAGAAGTACAGTCTGTCAAAAAATTTGTAGGGTGTATCCCTAGGGTTGATAAATGATAATACTGGATGTCCACTGTATGAATATATTGATACGTAACTGAATGTGAGGTGAGAGCGCGTCCGCCGTGATGTGGGCTCAAACGTGAACTGAACTGGAAATTAGGTAAATCGCCGGCGTACGCGCTATTGATGATTCAGCGAAGTGTTCGGTGTACCGTACATGCTCCCGCGCCAGAAAAAGACTAAGATTTGATGAGGTGTATGATAAGATGGCAGATGAGATATACCTAAGTAACAAGGTGATAGACAATAATTTTATATACGGTGATCTATAATATAGAGTCTCTGAAATTAAACCGTATCTTATTATCTACACTTGCACTTTTTGATTGCGGTGGTTCGATCACCTTTAGCTCAATGGGTATATTTGCACTCGCGCACTGATTCGTACTCGCACTGATATCCCGAGAGTTCAATGTTGTTTCGTTAACACTATAAACACTACACGGAGCCCTGCTGGGCCTTGCCGTCCCCGCTGCCGCTGTGTGTGTAGTCAGGCGCGCTGCATGGCGCGATTGGCACACCCGCCGCCGCCAGAACACTACCGCCGCTGTCACACAGCCACCCACCACCACGTAGATTGCAACGTAGTGATGGACATCATGATTTGAAAGCTCATCGACGTAGGGTCTTTCTGTCTTCATCAGCTCTATCTGATCGCTTATCCTTTGCAAAGAAGTGTTATCGTAATCAAATTTTCCTTCTAACTTACTGATAGGTATGGTTAAATTTATTATTTTATTAATGGAAGGAATCTCCTCTTTAATTACATCGGTTTGCGTGTGCATTTCGCTGACTTGCTCTTTGTGCGATATTACAATGAAATTCTCGCCCTTGATGACGCAGCCGTGTCTGAGAGTGATAGTCCCGGCGCTTTCGAGTTGTTCTGTTGACATTTGATCGTCACATATTATGGTGACTAAGCATTTGTCACAACAACTGTATAAATACGTATTCGTTTTAACCAGCTGTTGCCATTTGTTTGTACACAAACCTATATTATAATGACATTCATTTTTTGTAGTTTGTTTGATACAAATGTCATTATCGGATTTTTTTGTATAAACTGGAGTATGAAGCTCACATAATTGGATAAAGGAGTCATATTTAATACATTGATGGAGGTCGTCGTCTGATATTGGTAGGTACATATCTCTCTGTATGTTAATTGCTAGATGGTCTGCGATGGGAATAACGCTGATCATGTTTTTTCGGACATGTTGAGGTATGCTTACCATTTTATAAATGTTGTAGTTATCTCTACTTACTAATGGAATTTTGACCTCAAATATTAAATAATTTTTCGTTACTCTTCCTTTGACCTTGAGTAAATGATATATTTTTGCAAGGTCTGTGTGAAGGTTGTTGATGGGCAATGTCAAGTCTTTTGATAATTGTCCAGAGATAACACTTAATTCGTCTCTCAGTTGATTGGGTGTTATGAGGTGAATATCAAATTTCCCGTGATAGACGTCAGTTACGGTATCCAAAAGACTGTTTTGAATGTTTTTCAAATTATTCATGAGATTATTGGCAATGATTGATGCTAAAGTAAACTCATTGAAGTTGATTTCGGTTTGTAATTCCTTTTTCAAGCTGTTGGTCGCTTGTTCAAGTTGATTTAAATGTTGATTAAAAAGTTTGTACTGCTGGTTCATGGTTGTTTCGACTCTTTTTAGCAGGTTATATTCCGCTTCTACGACTGATGTCTGATTCCGCCACAGAGATGCCAAATGTTTTTGATTTTGTGTAAGTAACTGAATTTCCTTTTCATATTGTTCCGCGAAGTGGTCATCCAAGATACCGAATAAGCTATTTGCTATGTAGCCTACTCCATTGACAAGTCCACGTCGTTGACGTAATCGTGCGCTTGCGTCGAATTGCTGACCTAGCAGATTGATATTGTAATATTGCAGCTCTGTATAGCTGTGACGTAGCTGTAAAAGGACTACGTCACATTGATTGTTTACCTTTGTTCTTGAGCAAATGTTGTCTAAGTGATTGATGTACTTATTAAATAATATAGTGCTCTGGTAATAAGGTTGAAGATTGTAATACACAATTAGTTTCCAATCATCTTGAATTAAACGCATGCTGGATACTTTATCAAAATATATACTTTGATTAGTACCGAATTTGGTTATGTTGTATGCCGCTCCGCTTACACTGGCTGTAAGGGTGGTTATTAGCATTAAAACCAAGGTGAGGAAGTTGACCTTTTTGATAGGACTTCGTCTCGTTTCTTGTCGCTGGGGCTCTTGATCATCTGTGGGCAGAAGTGATAGTTTTGTGATAGGCCTCTTCATGATACCACTTTTTGTTTTTATGGAGACAACTCTCACGAGTCCGTCGGTACCAGGATGCAGCTCGATGACCTTACCTAAGGCCCACTTTCCTGCCGGAATGTTTGCTTCGTGAACCAAGACGATGTCATTTAATTTGAAATTTGGTTGTATTTTTTGCCATTTGCTCCTAGCTGATAGTTGTGATAAATACTCTGACTTCCACCGTTTCCATATGTCATTGAATATTTTTTGTGTGAGTTGCCATCTCGTACGTTGATCACGCTCTGTTTCAATGATTGTCATTACAGGTCCACTTGATAAGAAATGGGATGGGGTCAAGTAATCGAGTTCTTCAGGATTTTCGGATAATGTACAGAGAGGTCGTGTATTCAAGCATGCTTCTAGTTGTGCTAGTACTGTAGAGAACTCTTCAAATGTGAGTTTTTGCTCTCCGATGACTCTCTTGATATGGTACTTGAGGCTCTTCACTGCGGTTTCCCACAGGCCTCCACCACTTGGATTCAAGGGGCAAATATGGTGCCATTGAATACTCATCATGCTGAGTTCCGATTTAAATTCGGAATGGTTGATCATTAACTCCATCATTTCTTTTTGTAGCACATTTCCTGCTCCGACAAAATTGGTGCCGTTATCACTGTAAATGTGTGCTGGTGAACCACGTCTTGCTGACATTCGTCGGAGGGCTGCTAGAAATGCTGACGTCGTCAGATCGGATACTAGCTCGAAGTGTACCGCCTTTGTCACCATACAAACAAAAACAGCTATGTATCCTTTTGATGTCTTGCTACTTCGGGTTTTGTTAGCCTTGATTTCGACGAACCCCGTATAGTCAACGCCCGAATGATAAAATGGTCGTGTTGGATTGAGCCTTGCCTCTGGTAAGTTACCCATCATTTGGTAGTGTTTTGAAGGATTGTGTCTTCTACACTTCACGCATTGACGTAACTTATTTTTGACTGCCCTATTTCCGCCTATTATCCAGAATTCCTTTCGGAGCCATGCTAGTGTCAACCGTGGTCCTCCGTGGAACGTCATCTTGTGTGTATGATCTATGAGTAAATGAGTTAGATGATGATCGTGTGGAAGGATAATAGGATGAATCATGTCTTGACTGATATTAGCGTTCTTTAATCTCCCATTGACCCTTAATAATCCCTCTTGATCCAGGAAAGGGTTTAGAGTAAGTAATTTGCTTCTTGAATCGATGCATTTATTCTGTTTTAGGTGTTTAATTTCATCTTCAAACGATAACATCTGTACATGCTTGATTATCATGCGTTTTGCTTTGCGTAATTCACCAATTGTTAGGTAAGGAAGCTTGCATGATTCACTTGTTGCTAAACGGAGAATCCATGCGAGTATGCGGACTGCTCGTGTCCAATTACTATGCTTGCTGATGACGTCACTGATTATGTCGTCACTGGAGCTACGCGTCAACGTTGTTACGTTTGATTTGTTTACTTTCTTTATCTCTTGATCTGTGATAAAAACTGTGTGCTGCTTTTGCTTTTCATCAAATGACAATAAAAGGGATGGCCCTTGCCACCAAATAGGGTGATGTTTATAGCATTATGGCTGATATACCTCTGCTAGCACAGTCCGCTGGATTTTCAGCTGATTTAACGTAGTGCCAATTTTCTGCTGGAACGACTTCTGTTATTTGTTTAACCCTGTTGGCAACAAATGGCTTCCACCTGTTAGGATCTCCATTAAGCCACCCCAGCACAGCTGTAGAGTCCGACCAAGCAAAGGTCTTCAAATTATGTTTTGATAAACAAGCTTGTATTTTCTGAGTCAGCTTTGCTAATAAGTGGGCGGCATTTAACTCCAAACGGGGCAAACTTAATGTTTTTACAGGTGATACCAAACGTGATTTGGCTGCAACTAAGACGACCGAGGTTGTCTTATCTCCGTCACTCTTTTCTTTGCTGATCTTGCAATAGATGACGCATGTATACGCTTTCGTTGATGAATCGCAAAATCCATGTAGTTGGATATCCTTATTTTGGTTTATTTGCAGCCATCTAGGTACTTGAATGTCATTGATAATTTCTATATCTGTTTTTATTTGATTCCACTCATTATTGATATCGCTCGGCAAATTGTCGTCCCATTTAAGGTTTTTTAAGAGCCAAGTTTTTTGAAATAGAAGCTTCAATTTGGTCGAAACTGGGGAAAGCCAACCTAACGGGTCATATATCTTTGATATATTAGATAGTAACTGACGCTTAGTTGTGTAGGTGCTTGATGTATCTATATTGATATTGTATCCAAAATTATCGCTAGATGAAAACCAGCGTAATCCCAATGTTTTGGTGGATTCCTGATGTTTGAAGTCGAATGCTTGTTCAGCATTACTTTTTGTTGTATCTACGCCTTCTAACAATTCTGGTTGGTTAGAAAACCATTTTCTTAAATTAAAGCCTCCTGATTGGAGTAGAGCTATTAAACCTTGCTGTAATTTTCTTGCTGATGAGATGCTGTCACATCCGCTCAAGAGATCGTCCATATAAAAATCTTCCATTAAAGCTTTTACAGCTTGATTTGAATAGTTAAGGCTTTCGTCCCTTGCTAGTTTTTAAGGGTCATCATAGCAAGGAATGGCGCTGATTTTGTGCCATACGTGACTGTGGTTAATTTGTACTCTTGTAGGGGTTCATCTATGGAGTAACGCCATACTATTTTGTGGTATAGTTGATCATCAGGGTGGAGAATAATTTGTCGGAACATTTTCTCGATGTCCGCTGTAAATGCGACCTGATGTATTCTCCACTTCAAAATAAGCTCAAATAAATCCTTTTGAAGGTTAGGGCCTTGTTTCATGACGTCATTAAAAGTGTATCCCGATGATGTTCGAGATGAAGCATTATACACGATTCTTAAAGATGTCGTTGTTGATTCTGGACGTTGTACACCATGATGTGGTAAATAATTACTTGGTGTTTCGTCTCGAGTTGTAGGACGCATGTGACCTAAATCTTCGTATTCCTTCATAAACTCTCGATAGCGACGCGCCATTTCTTTTTGCTTGTTGAACTTGCGTTCTATCGTTTAAACTGTGCGACTGCTTTATACCTGGAATCTCCCAGTTTTTGTGCCGCATTTTCCTTCAATGGTAATCTGACAACATATCTTCCGTCGCGTTGTCTTGTTGTAGTTGCTTGATAAAATTCCAAGCATTCATAATCTTCTTGGGACATGCTAGAGTCCTCAATGATATCTTCTGTGGTCCAAAATCTCTTGATGTCTTCAAAATGGTTTGTGACAATGTTGCAGTTATAGGTTTTTTTTATATTACCACATAAAATCCACCCTAATCGGGTTTGTTGTGCAACAGGTAGTAACTGATTTTCCCTGATTATTCCGCTCAATATTATCGAGCTGTAAATATCCGCGCCAAACAAAATGTCTACGGGGCGACTAAGATGAAAGTCTGGGTCGGCTAACTGAATATTATTTATAAATGGCCATGATGGTTTCGCAAATGATTGATTAGGAAGGTTATTTACAAGGCTTCTCATGATAAAAACATCCGTAGTGAATTGATAATCACTTTGATTTGATACACAAGATATTGTGAGTACGCCTTTGCAGGTATTTTCCTTTACGCCCACTCCGACAATAACACCTTTACATCGCTGACGACGTAGGCCTAATTTTTGGGCCGCAGTTTCGTGAATAAGGGATGTTTGACTACCACCATCGATAATTGCGCGCATCTGGTGATATGTTCCATCAGCTGCTTGAACCTTGAGAAGAGCCGTCGCCAAAAGTACTTCTGATATGTTTTCGAAATCATTTTGGGCTACATGATTTGCTTGTCTCAAATCTGACCTGGAAAATGCCTCGTGTAACAAAGTGTTGTGCAATGAATTGCACTCGCGACAACGTTTTTCTGATGCGCATGCATTTCCGTTGTGGTTGTGCAAACAATTCGAGCAATAATTAAATTTTCGAACACAATTCAATTTTTCTTTTGGTTGCATTTTCAGAAACGTGTTGCAATGAAATATTCCGTGCCTTTTTTTGCAGAGTGGACATCCATCTTTTGGGGTCAATTGCGTGTTATTGCTCGAGTTTTGATAGAAGTTATGATTTTCTGAAACTTAACTGCTACTAAATGATTTGTAAAATTTATTACTCTTAGGAATTTTCGTATTCTCTTGATATTGAGATGATTTTTGGGGCTCTTTGCGCCTAGATGATTGTTCTAAAGCCGTAAATTTGTTTTCTAAAAACTCTAGAAATTCATTGAGCGATGGTAACGCCCGTGGATCTGACACGGCTTGTATGTATTCTTCGTGTGTTTCAGAATCCAGTTTCTGTGATATTATGTGTACCACCAACGGATCCCAGGTGGATGTATCGACTCCTAGGTTGTTGATGGCATAAATACACTCCTTGGTGGTGTCATGTATTTTTTTTATGTAAGCTGCTGATTGCTGCTGCATACTTGATAAATTCATGAGAGAACTGGCGTGTGACGAGAAGATCAGTTTAATATTGTTGTATCTGTGGCTGAGTATATCCCAGCAGGTTTTGTAATTATCTGCGCTGATCTTAAGGTGTTGAACTAACTTCCCTGCTTCGTCTTTGAGTTTACTTTTCAGGAATTGCATCTTTTGTGCATCCGACAGAGATCTATTACTGTGGATTGCTTCTATGAATAAATCTTTGAAAGATACCCAGTTCTGATAACTGCCATTGAAATATGGTATGTCCATTGTTGGAGTTGATTTTTCTCGATGAGATACAGACCATAGCTTCGTGTTTATGGCCTTTTTGATAGTGGTAAATTGTTTCTCGTAATTAGCGAATGATTCTTGATAATCTGGGTTTATTTCCACCGATTCACTATCAATCTCCCAATGTAATTTGTCGACAGCGGACCATCTAGATTGTAAATCTTTTAGGATATCCTCGAATTCCCATTTCTCTGTGATCAAATCGAGGTTGATACTTGATACACAGTGTGCAAATGCTTTGAAGTTACTTCGCTGTTTGCGAAGAAGCTCTTCTAATTTAATTGCTGAAGATTGATACGCCGAAGCTTCTGGCGTGGCTCCCTTTTGTTCTATATTATGCGAGACTTTGGGCCACTGAAACTTCGCTTGCGACAAGGGGCTTGCTGGCTGAATAGAAAGCGATTTTATGAATTGTTGGATATGCGCTTTGATTTCATTGTACATTTTCTGTGCTCGTATAAAGTATTCCTGACTAAAATACTCGTGACCGGTTGACTCGAAATTCTTCAGTTTGTCATGATTGCCTAGGAAATCGGACCAGTACTGTTCTAAAGTATTAAGCCTTCTTTGGCAAGTTTCAGGAGTCTTTCGCTCCTTTCCCTCCTTTTTAAAGTTCGATAGTAGATTGCTGATCGCCTCTAATAGCTGTACTTGTGTCGTAAAAAGGTCTTCCATGTTTATAAAGTTTGATATAAGTGAGTATAAAATGGAAAGATCTTACTTTGAGTTGATGGCTCGGCTACTTAAGCTGCGACGATTGGCTGTTGTTCCAATCTAGATGTTGCTCTTTCAATTAGCTGCTGAAGCCACTTTTGATTGATACGCCAACCCGCTGATATGCAGATTTTCCCAGTTGCTATGCTGGGAGCGTCCGAATGATACGCCAACCCGCTGATATGCAGATCTTCCCAGCTGCTATGCTGGGAGCGTCCGAATGATATGCCAACCCGCTGATATGCAGATCTTGCCAGCTGCTATGCTGGGAGCGTCCGAATGATACGCCAACCCGCTGATATGCAGATTTTCCTAGCTGCTTTGCCAGGAGCGTCCGAATAATACGCCAACCCGCTGATATGCAGATTTTCCCCGCTGCTATGCCGGGAGCGTCCGACTGATACGCCAACCCGCTGATATGCAGATTTTCCCCGCTGCTATTCTGGGAGCGTCCGAATGATACGCCGCTGATAACTCGCTGATATGCTAAGTGGATGCTGTCCACAGTGTATATTCGATCACCAACACGACACAGTCACAAATGATTTTTGACACTCGCGTAGTGATCCCGCCTATTCGTATATAGGCCCGAAGGACCAAGATGTAGGGTGTATCCCTAGGGTTGATAAATGATAATACTGGATGTCCACTGTATGAATATATTGATACGTAACTGAATGTGAGGTGAGAGCGCGTCCGCCGTGATGTGGGCTCAAACGTGAACTGAACTGGAAATTAGGTAAATCGCCGGCGTACGCGCTATTGATGATTCAGCGAAGTGTTCGGTGTACCGTACAAAATTGTTGAAATGAATATTGAAGAAACTATTTTTCTTTCGCCTGGTTACACCAAACAAATAAGTACAAAATCTGTTAAATCGAGTTAACTGCGTTGTTATTTCATAAATATATTACCTAAATTATACTACTTGAACATTTAAAGTCCAATAAAGTTCATTAAAGTTTCATTTTCATTTCAACACTTTTTTGACATCATTATTGAATAATGCTTCTCTTTTGCAGGTTGAGTGTGTTCTATATTTTTGCAACTGGGTCATATCAACGGTTTGTAGTGTGAGGCAAACACTCCAGACAAACAACTGTTAGCCTATAATGTTGCTGAAGTAACAAATTATCACTGTAATAACAAATAGCTTCATCAAGTTTCCAAAAAGACAAAGAAGAAGAGGGCAGTCAGAGAGGTATTTAAATTCATATTCCTATTTGTAGTGTCACTTATTATGTACCTTTCTTAAGATTTTTAATGCACAATTTACACAATAGTTCATAGGTAGTGCATGAATGATATTTATAGTTTATATTAAAATGATAATGGTCGTAGAAATCAATGTATGTTTAAAGTTTTTATAATTTGAGGTTCACAGTCTGTCGAATTGGCCTTCTTGATTGTAAAAACCCATTTTATCTGTCGAACTCCATACATTTTTAGCCCGAGTTTAAGAAATCTCACTTTGATTGCCCCCGAGGATGCATTGATAGCTCCCAGTTTCACATAGTTACCCCACTTAAAGATATAGAACAACACTTGTATTGTCATAAACACCTTGAATGAAATATAACTGGTACACAACACTTAATAATGTATTGTATTTACAGGTAAATAACTTCAGCCTTGGCTTGATAAATATAGACCAGAGACCAATTACCTCCACATCTGTCCATGGAAGAACAAGGGTTGTCATTAAGAATGCTTTTTGAAGGCTAAAAATCGGTGGCACTCTGTTGGGAAGGTTCATACTTTTCATTTTTAACCAGAGAAGTGTGCTTAAATTATTACAGCATGTAATGTGCTGCATAATTTTGCCATTGAGATGCTGTAATTTCGAACTAAAATAAGTGTGTTAGTACATAAATAACCGGTCCAAAAACTTTTTTTTATTTATGACTCACCATGTACATATCCTATCCATCCACACATAAGTTTGCCAGTGAAAAGGGGCTTTGCTGTTGACATGCCTTTCATTTGTTAAATAATTTTACAAATACCACATATAAGAACCTTTGAGATACCTAAAACTTGAAATAAGAAGGTGTTACACAAATCTGACCACTGACAAACTTCTGTGTAGCAGTGTATATACAAAATTTGGTTGTTGTTCTGAGGAAATGTCCTAAGTTTTACAAGATTAGTAATTTTTACAAGAATCACAGTACCTATGTTATTTCAAACAATTAATTTAGAAATTTGTTGGAATAAAAATAAGTTATTTATTATTCAGACTTAAAATAATGCAATATACACACATCTGTAGTCCTTAAATATTAAATTGAGCAAAGCAGACCCAATTGCTAATAAAATTGACCAAATAATATGACTTGCAGAATTCTTTGTCTTTTTTGCTGGTAGCTTCATTACTGGGGTAGTGTGTAGTTGCATTGACTGAATGCAATGGTGGTACCGGTTCGGTGTAGACTTAACCCCTGCTTCAGTGCTATGATCGTATCCTGAAAAAGTTATGATGTAGTTAATACAATGGTATAGACAGTAGAGCTGCTGCCGGGCTTGACTGTAGAGGTCTGATCGTGTTACTCATGAACCCCCTGAAGTTATTTGAGAAGGGGTAAGAGGACAGCTCTTAAACAGGCACAACCAGGTGGCCCACCACGCCTTGGACAGATCGATTGCTGTATACGCATCCTGAATTGCAATTGATGATAAGTATATATACAAATCAATGGTGTTACTGGTGCAAGGGTTTCAGGGCCCCCTCACCAACCTGCGAGCCCAGCATGGTGAAATCTTGAAAATGCCTATGTCCAGCAGTAGACAAACCAGGCTGCTGGATGGATAATGATTCCAAACACAAATGCAGTTAAGTACATAAAACATCCATTGCAGTAGTTCTCACTAAAATATTACCTACACAAAGCATGTAATAAGCATTGTAGATACTAACTTTCTAACATAATATCATCAGCAGTGAACAATGATAATCAGCAGGTTAGTAGTTCTACTGATGGCCCTGCTCGTCTTCTGCTACCCTTGACAGGTGTAAGTCCAGCATCGGTAGCAACCAGCTCCTGTAACGATATTTTCTTATTATAATCTTGAATCTTCTCACAAAAGAAACGAATTAGTTTATTTTTAACATCGCATAGTGATTTAGCTTTTAACCAAAAGTATCTACTTACTTCTCCATAAATTGAAGTAGTATTGCCGTTTGACCATCACAAAAGCATTTATCTTCTCGATTTATAGAAGCAAACGAACTGCTTATTGTATTACAGACAGATATTAATTAAATAAATCGCTCTGAGTATGAATTATTTTCATTTCGGTCAGCTGTTGTGGTTGTGGTTGTGTTTGTTATTAGTGTTGCCAGGAGAGAATTCATAATTATCGACAATACTTCACATTTTAATTAAAAAATGGTCATCATTCATATTCTTGTAACACATTTATATTATTGTAAAATCTAGAAAAAATTAGAAAATAAATATTTAAAGAAAAAAAATAGTTAGAAATGACATTTCAAAAAAGACATTGGCCATTTAATTTTTTCAAAGTAAATTATTTTTAACTGTTTGATAAAGAAAACAGATTTTAGTCATTATTTTCAATTTTAGTTTGCTTTATTCATAAAATATACAGATTTTAATAAATTATCTTTGTGCTTAAAATTCACAAAATTCCTGAAATTTAGGTACAATGTTCCTAAAACGGCAACATTATAACACCCGATTGACGAAAAAGAGCATTCAAAACATTTATTTATTTCTATCATTGTTGTAATTAAGCAACAATAAAATGGTTTATAATAATGAAATAATTGCAGATTTATATGTAAAAACAAGTTTATTTATATTTATTTACACGTTTCAGTATGTGATGGGCTTCTAACTAATAATTTCAAAAAGATTTCTACTTAGTCTGCGTAAACATATAGTTTCAGAATGCACTGCCGTGGTTGGTTCCCGAACAACACTATCTCCGACTGAACGTAACTCAACGCAACGCGAACGCGGTCCGCATTGCTGCCATTCGAGTTCCGTTATAGTTTCAACTTTACGTAACCGAACTGATACCGTGATACTTTCATGCTTGGGCTATAAAAATTCTTTAAGCACTCAATAAGATTTTTAGTATGTACGCCTTGCGTAGTCGTATGTAGGTCTCATGGTCGAGGTTTCAATCATCCACTGGTAGATGTTTTTTTTAGGAGACCTCTCAAGTTTAAGTTTATTTGATCGGTATTGATGAGTATTTTTGTAGAACATGGTGACCAGGATCTAATGACGGGATTGGGAGGTGGGTACGGGATCTCCTCAACGGATAACAGCAGATCCTTCGAGTTTGGGCTTATTTTATTGGTCTTTATTAGCACTTAGGTAAAACATGGTGACCAGGGTCTGATGATAATAATAATAATACCTAATAATAAAATTCTTTCTTGCACACTATAAAATTTTTGTACACAGGCGAGCTTAATACTATTTAGTATTTTCTACCAGCTAACCTTTGGCAATGGGGAAGTTGTTGGGGGTAGTGCCATGATGTCAGAATAGTATAGATACAATTTTAAATAGATATATTATTTGTCACTAAAATACTCAATAAATTATAATATTACACTACATCCTAATAAACATATACAATATTAAGAGCTAACAACATAATGTGATAAAATACATATACTACTTGCAAGTTTACATACATAAGTACTCAAAGACTCGTCGATAGCTTTATTGAGGAGAATTGATCGAATAACTCAAATCATTATAAACAAAAGATTTAATTTATCATGGATCGTTCTCCAAATCATGAAAGTGTTGCTTTATCTTAATCTTGAAGACTGACACAGATGAAGCTTCACGGATGTGTAGCGGCAAACGGTTCCACAAGCACTCACGGTAAAAAAGATGGGGAACTAGGGTTATGGAGAATACCATAAAGAAACGTCAAAATATGGGAATCTCTACGGAACCTGATATTAAGCCAATTGAGTTCAGTGCGGAATTTGGAAATGTGATCATACTTACGCAGTCCGAATATGTAACGAATGCATAAGTTGAGAAGACGGTCAAGCTTATTAAAAAGTTCCATAGTGAGGTCGGGAGAGCATACATCCGCATAATCTAAGATGGGGAGCAACAATGAATTAACAAGAGTAACTTTAGCAGAGTATGGCAGAAACTTTTGCATGCGTTTAAGAGCATGCAAAGATGCAAATATTTTTTTGTTGCTTTCAGACACATGCAAATCCCAAGACATGTTATTTCTAATGTGCAAACCCAAATTTTTTACCTCGGTACAGTAAGGTAGTGGTATATTATTTAAGCAAACTTGGAGTAAGGTATGTAAGTCAAGTTTGTCCACTAGGGCCCTACTTCCTAGGATTATTACTTGCGTCTTGGCAGGATTAACTAAGAGTCCATACTGCTCTGTCCAAACACTAATAGAGTCGAGATCGATGTTTAACTTCTGAACAGTATGAGACAAAGAGTCCTGCTTGCAAGATAAATACAGCTCCAAGTCATCGGCATACAAGTGATAAGAGCTGAAGTTCACAACAGAGACGAGAGTATTCATGAAAACAGAGAATAGTAATGGAGATATAACCCCACCCTGCGGAACTCCAGCTGTCACGTCACACCAGTTGGAGAATTTGTCGTTAATACGTATGCGCTGCTGACGCCCATGTAGATACGAATCAAACCATGTCGCTGCAGAGTCAGAAATGTTAAGTAAACGGAGAATAGCCAAAAGGATGTCGTAGTCAACGCAGTTAAAGGCGCTGCTGAAGTCAAGTAAGGTAAGGAGTGTAAGTTGCCTATCGTCCATAGCTTGGCGGATATCATCGGTAACTTTGATAAGAGCAGAGCAGGTACTATGGGATGGACGAAATCCCGATTGAAAAGGGTTAAGGAGGTTATTCGCGTGGAGAAAATTTAGAAGTTGGCGATTGACCACTCGTTCAAGTACTTTAGAAAGAAAGGGTAAGACTGTTATAGGTCGATAGTCTTTGAATGTGGTGGGATTAGTAGACTTCGGAATTGGGACCATATATGCCATTTTCCATAGGGAAGGAAAACTGCTTGAAGAAAGTGACAAGTTAATTATGTGGGTAATAGGAGGAATAATGGTATTAAGGATCGGCAAAAGAGGATCACGACCCAAGTCATCATAACCCACTGCTTTACTTGGAATCGACAAAATATTTTTTTCAGTACTGAAATCCGAAACTGGCGCGAAAGAGAAACTGTTGTCATTTAGCGGGGGCGAAGCTAGAAGATGTCTTACTATCGACTGTTGTAACAGTGTATCGATACTGTGAGGAGGGGATGAGAAGTGCCGATTTAGACCATCAATGTCCAGAGAAGTAATCGGCTCCTGCTTATTTTTACCGAATCCTAAAGTACGTAAAAATTGCCAGAGTCTATGAGGAGAACATTTTTCCACATTGGTGTGAACGTGGCACCGTTTGGCGTTTCTTATCACCTGATTACAACGATTTCTTGCGGCTTTAAACTTAATCCAGTTATCCTCAATCGGGTTATTTTTATGTCTGCGCTTAAGTCTGTCTCTATAAGCCATTAGTTTGCGGATATTGTCGTTGAGCCAAGGGGCTGGGGCATGTTTCATCCGTACTGGACGAATGGGAGCATGAGTATCATAAAGGTCTGTGATCAATTTATTGAATGTGTTGACCTTGTCATCAATGTTGTTTAGACTCTCTACCTTGTTTGCATCCGCCAAAAGTTTGTCCCTGTCCATATCTGCAAAATTACGCTGAAGAATGATTTTAGGCTTCACTTTAGGGATTTTTAGCTTATATGAAGTAAAGATGAGATCATGGTGAGAGTACCCAGCTGCTGTAAACTGGCCATGAGAAGCAATACGGTCAGGGCAAGGGGTCATAATAAGATCCAGAAGTGTATGGGAATCACCAATGTGATGAGTGGCATCAAGTTCGAGAATGGAAACATTAACAGAGGAGATCAGGGCCCGAAGTTTTTGTGAGCGGTAATAAATCTGTGAATCAGTTGGAGAAAGTAGGTTGGTGTTAAAATCACATGTTAAATTAGGGCATGCTCATAACTTGGCAAGTAAGTAACAAGGAGATCTTCAAGACTGTCGAAATAGTCAACTTTGGGTGGGGGATATACAACACAGAGCAGGAATTTAACTGTACCAAAGTCGAGTTCTACGAATAAATGTTCCATGGATTGAGTATACTGTGAAGGAGACTGAGAAACGACTCTGTACTTCAAATCAGAACGCAAGTATATGGCAACTCCACCACTACCCGCTCCAGTTCGGTCATTTCTGATAAGAATATAGCCAGGGATTGCTACAGAAGTTGAAGGGATTGTGGGCTTTAAGTAAGATTCTGAAACTAAGCAAGCATGGATGAGATCGTGATTGCTAGAGAAGGTAGCAAGAAATTCGGAATGATGAGCAGAGATGCTTTGAGCATTGACATGGCAGATATTCAAATTCTTTTTAAATGGGGAGAAAGAGTTGTGGAGTAAATCACCAAGGGGAACAGTAGATGACGCGGAATCATCCAAAGCGTCCACATATGAGTCGTCGGAATCGAACGATTGAAACAGTTCAGGATTATGTG
This sequence comes from Ypsolopha scabrella, assembly GCA_910592155.1. NCBI lineage: Eukaryota > Metazoa > Arthropoda > Insecta > Lepidoptera > Ypsolophidae > Ypsolopha > Ypsolopha scabrella. The sequence continues at coordinate 21,773,247 of OU342983.1, forward strand.
AAAGATCCATATAAATATATATATATATATAATAATGCTTAAATAAGCTGTATGGCAAGATCATAAACTAAATGAATAAAATAATATTAGCTTAAGGCTTGGCAGAACAGTTCCACATCACCGCTGACTTACTGAGATAGAAAAATGCACAAAGGAAAAAGAAACAGAACTAAGTACTTAAACAATCAGATTATGAAACTGGAACTGGAATGTAGGTACTAATGAATGTAGGATGATGGGACTGGAAGGTAGGTACGGGGTCTCCTCAACGGACAACAGCAGACCCTTCGAGTTTGGGCGTATTTGATTGGTATTTATTAGCACTTTGGTAAAACATGGTGACCAGGGTCTGCAGATGGGACTGGAAGGTGGTTATGGGATCTCCTCAACGGATAACAGCAGACCCTTCGAGTTTGGGCTTATTCGATTGGTCTTTATTAGCACTTTGGTAAAACATGGTGACCGTTGCATATTGCCGTTCAAAAAATCATATTCTTTTGTTTTCCTTATTTCCACGAAAATCTCTTGGACGCGGGCGGAGCCGCGGGCAAAAGCTAGTACTTAATAATAATAATAAGAAGAAGATATAGCCACATTCATACTGTCGGTTGATATTAGATTTTAGACAGAGTGAATACGTCCGACGCGCCGCTGCCTCTGGCCGAGTCGAGGTCACAGACCATTTAAACTGTCGTGGCATGGGTCCGCTGCGCAATAAGTTCCGAAAAAAGCGCAAGGTCGTGGTTGAGCCGCGAGCGTGGAATCGTGATCAAAAATACACAAGATTCTATGTAATCTGTAAAATTGCGGAGTAAAATAATATGTCTGAGTACCCATAAACTAAATTAACAGCGTTTAACACTTTATAATAGCGCAACGCTAAAAGCTGATGATGAAGAACGCTCTCTGTGGAAATATTTAAATACCTACCTAAGTTTGTGAGATATAATTTATGAGCAATTGACATGTGACAATTTTGCTAGAATGTGTGATTTTCGTTTCGACGCTTTTCGCGGCTGTGCGCCTGGTCGATGGCATTTAATTTAGAAGGTGTTTAGGTAGAACATGCTAGGGCGCTGTTTTTAATAATTTTAATGTGACAATAGTTTTTTAACTTTACATACAACACGAACGACTAATAAATAACAGTAAACATGACATATCCCCTGGCCCCTGAAATATAAGTATCGGGGGAAACATAGGAAAATAAGACATATCCCCCTCCCCCTTGCTTAGTGGACGGTGTCCTCCCGCAGCGGGGTGTACTCCCCCCCCGCGCTCTCCAGCTGCAGCTCCTCACTCACGTCTTCATCGTCCTCGTCCGGGGTGGAGGCTCCCCACTGCAACATACATAACGTGACTTTGGTTGATATAGACAAATTCATATCGGAGACTCGGTAAGTGATCAGGATCAAAGTATAATGACCCTTCTACAAAATAGGCAAAATAAAATTTTGTTGAAGGCAATTTTGGAAGTTAAGTTTTTATCAATGTTCTTGGTGGTTGGCAACCAGTTGGCAACTGATTCAAGGATATATCAAAGGCCCACTAAACTTTAAGCTCGTGTTGTTTTGTTTTGAATTTAGTGATTCATTTATTTTCGCATCGTTTGATTTTTCTTTGTGTTCACAATATGGAAGACTTAAAATATCGCGTTATTAATGAATATGAGTCTTATCGTGGCACCAGCGCTGCAGAAACTGCTCGAAGGATTAATGACGTGTATGGAGCAGCTACTGCAAAAAAAAACGTTTTTGGTTCCAACGTTTTCGTTCTGGAAATTTTGACCTATAGAACAAGCCCGATGGACAGCCAGAGACCCAAGTTGCTATCGGAGAATTAAAAGTGATCGTGAAAGCGGATTCATCGCAAACCACGTCAGATTTAGTGGCAGGCTTTGGTGTGAGTGATAAAATAAATTGGAAGAGTGAAAAAGCTCGAAAAATGGGTACTTTGTACTGCATGAATTAACTGAAGCACAAAAAAGACGCGTCGACTACTGCGTTGCATTACTCAACCGGCAATAAGGAGATTTGGAATCGTATCGTTACTTAAGATGAAAAATGGATCCTGTGTGATAATCAAAAACGCTCATCACAACACAACACCCAGGAAAATCGGCCAAATCCTGCCCCAAGCGAAAGTTGACTCAGAAAAAAGTACTGGTGAGTATTTGATGGACCAGTGCTGGTGTCATTCACTACAGCTTCTTAAGATCTAGGCAGACAATTACAGCAGATGTGTATTGTCAACAATTGCAAACCATGATGGAAAAGCTAGCCGTTAAATAACCAAAGCTGATCGATTGCTCTGGCCCACTGTTGCTTTAGGACTACGCTAGACCACACACTGCACAAGTGACGGTTGTTAAATAAGGGGAGCTGCTATTGAAATGTCTTCAACATCCACCATACTCCCCGGACCTTGCTCCAAGAGATTACCACTTTTCCGGGATTCGGACAGTTCTTGAAAGAAAAAAAATTCTGTTTAGATGTGCCTCATCAAACCGCCTTCAAAGATTTTATTGATTCTCGTTCCCACAATTTCTTCAGTAAAGAAATCAATGAACTACCTACATATGAAATGGCGAAATTGCATTATAAATTCATTGTTTTTTTTCGTTTTGTTTTGTCCATGTAAAACGCCAATTTCATATGTAGGCCTGTACTATACCCATAATAACACCAAGAAGACTCTAATTTCCACATGTTTCCACAGCTGTGAGAGAGAGGGAGACCAGAAATAATGTGGGTCCTAAACTGCTCCCTCGTGGAACACCGAAATTTACATCGGCCAGCGTCAGTTCTCTCATTTTCATTTTTTACTTTTTGCTTACTTTCTGATAAATAAATATTAAAACATAAGAGTGGTAAGCCACGGATGCCTATGCTCTCCAATTTGATAAGAAGTATGGGGATAGAGACGGTGTCAAATGCTTAAGCTAAATGTAGGAAAATACCCAAACATCTTTCCCCTGGTCGAGTTGTTCAGTTCGAATTCTGTTACTGTTTTAACAGCATTCTCTATAGATTTGTTTTGTCCTAAACCAAAATTGAGTGTTGGAGAGTAAAGTTGACTATACGCAATTAATCTTGGGATTACAATTTTCTGCAAATTCTTAGTTAACGACGGAAGTAGCGAGTGAGGTAACTTTATTAATCTCACGCAGCAGTGACTCGAACCCCACAACCCTGTATCCGCGCCTGCGCTAACCTGCTCAGAGAGTGGATGCGCAGTGAGCGCGCGGTAGAGGTACGCGACGTACAGCAGGTTGGCGACGCCGAGCGCGCGCAGCAGTGACTCGAACCCCACCCCCCATGCCGCCACACCCCCCACCACCGGACCTGACAATACAAAGCGGCTTATAGACACACTAGCATTTGCTTGCGGCTTCTCCTACGTTCATTTAGGTTTTGGATAGTCCTGTCAAATGTGCTATTGTACTTCGGACCTTTAGTTGTATGGTAACTACGTATTTGATTTCTATCAGACTGTCTCCCAATTAGCTCAGGCGTCCCAAAGGGTTCTTATTTGGGTCCTCTGTTGTTTCTTCTATATACTAGCTTTTGCCCGCGGCTCCGCCTGCGTCAAAGAGATTTTCGTGAAAATAAGGAAAGCAAAAGAATATGATTTTTATGAACGACAATATGCAACAGTCACCATGTTTTACCAAAGTGCTAATGAACACCAATCAAATAAGCCCAAACTAAAAGGGTCTGCTGTTGTCCGTTGAGAAGATCCCGTACCCAACCTTCCAGTCCCATCAGCAGACCCTGGTCACCATGTTTTACCAAAGTGCTAATAAAGACCAATTAAATAAGCCAAATAAGGTAGGTGGTAGAGCTGATGCCGGGCTCGACTGTGGAGGTACCACCATCTTACTCACAAATCCTCCCGAAGTTATTCGGGGGAGAGTTAGAGAACAGCTCTGAGGCAAAACCAGGCGGTCCACCATTGCCTGGGACCGATGGATGGCGGTTTATCCATCCCCAACTGCTGAGCCTTATATAAAACAGACCGGTGACGGGCATCGGCGTCACTGGTGCAAGGGTTTCGGCACCGCGCTCACCAACCTGCCTGCCCAGCGTGTGTGAGTATGGGAAATTCTTCCAGAAAAACCTCCAAGAGTGGTGAAATCCTGGAAAGGCATATGTCCAGCAGTGGATGAAACATGCTGATGGATGGATGGAAATAAGGCCAAACTCGAAGGGTCTGCTGTTATCCGTTGAGGAGATCCCTTACCCGCCTCCCAGTCCCGTCATTAGATCCTGGTCACCATGTCACCATGTCTCCTAAAAAAACATTTACCAGTGGATGATTGAAACCCCGACGATGAGACTACATACGCAAGGCGTACATACCACATGATTAACTAAAAATCTTATTGAGTGCTCAAAGAATTTTTATAGTCAGTTCAGTAGTTCTAGATATTACCCGTTATGTATATGCAAACAAACAAATCTTTCTTCTTTATCTAATAGTGTAGACAAACTTTAACGTGAGTTGATTTGAACCAGACTGCGTCAAATTTGATATTTTGAAACATGCAGCGCCATCTAGTGTAAAACAATTTCAACGCCAGCTTACTGAGCCGTTATCCAGGATAGCTTCCCAGAAAATAAGTTTTCTAAGGACTCGAAAATAAAAATATTTTAATTATTGGTCTTTGCTCAGTCAAGAAATTAAATTTCAGCTTAAATATTTTTTCTGAGAATAAAATAAAAGAATAAAAAATAAAAAGTGAAAACAAATTTTACCAGTCGGGGTTTGAACCCGCGACGATCGACTACGCTACGGCGGCAAACCTTCCATATGTGTCACTAAAATTCTCATTGCGCTGCTCCCTTTTGTCATAGCGTGATGATACATTATGATGAGAGTTCGAGGAAGGTGACAATTAGGTTCGTCTTAAATGAAGGGCGAGACTTCAACGTACAACTGAGTTTAATTTGGGTTCCAAAGTGTTATACATATTAGTGTACCCAAAAGGTTATCTCTTCTAGGATACTTTGCAACAATGCGTCCCATTGGCTAGCGCCCCGGAGGGAATCTTTGATTTTTTATGATTACCAAATCTCCTATTTCTAACTCCTTCTTTACTTGTCGCCATTTCGATCTTTCTTGTAGTTTAATTATTTACTTAAATTACCCATCATCTGTGTTTTTGTGGTAACCTTTTGCTTAGCACCAATCATGCATTGTCTAACAAATCGTTTTATCGTATTTCCCTAGTTTATAAGCCAAAATCTTGTTCTCTAGTATGTGATCATCATTTGCGGTCCCCATGCAATGTCTTCATATGAGCTTCTTTCAAAATCAGTGGTAGTTACACATTTTGCCTTGAAGTAATAATGGGGTGTTTTCTTACAAATTCCGTATTGGCATGTCTAAGACGACCGCCCACTCTTAGCACACCTAGTTCATCTAGAAAGGGTGAGAGTGTTAACAAACGACTCTTTGACTTAACGTTTTCACTTTCTTGAGATCTTCTATCTCATCCGGAAACTGAATCATCTGTGCTATTTCATACATACCTTCAGTGGTTTTTCTCTTTCTTAAACTTCTGGCTTCTTTGGCACAGGTAAGTCTCGTTTTCTGTTTTATCTAGGACTCTTGACCATCGTCAGCATACATCAATTACATCAAGCAGCTTGTTGAGTGTGGAATATTGTCGAAATAAGGTTGGTAATTATTTTCATCCTTTCTAATAATTACATCTTCTTTTTCAGGTTGCGTCAAAGCACATATTACTTCCTTTCTCTTTTCTAAACTTGTTTCTACAGTATTTCCTTTTGTTAAATTTACTTCTTTTTCATGCAGTATTTTAGTGCAGCAGGATCTGCTGGGTTTTGTTTGGTGTTTACGTAATACTATTGTCTCGCATCTATGATCTTGGTTATTTCTATAACTCGATTCTTCATGAAGGGTTTCCATCTCATAGGATTACCGTGAAGCCAAGTTAAAACAACTTGAAAATCTAACCAGGCATAAACATCTCCAAAATCAATTGCTTCAATAGCTTACTCAGAAGAACAGCTGCATACAACTCTAAGCAAGGTAGTGATACCTGTTTAATCGGTGCTATTTTTGTCTTGGCTGTGATTAGAGTAACTTGACTTCTCCATCTTCATTCATCTGGAATAAATTACAGCAGCGTAATCGGCTGCTGATGAATCTGCAAACTGTGCAATTCAAATACTTTAAGGTGTTGTGTCGTGTGGATCTATCTGTTTACATAAACTTTCTTTAACAACAGTAATTCGTTTTTAAACTGTATCCATTCTGATTTCAGACTCTCAGATAATTCTTCATCCCAGGAATGGCCTTTTTTCCTCAGGTTTTGCATAAATATTTTTTCTTTATATCAGCAATGAATGCAACCTTATGTTTCTTCACCCAAAGATAATGAATGGTTCTTAGCTCTTCAGTCAAGCATGGACCAGTCAACAATTTATGATTTGAAGTTATACCGTTAATTCCTGAATACGATACGTCGGACACTATTCTTACGTTTGTTGTTTCTCTGTCTTTTTTAACCACCGCGTGACGAGGAAGATATACGTAGTAGTTATCTCTCTCTGTATCCTTGTCTTTTATTCTCTTCGTATGCTTTAAATCTACGTATTCTTGCAACACCTTGTTAATTATATTCTTATTACAGCTGTGGTTTTCTCTCTAATCTCTTTTCAGTGGACTTACATCGACCAAGAAACGATTCCGTCGCCAACCAACCACGAAGACAATTTGATTTTAATACTGTATAAATTATTATTTTAGCTACTTAACTTTTGTTTACTTTTTTTAACTTTATCTTTTTACTTAATTTTTTTCTCTTCGTTGCTCTCGTTTGCAGCATACGGGAAGCCTATACAATGAGAGGTCAGCTTATACTGAAAGTGTTTAGCTTGATGTGGGCTCCACTGTACGAGCTAACTTGTACATATATATATTTATTTGTACCTAAATAATTCTGCTGCGTTTGCGATGCCCTACTTTACGTTATAACTTATAACTAAGTAATAATTAACTCGCTTTTTTAGTAATGAAACAACTACCTTCCTGTAAACAACTAACCAGAGAAAATAAAACAAATAACTTCGTTGCTCACAGTTTTCTCTGGACTCCTCATCTTCCCTAACTACTATTAACTCTCATGTATGGTGTACTACAGAAACACTGTACAGGCTATATTTCTCGAGTTATGAGGTAAAACGGGGGGTTCATATCTCATAGGCAGATTTACAACATAACGTCCGTCTTGGTCTCTGGCCGTCGTATTTTCGTATAATTCTTCAGCTTTTATTTCTTCTAATGTAAGTGTATCTTTTTCATCAGTTATAGTTTCTATTTCCCAGAATCTTCTCAGTATGTTGTCCAACTCAATGTTTAAATGCATACTAACGATATCATTTTCAAATTTTAATTTCTCCGTTTCGGCATTTCGAGACAAAAAATGTCTTAATGCTTGTTTTTGCAGATAAATAACAACCTAACAATTCACTATAATTCTCTTGTTGTCGAATCTATTTTTTAGCGCTGTCCATGCTCGTTCATAATTCTCACTTGTCACGGTCGTATTTTTGAGCAGTTGCTTTGCTTCTCCAGCCACGCAGCATTTTAAATAATGGATTTACTTTTCTACTGGTAGTAATTAGAAGTTATGGTACGGGATCTCCTCAACGGATACAGCAGACCCTTCAAGTTTGGGCTTATTGGATTGGTATTTATTAGCACTTTGGTAAAACATGGTGACCAAGGTCTGCTGTTGGGACTAGAAGGTGGGTACGGGATCTCCTCTACGGACAACAACAGACCCTTCGAGTTTGGGCTTATTTAAAGCTAGTTACATTATATTTCTTACAGAGTTTTCTGGTGACTAATTTGGGCAACAAATTGTATTATCCGCGATTGTTTTCTCGAAGACACCGCCAACATGTACTATGTTACGGTCGTACTCACCCAGAGCATATGCAGCGCTAGAGGCGGCCTGTAGCAGTGCGGCTCGCTGCGGCACGGAGCGTGGTGCACGTGCCAGCACCGCGGGGACTAGCGCGCCGTCCGCCAGGCCTAGGCCGAGGCCGAGCGCCACGTGTGGCAGCGCCAGCCAGCCGACCTAACGAGGTAGTTAGTTTGATAGATTAACCGACCCCGCTGCCTCGTGCGTCACACACACCTCTTGGTTACTCTTGGTCTTGGTACTCACGGTAGACACGTGGGGAAGCGCGAGCGCCGCGAGCCCGACCGCCGCCTGCCCCGCCAGGGCCGTGCGCTCCGCCCCCGCGCGCCGCGCCACTCCCCCCGCGCCCGTCGTCGCTACCAGGTACCCGAGCGAGTCCGGCACGAACACCGCGCCCAGCGCCCAACGCTACACACACACACCACAAGTTTAATATGGGTGCCGGCCAGTGAAAGATACATAGAAGTCGCGATTCTAACGAAATGTCATTCGCAATTGGCACCAGAGACTCAAAAGGGCAAAGGTTCGGAGTACCGTGTGTCGCGCGACACTGGACAAGCCGTGATTGGCTAACTCGCAGCACGGTGAATGCTATTTCCAGCGCTAATTAGATTTCTGTGTTTTATTCGTTCCCTAGTAGGTGCTAAGAATCAGAAAAGAGATAACAGTAGGTAATTCTTAAATGTGCGTCATTGTGGGATTTCAGTATATGTAAGTACAGTACGCACGCGAGCTGAATGCAGTTTGGTGCTGTGAGTGTAGACAGAACGTCCGTCTATGTGTGTAACTAGTAGTTCGCCCCGAACTGTGAACTCGCGCTCGCCCGATTCGCTCTTGACCGATTTAGCTCATGTTTGAACTTAAAAACTCTTTTTGCCTTATTTATTACTCGCCTGTCAAATTTCATGACATTCCGATCAACGATAGATACTCGAGTTATCGTCGAACAAACATACATACATACAAACTCCGGATTGTTCTAGTAGACTCGGAGAACTCGCTCGCTTAACTCGCTAGTTCAATAAGGTGGCTTTTGTTTATGTAGCCGAATTCATACTGGAGACTCGGTACCTAAATGATCAGGACCTGAGTGACTTTAAGCCAGCAGGTAGTGATGTGATGTACGCATGAGTGACCTGCGGATGGAACTTGTGCATGAGCCAGACGGGCAAGCAGGGCTCGAGCGCCGCCATCACGCTCGTAGTGAGCAGCACTGCGCCTGCGCACGCCGCCACCGCCTCGCGCCGCAGTGACGTCAGCGCCGACCGCACCCCTCCCCGCCCCCGCGAGCCGCCCAACGACACGAACGACGAACGCTGGTTCAGTTCTTCCTTATCCAAGTAGAGGCATTGCATCGCTAAAATCACGACAAATATCAGCACATTAATTAAAATTAAAACAAATCGAAATATTTTAACTACGACGTGATTCGGACCAAGTCATCGACGGTCCCTCGGATAGACGGCTGAACTTGACCCTGAAAGATCGGCTAAGGCGTCAACTCGGCAGACAGTGTAAATTTGAGGTAGCTATGTACAGTCAACACAAGAAGTCCTTAGAAAATGTAATATGATTCAAATTCTTATGACAAATAACGACGTGGCTTCAAAATAAAACAAAATATTAATATTTGAATAGGTATTGTATATTATAAAAATCAATATCATGAAAATATTAACTAATACTATACCTAACTGTAATTAATCTAATCACCAATAGGTATACTTAACAAAGTTTCATGCTGCAAGTTTTTTAAAATAAAACACGTTAGACAAAAGCAAATACTATATGGAAAAGAAGAGACAGGTAAGACTTATCATGATTTCAACAACGCGTATTCTTTTCTGGTTACGAGATTGCTTTTAATTTTTTCAATAGTTTTATTGTGGTTTTATTCGTAATTTTATAGAAGGTATTTGGATCCAATCCTTTCTTAGATTGACTGTACTTTGTATGTGAGGCCGAGAATCAAAGATCAAACATTTTGAAAATTCATAGCTCGGAAACTATCACATTTACACCATAAGTGTCTGAGGAAGTAAAGTGTGTCTCTCAAGGCGTACGTAATGATAAACATTGAAAATTTCCAAAAATATGGAAGCGTCTGCCGAGGGTTTGAAAATATGAATAATTGAATAACTCATTTTCGTGTGCAATCACACAGGGGTTTGTTTTTTAGAAGCACTATGAGACTGTAGACTTCTGTAGGAAGTATTAGTTTCAACTTGATATCTTTAAGTGGACCCGAAGAAAAGGGTGAAAAGATGGACAGACAGACGGACAACAAAGTGATCCGAGAGTGGATTGCATTTTGAGAGACGGAACAGTCGCGCACGGGGTCGCTCGCTATGCTTGCTATTTCATTCTACATTCAACTTCGGATTATAGAACACTGACTGTCTGTTATTGGTTGGCCCAAACGTTCATTTCCCGAGCTCGTACGGAACTAACCGAACAAGCTGTGAGAGGCAAGCTAACGCGAGACAACATTCATATTTTCAGGAGAAATATCCCAAAAATCGAAATGGAACAAAAATAGTTACTGTGAATCTAAAATTATTTGATTTGTTGTATCGCTTCTAGGACATTATGGTACATAAACATTCATCAAAATATGTGTAAAATCCATAAGCTTGTAACTTTTGAATGTATTTGATTTTGATAAATGTTTTAGTTTCACGTCATTGTATGGGATATGTTGAAAAAGAATAGTAGTTTATGAAACTGGTACCTACATAAAAAGGTAATTAAAAACACGAGTGTCAGTTTAAAAAACGAGCCGAAGGCGAGTTTTTCAATAGAACACGAGTGTTTTAATACCTAGTTATGTATAGTTTTAAGTACTTGTCAGGATAAGGTTCATATCATCATTTTATCAGTTAATATAAAACAAGATGAAATACTTATGTATGAAATACCTAACTTTGACCTAAACTGGAACACTAGAGAAACAAAGAGAGGAGGAGGAATCATCATTTACTCGCGAAAAGAGATACATTTTTCTACAATTAATATAACTGGTAATGCGGGAGAATACATACATGGACAGATTAATATGTTAGACGACGGAAATATACACATAATAGCAACATATAGACCGCCAAAAACAAACAAGCTTGGATTTGTGGAGGAAGTTCAACAAATTTTGAAGACAGTGCCTAAACATTGTGACGCAGTTTTAATCGGGGACACAAATATTAATTTAAGAGAAGAAAATACGAGTCGAGCATTAGAACGGTATCAGGATACATTATGTGAATATGGACTGCACCATCACGGATGTGACACGTGAGGAGATAGTGGACGGTCGCGTCGTCACGTCTTGCATAGACCACCTGCCCGCGCCCCGTGCCAGCCTCGTTCCTACTCACCTGCAAGATATCTGATCACTACCTGATCGGAGTACAGTTAGAGGTCGATGACGCCACGACCTCTCCAGTTGGTAACAACAGTGATAAGGTAATGACATTGAATAATAAATTAGTGTCCGAAAAACTGGATGCTGTGAACTGGAGCGAGTTATATGAGTGTAAATATCCAATGTTATTGTACCAGAAACTTGGCTTAATTTTGGAGATATTTATGAAAGTTCAAAATATGAGAGTTCCATAAAGAAAAAACGGTCTCTTGAACCTTGGATAAACAAGCGATTAAATAAAATGTTAAATATAAGAGATAATTTGTTTAGAACATGGAAGGCAACGCCGAAAAGTATGGTTAAAAGATTGGAATATACTAAATATAGAAATATTGTAAATAAACTGATAAAGGTTGCAAAAAATACATATAAATACACCCAGAAACCAAGCACCAGTCGACTGTTTGGGTGTTTCAAAATGAACCATCGCCTACCAAAGTGAAGCGATCTAGAAGCGGCGGGAAGATTTTGATCGCTGGCTTTTTTAATTTGACTGGCCACTTGGTATCAATTCTCTTACGGGATCAAAGAAGCATCAATGCCGAATGGTATACTACCAAATGTTTGCCAGAAGTTTTCTCTGTTGTTAGCAACAAGCGACCAAACACAGGGCTCCGCGGGCTACTGCTCCACCACGACAATGCACCTACGCACACCGCACTCAAAACAAGGGTCTTCCTGGACAGCACGCCAGTCAAACTCCTGGGTCACCCTCCTTACAGCCCTGATCTAGCACCGTGTGACTTCTTTTTATTTCCAAAAATAAAAAATCAGCTCAAAAGAATACAATTTTCGTCGCCGGAAGATGCGCTGGCTGAGTTCAAGCAGGCTATAAACGAGGTGTCTGCGGCGGACTGGAAAAGGTGTTTTGAAAACTGGTTTAGACGCATGAAACTTTGTATAGAGGCTGGTGGAGAGTACTTTGAAAAGATTGAAAAAATAAAAAGTATCTTTAGAACATTTTTTTTTAGTTTCGCAAAACTTTCTGAGTGTCCCACGTATATACAAAAAGTATTAAATAAAAATAAACAATAAAAAATATTAAAAAACACGACTGCCGGAATAGAGATTCAATTCGGATTTCAGTGCAGTCGGGGGACATACAACACAACACAACACGTATCTAGCTATAATGTATAGTCCCCCGACTACACTGATATTTCAGCGTGTACCCAGGTTCAATAGAAGCGCCGCGGTGATGATCTGGAAGGGCGCCGCGCGGCTCCACAGCTTGTACGCGGCACCGCCGAACGGATAGCCCACCAGCACGCCTGGGGACCGACAGTTGCGCGTCATCCAGATAGTCGTTCAAAAACTCACACCGAGTGCGTTCTGAAGTGCGTTCATTAAAGAACCCTAGGGTAGGTAGGAACAGTTGCAACACTGAGTTTTTTGAACGGGTTTGGCCGAGTTGCCACGCTCCAAACGTCATTTCACATATCTCCAATTAAATAGATTTAAATATATATTATTGATTTATAACTGTCAAATCAAAATCATATCATTTATTTTGTAAAATAGATACATAAAGTATACTTTCTACAAGTCAAAGTTAATCTTTACAATAAATATCTTTAGAATAAAAAAATGAAACAATAATAATATGTATATACTAATAAGGGAAATACATACAAAAAATATTTAGGTTGGGCTACAAAAATTTAACTATACAACTACATAAAATAGAGAAATCTATGAATAAAAATATTATATATAAATGATGCAACGAACAAACAAGTTGATAAATAAATATGGGAAATACATCCAAAAAATATTAAGGTTGGGCTACTAAAATGTAATAAACTTATACACCTGCATAAAATAAAGAAATATAGGAATAAAAATTGCTAAGAAGGGCAAGAAACTTAGCAAACATGATTTTTTTTTTCATTTGTAACAAAAACTTAATCTATACAATTTTCTTATACCTACTTAAGTAAAGGCAAATATAAAACCATAGGAATTACGTCCAAGAGAAAAAAAAATTATCTTAATCAATCCGTCTTACATTGCCTATTACCTTTTACAGCAAAGTCAGTTTACATATTAGTTAACTATAAAGGGCTTAAGATTAGCCTTTAGAGGAATCAAACATTTCGTATTAAAATTTGCTAATTATGACTTACAATTTTGATAACGATTATTATTATTTATTACACCATGCTTCATTATCGTCCAGATAATCATTGATTTTATAATAAGCTTTTTTCAAGTAGTCCCTGCTTTAAACTTATTTTCAGGCAAACTAAGGACCTCCTCTGAAAGCTTATTGTAATATCTTATACCATGTCCTACAAAAGAGGTACCTAGTCTTGGCAAGTCTTAATTTGGAAAAGCTAGTTTATGTTTATTTCTGGTTTCAACCAAGCCTCGGGAAATTATTAATATTTTTTCTGACATATCTAATAACTTGATAAATAAATTCACATGGGACCGTAAATATATTAATTTCCTTGAACTTTTCTCTTAATGAATCTCGATACTTCATTTCATTTCATTTCATTCATGTTATAAATAGACCGAATTGCTCTCTTTTGCAAGACAAAGACTGCTTCTATATCCGCGGCTCTACCCCACAACATTATGCCATATGACATAATGCTGTGAAAATAACTAAAATATACTAATCTAGCAGTATCCTCATCACATTGCCTTATGCGTCTAACGGCGTAAGCGGCTGAACCAAGTCTACCACAGAGAGCTTCTATGTGGGGACCCCACTGAAGACGAGAGTCTATCCATCCATCCATCCATCAGCCTGTTTCGTCCACTGCTGGACATAGGCCTTTCCAGGAGTTCACCACTCTTGGCGGTCCTCCTGGAAGAAATGCCCATACTCACACACGCTGGGCAGGCGGGTTGGTGAGCGCGGTGCCGAACCCCTTGCACTAGTGACGCCGCTGCCCGTCACCAGTCTGATTTATATAAGGTCCGGCAATTGGGGATGGATATACCGCCATCCGTCGGTCCCAGGCAATGGTGGGCCGCCTGGTTTTATTGCCTGAGAGCTGTCCTCTTACTCCCCCCCGAATAACTTCGGGAGGATTTCCGAGTAAGATGGTGGTACCTCCACAGTCGAGCCCGGCATTAGCTTTACCACCATCGAGAGTCTATAGTAATACCTAAAAACTTAGTTTCGTTTACTAACTCCAGCTTGGAACCCTGCAAAAATAAACTGACATCTACTTGAATTACATTTGGTAATGTAAATTTTATACATTTCGTCTTTTTTGCATTTAGAACTAAATTGTTTGCAGTGAACCAATTAAGAATCAGGGAGAGAGTTGAATTCGCGTCATCAAGAATATCTTTATGTCGATTCACTTTAAAAATAAGTGACGCGTCGTCTGCGAATAGAACTATCTCAGATAAGTCTTCAACTAAGTAAGGAAGGTCATTTATGTATATTAAAAACAATAAAAACCTGATGACTGGTGATGAAAAGTGGATCACGTACGACAAGAACGTGCGAAAAAGGTCGTGGTCAAAGGCTGGTCAGGCTTCACAGACTCTGGCGAAACACGGGTTATCTCGTAACAAGGTAATGCTGTGTGTATGGTTGGATTGGAAGGGCATTATTCATTATGAGCTGTTACCGCCAGGCAGGACTATCGATTCTGAACTCTACTGCGAACAACTGATGAGATTAAAGCAAGAAGTTGAGAGAAAGGGCCAGAATTAGTTAACAGAAGGGGTGTGGTTTTTCATCATGATAACGCTAGACCTCACACATCTTTAGCCACTCAGCAAAAATTAAGAGAGTTTGGCTGGGACGTATTAATGCATCCACCGTATAGTCCTGACCTTGCACCTTCAGATTTCCACTTGTTTCGGTCTCTTCAGAATTCTTTGGGCAGTGTCACGTTAACATCACGAGAGGACTGCCAAAACCACTTGTTGCGGTTTTTTGATCATAAGCCCCACAATTTCTATAGCAATGGGATCATGTCCCTACCTACAAGATGGCAGAAAGTTATCGAACAAAATGGCACCTACATACTTTAGTTAAATGTAAATAAACTTTATTAAAAAATGTTTTGAATTTTCGTATAAAATGCGAAGAAACTTTTTCCCCAACCTATAATGGCCCCGATTTATGAGCGACTCTAAAACTGACGTCGGGAGATCCGGTTTTATTGTTTGAGGCAGCAGTCGGCAGTGCTCAGTGTAATGAGAGAGGTACCGAGAGCGACGGCGCCCAGCAGCGGCGCGATGCCCTGCCCCGGCGCGCGTGCCACCGCCGCCGCCAGCGCCAGCCCCGCCACCCCCGCGCCCGCCGCCCCCGCGCCCTGCAGCGCACGCCCCGCGCCCAGCGCCGTGGCCGCCAGCACGCCGCCGCCCGTCGAGAGCTCGCAGCACATCCACAGCACTGCAACACACAACGACACTACAGCACCAGTCGACACGACAGTGGAGATGTCAGTGCACGGCGAGTAGACGCACCTGCGCTGGCGGCGGTGAGTGTCGCAGTGGCCGCTCGCAGCACCGGCACGGCGCCGAGCTCGCTCACAGCGGCGCCGGCGCGCGCTGATGTCAGCAGCTGAGCGCCGGCCTTCGCGCCCAGCACCACGCCCGCCGCTGCGCCGCCCCCTGCGCCGCCCCCCGCGACTACACTCGCTGCCGACAATGTTACTGTCAAACACAAGGTCTGTCTTGCACAGCCAGGGTGCACCGAGGTCTGTTTCATAAATAAATCAGTTAGTTCAGCGACATGTCGACAACATGAGGGTTTCATACTCAAAGGGTGAAGAACGGGACCTTATTACTGAGCTTATCTGTGTCTCTGTGTGTCCGACACACAGGCATAGGGGTCTACAGCTTTACCCGTTATACTCGTATAGTTAGGTAGTTGACATTTTCACAAAATACTACGTTTTAAAGCAACGTATTGAAAGTTTA
Source organism: Ypsolopha scabrella (assembly GCA_910592155.1). NCBI lineage: Eukaryota > Metazoa > Arthropoda > Insecta > Lepidoptera > Ypsolophidae > Ypsolopha > Ypsolopha scabrella. Next base: position 21,789,521 of record OU342983.1, read on the forward strand.
TTTTTTTACACTGTGGTGTTACTATGGCTTCTGTCACGGCAAAACACAAAATTAAAAAAAAAGCAAATCCGAAGACAGTCACCAAACAAAAAAAACCTCGAAAAAATATTTCATATGAATATTTAATAAAAATAAAAAATATTTATTTAAAAATATTTTATAATGTATCGTTTAGTAGCACGGAACCCTTTGTGCGCGTGTCTGACTCGCACTTGGCCAAATAATTAAGTAGGTATAGGAGTTGACTTGTGAGGTCACGACTTCAAGAAATTCATTACCTGGCGCCGTAAATTGGTAAGTATTGTTGTTTGGATCTTAGCCCCACGGTGGGCGCCAATATGTTTATCGTAATACTATTACCTGTGCATACTTTTTACTTTACTTGGTCCGTCACCGTCAAGTTACGGTACATAATGGTTAGTACTGTAGACAAGCATCGGTCGGTATCAGGCTGCGGCATGAATCCGACTGAATTGTGAAATGAAATAATACTTTATTTCTGCAATATAGGTGCAAACACCCATCCATCCATCAGCCTGTTTCATCCACTGCTGGACATAGGCCTTTCCAAGATTTCGCCACTCTTGGCGGTTCTCCTGGAAGAAATGCCCATACTCATACACGCTGACACGTGACACCGCTGCCCGTCACCAGTCTTTTTTATTTAAGGTCCGGCAATTGGGGATAGATATACCGCCATCCATCGGTCCCAGGCAATGGTGGGCCGCCTGGTTTTGCCTGAGAGCTATGTCCTCTTACTCTCCCCAGAAAATTTCGGTCGAGCCCGGCATCAGCTCTACCACCTCATATAGGTACATAAATACACTTATCACACGTTAGTAATAATAAAAAGATTAGAACTGACCGGTGTAGCCGGTGACGTCACGGCGGAGCGCGCTCACGTTGCGAGCGGCGCGTGGCGTCGCGTCGGCGGCGTACAGCAGGTCCGGCACTATCGGCACTGCAACACAGAACCGTCGTCGCCGTTAAATGAGAGGGGGGCGGGTATATTTGCACTTTATAGCTTCATATTTCGCCAAAGGATCCCTGAATGTAATATTGTTTTGCAGCACCCGCAATATTTTTGAACGACCTATCTACCCACAACCCACAAGATGGGATAGACGCGAAAAAAAATCATCCCTTGTTTATGTACAGGAGAGGGACGGTACATTTTTTTTCTAGGTTTTGTTTACTATTTTGTCGGCATTATTAATATTATTATGTCCTACTCATGCCAAATTACAGCTTTCTCTGAGCTAAGCCGCGGACAGACAGACAGATGGACGGACTAGCGAAACTATAAAGGTTCCTTGTTCACTACGGAACCCTAAAAATACGTGTCTGTACAATTAATGTTTTTACGAAATTTTAAATGAAATGGGTTATTAGTATTGTACTGAGGCCATCAGTAGATATGTTCCGTTTTAACCCGAGAAAACTAAAAACAAATTGGTCTAGTGGCCCGAACTGGTCTAACAATAAGGCCCCGAAACTCTTCACAGGGAACACCTCCCGGGGATCCACCGTGGACCAGCGTGTGGCCGAGCCCCGGCATCACGTTGTAACAGTACCGAGCACAGTCAGCAACACGTTGTCCAGGAAGAACGTGAAGTAGATGAGCGCGAAGGCGACCGCGCCGCTCGAGCTGCCGCCGCGTGACGTCATCGGTGTGCAGCGCACGGTCTATGTACGCACACGTCCGAGTCGCGAGACACAATGCGGGCGGGACGCCCGTCACGCCTCGTCGCTCGTCGCGGCGCTGCTGTTGGCCCAACGTGCGACGCCAAACGTTGCGCCAATGTGCGACGTCAACTTGTTGCTGAATATTTAAATTTCAACTAATACACAAAGTAAACCACGTCGGACTTACCCCGTTAGTACCGAAACCAAGGTTTCCCGCGTCTTATACAAAGCTTAATTAATAGTTTCCGGTTCTGCTAACGAGCCACAGGGAAAGGAAATTACCAATTCCTAGCCACACCTACATACGTTATAATTTTTATGTAAAACAATAAACCTACTTCTAAAATCAGGACATTCTCCCAACATGACAACCAACCACTGGTTGAAACGTTAATATGGTGGTAGATTTCCCCCGAACTAAACAAGTAGGTAATATAGAAAACCGTAGCTTTGGGACTAGGTTCCTCGTGATAAACAATTTTATGTTGAGTTTATCAAGTACCTACAACGATCTATTGAGTACCTATGTATGTATGGAAATGATCGTGCGCCAACATTGGCCCAGGCTGGTGCGTGCGTGACAGAGATAAGGCGCCGCTCCCAATCAGCGGTCGCGGAGCGAGTGCACATCGGTGCTAATGAGGTTTATGAACCGCCCTTTGAGCGCAGATGTTGGTTCAGATATAGAACAAGGCTCTCAGGAGGACTTACAAAGGTTTGGACCACAAGAAGCATTTGCCATAACTAGAAGCTTTCGGTTAACCTACAAGTGAAGTTAGAAGGCAAAAAATGTGGCGAATTCAACAAAAGTGAAGCGTAAAAATATCGTTCTTGTTTCAGTTCAGTCTCCCGTAAACTACTCAACCTAATCTTCGGTTGGTTTGTATGTCGGTTAGATACAGTGGAGACCGCATCAAGTTAGACACATAAGACAGTTATTATATCGTTCTTGTTTCAGTTCAGTCTCCCGTAAACTACTCAACCTAATCTTCGGTTGGTTTGTAAGTCGGTTAGGTACAGTGGAGACCGCATCAAGTTAGACACATAAGACAGTTATTATATCGTTCTTGTTTCAGTTCAGTCTCCCGTAAACTACTCAACCTAATCTTCGGTTGGTTTGTAAGTCGGTTAGGTACAGTGGAGACCGCATCAAGTTAGACACATAAGACAGTTATTATATCGTTCTTGTTTCAGTTCAGTCTCCCGTAAACTACTCAACCTAATCTTCGGTTGGTTTGTAAGTCGGTTAGGTACAGTGGAGACCGCATCAAGTTAGACACATAAGACAGTTATTATATCGTTCTTGTTTCAGTTCAGTCTCCCGTAAACTACTCAACCTAATCTTCGGTTGGTTTGTAAGTCGGTTAGGTACAGTGGAGACCGCATCAAGTTAGACACATAAGACAGTTATTATATCGTCCTTGTTTCAGTTCAGTCTCCCGTAAACTACTCAACCTAATCTTCGGTTGGTTTGTAAGTCGGTTAGGTACAGTGGAGACCGCATCAAGTTAGACACATAAGACAGTTATTACATCGTTCTTGTTTCAGTTCAGTCTCCCGTAAACTACTCAACGTAATCTTCGGTTGGTTTGTAAGTCGGTTAGGTACAGTGGAGACCGCATCAAGTTAGACACATAAGACAGTTATTATATCGTTCTTGTTTCAGTTCAGTCTCCCGTAAACTACTCAACCTAATCTTCGGTTGGTTTGTAAGTCGGTTAGGTACAGTGGAGACCGCATCAAGTTAGACACATAAGACAGTTATTATATCGTTCTTGTTTCAGTTCAGTCTCCCGTAAACTACTCAACCTAATCTTCGGTTGGTTTGTAAGTCGGTTAGGTACAGTGGAGACCGCATCAAGTTAGACACATAAGACAGTTATTATATCGTTCTTGTTTCAGTTCAGTCTCCCGTAAACTACTCAACGTAATCTTCGGTTGGTTTGTATGTCGGTTAGGTACAGTGGAGACCGCATCAAGTTAGACACATTAGACAGTTATTATATCGTTCTTGTTTCAGTTCAGTCTCCCGTAAACTACTCAACGTAATCTTCGGTTGGTTTGTAAGTCGGTTAGGTACAGTGGAGACCGCATCAAGTTAGACACATAAGACAGTTATTATATCGTTCTTATTTCAGTTCAGTCTCCCGTAAACTACTCAACCTAATCTTCGGTTGGTTTGTAAGTCGGTTAGGTACAGTGGAGACCGCATCAAGTTAGACACATAAGACAGTTATTATATCGTTCTTGTTTCAGTTCAGTCTCCCGTAAACTACTCAAACTAATCTTCGGTTGGTTTGTAAGTTGGTAAGGTATAGTGGAGACCGCATCAAGTTAGACACATAAGACAGTTATTATATCGTTCTTGTTTCAGTCCAGTCTCCCGTAAACTACTCAACGTAATCTTCGGTTAGTTTGTAAGTCGGTTAGGTACAGTGGAGACCGCATCAAGTTAGGCACATAAGACAGTTTTTATATCGTTCTTGTTTCAGTTCAGTCTCCCGTAAACTACTCAACCTAATCTTGGGTTGGTTTGTAAGTCGGTTAGGTACAGTGGAGACCGCATCAAGTTAGACATATAAGACAGTTATTATATCGTTCTTGTTTCAGTTAAGTCTCCCGTAAACTACTCAACCTAATCTTCGGTTGGTTTGTAGGTCGGTTAGGTACAGTGGAGACCGCATCAAGTTAGACACATAAGACAGTTATTAGATCGTTCTTGTTTCAGTTCAGTCTCCCGTAAACTATTCAACGTAATCTTCGGTTGGTTTGTATGTCGGTTAGGTACAGTGGAGACCGCATCAAGTTCGACATATAAGACAGTTTTTATATCGTTCTTGTTTCAGTTCAGTCTCCCGTAAACTACTCAACGTAATCTTCGGTTGGTTTGTATGTCGGTTAGGTACAGTGGAGACCGCATCAAGTTAGACACATAAGACAGTTATTATATCGTTCTTGTTTCAGTTCAGTCTCCCGTAAACTACTCAACGTAATCTTCGGCTGGTTTGTAAGTCGGTTAGGTACAGTGGAGACCGCATCAAGTTAGACACATAAGACAGTTATTATATCGTTCTTGTTTCAGTTCAGTCTCCCGTAAACTACTCAACGTAATCTTCGGCTGGTTTGTAAGTCGGTTAGGTACAGTGGAGACCGCATCAAGTTAGACACATAAGACAGTTATTATATCGTTCTTGTTTCAGTTCAGTCTCCCGTAAACTACTCAACCTAATCTTCGGTTGGTTTGTAAGTCGGTTAGGTACAGTGGAGACCACATCAAGTTATTTATTTATTTATTTATTTATTTATTTATTTATTTTAGACACATAAGACAGTTATTATATCGTTCTTGTTTCAGTTCAGTCTCCCGTAAACTACTCAACGTAATCTTCGGTTGGTTTGTAAGTCGGTTAGGTACAGTGGAGACCACATCAAGTTAGACACATAAGACAGTTATTATATCGTTCTTGTTTCAGTTCAGTCTCCCGTAAACTACTCAACGTAATCTTCGGTTGGTTTGTAAGTCGGTTAGGTACAGTGGAGACCACATCAAGTTAGACACATAAGACAGTTATTATATCGTTCTTGTTTCAGTTCAGTCTCCCGTAAACTACTCAACGTAATCTTCGGTTGGTTTGTAAGTCGGTTAGGTACAGTGGAGACCGCATCAAGTTAGACACATAAGACAGTTATTATATCGTTCTTGTTTCAGTTCAGTCTCCCGTAAACTACTCAAACGAATCTTCGGTTGGTTTGTAAGTTGGTAAGGTATAGTGGAGACCGCATCAAGTTAGACACATAAGACAGTTATTATATCGTTCTTGTTTCAGTTCAGTCTCCCGTAAACTACTCAACGTAATCTTCGGTTGGTTTGTAAGTCGGTTAGGTACAGTGGAGACCACATCAAGTTAGACACATAAGACAGTTATTATATCGTTCTTGTTTCAGTTCAGTCTCCCGTAAACTACTCAACGTAATCTTCGGTTGGTTTGTAAGTCGGTTAGGTACAGTGGAGACCGCATCAAGTTATTTATTTATTTATTTATTTATTTATTTCATGGAAAAGACACAGAAGTAAACTATACATAGAAACATTAAAGTATAAACAAATGGTTAGTTTAATTTACTTCCTCTACGCTTTCCTCAAATACGTTATTTTTGTAGGGAGTAATTCGGTGACATTTCTAAACCATTCTCTGATAATGTTAAAAAAATAAAAATAATGTTGTTTACAAAGCAATGGAATTAAATTAAATTAAAAACTAAGATAAGCGTTCATACACACGGTTACACACATTCATGCAATCTCACATAAGACAGTTATTATATCGTTCTTGTTTCAGTTCAGTCTCCCGTAAACTACTCAACGTAATCTTCGGCTGGTTCGTAAGTCGGTTAGGTATTTAAATCGGTTACAAGTACAAGTAGGTACAAGGTCTTCAAGTTTTAAGTCGGTTAGGTATTAGACCACGCAGCTTCTTTTTTCGTATAAGTAACGAATTAAACACAGAAGCTTATCTAATTCTCTTCCCACCATCTTTTTCTAAAAAATATTTTTGTTTTTAATCAATACTAGCAGTAAAGATTAAAAAACCGGCCAAGGCAAAAAAATCATGTATGCTCTATGGGACGACTCGCACTTGGCCGGTTTTAGTATTTGTTGTTATAGCGGCAACAGAAATACATCATCTGTGAAAATTTCAACTGTCTAACTATCACGGTTCATAAGATACAGCCTGATGACAGACGGACAGACAGACAAACAGACAGACATACAGACTGACAGTGGAGTCTTAGTAATAATAGGGTTCCATTGGTTACCCTTTAGGTACGGAAACCTAAAAACGAGTTCGAGAGAACTAGTTATATTTAAATAAATGGGCTGATTAAGTATCTAGTATCCGAAGTAAAAATGATAAACCCAATAAATCTACACAACACTGATTAATTATTAATACCCTTCCTTTTACCTACTTGTATTTATACTTTAGTACTTTTCAATAGAGTCTTCTCTAACCTGTCAAAATAATCAACTATCAGCGGAGAGAAATTTATATTTAACGTTTAATTGAAAACTTTTATCGACAGTTTTCGGCTGGGCGGTTATCCGTTATAGCCATTGTCCTCTCATAAACAACTAGACACACATGCAGTCTCTAAGAAAAGTTCGTCAGAAAGTGTCCGAACGTGCGACGTGCATAGTAGCAAAAATACATTCAACCAAATTGAGACGTTATATCGTTAATATAAGATGCAATGTCAGTTGTATACAATCGTTATTCCAATTTGTCACCCCATAGCGGTGACAAAATGCATCACGGACACTTTTTGAGCGAGATTTATATTTATATATTTATTCTTAATGTACACAGAAAACATATTAATAAAATATACACTTGAAAAGCTATGTACAATGGCGCGCTTATCTCAATAATGAGATTTCTTCCAGCAGACCAAGGGTGGATGAGATATATAAGATATAAGTAAGGTATTCATAATGTGCACATAATAATACTTCCACAAAAACAAGATTAAAATAGTACCTAAAATATACAAACAAGTAAAAAATACATACAATAAACTACATAAAATGTACATACATATACCTACACAGTATTAATAAATAGTATCCTATCAATAAATATATAATCATACATATATATATATATAATTATACATATATTATATACATAATATGTATACCAGGAGGATAGGTTAACGGAGATAGTGCTCTTTTATTTTCCTTTTGAATACACCAATGGAAGGACTGTCTCTGATAGTGTGAGGAAGAGAGTTCCACAGTTTGATGGACTGTACAGTAAATGATTTTCCATACGCTGCGGCGTTATGAGAAGGTGTTTTTAAAAGTGAGAACGTGTTAGACCTGACTTGCTTGTCTCTAAGGAAGATATACTCATAACGATCGCGGAGGTATGGAGGAGAAGTGGGACTGTTTAAAATGTTGAAAAGGCAACAAAGGATATTAACATTTTGACGCTGTTTGATTGGAAGCCATTTTAACTGTTCGCGGTACTGAGATACGTGGTCATATTTTCTTAGCCCATAGATAAACCTGATTCCCAGATTTTGTAAACGTTCAAGTTTACCAAGCAACTCCTGACTGGCATCTAGGAAACAAACATCAGCGTAGTTGATAATCGGCAAAAGAAGAGATTGTGCGAGAGTAACTTTAGTTCCAAATGGGAGAAACTTTTGGATACGCTTAAGGGAATGAAATGTCGCATAGACTTTCCTGCTGACCTCATTAATATGCGCAGCCCACGTCAAGTTACAGTCGAATATGACACCCAAATTTTTTGCAGTTTTAGTGTAGGCAATACAGACATCGTTATACACTACTCGTGGAATTGTCGTTTGATTAAGAAGGTTGGTCATATACCTACTGCCGAAAATAATGGCTTGAGATTTCTTGGGATTAACCAAGAGTCCAAATGCTTTCGCCCACATGAGAATATTTGAAAGATCACAATTCATTTCTGAGATAGCATTATCTACCTCGGCTATGTCAAAGTGGCGGTAGAGTTGTAAATCGTCTGCATAAAGATGGTAGTTAGCAGAAAGAATATCGGATATGGAATTAATAAAAATCGAAAAAAGGAGAGGAGAGAGGACACCACCTTGGGGTACACCGGCAGTTAGTTGGCACCACTCTGAGGAAACCTCGTCCGAGCGTATGCATTGCAGGCGACCCCTTAAATAAGTATCGAACCATTCTGTAACAAGAGGAGATACGTTAAGAGAGCTAAGAATGCCAAGGAGTACATCGAAGTCTACACAGTTAAATGCACTACTGAAGTCCAGTAGTGTGAGTATAGTCAGTTTCTTATTATCAATAGCTAATCTTATATCATCAGAAACTTTCAGGAGTGCTGTGACAGTGCTATGCCCTGGGCGAAATCCGGATTGGAAGTTATTCAGTAAATGGTTTTTGGATAGAAAATGAGAAAGTTGGTTGTGGACTAAAGATTCAAGAACTTTAGAAAGGATAGGAAGGATGGAAATTGGACGATACTCAGAAAATGATAAAGGGTTATTATTTTTAGGAAGAGGGATGACAAGTGCATTTTTCCAGGCTGTGGGAAATGAGCTGGTGACAAGGGAGCAGTTGATAACGTCAGCTAGGACAGGTAAAAGTTCATCTAGTACAAGATGCAGCATTTGGGAATAAATTTTGTCATCACCTACAGCCTTCGAAGTAATAGAAAGAATTGCTCTCTTAACGTCACTCTCGGAGACAGTCTTGAAGGTAAAATGATCGCAGTCGGGTTTAGGCTTGTTTCGAAGGTTTTGGAGAGTTTTGTTTTTTACTTTGTCTTCTAAAGAGACAGGCGGTTTCGAAAAATGCTGATTAAGTGCATTAAAATCAATAGTCCCCGGATGGGTTTCAGATGATTTGCCAATTCCGAGCGTTTTTAAGAATTTCCAAACCTGAGCAGGACTGTAATTCTCGACGGATTCATGAATATGGTGCCTCTTTGCGTTTCTACACATCTTTGTACAGCGATTGCGCAGCTTTTTATAATTTTCTAAATAAATTTCATTAGGACATTTCATATATTTACGCTTGGCCTTGTCTCGCGACGCCATGGCATCACGTATGCTTTGTGTGAGCCAAGGAGCTGGTAGGTGCTTTACTTTAATCTTTTTAATAGGTGCGTGTTTGTCAAACAGTGAGATGAGTATTTTATTAAAGTTTTCCACCTTGGCATCTACAGTTTGAGAGTATAAAACTGGCGTCCAATCTATGGCCAGTGCATCCGCTTTAAGCGCCTCCAGTTCTACCCCTTTGAAACTCCGCAGAAGAAGAAACTTTGGCTTATGTTTAGGGGGTCTTACTTTATATGAAAGGAAAATTAGATCATGATATGAGAAAGGAGAAGTGAACTGACCATGAGTGGCTACTTTAGGGGGATTAGAGACAATGATTAAATCAAGAAGAGAAGGGACACAATGGGGCTTGTAATGAGTTGCGGACAAAGGAAGTAATTTCATATTTAAAGAGGAAACAATGGAACTAAGTTGCTTAGAGCGATGATCGTTTTTTAATAGACAGGTATTGAAGTCACCAAGAACAATGACGTCATCATATAGAGGGCTCAACTCATCAAGTAAGGATTCAAACATGCCAAAATAGTCAATCTTTAGGGAGGGACTGTATAAAACACCCAGAAGTACCTTGGTGTGGTGGAGATACAATTCGATAAATAGATATTCAGCCGACTCAGTGTAAAGATTAGGAGATTGCTTGACAACCTTACAAGGAATGTCTGCACGAAGGTAGATCGCAACCCCTCCCCAACCCTTACCTATTCTGTCATTGCGAATTAATCTAAATCCAGGTAGGCTATACATGGTGGAGGCTAGGGTAGGCTTCAATACAGTTTCGGAAACAAGTACAGCATCCACACGCAAGTTGCTAAACGCGGCTAACATATCTGGATAGTGAGCATGTATGCTTTCAGCGTTAATATGGACGATATTTAGATTTTTTTTATGACTGCTGTTAAAAACAGAAAATAAGCGGTTCCGTAAACTACCACTGTTATCAGAGTCATCATCACTATTCGCACTGGCGTATTCATCGGAAGAAGAGCATGAAAAGAAACTATCATTTAAACATGGTATACTCATTATATCATATACTACTTAATAAATAAATACAATAATTATAAATATAATATAAAAATGCCTATCTACTAAAATAAACTAAAATATGATATTAAAAATTTAAATATTTTGTTCGACCCCTTCTACCTTAGGGACAGCAGGAAGAAAACTCGAAAATACATGCTTAAACTAAAAAAGAACTATTTAACACCAAACACTTTAAAGAAGGAAACAAATATAGAAAATAAATACTGAAAACAGAAAGAATGAAAAATTTTAAACATATCAATATTCTCAAACTTAAATACGAAACACAAAAACAAAGTAAATAAATTAAAAGTGAATTAAATTGCGCCTGTTTATTATTGCAAACCGAGACAACGTTCTGAGTTTGGCGATCAGTTTAACAAACAGATTACGCTAGTGACGCTAGTGACGATACATACTTAAATTACAGTCATCAAACTTCCAAGAAACTAAATCGGAACGCAACCAGTAAAGATCCCAAACAAACCTAAAAATGTCAATGTTGACAGTTCCTTTTTGTTTTTTATTTTTACAAAAGCAAAACATTGATGGGTTTATTAAAATTTTATTATTTTAAAAAATAAAACCTACCTACCTACCACGAAAACAGTAGGTAGTGGACTTTGAAACAGTACATTGGATAACCCTGACAAATTAAGTGACCATGTTAAATGCCACAAAGCAAAACCTACTCGGATGATCACCGTCTATGGGTGGAAACTAACATTTATTTGGATAACGCAGCTGCAGCTGCTCCTCGCCTGGTGACTACATTGACCTTATCGGACAGTTTTTGTGGTCGTTCAGTGTTCGGAGAGATGTTTGTCGAAGGGAACTTTTTCATAAGAATTGCCAGTTCAGCCATCCGCTCCACCTTGCACCGTGTCTTATCTGGCAACAGTAGCATTATCCTTCCTTCGGACGTCCAACACTTATTGAGACCAAAGTGCTTGCGGGCAGCTATAAATGCATCTTGCCGAGCTTTAGTTAAGAATTCTGAGATTGTAATACCAGTTCCCTTGAGCACCGTCTTAGAGTTCCACACAGTAGCACGTGAAGAGAAGACTGAGAAACGCACCAATAAAGGTCTGTTCTTGGATGTTTTACTTCCTAGACGATGACATACAGCTATCTCCTTAGCACATTGATCTGTCAACTTCATTTGGTCGGTTATTACTTTTGAGACTTTCACTAAAGAATCCTCATCTTTGGTTTCAGGAATGCCATGAATTAGGAGGACCTTTCTTCTTGACATCATTTCATGCCGGTCTAGGCCAAGGGCTAGAAGCTCAACTTGTGACCTTAACATGGACAGCGAATCACATACAAATGTTTTAAATTGTGCAAACTCACCGGCCAGTGAAGATAAATTTTCAGGAGCTTTTGCAGCAGTGCCAGGAGCAGCTTTGTGTAGATTCTTCTCATAATCACACATTCTCTTAAGAAACATAGCCTCCATATCCTCCATGCTCTTGGATAGTTGGGTGTAGGGGTCCATTTCTCACTCAGGTTTAGTAAACTTGTACTTGCAATTATTAAGGAAACTTTAATTACCCATGTGTAGAAGGGGTCTAGTAGTAAATTTCACTAATTATAACATGACAATAGCAATAATAAACAATAAAAAATCAATAAAATAATATGGAGCTCTATTTTTATGTGTGGCACATATGACTACCCAAACCGCAATGAGATTGTGAGTCTTGTTGTTTAAGAGACGTCAATGATTATAGCATATATAATGTTGACCACTACGATGATATATTTCACGATTCAACCATCGTCGAGCGACAAATGCAACTTGCAGCTACATACATCCACCACGAGGCGAGTGGCGAGGGTGTGGGAGCTACGAGTACTCACCGAGTTACTGGCCACATTCCACGCTGTCATTGGTATATTTCACGGTTCAACCATCGTCGAGCGACAAATGCAACTTGCAGCTACATACATCCACCACGAGGCGAGTGGCGAGGGTGTGGGCGCTACGAGTACTCACCGAGTTACTGGCCACATTCCACGCTGTCATTGGTATATTTCACGGTTCAACCATCGTCGAGCGACAAATGCAACTTGCAGCTACATACATCCACCACGAGGCGAGTGGCGAGTGTGTGGGCGCTACGAGTACTCACCGAGTTACTGGCCACATTCCACGCTGTCATTGGTATATTTCACGGTTCAACCATCGTCGAGCGACAAATGCAACTTGCAGCTACATACATCCACCACGAGGCGAGTGGCGAGGGTGTGGGAGCTACGAGTACTCACCGAGTTACTGGCCACATTCCACGCTGTCATTGGTATATTTCACGGTTCAACCATCGTCGAGCGACAAATGCAACTTGCAGCTACATACATCCACCACGAGGCGAGTGGCGAGGGTGTGGGCGCTACGAGTACTCACCGAGTTACTGGCCACATTCTACGCTGTCATTGGTATATTTCACGATTCAACCATCGTCGAGCGACAAATGCAACTTGCAGCTACATACATCCACCACGAGGCGAGTGGCGAGGGTGTGGGCGCTACGAGTACTCACCGAGTTACTGGCCACATTCCACGCTGTCATTGGTATATTTCACGGTTCAACCATCGTCGAGCGACAAATGCAACTTGCAGCTACATACATCCACCACGAGGCGAGTGGCGAGGGTGTGGGAGCTACGAGTACTCACCGAGTTACTGGCCACATTCCACGCTGTCATTGGTATATTTCACGGTTCAACCATCGTCGAGCGACAAATGCAACTTGCAGCTACATACATCCACCACGAGGCGAGTGGCGAGGGTGTGGGCGCTACGAGTACTCACCGAGTTACTGGCCACATTCCACGCTGTCATTGGTATATTTCACGGTTCAACCATCGTCGAGCGACAAATGCAACTTGCAGCTACATACATCCACCACGAGGCGAGTGGCGAGGGTGTGGGAGCTACGAGTACTCACCGAGTTACTGGCCACATTCCACGCTGTCATTGGTATATTTCACGGTTCAACCATCGTCGAGCGACAAATGCAACTTGCAGCTACATACATCCACCACGAGGCGAGTGGCGAGGGTGTGGGCGCTACGAGTACTCACCGAGTTACTGGCCACATTCCACGCTGTCATTGGTATATTTCACGGTTCAACCATCGTCGAGCGACAAATGCAACTTGCAGCTACATACATCCACCACGAGGCGAGTGGCGAGGGTGTGGGCGCTACGAGTACTCACCGAGTTACTGGCCACATTCCACGCTGTCATTGGTATATTTCACGGTTCAACCATCGTCGAGCGACAAATGCAACTTGCAGCTACATACATCCACCACGAGGCGAGTGGCGAGGGTGTGGGCGCTACGAGTACTCACCGAGTTACTGGCCACATTCTACGCTGTCATTGGTATATTTCACGATTCAACCATCGTCGAGCGACAAATGCAACTTGCAGCTACATACATCCACCACGAGGCGAGTGGCGAGGGTGTGGGCGCTACGAGTACTCACCGAGTTACTGGCCACATTCCACGCTGTCATTGGTATATTTCACGGTTCAACCATCGTCGAGCGACAAATGCAACTTGCAGCTACATACATCCACCACGAGGCGAGTGGCGAGGGTGTGGGAGCTACGAGTACTCACCGAGTTACTGGCCACATTCCACGCTGTCATTGGTATATTTCACGGTTCAACCATCGTCGAGCGACAAATGCAACTTGCAGCTACATACATCCACCACGAGGCGAGTGGCGAGGGTGTGGGCGCTACGAGTACTCACCGAGTTACTGGCCACATTCTACGCTGTCATTGGTATATTTCACGATTCAACCATCGTCGAGCGACAAATGCAACTTGCAGCTACATACATCCACCACGAGGCGAGTGGCGAGGGTGTGGGCGCTACGAGTACTCACCGAGTTACTGGCCACATTCCACGCTGTCATTGGTATATTTCACGGTTCAACCATCGTCGAGCGACAAATGCAACTTGCAGCTACATACATCCACCACGAGGCGAGTGGCGAGGGTGTGGGAGCTACGAGTACTCACCGAGTTACTGGCCACATTCTACGCTCTCTAACTCGTTCGAATGGCAACAAGGCTGCTGTGGTACTGTGGGATATCTGTCCACGAATATCCACTGACTGATGCAATGATGGGAAGCTGAGTTGACTTGGTCTGCTGTAGCCCAGGCAACTCGCGTCTTGCCTCTGTCTGTCCTATGTCTCAGGCAAGGATGAAGCTATCCTGGTTTATTTCAACAACAATGGTACCTACAACTATAACGTACTCGTATGGACAAGATCCTTGCTGCGAATCTCAGGGTGTCGCGCAGTGAGACGAGAGAGGGGGAGGGGAAGATTGAGATTGTCAATTACACGCACATTGAAGCCGCAGCTGCGAACCTCCCCTCCCCCCGCCCCAACTTGAGCTGTGTCTATTCCACAGAGTGCCTACTTTATCCATTACTAGCTTTTGTCCGTGACTTCGCTCGCTGTGTTTATCAACCAATGTATGATATCCGTAAGATGAAAACTATCAATTGGCAGTTTTCGGCTCGTCGGTTATTTTATGAAAATCCCTTATAGCAAGGCTCTTCTATATAGACCTGATACTTACATGAACCCCCCAGGCTATAACAACGGAAATTGTTCCATGTTTTGTTACTTTTGTCATGATTCATAACTTAAAAAAACCGGACAAGTGCGAGTCGGACTCGCCCACCGAGGGTTCCGTTAAGACTATTTATCTACTTTATGATTTAATTACAAACGTATAGTTGTCAGATTTTTCCCTATACCTCCTTGTAGTTTAAGACGGTCTATTACATGCCAAATTTCATAGTTCTAGGTTTATCGACGTTCTAGGTCAACGGGAAGTACCCTATAAATTTTGATTCCTTTGAGTGTCGAAATATACGTTTTTTTTTCGGCATAAAGGGCCGTATTTTTTTTACGTTTACTTAGAAGTTGATTTTTTCACATCTTAAAGGGATTGTAGATCTGATATCTCCACGCGCTCCCGAGATAAAGGGTCTTGAATACTCTTGACAGACAGACGGACGGACAACAAAGTGATTCTATAAGGGTTCCGTTTTTTTTCATTTTGAACTGCGGAACCCTGAAAAACCCTTTATTTTTAATATACATAAATGACCTTCCCCACTTAGATAAAGACTTATCTGAGACAGTTATATCCGCAGACGACATGTCACTTATTTTTAAAGTTAATCGACATAACGATATTCTTGATGACGCGAATTCGACTCTCTCTCTGATTCTTGATTGGTTCACTGAAAATAATTTAGTTCTAAATGCAAAAAAGACGAAATGTATATAATTCACATTTATTAGGTACCAAATGTAATTCAAGTAGATGTCGGTTTATTTTTGCAGGGGTCCAAGCTGGAGTTAGTTAACGAAACTAAGTTTTTAGGTATTACTATAGACTCTCGTCTTCAGTGGGGTCCCCACATAGAAGCTCTCTGTGGTAGACTTAGTTCAGCCGCATACGCTGTTAGACGCATAAGGCAGATTACTGATGAAGATACTGCTAGATTAGTATATTTCAGTTACTTTCACAGCATTATGTCATACGGAATAATGTTGTGGGGTAGGGCCGCGGGTAAAGAAGCAGTCTTTGTCTTGCAAAAGAGAGCAATTACGTATATTCATAACATGAAGTACCAAATTTCATTAAGAGAAAAGTTTAAAGAAACTAATATATTTACGGTCCCATGTGCATTTATTAATCAAGTTATTAAATATGTCAGAAAAAATATTGATTATTCCCGAGGCTTGGTGAGCACCACTCTGTTGAAACCAGAAGCAAACAGACTCTAGCTTTTCCAAAATTCAGACTTGCCAGGGTAGGTACCTCTTTTGTAGGACACGGTATAAGATTTCACAATAAACTTCCTGACCCCCGTTCATTAACTAACACTTTCGTCAGGTTCCGCACTGACAGCAGGATAGCAATGGCGTATATAATGTTAATGTTAAAACTACGTTTTTTTTTAAATAAGACTGCGTAAAAAACAAATCTACTTGACTGTGGCTATGCATACGGAATATTGACAATTTGAATACTTATGACTAAAACATGTTCCTAAAATGTATTAGGCGAAGTTCGGGTATTTTCTACAAACTTCGCCTGCCTTTATTTCCAGTGAAAAAAACGGTTATAGAATCAATTTTAGTCATAGTATACACATTCAAATTCAAATTTTTTATTTGTAAAATAGATACATAAAGTTTTACATGTCAAATCTAATCTGTATAAAAATAATATTTTATGATGAAACAAATATGATACGGGAAATAAATAAAAAAAACTGTATTTAAGTTGGGCTACTAAAGTTATACACATGCATAAAATAAAGACTTATTGGAATAAGAGTATTATTACATAATGCAATTAATAAGTTGATAAATAAACTGAATAGACCATAAATAAATATAATGCCTAGCCAAATATATACTAACATAAGTAAAAAAAATAAATATTGTATATACATACCTACATAATGCGATGAATAAATAAGTTAATAGATAAATAAACTATAAATAGATATAATGCCTAAATCCGCCCATTCGATTAATCTTGCTAAGAAGAAGGGCAAGGAACTTTTTTGCAATTGGTTCACACTTTGCATGAAGGATATAGTTTGGCCACTGTGATCGGACTGCAAACGGTTGATGACCTTATTGTCTGAATACTCGCAATCACAGAATATATTGTTTAGGCATGTTGCTGTATCCTGAGTTATTCTAGTTGGTTCTAAGAAAACATTAAACTTTGAATAAATGAATTAATTTCGAGTTCATAACCGACTTTTCTAGGAGATCTACGTTAAAATCTCCACTTACGATAACTTTCTTCTTCGAATCAAATAATAATTTTAGCACTTCCTTCATTATTTTTTCAAAAATATTATCACCTTGTGCCGAGGGTCGGTAGACACAAAGAATTATGTATTTACTCATTTCTATGCAAGCTAACTCTACTTGGTGTTCTACAGAAAGTTTAACAATGTCTTTTCTTTCTTTTGCCTTAATATTATTTTTGACGAGAATCATAGAGCCACCTTTTTGTAACAGCTAAGAACATTAAAATTATTAACATTAAACTGCATATTATGTTCTGGTAAGTGGTGTTCAGTTAAGCACAAAATATCCGTTTTTGATTCCTCTAGGAACAACTCAATTGAAAGTATTTTGCCGAGGAAGCCGCCCTGTATGTTTTGATGTACCAACTTAAAACCAGGGGGCTTTCTCGTTGTCTTTAATTCTAAAAAGAATTCGTTACAATTTTGTTAGTACTGGTACCAACTGTGTCAATAGGGACAAAATTATAGGAACTATTATGATTACATAATATACCGTCAATAATGACTGATATTGAAAAGTTTCCTGTTACACTTACAGTAACAGATTCATTACAAGGTAAAATGCAAGCTAACTTAGTAGCTAATTGTTTCTTAAAATAATGTGGCAGGTATAATTTACCTTCCGTCAAAACAAAATCACGAATGTAAGAATTCAATAGTTAAATGGATCTGGCTTTATAGTCTAATTTCTTTGAAAAATCTATGCCAGGCGAGGTTTGTTAACAGTATGAAGTGTTTTCCATAAGCTGTGATTTTGATAGGGCTGCCAAAAATGGTTTGTAAATAATGTTAATAACTTTATTAATAAAATTGGATGCAATGTTTTTACGAACAAAAAGACGTTTAAAATTAATAGAAATTTATGTATTTTAATATTTTGGTTTTATTCTTACATTAGTATTATTAAAAACAAATATTTGACTTACAATCACGGGGGTGCGTAAAAAAAAGATTTTTGACATTTAATGTCTACTACCCATAAATCAGTCTAATCAAAATGCTATTATCAGTCTCAATTGGTTTAAATACAACAATATTTAAAATAAGCAGTAAAATTTAACATTTATATCAAGTATGGTAAAATTTTTTTTGCTGATGTTGACACGGATTTTCCAAAGGAAAGTTGCTCACGCGCAATTATGATTTTAAAAAGATCAAAACCACTACAATTGTTTTTAGTAAAATTTTAAACGAATTGACAACCCTAGTGCCAGGCGAGGTTTGCCATCAAAGTGGTCACCAGCATGCAACAAGTTTTTGTTAATTAATAGCTTCTACATGAAATATAGCTTTCAAATTAATATTCGACATAAAAAAGGATTTTTACGTTATATGTAATAGAAAAGTTTAGCTTTACCTGTAGGTACTGTAGCACGTCTTGGAAGCAAAGTTTGTAACGTGACAAAAAAACACTCCTTCAACACTCCACTCAAAGTATAAACAATGGTAGCTAGTGAACTTAGCCATAATTCAGTAGCAAAATGTTGTCGTAAATGAAATCTGCCACGTATTTCTGGTAAACTATCTGGAAACTAAACAAATTTTATCAAATAATCAGTTTGGTTTTAGACAAGGAAGATCCACAGATGATGCTGTTAACAATCTTACCGACTTTATTACAACTAACCTGGACAAGGGAAATAAATGTATATCAATTTTCCTAGATCTGTCCAAAGCGTTTGATATGGTCTCTGCCCCCATTCTCATACAAAAACTTGAAACTATTGGCGTCAGAGGTATACAGTTAAGACTTCTAACAGACTACTTGTCCAATAGATTCCAGTATGTTAGGGTGGGTCCTCACACTAGTAATGACCTTCCAATAACTTACGGAGTACCACAAGGTCCAACTCTCTTTCTCGTTTACATTAACGATCTCCTAAGCCTCAACTCTTGTCATGGAAAAGTCATTTCTTATGCAGATGATACTGCACTCACTTTCGTTGCTAAGACATGGAAAGAGGCCTATGAATCTGCCCAAGTTGGTTTTAACATGATCCAAAGATGGCTTCATGATAACGTCCTCACCCTAAATACGGATAAAACTAAATATCTTGCTTTCTCAATCCGCAATACTCAGGACGATTTTAAATTGATTGCACATAGCTTCTTTTTTTCTCCTAGGTCGGTTTGTAATAGTCTTTGTAAACCCTTAGTTCAGTCTAAAACAATTAAATATTTGGGCATAGTATTGAACGATAATTTAAATTTCAAACAACACATCGAAACAATGAGTAACAGAACTCGTAAACCAATTTGCGCATTTAAGACTTTGAGACACGTAATTGAGCCTAATCACCTGAAAGAAATATATTTTGCTCTATGTCAGTCACTAGTCACTTACTGCATATCTTCATGGGGTGGCGTATCAAAAACGACGCTTAAGCCACTAGAAATTGCACAATGAGCCATTTTAAAAGTATGTACTTTTAAACCTTATATCTACTCAACTGAGCTCCTTTACAAATATTGTGAAGTACTGACTGTGCGGCAGCTCTTTTTGCTTAGCATTGTGATGAAACAACAAAGTGAGTTGGAATAACTAGGCGAAGAAAATATGCAGTGTGTGATCGAAATATGGCAATCTCAATGAAAACCTCTTTTATTCGGAGATATTACCCCTTCTTAGGTCCCTACCTATACAATAAAGTTAATAAAATACTGAATATTTATACCATGACCAGGAGAGAATCAAAAAAGGTTTTGACAAATTGGCTCCAAAAAATATCCTGCAACGAAACAGAAAAAATATTAACCGTTGTGAAATAAAATTGTAATTCTTTGAATTTTTATTACTAAATTTTTGTTACGCCTAATTGAAGACTCTTTATATACTTAAGGCTACATTTATTTATCGATGTATTGATATAAATGTATGAATAAATACAAATTATAATGTACCTATATGTATAAGGTGAAATTAAATCAACCGATCAAATTCATACTGGAGACTCGGTTAGTGATCAAGAACTAGGTTCAGTCATCCTTTTGGCCAATTTCGAAAAATAAATATTTTTGCTCTCTTACTGGTTTGACTAGTTTAAGTACAAATCCTAGTGCAGGCACTACGGGAGAAAAAAAAATTATTTTCGAATTTTATCTGGAGGGTCATTAAACCTTGTTGCTGATGACTAACCGAGTCTCAGTATGAATTTGGTCGGTTGATTTAATTTCACCTAGTATATTTTAACCTCCATCATATTTTATATATCTAATACACGTAGTCAGTTACTTCACTACACATACTATTCACCCTCTCACACACACTCACGTACATCTTCATTTCACACACACTCACGTACATCTTCATTTCACACACAGAGAGGACTGAAGTTTACATGGTTTATTATTTATAATTTACATCCTTTTTCTATTTTATTAACATTTGATTATATCCCCTGTTATCCTTGCACGCCTGAATTGTTTTTAAAATGGGCTTTGTAATATAACTATATATCTGAGGATAGAGGCGCTGTATGCTGAAATACAGACCAACAACCTACTCAGCAGCAGATGCTACATATGTGATACACAAAAATATGTTTGATAAGCAGAGTTCTTTCTATATGTATAACTTGTGTTATGTACATTTTTTGGAATTAAATAAATTTATTTATTTATTTATTATTTAGTAATTAGTTTTTAAAACGCATACTTAACATTATGTATTGTGTCAATTTACTATTACCTAAGTATTTCAAATCAGGCGAGGATATGGTTCGCAGGCGAAGACCGGGAGCACGACGCGACGGTAGCCACAGGGAGGGAAGGGGAGCTTCAGAACAAAGCTACGGGGTGCTACGTAGGGGGAGGGTCCAAAAGAGGACAAACTGAAACCACGTAGGTACTACCTAGGTTACGGACGCCCCCTTCGAAGAACTGCACGCCCAGTCTCCGAAAGTGGGTAGGTCAATAATTCTCGTCACCGTTACCACTGGCAGCCTTGGAATACTCTAAGGTTGCAGCCATATGAATTGAATTTTGTTGCTCCAAAATGAAACACCACCAGCTCTCGGTGCATTATTTTAATGGTACCAATAATAGAACAATCCTAACAACAACCCAATTCAGATACTTACCTCTAACAATAATATCAGGTATCATACAACGTGCAGTTCTGAACAATGAGGTCACAGTACAATAGGCTCGTCCCTGTAGGAAGCCCATCTCATACTGAACTTGGTGACGTAGCGCGTCAGCGAGCCGCGGATCCCGGCCCCCACCTCATTCTCCACCTTGTACAGGCAGAGGTGCAGTTCCAGTCTGATCACGCAGCGGAACATGCGGTAGTTGGCGTCCGTGATGACGCGTCGCTCGCGCACACTCTCGCACGGCAACAGTAGTACGCGCCCCGCGCTGCCCGGCGACGAGTTCGGGTGACCACGCCGGTCCAGCGCATCGCCCACCGCCTCCACCAGGCGGGGCCTGCATTCAAACCAGTACTGCAGGATGTCAAAGTAATGTCTAACCTTCTCTAAGAACCCATACTTCAAGTACAATCTTTCATTGTAATATTCGCATTCGAATAGTTTGTACATGTGTGCGAGTCCTCTCTCTGAGAGCAGGAAGTTTTCTAAAAACTCCTCTTTTTCTTTGTGTTGTTTGTCGTTGAAGAGACATTTTAATAGTTTCGTGACGTCACACAGTTGTGGAGATGTGAAGGTTACACACAGTTTGTGCATCAAATCTTTATCGTTACGGACTATATGTTTTATGTCATGTTCAATATTCTCACAGACGTCGAGAGACTCGAACAGGAATGGTGTTGGACAGATACCTCGCTCTGAACTCTCCGCTAAATACTTCTTGTAAACATCCACGAGCCAACCATCCGACAGCAAGTTATTCTGAATAAATCCTTTAATTGCTTTGTTATCATCATTAAAGATCCACTTAAGGAAACTTTTCAGATCCTCTGCACCACTCGCAGACTGAGCCACTGTACTCATAGCTTCTATAACAAATGTTTTGTCTTCCTGAACTTCATGTTTTAACTGACATTCTGATAACTTTGACTCAAATAATATTGAGAGTGATTCAAAACAGTAAGATTCACATTTTGTTGATAGGATTCTCTTCAGCAATGCGACGCTCATATCTGCTCTCAGCCGAGCAACAGTTATGTCTGGACTCTCTTTCATGAGCTCCTGTGGACATCTGGACTCTAGAAGCAGTTTAGATAATACATATACTTGGAAGTTTAACCTCTGTTCAGAAGTGTATGCTTTATCGTTTATCAAAGTGCTCACTAAATGGAAATCAATCTTCTTTATTAACATGTCTAACATCTCATAGAACTTTGTCCCCAATGTGGCTTTGACACGATCAGAAGTTGCATACCACATGTTCAGGAATATCTCCTTACTGTTGGAGTACACAATGCTCTCATAGTTGTATCTGCAGACCGGAGCAAACAGCAGCTGTATGCTGAGACAGAGCAGTGTCCGGCATGCTTGCAGCTTGCCATGTCGATACAATTGTTTGTACACATCCAGACAGTAGTCACTGTGATAGCCCATGAAAAGCTTTCTATAAATATTTTCATGATATCTAACAAATAGCCGATACCTGATTCTATCTCCCACATTGTTCAGTAAAAATAAAATATTCATTTCTTGTCTGTCATCATCACACAATAGTGTAGATATAAGTGCACTTGATACATTGAATGGTCGCCGAATTTTCTTCATTCTCTTCAGAAAATATTCGAGAAGATCTACTGGAGCATTAAGAGCAACATGTTCAAAAACTAATTTCCCGTTATAGGTAGTAGTGTCCCAATTCTCATCAACAGTCAACATAGCTTCAGTTTTCCAAACTTCAAATATCTCCTCAATGTAGTCTCTCATATCTGCCACCCTCTTGTTGAGTCTCTGTCTGTTGCATGTGACGATCAGCCGCGCCACTCCCTCTAGCATGGAGCCCGTCAAGCAGCAGAATGACCCGATGTCCGCTATGTGTAGATCCAGTTCGAAGTATGAATCATGTAATATTTGCAATACTGTTTCACATCTATCTACTTTGCCATCACTGATTGTGACTTTACTGATGCAGTACAGAATATTCTCTACAGTTTTGTGTTTCAACATCTTCACAAGTTGTAGAACACTGTCGGTGATGTCTCGTTCTAGGTGGATTGAGTTCATGGCTATTTTAAGTTTGAGCTTGATTGGAAGATAGTCTGACATCATAATTCTTTTCAAAATAGATTCGATAACCTGATAGTATGGTATTTTAGCCATATTTAAATCTTGCTTGTACTTATAGCTATTACAAGACTTGTATTCAGTATCTAGCTCCACTGCTCTTTGTGCCAGCTTCAGGAGGGCGTTGGGGAGATTTGATGCCCTCCACAGAGTCTCTTGAACCACAATGTTCAAACAGAGAGTCTTCAAACTTGTTATTGACATTATTGAGCCTTTCACCACATTTGATTATGTCTTCCACCTGAAAATACGAAAAAAATAAACTTAACTACATACATATTATAAAACCCATTATATTGACATCACATGAAACAATTTTGAAACGGAAACCTAGCAATGGTCAATGGTACAAATGTACTGACTAAGGGGGCACGAAAGTGAAAATTTTACAAGTCTGTTTTCCCATAGTGAGTTATTTGCACCCCAACCACGCTAAAAATAATACTCGCAAAAAGCCAGGAAGTTTGAGCAACAATCTATGTTACTCCGGCTTTATCCGGACGGATGGCAACTCTAACCCCAACCAAAGTTGGTTGGTAGTTAGTATTGTGAAACGAGTACAAGTGTTTTGTTCACATGTTGTTAAACTATTATAGGTTAAAGTTAATACTTGCGATTATCGGCCCTTGGTGAAACTTTCTTGGTGAAACATCATCATGGTTGAAGAAAACACTTGTACTGTTTCACAAATTTATATTATAGGTTAAGTTTTATTACATTGACAGAACCCTACCATAAAATAAATTCACGGTGTTTCTAAGGATATGCAAGCTCTTACATTAAGCGAATGAACTTCCAATATCTTTCATTGTAAACTTTAATTTTGATAATGAAGAATACGAACAACAAACACCAACCTTGTTTTGTTTTTGACATCAGAGGCTATTTTCCATGCAGATAACCATGTGTGCGTTTAAAAACTATGTACATACACAACACACACCCATATTGACTTTGAAGTTTTTTTTTTAATACTGAGTTTGGTTTAAAGGCTCTGGATACATTGTCTTTTAAAGACGGGAACTAGAAAAAACTGTAAAAAGTCTTGTCTAGTCTTAAGTCTGTACTTTTAATTCTTGTACTTTTAAAAATTTTGTGACGATAATGATCTGTCAAAGAGGACGTTGCTTCTACGTTCCATGAATGATGATGCACAGACATCCAATATATGGTGTGTGGATAGATGTTCCATTATTTATAGCAACACCGAACTTAAAGTCATCAGAAATGATAGATGTTCCATTATTTATAGCAACACCGAACTTAAATGTCATCAGATGTCATAGTGATGTGAGTTGATCATACATTTTGAATATCGACATTTCGTTTTTTTTTATTACAATATTTTAATATGGTTAGTAATAAATTTATCGATATAATTTAAATAGTGTTCGGGTCATTTAATAAAGAAATATAGAAATCAAGGTAAGAAATAAAACAAGTCACATTTTTTATCATTTTTTAATAAAAAATTAAGAACCGCCATCATGCTTTCAATTATGAATTTATGAACCTTTACTTGGAAACCAATTTTGGATATGTTTAATTATTGAGCATGCTTTTAAAGTTATTGTGCAGAAAAAGCATAATTTACATTAAACTTTGTCACCGAGTGCCAAAAACAACATTTATTGGTGTAACCGGTGTAACTAAGATTTGTAGCTTATCAAATAATCTTATGAAATATGCTTAATAAATAACGCCATAAAATGTTTGTTCAGTACTGCCTTTAATAACATAAAGCGTTATTTAAGTATATTTAGTACCTAACTACAACACATGCGTAAAACAGCTCTTTAAAATTTCTACTCCTTGGCCTTTTATGCCCGTTGTATTTTCAAAAATGCATTTTGTTATAATTTGCAACCATATCGCTACATCATTCGTCGTACATTTAAAAACATCGAAATTTCAATGTTATATTATCGATAATACCAGGTTCTCGTCGAAAATTTCTCGATATAATGTATATACATCCCTATTTAGATACTTCGTTTGTTTTGATAGTTGATAAGTATTTTTTATTTTCGTGATTTCACTTGAAAGCTTGAAACCTTAGAGCATTTAGACTACATTAATTATTGTTGGGCCTCTTCCTCTAAGCATAAAACCAATTTTTGATTTCTATAGGTACCCAAAGTAGAAAAGCTTGTATGATTAGATTGATGGATCTGGAAGAGTTGCGTCAGGTCAGGATCGTAGCAGATGGAAATCTGCATTCTCAGTCTTACCCCCCTCTGGGAGACAGGCGTACAATATGTGATGGATATTCTTAGATTTCCCGTATTCTCTTCGTCGCGTGTGCAGCGTTTTTTATTTCATACTTACATTTTCCATAGGAGCAAGTTTTAACTTAAAGTCGGGGCCCTGCCCTCACCACTATGTTAGGTTGAGCACATTTCGAAATTGTTGAGTTGTGTAGATAACGGTGGAGAAAAATTTGGTGCAAGCCAGCAAACTGGGCTTTTACATTGAGAAGATTTTTTTTCTGCTGCCTTTTGTAAACTACACAAAATTTTATGTTACCTACCCATTTTAGAAGTCAACAGAAAAGAGGCAATCATGCAGCCAGCCAAGTGCATTCTACATCCTTTAAGATACATGTAGTGTGTATACCCTTCTAAAGAAATAAAATAAATTATTTCCCTCAGGTGCAATTATGTATATTCTGAATGTATTATTATTCCACAATTGGATTGGGATTCAAAAGTACCGTTTGCATAATAGTACAAATGAATTGATTACTTAGGGACTTAAGCCCATCAAGTAAAATAATAATAATCAAATTTTTGCATTTTATGTGGTACCTACTTAATGATGTTTATAAGTTTATTTATCAATAGTATTGCTTCTCCAAAATATGAAATGGTAGCTGATTTAGTTGTCTGAACTGTTAGCTGAATCTATTTTCAACAGTTTTATAAATGAAATCTTTGAATTTTATTTCACAAATCTGTCACTATTCGGCACTGATGATGAAGTTGATGAACCCATGAGTGATTGATCATCAAAGCTGTCATTTTTTTTCAAGGATATCATTTTATTTTAATTCCACAAATTATATTATCTTGGTTAAATGTTACATTTTCTCCACATTATAATTTCGCAGTACATACTGAAAAAGTTTACGTATTTTTGCACATCCTACCGTTGAACTGTCATTTCATTTCATAGATTTGCACTAAGGGAGTTGATGTTAGCACCTCATACACAATCCAAAAGTGGAACAATAATATACAGCATCGTCGGTCTGCGAGCCAAAAAAACTAGGTACTGGGAATTTATTTTAAACTGCAGCCCACACCATTTGTGAGGTTCGAAATAAAATAATCATATCACGGCTTGACTCTGTATAAAACTGAAGGGACAATGGAGCTGGAGTTCGGCTCCGGGTCCCACCGTGCACCACCCCGGACCGGCCCACGGGGAAAAGTCCCAGTATGCCCTGAGGCCAGACCGGACCTGATAATACTTATAGGTTATTGTAAGAATATAAATTTTTATTATTGCATTCATAAATTCATAATACTTCATATTTTTCCAGCTTCAAGAATTTGCAGTTGCTGAACAAAATTGTATCTGCATATGTATCGTGTGGTCTAGATTATCATTTTCCCTTCAGAAAGAACTGCTTTCCTTGCTGTATCTTGTTGTTCATAAGATAAGATCAATAGTTTTTCCAAATATAAGTTGGTTAATTTTAATTACCTACTAATACACTAACAGGTTTTATGGATATAGAGTTTTTGCATGCTGCGTTCCAGTTAACATCATATATTTACACAGACATATCATATAGTAGCAGCCCTAACATTAATAATAAACGCATAGAGTCGACGGGTGGCAATTTTAGATCAGTGAACTTCGGGCTCTTTTAATTATAAATATTGCTTGTTTCCAAACAAAATATATACTAAAGATTAGTTAAGTAATTAACAAATATGTTCCAAGCATGTGCCAGCCAAGACAACCCATTTTTAAAGGTTTCTTTGTAGCTTATTTTTTGTATGGAAACTTGCCACGCTATTTAATCCATAAGTTTGGTCTGCTACTTCCATCCATCCATCAGCCTGTTTCGTCCACTGCTGGACATAGGCCTTTCCAGGATTTCGCCACTCTGGGGCGGTCCTCCTGGAAGAAATGCCCATACTCACACACGCTGGGAAGGCGGGTTGGTGAGCGCGGTGCCGAAACCCTTGCACCAGTGACGCCACTGCCCGTCACCAGTCTGTTTTATATAAGGCCCGGCAATTGGGGATTGATATACCGCCGCCATGCAATGGTGGGCCGCCTGGTTTTTTTGCCTGAGAGCTGTCCTCGTACTCTCCCCCCAATAACTTCGGGAGGATTTCCGAGTAAGATGGTGGTACCTTCACAGTCAAGCCCGGCATTAGCTCTACCACCTAACTGCTACTTAGTAATAATTATATTTGGTGTTTTTTCCTTCTAACATGCTGTCGCTGTCCTGTTATTCGCTTTGGTTACTTATTGTTTTTCGGTTTGCATGTAGGTTGTTTGCATGAGATGATGAAAAGAACTGAAGAAAGAATGATGAGCGATTGTGTAACTCCGCCACTGTGCACAGTGCCAGTCTTCAGCCCGATAAAAGGAAGAAGGCACAATCATTCATTATCAATACTTCTACATGAAATGTCTGTTTTTCTTTTGCCTGCCACAAATTATTTTCTTATTTATAATGTGTAAACTAGGAGGTGCAAGTCACAATCCCCACTTGGTATAGCCGCTTTTCACCGACGAATATTACGTACCTAGGTATTATGATTTCCTAGTTTACTGTCATCCAGTTTAATTCAGTTGAAGTGATCATAATACCACGCACGCCACGATTGATTAGAGTAGACGTTCAATAAGTAAGTACCTACACAAATCTTAATTTCACCAATCACGTAATCACAACTACTTACCTACAAACCTCAAAATAAAAATGTTCGTACTTAGTTAACTAACCCAAAATGACTTGCAATGCAAATAGCAATAAACGTTAGGCTTATGCCGGTTGCCCATGACAACACAACGTAAACAATAAACAAAATTTGCATTGAAAATAGCCATAGACGTCAGTGTCAATGTCAGCTGATCGATCCCAGTCTGCATGGCATTTAGCCCGCCCGAATAAAATAAGGTTGTTTTTTTTTTCTTTCATCCCTTTTTTTGACTTCGTCCTCTAGGGTAGGCAAAAGTCTTTCGACCATACAGCCAAAGTTCGTTTCATTAATGCTCATCCATTGTAAAATCTGAGGTACACAATACCTTAGGTATCCAAGTCCATATCAATCAAGTCTCAAGCGACTTGTCTTTAGTTTGAATTCTTTGTTTCAGGTTTCAGTCCAAGCCGGGTGTTTCCTTATCTTAGGAAATGTCGTTGTTCAGGTTACAGTCCAATCCTTGTGATTTCCAATCCTAGATGAATTAGTATGAGTCTTCTAATGTGTTTCGTGTGATGTCGAATAAAGGTATGTATGTTTCTTCAAATTGGGGGTTTAGAACGAGGCACAAAAAGAGTGTCTTTTGAAAGAGTCTTCAGCTATCAAACTTGATTTCTTAGAATAACAGAGCAAAAAAGTGACTTTTATTTTACTTTGGCTTTTGAAGTTAAAGAGTGTCGTTTTTCGAGTTTCGTTCTATCAAAAAGATACTTTTTTGCTTATTTCCGCAGAACGGTGGCATTTTAACAAACGTTTGGTCATTCTTTTTGCCGCTTTTTGCACAGCAAAAGTGACTTCTACTCTTCTAAAAGCCAGTGACCAAATTTAGTGCCTTTTGTGAAGTTTTCGTCGGTTTTTTGTCATGAAATTGGAGTTTGTGACTCATGCAAAGACATTATAATTTCAAAATACTATTACATTGCAACGACCTTAATAGGTCGTTGTTACATTGTAATAAATTTCATGAGAAAAATTTCGACAAGCAAAATGTTTTTCTAAAAATTCTAAATTGGATCATTAGTTATGTAGGTAGGTAGGTACCTTATTTATATTATTTCCCTTACCGGTTTTTTGGGTGTTTACGTACAATAGGTAGGTACCTACCTCGTCATCGAGATTTCGCCAGCTAGAGGAGGCAAATTACGTTTAAGAGTGGAGTTAAGTCCCGCAATTCTATTATCTTTTGGAATAGTTAGAAGACATGACTAGAAAAGTTCGCACGGAGTGATTATCTCTAGTACACTACGGAAGTAATTTAAAGATTAGGTATAATTTTCAAAATTACGTAATGTTTATATGTAAAAGAAATATTTGATACAGGCTTCAGTAGGATATAAACTCGTCTTAAATGCGTTATGGGTTGTAATATTGAGACCTGTAAAGTAAGTAAGTAAGTAGTAAGTACCTGTAAGGTAATATATTCGTTTTTTTTTGTTTTGCCACTCCAGGAAAACTTCTACAATCGGTGCGAAGTAACATGTGAATAGTTATAAACATTCTGATAATTTCGCACAACATGGCAAAATACGGATCATAGTCAAAATATATATTTGAGAATACTACTTTGGGGGAAACTCCCGCAATTGTGCAAATTTAATTATACCTTGGATTTTGAGTTTACTTCATTCGCCACACATAAAAAAATCATTTTTGTTAATGGAAGTTCAAAATCTTCAGTTACCTACGGGCGCAGAATGCCCGAGGCGTCGCAGGGGCGAGGTAAGGGTGCGCGGGGAGTACCGGGCGGCCGAGCACATATTTTACGAGCGGTGCGTTAGGTGGGCATCTACAATGGATTTTGAGGTGTATTGCATCATTTGCCAAGAAATTTTATTAAGTGGCAATGACACTGTTGACATAGTTCGTGAAAAAGTTAAATAATTTATTACACTTATTATGTCAGTATACAAATAGGTAGATTATATTCATAAATCAGGTAGTTGTAGGAATGGCGATTAACAACAGAGTAGGTATCGATCATGAATAAAAATGGTGTTCTACTAGTGGCTCTCAAAGGCAGGTATTTTGTTTTAAACAAATAGGTATATACATATACATACCATTCCTTTGGTTAACTCAGGCCAAAATTAAGTAAATTAATTTATTACATTACATAGGTTGTATCTGTAAACGTGAGTTGAAGAACTTTTACAGAAATCCGGTTTGACTTGAGCTTTGTCACACTAGGTAACACAATATTCCTCCCTACAGTAGTGCAATGCCTTACGTTAGGTACTTACGCTGCCATACGTAACACAAATATGAGAAATAAAACAATCGTGATTATTACTATTGTAAGATAATAATTTATTATTCATTATACAGGCTGATTGGTAATTAGATGCAATCCTTTAAAGGAGTTGTAGAAGAGAATAATTGCAGTTGATTCGACAATATAATGCTTTATGCAAAAGTGAACCATTTCTGAGATATTTTGAATTTAACCTTTTTTATAAATTAAACATTAAAAAATATATTTAAAAAACCAGCCCATATTTTAGATTTTTTTATTTGTTTCGCTTTGATAACATCCCAGCCAATAAACAATAATCCTAAAATGCACATAATTGGCGTAAACATTGACACTGTGGTCCAAAACAATTGAAAACTCTTGAAAATCGCAAAAGATTTACACAAAAAAGCTAGGTTAAAACAAAAAGTCTCTATGCAATTTTCTGTGCGTATAAACTTGAAAACATTCACATTTTACTAGCTTTTGAATGAGATACAAAAATGTTAAATTGACAGAGAAATGATAAAAATATGGCCAATAATATTCCTTGGGTTATGTCATATGGTTTGTTGCTGTGGGGTAGAGCTGCAAATAAACGCAGTCTTTGTTTTGCAGAAGAGAGCAATTCGTGCTATTTACAATATGAAGCATCGGGATTCATTAAGAGAAAAATTCAAAGAAATTAATATTTTAACAGTTCCTTATGAATTTATTTACCAAGTTATTAAATATATCAGAAAAAAATATCAATAATTTCCCTAGGCCCGGTGAGCATCACTCTATAGATACGTAGAAACATAAACTGGCTTTTCCAAAAATTAGACTTGCAAAAGTAGGCCCCTCTTTTGTGGGACATGGTATAAGATTTTACAATAAACTTCCAAAGGAGGTCCTTAGTCTTTCAGAAAATAAGTTTGAACTATATGACTCTTGAGAAAAGCATATTATAAAATCAATGACTATTTGGATGATAGTGACGCTTGGTGTCATGAGAATATTGATTGATACTACTGTTCGTTTATTTTATAACTGATTTGTGTTTTTCAAATCGTTTGTTTTTATGTAGACTAATTTTTTTATATTGTTTTTTTATTATTATTTTGATATTTTTACAAATCGACATGAAAATTATATATCTTAAACTTAGCATTTATTAGTTGATAATCTGACCATAAAAAAAGTGATCAACCATATGAGACAGGTGGATGATGATGTTTTGCTTAGTATTTTAACTTACTACCTCATTAGACAGGTAGACTATATATATTTTTCCTCATGACACAATTTCCTTCTGTCTTTTATATTTTTATCCTTTTTTAATATATTGTTTAATATTATTTTTTATAAGTTTAAAAAAAACTGTAACAGTATTAAGCCATATTCAGAAAAAAACAATACTGATAAAAAAGACATGATCTTGCTATGTTTCTTGCCCTTCTTCTTACCAAGATTAATCGAATGGGCGGATTTAGGCATTATATCTATTTTTAGTTTATTTATCTATTAACTTATTTATTCATTGAATTATGTAGGTATGTATATTCAATATTTTAATTTTTTACTTATGTTAGTATATATTTAGCTAGGCATTATATTTATTTAGGGTCTATTCAGTTTATTTATCAACTGCATTTTATCATTTGCATTGTGTAGTTATATTAATATTCTTATTCCAATAAGTCTTTATTTTATGCATGTGTATAACTTTAGTAGCCAAACTTAAATATAGTTTTTTTTAATATTTCCCGTATCATATATGTTTAATCATAAAATATTATTTTCATAAATATTAGATTTGACATGTAAAACGTATACGTATCTATTTTACAAATAAACAATTTGAATCTTGAATCTTGAATCATGTTCAAAGAAGAGACGTGAAGAAAAGAGACAAAAAAAGCAGGAATGCAAGAAGACTAACAAACAGACGAACCAAACCCGAAGCAAGACCATAGAGAGATTAATAAATAAGAACAGCAAAATAGATCCTGCTGATAAGTGGTACTGTCACGCATGTAACACAGGGAGTTTGAAGACATACGACAGTGTCCAGGGTGTCAAAGGTGGTTCCACGAAGAATGTGTAGGCCTGACAAGAGAGTAGGTATATTGATTTTGAATGCCCTATTTGCAATTAGCTAACCAAAAATGAAAAATATTTCATAAATCTGTCTAGTTTTTGTAATTTAGGTTATGATTTCTGTCATTTTACTAAAATGAATATTAAGATTGTTGCTAAGTATCTTATAACTAATTGATTACTTTCATCATGATAATTATGTTTCCTATAAAAGACTGTAGTAGTAAGTACATCGTTTAATTTACGTTACTTTGGAAACGTTTGTTTACTTTTACTTTTTTTTATTTTTCATTTTGAAAGAAATTGAAATGAACAGATATTATTTATCCTGAGCCTAAAATAAAAAAAAATAAAAAAAAAACAAAAAATGATTTTACCGGTGTGGGGGATTGAACCCACGACGATCGAATACGCTACGGTGGCGAACCTTTCACATGTTTCACTAAAACTCTCATTGCGCTGCTCCCTTTTGTCATAGCGTTATGATAATTGATAATTGATTGACCTTCCCAAAGAAACGTTTTATTTTTCAGTGAAAATTGCATCAAAATCCATTGAGTGGTTCCCAAGTTATAAGCGAACGAACAGACAGACAGACAGACGTTGCATTTTATATGTATAGAGAAGAGAAGCTGACCGTAAAATTCCCGTATTTTACGAGCGTTGTGCTATACGTATTTTACCCCGTCCCCCCTGCGTCTCCCGTAAAAAATGGCAGAAAATTTTGTTTGGCGGACGCAAGTGATGAGTACTCCATTGTTACCTCGTCTGTGTCGGCGGGCGATCAAACTTAGCTCAGCCCTGGGCAGCTTTCAGTTTGATCGCCCGCTCATCACTGACATCAGGGATGGCTTAAACTATGTCTGTGGCTTAAACAAATTCAACGCGTGCAAAAGAGATGTAGTCAGGGTCGCGTTCAGTTTGATCGCCCACTCACGCCCAGCGATCAAACTGAACGCGGCCCTGAGTACGAATTATATCTAGCAACCCTAGGTAAAAGTTGCAGTTTGAGAGCTTTTGGCGGGCTTTCAAAAAATAAAGGCGTCTTTTTTGAAACAAATTTTCAAAAAGTTATTTTACAGTCAAAAGCTGTACATATTTCTTTATAAAAAGTATAAAAACTTTGTTTAGTGTATACAGTGTTAAACAGAATGAATGACCCTCCTGGGGATGATCCCCCAGGGGGTAAAAAAGCACCGGATTATATCGCCACCCATACTGGAACAAAGAGAGGAAGGGAGGAGATTGATGCAGAGGCATCTTCTAATAATTATGCACTTATACCGGACACAAGTATGTATAAACCTTTTATTTAACCGGGTTACAAACGAGTCTTTGCAGAAAACTCGGTAAATACAGAATTTGTGGTATACTTGGAAAGTACCAAAGAGGGAGAAAAGTTGGGCAATAAAAACCCCTCTTTATTAAACACATTACTTCAAAGCGAAATTAAAGGTATACATTTAATACACCGAGTAAATGCTAACAAAATAGCCGTTTTATTTACCCAGGCAAATAACGCCACCAACTTCCTAAAAAATGGGGATTTCCAAGAGAAGTATAGCTTCAAGACTTACATTCCAGCAAGAGCAGTTGAGAAAAATGGGGTCCTAAAATATGTTCCAACTACTATTTCAAACGAAGAATTATCTAGAAAATTGCAGGCAAATTCTGAAATAATAAGTGTTAGACGGTTTCAACGCAAGGTCAATGGTGAAATCAAACCATACCAATCTGTGAGCGTGACATTTCTCGCAAATGTCCTACCCAAGTATGTCTACTTAGACTTGTACAGGTTCCAAGTTAATGAGTATGTAGCACCCTTGTTGCACTGCTTCAAGTGTTTCAAGTTAATATAACAGAATTAATTTAATATACAGAGTATAAATAACAAAAAGCCTTTACTGATTGATTTTCTCAATAATCAAAATGTTGATGTCTGCTTATTAAACGAAACTAGACTAAAAGATTCGACTAAAATAAACATTCCTGGTTTTCGTTTCATAATCCGAAATGGGAAAAATGGACATCATGGAGTAGGTATTCTCATTAGAGATACTTATAAATTTGATATTATACAAACACCCTTTTATGACTACTTACAAACAGTAGCTATTGCCTTACACACAACTGCAGGTAAACTAACTATATTATGTACATATTGTCCACCACCTCCAACACGTTTAAGGGTTCATAAACTCAGGAATCTTATAAGTACACTTCCAAAGCCAATCTTATTTTCAGGAGACATTAATGCTCATCATGTTGCATTCGGCTGTCACAGTACTAACACCCGAGGCAGAGATATCTTCAACTTATTAGACGACAGTGATCTATGTCTGTTAAATACTGGATCTTTGACAACTGTAGGCACGGCTACGGCTAGACCATTAAGCATTGACATTTCTTGTGTATCTCCCAATGTTCCTCCATTATGTCATTGGACAGTTCATGACGATCCAATGGGAAGCTATCATTATCCTACTTTTATTAATATCCAAACTACTGTTGAAAAATATACAGTAGGCGATTCCCCAAACAAATTCCTCTACAATAAAGCAAACTGGTTCAAATTCTTATCTGTAACTGAAAAAGCGTTTGATAATTTAGTTTTAAATCCTGATAACCCCTTAAATAGTTATGATCAGTTTTGTGATATACTTAACAATATTAAAGAACAATGTATCCCTAAATATTGTAAAAAAGACAAACTATTAAACTACATAAACCTGTTCCCTGGTGGGATGATGACTGTTTAGAAGCAGTAAAAAAAAGTAAAGAAGCCTTAAATGCTTATAGATACTATCCATCAATTACAAATTATATAGAGTATAATAAATATGATGCACTTAAAAAACGACTACTTAGTGAGAAGAAAAAAGACGGATGGCGTAAACTTTGCGAGTCATTCAATAGATACACACCTATTTCTGTCATATGGAATTACGTACGACGATTTAAGAGAGCTTCCATTAATAAGACACCAAAAAATGATGAATGGATTCCTTCCTTTATAGAAAAGTTTGCACCTGTTTTAGCACCTGAACAAAATATAGATATTATTAGTTTAAATAACATCTTTGCAAAAAGTGGAACTGAAAAAAGCAAGTTTCTTTGTGAACCATTTACATATAATGAATTTCAAATAACCCTAAATTCCAGAAAAAATACTACTCCTGGACTTGATGACATTCCTTATATGTTAATACAAAGGTTACATAGCAATGCACAAAAGGTTTTATTAGATTTATTTAATTTACTTTGGTTTAGCCAAAGTATTCCCTCGCAATGGAAATCTCAGTGTATTATTCCGATACTTAAACCTGACAAACCAAGCAATGAGTACAATTTGCATAGACCCATTTCATTGTCATCTTGCATAGGCAAAATATTTGAAAATATGATTAAAATAAGGCTTGATTATTATGTTGAAACCAATAACATCCTACCTGTGCAACAGTTTGGATTCCGTAAAGGAAGGAGTGCAGTAGAAAGCTTTTCTACTTTAATATCAGACATTAATAATTCACTACAAAGTCACTCTGCTACTGTATGTGCATTCTTGGATGTACAGGGTGCATTCGATAACTTGAATCCTTCCATATTGATTTCAATCTTAGATGATATTGGAGTTCCCGGGAAGCTCTGTAAATGGATTTTTAATTTTTTATATGACAGGAGCATGTATGTTAAATATAATAATATTATTTATGGGCCACACAGCATTTACAAAGGCACAATGCAGTGTGCTACAATATCCCCATTATTGTATAATATTTATACCTGTCAAATGTCTCAATACATAACTAACAGGAACATAAAGTTTTTAAAGTTTGCAGATGACCTTGTAATTTACACTGCACACAAAGATGTAAATATTGCTGTACATAATTTAAATAATGCACTATCTAATGTAAATAATTATTATACTAATAAACTAAAACTAACCATAAGTGCCAATAAAAGTGCAGTGGTAATCTATAGTAAAAGGCCATATCAGTTATGTAATATGATTATCTATAACAATACTCCATTATCTTTATTGAAAGAAAAGAAATTTTTAGGCATTTATCTGGATGAAAAATTGAATTTCAACACACATATCAATTACCTAATCGGTAATGCATGTAAAGGATTAAACATAATGAGATCCCTAGCAGGGGTTCATTGGGGATCTGATCCTAAAATACTTTCCATGTTATATAAAAGTATAGTGAGAAGTCACTTTGATTATAGTTCAATTGCTTATTGCAGAGCCGTATTTTAGGGTGTGGAGGCCCCTGAGCAAGATTAAGATAGCTGTACTTGGTGTTTGAAAACAATTTGGTGTTTTAACATTACTCTTTGAAACAGTATATTTTTTCCTAAAACGAAAAATATTGTTATCATGGACAAAGCCAAAACAAATAGAAAAAAAACGGCCAAGTGCGTGTCGGGCCACGCGCAATGTAGGGTTCCGTAGTTGCCCGGTACATCTTATAAGTGGTCTACTAATACAGACCGCGCCAAACTTCTAGTCCCTTACTTTAAAGGGGACCAAAAGTTCAGCATGACCTGTACTCGTAAACCTGTAAAGCCTACTTAGCTGTGATAGTTTTCCTTTTAAATTCATTATAATATATACTACTTCTGTGAATTTTTTCACATTTCTTTAAACAACCGTTTAGCCGGCAGGGGAGGGGGCGCTCCACTCTAACTAAAATTTTCACTTTAAAGCTTAATATTTCGCCAACGGATCCCTAAATCGAAAAATGGTTTTCACACACCCAAAATTTTTGAACGACTTATCCAACGATACCCCACACTATGGGATAGACGAGAAGAAAAATTCATCCCCAGTTTACGTGTATGAGAGATATCTCAAAAAAAAAATTTTTCGAAATTTTATTTTACCGTTTTGTCAGCGTTATAAATATTTATATCCATGCCAAATTACAGTTTTCTAGTACTAATCGTCTCTGAGCTAAGCCGCGGACAGACGGACAGTCGGACATGGCGAAACTATAAGGGTTCCTTGTTGGACTACGGAACCATAAAAAACATCGTGAGCCCTAACATCTTTATGCAATTTTACTTACTGTATTTTTATGTATGGTTAGTTAAAAATATGTATACGACGAGTTATTTATTGGAAAAAACAATTAATGTACAACATTAAAAACTTGTGGAGGCCCGTGTTGGGTGGAGGCCCCTGGGCTTCAGCCCCGGTTGCCCTCCCCTAAATCCGGTCCTGGCTTATTGGAATGCTAATTCAAAATTACTTCATAAATTGAATGTTCTACAGAACAAGGCTTTAAGAATAATTACTGGAGCCATGTGTTCAACGTCTATTTATGCAATGGAATCGGAAGCTTGTATATTACCTTTGATCTTGCAACGACTTCAAATTGCTGAACGATATTCTCTAAAGTTACTCTCCTCTAATAATTCTCTGGTAATTAACAGCCTCCTTCCAAATGCTGCTCTACAATTTAGGGTTGATCAGCCTCATATCTGTAGCTCACAAATATTGGCAGGTCAACTTCCTGGAATGTTGAGAATTATGTTACACATTAAAACACTAGCTAACAACATGTACAAATGTTTTCCATTACCTCTAAATAATGTTGAGTTGAATGCACTTATTAATAATAAATATGAAATTTTATCATCTAATGTTGCTAATCAAACTGAGTTCTCTAATTATATGGAGGACAAAAAGAAACTGTATAAAATATTTACAGATGGTTTAAAAACTTTTAACTCTGTTACATCTGCATTTTATGACCCACAACTCAAATTTAAAGTGTGTTGTAAGTTAGACAATGATTGTAGTATATTTACGGCCGAGTGCTATGCTATTTACCAGGCATTACTACATATTACTAGAATAAGTGTTTCTGAAGTATTAATAATAACAGGTTTGTGTTATATCAGCTTTAAAAAATATGGTGTTTAAATACAATGTTAACTAGGTACATAACTTATAAAATTAGGCAAATAATATATAATCTAAAAACGAAGGAAATTCATGTAAGTTTCATGTGGATGCCATCCCATCAAGGCATCACAGGTAATGAAGAAGCGGACAGATCAGCAAGAGGCTCATACGATGAAGACCACTCCTCATTATTGAAAGTCCCTTACACTGACTATAACCTACAAATACATAAAGAAATAAAAGAACTGTGGAAGGAATGTTGGACGTCATTAAGCCAAGAAAAGGGTAAATGGTATGCCGAAATACAGAAAAGCCCGCCCGGTATACCATGGTACAACAAAAATAAACAGATAGATAACAGAAATTTTGTTACCACAATAAACCGTATGAGGTTTGGCCACTGCAGAACTCCCTCTCACTTAAAAAGACTTAACATAATACAAGATTCCTCCTGTTATTACTGTGACTTTATAAACGCTAGGAGTGAGCGTTCCTAAGACGCACCGTTTAAAAGAACCATTTCACTGCCAGGAACGGACGCACCGTTTTTCGATTTCGGAAAAAGCAGTGTCGTCACTAAACCAGTGTCATGACGAAACCAGTGTCACGACGAGACCTGTATTGTGATACACACACTGGTTCAGATGAAACTGTTTCACGAGACGAGACGATGCCCGGTCGTCTCGTATCCTTTTTCGTTTCGTTTGTACACTGCGAGCGTTGATGTCACGCACACAAAGAAGCGTGTTGCAGACATTCTCTTGAACTTTATCTTAATGAAATAAAGACGGCAATCCAAAGACAAAATAAGTCTTGTGCTCGAGAAAAATTACTTCTACTTCTTGCGGTTGCGTGCGCCGGAAGCCGGAAATGATCTTTATTGTTAAAGAGTTAAAGATGAGTTGAGATTTGATTTCATGACAAAAAATATTAATAATAATTTCAAATTTGTGTTTATGTGGATGAGTGGGTGAGCGCGTGCCGGCGGTTTTTTCAGTTGGTTTTGTTTGTTGTCAGGCGTCATTCAATTGATTACGCAAAATTATTTTGGCGCGTATGTTTTATTGAGTTGATTAAACTTGTAATTAATTAGTTAGTGTGCAGTGTAGAAGAGACAATAACTACCTATAGTGTGTGAGAGTGCATATTTAATGTAAATGTAAATACGTTACAATACAACTATAAAAATTAAAATCACTTCTACATAACAACACATACAAACTCATCCATTTCGCACACACTCTCAGTAAGTAAGTTTCGGCACTGTCCTCGCCAACTTTATCTCCAATAATCTCCATACTATACTATAATATCCATACTACACAATAAAGAGGAACAAAACCAGTCACTGAGACGAGACCGTTTGGTCGCCATCATACCAATATGAACTTTATCTTCATACAATAAAGACGGCAATTGCAACAAACAAAACCAGTCACAGACGACACTGCTTTGATGACCAGTTTTCTTGTCGGGAGAACCGTTGTCGTCTCGTCATTGAAAAATACAGTGCCAACCCACTCCTAATAAACGCCGATTTGGATCACATCATCTTTATCTGCCCAAATTTTGGAATTCACAGGCTAATACTTGTGTCAGAACTGGAAAAAATCTGTGATGACGGCGATGTTCCTACGCGACTTCAAGACTTATTAGCTTGACACATTATAGGAAGCCAGATAAAACGGCTTTGATTTGACTTATTAGCTGAACCAAAATTCTATATGCCGCTTTTTAATTATATTAAAAAGACGGTGCATAAATTGTGAAAAGTGATTTGTATTCTAGACTTCAAAGTCCATAATAAACAAACGAATGGCTCAAAAGGACAAGAATCCAGGGCCGTAAAACAATTAACAAAAAAAAAAGTTGCAGTTTGAAACACAGTGCTGCTTGCTGTCATGTCATGCATGTCTGGTCCAGGGTTGCCAGATTGGGCGACCTATCGCAAATTGGGCGACTTGACGAACAAAATTGTGACCTTTTTTTAAGATTTTGCGATGATCGCAATTTGGGCGTCTCCAAAAATATTTTCTGCGATATTTGGCCGACTTCATTGGGGTGTTATGCTTTTTTTATTATTACTATTTTTGAGATTACTCTACATTGTTTACGGCCAGGGCCGTATTTATCCTCTAGAGCCAATAGTTTTGTATTGCATGACTTTGTTAACATTGCCAGCTTTAAAAAACTATTACAAATAAGAAACTTATTTTAAATTACCTATTTAGCAATGGAATGAAAGCAAATAAAATTGATTCAAAATTAAGACGCCAAGCTAGATTATAAAATTATCAACTTAACGAAATTAAAAAATAAATGACGGGAAATGTCTTCAGATTCTGCAGATTTCTCCCTTCTTAACAAGCGCGTTAAAAGGCAAATTCGTTTTGACCTGCCCCAACATATCACACGTGTCATTGAAGACGCGATCCAGCGAACCACAGGCTCAAAAGTTTTTGCCCAACAGTTAGGAAGGACCAATCTGACGAAGCTGAAGACATCTGACAATAGAAACGTTATCTCTAGGCGAGAGAACCTCGCCGAAATCGAGAAATTTTATGGGCTCCTATATTCTTCACACGCTCTCAAGCCAACTGCTCACGATGAAGACGGCAAACGTGCACCTATGGTCCGCCACTACACCGATAAACTCCCGGATGTCAAAATGAGTGAGATTAGGAGAGCTCTTAAACAGCTGAAAAACAACAAGGCGCCGGGCGAGGACGACATCACAACTGAACTCCTAAAAGCTGGAGGTTACCCTATACTTGGATAGCTATAGGATCTCTCTAATTCCTTCATTCGTACAGGTACTACGCCAAAGGAGTGGCGCAGGAGCCTGGTCATTTTGTTCTTCAAAAAAGGGGACAAAATCTTACTAAAGAACTATAGACCAATTGCGCTCCTGAGCCACACCTACAAGCTGTTCTCAAGAGTTATCACGAATCGTATCGCCCAACAATTCGACAACTTCCAACCTCCAGAGCAGGCTGAGTTTCGAAAAGGCTACAGCACCGTGGACCACATTCACACGCTAAGGCAGGTTATACAGAAAACCCAAGAGTATAATCAGCCTCTATGTCTAGCGTTTGTGGACTACGAAAAAGCCTTCGACTCCATCGAAACTTGGTCTGTTTTGCAGTCCCTGCAGCGATGCCAAGTTAACTGGCGTTACGTGGAGTTGTTGAAATGTTGTACAAACAAGACCGATACATCTTCAGCGTGGCGTGAGACAGGGAGATGTT
Source organism: Ypsolopha scabrella (assembly GCA_910592155.1). Classification (NCBI taxonomy): domain Eukaryota; kingdom Metazoa; phylum Arthropoda; class Insecta; order Lepidoptera; family Ypsolophidae; genus Ypsolopha; species Ypsolopha scabrella. The sequence goes on from OU342983.1 coordinate 21,831,369, forward strand.
ATTTCCCCAAAACTGTTTACCGCCGCGCTATAGGACGTCTTTAAAACACTAGACTGGAATGGACGAGGCATAAACGTAAACGGAGTGTACATTTCACATCTTCGCTTTGCCGATGACATCGTGATAATGGCGGAATCGCTGCAGGAACTGGAGGAAATGGTGCGTAGCGATTCTTCAAGACGAGTGGCCTGCGGATGAATTTGGATAAGACTAAGGTCATGTCCAACTGTCACGTCATCCAAGGGCCACTAACCGTCAACAATGTCAGCATCGAAGTTGTTCAAAAATATGTTTATCTAGGTCAAGTCATACAGCTGGATAAAAACAACTTCGACGCCGAGGCTGACAGAAGAATATGCTTGGGTTGGGCAGCATTCAGAAAGTTGCGTCACATATTTACGTCGTCAATACCGCAGTGCTTAAAGGTTAACATGTACAACCAGTGCGTCCTTCCTGTGATGACGTATGGCGCTGAGACGTGGTCTCTTGCAAAGGGCCTGATCCACCGATTTATGGTCGCTCAGCGAGCTATGGACCGGGCTATGCTTGGAGTATCTCTGATGGATAGAATCCGAATAGATCCGTCGGAGATCAAAAGTAACCGACGTAGCCTGCAGAATCAGTAGGTTGAAGTGGCAGTGAGCAGGCCATATTTGTCGCCGACACCTTGGCCGTTGGGGCCGAAAGGCTTTAGAATGGAGACTACGTACAGCAAAGCGTAGTATAGGCTGACCTCGTGCCCACTGGACCGACGAGCTGTAGGATGTTGCGGGGGGCGGGAGGCTGGATGAGGAGGACGGAGGACCGACATGAGTGGCGAAATTTGGGAAAGGCCTATGTCCAGCAGTGGACGAACACGGGCTGATGGATGGATGGATGGATGGAAACTAAATTAATAATGCGCTTTTGGTTTTATTTCTATACGAAGTAATTTTGCGCGATTTTGGGCGACCTGTATTTTCTGCGATCATCCGGCTTGTCTATCTGGCAACCCTGGTCTGGTCTGTCAGTCAGTGTCGTCACGTCAGTCAGTCTATCAGTATCAGTAATGGATCCTTTTTATACTGACGCTTCAAAATTTTCAGACTCTGGCTTTACCGGGGTAGCTGTCTACTACCCAAGTTCCAAAATCATCTTGACTTACAGATGCCCTCCTCAAACGTCAATTTTTACTGGAGAATGTATAGCTATACTGGAGGCTATTAATTTTATTGAAGCTCACTCCATCAAAAAATCGTTGATTTTTTCTGACTCCTTGAGTTCCTTAAGTGCCTTACTACAAAATCAATTTAAAAGTAGAACTAATAGTAAAATAATTTTAGAAATCAAGTCTGCTCTATTTAGATGTGCTAAAAAGCAACTGGATGTGTTCCTAGCTTGGGTTCCTAGTCACTCTGGTATATCTGGAAATGAATGTGCTGATCGCTTAGCTAAATATGCTTGCACTCATCAGACTGATCCAAAATACAAAAATTTTTATATTTCTTATGACCTTATGAATACTGCAAAAACAGACATTCATTCATCTTGGAACGAAGACTGGAACAGGAGTAGCAAAAGAAAAGGTTCCTTCTATGCTCAGGGACAACCAGTAGTTCAATGTAAGCCATGGTTTTTTAAATTTAAAAAAGTTTCGAAGCGCGTTATTTCTGTTATTATTAGGCTGCGCTTAGGTTTTTGTTGTACTCCAGTATTTTTGCATAAAATCAGAATCCGTGACAACTCGCTTTGCGAATGTGGACAAGGAGATGGTGACCTTAACCATATATTTTTCCAATGTAAATTGAACCAGAAGTCTTTTGATTTATACAAATTACTCCCGAAAATAAATATTCAACTTCCTGCAAACTTTTCTACTATGATTTCTCATTTTTCAAAGGATCTTATAAGGGCTTTAATTAGATTTGTGAGAGAAAATGAAATTAAATTATAGGTGGTGGATTTAAGTTTTTTTTTTTTTTTTGTGTGACTAACTTTTTTTTTTTTTTTTTTATAAGCTTTCATATTTATATTATATACGTATAGTATCTATTACTAACATATATGTTGTGTTTGATTCAGCATCTACAAGGTCAACCTCTTTGTTGTATATATTTTTTATCGGATAGTGCGTTTGCAATCTATTACGTGACACTGGCAGAATAGTCGACACCGGCTTCCGTTGCCATAAAAAAAATTGAATTGAATTGAATCATTGCGAATCTTTTGGTTTTAGGTCGATCTTTTAGGTATTTTTATTTGTGTAGCGAATGTAAGTGCGTGGAGCTGCTTCATGGCTCGCCGTGCCGCAGACGGTCTGTGCGAGTTATCGACGTAAGCAGTGAAGGAGACTCTTGCAGGCTGACGTGATCGCCTCCTGCAACAAAGAGCTGGAGCCCGGAGACGAGTGAAGTGCCGCGGAGCGCGGACCTGGCACGAAACGTTATGGTGAGTGCGTTGCAAGAGCATGTCTTTGGAAACTTCTTACATCTGTTTGTGGAGACATTCACTTGATCATATTTTAAACACCTGAGTAGAGCACCGTTTTTTGGAACTTGCATTTTAAGTCTAGCCTAGAGGAGACAATTGCATATTATGCTTCATGCAAGCGTAGAAGTTTAAAGAGTGGTATTCAAGCAAGTGATGAAATATATATGAAGTTTCTTTCGTTTTTTTTGCCATAGTGCCCCCTTGTCTACACAGTGTTTCCCAGTTATTATCCTTCAAGGCATGAATTCAATATAGAGCAGGGACATCAAATATTAACAAACATGTATAAATCTAATAAGAATAATCAGAAATCGAAGTTGTTTTACATGAAATCTGAGTAGTATGTAATAAGAGGAAAAATATAGAAAATATGTTAATAACAAATTTAAGATTATCGTAATAAGGGAACTATATTTTCTGTCACAAAAATTTTAATTTGTCATTCTCTGAATAATAGATCTATCTGTCCCTTTGAAATATTTTCATTCTCAGATAAATGAAAAGTATATCCTGGTATGAATTACCAACTAAATGTAAATTTGTATCTGAAATAAAACATGTGTTATCAATAATATCATAGCTCATCTCTTGAATAAAAACTTTATTTTCAAAATTATAGGTTTTTCCCAAAATAATAGTTTCATACTGGGAATAGTGGATTTGTTACCAAATAAAACTATTATTGAACTGATATTGTGGATTGTCTTTATTTTTTAATATAAATTAATGTGACTCATACTAACTTCTGTGTTTAATTTATTATTCTATTAGAAAAATCAATGTACTTGCCTATATTATTACAATATTACAAATAGAAACACCCAAAAACTGCATCCTAGCCTAAATGTATACAAAATAAAATTTTCAAGTTACATACTTATAATAGTTTGCAATTATTTGATTTTACCGTTATCAGGACAAACCTTTTTGTTTGACACTTGATTGGTCTAATAATACATGAATGATTAGGGAATTGTTTTTATGTTGTTTGTTATTACATTTCGGTGACAAATCTACTATCTTAAGTTCAAATTAATATAAAAATTCAAAAGTGATTAAATAGGTGATAGCTTAAATCATACCCTTTCAAAAATAAACATAAATTTCTTTAGCGACTTTCGAAACTCTTACTTCGATCAGATGGCAGTGAATGCTGCTGTGAAACGCAGTAATAAGTAATCTTAATTTGTTGACAATGCTGAATGGTTCAACTCACCAAGTGTTGAACAATGAGGTGTATCTCATTACCAGCTTCTTGTAAACTGCATTGTGTTTGTGAACTGACTTACTTTTGTTTCTGGTATTGTCACATTATGCTTATTATTGTATTGTAGTGCACATCTGTTTGTCAACACATCGTGGTCGTGGCCACTCTCAGAACATCTCTTCTTGTTACTACGGGTAGTGTCTCATTGTTCCCTCCACCTGTCTCTGTCTTAGTATTGCAGTTCAATCAATAAAATGCATCTTTGTGTGAATTAACTATGTTAATAGGACTGACAGTTTTCAGCTTGGGCATTATTTTGTGAACACCCCTTATAGCCTATATGGTCACTATAGGGTCACTATAATGATAATTAAAATTAAAATACATCCAAATCCGTTGAGTGGCTATCAAGATAAAACAGAACATGCTACTTACAGACAGACAAAAAGACAATACTAATACATACAGCAGAGCGTAGTGCAGGCCGACCTCATGCCCGTTGCGGGGGGTGGCTGGATGAGGAGGACGGAGGACCGACATGAGTGGCGAAATCTGGGAAAGGCCTATGTCCAGCAGTGGACGAACACGGGCTGATGGATGGATGGATGACAATATTAATAAGTTATTAGTTAAATATTAGTACCCATTACATTTGAAATTTTGAAAAATATTCCAACTTACAGACATGACTTTTTTCCTACTTTATTAAATAGATATCTGTAGAGTTTTACATATTTTCGATTTTAATTTCATAATCTATGCTTAAGTGCATTTATAAACTAAATAAAAAGATGTGCTATTATTTTCTGAAGGAGCACTTTATTTCATAGTTGAAGCTTGTGATTGTTGGCACTCGGTGGAAATTAATACACATTGTGTTTATTTTACTCTTGTACTAATCCACAAATATTTTATTCTATATATTACACCCAACTGGTTTCGCTATTATATACGAGGGGTGGCTGAAAAGTAATCTACCTGACTATGAAAGAAAATACATGGATTAATAATTTATTTTTTATTTTTCAATATAGTCCCCTGCAACTGAAATGCACTTACGACATTTGTCAATAAGTGACAGCATACCATTAAAATAATAATTATTATTTTGATCGTCAAAATAGTCATTCACAGCGTCCTTCATCTCTTCGTCTGTTGAAAATCTGCGCCCTCTCAAATTTTTCTTTAAATTTTTAAATAAGAAGTAGTCAGAGGGAGCCAGGTCTGGACTATAGGGTGGGTGGTTGATCTCTGTAAAGCCGTTTTTTGTCAGAGATGACCGCGCCTTAAAGGCCGTGTGTGCGGGTGCATTATCATGCAAAATCAAAACGCCTTTGCTAAGTTTGCCCCTCCTGTCTTCTTTTATTTTTTTGCGTAGCTGGTCAAGTAAGTTCGCATAGTATTCAGCATTCATCGTGGTGTTTTTTGGCAGGTAATCTATCATAAGAATCCCCTCAACATCCCAAAAAATGGTTGCCATTAGTTTGCCCGCTGACAGCCGGACCTTAAACTTCCTTGGTGGTGTTTCCCCTTTAAATTTCCATTGCATCGATTCTTGTTTGCTTTCGGGATCCCACTGACGAATCCAAGTTTCATCACAGGTCACTATTCGCAAGATAGTTTCTTCCTCTTTATCCTTTACCAAGTCTAAAAATGACTGACAACATTCCACACGCCTTTGCTTATCAAACGGGGTCAACATTTTAGGCACCCAACGTGCGCTCACCTTGGACATTCCCAAATGTTCATGAATTATTTCATGAACTCGTTCCTTGCTAATGCCAACATCTCTAGCTATTTCCCACTGCTTAATTCGCCGATCGGCAAGGATCAGTTTCTTCACTTTTTCCACATTATCTGCGGTAACTGCAGAAATGGGCCTTCCACTACGGGGATCGTCTTCTAAGCTCACACGGCCTTGTTTAAACTGCTTTGACCAAAACTTTATTACAAATTCGGAAGGACATGAATCTCCGAACACCTTAAACATGCGCTCTCGGATCTGCGTCGGCGTATTCCCTTCTTTACCGAGGAATTTAATCACAGCGCGATACTCAATTTTATCCATTTTTAATTTTATTGCAACTTGATAAAAACGAAGACGCGCCAAAAAAAATTGAACTCGTAGAAACAAATAAGTGTCATAATTTTTAAAAAAAGAATAAACAAAGAATACGAGAATATAGTGGCCAGTAACATTTTTTAAACTTTCTTTAACAAAGGAGATTTTATATCAGCCACCCCTCGTAGGTAAAGCCCTTGAGAACACTAAATAGCGATAACCGGTTGGGTGTAATATAGAATAGAATACTTGTGGATAAGTACAAGAGTAAAATAAACACAATGTGTATTATTTGTTTGCTAGCTTTTGCCTGCAGCTTTGCTGGCATGGATATTTTTATTCAATCAATGTATCTTTTAAACTATGATATTAAAAATAATCATGTTTATGGGGCTATTTCGATAAAAATTACATTTTTTGAAGTTGTATACCTGCTTTTCAGATGAAGCCACTAATTTGATAAATCAGTATATAAATTTTGGAACCTTTTTCTAGTTTTGTTCAGTACAGAAACGCGATTGCGTAACTTTCGCTCGATAGAAATAATTATTGAAATGAGGTCTTCTTCTACACTTTTTTTCATAGTATGACAAATCGGAATGACATACAGACCTGCATACCTAGCATAGTAGACCATATCGAGCTTTGACAGCTCGATAAACACTGTCTGTCCCTCTTTGAGTAGATTAACAGAGTGAGATAGAGCACTGTATCAAGCACTATCGAGCTCGATATGGTTTACTATGCTAGACTAGCTGAACGATATTTTATTGGATAGATTTTAGCGATATCTAAATTTCCTCAGTTGGAAATTTTGATAGCTATTTTAGTTCATTATTTAATAGTTTTAAACCGACATTTAGCTATTTTTTCCGGAATCCGTCCCTCTCGCACTGCGGGGCGTTCCGCATGGAGTAACAGTGACCTTTGCAAGCGTGACATATCCTCTTAAACCCATTGAGTGGTTCTCCGGTTTAAACAGAAAACATACACATACAGACAGATACCCAGCCAGACAAAAATTCTAGGTTTGGTCTTAGTACAATCCATCCATCAGCCTGTTTCATCCACTGCTGGACATAGGCCTTTCCAGGATTTCGCCACTCTTGGCGGTCCTCCTGGAAGAAATGCCCATACTCACATACGCTGGGCAGGCGGGTTGGTGAGCGCGGTGCCGAAACCCTTGCACCAGTGACGCCGCTGCCCGTCACCAGTCTATTTTTCATAAGGCCCGGCAATTGGGGATGGATATACCGCCATCCATCGGTCCCAGGCAATGGTGAGCCGCCTGGTTTTGCCTGAGAGCTGTTCTCTTACTCTCCCCCGAATAACTTCGGGAGGATTTGCGAGTAAGATGGAGGTACCTCCACAGTCGAGCCCGGCATTAGCTCTACCACCTACTACAAGTACTAATAACCAATAAAAAAAAACTTGAAAAAAGTTCTGTTACGGACCCAACTTTTTGTACTTTATAATAGTACCTATAGATTGTAAATGTATCTGTACATATATGGGTTACATGGTTGTACACACATACATTCTCGCTCACCCACACACATGCAGGTAACTGAAGCAGTGTGTCTGTAATTATAACATTTATTTGATCAACCTGTTTGTCAGGAAAGCCTTTGCTTGCCTAAAATCTTAAATGTTGTTTATCATTGTAATGTGTTAAATAAATACTTAATCTGTTTGACGTAATAATGTATATTTTATCTATATTATGTAATTTCCCGTCTTTAGATCACATGATTAGCAAACAAATTTCATGATCACTATGGCGTTAATTTTGCAAATAGGTACATTTGTTCTACAAAACTACTCGAGGTACCTTGATCCATCTCATTACGTACGATGTTATTATATTAATTATATTAATTTTGCAAATAGGTACATTTGTTCTACAAAACTACTCGAGGTACCTTGATCCATCTCATTACGTACGATGTTATTGTTGGTAAGCGACTAGCTTCCCCAAGAGCCACGTGTCTCTCGTCTCCGCGATGTGTTATCACCCAGTTAGGTATACATCGTGCGATACAGGCAGAGGTAGCGTTCTTGACTGTCCGGGTTTACGTTAATTTTGCAAATAGGTACATTTGTTCTACAAAACTACTCGAGATACCTTGATCCATCTCATTACGTACGATGTTATTGTTGGTAAGCGACTAGCTTCCCCAAGAGCCACGTGTCTCTCGTCTCCGCGATGTGTTATCACCCAGTTAGGTATACATCGTGCGATACAGGCAGAGGTAGCGTTCTTGACTGTCCGGGTTTACGTTAATTTTGCAAATAGGTACATTTGTTCTACAAAACTACTCGAGATACCTTGATCCATCTCATTACGTACGATGTTATTGTTGGTAAGCGACTAGCTTCCCCAAGAGCCACGTGTCTCTCGTCTCCGCGATGTGTTATCACCCAGTTAGGTATACATCGTGCGATACAGGCAGAGGTAGCGTTCTTGACTGTCCGGGTTTACGTTAATTTTGCAAATAGGTACATTTGTTCTACAAAACTACTCGAGATACCTTGATCCATCTCATTACGTACGATGTTATTGTTGGTAAGCGACTAGCTTCCCCAAGAGCCACGTGTCTCTCGTCTCCGCGATGTGTTATCACCCAGTTAGGTATACATCGTGCGATACAGGCAGAGGTAGCGTTCTTGACTGTCCGGGTTTACTTTTGATTATTCCGTGCTTTTGGCGGAAATCATATTATGGAAGTCCCCCAATCAGCATGACAATGGTTTAATCCTTTTATTCCCACAGGCGTCAATATGTCATTACATTACTGAAAATGATCGAGCAAGTATAGGTCAGTCGATGTTAAAAACCGGTTAAGTGCGAGTCAGACTCGCATACCTAGGGTTCCGTAATTCGACAGTTTTAGGAACAGACAGGAAGAGGGTATTTAAAATGTTGCCCCTAACTATTTATGATAACTAAAAATAAAATTGATTGTACCACAAAGGAGAGACTCAAATATTTTTATACCATACTCGAAATAAAACTCTTGGATGAAAAATTTAATTTTGTCGTTTTGCTATCGTGAATTTCTCACCCGCTATATTTACTATTTTTTTTCCCGTAATCTTTACGTAATCCTAAATTACCATGTTTTTTTTTTATTTTTCGGTTCTTTAGTTTCGGAAATAAGGGGGGGACATGCATTTTTTGTGATTTTTCAAAGATTTCTCGAAATTGGTGCCCTTAAATATAGTAAAAGTATGTAATGTTTATAATCAGCTCTTTAATATCTACAATTTGATACCCATATTATATTTTTAGGAATAAATTTTTTATTTTTCTCACTTTTGTATTGGAAATATTTTTAACAATAAAGAATATGCATATAAATTTTTAAATCTACAAATCGTTAATACCTATATGATCAAATTAGGGCTATGAATAAGAATTTACAACTAAATTACTCAGGTTCTCTGCGCCAGTCTCTGACTTGTTACTGACTTGTTAGCTACCTTCAGGCATAGCGCGATGATCGATACCTCCAAACCTTCCGACACAGATAGATTAACCGACGGAGGTACGAACACCGACACGCTGTGATATAACGTGTTCTAGTCTATTACTAGCATTACTTGTTACTGCTTAGCTACCTTCAGGCATAGCGCGATGATCGATACCTCCAAACCTTCCGACACAGATAGATTAACCGACGGAGGTACGAACACCGACACGCTGTGATATAACGTGTTCTAGTCTATTACTAGCATTACTTGTTACTGCTTAGCTACCTTCAGGCATAGCGCGATGATCGATACCTCCAAACCTTCCGACACAGATAGATTAACCGACGGAGGTACGAACACCGACACGCTGTGATATATATAACGTGTTCTAGTCTATTACTAGCATTACTTGTTACTGCTTAGCTACCTTCAGGCATAGCGCGATGATCGATACCTCCAAACCTTCCGACACAGATAGATTAACCGACGGAGGTACGAACACCGACACGCTGTGATATAACGTGTTCTAGTCTATTACTAGCATTACTTGTTACTGCTTAGCTACCTTCAGGCATAGCGCGATGATCGATACCTCCAAACCTTCCGACACAGATAGATTAACCGACGGAGGTACGAACACCGACACGCTGTGATATATATAACGTGTTCTAGTCTATTACTAGCATTACTTGTTACGGAAGTAAAATGTGTACAAATAGAAGTAATGCTAAGAGGACAGATCTCATTTCCGAGAAGACAGTCAAACGGCTACTCGCAGGGTGAGTCAGTGTACCTGCGTCGATTTCTCGTGACGTCACTAATGTAAGGTCTAAGCCTCACGGGACCATCAGTCGCGTCGGTTCGACCCCTAGCGCCGCGCCGGTCTAGTAACACATACACATAGTTAATTCTGATGGTATTTGAATTTTAAAAACCGGACAAGTGCGAGTCGGGCTCGCCCATCGAAGGTTCACTACAAATTATTAAAAGTAAAAAAAATCATCGCATACCGTTGCTTGACCTCGGCGATTTTTATGATTTAATTACAAATGTTTAGTTTTAAGATTTTTTACTAATACTTGTAGTATTAGACGGTATTACTTGCCAAATTTCATAGTTCTAGGTCAACGGGAAATACCCTATGAATTTAGATTCTCTTGAGTGTCGAAAATCACATCTTTTGCGGCATAAACGGCCATATTTTTTTTTCTTTTTCACAGCTTCAAGGGACTGTAGACTTGAGTATGTGCTTTTAATTTCAACTCGATACCTCCACGTGTTCCTGAGATAAAGGGTCTTGACAGACAGACGGACAACAAAGGGTTCCGTTTTTTCCTTGTGAGGTACGGAACCCTAAAAATAGATAATAAACAACAGAATATCTGATACACCTTGATTAGACTTTTGAATCGTTGGAACTTTTAACTAAATAAATGCCAAACAAGGTCCAAATTAAGAATAAGATCCGATTTCAATTATTAACATTATGTTTATTACTCCGTTGTTATTGTCATATTGTATTCCAAGTTAGTTATTACTTATAACACCATATAATGTTCATTAAATATATATTATAATAAAGCCCTTGAGAATGCTGAATAGCGAAACCGGTTGGGCATAGTCACACTAATATTATAAATCCCGGAAAAATGCATGGTTCCTGTAGGATAGATCAATATCATTGAAAAATCAGGTGTCTAATTAGCGCGGTACCATTCGTTTGTGGTGAAATAAGACAATATTATAAATGCGAAAGTTTGTGTGTGTGTATGTTCGTTACTCTTTCACGCTGAAACGGCTGAACGGATTTGGATGAAATTTAGAATGGATATAGCTTATACCCTAACTTAAAACATAGGTTACTTTTATCCCGGAAAAAAGCATGTCGTTAAACCGAATAACACGCGGGTTGAGCCGCGGGCAAAAGTTGGTATAGAATATGATAGTATTTATGTGTGTAAGTGTTTAAAATAAACATAATGTGTCGTAATATTCGCCAAGTGTCAACGATCCCAAGCATCGACTGTGTTTATTAATTAAGTATGCAGAGAAATAACTTCAAACTTAATAATCAGAACATATCGACTGTTAGTTATGTTTGATCATTGTAATTAAGTATTCAGTATATTTCAGCGCGTTCGTAACTTGATTCAGCAGTAAGTAATAATAGGAGTGATGCTGGTGACCCCGGGTACGTGCGTCTCACTCACTCCCACGACTCGACCCGCATTGATCTCTCCCTCGCTCGACGGGGAATCAAGTTGCGAACTATCATAAACAAGGGAAATCATTTGTTGTTATAATATCCTCAATTTGACTAAGTTTCAATTTGTTTCTTTGCATACTTAATTCATTAAACCGGATATTCGTTTTAATTAGAGCTAGGTTTGGTATTTATTTAGTTAAAGATTGTGATGAACATTCTAAATTCAAATCAAGGCACATCATTCCAGGTATTAATAATTTATAATATATTTGTTTCATTTTACTTTTTTTAAATCTGATTATAACCAGCCACCAACTTCGACTTTCAAGGTCACCAGCATGTATTGCCCTGTTTAATGTTAGTCGCTTGTGATTACAGTTGTTTGTAGGTAGTTCTGTTTGGTATATTCATTCAATGACCTACCCACGGTGGTGGGGGGAGGGGTTTGTGCGAGTCCGGCATCAGCTCTATAGGGGCCTGTGGCTCTATACCTACTACAATGAGGAACATATACTAAATACTATCCTTCATTATTATATATACTTATTTTACGACTTGAAAACTGCCTACTTTTACTGGCACCGATTTCTAGAAATCTTTCAAATACCCCAAAAAATGCATAACCCCCCCCCTTATTTCTGAAACGAATGAACCGAAAAATATGAATAAAAACATGGTAGTTTGAGATTACGTAAAGATTACAGGAAATTATAGCGGGTGAGAAATTCACGACAGCGAAATGACGAAATATGAATAAAAACATGGTAGTTTGAGATTACGTAAAGATTACAGGAAATTATAGCGGGTGAGAAATTCACGACAGCGAAATGACGAAATATGAATAAAAACATGGTAGTTTGAGATTACGTAAAGATTACAGGAAATTATAGCGGGTGAGAAATTCACGACAGCGAAATGATAAAATATGAATAAAAACATGGTAGTTTGAGATTACGTAAAGATTACAGGAAATTATAGCGGGTGAGAAATTCACGACAGCGAAATGACGAAATATGAATAAAAACATGGTAGTTTGAGATTACGTAAAGATTACAGGAAATTATAGCGGGTGAGAAATTCACGACAGCGAAATGATAAAATATGAATAAAAACATGGTAGTTTGAGATTACGTAAAGATTACAGGAAATTATAGCGGGTGAGAAATTCACGACAGCGAAATGATAAAATATGAATAAAAACATGGTAGTTTGAGATTACGTAAAGATTACAGGAAATTATAGCGGGTGAGAAATTCACGACAGCGAAATGACGAAATATGAATAAAAACATGGTAGTTTGAGATTACGTAAAGATTACAGGAAATTATAGCGGGTGAGAAATTCACGACAGCGAAATGATAAAATATGAATAAAAACATGGTAGTTTGAGATTACGTAAAGATTACAGGAAATTATAGCGGGTGAGAAATTCACGACAGCGAAATGATAAAATATGAATAAAAACATGGTAGTTTGAGATTACGTAAAGATTACAGGAAATTATAGCGGGTGAGAAATTCACGACAGCGAAATGATAAAATATGAATAAAAACATGGTAGTTTGAGATTACGTAAAGATTACAGGAAATTATAGCGGGTGAGAAATTCACGACAGCGAAATGACGAAATATGAATAAAAACATGGTAGTTTGAGATTACGTAAAGATTACAGGAAATTATAGCGGGTGAGAAATTCACGACAGCGAAATGACGAAATATGAATAAAAACATGGTAGTTTGAGATTACGTAAAGATTACAGGAAATTATAGCGGGTGAGAAATTCACGACAGCGAAATGACGAAATATGAATAAAAACATGGTAGTTTGAGATTACGTAAAGATTACAGGAAATTATAGCGGGTGAGAAATTCACGACAGCGAAATGATAAAATATGAATAAAAACATGGTAGTTTGAGATTACGTAAAGATTACAGGAAATTATAGCGGGTGAGAAATTCACGACAGCGAAATGACGAAATATGAATAAAAACATGGTAGTTTGAGATTACGTAAAGATTACAGGAAATTATAGCGGGTGAGAAATTCACGACAGCGAAATGACAAAATATGAATAAAAACATGGTAGTTTGAGATTACGTAAAGATTACAGGAAATTATAGCGGGTGAGAAATTCACGACAGCGAAATGACGAAATATGAATAAAAACATGGTAGTTTGAGATTACGTAAAGATTACAGGAAATTATAGCGGGTGAGAAATTCACGACAGCGAAATGACGAAATATGAATAAAAACATGGTAGTTTGAGATTACGTAAAGATTACAGGAAATTATAGCGGGTGAGAAATTCACGACAGCGAAATGATAAAATATGAATAAAAACATGGTAGTTTGAGATTACGTAAAGATTACAGGAAATTATAGCGGGTGAGAAATTCACGACAGCGAAATGACGAAATATGAATAAAAACATGGTAGTTTGAGATTACGTAAAGATTACAGGAAATTATAGCGGGTGAGAAATTCACGACAGCGAAATGATAAAATATGAATAAAAACATGGTAGTTTGAGATTACGTAAAGATTACAGGAAATTATAGCGGGTGAGAAATTCACGACAGCGAAATGACGAAATATGAATAAAAACATGGTAGTTTGAGATTACGTAAAGATTACAGGAAATTATAGCGGGTGAGAAATTCACGACAGCGAAATGACGAAATATGAATAAAAACATGGTAGTTTGAGATTACGTAAAGATTACAGGAAATTATAGCGGGTGAGAAATTCACGATAGCGAAATGATAAAATATGAATAAAAACATGGTAGTTTGAGATTACGTAAAGATTACAGGAAATTATAGCGGGTGAGAAATTCACGACAGCGAAATGATAAAATATGAATAAAAACATGGTAGTTTGAGATTACGTAAAGATTACAGGAAATTATAGCGGGTGAGAAATTCACGACAGCGAAATGACGAAATATGAATAAAAACATGGTAGTTTGAGATTACGTAAAGATTACAGGAAATTATAGCGGGTGAGAAATTCACGACAGCGAAATGACGAAATATGAATAAAAACATGGTAGTTTGAGATTACGTAAAGATTACAGGAAATTATAGCGGGTGAGAAATTCACGACAGCGAAATGACGAAATATGAATAAAAACATGGTAGTTTGAGATTACGTAAAGATTACAGGAAATTATAGCGGGTGAGAAATTCACGACAGCGAAATGATAAAATATGAATAAAAACATGGTAGTTTGAGATTACGTAAAGATTACAGGAAATTATAGCGGGTGAGAAATTCACGACAGCGAAATGACAAAATATGAATAAAAACATGGTAGTTTGAGATTACGTAAAGATTACAGGAAATTATAGCGGGTGAGAAATTCACGACAGCGAAATGACGAAATATGAATAAAAACATGGTAGTTTGAGATTACGTAAAGATTACAGGAAATTATAGCGGGTGAGAAATTCACGACAGCGAAATGATAAAATATGAATAAAAACATGGTAGTTTGAGATTACGTAAAGATTACAGGAAATTATAGCGGGTGAGAAATTCACGACAGCGAAATGACAAAATATGAATAAAAACATGCTAGTTTGAGATTACGTAAAGATTACAGGAAATTATAGCGGGTGAGAAATTCACGACAGCGAAATGATAAAATATGAATAAAAACATGGTAGTTTGAGATTACGTAAAGATTACAGGAAATTATAGCGGGTGAGAAATTCACGACAGCGAAATGATAAAATATGAATAAAAACATGGTAGTTTGAGATTACGTAAAGATTACAGGAAATTATAGCGGGTGAGAAATTCACGACAGCGAAATGACGAAATATGAATAAAAACATGGTAGTTTGAGATTACGTAAAGATTACAGGAAATTATAGCGGGTGAGAAATTCACGACAGCGAAATGACGAAATATGAATAAAAACATGGTAGTTTGAGATTACGTAAAGATTTCAGGAAATTATAGCGGGTGAGAAATTCACGACAGCGAAATGACGAAATATGAATAAAAACATGGTAGTTTGAGATTACGTAAAGATTACAGGAAATTATAGCGGGTGAGAAATTCACGACAGCGAAATGACAAAATATGAATAAAAACATGGTAGTTTGAGATTACGTAAAGATTACAGGAAATTATAGCGGGTGAGAAATTCACGACAGCGAAATGACGAAATATGAATAAAAACATGGTAGTTTGAGATTACGTAAAGATTACAAGAAATTATAGCGGGTGAGAAATTCACGACAGCGAAATGACAAAATATGAATAAAAACATGGTAGTTTGAGATTACGTAAAGATTTCAGGAAATTATAGCGGGTGAGAAATTCACGACAGCGAAATGACGAAATATGAATAAAAACATGGTAGTTTGAGATTACGTAAAGATTACAGGAAATTATAGCGGGTGAGAAATTCACGACAGCGAAATGACAAAATATGAATAAAAACATGGTAGTTTGAGATTACGTAAAGATTACAGGAAATTATAGCGGGTGAGAAATTCACGACAGCGAAATGACGAAATATGAATAAAAACATGGTAGTTTGAGATTACGTAAAGATTACAGGAAATTATAGCGGGTGAGAAATTCACGACAGCGAAATGACGAAATATGAATAAAAACATGGTAGTTTGAGATTACGTAAAGATTACAGGAAATTATAGCGGGTGAGAAATTCACGACAGCGAAATGACGAAATATGAATAAAAACATGGTAGTTTGAGATTACGTAAAGATTACAGGAAATTATAGCGGGTGAGAAATTCACGACAGCGAAATGATAAAATATGAATAAAAACATGGTAGTTTGAGATTACGTAAAGATTACAGGAAATTATAGCGGGTGAGAAATTCACGACAGCGAAATGACGAAATATGAATAAAAACATGGTAGTTTGAGATTACGTAAAGATTACAGGAAATTATAGCGGGTGAGAAATTCACGACAGCGAAATGATAAAATATGAATAAAAACATGGTAGTTTGAGATTACGTAAAGATTACAGGAAATTATAGCGGGTGAGAAATTCACGACAGCGAAATGATAAAATATGAATAAAAACATGGTAGTTTGAGATTACGTAAAGATTACAGGAAATTATAGCGGGTGAGAAATTCACGACAGCGAAATAATAAAATATGAATAAAAACATGGTAGTTTGAGATTACGTAAAGATTACAGGAAATTATAGCGGGTGAGAAATTCACGACAGCGAAATGACAAAATATGAATAAAAACATGGTAGTTTGAGATTACGTAAAGATTACAGGAAATTATAGCGGGTGAGAAATTCACGACAGCGAAATGATAAAATATGAATAAAAACATGGTAGTTTGAGATTACGTAAAGATTACAGGAAATTATAGCGGGTGAGAAATTCACGACAGCGAAATGACGAAATTAAATGTTTCATCGACGAGTTTTATTTCGAGTACGGTATAAAAATATTTGATTTTCTCTTTTGTGGTACAAGCAATTCTATTTTAAGTTGTCATAAACAGTTATGGGCAACATTTTAAATACCTTCTTCCTGACCGTTCCCAAAACTGTCGAATTACGGAACCCTAGGTATGCGAGTCTGACTCGCACTTGACTGGTTTTTTTCGATGCAGTGGATTTTTCTTTATCTCGTTTATAGCATGTCTATTTTCAGAACCTTATCTATTGTACAAATGTTTTACTATCTTTGTCGCCTTATGCTGTTTCCCATAACATTTTTCAAGAGGTAGGTAGGTACAGTTTGCAAGGATTGTCCGTCAGTCTGTCGCGCCGCCGCACCTCCCCATCCCTGCCTATCAGAGGAACATCCAACTATGTACCTCCAATCATAGTATTGCCATAGTAAAACAGACTAGTAAGCCATCTTCACAGAGATGTCGCCCGCGCGGCTTATATGTGTGCGAGCCACTGCGAGCCTGCACGTACGAACCACAGCACGCACACAACGACAATATCTCAGGCGGTTTCTGGCGGTGTGACTAGGGTCGGCTGCGCTCCGCAGTCGCGCTTGCGTACGCCGCGCTACAAAACAGATAGGTATTCTGTGGCCGCGCGCCGTTCGTCGTATCGCCGCTAAATAAATTGACAGCCCTGCAGCAGTAGGCACTTAAGCCTCGCACGGCGCGGGAGTTGTTCTCCTATTCTGTTTTTACTATGGTATTGCCTAGGGCGTGTTTAGGCGCCGAGTGGCCGTAGGTATTGATTTCAAGGACACCGCCTAGTTGAACTACTGTTGTTACCTATACTGTGCTTCAATGGTCAACTACCTACTGTTTCTTTGTTAATTCGAGCCCCGATTCTAAAACTTATTTTTATTTAATATTAATACATTACAAATATTGTCCTTATACAGATAGTTACGCAATACAGGGGCTAGTCACTAGGGGTTCAGTCAGCCCAACTCAGCCCGCGGGCCGCGGCGCAGTTCCTACAGCATCCTGTCACGGCGCGGCGCGCCCTACCGACCGGCCCCTACCCTAGATACGTCGAATGAAGTAGCTGCCTACAATTATAGTAGTTAGGTTAGGTAGATAGGAACAAAAATTAAAATATCTACAGTATGAAATTGAGTTTTTTTATTTTAAAAGAATTGAAACAGAAAACAACAAGAAAAACAAAAATAAAATACGATAGTTACTCAGTCAAAACAATGTGACGGGTGGTGAGCTAATGGGCTTGGTGATATCCGCACAGCTTTTCAAAGCGGGGAATAAGACTTGATACTGCTACCCTCATTTCTTGTTCCACATTTCTCGTTGAGCGATGTTTGTTCTTTCAATATTAGATATTTCAAACAAGTCTTAGGTACCTAGTGTGACCTATTCTCGTGCAGCAAATCTTAAATTTAGAGTTGAAAAACCAAAAATAATACAATCTCATTTAACTTTTATCCACCTGCGCTTAAGCCTATTTTGCAATGATAAGTTTTAGGTTATGGCAGCTCTAAATCTAATATTTGCTACACGAGAATAGGTGTTATTGTGACCTATTCCCGTGCAGCAAACCTTAAGGTGGTAACGGAGGATCTCGGTGCAAAATGCACATCATAATATTGTTTTCCTTACTTTTGAATAAAAAGTACGCAATAAATGCGTTTTATAGCAATTTGCGCAAACTGCTTGTTAAAAGTTAGGTGGTCACATGAAAATTATGAAATTTTATGCGTTACATTTTGACTGCATTACATTACAACTGTAAACACGCTTTTAAGTTTGTTAATGTAATGCAAACAAAATGTAAAACATGAAAGTACGTAATTTTTTTATGAAGACTTTATCTTCTCTATACGTATCAAATACAACGTCTGTCTGTTCGTTCGCTTATAACTTGAGAACCACTCAATGGATTTTGATGCAGTTGTCACTGATAGAAAACATTTCTTCGGGAAGGTTTAAAGCTATGTATCATCACGCTATGACAAAAGGGAGCAGTGCAATAAGAATTTTAGTGAGACAAATGGAAGGTTCGCCTCCGCCGTAGCGTAGTCGATCGTCGCGGGTTCAAACCCCGACTGGTAAAATTTGTTTTCACTTTTTATTTTTTATTATTTTTATTTTATTTTCAGAAATATATTTCCTTTTGTAAAAAAAATATTAAAGCTGAAATTATATCTCTTGACTGAGCAAAAGCCAATAGCTAAAATATTTTTATTTTCAAGTCCTTAGAAAACGCCATCTCTGGGAAGCTATCCTGATAACGGCTCAGTAAGCTGGCGTTGAAATTGTTTTTATTTTAATACACTAGATGGCACTGCATGTTTCAAAATATCGAATTTGACGCAGTCTGGTTCAAATCAACTCACGTTAAAGTTTGTCTACACTATTATATGTATAAAGAAGAAAAATTTGTTTGTTTGTTTGTTTGAATATAATGGGTAATATCTAGAACTACTGAACCGACTATAAAATTCTTTAAGCACTCAATAAGATTTTTAGTTAATCATGTGGTTATGTACGCCTTGCGTAGTCGTATGTAGTCTTCGGGGTTTCATCATCCACTAGTAAATGTTTTTTTTAGGAGACCTCTCAAGTTTAAGTTTATTTGATCGGTATTGATGAGTATTTTTGTAGAACATGGTGACCAGGATCTAATGACGGGACTGGGAGGTGGGTACGGGATCTCCTAAACGGATAACAGCAGACCCTTCGAGTTTGGGCTTATTCGATTGGTCTTTATAAGCACTTTGGTAAAACATGGTGAACGTTGCATATTGTCGTTCAAAAAATCATATTCTTTTGTTTTCCTTATTTCCAAGAAAATCTCTTCGACGCGGACGGAGCCGCGGGCAAAAGCTAGTTATTAATAAACTATTTCCGCAAGTTGCTTAAAAACACATTGCGTACTTTTTACTCAAAAGTAAGGAAAACAAAATTATGATGTGCATTTTGTACCGAGGTAAAAAGTTACCCCCTTAAATTTAGAGTTGAAAAACCTAAAATAATACAAGCTCATTTAACTTTATCCACCTGCGTCAAAGCCTAATTTGCGATAAAAAGTTTTTGGTTATGGCAGCTCTAAATCTAATATTTGCTACACGCGAATAGGTGTCATTGTCTTTACCCATGCGAGCGCTCAAAAAAGGTACCTGCGAATATTTGTGGTTTCGGATGATGATAGAGGATTTACTCACGCGGCGCGCCCCTCTTTACTTTCTACGGCGCACACTTTGGGAACCCCTGTGCTAGTGGCTAACACTGTTGGTACAAAGATGACACGTCTGCCGCCCATGTATTTTTATTTTGAGACTTCTCTTGCAAGGATAAGCAGAAACAGTTTTGGTACGAGTACCTGGGAACAATCAATCTTAAAGAAGAACGAGAATTAGTTTACTCACAGTTGCAACTACATTTAAGTTTATCGGAAATTGTACTTACGTATGTAACAAACAGTCTACTCCGTGTTTCATAGTGAGTCGCGCGAGTATAGTATTTGTAGTGATTGCGTGTTACCGAGATCTTATATCATCATCGTATCACCCGGCCGCAGCGGAGCCACACGTATACGATTATGTACTTACGTATATAACAAACAGTCTACTCCGTGTTTCATAGTGAGTCGCGCGAGTATAGTATTTGTAGTGATTGCGTGTTACCGAGATCTTATATCATCATCGTATCACCCGGCCGCAGCGGAGCCACACGTATACGATTATGTACTTACGTATATAACAAACAGTCTACTCCGTGTTTCATAGTGAGTCGCGCGAGTATAGTATTTGTAGTGATTGCGTGTTACCGAGATCTTATATCATCACCGTATCACCCGGCCGCAGCGGAGCCACACGTATACGATTATGTACTTACGTATATAACAAACAGTCTACTCCGTGTTTCATAGTGAGTCGCGCGAGTATAGTATTTGTAGTGATTGCGTGTTACCGAGATCTTATATCATCACCGTATCACCCGGCCGCAGCGGAGCCACACGTATACGATTATGTACTTACGTATATAACAAACAGTCTACTCCGTGTTTCATAGTGAGTCGCGCGAGTATAGTATTTGTAGTGATTGCGTGTTACCGAGATCTTATATCATCACCGTATCACCTGGCCGCAGCGGAGCCACACGTATACGATTATGTACTTACGTATATAACAAACAGTCTACTCCGTGTTTCATAGTGAGTCGCGCGAGTATAGTATTTGTAGTGATTGCGTGTTACCGAGATCTTATATCATCACCGTATCACCCGGCCGCAGCGGAGCCACACGTATACGATTATGTACTTACGTATATAACAAACAGTCTACTCCGTGTTTCATAGTGAGTCGCGCGAGTATAGTATTTGTAGTGATTGCGTGTTACCGAGATCTTATATCATCACCGTATCACCTGGCCGCAGCGGAGCCACACGTATACGATTATGTACTTACGTATATAACAAACAGTCTACTCCGTGTTTCATAGTGAGTCGCGCGAGTATAGTATTTGTAGTGATTGCGTGTCACCGAGATCTTATATCATCACCGTATCACCCGGCCGCAGCGGAGCCACACGTATACGATTATGTACTTACGTATATAACAAACAGTCTACTCCGTGTTTCATAGTGAGTCGCGCGAGTATAGTATTTGTAGTGATTGCGTGTTACCGAGATCTTATATTATCACCGTATCACCTGGCCGCAGCGGAGCCACACGTATACGATTATGTACTTACGTATATAACAAACAGTCTACTCCGTGTTTCATAGTGAGTCGCGCGAGTATAGTATTTGTAGTGATTGCGTGTTACCGATATCTTATATCATCACCGTATCACCCGGCCGCAGCGGAGCCACACGTATACGATTATGTACTTACGTATATAACAAACAGTCTACTCCGTGTTTCATAGTGAGTCGCGCGAGTATAGTATTTGTAGTGATTGCGTGTTACCGAGATCTTATATTATCACCGTATCACCTGGCCGCAGCGGAGCCACACGTATACGATTATGTACTTACGTATATAACAAACAGTCTACTCCGTGTTTCATAGTGAGTCGCGCGAGTATAGTATTTGTAGTGATTGCGTGTTACCGATATCTTATATCATCACCGTATCACCCGGCCGCAGCGGAGCCACACGTATACGATTATGTACTTACGTATATAACAAACAGTCTACTCCGTGTTTCATAGTGAGTCGCGCGAGTATAGTATTTGTAGTGATTGCGTGTTACCGAGATCTTATATCATCACCGTATCACCTGGCCGCAGCGGAGCCACACGTATACGATTATGTACTTACGTATATAACAAACAGTCTACTCCGTGTTTAATAGTGAGTCGCGCGAGTATAGTATTTGTAGTGATTGCGTGTTACCGAGATCTTATATCATCACCGTATCACCTGGCCGCAGCGGAGCCACACGTATACGATTATGTACTTACGTATGTAACAAACAGTCTACTCCGTGTTTCATAGTGAGTCGCGCGAGTATAGTATTTGTAGTGATTGCGTGTTACCGAGATCTTATATCATCACCGTATCACCCGGCCGCAGCGGAGCCACACGTATACGATTATGTACTTACGTATGTAACAAACAGTCTACTCCGTGTTTCATAGTGAGTCGCGCGAGTATAGTATTTGTAGTGATTGCGTGTTACCGAGATCTTATATCATCACCGTATCACCCGGCCGCAGCGGAGCCACACGTATATAACAAACAGTCTACTCCGTGTTTCATAGTGAGTCGCGCGAGTATAGTATTTGTAGTGATTGCGTGTTACCGAGATCTTATATCATCACCGTATCACCCGGCCGCAGCGGAGCCACACGTATATAACATATTTAGGGAAATGCTCATTGCCTATATAGTTCAACTCTTCATAATGATGGCTAGTTATTATCATCAGCGGTTATTGTACCTGTATTTAATTTGAAAGAATCTACATAACTAATTAATCCATCCATCAGCCAGGTTCGTCCACTGCAGGACATAGGCCATTCCAAGATTTAGCCACTCTTGGCGGAAGAAATGAGTATATTGGACTCACTCACGCTAGGCAGGTGGGTTGGTGAGCGCGGTGGCGAAACCCTCGCACCAGTGACGCCGCTGCTCGCACCAATAAGGCCCGGCAATTAAGGAGATGTGGGATAGATATACCGCCATCAGTCGGTCCCAGGCAATGGTGGACCGCCTGGTTGTGCCTGTCTGAGTAAGATGGTGGTACCTCCACAGTCGAGCCTGGCATCAGCTCTACCTACCACCTATTTACTAATACTCAAACTAATAACTCAAATCTGGCTAATTTAATTCTTACTAAAATGTGTTTTTAATTGAAGATCTTCAAGTTTTGAAATTGCTTTGAGATTACCTTGGTTTCTTATCAATGGAGCAGTTATTATATCTCTGGCAGGGGAAATAATGATAATAGGTAAATCGTGCACGCGTGGAGGTCGGAGGCACAGTCGCGTCGCGGGGCGGCACATCTCCTACGTATATATACGTATTGTACAGACGTGTTAGCTCGAGGTGAAGGCGACTCGTGATCGCTGCTCACTTCGGAAGTCCGGAAGGAAGAGCTGCTTGTTTGTTAATTGCAATAGAGTCATTCGATGGTCAGCAGGTTGCCCCGAGTTTGTTGTGTGTATCGAGTCTCTCTCTCTGCTATTAATTACCAATGCAATGGTAGAAGGTTGACTTCTTCAGTGTCGAGACATTATAATGCAGAGAAAAAGGTAACTTCGTCAAATTATATTCATAGTTAAAAAAGCAGCCGCTCGTGTCAAAGATCCAACCGTAAATTATTGAAGTGGATACTTCTATGTCGCTTCTTTACTTAATAACAGAAATAGAATCAGTGGCAGCCATGGATATATTACTAATATGTCAGTGTTGGCAGCGCATTCGCTTACGAGGTCATTTTGATTTAGTTTTTTTTTTTTGTGAAAAAACCGATTATTTGCGGGTGTAGAATTGATGGAACGTGTAGAAAAAAAACCGGTCAAGTGCGAGTCAGACTCGTATACCTAGAGTTCCGTAATTCGACAGTTTTGGGAATAGTCGGGAAGAAGGTATTTAAAATGTTGCTATGAGCAATAAATAATTACCTATGACTCAAATATTTTATAACGTAGGTACTCGAAATAAAACTCGTGGATGAAAATTTCAATTTTGTCGTTTTGTTATCGTGAATTCCTCACCCGCTATATTTTTCCTGTAATCTTTACGTAATCCCAAATCACCGTGATTTTTTTATATTTTTGGTTCATTCGTTTCGGAAATAAGGGCGGGGGGGACATGCATGTTTTGTGGTTTTTCAAATATTTCTCGAAATCAGTGCCAGTAAATATGGTAAAAGTATAAATTATTATAATCACCTCTTTAATATCTACAGTTTATCTGTTTTACTTTTTTTTTATTTCTCATTTGTTATCAACATTTTTTAAATCGCTATAGTTTTCCTGTAATTGGCCAGTTATGGAAACACAATGTATCTCACAAGTACCTAATACATATTATATTAAATTAGATTATTTAGTGCGATTGCCAAGTCAATCTATTCATTTAAAACGTAATAGTAGTTTATGCTACGAGTGCGTAAAGGAGGAAATAGCTTATACGAGGAACGATTTGAAACACGAGCGATAAGCGAGTAAGTTATTGACCTTACGCACGTGTATCATACTACGTTTTTCAATGCCTAGTGTGAGTAAATAAATTAAGCGTAATTAAAGAAACAAACAAACAATAAATACTACTTCAAATGAACTTTAGGCGGGCATTCTTTTTCTTTGCACGCAAGTTGCCAACTTGACGGAAATAAGCTGCTGTCAGTCATACATAACACAATTCGACTCCACCAGCTTATTCGAATAATGTAAACAACAATGCCTGCCCGAAATTATTCTTTAGATACAAAGAACGTTATCAAGGAAGACCGATCGATAACGTTGTATTTTTTTAAATAATGTACAGAGGATGCAAGTGGCCTGTAGCGTTTCGCGAACTCGCATATAAAAACTTTGTCAAAAAGTTCTTATTAATATCACGATTAAATGAGGTTACCTACCAAGAAGTTTATTTTAACCAGATTTCAGTATCCTTCTTGTTACCTACTCGTATATATTATCAAAAAAGCGGCGGTAGCGTAGAGGTAGAACGCTGGCCTCTCAATCTTTGAGATCCAGGTTCGATCCCCGGCCGGGCATGCACCAATGAGTTTTTCAGAATTTATCTGCAGAGTATTTAATACTTACCACTTGCTGAACGGTGAAGGAAAACATCGTGAGGAAACCTGCATGCCCTAAAAAGCGTGTAATTGTGCCCGAGGTACGGCGATACGGCTCACCACCCATCACGTAACTGTCGGTGAAACGCGGGTGTACCGGGTGTGGACTGTGACTTGCATTTCACAGTTCACACCGGGAACACCTCTGACACATTGATATATTTTTATTTTTTATATATTATATCAAAAGATTGGTTGGTTAAGTTTCATCTGAATTTTCAATTTGTAAAGTTACTACCTACTCAAAATGTCGTCTAAACTGTTTTCATTTCATTTCATCAATCAAACTGAACGCAGCCTATGAACGCATCAAACTGAATCTGTCATGTCTATCTATGGTACACAAGATAAGACTGGCAACTGTTTTCGATAAATAAAAAAAATTAAACATACCTCGGACATGGCTGTATGAGCTAAGTTCATTTGCCTTCCCACTATGTAAGGAAAACAAAACTAAAAAAATAAATTTAAAAAAATTAATACATTAAACACTCGTGCATAAAGTTAACTTTGACAACGGATTAGACGCATATAAAACAGAACATTACGAGGACTTGCATTGAAAAAATTTTTTAATATTGATATGGTCACTATAAGATGTTGTTAGGTTAGCTAATTATATGTATAATAACTTAAGACAGAAGATCCCTTATTAGATGTTTTATGAGGAAATATTTATAAAGTTTTGAACCTAGTGTGACTCGATAGCTTTGGATAGAGTGATAAAAATTCCCAACCCTCCGTACCCCTCTACTTGACGCAGCCCCCTCGCCCTAAAATATGTCTCTGTTCACGGTTTTTTAATTTTTTAAGGAAAACTATAAGAGTTACGAGAAAATTGTTCAAGACAGAAATAATGTTTATTAAATTTGCTACAAATAAGGTTCAATCTTTTTTTTTATATAACTAACCTTCTCCTAGTTATCACTAGGCGCATTACGCAAAAAGTTTACGACCATTGCTGTACCCCAGGAGAAGATGTTGTCGAATGACCGAAACAAAGAACGCCTCACTCAACGTCTGTGCTCTGCATTCTCTCTCGAAGGGATTGAAACGAAGACAGCGACGGAAGATGCAGACTACGATGTCGTTCTGATGGCAAACAACGAGCTACAATCATGTGATTGTGGTTGGAAAGGACGTGGACCTCCTTGTTCTCCTCTGTGAGTTGGGTTCTACCATCCACAACTTGCGCTTTCAGAAACGTGGATGTGACAGAGGTGAGGCAGGGTGCATTCAGAATACCACCAGTGCGTTCAACAAAGGGGAAGTTGAAGTGCCCAGTGGGTTTGAACTGTTTCTTCACGCTTTTACTGGATGTGACATCATCTCTGCCCTTTTCTGACAGGGAAAAGGGAAACTGTGGGATCAATTCCAGAAGAGGAAGGACCTTGTAGACCTGGCTGCCACCTTCGTACTAACAGATGCAACGCATGAGAGTATTGCGGAAGCTGGCGAAAAGTGTCTGGTGGCTCTTTAACTTTGTATATATTAAGCAGGGTCTATTTAAAAAAGCTTATTATAAAATCAATAATTATTTGGACGATAATGAAGCATGGTGTAATAAATATTAATAATCTTATTCAAAATTGTAATTCGTAATTAGCATATTTTAATACTGTATGATTCCTCTAAAGGCTTCAAATTGATTAATATGTAAACTGACTTTGTTGTTAAAGGCAATAGACAATATGAGACGGGTTGACTAAGATACATTTTTGGTGCGGATGGTTGTCGTTGTAATTGTTGAACTCTTCACTTGAACATGGGCTATGGCTTGTTTTGGACATAGGTATGGCCGTGGCCTGGAGACGGCCGGGTTGTTCCCAACGGACGGATATTCCCGCGAGTAACTTCTGGAACGACAGAACCGACTTCATAAGTTCTGTCGCTGTTGTAATTGTTACTCTTCACTTGGACATTTCAATTACGTTCGCGCGGATAAAACCGCCGCGCCGGCATAAGCTAGTAAACTGTATAAGTATTTAAAAGATTGTCGGTTAAATTGTTTTCTAAGGTGCTGAGTTCTCTGGAGGTTCACTTGTAGGGTCCTCGCTACTGAATGTATGTAGAACTATGGCAAGTTCCATACTCAATTATTTGCATGCATATGAAGTAACCTTTGAAACTTCTGGTGGAGAGATTTAGCGAACAACGGCGGCACTCGGTCGGTACGAACCTATCTACTTGACCTTTATTGAAGACCATCGTTTTGTAATAAAACTTCAAGTTAATTAGTTGATTGGCGTCGACCACAAGCATCTCTCAATTTCAAATGTTTATTTTATTTAGAAAAGTGTTCTGTGTGTGCGATGCCATTTCAGTGTTGCGTAATGTGATTCTGATTGCGTTTGCATATTTGCACCGGGCGGCCGCTGCGAACTGCGTTTCGTCACTAGTTTTATTAACATCTAATTAGGTGTCTGTTTCGTCACGCGGCGCGATGTTGGTCTGTCGCTCGCTCGGTGTCGGTGGCTGTGTGTGAGAGGGTGTATGCGTGTGTGTGTGTGGCAATGATGTGCGTGTCATACGCGTAAACCCATAGTGAGAGGGTTATTTAATGAATTCTCGTATTATAAATGTCAGCGGAACTCAGCCTCTAAATCTTTACTCCTTGATGAACGATATAAAGAACTTTAAATATTAGAGATCAATTCGGAACAAATATCAAGTAAGACAAGAATCCTCGGGCCAGGTTTTGAACCTGCGACCTTTGCTATCACGACGAGCGCACTACACGCCCCACTGAGGTACTTATCCTAGCTAGACCGTTGCTATCACGACGAGCGCACTACACACCCCACTGAGGTACTTATCCTAGCTAGACCGTTGCTATCACGACGAGCGCACTACACACCCCACTGAGGTACTTATCCTAGCTAGACCGTTGCTATCACGACGAGCGCACTACACACCCCACTGAGGTACTTATCCTAGCTAGACCGTTGCTATCACGACGAGCGCACTACACACCCCACTGAGGTACTTATCCTAGCTAGACCGTTGCTATCACGACGAGCGCACTACACACCCCACTGAGGTACTTATCCTAGCTAGACCGTTGCTATCACGACGAGCGCACTACACGCCCCACTGAGGTACTTATCCTAGCTAGACCGTTGCTATCACGACGAGCGCACTACACACCCCACTGAGGTACTTATCCTAGCTAGACCGTTGCTATCACGACGAGCGCACTACACACCCCACTGAGGTACTTATCCTAGCTAGACCGTTGCTATCACGACGAGCGCACTACACGCCCCACTGAGGTACTTATCCTAGCTAGACCGTTGCTATCACGACGAGCGCACTACACACCCCACTGAGGTACTTATCCTAGCTAGACCGTTGCTATCACGACGAGCGCACTACACACCCCACTGAGGTACTTATCCTAGCTAGACCGTTGCTATCACGACGAGCGCACTACACACCCCACTGAGGTACTTATCCTAGCTAGACCGTTGCTATCACGACGAGCGCACTACACACCCCACTGAGGTACTTATCCTAGCTAGACCGTTGCTATCACGACGAGCGCACTACACACCCCACTGAGGTACTTATCCTAGCTAGACCGTTGCTATCACGACGAGCGCACTACACACCCCACTGAGGTACTTATCCTAGCTAGACCGTTGCTATCACGACGAGCGCACTACACACCCCACTGAGGTACTTATCCTAGCTAGACCGTTGCTATCACGACGAGCGCACTACACACCCCACTGAGGTACTTATCCTAGCTAGACCGTTGCTATCACGACGAGCGCACTACACGCCCCACTGAGGTACTTATCCTAGCTAGACCGTTGCTATCACGACGAGCGCACTACACACCCCACTGAGGTACTTATCCTAGCTAGACCGTTGCTATCACGACGAGCGCACTACACACCCCACTGAGGTACTTATCCTAGCTAGACCGTTGCTATCACGACGAGCGCACTACACGCCCCACTGAGGTACTTATCCTAGCTAGACCGTTGCTATCACGACGAGCGCACTACACACCCCACTGAGGTACTTATCCTAGCTAGACCGTTGCTATCACGACGAGCGCACTACACACCCCACTGAGGTACTTATCCTAGCTAGACCGTTGCTATCACGACGAGCGCACTACACACCCCACTGAGGTACTTATCCTAGCTAGACAGTTGCTATCACGACGAGCGCACTACACGCCCCACTGAGGTACTTATCCTAGCTAGACCGTTGCTATCACGACGAGCGCACTACACACCCCACTGAGGTACTTATCCTAGCTAGACCGTTGCTATCACGACGAGCGCACTACACACCCCACTGAGGTACTTATCCTAGCTAGACCGTTGAATTTTGTCAACCGAATTTTTGTAACTATTTGATTTACTAGCTAGTAAGGCACATACTGAACGCTCACGAGGGCGAAAATAACTTCTATCCACATATACTCGCAACCAATTTCTAGTTAATAACTAAACACAGAGTCGAAGGCTTTAGTATATATCATATAATATATATATCATATCATATATATTATAGAATCATATAATACTTTGTTATTATTAACCATGCCAACATATGTACTACATGAATGCAATAAATGAATTATTAGTTTGACATACATAAAATTATACATAAGTAGTGCTAAAACGAAGAGCCATTTTAAAGTCACTATTTTATAAACGTCAAACTAAAATTTTAGTTTGACAGGCATAATTTACTCAATTTAGTGATTCTAACTTGTTTTGGTAATTTCAAGGCACATTTTAGAAGCTGTCATTTGATTGAATAAAAAAAAATAGTTTGATATAAGAGCTTATGATTCTTGCTTATTTTAGTTAGTGTGCTCTTCAGAATAGCAAAAAATAGTGCTGTCGCTTAAAATTACGTTTTTTAGTAAGTTTCTTAGGTGAAAATTAAAACCTTCAAAATCGGATTTATTGTCTAGCATAGTGAAATCCTCTATTGGCCTTGTTAGTTGATGTTATTCTGAGTCGATTTTTGCTCATAAATAAAATTAAAAAAATTCTGACGTCCAAAAATAAAATAACTACTAGTAGGTATTTAGTCCGAAAAAGATGCACCCGCGCACCCTGACAACCAGACATCAACTCCGACAAACACACATCTATCCCCACAACCAGACATCCACCCCCGACAACCAGACATCCACCCCGACAACCAGACATCCACACCGCTCCACTCTCATAAATGTATTATATTTCAAGAAGGGGATGCTATGAACGATCGGCCTTAGGGGACTCGCAAAAACATCTCTGTCAGACAACCAACTATAGAAAAAAACAAAAACTTGAAAAATATACAGAGGGAAAAAAAAATCATGTCAAATTATCCAAGCAAAAAATTCGGGCCAGGTTCTATTACTACCGTGTAAATGTACTGAAATTTCTAATGAATTCAGATTTTGATTTACATTAATTATTGTAATTCGGTTTAGTTACCACACTGAGACGAACCGCAACCAATATTGACAGTCAATTGTTTTAAAACAATATTCTTTAAGAGCATACATAATAACCTCAAATGTGTTATATTCTAGCTTCTGCACGCGGCTTCATGTCTGAACTATTGATGAACATGCGCCAGTTATGTGTTGTATTGTTTCTGAACTTCTGCTGCGCCTTTGACAAGTATCTATTGTATTTGGTATTTTCATGATATACTTTTGGTAATTACGTGTTCGACGACTTGCGGAAAACCTCCGTCTCAGGGAAGAGCTCACCGCGACTGAGCCATTCGTTCGACGCTGTCTTGTCGACGTGAGGTAGGTTCAGATCGCGATGATGTCTCCCATGAAGTGATGTTTGTGCCCACTCATCCAGTTTAGTCTGTCTGTCAGTCTGCCGTTGGTTATTTTGTTGGGACATATTCTACAAGTTTAATGGCGTGTACCTGTAATCGTTTTGGGTTATTGCATTGTGTAATGGAGAAATAGTCATCTTAAAGTGAAAGTATTGGTAATCGTAAGTTGGTTATTTGGTGACTGTGGAGGTTAGTCACATCAGTAATTCCTCGTCCACCGTCGTTTCTTGCTAGCGTCAATCTTTGGATGCAGAAACGAGGATGGTGTTTCCTATTTCTAGTCATGGTGGTATTTAGGACGCGTTGTAGGCTGAGTAATTCTGATTTTGTCCAATTAATAACGCCAAACGAGTAGGTCAGTACAGGGATCGCATAAGTGTTTACAGCTTTTATCACGTTTTTAGATCGGAGGTCTGTTTTAACCATGGCATTAAGTCTATGTTTGAACTCTTTCTGCAAAACGGATTTTACTTCTTTTTACTGCATTTGATTAGACTGATTATGGCCAAGATATTTATAAGCCTCATTCTGATCTAACGGGTCTATTTGCTCCCCGGTTTGCATTTCGTATGTGTGTTTGTAGTTTTGTCCTGCTCTAACTGAATTAATTTTGCATTTGTCTATGCCGAAGTTCATGTTTATATCGTGGGAAAACTTTTCTGTGATAACAGCTAATATTTGTAGGTCATACTGACTTTCGGAATAAAGTTTTATGTCATCCATATAGGTATAATAGGTGGTTTAGGTGGTAACAAGCACTTTTGATTTTGATTTCCTGTGCTTGTAGTATTTTCAGTGTCGTCATATTTTAATGAGTATCCGGTATTTGTTGTGTTTAGCAAGTTAGATAACGGGTTTAAAGCAAGGCAAAACCACAGTGGACTTAAAGCATCTCCTTGAAATATTCCACGTTTGATTGTGATTGTTTCTGTTTGCACAGTTAGTGTGCCTGTTGTTATTTTAAGTCGCGTATTTCAATTTGTCACAGTGTTCTGGAGGAAGGAAATTATCGTTGGGTGAATCTTATAAATCTCAAGGATATTCAGAAGCCACGAGTGAGGCACGGAATTATACGCTTTTTTATAATCGATGTACATCGTGAATAAATCTATCTTTTTTGTTGCACCTGTCTTAAAATTACTAAATCTATAATAAGTTGTTCTTTGCATCCTTGGCTTAATTTACGGCATCCTTTCTGCTGTTCTGTCAAAATATTGTATTTTTCTACGTGTGAATACATTATACACTATGATTTTGTAAATAGTTTGAAGGCATGTTATAGGTCTGTATTTGGCGGGATTCTTCAAATCAATCCTATCTTTTGGTAACATGTCTGTAAATCCTGATGAAATATATTTGGCCATAGTCTTTGGTTCCTGTATAAATTTATTTATGAAATTATGTAAATACGGGTGAAGATGGGTAAATTTCTTATACCAATATTTGTGTAAATTATCGGTACCTGGTGCTTTCCAGTTGTGTAATCTCTTAAATCTTATTAAATAAGACACTTGTACTTGTCCACATGATTATAATTTAACTTCAATACACCCGACCGGTTTCGCTTATAAGCATTATCTAGGGCTTTATAACATAAAAATAACTTAAATAATATTTACAGTTTAATACGTGCGATAAAAATCTCTTAATGATAGCATGAAATATTTCTATGGGGACATATTCAAATTCCATCGGTTCAGTGTTTTCAGAGCAGTATCTATCCACAGGGCACTTGTTTGGTGTGAAACATGATTTTCCCATATGTCAGACCAAAATCTATGCAACTCCTCTGGCTGTGGAGAGGCATTATGATCATCGTTAATGTTTCGCGTTTGATTGGATGTCTACGTCTTTACGTACGGTAGAATTGTTTTTCGTTTACTGTAAATAGGTTGTTCTGAGTCTTTCGTGGGTACAGGTTTTATATCGTTTTAGTCGGCTGCTTGATACGGACAGCTTTTGTCGGAGTGTATCTAAGAAATGATCTATAGTCTAAGATCTAGCGACCAAATTGGTCATGTAGCTTCAGCTGTATTGAAACTCCGTTAGCTACTTCCCTGAACAATCTTTTCCCATAATCTCCGTGCTGGCAGGCCGCGGGCGGTGGGTGCGAGTGTAGTGGGGTGGGGAAAAAAAAGAAAAAAAATGTGGGCTCAGCGGCTTTAATTTTTTCTTCAAACAGTTGCTCTGTACTCCCTGTGCACCCAAAAAAAAATTTAAATCGATCGGGTGGTGGGAAGGGGTTGCCAGCGTTAATTAAAAGTACCAAAATAATAATAATTTTCATGTGAGCTCAGCTGTATTGGCTTTTTTTCTGACGCGAGATTAATTAATATGTGAGCCCCAAAAAAATAGCCATGCAAAAATATTGGTAGGAAGATATCGAAAAAAATTGTTGAAATCGTTGGATTTCGTTAGAAAATGAGCTGAGGAGAAGGCAAAAGCGGACGTGGAGGGGCTGTCAGCCGGCGAACGCGTTAGCGCACTCACGGCGCGTCGATTTTGTTCGGCTAACAGAGAGTAGCCGCTGTCCTTCTCAACAAAATGCGTAGACGCACAGCTGAAGCAACTAGCAGCTGCTTCAGCTGTGCGTCTACGCATTTTCATAGAAATTAACCTTATTTTTATTCGTGCGAAAAAATATTCCCTGCTTCTATGCCTTTTTTGTCCATTATTATTTACGAAAAATATTCTATTTATTTATATTTCTTTATTTATTCATTTTTATTTATGCAACAATATAATTCAATTTTTCTTTTCTCTTCATTATTCATGCAATAAAGACTAGACAAACAGACTAGACGCACTCGCCGGTGGAAATCCCCATTCATCAAAATTCTAATAAAATGAAAATAATACTTCAAATAAAATGAAAATAATAATTCAAATAAAATGAACAAGATACTGACGAATAAGAAGAAACAGCTGACAATCAAATATAAGACAGCACGCTCATCAGCCCCCTGCCAATTGAATGATAGTTTATAATTTTTTCACATGAATAATAATGAATAAAATAAGGAATAAAAATGAATAAATAAAGGAATATAAATGAATGGAATATTTTGCGTAAATAATAATGAATAAAAAGAGGAATAAAAATGAATAAAATTGTTCGCATAAATAATACCGAGAAAAATTTATTGCATGAATAGTTAAGAGAAAAAAAAAATTGAATTAATATTTTGCATACATAAAAATGAATAAATAAATAGAATATTTTTCGTAAATAATAATGGACAAAAAAGGGCATAGAAGCAGGGAATATTTTTTCGCACGAATAAAAATAAGGTTAATTTCTATGAAAATGCGTAGACGCACAGCTGCAGCAGCTGCTAGTTCGGAAAGTTCGGGTTTCCCCGTTCAACGGGTGCGAGAAGGACAGCGGCTACTCTCTGTTAGCCGAACAAAATCGACGCGCCGTGAGTGCGCTGACGCGTTCGCCGGCTGACATCCCCTCCACGTCCGCTTTTGCCTTCTCCTCAGCTCATTTTCGAACGAAATCCAACGATTTCAACAATTTTTTTCGATACCTTTCCACCGATATTTTTGCATGGCTATTTTTTCGGGGCTCACATATTAATTAATCTCGCGTCAGAAAAAAAGCCAATACAGCTGAGCCCACATGAAAATTATTATTATTTTGGTACTTTTAATTAACGCTGGCAACCCCTTCCCACCACCCGATCGATTTAAATTTTTTTTTGGGTGCACAGGGAGTACAGAGCAACTGTTTGAAAAAAAAATTAAAGCCGCTGAGCCCACATTTTTTTTCTTTTTTTTCCCCACCCCACTACACCCGCACCCACCGCCCGCGGCCTGCCAGCACGGAGATTATGGGAAAAGGTTGATCAGGGAAGTAGCTAACGGAGTTTCAATACAGCTGAAGCCACATGACCGATTTGGTCGCTAGCTCTCCGTCCAGTGTTTGGTTCTTTGTGAGATGTATATATTTTATGTTCCTTATGGATATTTTCAACATGCATAGTTACATTTTCAGATTTGTTTCCGTTAATGTATTGTGTGAGTCTACCTTTCTTTGCTCTTAATTTTTCTATTTTACTTTCGAGTCTAATTTGCCATTTAGGTTTCTTTTTTTGTTTTTTAGCTTGTGTTTCAGTCTTTCGAGGAATATCTATTTTTGCTCCATTTAATTTTTCTACAGTCCAAGCAGTGGAGTACAATATTGTTTGTAATGAATTGAAATCTGTATCTATAATAACTTTTAATGGAAGTATCTTGGTGTTTATATATTCTACGGTATGTAATTTCTGTCTGTTGGCTGCGTGTTTTCATAATATTGGAATGCCAGTTCGAAAGTTTTTTCTATTTCTTCAGTCTTGTTAATGTTTATTTCAGTTATTGTTCCTGTTGTTGTTGGGTTATTGTTGTTTATACGTGGGACGCACTATAATTTTCCGGAATGAATATGAAAAAATACTATTAAAGGTACAAAATTAATTTATTGTTTTTCAAAATAATCTCCCTTGGCGTCTATGCACTTTTTCATTCGATCAAACCAGTTTTGAAAACTTTTGTGCCACTCCCCTGTGGTGACCTCTGAAACGTGTTTTTCATACTCCTCGACAGCCTCTTCTGGTGATGAAAATCGTTGACCGCGTAATTGGTTCTTAATTTTTGGGAACAGAAAAAAGTCACAAGGTGCCAGGTCGGGACTGTATGCAGGATGACTCATGAGTTCTACATTTTTCGTCTTCAAAAAGTCGTTTGTCTGTCTGGCCGTGTGAGAACTAGCATTGTCGTGGTGCAGGATGATACGGCGTTTACGGTTATTTTTACGGAGTTCGTCAATAACTTCCGGCAAACAAATGGTCGTGTACCAGTCACTATTCACGGTACGACGATTCTCTAAAGCAACAGTAGCCACGTGTCCAGTTTTATTAAAAAAAGAAGCAATCATCCGCTTAGATGCACTTTTCACGCGCGCCACTTTGGTTGGTTTCGGCTCATCTTGAAAGACCCATACGCTCGATTGCTGCTTTGTTTTGGGATCGTAGCAATAAATCCATGTTTCGTCACCTGTTACTATGTCCCACACCAAATTTGACGCACCTTCGTTGAATCTGGTAAGCATGGCACTGCACCAAGTGACGCGGTCCGTTTTTTGAGCCTCGGTCAAGTTGTGTGGGATCCACCGCGAGCACAGCTTTCTCACACCCAAATGTTTGTGTAGGATTGATTGTATTTGACTCATGCCTATTTCTAAGGATGCGCGAATTTCATGGTAGGTCACATGCCTGTCTGTTTCAATCATACGGCGCACAGCATCGATGTTTTTGTTGGTCACAGCGGTGGACGGCCGACCATCGCGAGATTCGTCACTGAGATTGATACGACCACGCTTGAATTCTGCAAACCAGCTATAAACAGTCGTCTTGCATGGTGCTTCATTGCCAAAAGCTGTTTCAAGCCGAGCGATGCTCTGTTGAGCTGTCAAATTACACTTAAAATCGTAGAAAATCATACTACGAAAATTTTCCCGAGTTAAATCCATGTTGATGCAGTCACACAATTTTTTAAATGGCGCCACAAGGTAAAAACAAAAGACAGTCAGATGAAACAAACTGCATTCTACAGCCAAAGAGTTCTATTTTCAAATGTTGCAATAAATTTTTAAATGTTGTTTATGTAAGTGGCCAGTTATGGAAACTTTTAGTGTTACCTATGTATTGTTGTCAAAAGTGTTATCGTGTGTTGTATGTTCTGTTACTTGTGAATTATTGAAACTATCTGACAATGTGTCGTTATGGTCACTCTAATTATTCTGCGCCTGATATGGTGTGCGATTGTTGCGTGTTGTTTTTGAAAAAAAAAATTAATATTTATTTGTATATTTTATTTTATTAAGAAACAAACGGTCACTTATAAGAAAAAAATTTCAAAGTTCATAAAAATAAACTAGAATTATGATATATTAATAGGCCTAGAGTTCCCTGTAAGGAAATGCTTACAGTCCATTGAACTGGGAATACCCATCTGTTATTAAATACTAAGAACTAAATACTCGGACAGCTACAGGACCTCTTTAATGCTGTCATTCGCAGTGGTACTACGCCAAAGGAGTGGAGCAGGAGTCTGGTCATTTTGTTCTTCAAAAAAGGGGACAAAATCCTACTTAAGAACTATAGACCAATTGCGCTCCTGAGCCACACCTACAAGCTGTTCTCGAGAGTTATCGCGAATCGTCTCGCCCAACGATTCGACGACTACCAACCTCCAGAGCAGGCTGGGTTTCGAAAAGGCTACAGCACCGTGGACCACATTCACACGCTAAGGCAGGTTATACAGAAAACCCAAGAGTATAATCAGCCCTTATGTCTAGCGTTTGTGGACTACGAGAAAGCCTTCGACTCCATCGAAACTTGGTCTGTTCTGCAGTCCTTGCAGCGTTGCCAAGTTGACTGGCGTTACGTGGAGTTGTTGAAATGTCTGTATGACTCCGCTACGATGTCCGTCCAAGTACAGGGTGTACAAACAAGACCGATACATCTTCAGCGCGGCGTGAGATAGGGAGATGTTATTTCTCCAAAACTGTTTACCGCCGCGCTGGATGACGTCTTTAAAACACTAGACTGGAATGGATGAGGCATAAACGTAAACGGAGAGTACATTTCACATCTTCGCTTTGCCGATGACATCGTCATAATGGCGGAATCGCTGCAGGAACTAGAGAAAATGATGCGCGGCCTTGACGATTCTTCGAGACGAGTGGGCCTGCGGATGAATTTGGATAAGACTAAGGTCATGTCCAACTGTCACGTCATCCAAGGGCCAATAACCGTCGACAATGTTAGCATCGAAGTTGTTCAAAAATATGTTTATCTGGGTCAAGTCAGCTGGATAAAAACAACTTCGACGCCGAGGCTGACAGAAGAATATGCTTGGGTTGGGCAGCATTCGGAAAGTTGCGTTACATATTTACGTCGTCAATACCGCAGTGCTTAAAGGCTAAGATGTTCAATCAGTGCGTCCTTCCTGTGATGACGTATGGCGCTGAGACGTGGTCTCTTACAAAGGGTCTGATCCACCGGTTTAAGGTCGCTCAGCGAGCTATGGAGCGGGCTATGCTTGGGGTATCTCTGATGGATAGAATCCGAAATGAGGAGATCCGTCGGAGATCTAAAGTAACCGACATAGCCTGCAGAATCAGTAAGTTGAAGTGGCAGTGGGCAGGCCATATTTGTCGCCGACATGATGGCCGTTGGGGCCGAAAGGCTTTAGAATGGAGACCACGTACAGCAAAGCGTAGTGTAGGACGACCTCGTGCCCGCTGGACTGACGACCTGAAGGACGTTGCGGGGGGCGGCTGAATGAGGAGGACGGAGGACCGACATGAGTGGCGAAATTTGGGAAAGGCCTATGTCCAGCAGTGGACGAACACGGGCTGATGGATGGATGGATGAAATACTAACAAAGGTATTTTAACCATTACAAATTTTATTTATGATGTTTGTGAGATTTTACTCCGAACATTATTTCTGTGAGATGTTAAAGATATACTAAAAATATCAATACTATCAAGTCTATCATTGTAAAGTCTACACGCACGTCTAATAAAGAATAATATTGATAATAATATATATTGATTAATAATAATATTTGCATAAGAAGTATTCGATTTAGAAAGAGAGAACAAGTGTTTTTTGCGAGCAGTACGTTCACGTCTTCGAGGAACCCGAAATTGAAAAATTTTCTGTTACTTGCTTCTTAATATTATCTCTCTCCTGTTTGGATGTAATTGCTATGAATGATTTATTTTATTTGATCTGCTAGCCGTTGTTCGGTTATAAAATGTATGTCTGGATATGTTTCTATGAATTTATTATGGAGCTGCGGTCTATACCCTGTTAGATTGGTTTCATTATTTGTGACAATATAATAGCATATGAGTAATTCTTTATTATCCTCTTCGGTCCACTGCAATTTTTGCCTACATTTCCTGGATTTTGTAGTTGGGGTTCTCATGTTTGATAATATATTGTGATTTGTCAATTGAGTACTTTGGGTTTGCTGGGAATTGTAAGTTGGTGTTTGTAAGTTCTGTGAGACTTCACGTTTAATTTCATCTAATGTTTCTGGAGGCAGTAAATTATTTTTGTTATTTCTCTTCTTTGAGCTGCAATTTTTTTTTTGGTTACTTTAATATTCGGGAACTTCTCTACAAAATCTGTTATAGGCTGTCCAAAAATTTCTTAGTATGTTTTTCTAAATTGGTAATATTGAGATATGTGCGGCACATGAATTTATTCATTTCACTACAACTAACCACGTTAAACACTATCTTAATGTTTTCCAACAGAATTTATTCGATGGTAAACTTACACCGGTTAAATGGTCCAAGATGGTAAACGATGAGGAAAAAAATGTTTTACATGTCCGTCCGCTTTAACAGCATACGAGGTTGGAGATGTGAGTAACAGTGCGTGTGTGTGGTTTCAGGTGAGGCGCGGCGGTCCCCCCTCCGCCGGCTAGCGGCAGGCAGCATGTGGCGCCGCGCGCACCTCGCCGCGCTGCTCGCCGCTACCGGCCTGCTGCTGTTGCTGCTGCACGCGCTGCCCCCAGCCGCGCACCCGCCGCCTCGACCCCCGCCAGCACAGCTGCTGCGGGTCGCCGCGCCCTCCGCCACTCCCGGCGTGCGGCACGTAGCGCCGCCCCGCAACGTCACCGAGCCGCGCGCCAACGGCACCGACGTCGCCGAGACCAAGCTTAGCGCGGCGCCCTCCCCGTCCCCCGCCGCCGCGCCCCGCGACCCGCGCGTCGTGCTCACCCGGGACGTGTACGTGGCTGGACACTCGCACCCGCACCCTGAGCTCTGCCCCTCGCTGGGCGCCAAGCTGCGGCTGCTGATCCTGGTGACGTCAGCGCCGTCGCACTCGCGCGCGCGCGACGCTGTGCGGCTCACGTGGGGGCACTACGCAGTGCGCCGCGACATCGCGCTCGCCTTCGTGCTGGGCGCGCCGCCCGCCTCCATGCAGGCCGCTGTCGAGGCGGAGGACGCGCTCTACGGTGACGTGGTCGTGGGCCACTCGCTCGACTCCTACTCGAACCTGACGCTGAAGACGATCTCGATGCTAGAGTGGGTGGACACGTACTGCCCGCGCGTGCCGCGCCTGCTCAAGACCGACGACGACATGTTCATCAACGTGCCGAAGCTGCTCAAGTTCATGGACGCCAGGAAGAACGCGACGAAGACCATCTGGGGCAAGGTGGTGCGGCGCTCGCTGCCGAAGCGGACGACCAAGTCCAAGTACTACGTGTCCGTGGTACAGTACCCGTTCAAGGTATTTCCGGACTTCGCGACGGGCCCCGCCTACCTGGTGACGGCGGACTGCGTGGGCCCGCTGCTGCGCAGCGCCGGCGCCGAGCCGTACCTGCGACTCGAGGACGTGTTCGTAACGGGCGTGCTGGCGGGCCGGCTCGGTCTGCGCCGCGAGCATGCGCCTGAGTTCTACAACAAGAAGGTAGCGCCGCACCCGTGCGCCATCCAAAAGGGCGTTGCCATCCACATGGTGCGGTACCACGAGCAGTTCGACATGTGGCGCAAGCTGCTCGACGGCAAGACCAAGTGTCCCGCGTAGCGCACACCACGGGACTCTCCATCCACATGGTGCGGTACCACGAGCAGTTCGACATGTGGCGCAAGCTGCTCGACGGCAAGACCAAGTGTCCCGCGTAGCGCACACCACGGGACTCTCCATCCACATGGTGCGGTACCACGAGCAGTTCGACATGTGGCGCAAGCTGCTCGACGGCAAGACCAAGTGTCCCGCGTAGCGCACACCACGGGACTCTCCATCCACATGGTGCGGTACCACGAGCAGTTCGACATGTGGCGCAAGCTGCTTGACGGCAAGACCAAGTGTCCCGCGTAGCGCACACCACGGGACTCTCCATCCACATGGTGCGGTACCACGAGCAGTTCGACATGTGGCGCAAGCTGCTCGACGGCAAGACCAAGTGTCCCGCGTAGCGCACACCACGGGACTCTCCATCCACATGGTGCGGTACCACGAGCAGTTCGACATGTGGCGCAAGCTGCTCGACGGCAAGACCAAGTGTCCCGCGTAGCGCACACCACGGGACTCTCCATCCACATGGTGCGGTACCACGAGCAGTTCGACATGTGGCGCAAGCTGCTTGACGGCAAGACCAAGTGTCCGCACACCACGGGACTTCTCCTTCACGCAACGAAACGCCCCAATCAATCTATCTCACTGGTTTTGTCTGTAAAAGTGCCCGAGAAAAGTGGACTGGACAAAATTGTAACTAAGTCACGAAAAGTAAATGTCACAAAAGAGTACAAATTCCTGCCCCAATCAACTGATCACATTATCCCATTCCACTTATATTATAAATGCGAAAGTTTGGATGTTTGTTATACTCCTCACGCCGTGAGTACTGAACCGATTGCTTACTTCTAATCCCATAAATCAATTTCCATGAGACGGCAATGCAGTGTCAACATTTTTCCAGTAATTGATATTGTGTTTTTGTTACTCCTACATCATAACATAAGTAACCTGTAAACTTTACCTTTTCCAATAATGTTAGTAAACAGTAGACAGGTACCCACATAACAATAAGTAACTAACTACACACTTGATTTATACAATATCAAATGAAATAAGAGCCTACGTGGCGAACCTAAATAGTGCATCGCATAGTATCTTAGTACTTAATCGACAACATTACAAATTAATAGTTGGTAAGTACAAAACTAAAAACCACTTCGAGATGTTGGCCTTCTAAGCATCATATATTTTTTTCAGAATTAAATAATTATCAAATAAAGAGATTTTTCAAAAAATTCAAAAGTGGGTAAACACAGAATTTTAAAAACAATTACGTTTGCTTTCAAGTTCATTCCGTATTTTAAGAAAATCAACCGTGAGTCATCGCGACTGTTGACATTGACAGCGAACATAAAATATGCCAAGTTTTTTTTTGTTAATCCCTTGGCAATGAATATCGAGTTGGAAATCCTCAGTTGCGACTTACGTTTCTTGGAATGAGCAAATAATAAAAAATACGTAAGCTTTATTTTTACGCAGACTTTAAATATTAATATTGAAAACAAATGGTTTACTGCAATGAAATGATGTCGATTGTAGCCGTACCCCCAGTGGTATGGGCCAGTGGTACCGTGGGGCCGACATGATTTAGCAGCCACGCGGACCAGATGCGAAACTCACCGATAAACATTAGCATGCCTGCATGAGGAGACGTTTAATATTCCTGTGTTTGATTCATATACACAGACCGACCGTCTTCCACGGTTTGGGCAATATTTTATTACTAGGTTGTCTGTATTGTATAAACGTATGTTACACACAACTGTCACTTGTGAAGTAAAGTCCGTCATAAAACGATATCTACGCGGGTAAAGCCGTCGGAAAAAGCTAGTGTAGAAAATTTTAATGTTTATTTTAAGTATCGTCCGTTATTTGTAGACGGTTTGTGGATTAAATCTCAAGTTAAATACTCAATTACCTGAAGTAGATACATAAGAGGGTATGAGAGGGTAGTTCAACAAAACTAACTGACCCTCTGAGCTCCGACGCGGAACTATCAGTGATTATGTTATTGTTGTGTTACTTTTGTATCACGTTCGCAGTATTCTTCTATAATCTATTATAAATTAGTATTTTTTATACTTGATGTTATGTTGTGTAATGTAATGAGTTGAACTAGCTACAAATGTGGATGCCATAAGGAAACGAACAATTAATTATTATGTATGTTTAGTTAGAAAAATGGTTACATCGTGTACACTCGTATGTTGATTAATTTTGTATAAATTTTGTAGAATCCTATTTAAACGATACAGTCAGACGGATCGCGACTAGATGCCTGTTTGTTGTACATATTAGTTACCGAGTGAGCGAGTAATGAACGAACGATCCGCCGAACCTCTCCGAACGTCGTGGAACATTCCACGTGCGGGCTCTGTGTCTGTCGTCTCGTGTCGAGTCCGCAGAGCGACGTGGATCGTGCGCCGCGGGCTTCTCGCTCGTCGCGCTCCCCCCCCGCCCCGCTCCGTGCGTACAGCTCCACCTCGTGCATCCCACACAGTGCAAGGAGGATAGACTATTGTTCATTTACACTCTCGCGAGGCTCTTACCGTGATGAGTCCATCTCCCTTACTCATATAGCTTGGCCCCCTTCACGGCGAGGGTCTCGCTTGTGTGTGAATGACTCTTCAAGTAAAGCGTGCTGGGGGTACAGCAGGAGATACCACAAAAATAAGTTACATCGATGTACCTGCGCAGTAGTGAAAGAAATTCTTATATTTATTTTTTAAAAATTTGCACAGCATTTACAGAAGAATCCAATTCGCTGTACAATTAAAAAGTTAAAAGAAAGTTAACTAATCTACATAAATTATCGACATGCACATAAAATCATTGAGAAAAATATTAACAAAATTAACCAAAGTAAAAATAAAAATACACATTATGGTGTAAGGCTTAGAATCTAAGGACATCGTCATTAAGGCTTCACTCTCACAAAACTTCAAACATTCCCTCACCACATCCGTCATTCTGTCAGAGAAAAGATCACATAGTGGTTCTGATACCAAGAGCGCGTTGAGTTTCAGGGGTGCACGCATCAGTGGTGACTCCCTCCGCGCCACGGAGCATGAGGAGGACGTTGCCAAGAGCTTGTGTGAGGGGGCACGGAGATTTGACAGACCTGAGTTACCAGCTCAGGGCAGTCAGAATTTCCGCGAAGTAGGCAGCATGCAGTCACCATCAACTCACATGCTCGTCTCACCTCAAGAGAGTTGAATCCTAGCACGCCCGGGAGAAACTTGGTGGGGTACATAAATGGATAAAAACCATACTTTTTCTTGTAGAGAAATCGCTAGAATGCTTTTTGAATCTTTTCAAGCATATGGGCATACCTTTTCTCGTGTGGACTCCACACAATATAACTAGCCTCAATTTTGCTTCTAACCAGCGCTGTATATAAAATCTGGCTTATTTTAGCATCGTGGAAGTATTTTGCATTACGTAATATGAAACCCAGCCGACGATAACATGCTACCGCAAGACTCTTTATATGCTCATGGAACGTGAGTTGGTGGTCGAAAACGACACCCAGGTCTCTGATAGACTCAACACGAGCAATGAATTCAGAGCCGAGCGTGTAGACTGCGTGAAGAGGTTGTCGACTACGGGTAAAAGATAAAACGTTGCACTTCGAGGCATTAAATTGGAGCCTGTTTCTAGTACTCCATGGAAGTATTGAGTCAAGATCTTGTTGCAGCAAGTGTAGATCAGTTATATCATTTATGCAGAGAAACAGCTTTACGTCATCCCCATAAAGTAAACAACTCGCATGGTTCAGGACAAGGTCAAGGATTATGGTATAATACTATTTTTTTATTGAAAATTGCTTTAGCCTGCGGCTCCGCCCGCGTTTATTCAATCTTTGCCCCGTTTTCGGCTTGGGCGTTATTTTATGAACACCCAATATAGTGTATGTGTTGACCAGGGTAACTACAATATACTTGAGAAAACCGCATCCAAATCCGTTGAGTGGCTCTCGAGTTAAAACGGAACATACAGACTGACAGTGAAAAATTCTAAAAATCGAATAACCCATTTCATTCAAAATTTCGCGAAAATATTCAATGCACAGACACGACCTTCTTGCA
Organism: Ypsolopha scabrella; assembly: GCA_910592155.1. Classification (NCBI taxonomy): domain Eukaryota; kingdom Metazoa; phylum Arthropoda; class Insecta; order Lepidoptera; family Ypsolophidae; genus Ypsolopha; species Ypsolopha scabrella. Next base: position 21,876,015 of record OU342983.1, read on the forward strand.
TTTTATTTTATTTCTGATGATTTAATGCGTTGTAGTCAACACGGTGAATCTTTTTCATTGCCACGCAATGTACACATTTCATAGGCGAGTCAGCATGAGTTCACCTGCTGTTAGATTTTCATGTCTTCAAGGTCTTTATTAGATTTGTGCGTTTCGGTTTGAATCGGCATTCGTTGCCACCTTCTGCGTCGACGAAGAATGCCGATGTAACTTATTTCTATGGTTCACCTGTGTGTACTGTAGGGACATAATGTAATCTAACGATGCATTCTCAGGAATTGTTTAATTTAAGGGTAACATTAAAACTTAATGTATTTTTATAATGAATATTTTACTTATAAATCATTATTGATATTATATTTGATGTGCTTTATTTTGCACACCATATTAGTTGTATATTTTTAGTGCTAAATCAATATGTAGTCGAGTAGGTCTCAAATATGTTTATTATTATGAGTACATTACAAGCTGTTTTGAAGGCTTTGAATCAAATTTAAATCCTTCAAAGTTAGCTTTAGTATAATGTTAGTTAGGTGGAGAGCGCGGCGCGGGGGGGACGAGCGGCGCGGTGCGGGCGGCGGCGGCGCGTTGAGTGACGTCGGCTCCTCTCTTATCTCTTAATGCATTCTGCAATACTCAGCCCCAAGTACAAGCTTCTACCTGCTACGTCATCTTCATTTCGCGCACGTCTCGTGACGTCACACGATGTGGGTTTAGTTTGTGCCGTTGGCGACACAGAACGAGATACTCTGTGGCGGCACGGAGCAAAGCCATGGTTGTTGTAACTATCTACGTATTTATTATTTTACTTACTATGGATGTGATGTGCTCTATATAAAACTGGTGTACATAAACGATATATAATTATTATACGTATATTCTGGATTACTTACCGTGTTTCATTATTTTCTCGCATTAGTACGATGTTTCCAAGTTCGGATGCAGGAGGTATGTATGTTTATAATGGGTCTTTCATTAAGCGCTTCCTATCTCTAAATTTAAATTAAAAAAAGTGTGTTTGAAAGGCCTATCCATGACGTTATGAGTGGAATACAACATCGCTCAAATGTCCGCGGTGGCTCCTCTGAGTGGCGCGACGCGCATGCGAAATGTCAAATTTTCCATGACTCTGGCGCATAGATCAGGCTGAATTTGACCGATGGCATGGGTTATGTTAGTTTGGGGGCCGCTGTGGTTTGTGGCTTATTCGCATAGACCTGTGACTTAAAAAAACCCCACAAGAGAAAGTCTAACGGGGTCAAATCCAGCAAACTGCGAATAGTCTTCTTGGTAGGACGATTATGGCGACCGTAAAATGGGCGAAGCGCGCGGAACGTTGCCCGAACAGAACACCCATTATTTAAACAATAATGTCTTTTGCACGTGTTGTTGAACGCTATATCCGTCCATAATTAGATTAGATTTATTTATTGATCACAAATAATGTTACATGTCAAAAACGATTAATTAATACCCACTTAAAGCATAATTGTCACAGATCAAATAACGAGCGCCGTGAGTCGGCAAATTTCCCTTAACCAGCATGGATTTATGAAGGGTCGCAGCGTAGAAACAAATTTATTGACCTTCACTGACTTTGTTCTCACTGCTATACAGAATGGCCATCAGGTTGATGCTGTGTATACCGACTTTTCAAAAGCTTTTGATAAAATTAGACACAAGACGCTAATATCAAAACTATTGGAGATCGGTATTCACGGCGACCTGCTTAGGTGGATCCAATCATATATTAGCAGACGTTCACAAGCGGTAGCACTTGAAGGTTTCTTGTCAAGTTTTCTTCACATTGATTCTGGAGTGCCGCAGGGATCCCATTTGGGTCCCCTTCTTTTCGTATTATACATTAACGATGTGGATGCTGTTTTCAAATATTCTAACCATCTGTTCTACGCCGATGATATGAAAATATATCGGTTGATTGACTCTGTTGGGGGCTGTTTCAAACTTCAACAACATCTGAATGACCTTTTGTATTATTTTGAGCTGAATTATCTATTTCAAATCAAAATATTTAATTTGTGAAATAGATACATAAAGTATACTTTCTACAAGTCAAAGTGAATCCTTACAATAAATATCTTTAGAATAAAAAAATAATATGTATATACTAATAAGGGAAATACACACAAAAATATTTAGGTTGGGCCACTTCTTAACGTGAAAAAATGTTACTTATACAATAAGTTATACTAGACGGCAGCAAAAAATTACACATAACTATCAGTTCTCGGGCAGAAGTATAACACGTTTTGATCATATACGAGACCTTGGCATTACTTTGGATGCTAAAATGAACTTCAGCATCCATATCGACTGTATAATACAAAGAGCATTTAAACTACTGGGTTTCATTCTCCGGATATCTGAACCATTCAGGCGTGCTTCTATTTACAAAGTACTTTTCTTTGCATATGTTAGAAATATTATTGAGTTCTGTAGTGTGAACTGGTGTCCTTTTTATGCTGTGCACGTGGACCGCATCGAGAGGATACAGAACAAAAATTATAGAACAGAATTATTCCTCTTCGGCTTTTCGATACAATATATTTGCCTTGACTAGTCGACGTAAAGTCATTGATGCTACCTTTCTATATAAACTATGTAGAAATAGACTATATTGTCTATAAGGCAATTGTTCTGCCGATATTAATGTATGCTTCGGAAACATGGTGCATCTATAGCAGTGAAGTGTAGTAACAACGAAGAAACGTTGTTTTATAATATTACTGCGAAATGCAGCTATTGACTGCAACATTGTGACGCACGCTGCTTGAGTTATTATAAAACCGATTGATGTACATTTTTAGAGGTTCACTCTATTTTGGCATCGAAATAATAAACATGTCAACTTAACACCTCGTTTAAATCATCACTCCCGTCTACAACCCTTGGCGCTAACCAAAGTTATTTGATGGCGACCCATACCAGTCTTACCTGTGAAGCTTTTCTGATATCTAACTGAAGGCAAAAAGAAGATGCCCTACCAACACCACAGTACAGAAGACCAGAGGAACAGCACCAATGTTAAGAAGAAAGTATCCAGCTAGAAACTTGGCACTTCGTGAACAACCGAAACGCGACGTAGCAAAAATATTTTTTGGAATAAAATCGTGCAAAAGAAAAGGTGGCGCCGGGTGCCGGGAGATATGCTCAAGCCCAATATGAGATTCAAGGATATGCAGGGCGCTGGGAGATACACAGTACGGGTCCGATGAGGAGCAGCTGGGAGCCCGTTCGAGTCCGATGACCTACCACAGCACGTGTCAAACAACGTCATCGTGACCTACATATCACTTACCGGTACATACCTACTGCGCGCATTTCTGTAAGTTTTTGAACAAACATTATAATGTCTTCAAGTAAAACGTTTTCATTCAGTTGTATTGTTTAGTTAGAATGCTTAATTTTAACTGTTATTTGAATGTAATATGTCCGAGCAGTTAAAGGAATTACATCTTAGAATTAATTTAATTAGGGAATATTTGGTTTAGGGAATATTTCGAATCCTGTGAAGTATAAGAGTGGTGATTTAGTTTTAATTAGAAACCAAGTGGGTGATAAGCTAGATAAAATTTATTTAGGTCCTTTTATAGTTATACAAGATCTGGAACCGAATGTCAAAATTTTAAGACATAGACATAGACATAACTTTATTGGTAATATTCATGGATAAGGGATGGTAAAGAGTATATTACCCATAAAAATAATACAAAATTATTTGTTAAATGAAATATTTAAGTCTGTTAAATGTATTAACGTTTTAAGAAATTAATTATGTCTATAAGAAAATTCAATTTTGATAAAAATGTGAACCAAGTAGTATGCCTCACATTTTTTTTTGCAGTACCCCGGGAATGAAGGGACTTTTAAGGGGGAGATGAAGTGTAGTAACAACGAAGAAAAGTTGTTTTATAATATTACTGCGACATGCAGCTATTGACTGTAACATTGTGACGCACGCTGCTTGAGTTATTATAAAACCGATTGATGTACATTTTTAGAGGTTCACTCTATTTTGGCATCGAAATAATAAACATGTCAACTTAACACCTCGTTTAAATCATCACTCCCGTCTACAACCCTTGGCGCTAACCAAAGTTATTTGAGCAGAGACGTTAAAAAACTGGATGTCTTTGTAACATCTTGAGGATAAATTGGCAGGACCGAGTCCCAAATACAGAAGTCCTAAGACGGACACAAATGCACGGTATGGAGGCAATGCTGATGAAAACACAGTTAAGGTGGTGCGGTCATGTGGTGCGCATGGAAGACGACCGACTGCCCAAAGATGTTTTCTATTCTCAGCTGTTAAACGGAGTGTGAAAAGTCGGACAGCATCTTCGCTACAAAGACGTCCTGAAAAGGCATTCCGCCTGACGGTTGGGGGAAAGATGCTCGCAATTGTGACGAGTGGCGCTCGACCGTCCATAACCGAGTGAAGGAGTTCGAGGAAGCCCGGCTCGAGACCCTCGGCCTCGACTCCAATCGGCAGCAGCTCTGCCCCCGTAACAAAGAACGCAGTAATCGACATTTTTCGGAATTCCCGTTTTTCTCAAAAATTATATCAGGTAGATACTTACTACACATAGAATTGAAAAAAAATGAAAAAATGTTTGGAAGTCTGAGAAACTTTAACCTTAAATGCAGTATTTGTTTAAAATTATACTTCTATGTTACATCCTCGAGATTCAATTTATACTACGTAGTCCGTTTTTCGGGGTACTGCATCGTCACACAGTTTAAATTTAGAATTTAAAAAAATATAGGTATATCATTGCGAACACTCGTTCGTTCACCATTCACTACCTCACTCGTCCGCAACAGCCACCGACAAACTTCATTCGTTTTTCTTGTGCCGCATCGTTAACACGCAACCCGTTATTTTAAATATAATTGCTGTTAAAACTTTAGTTACAAGAACTTTTTCGAATAATCAAGGAGAATAATAAAGATATCTTACTCGCAAAAGAGATCTTACTCGCAAATCCTCCTGAAGTTATTCAGGAGAGAGTAAGAGAACAGCTCTTAGGCAAAACCAGGCGGCCCACCATTGCCTGGGACCGATGGATGGCGGTATATCCATCCCCAATTGCCAAGCCTTATAAAAACAGACTAGTGACGGGCAGCGGCGTCACTGGTGCAAGGGTTTCGGCACCGCGCTCACCAACCCGCCTGCCCAGCGCGTGTGAGTATGGGCATTTCTTCCAGGAGAACCGCCAAGAGTGGCGAAATCCTGGAAAGGCCTATGTCCAGCAGTGGACGAAAAAGGCTGATGGATGGATGGATGGAATAAAGATATTCGTCGCAAAATACATCAGTTACAAAGGAAATTACATGATCAAAACGATCTCATGCTACAATGCTAACATAAAGGTAAGTGTTAACTACCCACCTTTTATAATAATAATTGATCACGCCTATACTTGCGTTTACCAAATGCATAAACAGAATTGAATCTCATTAACAAATGGATGATGAGAGAGGAGGGAAGCTGGAAACCGTGCACTAACCTGATGGTGTCCGCTACAATTAGCTTCGATCATACGGGATGGCGTCCACAATGGCGGCTTCTCAGTGTCCGTTATTGAGTCCTCGATTCCACACACGGTTATCACAAGATATAGGACAGTTCATTTAGCGGATGGGCGATATGTGAAGCTGGTCATGAACTACAGCTGTACACGTTATTGTCTACGGTAATTACTTTTAATAAGTACGACGCGCGTGTTAGCACTTATCACAGCGCGGGCGGAAGAGCAACAACAACTGACTGGCCACTGGTCAGATCTTCATCGTCCAATCACATTGGGAATCGATGATGCGCGCGCAGCTTGTTGCGGCGCTGTGGTGGGGTGTCAAAGGTGATGCACGGTAGGAAAGGGTAGGTAGAATGGTTTGAGATAATTATATTTATTATACTAATTTAGCGTAACCATTTCCAGCCGCCCTTAAAGGGTCACCTTTAAAAAACAACCATAATAATGCGGAGATAATATAATATTAATAACAAACAAATATGTGAAAAATAGCGTAATTTGTGACAGTATATGGTCACGAATAAAGTAGGTATATCATAAATATATAAAAATCGTAAATATGTAAAGAATAATTGCAAGTCATAATAAGAATGGTTAAACTATTGATTGGGGAGAGGGCACAACCGAACGACAGGACGAAGGTAAGTACCTTTTGCGGTTTTGACCGTCGCTACTCGCACAGTTCCGTCTTTAGCGGGGTGAACCTTCTCTACAATCGCCAACGGCCAAGTTAGAATCGGAGAGCCTTCAACGATGATTACTACGACCATCCCTGGGGTGATAGGCGCGGAAGGCGTATTCCATTTCTGCCTAACTTGCAAACCATGTAAATACTCGATACTCCATCGCCTCCAGAACGACTGAACCAATTTGTCTAGGAGCGAATGTCTATGAAGCAGGGACACATTGTCTGACTCTACTTCAGGCGCGGGCAAAGAGCATAAAGGCGCGGTATGCAGAAAGTGGCTTGGCGTTAGAGCAGCGGGCTCTGCAGGGTCAGGACTTAGTACGGTGAGGGGGCGCGAGTTCAACAGACATTCAACTTGTACGAGGACGGTGATGAGCTCCTCATACGACAGAAGCTGTTGACCTATAACCTTGAAGAGATGGTTTTTTATAACCTTCACCATACTTTCCCAACATCCACCGAAATGACCACTTGCTGGGCAGTTAAACTTCCAAGTTATGCGGTTTTGAGTAAGTTCCTCTTCGAAACGAGGACGATATTCGTCATTTATGAAACGATAGAGTTCCTTTAGATACGTGTTAGCTCCTACAAAGTTAATCCCATTATCGGAATGCATATATTGAACGGGGCCGCGACGCGATAGGAATCTTTTTAAAGCTGCCAAGAAGCTAGGGGTGCTTAGATCTGTAGCTACCTCAATATGTACAGCGCGGGTTGTTAGGCATGTGAAGACACAGATATATGCCTTCTCACTTTTTACTCCTCTACGTCTCACCGGAGTATATGCGATAGGGCCGGCGTGATCGCAGCCTGAATGTGTAAACGCCTTTACTGCAGGGCGGGTGCGACAGTCAGGTAAGTCAGCCATGAGCGGGAAAGTAGCTTGTGGTTTCATTCTAAAACACCTATTACACTTATGTATTCTTTGTCGCACTACACGACGCGCGGACATAATCCAAAACTTCTGCCTCAGCAGCGACATTAAGAGCTCCGGACCTGCGTGCAAGTGCAATTTGTGGTGATAGTCAATAAGTAAATCCACGACATGGTCGTGACGCGGCTAAATAATAGGGTGTTTTTGTGTGAAATCGAGTTCGGAGTTGGACAGTCTTCCGTCAACTCGAATAAGTCCTTTGTCTATAAATGGTCTCAATTTATTAAAGGCGGGAGAGCATGGCTTGTCATTTTGTAAATTAGAAATTTCGTCGGAAAAGTATTTATACTGTAGAACTTGCAGCAATTTACTTTCTGCAAAGTCCAAATCTGCGGATGTAATAGACGCGGAATCGCGGCAGGGTAATAACTTCATGAATCTACAGACGAACACGATCACTCGCAGAAGTTTACTCCACGAGGACATGCGAAGAGCAAGCTCGTAAATATAGTTAGTTGCGGGTGTAAAGACCGGGTGAGCTAATAATTTCTGCTCAAGTATGTCGTGACATGACACAGTATCTTCATCGTTAATGGGCCACTGAGAGGAGTCCATAGCTAACCATGAAGGCCCGTGAAGCCATAGCGGGTGAGTAATTAATTTCTGAGGAGTGACACCGCGAGAGAGACAGTCTGCGGGATTTTCTGATCCAGAGACATGATGAAAATTCTCAGCGGGAACGTTCTCCGTTACCATAGCTACGCGATTGGCGAGAAAGGTCTGCCAACGGTGGGGCGAGCTCTTTATCCAATAAAGTGCTACTTTAGAGTCGATGAACGCGTAAACATTTACAGCAAAGCGGGGGGCATAATTATTTAAGACTGTTCGCATTAATTTCGAAAGCAACACAGCTGCGCAAAGTTCCATACGTGCGATGGTATGTGGTGTAGTGGGCGCTACTTTAGATTTAGCGCAAACCAACTGCACCGTTATGTCGTCATTGGATTTAACGTGTAGATATACTACTCCGCCGTAAGCACCCTCACTCGCGTCTGAAAACCCAACCACAGAGACGACGCAATTATCAGTCACACCTACATGTCGTGGAATGCGGAACTCGTTCAGTAATGGAAGTTCAGTACAATATTGACGCCATACCTTGACGAGGTGGGGAGGCGGCGCATCGTCCCAGTCGATCTTCAGCTGCCAGAGCTGCTTGATAAGAAGCTTTGCAAATAAGACTGTGGGTGCCACGAACCCCATGATATCCCACAGCTTAGCGATTGTGGATAAGATAGAGCGCTTAGTGCACTTATCTTCCGGCGGCGACAGCTTGAAGAAAAATTCATCTGTTTCAGTAGACCAATGCAAGCCTAGTATTTTATGCTGTACGTTTTTATCGAATTCTACTCCCGAGCTAAGTTTATGCGATACAGGTATGCTATCGAGAATGGACTGGGAATTACTGTTCCACTTGACCATGTCCCACTGAGCTCCCCTGATCAGCTGCTTGCAGATGACGGGTGCGAGATTTTCATCAAGAACAGAAAATGCAATGTCGTCCATATAAAGTGATGAGGAAGCAATTTCCTTCGCAAGCGGGTATTTATGTCCGTCGTCGCTAATTAGCTGCTTTACCGTGCGCAGTGCATGGAAGGGGCTCGATTTTAATCCAAAGCAGACTCGGTTAAATTGATATAGTACCAGAGGTTCTTGCGGGCTAAAGCGATAAAATATTCTTTGGAAGCGACGATCTTCATCTCGTAAAATTAATTGGAGAAACATCTGCCGACAGTCGGCAGTCATAGCGATGGGATATAAGTGGAAGTTTAGAATAATCTGAAAGAGATCGCCCTGAAGATTCGGGCCACTGTGGAGAATTTGGTTCAAAGATACCTTAGAGGTCGATTCACAGCTGGCGTCCAGAACAGGACGCAAAGGTTTATCCTCGCGAACGACACCGTGGTGCGGGATGACATATGATGGTAACCGCGAGTCATCCGGAGGTGCGGGAGACAAGTAGTCTTTGCTTAGTTGTTTAATAATTACGTCCACAGGCTCAAGCACTGTGGCACAGCACGACGTTAAAGATGCTGCATTGTAATGAGCGGTAGGTACTGAACCCATGATCACGTATCCGAGCACAGTTTCTATAGCGGGTGGTGCCGATGAGTCACCGTGTACTACACCGGGTAATATCAAATGCGGAATTAAGGATGCGCCTATCAAAACATCAATTTTATTAGGCGTCGCGAAAGTATCGTCCACGAGCGGTAAATTGTTCAAATGTGGCAGAGCGGATATATCGACGAGAGCGGTTGGCAAACTATCCGTAATCCGATCTACGACCAAATAGTTAACATTATATTTAATCTTGGAATTATAGCGGGATGCAAACTCGAAATTAACAGAGCCGTTTACTACGTTTTCTGAGCCTCCGAAGCCTTTCAGTACTGTGCCTTTTACTTCCTGAGCGTGAAGACCTAAACGATCACAGCACTCCCTTAAAATGAAGTTTCCTTGGCTGGCCGTGTCTAGGATTATTCTAACGTTTTGTGTATTATTGCGGGCGTCGCGAGTGGCGACTTGAGCGGTAGCCAATAACACAGTGGTACACTGCTCGTTGGCAATGCGCAAGTCACGCGGCATCAGGGGCGGAGCGGCAATGGACGTTGCACCCAGCGCCACGTCCGCGCGCGGCGGTATCGGCGGAGTGTCAGTAGGTGCGAGCGCGGGCGTGCGGGGCACGATCGGCGGCACAGTAGTTAGTGTCGCGGAGGGCCGGAGGGTCGCGGGTTCGCGGTTGAAATGAAGCAACGAATGATGTTTCAGCTTACAGACCCGGCAAGTCGAGTTAGAATTACACGACGAAACCCTGTGTTTAATACTTAAACAGTTCACGCAACCGTTACACTCCTTAATCGCTCTAAAGCGTTGCTGCGGTGTCATAGTACTAAATTCCGTACATTTAAATAAATGTTGGTGGGTAATATTGGTACACAAACATTTATGCACGTTATTGTTGTCAAACGTGCTAACATAAGCTTGATAGTTCGGCGGAGAAGCAACATTATTCATATTATTATTCGAATGAGGACGATCGCGGTCGTTAGCTTTCTTCGAAGTGCTACTCGGTAATTTGAGGGTAGTTACAACTGGTGCGCGGTGGAGAATTTTCGACTGATTCCTAACAAAGTCCACCAAGCTATTGAAAGAGGGTATTTCGTTAGAATTATTATGCATATCGAACGCGCGTACAGTATCCGAGTCTAGTTTCTTAAGAGCGACATGCAAAATAAACAAGTCGCTCAGATCTTTTATTTTTAAGTTTTTAAGCGCTTGGACGGCGTTTACATAGGTATCAATAAATGATTCAAAGTTATTAGCGGAGGCGTTAGGTATCGGCTTAAACTCGAACATTTGATTCATATATGTGGAAGCGAGCATCCGTTTGTCTTCGTATTTATCTACCAACTGGTAATTTTCTGCACAGGGCGTAATGCCTGAACACGCGGATTGAGCTTTGCCTGATATTTTTCCTAAAAGGTAATAAAGCTTTTCAGCATCTGTCAGCGATGAATTATCGTGTATCGTCGATTTAAAACTCGCGTAAAACAGCGGCCATGAGCGAAATTCGCCATTAAATGACATTAATTCGATAGCTGGCAATCGAGGTTTACTTTTTTGCGGTAAATCACTGGGCTGCGTTGAGTTACATAGTTCGCGACTGTACTGAGTAGTAAGTCGCTTAATGCGACTGTACAATCGTTCGAAAGAAACCAAGCTTTTATATTCTGGATTCGCGGCGGCATTTAGGGTTAACAATCGTTTGTTATATGAATCCAGTATACTTATAAATTCAGCCCGGAGAGTATCAACGTTACTGCTAGCGTCTAAAAAGGTACCTACGTCTTCATCCTTCGCGTCTGTGTCTATAACTATAGTGTTCGACAAATCGTACATATTTTGTAAACATTCAAATATGACATTGCGTTTTGCTACTAAAATAGATAGCTCAGGATCGGACACTTCGGTTTTGGCCATTTCGATAATTGTACAATTATGCAACTGTTACACGAAGTACGATAATCATTAACTAAAGTGAAACAACAATAAGTTGTGAGCGGGATCCTGATTATGATAATGAATCGATCGAGTGCGAACCTTAGCCGTTAGATAGGTAGGTAGATAGCGAATATTATTTACGAAATACGTAATACAAATACTGTAGAAAAGTATTATAAATATATATATATATATGTAGTGAGTATGTAATATGTGCAAGTATAATACTTACGTGGAAGAATAATAGGTGACTAAAATGAGCGGGAAAGCGCGTAACGTATATTTATCGGAGCGGTAGGTGAACAATTTTATGAATTTACTTATTATAATATATTGCGTAATTAATATAATATAAATATTAAGTAAAGCGGTTAAATAAATACTTGTAAGAGCAATCCTAACAAGGGCGGGTGGAAATATCCGGTTTCGAAGGACCAACAATGATCACGCCTATACTTGCGTTTACCAAATGCATAAACAGAATTGAATCTCATTAACAAATGGATGATGAGAGAGGAGGGAAGCTGGAAACCGTGCACTAACCTGATGGTGTCCGCTACAATTAGCTTCGATCATACGGGATGGCGTCCACAATGGCGGCTTCTCAGTGTCCGTTATTGAGTCCTCGATTCCACACACGGTTATCACAAGATATAGGACAGTTCATTTAGCGGATGGGCGATATGTGAAGCTGGTCATGAACTACAGCTGTACACGTTATTGTCTACGGTAATTACTTTTAATAAGTACGACGCGCGTGTTAGCACTTATCACAGCGCGGGCGGAAGAGCAACAACAACTGACTGGCCACTGGTCAGATCTTCATCGTCCAATCACATTGGGAATCGATGATGCGCGCGCAGCTTGTTGCGGCGCTGTGGTGGGGTGTCAAAGGTGATGCACGGTAGGAAAGGGTAGGTAGAATGGTTTGAGATAATTATATTTATTATACTAATTTAGCGTAACCAATAATAATAATAATAATAAGCCTTTATTTAGAACTCTAACTTTTTAACCTATTACATTTTTAATGTTTATACAGAGTTCTCCCACTGTCGGGTGTAGGCCTCCTCCATCAGAGCCCAGGTGACTCTATCTCGGGCAGTGCATGTCCAGCAGCTGCCGGCTACCTTCATGATGTCGTCACTCCAGCGTAGTCGTGGTCGTCCTCGGCCTCTTGTGCCGTCTCGTGGATGCCAGTGCGTCATTCTCTCACTCCACCTATCGTCTGTCGAGCGGACCACGTGTCCCGCCCACTTCCACTTTAATTTTGCAGTGGTTTGTAGAGCGTCTTTAATTTTAGTTTTTGCTCTAATATCCTGGTTTCGCTTTCTATGATGTAGAGTGATGCCTAGCATGCTTCTCTCAGCAGCGCTTTGGAATACTCTAATCTGACGTTTTTGTTCTTTTGTTAGCGTCCAGGATTGGCAGCCGTAGATGAGGGTTGGCAGTATAGATGAGTCCATTATCTTAGCTTTTAGTGGTATTGGTAATCTGCTTTTAAATATTTCCTTTAAAGACCAATATTTTCTCCATGAGATTGTTATTCTTTTTGATATTTCTTTGTTCATAGAGTCTTTGAATGAAATAATTCTCCCAAGATAAACATATTCCTCTACGTACTCCAATTTTGATTCACCCACTGATATCGATGTTGGTGGACCATTTGTCATTAGTTTGGTCTTTTCAGGGTTCATTAATAAGCCGTATTGGCTACTGGATTCATACAATTCAAGTGGCATATCTTTGAGATCCTTTGGGTTTTCTGCAAAAAGTACAAGGTCATCGGCAAACCTGAGGTGGGAAACTAGTTTACCATTAACATTTATTCCCCTTTTTTCCCAGTTCATGCCGGTGAAAATACTTTCGAGGACCGCTGTGAAAAGCTTCGGCGAAGAAGGATCTCCTTGTCTAACTCCTCGCAGTACTGGAAAACCTTCGCCTGTTCTCTCTAATCTTACCTGAGCAGAGCAATCAGTGTATATACTTCTAAAAATTTTTAGGTATTTGTCTTCAATGCCTTGTTTTGAAAGTGACTGCCATAGCCCACTGTGCCGTATTGTGTCGAAAGCCTTCATATAATCGACAAAAGCTATGTACAAGGTTTTGTGGTATTCGACATATTTTTCGGTTATTTGTGTCACTGTGTGTATATGGTCGATGGCTGAGAACCTTTTTCTGAATCCTGCTTGCTCTACAGGTTGGTTTTCATCTAGTTTTTTAGTGATTCGTTTCAAAAGGATCGCGGAAAAAACTTTATAGAGACTAGGTAGGAGGCTTATTGGTCTGTAATTTCCAATGTTTTTTCGGTCTCCTTTTTTGTAGAGTAAGACAATTATCGATTTTTTCCATTCTGCAGGTATCTTTTCTTGATCTAATATCATGTTAAAAAATTTAGTTAGTACCATAGAAAGTGCTTCTCCCAAGGCAATGAGGTGGTCATTTGTAATGCCATCTGATCCGGGGCTTTCGTCAGACTTGAGTGACTTAATTGCTGTTATTACTTCAGTAGGAATTATGGGCGGTATTTCTTCAATGAGTCCGGTTTCAATACTTTCCTTCCTATTTGAGTCTCCGTATTTATCGTAAAGCTTTTTATAGAAGTCTGTGGCAGCTTTTATTATCTCATATCTATTAGAAGTCAAATTGTTTTTCGTATCGGTTAGTGCAGGTATCCACTCTTTTGTCATCTCTAGCCTTTTATTTGCCTTTTTTAAACTTCCACTTTTACAAAGCTCATTTTCTATAGTTTGCAGTCTTATTTTAGTTTTTCTTTCCTTGATTTTGTCTTTTATGGTTTTGTGAAGTATCGATAACCTTTTTCTGTCATTGTTCGTTCGGTTTGGTTTACTTTTTAACCGCGCTCTTTCTTCAATCAGGTCTTTTATCTCTTTATTTATGTACTCTTTTTCGCTTTTACCTTCAGTCTCTGTTCTTTGCACTGTTTGAATACTCTCTTTTATGGCTGTTGTCAGGGAATCGTATAGTTTCTCAATGTCTGCTGTGTCAGGTATGGGTATCTTCGTAAAAGACCTTTGAATTGCAGTTCTTTCTTGCTCGATGAACTTTCTACTTTGCAGTGGGAAAATCCTGCTTGCTTTTCTTATTTTATTATTTAGTACAAACACGCATCTCACTAATTTGTGGTCGCTTGAAAATTTTGTGTTTATCACATCAATGTTTTTAACATGATTGAGCTTATTAGTTATAACATAATCTATTAGATTTTTTGTTTTACCATCTGGTGAGAGCCAAGTCCATTGTTTTCGTTTGCTTTTCTTGAAAAAACTATTGACAATAGCAAAACGATTTTCCATGCAAAATTTCACAAGAGTCTCACCTCTTTCGTTTCTTTCTTAGTTTATTTAATATTTGTCCTAATGTATTTTTAGTTATAAGCATTAGTTAATTTTTGTGTGTTTCTCTTGTGTTTTTCACTTTTAAACTTAACACAACAGCGAAAATTCTTCTGTAAACCACTTTTATAATAAAAAATATACGGAGCTACTTTAGAATTGTACTGACGAGCTCAATAGCGCCGCAGTTTTTGTACAGAAATACGCAGGTTTTTAGAGGTAAACTAGTTTTTATCAATTAAATTGTAGAGTACATTTTGTCAGCCATATCAATCAAAAATTATTCTCAAAGACAATATAGTTTGGTTATCTATGTTATTATTCTAATTCATCCTCAACATCCTCTCCTAATTTTCTAAATTATACACATCTACATTTCTTTAATCTATGTACTTATGACAAAGCAATGGAAATTGAGTCATATCTACACTTTTCGTAATCTTTGAATTTAACAATAACATAACCAAGTCTTTCTGCACTATTACGTAAATCTATAATATAATACCTATAACAATATTTTAGGACATTACTTCAAGTCGTCAATATTTCTAAAATATTAAATCAACAAAATATTAAATTAAATTGTTAACTTCTACTTTCCAAAAAAAAAATTATTTGGAAATAAGAGATTCCTTATGTTTTAAGAACTTGATATTGTTTAAAGATTTGGTCAGCACATCAGCAGTTTGAGTATCAGTGGGACAATATTTTATCGAGATCTCGTTATTACAATACAGCTCATGAATGTAATGAAACCGTACATCTATATGTTTAGAACGTTTGTTAAAGATACCTGTTTTAATAAGTTGAATAGCGCTCTGGTTATCCACGTTAAACAAAACGTTTATTTTAACATTAAGATCAGATAAGAGGGATTTTAGGAACATCGCCTCCTTACTACACTCGGCGGCAGCAATAAACTCGGCCTCGGTTGAAGATAGGGCCACAACAGGTTGTCTTCTTGAGCACCAGGCCACAGGTCCTTCACCAAGTAAGAGCACATAGCCTGTAGTGCTACGTCTTGTTTCTAAATCTCCTGCATAATCTGAGTCACAGAATGTGTTTAGTTCTATGTCTGAGTTAAACTTATAGAAGAGACCTTCATCTAACGTACCTGCTAGATATTTAAAAATTCTTTTTAAAGCTGCAACATTTTGGTTATTTGGGTTTTCCATATGTCGACTGGCCATACCAACAGCATATGCTATATCTGGTCGAGTTCTTGTTGACAAATACAACAAACTCCCAACTGCTTCTCTATATGGGAACTTTATATTTTCTTTTGTGGTCTCTTTTCTTTCTTCTTCATTGATACTGGGAGTTTGCACAGGTTTACAGTTTTCCATATTGTACCTATTTAAGATACTTTTGGTATAAGAAGTTTGAGTCAAATAAATGCCTGTCTCAGTTCGCTTTATTTCCATACCCAAGAACATTGTAGGTTTTTCATAAATCTTAATCTTGAATTTAGTGTCTATGTCTTTTAATATCTTTAGTATCTGTTCTTTATCCTTTCCTATTATTAGACCGTCGTCAACGTAAATAGCTAGAATTACTGACGCATCTCCATTTTTCAGTACGCATGGCTCATTCTTTGTTTGAGTGAAACCTAAACTTTTCATTGTTTCAATGAATTAAAAAGAAAAGAAAGAAAAGAAAAATATCATTTATTGCCAAACAAGAAAAAAAAATAAAATAACATAATTATAATAATAGATAAAATCTTAAGCTAATTTGACAAAAGGTCATGCGTTCAGCAATGCTGTCGGATCATAAGCAATGATTCGAACAGCGCTGTTTTTCACTGCATCCCTGTAAAATTAAATAATTTTTTGATACAAATGCAGAGGGTGCGTCTACAAAAGAAACAGTTACATTAAACACAAAAAGAAATAAATAACACGAAAAAAAAAAAACTCTGAATATAGATATACATACCTCATTGTTAAAGGGATAAATGAACAATAAATAAAGTTAAACAACACCTAACATATCACTGTTTTTGATTGTGATTGATACACATGTATGATGTGATTTTACTTATTTAATAAATTGAAAATTGTCTACTTATGTATATGTAGTAATTATAATAGTAATTTTTCATTCCACCTTTGTGGTGCTTGTTTTAAGCCGTACAGCGATTTCTTCAGTTTACATACTTTTCCTGTTTTTTTCTTCAAATCCATGTGGTGCCTTCATGTAAATCTCATTTTCTTCTTTTAACTCACCATTAAGGAAAGCTGTTTTTACATCGAAAGTAATTGTGTTGTAGTTATGAGCAGCTGCTAAAGCTATCAGAGTTTTAAGGGCAGACTGACATGCTACTGGACTAAATATCTCATCAAAATCCATATCATGTTGCTCGCAGCCTCTTACTACCAACCTGGCCTTATAGGTCCCATCTTATTTCACTCGGAACACCCATTTATTGGTAAGTATTTTATGACCATTTGTTTCTTTCTTATCCACCATTTCCCATACCTTATTTTTCTCCAACGATTTCATTTCTTCCTCTATTGCTTGTTTCCAATTTTCTTTTTCAGGTGATTGCATAGCTTCCTTGAAGGTAAGTAAAACATAATCTTTATATTTATCAGGTTTTTTTTTTCTCTGTTAGTTCTTCTTATCTCTTCATTTTCTTGCTCAGTTTCAGATTCAGCGCTATTGTTTTCTTCATTTTCTAAGTCAATATTTATTATTTCCTCCTTTTCAGTATCATTCATAGTTTCTCCTTCTTCTTCAACTTTGTTTTTACCATCTTGAACGTTCACGATTTTTATGCCTTCTTTAAGGCTTTTTGTATCTTCTAGTTTTATGTCTAAGTTTTTGTTTTTAAATATAACGTCACGCGCTATTACAATTCTTCTTTTTACGCTATCAAATAGCCTATATCCATTAGTGTTGTATCCAACCATAATCAGTTTTTCTGTTCTGGAGTCTAATTTCTTTATCGGTTTTAACACCTTTGCAAATGCTTCAGAGCCAAATTCTTGAATATTTGACAGATTAGGTTTTCTACCATTCCAAATTTCAAATGGCGTTCTGTTCTGTATCGCTTCACTTGGCAGCCTGTTTATAAGATAGTTAGCACAGTACACAGCTTCACCCCACATTTCTCTGTGCATGTTTGAGTTGAATAGCAATGTTCTGACCTTTTCCATTATGGTTCTATTCAGTCGTTCAGCTTTGCCGTTGAGTTGGGGGCTGTATGATACTGTATAATCTATTTTTATCCCCATTTTCTGACACCATGCTTTAAACTCGTTGCTTGTGTATTCGCCACCATTGTCACATCTAAGCGTTGATATTTTCATATCCTTTTCTCTCTCTGTTTCTCGAATGTAATTCTTAAGGCAATCTGAAACTTCGCTTTTGTTCTTGAGCAAATATACTTTAGTAAAATGGCTAAAATCATCAATTACCGTGAGCATGTAGTACTTGCCATCCCATGATTTTATTTCTAAAGGACCACAAACGTCTGAATGAATTATCTCGAGTAACCTTTCTGCTCGTCTACGCTGGGTATTAAATGGCAATCTTCCTTGCTTGGCTTCAATGCATACTTCACAATTTTCCAAGTTTTCTACATCCAAAATTTTTATGCCATCTACTACTTGAGGCAAAATTTTCAACACACCTTTTCCAGGATGTCCCATCTTTTTATGCCAATCCATGGCTGAACCTTTTTTATGAGTAGACAGTGACGCTTCTTCTTCCTTTTCTTTAGTGAGATCCAGTATGAACAAGCCTGATGCTTCTTTTCTTCCTTTTATGGTCTTTGAACCACTGGATATCTCAACGCTGTCTCCATTAAAGATGACCTTTCCACCGTTCTCAGTAACTGCTGAAACTGATAACAGATTACGCGATAGATCTGGGTCACACAATGTATTCTTTAAGATACACGTTTCTCCCACGAATTCTCCCTGATATGCCGACTGCATCTTTTCATTAGTTTTAGCTACACCTATATTAGTGACCTTAGTTTTTATGTTACACAAAATAGTGCCATCGTTTACCATATGAGCAGTGCAACCTGAATCTACGACAAATTCAAAAGATTTCTCCTCCTCAGTGTTATTATTGATCAAAAAAGCCGTTTTATCATTTCTGTTTTTATGCTGGTTTTTAAAATAGCAATTTCTTTCTTTGTGGTTAGTTTTTTTACAGATCTTACAACAGTTATTACAATCTTTGGCTAAGTGTCCTACTTTGTTACATGTGAAGCATCTAGAGTTATTAGTATTACCTCTTGTTTGATTAAACTTGACCAAAACTTTTACCCTTATCTTGACGACTATTACTTGGTCCCGTTTTATACGCCACGCTAGACTCACAATTATTTTTCCTTTTCTCCTCTTCTTTTAGGAGTCTTACTTTTAGGTGTTTTAAAGTTTTCTCTTCTTTAGATGTCGATTCCCACGCGGTGACAAATCCTTCATAAGAAGTGTCTAAACAAGTGAGCATTTTTGACTCCAACATTTCTTCATCAATATCGAAACCAATTTGTTTCAGTCTGTAAGCAATATTTTCAAGCATAGCTAAATTTTCTGTCATACTCTGGTCTTTGTTGAATTTGAGATTGAAAAAATCTTGCATCAAAGCACTTTTTCGTCTATTTTCCGATCCATCAAACAGTTCACATAATTTTGTGTACATTTCCTGTGAACTAGTGCAGTTAAAAAGCTGAACTAATAATGTTTTATGAACAGTCTGCACAATAATAGATTGTGCCTGTGCATCTCTTTTTATGAACGAAGTCGTTCCGTCATCTTTTTTTCCTTCTTTATTTTCTTTCTTTGTTTCTATCCCGTCTACAATATCCCACAAATTTTTGGCTTGAAACAATATTTTAGTTTGGAACTTCCACAATTGGTAAGATTCCACATCACGCAGCATTTCAATGTTCCTTACTTCGTCCGACGCAGCCATTTTTTTATGCAACCAACAATTTCCTTCGTTGTTGCGGAAAAACTCGTTTTTATGCCGAACACCACGGAACTCTTATTTTATTGCCTGAAATAGGCTACAGAAGTATAAAGGGCATGAGGCCCATAACCTGTACAGAAATACGCAGGTTTTTAGAGGTAAACTAGTTTTTATCAATTAAATTGTAGAGTACATTTTGTCAGCCATATCAATCAAAAATTATTCTCAAAGACATTATAGTTTGGTTATCTATGTTATTATTCTAATTCATCCTCAACAGTTTTTACTAGTCATTATCACTACCACCACCACCATCGTAGACGTCGTCGTCGTCGTCGTCGTCGTCGTCGTCGTCGTCGTCGTCGTCGTCGTCGTGTTCGTGGTCGTGGTCGTGGTCGTCGTCGTCGTCGTCGTCGTCGTCGTCGTCGTCGTCGTCTGGTAAGTTTCTTGCACTTTTTCTTAGCAATACTAATCGAATGGTGCGGATGGTTAGGCATTATGTATATATAATATTTTTATTCCAATCTTTCTCTATTTTATGCAGGTGTATAGCTTTATTACATTTTAGTACCAACCTTAATATATTTTGTATGTATTTCCATTTTAAGTTAAATAAATATTGTCATCAACGCCGTCATCATCATTATCACTACCACCACCACTACCATGCTAAGTGTGCTGAGTCCTCGCCTTTAAAGTGCTCGGTGATGGTAGGTAGTCAACGTGGACTACACGTACCCGTGACCTATTTGGCGAGCGCGACTTAGGGGGTGTGTTGTGCTGGGATGAGGCACGGGGTAATGGGGCCTGAGCATATGCCGACGGGTATCAGTATTCATGAGCCGGACGCTGCCTGGGCTGCTCACGCAAATGAGGGGGCAGCAAGTGAGCCGATGTGTGTACAGGAGACACGGCCCCATGGCGATGCAGTGAAGTGTGGTGGTCATTTCGCCCACACTCCTTGCATGCACGCGCAGATCTGCACCCATTTTCGTAGTGAGGACCCAAACAGCGTCGGCACCGGTTACGTGCGTTTACAAAATCCCACCGACCTTGAACCGGTCTGTTGTTGTACTGTGGGCAGGCGATGGGTTATGTCCCGTAGTCCGGCAGTATGGGCATGGCATACCACCAGTAGGGGACGAAGGTTGAGGTGAATAATCTTGTCGGCGCGTGGGTGAAGAGTGATTGAGCCGAGTATTCTGGCGCTGCCTCATATATCAAAAATGGCTGACGAATGGGATGGGGGAAGCGGTTGTCCTGCTGAGAAAGAAAGACTGGTCCTCCCAGAAATGAAATGTGCAATGTTTAGCCGACGCACTTATCCGATGGCCATAATGATATATAACAAACTTCCATCAGCATTAAAAGACACTTCTACTAAAGCAGCCAACATTTTATAGAATTAAAGATTTTTTAGATTCTTAAAATTAAATAAGTATGACATTAAATAAGACATAATGCAAATACAAAAATACAAATAATGAGGACTTTTATCATTATATTTTTTTTTTATAATTTTCTTGTTTATTTGTATTAATGATTGATGATTGTTATGCATGAAAGTTATTTTTATTAACTTTTATTGTTTAAGAATCGTCGTCGTCGTCGTCGTCGTCGTCGTCGTCGTCGTCGTCGTCGTCGTCGTCGTCGTCGTCGTCGTCGTCGTCGTCGTCGTCGTCGTCGTCGTCGTCGTCGTCGTCGTCGTCGTCGTCGTCGTCGTCGTCGTCGTCGTCGTCGTCGTCGTCGTCGTCGTCGTCGTCGTCGTCGTCGTCGTCGTCGTCGTCGTCGTCGTCGTCGTCGTCGTCGTCGTCGTCGTCGTCGTCGTCGTCGTCGTCGTCGTCGTCGTCGTCGTCGTCGTCGTCGTCGTCGTCGTCGTCGTCGTCGTCGTCGTCGTCGTCGTCGTCGTCGTCGTCGTCGTCGTCGTCGTCGTCGTCGTCGTCGTCGTCGTCGTCGTCGTCGTCGTCGTCGTCGTCGTCGTCGTCGTCGTCGTCGTCGTCGTCGTCGTCGTCGTCGATTCCAATCTTTCTCTATTTTATGCAGGTGTATAGCTTTATTACATTTTAGTACCAACCTTAATATTTTTTGTATGTATTTCCGTTTTAAGTTAAATAAATATTTCATCAACGCCGTCATCATCATTACCACTACCACCACCACCATCGTCGACGTCGTTACCGGGAAGGCGGTTGACGATAACAAGACGGAACCGCCTTCCCTCAATATAGAAATGGCCCTCACGGACGTCAGGGACGCCGTCAAAGAGCTAAAAAATGATGTGCTCAGCCGGGAGCCGCAAATGCTTGCGCCGCTGACCTACGCACAGGCTGTAAAAAAGCTGGGGCAAGATAGGACATCGCACTCCCTAATTGTCTCATCGGAGGACCCCAAACTTACAGGGGACCAGGTGATGAGGGAATTGGGGAGGGCGCTGGACCCCAAAGCGACCGGAGTCAGGGTGGACCGCTGCAGAAGAGCGGCAAACAGTAGGGTAGTGATCAGTTGCAACGACAAGGAGGATATTGATAAAATATCCTCCAGTCTAAGTAAGAGCGGACACGAATTAATCATAAAGGAGGCCAAAAATAAACTGCCTCTCGCCTGCATCCGTGACGTCCTGGAAATCAACACGGACAAGGACGTGAGGGATTCCCTCCTTGGAAAGCAGAATAAACACCTGCTGCAAGGAGTGGATCTCTCCACGGAGTCCCTCAGGGTTGTGTACCGCCGAAAAGCGCGAAACCCCCACGAGTCTCATATAGTCCTGGAGCTTACCCCTCTGCTGTGGCAACGCTTCACAGGTGCGGGTACAGTCTACGTGGGTCTTCAAAAGCGACCCATAGTGGACCACTCACCGCTAGTGCAGTGCACGGGATGTCTGGAATACGGCCACCCCAAGAGGGTGTGCAAGGAGAAGGACATCTCGTGCAGCCACTGCGGTGGGGCGCACACCCGCGCGGACTGTCCCCGCATAGACTACACGCCCGAGTGCGTAAACTGTAAGAGGGCTAAGCTCCAGGGAGCCGATCTTGCACACAATGCGTTTAGCGCGGAGTGCAAGATTAGGCAAAAATGGGACTCCATAGCGAGGTCTCGCGTGGCGTATTGCTGAGGGCACCGAGGCGAGCGGCAGAGGTGTCCCCGCTCTAGGCAAAACTACGGACAGCAAACTACGTATCATCCAGGCCAACTTACAACGCTCCAGACTGGCGACAGCGGAACTCATGTGCAAAGCGCACACAGCCCGGGTATCTGTCGCCCTGGTACAAGAACCGTATGTCGGTACCAAGGGCGAACTAAAGCAGTACCCGGGCACAAGAGTAATCCAGCTGACGTCAGCCCGCCAAAAACCAGTCAAGGCCGCGGTGGTGGTCTTCGGGGGGGAGCTGGAGGTCATTCACGACCCTCAGCTCGTCACTGAGAACATCGCCGCGGTACTGCTGAAGGCAGGGGAGCTAAAGTTGGCCGTGCTGTCCGTCTACCTAGAGGGGGACGAAGATTTGGATCCCTACTTAAATGTGATAAGAAGTGTCCGCTCAAAGTTGCAGACTGATAATGTCATCCTAGCCGGCGACGTCAACGCGTGGAGCCCCTGGTGGGGAAGCGATTCCGAGGACCACAGGGGCTCAGCCTACAGGTCCTTCCTTGAGGAAATGGACCTCCAGATCCTGAATACAGGCGGCACCCCCACTTTCGAGGTATACAGAGGAGGCCGTATGTGCACAAGTCACGTAGACGTGACAGCCTGCAGCCTCCAGCTCTTGGGCAACATGGGTGGATGGAAAGTGGACCGGGAGCTGATCACATCAGACCACAACGCCATTACCTACCACGTGTGTCTGGAGAAGGAATTAACAGCTTTGCCAATCCAGACCACACGTGTGTACAACACAGCGAGGGCTGATTGGTCGGCTTTCGGTCTCTCCATCCGCACAGGCCTGGAAGAGAGCAATCTGGGTGCGTCGAGGGTGGGGTTGGCTACCACGCCTGAGGAACTGGAGTCCCTCCTTGACTCCTATCTCTCGGTTGTCTCTCGTGCATGTGAAGAAACAATACCGAAGATGGGAGCCCCAAAAGGAAGGAAGCCACTGCCGTGGTGGTTTCCCGCTCTGGAGCGTCTCAGACGAGACGCTAATACCAAGAAGCGGCGTTTACGGAATGCCACGGCGGCTAGAAGGCAACATGTCGTTGACGTATACCTTGAAGCCAAACAGCGATATAAAGACGCGGCGCAAGAAGCGCAAACAGCTAGCTGGAAACAATTTTGCTCAAAACAGGATAGGGAAAGCATGTGGGACGGAGTCTACAGACTCATCAGGAGGACTGCAAAACGGCAAGAGGACCAGCTGCTGGTGGACTCATCGGGGAACACCCTTGGTCCTGAGGGGTCTGCCAAGCTGTTGGCTCAAACGTTCTTTCTTGATGACTCTGTGGACGACGAAACCCCCGCTCAAAAACTAATTCGCGAGAGCTCGGAGGTGCCAGTCCATCAACTCTCGGACCAATTAAAACCATCTGATCCGCCCTTCACAGCCGCGGAGCTGAACTCAGTCTTGGGCAATCTGAACCCAAAGAAAGCTCCGGGGCCTGACGGGTGGATGGCGGACATATGTGAGCGAGCAATCCGAGTTGAGCCGGGGGTGTTCCTGGAGATCGCCAACAAGTGTTTGGAGATCGGGCACTTTCCGGTGAGATGGAAACTCGCTCACGTATGTATACTCCGCAAGTCCGGGAGGGAAGACTACACCACTCTGAAGGCGCACAGACCGATAGGTCTCCTTCCTGTTATGGGCAAAATTGTGGAAAAACTAATGGTATCGCGGCTGGGATGGCACATACAACCCTCGCTGTGCACTAGGCAATACGGTTTCATGCCACAAAAAAGCACTGAGGACTCCCTCTATGACCTCGTGGGCCATGTCCGCTCTCAAATAGAGAGCAGGAAAATAGTTCTCATGGTCTCACTGGACATAGAGGGAGCCTTCGACAATGCTTGGTGGCCGGCTTTGAGGACTCCTCGCGCACAGATGTCCTGCTAACATCTACGGACTTGTAGCCTCTTACTTAGACCAGCGGACGGTAAAGATTAGTTACGCAAGGGAGTGTTGGGAAAAGGGTACCAATAAGGGGTGCATCCGAGGCTCAATAGCTGGACCCTCCTTTTGGAGCCCTATTCTCAACACCCTGCTCGTAGATCTAGAGCAGGAAGGAGTGCACTGTCAAGCCTTTGCGGACGATGTGGTTCTGGTGTTCTCCAGTTCCACAATACCCCCCTTGCAGGCGAGAGCCAACGCGGCCCTTCAAACAGTGCTGGACTGGGGGCTCAGAAATAAGCTAAAGTTCGCACCTCACAAGACCTTTGCGATGGTGCTGACACGGAGGCTTAAGTTTGGGCCCCCAGTTATCTGCATGGGTGGAGTCACTTTGCCGCTAGTGCGACAAATCCGCCTGCTGGGTGTCATTATTGACGACAAGGTCACCTTCAACGTGCACGTATCAGCTGTCTGTAGGAAAGTCATTGACATCTACAAGCAGCTGGCGTGCGCTGCAAGGGTGAGCTGGGGATTGAACCAGGAGGTCATCAGAACCATATACGTCTCGGTGGTAGAGCCCATCGTGCTGTACGCGGCAAGTGTGTGGGCTCCTGCTGTGGAGAAGCTGATGATCAAAAACCAGCTAGATTCTCTGCAGCGTGGGTTCGCACAAAAATTGTGCAAAGCGTACCGCACGGTGTCTCTGTCGTCTGCACTGGTTCTGGCTGATGTGCTCCCCCTTGATCTTAGAGTACGCGAGGCTGCAGGTTTGTACAGGGCAAAGCGAGGAGTTAGAATTGAGCAGATTCCAGCAGATAGACCGGTCGAACTGCGTGTGCCCTTCGCGAGATTTCCACATCCGGCTGAAAAGCAGACCCTGGGCTTCGAGTGCTTGGAAGACCTAGAACCCGACACTGTGAGCGCTCACCAGATCACCGGCCCCTGTATCTATACTGACGGCAGTAAGATACAGGGGAGGGTGGGCGCGGCGCTCACATGGTGGTCGGACAGCGGGGAGACCAAGTGCTCGAAGTTCCGTCTGGAGCCTTACTGCACGGTCTTCCAATCGGAGATGTACGCTATGCTGAGGGCCGTTGAGCAGGCCCAGCGAAGCAAGGAGCCGATAGTTAATATCTTAAGCGACTCCAGATCTTCGTTGGACCTGCTCAAGAGCCGAGCTTCACTCCACCCTTTGGCGCACAGCATCGAAAAAAGCGTACGGGAAATCCGAGAGGAGGGCCGTGAGGTGAGGTTCTTCTGGCTGAGGGCCCACGCAGGAACGCCTGGAAACGAGCGAGCTGATGAACTTGCAAAGAGTGCTGCTCTCCACAAGAAGTCTGCAGCGGACTATGATGCCGTCCCCCTATCCTACATCAAAAGGACTCTGCGTGAGGAGACTGTCCAGAGGTGGCAGGAGCGGTACGGGTCCTCCAGTACGGGAGCGGTTACGAAGGCCTTCCTTCCGGATGTTGCCACTGCGCACAAAATCTTAGGTTAGGTTAGGTTAGGTTTTTTTTTTTTTTTATAAATTAATCAACTTTCTGATTTCTTACTTACTCCGCGAATACGAGTGTTCGCGGCCTTTTTATCTCATTTTCAAATTATGAAGTGACCCTTTTTTTTTTGTAGGGTTTGTGGGTGAGGGTCCTCCGTCCTATATACACTTGTTAATATTAGTTTTGCTTAATCTAGGCGATGTTAGTTTGATTAAATAGAAATTAAATTACGTGTATATTTAATGGATATCTGGTTATTTTTTCTTTCTTTTTTTTTCCATGTATTACTATTGTTATTTTTTTTTTCCATTTTCTCTCTTCCTTTTTTTTTGTCTTATTTCTAAACATCTTATTTAAACAATATTTACAGTTATATTTGTTAATATAATTGGACGGAGGATTCCACGATGCATGCGTAATAATATAATGTAACATAATTAAAATTACCAAAGAAATCGAATTATTCCTAATTAAAACAGAATGAATTTTCTTATACTAGACAGTTATTATGATTAGTGAAAGAAAAGAATATACAAACAGTTTTTTTTTTTTTTTTTTTTAACATTTAGAGTGTAAACATAAATAGAACAGAGTGGTCAAATTTTAACATCGTATACAATTGAAATGCTTCAATCTTACTTAAACTTAAACATCGGGAAAAAAAAAACTGTATAAATAAAATCAGTCAAAATTCAAACAAATAAAGTAAAATAATTCAAATAAATCAAAGTAAAACAAAACAATAACTAAACGATTATTAATACTAACAGGTCATGTGGTGAATTAAAGCTGTTCCTAATTAAGGCTATAATGTAAGCGTCATCAAAGTCAGTCAATATAAAATCAAATAATCCAATAATTTCCAAATAAAAATAACAATGATGATAATTTAATTTATATAAATAATTTGGCGTAAAGTAAAAAATAAAAATAAAATGAATAAAATGAAAATGTTCTAGGCGTGTGTAATTTATTTTGGCCGTTTTCTACTTGTTCCTCCTTGCCGCACATCTTATAATTTTGTCAAGGAAAATTAGGAGAGCCGGTCGTTGATCTCCGTCAGACATGATAGCTGGCAGGTTAGTTTTGTTGAACTGTAGGTCCAGTTCAACCTCCAAGTTTATCCTCCACAATCCTAATCTAGGGCAGTCGAACATTATGTGCCATATTGTCTCCTCTCTCTCGGGATCGGGTTAGGTTAGGTTAGGTTAGGTTAGGTTTTTTTTTTTTTTTTTTTTTTCAAATGAAACATGTGCTACGGGCTTAGATCGTCCGTACCTTTTTTAGGTATTGTTTATTTTTTCAAGTTCTGCGTAGATTCTTAGTGCTCTGTTAACAATATAAAACAGTGCTTACTCTTTTGAGACCTTACAGAATAGACATACTTAAAATTACATTAATACAGAGATAGAGATAGAGATATATTTATTTTTACTATATATATATATATAGTATATAAAAAAATAACACATTCCAAAAAAAAAAAAATATATATATATAGTATATATATATATATATTTTTTTTTTTTTGGAATGTGTTATTTTTTTTTATTTGTCGGTTCTTTTGATGCATATATGTTTGTTGTTCACATTGTTTTTTTTTTTCTTTATTTATTTATTTTTTATACACATTTTACATAATATTCTTTATATTAATACACTATTTTTACTGATTTAATACTTAATGCTTATGACTTATTTTTTATGGTTAAGTGGAATATTTGTCGCGGACACATTTTATAGCGGAGGATGCACCGTCCCCGGATTGAGTACCCGAGGTTTCGCCTGCTCCACCCCCCTGAAGTGCTTCCGTGACTGCTAGATCTTCGTTTCTTATGGCCATTTATACGTTGTAGTCGCAGATTTTCCTGGTTTCGGCGGCCAAGGTGCTCTGGATGAGGTGAGCTATAGCGTCATTTTCGCGACGGGCCGTGTAGTAAACACAGCTGCCTGTATGCCTCGACACAGCCACGACTGCGTGGTGGAAACTGCTGTGCAACTGCCGCTTCTCTTTGGCTGTTCTCACTATCACCACTCTCTCCCACGTGAGTCCCTGAGCTTCCTGGATTGTATGGAGACGCGAACCCTCTTGCTTTCCGTACCCTAGGCCTTTTAGGAACTCCTTTTCGGCCTGGGTGTGTACGAGGTAGAGCGTGTTGGGCTCGTTTTTGGGTTGTCGCGACTCTTCATATGCTTCCAGTGTCAGGGACCTTGTTTGAGCCTTGGATGAGTATATTCCGCTGTAGATTTCTCTTAACGCGTATGCTACATCCAAGGGGTTCCTGTGAGTACACAGCAGTTCCTTTGTTACTTTCCCGTAGGAGCTGGGACGTTGGTATTTCATCGGAAAGAGATTCTCTCGGTCAATGAAAGGGACTTGGTTCTGGTCTCCGAGAAGTAGAGCCTCACTCGCGCCGGTTATTTTAATGGCCAGAACAATGGCTCCGAAGTGGTTCATGAGAGCTTCGTCGATAATGAGCCGACTGCAGCTCTCACCTTCACCTACGCCGTTTGCCAGCAATAAGGCCATTGTGCGAACCTTGAATTTTACGGCTCTGCCGAGTTTGGGCTCAAGTTTTTCTCGGAGGTCTTTGACTCCTTCCAGTGTGGCTGTTGCTACCATGTCCCTTTCACCGTTGACGTTATTCACCACCCAGGTTGTTTTTCCACTCCCTGGAACTCCGTTGACCCAGTCAACGAGGGTTTCGGTGGAGTCAGGTCCCCATGACATCTGATCTGTCATTTTCAGGATCCTTTCTTCCAGCATTACCCTCGTAAATTTCGCGACGACTACGATTGGGTCATCTGGTGGGGTACTGGTTTCCCTGTACGCGTTGACTCGTCCCTGTTGAGTTCCACGAAACCACCAGTGTCGTTGTACGCGGCCATGTACTCTCCTACCATATTCCCGCAGGTTAGGTTAGGTTAGGTTAGGTTAGGTTTTTTTTTTTTTTTTTTTTTTTAAATGAAAGATTTTCTACGGACAAATATAAATCGTCCGTACTTTTTTTTTAAGTTAGTTTAATTTATTGAAGTTTCATTAGTACCATTTTTCTTTATCGCTCCTTAAAAACAAATTTAAATTCATCTTTAGTAGGAAGACTCTTATAGTATACATATACTTAATAATTATATATATCTAGTTATACATGGCTTGTGGCTATACATGCTTTTTTTTTTTGTTGTTTTGCTTTTTTTAATTTATTTCCTTTTTTATTTATCCATTATAAAGCTGTGTTTTTTTTTTTTTTATTTTTTTTTTTTTTTTTATATATAATATTCTTATTTACTACATGCAATGTATAAAAAACAAATATATACTACAAATTTTTCACACAATTAAGATTTAATTATTCATTAATATACATTTAATCTGAGAGACATTTGAAATACAAAAAAATATTAATTTTATTAATGGACGCTAAGCCATCCATGACTCAGACGAGTGAAGTACCGCCTTGGCCACCCCTCAGCATTGCGTCCACAACTGACATGTCCCGGTTTCTCCACGCCATCTTGATGTTATATTCCTTTATGTTACCGGTCTCGGCTGCCAGGGCGTTCATTATTAGGCGTACTATCGCGTCATTCTCGCGGCGAGCTGTGTAGTATACACAGCTGCCGGTATGCCTGGACACCGCCACGACCGCGTGATGGACACTGCTGTGCAGCTGCTGGTTGACTTTAGCAGTTCTGATTATCACCACTCTCTCCCACGTAAGTCCCTGAGCTTCATGGATTGTGTGGAGACGCGATCCTTGTTGCTTCCCGTAACCCATGCTTTTGAGGAGTTCCTTTTCAGCCTGGGTGTGAACAAGGTAGAGCGTGTTGGGCTCGCTTTTAGGGAGTCGCGTCTCTTCGTATGTTTCCAGTGTCAGGGACCGTGTTTGAGCCTTGGACGAGTATATGCCACTGTAGATCTCCCTTAGGGCATATGCAACGTCCATGGGGTTTCGATGTATGCACAGCAGTTGTTTTGTTATTCCACCAAACGAGCTGGGACTTTGGTACCTCATCGGGAAAAGGTTTTCTCGGTCGATGAAAGGGACCTGGTTCTGATCGCCAAGGAGGAGAATCTTGCTGACTCCGCTTATTCTGGATGCTAAGACAATGGCTCCAAAATGGCTCATGAGTGCTTCGTCGATTATCAACCGACCGTAGCTCTCGCCCTCGCCTACGCCGTTTACCTGCAGTGAGGCCATTGTGCGCACTTTGAATTTTGCGTTTCTACCGAGCTTGTTCTCCAGCTTGCTGCGGAGGTCTATAGCTCCCTCTAGCGTGGGTGTCGTCACCAAATCCCCTTCAGCATTGAAGTTGTTTATTACGCAGCCTGGGACCCCGTTTACCCATTCCATGTCTAGTGTCGACATTTGTGCAACGGCTTCGGTGGATTCGGAATCCCATCGCAATGTATTTGCCATTTTTAGGATTCTTTCCTCCAACATTATCCGCGTGCACTTGGCGACGACGACTATGGAATCATTCGGTGGGGTCATGAAAACTGGTTTCCCAGTCCGGGTTGACTCGTTTTCGTCTAGTTCCACAAAACCACTGGTACCGTTGAATGCGGCCATGTACTCTCCTGCCATGGTTCCCCCCAGAACTTGGGAGGTGGCGTTATTGTACACTGCCGCGCCGCACTCCTCCAGTTTGGAGTTTAGCGATTGCTCGTTTCCTCGACGATAGGCTCGGAGGATTGTTCGGCACGTTTCTTGCCTAGAAACTATTGTAACTTTGAGCATTGCTATGTACTCAAGGAGTGCGTTGGACAAGTGGTCCGATGGAAAGACGGGTGTTACAAGTTCCGGAAGGTCGACCAGTCCCCGATCGGCTTTCGTAGGGGTAGTGCGGGAATTTCTTCCGTCAGTTTCCGATGAGGTTGCGATTGTTGGGGGTTCTTTTGTTTGGGCGTGTTTCTGCCTTTTGGATACTATGTGTGTGAAGCAACCGACTGCTGCTCTGGTCATGGACGACAGTGCTCCCTCAGACTCCATTCGACGAGGGGATGGCTGTCTCTCACCTGCTATCTTTTCTTGTAGCCTTTGCGAACCGCTAAGCTCTGGACTTACTATTGGGTGGCCCCAGCTGTCAATGGGAGTGGAAGCTTCGTCAAGACGGTACGGTCTCAAATGACTGAGATTTTGGCTCCTGTCCTCATAGACCACCATCTCGTGTTTACTGGAGGCTCTTACGATCCCCGAGTAATCTTCCACTTCGGCTTTGATGTATGCCACTACCATAGCGTCCACACTGATTTTCTTAGGTGGTCCGTCAATGGCTGCCAGGCTGGAAAGCATTGAGCACGCCTGGGCAAATTCGGATGCGTCGTCGCCGGCCACGAATAGTGCAATTATTTTGTTCTTAGTTCGCACTATTCGGCAGCGTTGACCTGCTGCTGTGGCTTCTCCGAGTGCTTCGAATACTTTCCGCCTCATGGTTGCTCTGAAATTGCTCCCCTTTAAAAGGAGAGCAAGGCCGGGTGAGATGGTGACAGTACTCTTTCCCTTCGCACTGCAAAAGCAGATACCGAGTCTCTCAGTGCTGTCGTCCATGAAAGTCGCTACTCCTTTGAGTCTTATGCCCGGGGTACCCGCCTCACTGAAGTTTAGAAGCTGGTACTCCGCAGGCATCAGGCTACTTGTTGTCGGTTGCTGTACTTGTGTTAGTGTAAGTGTAGTAGGGGTGAGTGTGAGTGTGGGGGTTGGGTCTGTCGACGAGTTCCTCTTGGCCGCAATTCGCATGGTGGTTTCTACAAAATCAAGGAAGAGCGTTATGTTGTCCTTGTCTGCGATGATGTTCCGCAGTTCAGCCTTTTCCAGCTTTGTGTTGAGCCGGTACTCTAGTTCCATTCGGGCAACCGCAAAACGAGGGCAGTCCAGTAAAAGATGCCATATCGACTCACTAGTGTCGGGGTCGCATTCACAACCGGGACTGCTTTTCAGCTGGAACCGGTGTAAGTACTCCGCCATGCCTCCGTGTCCTGTCAAGGCTTGCACTTGTCGGTGCGTCAGTCTGGTCCTTCGGACGATGCGGAACGCGTCGTTCACGTCCGGGAAGAAAACTTTCGTAACGGAACCAGTGCCGGAGGAGCTGTACCTATCTTGCCATCTGCGTACAGTTTCCTCTCTGATTTTCCTCTTGACGTGTGACACGGGAACTTCACCGTAGTCTGGGGCATCCCTTGACTGCAAGGCCGCTTGTTTGGCCAGTTCGTCTGCTCTTTCGTTTCCGGTTGTCCCCACATGCGCCCTGAGCCAGAAGAGCCGCACCTGCCTGCCTTGTGCTCTGATTTCCGCTACGCACTCTTTGATGTTCTTCGTTAGGGGATGTGTTGACTTGGGATTTCCCAGCAGTTCAAGTGACGATCTTGAGTCGCTCAAGATGTTAATTGGGTCACTCGTGCTGCTTTTGGCCAAGTCAATCGCCCTGTGAAGTGCGTATAGCTCTGACTGGAAAACAGTACACGCGGGGTCGAGGCTGAAGGTGTGAAAACTGGTTTCCTTTCCATCCTCCCACCATGTGAGGGCTGCTCCAACTTTACCCTCAATCTTGCTGCCTGACGTGAATACTTGTGGCCCGGCAATATTGTGGGAGGTTAGAGATTCGGTATCCATGTTTTCAAGGAGCTCGTACTCAGTTGTTATGAGTTCAGAAGGATGTGGCTGCTCTAGGTAGCCTATCCTTTGCTCCATTTTCCTTCCTGGTGGTAGGTAGTCTGCACTGATACCTCGCTTGGCCATGTACAGACTTGCGGCTTCCTGTATTCTGAGGTCCAGGGGCAGAAGGCCCGAAAGAACTAGTGCCGATGTAAGCGAGACCGTTCTGTACGCTTTGCAGATCTTTTGGGCAAATCCTCGTTGCAGTACATCTAGACGATCTCTGATCATCTGGAGTTCCGTGGATTGGTACCATGCACTTGCTGCATACAATACGATCGGCTCGACAACCGCTACGTATATCGTTCTGACGATTTCACCGTTTAGGCCCCATGTCACTTTCGCTGCGCGCGCTAGATGCTTGTATATGTTCGCAGCTTTTTTGCATGTTGCGGTCACGTGCGCTTTGAAGGTGAGTTTGCGGTCGATAACGAGACCAAGGAGTTTTATCTCGTTTACGAGTTCGAGTCTACTCTCTGACATATAGAGGTGTGGTTCCTTGTACTTCAGTTTTTTAGTCATCAACATCGCCTTGGTCTTATGTGCGGCGAAGTTGAGCTTATTCTGAGTACCCCACTCCACTATTGTCTCCAGTGTCGAGTTGACTCTGCCCTCCATGGTTTCGACCGAGTGGCTGGTGAAAGTCAGAACTACGTCATCCGCGAAAGCCTGTGCATGTACTCCTTCCTTTGCTAGCTTTTGCAACAGCGGATCTAGGATAATGTTCCAAAAAGTTGGTCCTCCGATGGATCCTTGGACGCAACCTTTGGTGGTTTCCCTCTCGCTTGTTGCTCTCGCATAGTTGACCACGATTTTACGGTCTTGTAGGTAGGAGCACACCATTGCGTATATGTTCCGCGGACACTTCCTTGTGGCTAACTGATGTTTTAAAGCCGGCCACCAAGCATTATCAAAGGCCCCCTCTATGTCCAGTGAGATCATAAGAACTATCTTCTTGTTTTCAAGTTCTGATCTCACGTACTTAAGAAGGTCATAGAGGGCGTCCTCGGTTCCACGCTGTGGCGTAAACCCGTACTGGTTTTGGCTAAGCGTGGGCTGCATATGCCATTGCAGCCTGCTAACCAAAAGTTTTTCCACGATTTTTCCGAAAACTGACAGAAGTCCGATGGGTCTGTATGACTTGGGGTGTGTGTAGTCATCTTTCCCATGTTTCCCGAGGATAATTACGTGCGCCACTTTCCATTGGGCAGGGAAATGTGCTAGCTCTAAGCATTTATTTGCTATAGCCATGAACATTTTTCTCCCTGTATTAATGGCCATCGCACATATGTCTGCCGTCAGCCCGTCCGGTCCCGGTGCCTTCTTTGGATTTGTGTCGTAGAGCACTGAATCCAATTCGGCTTCCGTGAATGGTGGGTCATCTTTGGACAGACCTTCAGTGTCCTCGGGTTTGGAGCTCGTCAACTCTCGGAGATGTTTGTGGAAGGGTTCATCCAGTAGTACAGAGTCATCAGGGTAGAACGTGCTGGCCAGGAGATCGGCCGATTGCTCAGGACTTAATGTTTCGCCCTTCTCGTTTCTGAGAAGCGGATCTTCGCGCCTCTTTGATGTCCGCCTTATTACTCTGTAAATCCCATCCCACATGCTCTCCCTTTCCTGCGTCGAGCAAAACTCTTTCCAGCTTTGGGTTTGGGCTTCGCTAGCCTTTTTTTCGTACTCACGTTTGGCGTTGAGGTACTCGTTTACCACGTGTTTTCTTCTGGAGGGTGCAGCATTGCGAATCCTTCGCTTTCTTCTGGTAACTTCTTTTTTTAGGTCAGCAAGGTCTTGGGACCACCAGGGGGGTGCTACCTTTCCCTTGTAGGCGCCTAATTTTGGGATAGTTTTGTCGCATGCCTCTTGAATGGCATTTGTGTATGCGAAAAGTGCCGTATCCAGTTCCTCGGTGCTCGAGATGGAGTTTACGGTTTGTAGGGAGATGTTTCTTTGGGCTAGGCCAGATTTCAGTTGGAGTTGGAACTCTTGCCAGTTCGCCTTTTTGATGTTATACTTGCGGGTGGTAGTAGGTTCTAGAGCCTCTAGCTCTCTGTCCAGTTGCAAGGCAAAGGTGATGGCATTGTGGTCAGATGTTGTCATGCCACGGTCCAATTTCCAACTTTCAATCCTGCCCAGCAGGGATTGACTGCACGCTGTTACGTCTACTATGCTGCTGCACAGTTTCCCTCCCCTGTACGTCTCAAACGTTGGAGTATCTCCTTTGTTGAGGACGTGAAACTCCATCTCGTCGAGGAAAGCGCTATAGGCCTCTCCCCTGGGGTCGTCATGCTTGCTGCCCCACCAGAGGCTCCACGCGTTTACGTCCCCTCCTATTATGATGTTGTTGGTGTTCAGTTTGCGGCACTTTTCTTGAACACTCTTTAGGTTTATCTTTATGTCTTCGTTCCCCTCAAAGTACACCGAAAGTATTGCCAGTTTAAGGCTGGCAGCCACCAGAGTCACTGCCACCTCAGTCTCAGTCACCAACTGCGGGTCGTGAATTACCCGCAGTTGGTCCCCGAAGATTATTACAGCAGCTTTCACTGGTTTTGTGCGGTTCAGGGTGCACTGGATGATTTGTGCGCCAGGGTAAGTGCTCATATTGCCGTTCCATCCCACGTAGGGTTCCTGTACTAAAGCAATAGAGGCTCCGCGTCCCTTAGCAGCCTGGATCAGTTCCTGCGTCGCCAGTTTGTTGCGCTGCAGGTTTGCCTGAATTACTAGCAACTTACCATTGGGAGCACTCCGAGAGGAAGAGGTGGGGGTCATATCGTCGCCCTTAGCAGTAGCTGACACGCGAGCGCGCTATGGCGTCCATCTTTTGTCTTTCTGGACACTCTTGGT
The DNA here is from genome assembly GCA_910592155.1 of Ypsolopha scabrella. Taxonomy (NCBI): domain Eukaryota; kingdom Metazoa; phylum Arthropoda; class Insecta; order Lepidoptera; family Ypsolophidae; genus Ypsolopha; species Ypsolopha scabrella. The sequence continues at coordinate 21,911,511 of OU342983.1, forward strand.
CGTACGCTGCGTGTGCTTTTGATGCCTGGGTGTGGGCCCGTTCACAGTTCTTGCAGTGTGGAGGTCTGTTCTCCAGCCTGCTGTGACATTTCTCCCAAGAGTGAGTACCCCCGCAGTAACCGCATAGGTCCTCTTTTTCTCGGCAGAGACCTTTGGTGTGTCTGTATCCCAAGCATCTAGAGCACTGAATAGGGGCGATTGATCCTCGACTGGACTCCGCGAAAGGCCGATGTAGACTTTTTTGGCCTCTATCAGCCGCCCGTAGAGTGGTGGTGACACCTCGAAGACTATATGGGCCTGAAGTGTGTTTCTAGCCTTTTTCCTATATTTCACTCTGATGAAATCATCCTTTTTATCCAAGGCTGTGAACAGCTGCTTGTTTTGGGCCCGGAAGTGTTCAGTGATCTCATCGTCTTTTTGGTAGGCGAGGACGTTCCTCAAAGAGGATTTGTTACACGAGGCTCTTCCACCCTGAGGGTGTTGTTACCTCGCACCTGTGTTCTGACTAGGGCTAGGTCTTCTTTTGTTCCGCAAGTCAGAACAACTTTTTGGTTCCTGGCCTTCCTTACCCTGTCCACTCTGGCGCCAGTTTTTGCCATGTCTAGCGCACTGATTATGGATTTCACAACATTATCTCCTGTTTTGGTGGCGTCAGTTGAGGAGACAATGATGGTGTGGTTTGGTCTGGGTGAGGGTGGTGTGGCCGGTTTTCTCTCTGGCTTGCGCTTGTGTTGCACAACTGTCCAACCATTTGCTTGTGCGATCTCTGCTTCAAGACTATGTGGTTTTGGCGGTGGTGTGCGTTGGCCTTGTTCGCGCATCGTTTTTAGCTCGGACGAGACGGCCTTCAACCTTTCTGTGAGCGGCTGTAGGTGCTCTACCAGTTCCAAACTTTGGGTGGGGGGAACTCCGTTTGTGGAGAGAGCATCTTGAAGCGTATTTTTTATGCTACCCGTCATCTCTCTGTTTTAGATAAGGCCCGGCAATCGACAACATTTCATTTAAGTTTGTTTTTAATATCTATATTGAAAGGCTGCGTAAAAAAGAAGCTTCTGTATTTTTTTCTTTTGTTTTATTTTACGTTTTTCTGCATAATTTAATGTTTTCTTATTCACTCATTCTAAAAGGACGTAAGTCGCATCTGAGGATTTTAAAAGACGATGTTCATTGCCGCAACCCAAGCGTATTCTTCTGTCAGCCTCGGCGTCGGAGTTGTTTTTATCCAGCTGTATGACTTGACCCAGATAAACATATTTTTGAACAACTTCGATGCTGACATTGTCGATGGTTATTGGCCCTTGGATGACGTGACAGTTGGACATGACCTTAGTCTTATCCAAATTCATCCGCAGGCCCACTCGTCTCTAAGAATCGCTAAGACCACGCATCATTTCCTCCAGCTCCTGCAGCGATTCCGCCATTATGACGATGTCATCGGCAAAGCGAAGATGTGAAATGTACTCATATACTAATACTAATAACCTCATTGGTATTTGATACATGCGCTGAATACTAAGCCCCCTTTACTTACTAATAATAATAATAATAATATCTTTATTTATCAGACAACATGGATCCATTATGTTAGTAACAATACACTTATTCTATATTAGTAATTAATAACTAAGGGTGATCTTGTCCGATCAATCAGTTTAAACATAAACGGATTGTCGAACCGATCGGATATAACACGTAGGAGGGTGTTGGGGCTGCCCCTGAGTCTGTGCAGCAGCGAGGCAGACTTCTTTCGCCATATGGCATCGAAACCGTCGGTTCGTGCCTCAGCGAACATCACCGACGCACTACAAAAACGCGGCAGCCGCAGCACAGCCCTAAAAGCGTTATTATACTGGATACGCAGAGCATTGTAAGCCTTTTTAGTATAACTGAACCACAGGGCCCCCGAGTACAATGATGTGCAGTAAGCTTTAAATAATGAAATTTTTACTGCATCTGTACATCTGGAGAACCTGCGGGCCAGCATGTTTGCCCGGACTGACAATGCTCTGCGTTCCCTCTCCATGTCTACATCGTCTTTCAGATCATCTGTCACTAAATGCCCTAAGTATTTATACTGATGCACCCGATTTAGCGGTGCACCGTTAAGAATAACAGGGAGAACAGATGAGGGACACTTATTTCCAGCCCTGAAGACCATGTAATCTGACTTCTTAGTATTATAAATCAACCCGTGGGAAGCAGCGTATGACTCACACAACGCGAGTAGCTGGCGGAGGGCTCCGACCGAGGGGGCCAGCAACACCATGTCGTCCGCATAGCTTAAATTATTGAGACAAATACCGTCTATATAACAGCCGACATGCGTGCTGCTGAGCTCCCCGATCAGCGCATCCATGTACAGATTAAAAAGCAGAGGAGAGCTTAATCCCCCCTGCCTCACGCCGCACACCGGTTTATATGGTTCTGAAAACTCACCCGCCCATCTCACACGATTCTCCTGGTTTAGATACCAGTACCTCAGAAGAGAAGCTAACTCCGATGGTAGCGTTGTCTCTTTTAGTTTCTGCCAGAGAACGTCGAACGAGACAAGATCAAAGGCCTTGGACAAATCTAGAAAACACGCATATACCGGTGTTTTCCTGTCAGTGTACTAAGCTCCCTTTGCCTATATTATATGTGGTATCACAGAGGTTAGTATTACGTATACTGTACTCTCAGAAAAAGTTTTTTAATAGCATTATGTTGTTTGGAGACCAATATTATAATTAAATTCGTTTTGTGTTTTAGAGAAGTTCATGAAAAAAAAATTTCATTATAAAAATATAGGCTAAATCATGAAGATACATACTGTTCTTTAACTTTCAGGTGGTATCTTTTATAACGAAATTATTTTTTGAAAATCAGTTTGGAGAAATGGGAATGTGACGTAATAGTTATACCATTTAGGCTCAATAGGGAGAGTTCCTTGAAGTAAAGAAAAAAAAAGTTTAGGGGATAAAACCTGAAGATGGGATTACTAAAAATAAAAAAACAGACGTCGGTTTTGACATTACTTTTTTTTTCTTGTGGGCAATGGCCTATTTCCTGTAATGCCTAAATGACATGACTATTACGTCATCAAAGCTATTTATTCAGTTCCTGAATATTTTCATATATCTTTTGAGAACGCTGGCCTCTCAATCTTTGAGATCCATAAGTGTGGAAGGTAACGCTCAAGGAACACTTATAAAAACAAAAAGAAATTGCGATATTGCGAAGGATTGGAAATTAATTGTTTGTTTGAGGTTAGGTTAGGTTAGGTTAGGTTAGTTTTTTTTTTTTTTTTTTTTTTTTTTTTTTTTTTTAAATGAAAGATATTCTACGGACAAATATAAATCGTCCGTGCTTTTTTTAAGTTAGTTTAATTTATTGAAGTTTCATTAGTAACATTTTTCTTTATCGCTCCTTAAAAACAAATTTAAATTCATCTTTAGTAGGAAGACTCTTATAGTATACATATACTTAATAATTATATATATCTAGTTATACATGGCTTATGGCTATACATTCCGTTTTTTTTTTTTTTTTTTTTTTTTTGTTTTTTTTTTTTTTTGTTGTTTTGCTTTTTTTTAATTTATTTGATTTTTTATTTACCCATTATAAAGCTGTGGTTTTTTTTTTTTTTTTTTTGGTTTTTTTTTATTAATATTTTCTCTTTTTTTTTTTTTTTTTTTTTTTTTTTCTTTTTTTTAATATAATATTCTTATTTACTACATGCAATGTATAAAAAACAAATATATACTACAAATTTTTCACACAATTAAGATTTAATTATTCATTAATATACATTTAATCTGAGAGACATTTTAAATACAAAAAAAGAAAAAAAAATTATTAATTTTATTAATGGTAGCTAAGCCATCCGTGACTCAGACGAGTGAAGTACCGCCTGTGCCACCCCTCAGCATTGCGTCCACAACTGACATGTCCCGGTTTCTCCACGCCATCTTGATGTTATATTCCTTTATGTTACCGGTCTCGGCTGCCAGGGCGTTCATTATTAGGCGTACTATCGCGTCATTCTCGCGGCGAGCTGTGTAGTATACACAGCTGCCGGTATGCCTGGACACCGCCACGACCGCGTGATGGACACTGCTGTGCAGCTGCTGGTTGACTTTAGCAGTTCTGATTATCACCACTCTCTCCCACGTAAGTCCCTGAGCTTCATGGATTGTGTGGAGACGCGATCCTTGTTGCTTCCCGTAACCCATGCTTTTGAGGAGTTCCTTTTCAGCCTGGGTGTGAACAAGGTAGAGCGTGTTGGGCTCGCTTTTAGGGAGTCGCGTCTCTTCGTATGTTTCCAGTGTCAGGGACCGTGTTTGAGCCTTGGACGAGTATATGCCACTGTAGATCTCCCTTAGGGCATATGCAACGTCCATGGGGTTTCGATGTGTGCACAGCAGTTGTTTTGTTATTCCACCAAACGAGCTGGGACTTTGGTACCTCATCGGGAAAAGGTTTTCTCGGTCGATGAAAGGGACCTGGTTCTGATCGCCAAGGAGGAGAATCTTGCTGACTCCGCTTATTCTGGATGCTAAGACAATGGCTCCAAAATGGCTCATGAGTGCTTCGTCGATTATCAACCGACCGTAGCTCTCGCCCTCGCCTACGCCGTTTACCTGCAGTGAGGCCATTGTGCGCACTTTGAATTTTGCGTTTCTGCCGAGCTTGTTCTCCAGCTTGCTGCGGAGGTCTCTAGCTCCCTCTAGCGTGGGTGTCGTCACCAAATCCCCTTCAGCATTGAAGTTGTTTATTACCCAGGTTGTTTTTCCGCAGCCTGGGACCCCGTTTACCCATTCCATGTCTAGTGTCGACATTTGTGCAACGGCTTCGGTGGATTCGGAATCCCATCGCAATGTATTTGCCATTTTTAGGATTCTTTCCTCCAACATTATCCGCGTGCACTTGGCGACGACGACTATGGAATCATTCGGTGGGGTCATGAAAACTGGTTTCCCAGTCCGGGTTGACTCGTTTTCGTCTAGTTCCACAAAACCACTGGTACCGTTGAATGCGGCCATGTACTCTCCCGCCATGGTTCCCCCCAGAACTTGGGAGGTGGCGTTATTGTACACCGCCGCGCCGCACTCCTCCAGTTTGGAGTTTAGCGATTGCTCGTTTCCTCGACGATAGGCTCGGAGGATTGTTCGGCACGTTTCTTGCCTAGAAACTATTGTACCTTTGAGCATTGCTATGTACTCAAGGAGTGCGTTGGACAAGTGGTCCGATGGAAAGACGGGTGTTACAAGTTCCGGAAGGTCGACCAGTCCCCGATCGGCTTTCGTAGGGGTAGTGCGGGAATTTCTTCCGTCAGTTTCCGATGAGGTTGCGATTGTTGGGGGTTCTTTTGTTTGGGCGTGTTTCTGCCTTTTGGATACTATGTGTGTGAAGCAACCGACTGCTGCTCTGGTCATGGACGACAGTGCTCCCTCAGACTCCATTCGGCGAGGGGATGGCTGTCTCTCACCTGCTATCTTTTCTTGCAGCCTTTGCGAACCGCTAAGCTCTGGACTTACTATTGGGTGGCCCCAGCTGTCAATGGAAGTGGAAGCTTCGTCAAGACGGTACGGTCTCAAATGACTGAGGTTTTGGCCCCTGTCCTCATAGACCACCATCTCGTGTTTACTGGAGGCTCTTATGATCCCCGAGTAATCTTCCACTTCGGCTTTGATGTATGCCACTACCATAGCGTCCACACTGATTTTCTTAGGTGGTCCGTCAATGGCTGCCAGGCTGGAAAGCATTGAGCACGCCTGGGCAAATTCGGATGCGTCGTCGCCGGCCACGAATAGTGCAATTATTTTGTTCTTAGTTCGCACTATTCGGCAGCGTTGACCTGCTGCTGTGGCTTCTCCGAGTGCTTCGAATACTTTCCGCCTCATGGTTGCTCTGAAATTGCTCCCCTTTAAAAGGAGAGCAAGGCCGGGTGAGATGGTGACAGTACTCTTTCCCTTCGCACTGCAAAAGCAGATACCGAGTCTCTCAGTGCTGTCGTCCATGAAAGTCGCTACTCCTTTGAGTCTTATGCCCGGGGTACCCGCCTCACTGAAGTTTAGAAGCTGGTACTCCGCTGGCATCAGGCTACTTGTTGTCGGTTGCTGTACTTGTGTTAGTGTTAGTGTAGTAGGGGTGAGTGTGAGTGTGGGGGTTGGGTCTGTCGACGAGTTCCTCTTGGCCGCAATTCGCATGGTGGTTTCTACAAAATCAAGGAAGAGCGTTATGTTGTCCTTGTCTGCGATGATGTTCCGCAGTTCAGCCTTTTCCAGCTTTGTGTTGAGCCGGTACTCTAGTTCCATTCGGGCAACCGCAAAACGAGGGCAGTCCAGTAAAAGATGCCATATCGACTCACTAGTGTCGGGGTCGCATTCACAACCGGGACTGCTTTTCAGCTGGAACCGGTGTAAGTACTCCGCCATGCCTCCGTGTCCTGTCAAGGCTTGCACTTGTCGGTGCGTCAGTCTGGTTCTTCGGACGATGCGGAACGCGTCGTTCACGTCCGGGAAGAAAACTTTCGTGACGGAACCAGTGCCGGAGGAGCTGTACCTATCTTGCCATCTGCGTACAGTTTCCTCTCTGATTTTTCTCTTGACGTGTGACACGGGAACTTCACCGTAGTCTGGGGCATCCCTTGACTGCAAGGCCGCTTGTTTGGCCAGTTCGTCTGCTCTTTCGTTTCCGGCTGTCCCCACATGCGCCCTGAGCCAGAAGAGCCGCACCTGCCTGCCTTGTGCTCTGATTTCCGCTACGCACTCTTTGATGTTCTTCGTTAGGGGATGTGTTGACTTGGGATTTCCCAGCAGTTCAAGTGACGATCTTGAGTCGCTCAAGATGTTAATTGGGTCACTCGTGCTGCTTTTGGCCAAGTCAATCGCCCTGTGAAGTGCGTATAGCTCTGACTGGAAAACAGTACACGCGGGGTCGAGGCTGAAGGTATGAAAACTGGTTTCCTTTCCATCCTCCCACCATGTGAGGGCTGCTCCAACTTTACCCTCAATCTTGCTGCCGTCAGTGAATACTTGTGGCCCGGCAATATTGTGGGAGGTTAGAGATTCGGTATCCATGTTTTCAAGGAGCTCGTACTCAGTTGTTATGAGTTCAGAAGGATGTGGCTGCTCTAGGTAGCCTATCCTTTGCTCCATTTTCCTTCCTGGTGGTAGGTAGTCTGCACTGATACCTCGCTTGGCCATGTACAGACTTGCGGCTTCCTGTATTCTGAGGTCCAGGGGCAGAAGGCCCGAAAGAACTAGTGCCGATGTAAGCGAGACCGTTCTGTACGCTTTGCAGATCTTTTGGGCAAATCCTCGTTGCAGTACATCTAGACGATCTCTGATCATCTGGAGTTCCGTGGATTGGTACCATGCACTTGCTGCATACAATACGATCGGCTCGACAACCGCTACGTATATCGTTCTGACGATTTCACCGTTTAGGCCCCATGTCACTTTCGCTGCGCGCGCTAGATGCTTGTATATGTTCGCTGCTTTTTTGCATGTTGCGGTCACGTGCGCTTTGAAGGTGAGTTTGCGGTCGATAATGAGACCAAGGAGTTTTATCTCGTTTACGAGTTCGAGTCTACTCTCTGACATATAGAGGTGTGGTTCCTTGTACTTCAGTTTTTTAGTCATCAACATCGCCTTGGTCTTATGTGCGGCGAAGTTGAGCTTATTCTGAGTACCCCACTCCACTATTGTCTCCAGTGTCGAGTTGACTCTGCCCTCCATGGTTTCGACCGAGTGGCTGGTGAAAGTCAGAACTACGTCATCCGCGAAAGCCTGCGCATGTACTCCTTCCTTTGCTAGCTTTTGCAACAGCGGATCTAGGATAATGTTCCAAAAAGTTGGTCCTCCGATGGATCCTTGGACGCAACCTTTGGTGGTTTCCCTCTCGCTTGTTGCTCTCGCATAGTTGACCACGATTTTACGGTCTTGTAAGTAGGAGCACACCATTGCGTATATGTTCCGCGGACACTTCCTTGTGGCTAACTGATGTTTTAAAGCCGGCCACCAAGCATTATCAAAGGCCCCCTCTATGTCCAGTGAGATCATAAGAACTATCTTCTTGTTTTCAAGTTCTGATCTCACGTACTTAAGAAGGTCATAGAGGGCGTCCTCGGTTCCACGCTGTGGCGTAAACCCGTACTGGTTTTGGCTAAGCGTGGGCTGCATATGCCATTGCAGCCTGCTAACCAAAAGTTTTTCGACGATTTTTCCGAAAACTGACAGAAGTCCGATGGGTCTGTATGACTTGGGGTGTGTGTAGTCATCTTTCCCATGTTTCCCGAGGATAATTACGTGCGCCACTTTCCATTGGGCAGGGAAATGTGCTAGCTCTAAGCATTTATTTGCTATAGCCATGAACATTTTTCTCCCTGTATTAATGGCCATCGCACATATGTCTGCCGTCAGCCCGTCCGGTCCCGGTGCCTTCTTTGGATTTGTGTCGTAGAGCACTGAATCCAATTCGGCTTCCGTGAATGGTGGGTCATCTTTGGACAGACCTTCAGTGTCCTCGGGTTTGGAGCTCGTCAACTCTCGGAGATGTTTGTGGAAGGGTTCATCCAGTAGTACAGAGTCATCAGGGTAGAACGTGCTGGCCAGGAGATCGGCCGATTGCTCAGGACTTAATGTTTCGCCCTTCTCGTTTCTGAGAAGCGGATCTTCGCGCCTCTTTGATGTCCGCCTTATTACTCTGTAAATCCCATCCCACATGCTCTCCCTTTCCTGCGTCGAGCAAAACTCTTTCCAGCTTTGGGTATGGGCTTCGCTAGCCTTTTTAGGTTAGGTTAGGTTAGGTTAGGTTAGGTTAGGTTAGGGAAGCCGTTACCAGGTTCTGCGAAAGCGTAATGGTGCGGAAGGAGGAGGCGGAGCGGGAGAGGGAGAGAGCCGATCCCGCTCGAAGGCGGAGGCGTCGAGGCGGAAGGGGTAACCGCCTCGACAGGGCCCAGTAGTCCGGGCATAGAATAAGACTACGGTATCCCCTGCCTGTCGTAAAAGGCGACTAAAAGGGGATCCCGGGCTGTGGATGCGCGGGGCGGGGGCCCTGCGTAACCATTCAACAGCCCCGGGAGGAGGGCAGCACGCTGTGGTCTCGTGCTGCCTTGCCACCGTGAGGGTGCAAGGGGGAAGCAATGTTAAGCTTCCCCGAGGTGGGCCGCAGGCGCGGCGTTGCGTCAGGGGGGCACCGGTGCGTTCCACTGGAGATCCCGGAGTCCCCTCATTGGCGTGGAGGATGGCCACCATGGGGTTTTAGCCGGTAGGAGTCCGGCATAACCGTTCGCGCTCCCCCGAGCCGGAAGGTATCCATGATGGATTTCCCCATGTAAAAAAAAAAAAAAAAAAAAAGGTTAGGTTAGGTTAGGTTAGGTTAGGTTAGGTTAGGTTAGGTTAGGTTAGGTTAGGTTAGGTTAGGTTAGGTTAGGTTAGGTTAGGTTAGGTTAGGTTAGGTTAGGTTAGGTTAGGTTAGGTTAGGTTAGGTTAGGTTAGGTTAGGTTAGGTTAGGTTAGGTTAGGTTAGGTTTTTTTTTATGTTTTCCCTCAAGGGTTAAAACCGCCCTTGACGGGGAATTTATTCAATTTCAGGCAAACAGTCAATATGATCGTTGAGAATGGTCATACTTCAGGCTATTGATTTATGTTAATGTTACATTACATGGAAAGGTTAGGTTAGGTTAGGTTAGGTTAGGTTAGGTTAGGTTAGGTTAGGTTAGGTTAGGTTAGGTTAGGTTAGGTTAGGTTAGGTTAGGTTAGGTTAGGTTAGGTTAGGTTAGGTTAGGTTAGGTTAGGTTAGGTTAGGTTAGGTTAGGTTAGGTTAGGTTAGGTTAGGTTAGGTTAGGTTAGGTTAGGTTAGGTTAGGTTAGGTTAGGTTAGGTTAGGTTAGGTTAGGCTAGGTTAGGTTAGGTTAGGTTAGGTTAGGTTAGGTTAGGTTAGGTTAGGTTAGGTTAGGTTAGGTTAGGTTAGGTTAGGTTAGGTTAGGTTAGGTTAGGTTAGGTTAGGTTAGGTTAGGTTAGGTTAGGTTAGGTTAGGTTAGGTTAGGTTAGGTTAGGTTAGGTTAGGTTAGGTTAGGTTAGGTTAGGTTAGGTTAGGTTAGGTTAGGTTAGGTTAGGTTAGGTTAGGTTAGGTTAGGTTAGGTTAGGTTAGGTTAGGTTAGGTTAGGTTAGGTTAGGTTAGGTTAGGTTAGGTTTTTTTTTTTTTTTTTTTTTAAATTAATCAACTTTCTGATTTCTTACTTACTCCGCGAATACGAGTGTTCGCGGCCTTTTTATCTTATTTTCAAATTATGAAAGTGACCCTTTTTTTGTAGGGTTTGTGGGTGAGGGTCCTCCGTCCTATATACACTTGTTGATATTAGTTTTGCTTAGTCTAGGCGATGTTAGTTTGATTAAATAGAAATTAAATTACGTGTATATTTAATGGATATCTGGTTATTTTTTATCTGTTTTTTTTTCTTTTATCTCTTTTTTTTTCTCTTTTTTTGTTATTTTTTTATTTTTTTTTTCCATTTATCTCTTCCTTTTTTTTTGTCTTATTTCTAAACATCTTATTTAAACAATATTATAATATAATAATACAGTTATATTTGTAAATATAATTGGACGGAGGAGCTCCCCACGATGCATGCGTAGTAATATAATGTAACATAATTAAAATTACCAAAGAAATCGAATTATTCGTAATTAAAACAGAATGAATTTTCTTATACTATACAGTTATTATGATTAGTGACAAAAGAATATACAAACAGTTTTTTTTTTAACAATTAGAGTGTAAACATAAATAGAACAGAGTGGTCAAATTTTAACATCATATACAATTAAAATGCTTCAATCTTACTTAAACTTAAACATTGGAAAAAAACTGTATAAATAAAACCAGTCAAAATTCAATAAAATAAAATAAAATAATTCAAATAAATCAAAGTAAAACAAAACAATAACTAAACGATTATTAATACTAACAGGTCGTGTGGTGAATTAAAGCTGTTCCTAATTAAGGCTATAATGTAAGCGTCATCAAAGTCAGTTAATATAAAATCAAATAATCCAATAATTTCCAAATAAAAATAACAATGATGATAATTTAATTTATGTAAATAATTTGGCATAAAGTAAAAAATAAAAATAAAATGAAAATGTTCTAGGCGTGTGTAATTTATTTTGGCCGTTTTCTACTTGTTCCTCCTTGCCGCAAATCTTATAATTTTGTCAAGGAAAATTAGGAGAGCCGGTCGTTGATCTCCGTCAGACATGATAGCTGGCAGGTTAGTTTTGTTGAACTGTAAGTCCAGTTCAACCTCCAAGTTTGTCCTCCATAATCCGAATCTAGGGCAGTCGAACATTATGTGCCATATTGTCTCCTCTCTCTCGGGATCACATACGCAAGATGGGCTGTCTTTGATCTTAAAGCGGTGGAGGTACGATGCAAGCCCTCCATGCCCGGTAAGAGCTTGTACGAGTGTGGGGGTTAATTTGGTCTTCCTCAGGACTTTATGCGCTGTGGCTACGTCAGGTAGAAAGACCTTTGTAACCCCTCCCGTACTGGAAGCCCTGTATCGCTCCTGCCACCGCTGGACAGTATCCTCGCGTATGGTCCTTTTTAAGTAGGAGAGAGGGACGGCATCATAGTCGGCTGCCGTCTTTTTGTGGAGGGCTGCGTCTTTAGCGAGTTCGTCTGCGCGTTCGTTCCCAGTCGTTCCGGCGTGCGCCCTTAGCCAGAAGAACCTCACGTCACGGCCCCCCTCACGGATTTGATGCAGGCTCTGCTCCACGCCATGAGCCAAGGGATGCACAAGCGCTCGGCTTTTGAGCAGGTCCAGCGATGATCTAGAGTCACTTAAGATGTTGACCAGTGACTCTTTGCTGTTTTTGATCTGCTCCATGGCTCTGAACAGAGCGTACATCTCCGATTGGAAGACCGTGCAATAAGGTTCCAGGCGAAACTTCGAGTGCTTGGTTTCCCTACCTTCCGACCACCAAGACAGGGCTGCACCCACCTTCCCCTGTATCTTACTACCGTCAGTATAGATACAAGGGCCGGTAATCTGGTGAGCCCTCACGGTTTCGGGTTCTAGGTCATCCAAGCACTCGAAGCTTATGGGCTGTTTTAGTGCCGGATGCGGGAATTTCTGGTATGGAACGCGCAGTTCGACTGGTCTATCGGGTGGGATTTGCTCAATTGTTTCTCCTCGCTTTGCCCTGTACAGACCAGCGGCTTCACGGACTCTGAGGTCAAGGGGGAGCACATCTGCCAAGACGAGTGCCGACGATAGAGAAACTGTGCGGTACGCCTTACACATCTTTTGTGCGAATCCCCGCTGCAGAGAGTCTAGCTGGTTTTTGATCATCAGCTTCTCCGCAGCCGGGGCCCACACACTTGCTGCGTACAGCACTATGGGCTCTATCACCGACACATATATGGTCCTGATCACCTCCGGATTGAGACCCCAGCTCACCCTGGCCGCGCATGCCAGCTGCTTGTAGATGTCAGTGACTTTTCTACAAACAGCCGATACATGCGCATTGAAGGTGAGCTTGTGGTCGATTTCAACACCCAGCAGACGGATTTGCTGCACGAGCGGGAGTGCTACTCCGTCCATGCTGATGACTGGGTCGTCAAATTTTAGCTTTCGCGTCAACACCATAGCATGGGTTTTATGTGACGCGAATTTTAGCTTATTTTTGAGTCCCCAGTCCAGCACTTTACGGAGGGCCGCATTGGCTCTCGCCTGCAGGGGGGGTGTTGTTGAATCGGAGAAAACCAGGACCACATCGTCGGCAAAAGCCTGGCAGTGTACCCCTTCCTGCTCTAGGTCTTCGAGCAGGGAGTTGAGAATGAGGTTCCAGAAAGAGGGTCCGGCTATTGAGCCTTGGATACACCCCTTACTGGTACCCTTTTCCCAACTTTCCCTTGCGTAGTTGACCTTTACCGTCCGTTGTTCAAGGTAGGAGGCCACAAGTCCGTAGATATTCGCAGGGCATTTATGAGCGAGGAGTTGGGTCTTCAAAGCCGGCCACCAAGCATTATCGAAGGCTCCCTCTATGTCCAGTGATACCATGACAACGATCTTTTTGTGCTCCATTTCGGAGCGGACATGACTCACAAGGTCATAGAGGGAGTCCTCGGTGCTTTTTTGTGGCATAAATCCGTATTGCCTTTGGCACAGCGAAGGTAGAATATGCCATCCTAACCGGGATACCAGAAGCTTTTCCACAATTTTGCCCATAACAGGTAGGAGTCCTATAGGCCTATGCGCTTTCGGGGTGGTGTAGTCCTCCCTTCCGGACTTGCGGAGTATACATACGTGAGCGAGCTTCCACTTCACCGGAAAGTGTCCAATCGCCAAACATTTGTTTGCGATTTCAAGGAACACCTCCGGATCGCAGCGAATGGCTCGCTCACATATGTCCGCTGTCCACCCATCCGGCCCCGGGGCCTTCTTCGGGTTAAGGTTACCCAAAACCGAGTCGAGCTCCGCCACCGTGAAGGGCGGATCGTTGGGCTTAAGTTTGTCCAGGAGTTGTTGGACTGGCACCTCCGAGTTTCTGCGTAATTGGCGCTGAGTGGGAGTTTCGTCGTCCACAGAGTCATCAGGAAAGAACGCAAGAGCCAGAAGCTTGGCGGACTCTTCCGGACTAAGGGTGTTCCCTGCCGAGTTCACCAGAAGTTGGTCCTCATGTCTCTTTGCTGTTCTCCTGATGACTCTATACACTCCATCCCACAGACTTTCCCTATCCTGTTTTGTGCAAAACTGCTTCCAGCTGGCGGTTTGCGCATCTTGCGCCGCCTCTTGATATAGCTGTTTTGCCTCTAGATATTGGTCAACAACGTGTTGCCTTCTAACCGCCCTGGCGTTTCTAATCCGCCGTCTCTTGGTGTTAGCGTCTCGTTTGAGACGCTCCAGAGCCGGGGTCCACCAGGGTAATGGTTTTCCTCCCTTTGGGACTCCCATCTTCGGTATTGTCTCTTCACAAGCGTGAGAGACAACCGAAAGATAGGAGTCAAGGATGGACTCCAGATCCTCAGGCCTAGTAACAGTTCCCACCCTCGAGGCAGTCAAGTTGCTCTCTTTCAGGCCGGAGCTGACGGAGCGACCGAAAGCTGACCAATCAGCCTTCGCTATGTTGTACACACGTGTGTTCTGGGGTTTCAAGGGTTGAAGTTCCCTTTCCAAACACACGTGGTAAAGAATTGCGTTGTGGTCTGATGTGATCAGCTCCCTGTCCACCCTCCATCCGTCCACTCTGCCCAAGAGCTCGAGGCCGCAGGCTGTCACGTCTACTCGACTAGTGCACAAGCGGCCTCCTCTGTATACCTCAAAGGTGGGGGTATTGCCTGTGTTCAGGATCTGGAAGTCAATTTCCTCTAGGAAGGATCTGTAGGCTGAGCCCCGGTGGTCTTCGGAATCACTTCCCCACCAAGGACTCCACGCGTTGACATCCCCTGCCAGGATGACATTTTTAGTCTGTAACTTAGAGCAGATATGTCCGATTCTGCGAAGGTATGGCTCCAAGTCTTCGTCCCCTTCCAAGTAAACGGATAGCACGGCCAATTTAAGTGCCCCTGCCTTCAGTAGTACAGCGGCAATGTTCTCGGTGACGAGTTGGGGATCATGGATTACCTCCAGTTCCCCACCGAACACCACCACCGCGGCCTTCACTGGTTTTTGGCGAGCTGACGTCATTTGGATAACTCTTGTGCCCGGGTACTGTTTTAGTTCGCCCTTGGTTCCGACGTACGGTTCCTGCACCAGGGCGACAGATACCCGGTTGGTGTGCGCTTTGCACAAGAGCTCCTGAGTTGCCAGCTTGGCGCGCTGTAAATTGACCTGGATGATACGTAATTTGCTGTCCGTTGTCTTGCCTAGAGAGGGGGTGTCTCTGCCGTTCACCGCGGTGCCCTTAGCAGTACGCAACACGAGACCTTGCAATGGAGTCCCACTTACGCCTGATCTGGCATTCGCTACTGAAGGCATTGTGTGCCAGATCGGCTTCGTGGAGCTTAGCCTTTCGACAGTTCACGCAGTCAGCTGTTTTAGTCTTTTGCGGACAGTCCACATAGGTGTGAGACCCGCCGCAGTGACTGCACGTGATGCCTTTTTCTTTACACACTCGTTTCGAGTGTCCATACTCCAGGCATCCCGTGCACTGCACTAGCGGTGAGTGGTCCTCAATTGGACGTCTCTGTAATCCTATGTAGACTGTTCCCGCTTCCGTGAACCGCCTCCAGAGAGTTGGAGATAGCTCCACTATTACGTGGCACTCCAGCGGGTTTCTCGCTTTGCGACGATAGAATACTCTAGGGCACTCCGCTGAGAGATCCACTCCTGTCAAAAGGTGTTTGTTCTGACTCAGGAGGGATCCTATGACGTCTTGGTCGGGGTGATAGGCCAAGACGTCGCGGATGCAGGCTAGCGGCAGCTTATTGACAGCCTCCTTCGCAGTCAGACCTTGTCCACTCTTGGTAATGCTGGAGGATATTTTATCAATATCTTCTCTCTTGTTACAGCTTAGTACTACCTTGCCGTTCGCGGCTTTTCTGCATCGGTCCACCCTTATCCCGGTGGCTTGGACGTCCAGCGTCCTCTCCAACCGCCTCACAACTTCGTCTCCCGAGAGAGATAAATCTGTCGATGAGACGATCAGAGAATGCGCCGGCCTATCGAGCCCCGGCTTTTTAAGCACTTGGGCATAGGTCAGTGACGCAGCAGGACGCTTTTCCCGGCCGAGGACATCATTTTTTAGGTTGTTAACGGCGTTTTTGACGTCAGAGAGGGCTATTTCTAAGTTAAGGTTGGGCGGCTCTGTCTTCCTATCTTCCACCGCCTTGCCAATAGCCCTCACGTCAGACCCTACCTTAGCTATGCTCCCCAGCACGGGTTCGATGATAAGACGCATGCTGTCGTCACTGACCCCCCTTGGCTGTGCCTGACACAGCGGTCGTTGCTGAAGGCAATGGACCGCTGCCCTCACCCTTTCCAGGCCGTCACAAATGACGTCTAGCCTGGGGTCTGAAGCCACCGGTTTCGGGGGGGACCTGCACTCCAGGCTCACGGTTTTGGCCCTCGCCTCGGATTCCTCCAGCTGTCGCCTAAGTGTGTCTAATTGGCAGGACACAGCAGCGACCCTACCCGATAAGGTTTCCAGCTCCTTAAGCAGAGCTGGATCGGGACTAGATGTTGCGGCGTTGGTGGATATCCGCGGGGCGGCTGTATCCGCCAGCTGGAGGACCCTCTCCCTAATCTGCTCGATGGCCTTGAATGGACCGTCCATCTCGAACCCGAGCCAAACCCGTATGGCTTTCGCCTCTTCTAGTGTGTTCGAAATGTCGGCCCTAGCCTGGCTGAGCTCAGCCGCATGGGAGCTGTGGAGCACGTTGAGCGCCTGAGCGTGGGCTCGCTCAACATCCACCAGCTCCCTCGCGTGCCGGCTCTGCTCTTTTGACAAATTCAATTTATGCCTCGAGCGAGAGTCGGACAGGGAGAGCACGGCTATGTAAAGCCGTTCAAGGCTGTCGAGGGCCTCGGCTTTGCACTCCCGCTTCATGTTCCCAGCCTCCTCCAGTGCCGACTTCCCTTTGAGCAGGAGCTCGTTGGCCTCTCGCGTGGCCAGGTCCATCGACACCCCCGGGGTTTTGCGGTCGCGAGATGGGAGGAAGCTGAGACGGCTGTCGCGGGAGCCAACCGACACATCCGAGGCCGAATCCGGGCCCGCACTCCAGAAGTCTATGCGTTGGTCGAACTCGGACAAGTCGGAGGGGACCGGGGATGCGAACGTCTCAGCAATGGGCTTTACAACCGCCCCGGCATTTATCTTTAATACTTCCTTGCGAAGTTGCCGAGGCGGTTGCTTAGTCTTCGCAGAGGTGCTCGCAGCCCCTGAGTGTGACTTTCCCGAGCCACCTGATGACGCGGAGGACCTGCCAGCAGACGACATTT
Organism: Ypsolopha scabrella; assembly: GCA_910592155.1. Taxonomy (NCBI): domain Eukaryota; kingdom Metazoa; phylum Arthropoda; class Insecta; order Lepidoptera; family Ypsolophidae; genus Ypsolopha; species Ypsolopha scabrella. Next base: position 21,928,439 of record OU342983.1, read on the forward strand.
TGATTTGCGGCAAAGTAAAACGCAAAATATGTTATTAAAGGCAAAAGTTTAAAATGTTGAAGTAAATATATTTTCCTAACTTGACGTCAATATGGTGTAAAAAGTAATAACGATATTGTGGAATTAAAATTGTAGTAAAAATTCCACAAAATAATTAATAAATAAGATCAAACAGAACAAATTAATTTAATGTCAATTTAAAATTTTTAAAATAAAATATATTTTCCTAACCTAACAACCGATTTGATGTAAAATAAAATGGTATTTTAAAAGTAACTAGCGCAAATATTCTTCAAAAGTTGTGTGAAAAGGAATAAAAAGTACTGTACAATGGATAATTCTAAATAAAATAAGGGACGAAACAAATCAAACTTAATGTCAAAATTTAATTGTGAAGATATATTTTCCTAGCCTAACAGAAGATGTAATGTAAAATAAATAATTTTGTTAAAGTAAAATTAGTGCAAATATTCTCGAAGAGTGGTGCAAAAACAAAAAGGTATTGTAAAATTTATGGATTATTGTAACAAAAATTTCCTCGAAATAATTAATTAAATAAAATTAAAATTAGAATAAGATGAAAAACAGTATAATTAAGCTGCCAAAATGTGGCTACGTGGCGGTAAAGGGAACAAGATGTTTGTAACAGGCCACAATTTTTTTTTTTTTTTAATAAACACATGTACCCTAAAAATAAGAAGAAAATTTACAAGAGACACCTGTTCCCGTAGGATTTTCACAAAACAAAATGTCTATTCTTGCACAACTCGACGGTCTCCAGCTTCCAGGGGTGAAAAATTCAACTCAAATATTTTTCTTCCCCTAAATCCCAATTTTTGAAAAAAAAAAATTAAGGGGGGTTGATAAAAACTATCCGAAAATGTGTCTTGCTCCTACTATTGGTTCTTAAAAAGAACGAAAATCTCCTTAGAATTCTTCTAAGACGCTTGGTTCCAGAGATATTAGCATTACCAAGGTTTTTGCCGATGGCCGCTTGGTCCCACTATTAGTAAAAAATTCGTAACTCAAAAATCAAGCGCCGGAAAAATGTAATCTGGATTGCGATCGCTTCTATAGTAGTTGGCGCACCTTTCAGGTTGATAAAAACAATATGCTGTCGATCTTGTTTCCGGGATAGCTCGACGGGAATATGGGAGCCAATTTACCAACAGCGATATTTAAGAAGAAAATGGTGCCAAATGTTCAAAATAAAATATGAAACCTTTTGGGCGAGTATCAGGCAAAGATTGCGCGTCTCTGGACGCCTCCACGAAGTCCGTGTCACTTCCGGTTCCGGAGATAGGGTCCCACGTGCTTTTTGTTTTTTTGGCTCCAAAAGCCAGGAACCTGGGCCGAAAGTAACAAATGAGGTGTCGCAGGATAGGGACTCGCCAGACGACTTCAGCCGCGAAAAAATGCTAGTGGGGCACTCGATTCGTTTTCAAGATAATCGACAAAAACACTTCAAATTTTTCACTTTTTCACTTTTTTGGTGAAAAATTCACTTTTTTCCCACTTTTTCACTTTTTATTTCGCATGATCCTTGGCACTGGTAAAACTTGGCGGTTAAAACTTTCCCCGGCAAAATTGGGTCACTTTTGCTATTTTTAACGATTTTTCGCGTGCGGAGCGGAGTAAAAGTGATGCGCTCGGGTCGGGGGGCGGCACGCGACTCGGTTAGGTTAGGTTAGGTTAGGTTAGGTTAGGTTAGGTTAGGTTAGGTTAGGTTAGGTTAGGTTAGGTTAGGTTAGGTTAGGTTAGGTTAGGTTAGGTTAGGTTAGGTTAGGTTAGGTTAGGTTAGGTTAGGTTAGGTTAGGTTAGGTTAGGTTAGGTTAGGTTAGGTTAGGTTAGGTTAGGTTAGGTTAGGTTAGGTTAGGTTAGGTTAGGTTAGGTTAGGTTAGGTTAGGTTAGGTTAGGTTAGGTTAGGTTAGGTTAGGTTAGGTTAGGTTAGGTTAGGTTAGGTTAGGTTAGGTTAGGTTAGGTTAGGTTAGGTTAGGTTAGGTTAGGTTAGGTTAGGTTAGGTTAGGTTAGGTTAGGTTAGGTTAGGTTAGGTTAGGTTAGGTTAGGTTAGGTTAGGTTAGGTTAGGTTAGGTTAGGTTAGGTTAGGTTAGGTTAGGTTAGGTTAGGTTAGGTTAGGTTAGGTTAGGTTAGGTTAGGTTAGGTTAGGTTAGGTTAGGTTAGGTTAGGTTAGGTTAGGTTAGGTTAGGTTAGGTTAGGTTAGGTTAGGTTAGGTTAGGTTAGGTTAGGTTAGGTTAGGTTAGGTTAGGTTAGGTTAGGTTAGGTTAGGTTAGGTTAGGTTAGGTTAGGTTAGGTTAGGTTAGGTTAGGTTAGGTTAGGTTAGGTTAGGTTAGGTTAGGTTAGGTTAGGTTAGGTTAGGTTAGGTTAGGTTAGGTTAGGTTAGGTTAGGTTAGGTTAGGTTAGGTTAGGTTAGGTTAGGTTAGGTTAGGTTAGGTTAGGTTAGGTTAGGTTAGGTTAGGTTAGGTTAGGTTAGGTTAGGTTAGGTTAGGTTAGGTTAGGTTAGGTTAGGTTAGGTTAGGTTAGGTTAGGTTAGGTTAGGTTAGGTTAGGTTAGGTTAGGTTAGGTTAGGTTAGGTTAGGTTAGGTTAGGTTAGGTTAGGTTAGGTTAGGTTAGGTTAGGTTAGGTTAGGTTAGGTTAGGTTAGGTTAGGTTAGGTTAGGTTAGGTTAGGTTAGGTTAGGTTAGGTTAGGTTAGGTTAGGTTAGGTTAGGTTAGGTTAGGTTAGGTTAGGTTAGGTTAGGTTAGGTTAGGTTAGGTTAGGTTTTTTTTTTTTTTTTTTAATTAAGAGTCTCTAGCTCTCCACTGACATGGGAGGTCAGTGGCTTTTTCAATATTTAAATGTAATTTTCATCTTACCCGTTTTTTCGAGAGGGAAGGAGTTTGGGGAAGGTCTTCCGTCTTAGTTACAATCACTAGTTAATGTTATAGTTAATTATAGCACGCTTTTCTCTTTTTTTTTTTTTGCTTGTTCTTTTGGTATTTCTCTTTCTTTCTTTTTTTTTTTTTTTTATGTTTTTTTTTTTTATGTATTGTTGTTTTTGTCTTGATATTATTATTATTTTTTTTTTTCTCTTTTTATTGGTGCAGGCATCTTATTCTAATACATTTTACTTAAATATAGTCTTAAGATAATACTCCTGGACGGAAGAGCTTCCCTGAGCTAATTAATTAACCTATTTATTTACATGGTAGTGTTTCTGATTATCAATAATTTGTATTATTTTTGATTGGTTATTTAATAATATATGAGATTTAATATAGTGAAAAAAAAAAAAAACAATTTATATTAACTAATCGACATAATGGTAATAAATAACTATTTGTTTCTCTTGGCCGCACATCTTACTACAGTTTCTAAGAATTTTTGGAGAGCGTGTCTCTGCTCTCCATCAGCAATGATTTCCGGCAGCTTGTCTTGTTTAAAGACGGTGTTTAACTCTGTTTCCAGGTTTGCCCTCAACACACCGAACCTCGGACACTCGAAAATTATGTGCCATATCGTTTCCTCCATCTCAGGATCACATACGCAGGCAGGACTGTCCTTTACCTTGAATCTGTACAGGTACGATGCAAAACCTCCATGCCCTGTTAGGGCTTGTACTAAAGGGGGACTCAATTTGACCTTCCCCATGATCCTGTGTGCTTTCGCTACATCTGGGAAGAAGGCCTTTGTAACTCCCCCCGTACTCGTGGAGTTGTACCTGCACTGCCATTTTAGGACAGTCTCCTCACGTATGGTCCTTTTAATGTAGGAGATGGGGACAGCATCATAATCTGCCGAGGATTTTTTGTGGAGGGCAGCGTCTTTAGCTAGCTCGTCCGCGCGTTCGTTGCCGGGTGTACCGGCGTGCGCCCTAAGCCAGAACAGCCTAACATCACGGCCCCCCTGCCGGATTTCATGCACGCATCGCTCCACGCTGTGTGCTAGGGGATGTAGCAGCTCCCTGCTTCGGAGCAGGTCCAGCGATGACCTGGAGTCGCTCAAGATATTGACGAGCGACTCTTTGCTGTTTTTGACCTGCTCTACAGCCCTCAGCAACGCGTACATTTCCGACTGGAAGACCGTGCAATAAGACTCCAAACGGAACTTCGAGTACTTGGCCTCCCCGCCATCTTTCCACCACGTAAGTGCCGCACCCACCCTGCCCTGTATCTTGCTACCATCAGTGTATATACAGGGGCCAGTGATTCGGTGCTCGGCTATCGTGGATGGTGTGAGATCTTCCAAACACTCGAAGTCCAGAACCTCTCGTTCGGCTGGATGAGATGTTCTGTTGTAGGGCACACGCCGCTCCGCTATTCTGTCATCCGGTATTTGCGCTATATTTTCTCCTCGCTTTGCCCTGTACAAACTTGCAGCCTCCCGGACCCTAAGGTCGAGGGGGAGCACGTCTGCCAGCACAAGTGCCGATGACAGAGACACCGTGCGGTACGCCTTACACATTTTCTGAGCGAAACCCCGCTGCAGAGACTCTAACTGATTTTTTATCATCAGCTTCTCCGCAGCGGGGGCCCACACACTTGCTGCGTACAGCACAATAGGCTCTATCACCGACACGTATATCGTCCTGATGATCTCCCGACTGAGACCCCAACTCACCCTCGCCGCGCATGCCAGCTGCTTGTAGATGTCAGTGACTTTTCTACAAACAGCCGATACATGCGCATTAAAAGTGAGTTTGTTATCTATGATAACGCCTAGCAGGCGGATTTCCTGCACAAGTGGCAATTGCACTCCGGCCATGTTAATGACTGGGGGCTCAAATTTCAGCTTCCGCGTTAATACCATCGCAAAAGTTTTTTGCGGTGCGAAGTTCAGCTTATTTTTGAGCCCCCAATCCAGGACCTTCTGGAGGGCCGCATTGGCTCTCGCCTGCAGGGGGGCCGTAGTGAGCCCAGAGAACACCAGGACGACATCATCTGCGTATGCTTGGCAGTGTACCCCATCCTGCTCAAGGTCTGTGAGCAGGGTGTTGAGAATCAGGTTCCAGAATAGGGGGCCCGCTATTGAACCTTGGACACATCCCTTGCTGGTTCCCTTTTCCCAACTTTCCCTCGCATAGTGTATTTTGACCTTACGGTCCTCCAGGTATGAGGCTACAAGTCCGTAAATATTTGCAGGGCATTTATGGGCGAGGAGTTGGACTTTCAGAGCCGGCCACCAAGCATTATCGAAGGCTCCCTCTATATCCAGCGAGACCATGAGTACGATCTTCCTAAGTTGTATTTCAGATCGTACGTGTCCCACTAGATCGTAGAGGGAGTCCTCGGTGCTTTTTTGTGGCATGAAACCATACTGACTGCTGCTGAGTGAAGGTATTGTATGCCATCTTATACGGGATACTAGAAGCTTTTCGATAGTTTTGCCCATGACAGGTAAGAGTCCAATTGGCCTATGCGCCTTCGGATTAGTGTAGTCCTCCTTTCCAGGTTTCCGGAGTATACATACGTGAGCGGACTTCCAACTAACCGGAAAGTGTCCTAAAGCCAGACATTTGTTGGCAATAGCAAGGAACACTTCCCGGTCACAACGGATTGCCCGTTCACATATATCCGCCGTCCACCCATCCGGGCCCGGGGCCTTCTTTGGGTTGAGAGATCTCAGCACCGCCTCAAGCTCGGCACCGGTAAAGGGTGGATCGTTAGGTCTTAATTGGTCCTGGAGTTGGTGGACTGGCACTTCCGAAATGGCGCGTGTCTGGCGTTGGCCCGCGGATTCGGTGTCAACCTGGTCGTCGGGGAAGAACGTAAGGGCCAGTTTCCTGGCCGACTCCTCTGGGCTAAGAGTACCATTTGAGTCGCAGAGTAACTGGTCCTCCTGTCTTTTCACAGTTCTCCTAATGACCCTGTAGACACCGTCCCATAGGCTCTCTCTGTCTTGTTTTGTGCAAAACTGTTTCCAGCTGGCATTTTGGGCTTCAGTCGCCGCCTCTTTATACCGCTGTTTTGCCTCTAGATATGTGTCAACGACGTGTTGCCTTCTGCGTTCCGCTGCACACCGGATGCGCCGCTTCTTGGTAACAGCGTCTCTTTTGAGACGCTCCAGAGCGGGGCTCCACCACGGCAGCGGATGTCTTTCCTTTCGGACTCCCACCTTGGGTATGATCTCTTCACAAGCTTGAGAGATTCCCGTTAGGTAGGAGTCAAGAAATGTTTCCAGCTCCCTAGGCGTCTCGATGGTCTGCACCCTCAAAGCGGTCAGGTTGCTCTCTTCTAGTCTGGAACGGACAGAATGATCGAAAGCCAACCAATCGGTCTTGCTTGTGTTGTACACACGTGTTGTCTGGGGTCTCAGGATTTCGAGTGCTTTCCCCAGACGTACGTGGTAAGTGACAGCGTTATGGTCCGATGTAATTAGCTCTCTGTCAACTCTCCATCCGCCCATCCTGTCCAAGAGCTGGAGGCTGCAGGCCGTAACGTCGACTCTGCTTGTACACATACGGCCTCCCCTATACACCTCAAAAGTAGGTACATCGCCTGTATTCAGGATCTGGAAGTCCATTTCATTAAGGAAAGAGCTGTAGGCAGCTCCTCGGTGGTCTTCGGAAACACTTCCCCACCAAGGACTCCACGCGTTGACGTCCCCTGCCAAGATGACATTACTGGTCTGCATCTTAGAGCAGACAAAGCGGATTCTGCCAAGATATGGTTCTAAATCTTCGTCCCCCTCCAGGTAAATGGATAGCACGGCCAACTTAAGCTCCCCAGCCTTCAGCAGGACCGCTGCAATGTTCTCGGTGACCAGCTGAGGGTCATGTATGATCTCCAGCTCCCCACCAAAAACAACTACGGCAGCCTTTACCGGCTTTTGACGAGCTGCTGTGAGCTGGATCACCCTTGTATTCGGGTACCGTTTGAGTTCGCCCTTGGATCCAATATATGGTTCTTGGACCAGGGCAACGGATACCCGGTTTGAGTGAGCCTTACTCATTAGCTCCGCAGTCGCCAACTTAGATCGCTGTAAGTTGACCTGGATGACTCTTAAATTGCCATCCTTGGTTTTGCTGGAGAGAGAGACGCCTCTACCATTCACCATGGTGCCCTCAGCAGTACGCGACGCGTGACCTCGCTATCGAATCCCACCTACGCCTGATTGGACACTCACCATTAAAGGCATTATGTGCCAGATCGGCTTCGGGGAACTTAGCCTTCTTACAGTTTACGCAGACAGCTGGAGTTGCCTTTGCGGGGCAGTCCGCATAGGTATGAGTACCGCCACAGTGACTGCACGAGATGTCCTGTTGCTTGCATACTCGCCTAGTGTGCCCATAATCCAGACATCCCGTGCATTGCACTAGTGGCGAGTGGTCCTCGATCGAGCGACGCTGCAGACCTATGTATACCTGTCCCGCTTCTGCCAACCTCTGGTAGAGAACTGGCGTAAGTTCCACGATTAGGTGGCACTCGTGAGGGTTACGTGCCTTTCTACGGAAAGCGACTCTGAGGGTCTCCGCTTTTACGTCTATACCCTTCAGTAAATGCATATTCTGACTGATCAGAGATTCTGCAACAAACTGGTCTGTGCGATGGGATAGAACGTTGCGGATAATAACCATAGGCAGTTTTGACTTGGCCTCCTTGGCAGTGAGTCCGTGTCCGCTTTTACCTAGCTTAGAGGAGATCTTATTAAGATCATCTCTTTGGGTGCAGCTCAGTACCACCTTTCCATTGGCGGCCTTTCTGCAGCGGTCCACCCTAATGCCTGTCGATTTGGCATCCAGCACCTGCTCAAGCTTCTCTACAACCTGATCTCCTGTCATGCCCTGATCGGTTGCCGAGATAATCAGCGTATGTGCTGGGCCACCCCGACTAGGATTTTTCAGAGCCTGTGCGTATGTTTGTCTGGTTCCCGTGCTGAGAAGGTCGGTCTTTAAATCGGCTATGGCATCTTTGATATCTGTGAAGACCATCTCTTGGCTTAAGCTGGGCGGCACAATTTCCCTTTTATTGCTGACTTCGCCCATGGCCTTCACGTCTGAGCCAACTTGCTCGATACTTCTCAGCACCGGGACCATCATATCCCGCAGGCTCTCCTCATTGACCAACGGCAATCGTTCCGCCTGGTAGGTCGGTCTCTTCTCTATCTTTTCTAGAAGAGACCTTACGACCATCAGGTCATTACAGATGCCATCGATCCGAGGGTCTGGGAGCTGGCTCTGTTTAATGGGGGATCCACTTACTGAAAGTGGCCTCTGGACCTCCGTCTCTTTCACCTCCAACTGACGTCTGAGCGAGTCCAACTGATTCGACACCGTAGCCACCCGATTTGACAAGGCTCCCAGTTCTGCCAAAAGTTCTGGTTCTGAGCTCTGTACTGGCCTTTGTGTCGATGCAGCTTGCGATGTTTCCTGACTCGCCAGTTTGGTCAGTCGGAGGACATTATCTCCAATCCGGCCTATTGCCTTGATAGGGCCGTCCATCTCATAGCCCAGCCACGCTCTTATAGCTTGGGCCTCCGTTAGTGTGGCTGAGATGTCGGCTCTAGCCTGGGTCAACTCGACGGCGTGGGAAGCATGGAGCTGTGCTAAATGTTTGGTATGTTGACGCTCCACGGAAACTAGTTCCCGCGCTCGTCGAGTCTTCTCCCGCTCCAAGTTATTTATGTGTCGTGAGCGGGAGTCGGACAGGGAGAGCACCATCTGATAAAAATGCTCAAGGCACTCGAGGGCTTCTGCTTTGCACTCCCGCTTCATGTTTCCGGCTTTTTCCAGGGCCTCTTTACCCCTCTGGAGCAGGTCGTTGGCCTCTATTGAGGCCTGGTCTTTGACCACTCCTGGGGTATTTTTGCCACGTGGAGGTAAGAGGCTGAGCCTGTCTTTTGCCGGTAATTTGCGGGAGTGTCCCGACGCTTCCGACCATGCATCATCATCTTCTTTATCAAAGATTGCATCGATGTCGGAAACGTCGGAAGGTGCAGGGGAGTGTATGGGGGAGTTTATCTCCCCAGCGTTTGCGTTTGCCCTGAGCACCTCCACCAAGAGAGGTTTTAAAGGTGCTTTGGGTTGGACGGAGGCACTCACAGTCTTGGGTTTGACTCTGGAGCTAATTGACGTCCTGGAGGTGGTGCTGCCAGATTTAGTTGACATAGTTGCGATGTGCGGTTAGAGTATACCAAAAATAACTATATCTCATAGGTAAATGAACCAAAAGGAATAATTATGTCACAAGTCAAACAAATTGAAAGTCTGAAAAACTCCAAAGCAAAAATAATAAGAGTAGTAATCGAATTGAATTATTAAAATGGGGCAATAGCCAAATTTAAAATTTAAAATTAAACTAACATTAAATTTAATTGAGTCAAATAAAATCTATAAAAACATTAAATTTTAGATACAATATGGGGCAATAGCCAATTTAAAATAAAATCAATGGGGCAATAGCCAATTTAGGTCAATAGGTCTAAAATAAATTTAAATGTAGAATGAAATCTGAATAAAAAAGCAACACTTTTTACAATTCCAATCAATATTTTAAAAAAAACTAACAAGCTAACAATAATAATTAAATAAGATTTTATCTCGACCTTGGATTTTGAATAAATTAAGAAGATTAAAACCAAAACATAAAATAAAATAATCAACTCAAAGACAAAATTTTGGTCTGCGCCCCCTCTTACCAACACTTTCGGGGGTAGCAGAGGTGAGGAAAGGTGGGAGGGCTAGGGGAAGTAACTGCCGGGGCCAAAATGTCGGGCGTGGCCCCCTCTTACCTCCAGAAGTTTTCCCGCAGCTCTAGCCCTGCTGGGAGCCGAGATAGACCGCGGGGGGGTGAGGTAAGAAATGCGCGGGGAAGTGGGGGGGGGGGGGGGCAGTTTCGGGGGGCCTTAGGGGTGAAGTAGGGTTGGGGGAGGGAGGAGGGGGGAAAGAAACTGCCGGGGCCAAAATGTCGCCTCCAGAAGTTTTCCCGCGGCTCTAGCTCTCCAGGCAGCCGAGATAGACCGCGGGGGGTGAGGTAAGAAATGCGCGGGGAAGTGGGGGGGTGGGTAGTTTCGGGGGGGCCTTAGGGGTGAAGTAGGGTTGGGGGAGGGAGGAGGGGGGAAAAAACTACCGGGGCCAAAATGTCGGGCGTGGCCCCCTCTTACCTCCAGAAGTTTTCCCGCGGCTCTAGCTCTCCAGGGAGCCGAGATAGACCGCGGGGGTTGAGGTAAGAAATGCGCGGGGAAGTGGGCGGGGGTTGTTACGGGGGAGGCTAAGGGGTGAAAGCGTTGATGGTGGGGGGGAGGATGGCAAAGAGGGCGGGGCGTGGTTGCTTCGGCGTTACGGTGATGGCTCGAAGTAGTGCTGACGGCGCGGCGTACTCGGCGGAAGCAGGAGCAGGGCGAAAACAACTTGTAGAGTTAGAGCAGTTAACCCGATGCAGTGACTCTATCGCTCTACGCCTCTACACGCAGATCCGGAACTCTGTGTGGTGTCTCTACGGCTCTACAATTTTGAGGCTCTACAAGTTTGTGGTGCTGCAACTGGAATGCTCTACTACTCTACATATGGCTCTATGCCTCTATCTCTTGGAGCTGATGCAGGGGCTTGTGGTCTTCGTGAGGCCTGATGTTGGAGTCCCCAAGCGGGGCCGGAGCACCCTGGCAGGTCAGTCAGCACGAGTGATATGTGAACCCCGCGAGACTGTACCACATGGACACCAAAACCACGTGTTTTACAGTGAGATTCAATGTCTAATAACTTTTTTATTCACCAACGGATTTCAAAAATTTTTTCACAGAAAAATAGAAAATTTTTAGCACTCAAAGATGCATAAATCTCACCCTTGTACAATTTTCGGGGTGAAACTGGCAATCCTTCAAAGTTTGAGCTTTATTGTAGCCAAACCATTAAACTTTCACTTTCACAAACACTCTCACATGTGAAA